>JARQOC010000002.1:290361889-291841889 GCA_033576535.1 Allobates femoralis | reverse complement strand
GGTGGGAAATTAGCCGCGGAGGAGTGCAGGGGGGACTTAGGGACGCTGGCAGCAGTGGGTACCAGGCTGCTGGGAGCGGGTGGGTTGCAGTCGGCGGCAAAGGTGGGTGCAGCAGGGTAGCGGTGACATGTAGGTCACTTGTGCAGGCGCAGGTCGTGGCCTTGCTATCACATCGGGAGGGCGTAACTGCCACCCTGCGCTCTTTGTCCCTTATGTGCTCTTTGTCCCTCATACACTCTTTGTCCCCCCCCATGCACTCTTTTTGCCCTTCCTGCCCCATGCCATCTTTGCCACCCCTGCCCTCTCTTTGGCCACTCTGCGCTCTTTGCCCTCCTAGGTTTCCCCCAACCTGTGCTCTTTGCCTCCTCTTTCCCCACCTTGTGGTCTTTTTGACCCATCTGTGCTCTCTTTGCCCCATGCCGCTGCACTGTATTTAGCCCCCTGCCCTGTCTTTTCCCACCCTGCCCCCTGTGCTCTCTTCCCTCTCCCTGCTCCCCCCTTTCATCTCTCTGCCACCCTTATCATGTCCCTGCCCCTATTTCTTCTCTCTGCTCCCCCCTTCAGTTTCTGTGTCCCCCTCTGCTCCTCCCTTTTGTGTCTCTGCCCCCCATTCCCTCTCTCTGATCCCCCTTGTTTTTGTGCCCCCCCCATTCTCTCTGTCTGCTTACCTTTCTGTTTCTGTGCCCCCCCCCCCCCTCTCTGCACCCCATTCCCTCCTTCCCAGCTGTGACAACTCCATGTCATAGCTGGGAAGCAGTGAAGACTGCAGGAGGCGGAGTTGCAGTGATGTGACGGTCATGTGACTGATCACATGACTGACATCACCAAAGGTCCTGTCCCAATAGGTAAGTTGACAGGGGCCTGCAGGCACCGGAGACGGTGCGGAGGCGTCTGCGGTCATTGGAGGAAGAGGGTGCGGGGGCGTCTGCGGTCGTTGGAGGAAGAGGGTGCGGGGGTGTGCGGGCGTTGGAGGAAGAGGGTGCGGGGGTGTGCGGGCGTTGGAGGAAGAGGGTGCGGGGGGGTGCAGGCGTTGGAGGAAGAGGTGCGGGGGGGTGCAGGCGCTGGAGGAAGAGGGTGCGGGGGTGTGCAGGCGCTGGAGGAAGAGGGTGCGGGGGTGTGCAGGCGCTGGAGGAAGAGGGTGCGGGGGTGTGCAGGCGCTGGAGGAAGAGGGTGCGGGGGTGTGCAGGCGCTGGAGGAAGAGGGTGCGGGGGTGTGCAGGCGTTGGAGGAAGAGGGTGCGGGGGTGTGCAGGCGTTGGAGGAAGAGGGTGCGGGGTGTGCAGGCGTTGGAGGAAGAGGGTGCGGGGGTGTGCGGGCATTGGAGGAAGAGAGTGCTGGGGTGTGCAGGCGTTGGAGGAAGAGGGTGCGGGGGTGTGCGGGCATTGGAGGAAGAGAGTGCTGGGGTGTGCAGGCGTTGGAGGAAGAGGGTGTGGGGGTGTGCGGGTGTTAGAGGAAGAGGGTGCAGGGGTGTGCAGGCGTTGGAGGAAGGGGGTGCAGGGGTGTGCGAGCATTAGAGGAGGAGGGTGCGGGGGTGTGCGGTGGTCTGCGGCATTGGGAGAGGTGCAGTGGGAGACGTGTGGGGGTCTGCAGGTGGCGTGAGCAGCGTCGGCTTGTGTTGTCTGTGCCGCCACAAGCCTGCGCCATATTAGCATAACCATCACTTGGGTATCCTAATATGGTGCAGATCCCAGGCAGTGCAGTGCATTGTTGCATTGTGGGATTTGATTACATCACCCACTGGCAGTTATGTACAGTATGTAGATTTTTTTATGTAATGCAGTACTACTGCCAGGTACCTGCTGAAGTAAGCAGATATCAGACGTGTACTATAAAAAGCCCAGTCAAAAAGGTTGAGCATTTAAAATATTTTAGACTTTGTGGAATGCAGTTTAAGCTACTGTTACATAAAATTATTTACAATACAGAATATTAATGCCTCGAAAGTGCATTAACACCGTGGACAATTTTTGGAAGTGACATTTGCCAAGTAGAAGGAAAAGTATCACTTCTCAAGGGAAGAAGGCAGATCATATTTACTTTGGATGCAAGATAAGTGACCAGGACAAGCCCTAAGCTTATATGCTACGTGTGCAACACAGCTTTCAGCTAATGTCTTCAAACCTTCTTGGGAAGGTTAGGGCAGAACCCTACAATGAACTGATAGAAGATATGCTGATGCAGTATCAGAACCTTGGCTGTAATATGTCTCTTAAGATCCACTTCCTTCATTCCCATTTGGATTTCTTTCCTGATCTGGTTAGTGATGAACATGGTGAACACTTCCATCAAGATATCACAACAATGGAACAAAGATACCAAGGAAAATGGTCCACTACCATGGTGGCTGCCCACTCACCAGAGAAGTTCATGGAACACTGCACAAGAGACTAAGACAGGGTCTATGACTTGATTTTTTTTTTTATTTACAGGTATTCACCATAGGTCTATCACTATTGCCATGAAAACAATATTACCAGATTACAAAAAACTAGAGTCAATTTTGCTCATATTCGTGTTAAAGAGGACCTGTCACCAAACCAGGCATGGTGATCTAATTACAGCACTGGATACAGCATGTCTGCAGTATGCAGGCAAGGGGTCACCCAGCACTGAGGGTCAGGGCTACACGGCAGAGAAAAAAAAAAAAACTCAGTTTAAATGCTGCAGACAGGGAGAGAATGATTGGCAGCGGTGGGCAGATTACACAGGCAGGGGTGTGAATCTGCCCTTGGCTGCAGCCCCTAGCCACCTCCTTAGTGGCTGTAGCATGTAAGTTTTCTAACTGTATTATCTCGAGGTACAGGGCTGCTCAAGTGCTGGGTGACCCCCCCTTGCCTGCATGCTGCAGACATGCTGTATCCAGTGCTGTAATTAGATCACCATGCCTGGTTTGGTGACAGGTCCTCTTTAAGCACATACAAAATTGATAAGAAATGACTGATTTTATGTCACGCTGGTGTGGAGGAGACACCCAGCGCTGGTCGACAACAGAGGGAGGGAGAGGAGTCCCTAATGCTAAGGGCAAAAAGGGGAGATGGTGACCCCTAGATAAACTAGAACTGGCACTTGGCTCCCCTAACACCCCTATACAGTTTCCGCAACTGTCGCCGGTAGGATACCTATTCCCTGACTGACCCTGAACTACTAATAAGCATCAGAGCGGGTGAACACTAGTCAGCCCGGCTAACAAATAATGATACACAGAACGGAAACAAAGAGGGAAGGGAAGAAACACTTAGCTTAAGAAGATCCACACAGCAATTCAACAGAACTCCAGGATACACTGCAAGAGCTGAAAAACGTCCTCCAAACACCTGACAAGCTATCACCAGCAGTGCATCCTGGGAGTCAAGGGGAATATATAGACAGCTCAAGGCAATGGATCAGCTGGGTCCTAGTGACTTCCGGCTTTCACTAAACGGGGAATGTCACTGACATTTTTTTTAGGATTTTGACTGTTTGGCCAAACACTGGGACCTTCTGCGAGTGGCCTCTACAGTCTCATCCGTGCTTCCTGACACACACTGACATTTTACTAATAATATGACTTGTAAAAATTTGTTGACCAGTTATACTTATCAACTATGAAGTGAATGGGTGACCGCAAGAGACCCCTTTAAACAAGTGAATAATGATGAGCGAGCAGTAAAATGCTCGGGTCGAGCATATCGAGATGCTTAGGTACTCGATGCTCGGGCCGAGCATATCGAGATGCTTGGGTGCTCGACCCGAGCAACGAGCCCAGTGTTAACCTATGGAAAACCCAAGCATTTTTCCGGTGGCACCCTGACAGCCTGGATAAACCCTAAAAAAAGTCACAAATGTATAAGCACGGTGCTCAAATGACATGGGAACAACATAGGGAAGACCCAGGTAAGCAGTTCTGACTCCCAGATCATTGCTATGAACAATGTTGTCTGAGTATTACGCCACTTTTACGGACTCATAATAAAACATCCAAAAACGAAACCAAAATGGATTTTCCTGGGGAAAATGTTAAAGGCTCATACTCACTTGAGAGACAGTGTTGGTGTAATATATATTTAATTTATTTTTTTTCAAAGATTTTTTTTTTTTTTAAATTTGGGAGGCACTCCGATGCCACTTTTAAGAAACGTGGAGGAGGGCATCATTAAATATTGTATGTTCCCATTATTAGTAAGTGGGTCTCCCATAGTGTTGCCCTATGCAGGTTGCCAAAAATTGGGAGGCACTCCGATGCACTTTTGAAGACATGGGGAGGAGGGCCTCATTAAATAATGTTCCCATTATTAGGACATGGGTCTTCCATAGTGTTGCCCTATGCGTGCTGCCAAAAACTGGGAGGCACTCCGATGCCTTTTTGAAGACAAGTGGAGGAGGGCCTCATTAAATAATGTTCCCATTATTAGGAAGTAGGTCTCCCATAGTGTTGCCCTATGCAGGCTGCCAAAAATGGGGAGCACTCAGACACCCTTTAAGAGGACAGGGGATTGCCTTGCACGTACAAAAGTGGGAGAAGCAGTGGTGTCACCTGCAGACACGGTTTCTGGACCTTGGGGTTCGGCCCACAAAGTCGGGTGCTTTGATGCCATGTGCCTGATCATGCTGGTGGAAGTCAGGCTGCTAGTTTTGCTACCCCTGCTGATGCTGGCATGGCAGGTGGTACAAATGGCCTTTCTGGAATTATCAGCAGACTCCTTAAAAAACAGCCAGACTCTGGAAGACCTAAGAATTGTACTGGCAACTTCCGTCGTGTTGGTGAAACAGGGAACGGTTGCCCGCCTTCTGTCGACAGACATCACATTGCTTCTTCCTGCCTGTTGGGGTGCTACGTCTCCCTCCCCCTGTGCGCAGCTGTCCACACTCTGCATGTCCTCCTGCCAGGTTAGGTCAGTTACTAGATCATCCACCATGTCAACTTCCACTTCCGCACCCTGGTCCTCCTCCTGACTTTCTGGCAATTGTGTCTCATCATCGTTCATCTCGTGACACATTCCCCACCATCGCCTTAGTGTGACTGTGGCTGCTCAAATATTTGGGCATCGCTACATACGATCTCCTCATGCCCTATTTCAAGTGGAGCGGGCAAGAGGCTCGAATCTATGAATGGAAAAGTGAACAGCTCTTCAGAGTGTTCAAGTGTGGGATCATTTATGTCCGGTCACTCGGCATAGTGGGAGGAAGGAGGATCAGGGTGAGGAATATGCGTTCCAGACTCACGGCTACTGAGACTTGACTATGTGGAAGAGAGCGTAGTTGTCGTGGTGGCAAACTGACCTGAAGCATTAGTCCGCTATCCAACTAACAACCTGTTGACACTGCTCTAGGTTTAATAGTGGTGTGCTGCGGTCCCCTAGTAAATGGGATAGGAAGATTGGGCGAGAAGATGTGGGTGTTTGTTGTGGCACAATTCTAGCTTGCCCACGGCCTTAGCCTTTGCATGCTCCATCACCATCACATCCAGTTCCTCGTCCCTTGCCACCGGCCTTGCGCATTTTGAACGATGTGCTATATGGGTTTTAAAAGTGTGCCTGTATACATCTAAATTAATCCTAAAAGGACTGTTGTTTTGATGGAGATAAATATTAGAAGCCTGTACACACCAGCCCCCGATTTTCTGACTGGTATACAGCCACTTTTGGTACATCGTAGTGTGCTATATACCCTGCCTGCCTGTATACAGCAAAATTAATCCTAAAAGGACTGTTGTTTTGATGGAGATAGATATTAGAAGCCTGTACACCAGCCCCAGGTGTGCTGACTGGTATACAGCCTCTTGTGGTACACCGAAGTGTGCTATATACCCTGCCTGCCTGTATGCAGCTAGATTAGTCCTCAAAAGGACTGTTTTGATATATTTTGTATCCCACTTCCTAAAAGACCCAAAATCTGTCCCTCACTCAGCAGCAGTTCTCCCTACACTAGCTGACAATGTGGAGCAGACTGATGAGCACAGCGCAGTCAGGTCTTATATAGATCTGATGACGCTGTGCGGCCAGCCAATCACTGTAATGCCACAACCAACATGGCTTTGACATTACAGTGTGTGGCAGCCAATCCTTGCATGTGGGATGGCTCTGTAAAGAGCGCCAACATGCATGGAGGTGGACCCGAGCATGAGCCCGAGCACTTTGAGGGCGAGCATCGAGTATCATTGAACATGCTCGCTCATCCCTACAAGTGAAGCTCCTCAATATATAAACATCTGACCTTAGTAATATATTATATATATATTTTATATATTTATTTTTACACGACACTCAGCTTTATGATATTCATTCTTTTATGTGAAAGATTTTCTGCAGACATTTCTGCCGACTTTTAACCTTCCTAGCGTTATTCCCGAGCCTGACTCGGGGTTAACATTCACTACCAGAAGCGTTAACCCCGAGTCAGGCTCGGGCTTACCCGCGTTCGCGGCAGATGCGGTAAAAAAACCGCATCTGCCGCACTTGCCGCACTTGCCGCATAGCTGCCGCACTTGTGCCGCACTCGCGGCGCGGTTGCGGTAATCTGCATAGTAAAGGGAACCATGCAGTAGACATGAGATAATGATTGTATACACTTACATGAGGGCGTCTCCCAGTGTGTGCTGGCACTTGTGAGCTGTGTTCGTCATGCCTGCTCTCCCCCTCCCTTATGCCCGCCCCCTCTCAGCCTGCTATAGTGATGTGAGGCTGATCTCGTCATAAAGGGGCGGGGCTACCGGGATGCGCGATTTAGCCCCGCCCCTTTATGACGAGATCAGCCTCACATCACTATAGCAGGCTGAGAGGGGGCGGGCATAAGGGAGGGGGAGAGCAGGCATGACGAACACAGCTCACAAGTGCCAGCACACACAGGGAGACGCCCTCATGTAAGTGTATACAATCATTATCTCATGTCTACTGCATGGTTCCCTTTACTATGCAGATTACCGCAACCGCGCCGCAACCGCGCCGCGAGTGCGGCACAAGTGCGGCAGCTATGCGGCAAGTGCGGCAGATGCGGTTTTTTTTACCGCATCTGCCGCGAACGCGGGTAAGCCCGCTTTTAGCAACAAAAACCAGACCTAAACAGACCGCCAGGGAGGTTAAGGTACTTTCACACTGTATTCTAGCACACGTTCAGTGGTCCCGACGGGATTTACATCAGAATTCCCTGTAAAACGGGCTTTGGATGTATGCATCTGGGCGTCCACCTGTAGTAGACCTATACCCCTGAAAATGGTGCACGATAGAGCACATTGTGATTCCATCTGCACCATTACCCCATTAACCCCTGGGCAATTTTCCTTTTTTTTTTCACCCCTGCTTCCAGAAGTCATAACTTTTTTTATTTGCATGCATAGAAATTGTAAAATTATACATCAGTCGTATAAGTGTTTTGTATAGGCGACGATATATACAGTCATATAATGTTGACTAATATGTAGCCCCCTGTTCCAGTTCAGATTGATGAGGAATATTCAGTCAGGTATTCAAATTCTCCAAAGAAAAGGATACAGAAGCAGAAAACTCTAGAAGCCAAGAAGATTCACCCCCACAAGCTGTACATTTGTACTTGTCTTACTGACTTAACCCCTTCCCGACCTTTGACGTAATACAGCGTCAAGGGTCGGGTCCCGTTGTTTGACGTGAGCTCCAATGCGGCGCTCACAACACCCGATATCTCAGCTGTTCTCATCAGCTGAGATGTCGGCATTGTAGCACCAATCGGATGGATCCGATCGGTGCTGATAACGCCTTGGATCCTGCTGTCAGTCACTGACAGTGAGATCCAAAACCGCCGTGGCGGGGAGCGAGCTGTTCCTTGCCTGCACTGGGGATCCCGCGATATCATCGCGAGATCTCCGATGCTCATGTGATAGCCCGGGGTCCTGCTGAGACCCCAAAAGCTATCACTGATCACTTCCTGTGAGTGATGATTAAAGCAGGAGGAGTGCCTTTGAGTAAATGTGGCCACAGTCCACCAGTGTTCGTGGGTGGATGAGAAAGAGTCTCTCCTCCCAGACATTCATATAAGGGAGTTTGAACGACTCTGTTGGCGAATGAAGAGTCCTATAGAACAGAGAAAATCCATGTTCATTGGGATATTCTACTTTAGACTGAAGGCACATTGCGCGAGGGAAACTCGCATTGCACTTGGACCAGTGTTGCCCTATCAGGCAGGGCACACTGGTGCGAGTCCCCAGCACTAAACTCGCATTGTGAGTCAGAAGTGAGTGCAGTCGCAGCATGCTGCAACTGCACGTGATTCTGACGCGCTTGAGGGCAATGCAAGTCTATGGGTGAGAGAAAGTCTCGCACCCATACACCACACAGTGCGAGTTTGTAGCACCATGCTGGTCAAAGTTATAATGGATAGAATAGCTAGATCAGGTTTAATAGTCTCCAGCTGCTACTTCCGGGGCTGCCTATTAAGCTAATTACATATCCACTGCACTGTCAAACAGCCAATCACAGGAGCTCACACTCTACGGTAGCCTCTGTGACTAGCTGTTGTAATCAGACTGGACTTTCTCAATCTGGACAGTGATTCTGCTTGGTTGCCATACACTAATGGAGTTATAGGGTGTTAAATAATTATTTTAAAAAAAAAAATGTGTGGGGCTTCGCAGCATTTTAAAGTCTAGCCCGATGAAAGCAGGCAAACTGCGAGCTGCCACCCTCAGCTGCCTAATTTCCCCTTGCCTGGCAAAAAAAAAAAATGTGTGGGCTCCGCCCTATTTTCATTGCCAGCCAAGGGCTGGTATTTTCAGCCGGGGTGAGGACCTATTGTTATAGGGCCGTCCCCCCCCCCTCCCCACTAAAGAATAGCAGCCCCCAGCTGCCCCTGAAAATGGCGCATTAATAATGAGCACCATTTCCAGGCGCCTTACCGGGCTCTTCCATCGGCCCTGGTGGCGGTGGCACGCTGGGTAATAAAAGGGTTAATACCTGCTTTGTTTGTTTAAGCTGGTATTAAGCCCGAGATTCTTAATGTCAGGCCAAGTTTGACCCAACCATTAAGAATCTCCAATAAAGGGTTAAAAAAGACACCACACAGAGAAAAAATTATTAAAAATAGAGACAGACACCATTAGGGACTCCATCTTTATTACCACCACACATCCTTCCAACGATCTTGGTATTCTCTCTTCGGTCTTCCTTCTTGTTGAACTGATTCAGCACTGCTTAATCACACAGCAGGGGGCGGAAGTGCACTCCCTGTGCTGTATGATGAGTCAGTGAGGCTGTGGGCATTAGGCGGTAACGTCACCGCTGACCCCGTTACTATATTAACCAAATTATTGGTTACTATAGCAACACTAAGCATTAAGACATCACATCGGCTTATGAATGAGCCGACTCATTTATAAGCGGCAGGATTTAACTCCCTGATTACCGATCACTGCAGCGCCGGGAAGCAAGGAGTTAACTGTGCTGTGACTGCGGCTGCAGTATGAGCAGCACAGAGGAGCAGTGGTGACAGCAGAGTTAACTCCCTGCTTGCCCGGAGCTGCAACACATCGGGACCTGTCACAAACGCGTACTGTGAGTGGTTGGCAGAGCTTGCTAACCACTCACAGGAAGTGATCTGTGGGAGGAGCCAAGATGGCCGCCGATGGGATAGGATGCAGCTAGAGGAGCTCCTGCAGGCCACCTAACATCTGATTCCATCCAGCCCTTCTGACCACTGGATTAGACAAGAGACTGCGGATCCGGCTTCTTATAAAGTGGGGAAACCCAGAATAAGCTACCTGGGGACTGCTGAGACCTGAGGTGCGCTCCCTATATCAGCCCTGTCTGGCCGGGCCTGCACGTGCTCCCATCCGCCCTGTCTGTGGTACGAGCTGTGCTGCTGCGAGGCTGCTACTAACTACAGCCCGCGCTGACTGGCACTGTGCCCGTTCCTGTCGGTGGCGGCTCTCCCCTGCTCTCTGCTCCGGACGCGGCGTGAGAGCCCGGGCATCAGCGAGGGACGGAGTAGTGTAACTTGCAGTGAGCGGCGGCGCCTCCTGTGCTGCACGGCGGTGCCCCCTGCCGAGACACCATCGGACCGGGAGCTGAAACCGAGGACCCATAGACCCCTCACATCAAGCCTCCAGCCTCAGATTACTGGGCCTCTAACCCTGATTGCGGAGGGGACCCTGCAGAGCTGTCTATCCCGGTTCTGGACCACCGGCATGGTAGGATACACCGGAGCCTGAGGCACAAGGACACAGGTACCGGCGGGTGGTGGCGGGAGCCTGACGGCGGCAGCGCAGGGGAAAGCGGAGCGGGCCAGCTGAGACACCTCCTAGGGAAGAGTGGAGAGCAGGTATCTTGGTGGGAAACTGAAGGCACTGACAGGGGAACGGTCCGCAGGTGGACGCCATTGTGCCTCTCTCTGTCAGGCTCTATTGTGTAACACACAGCCCCAAGCTATCATAACAAGGGCCCTCTGATGTACATATGCTGGGTAACCTCAAATCTCAGTTACTGCAGTATAATATCAGCAACCACTCCTGGACTTTTTCACTTTATTGAGGGTCTCTCTCTATGTGCACCTCTTTATTAACACATTGACCCAATCCTGCAGAGGTATTCATTTTACAGCTTATGAAACTGGCACCCTGCGGTCTGGTGCACCACCTGGTGGTCGCTCAAAGACATTGTTTAACTTTGTGTTGCAACAGCTCGGACCTGCCATCTGGTGGCAATCCAGATACCTCATCTGGAGGTACATTCTACAGCATCAGTGCACACCCTGGTGGCCCTCTAGGGCAACTACGTCTGACTAATTTCAAACCTCTGACAGATAACAAACAGTATGCCCTCCGTTCTTCCCAGGACAATTAATCAGTAAAGATACTTTATTAACAAAACGACAAATCTGAAATAACAAGGGTCATGTCCTAAAGCCTGATGGTGTAGGACGCTGACCAGGATCATCCACAAACGGCTATAAACACGAACCCCTCTGATATCCTGCAAACCTGCAATCCCTCTTCCGGTGCCTTATCTTCAAGTGAGCAAATGGGGAAGAACAAACCGGGATCCCGCGACCCGGCCCGGAGGATTCCGGATTTCTTTGCCCCCCACCCCCACACATGGCACAAGAAGCTAACATGGCGCCACAGTCCCCCAGGGCTGCACGCGCGGCACGGCGATCCCCCTCTGCAGCGGACCCGAGCGGCGCTGATGCCGGAGCTGCGGACCCACCTCTCACCACATCTCTTCTCAAATCTTTACTGGCAGAGCTGCGGTCTTCCCTGCAGGAGGATATGCGTAATATGGTGGCCGCTCTGAGAACGGAGGTGGAGGATCTGGGGGGACGCACAGATCATCTGGAAAGAAAGATGGCGGAGCTGGTGGCATCCCATAATAGCCTCTGGGATGCTCATGAGGCCCTAGACAAGCGAGCCCTTAAAACCCAGTCCAAAACCCTGGATCTGGAAGATAGATCCAGGCGGAATAATGTTAAACTAAGAGGGGTGGATGAGTCAATCTCGGGCCCGGATCTGAGAGCATTCCTGCAGGAATTCATAACGGCCGTTCTTCCTCAAACAGATACGAAGATGTTGGTAATTGATAGAATCCATCGCCTTCGCAAACCGCCCAGCCTGGCAGCTTCCATACCCAGAGATGTGTTAGCCCGTGTCCATTTCTTCGAACTGAAGGATGAGTTCCTGTATGCTCTCAGGGGTTCGCCTGAGCTACCAGAGAAATTTGCTTCCATCAAAGTTTTTCCGGATCTTTCACCGGGCACGCTGGCACTACGCCGTGCCTTTGCCCCACAGACTGCCATTTTGAGAGACAAAGGCATTCAATATCGATGGGGATACTATCCTACGAGGCTTCTTATTAAGAAAAATGGCGCTTTTACAACCTGCCTTACTCCCAGTCAAGCTGCCAAAAATCTGGTCCGCTGGGGTCTCGTTCCTCCGGGTTCTCCTGCCTCAAAAGACTCTGGTCAGCCTGAAGCAGATACTCTCACCGCTGCCGATCACCATATTGACACTGAATGGGAGGTCACCTGAGGGGACTTTTTCATAACCGGTCCTGGTCGGATCCTTTTCTCCCATGGAATAGAAGTTTTTTTCCTTTTTTCTTTTTTGTGCTTCTATTTTGCTTCTGTGGACTGTAGTTCCACGTTTTTGCTGACTTGTCAGCCTTGATTTTTTGGTGACTTTTTTTTTGTCACCTGTCGATTCAGACCTCGTCTGAATGAACACTGTTTCTGTGTTTTGTGTTTGTTTGTCCTGTCTCTTCATCCCTTCCCCCTTTTTCCCTTTAAATCCCTTTAAGTTGTTCCAGGCACTCATTTGCTTTATTTCAGTGAAAGTTCCGAAGGATTATTATGTTATGATATTGCATGCTTTTTTCTATGAACCACCATGAGTGTTACTATATTTTCTCAGAATGTTAATGGCCTCAATTCCCCATGCAAGAGAGCTATGGTCTGGCGTCAACTCTGTAAATTACGTCATCAGATAATTTGTCTCCAAGAGACGCACTTGATAGAACAGGACAATTTTAGAATGAAATCTGATATGTACCCTCATCGTTTTTTTGCAGGAGGGAATACGAAAAAAGCTGGAGTTGCAATATTTTTCAACAGAAATGTAGTATTTCAGTTGGTTCAAACAATCTCAGACCCCTCTGGTAGATATTTGATAATACTATGTACTATTAACAGTGCCCCCTTTACGATAGCCTCAATTTACGGACCCAACACTGGTCAACTCAAATTTTTAAAATCCGTCTTGCAGATCCTTGGGGATGTCCAACATGGACATAAAATAATAGCAGGTGATTTCAATGTCCCTATATCAAAAGTACTGGACTGCTCAGTCCCATCAACCTCAAGAGGTGAAGCAGGTCCCCTTGTCCGTCTCCATGGTCTGCATGACATTTGGCGATATCTTCATTGCGGTGAGAGAGACTACACGTATATGTCATCTAGACACGCTTCTTATAGCAGGATCGATTATATCCTGGTAGACGATGTGGCTCTCCCTCACTGTACTGCAGCGTCAATTGGCAATATTTCATGGTCAGACCATGCTCCAGTGACAGTCTCACTTAAAGATCCGTTGGCCATTTCTCCTCCCTCACGATGGCGTCTAAATACTCAATTGCTGACTGACCAGTCTAATGTTTCCACTTTGGATTCATACCTTAAAGAATTCTTCGGTAATAATGATCTACCAGAGACTCAACCGGATGTGTTGTGGTTCACACATAAGGCAGTTATGCGGGGCCATTTACTTAAAATTGCAGCCATCCAGAAGCGTAAATACACACAAACGTTAAGGGACGCATTGTCTGAGATTACGCGATTGGAGTCTCAGCACAAAAACACCCCTACTGCGGCCTTGCTCTCAGATCTCAATAAGGCTCGTTTAGCGGTTCGGCAGTTATTGCTTCGCTCAACAGCCAATGCACTACGGAAAACCAGGGCTAGGTTTTATGCCATGGGGGACCGTGCCGGTGCCTTGTTAGCCAGGCGTGTCAAGAAAGGTGAATTACAGGCGAGGATTCCCTTTGTTATTGGTCCAGACTCATCAAAAATCTATAACCCTATCCAAATTGCTAACGAATTCGCCTCTTACTACTCTGATCTTTATAATCTGCGAGACGACTCTTCGGTACCCCAGCCCTCTCCTGAGGGCATTTCTGCCTTCCTGGAAAGAGCAGCCCTTCCTAGCATTACTCCTGAACAGCTCTCTTCCTTAAACTCTCCAATTCTACTCTCTGAACTTTCCCAAATCATAAAAGACTCTAAAAAATCCTCAGCCCCTGGCCCAGATGGGTTCTCTTTTCCTTATTATGCCCAGTTTTTTCCTGTCCTTGGTCCATATCTGCTACGTCTTTTCAATCACTGGGCTCAATCGGGCTGTATCAGGCGGGAGGGGTTGGAAGCCTCGATAGCCACCCTTCCTAAACCCGGCAAGCCCCCAACCACACCTTCTAACTTTCGCCCCATCGCTCTGCTTAATGCAGATGTAAAAATTTATGCCAAACTGTGGGCCAACCGTCTTCTTACAGTACTGCCATCTCTCATTCATCCTGATCAGGTAGGATTTGTTCTGGGTAGACAGACGAGGGATGGCACAAGACGTTTCATAAATCTGCTGGATGTGGTGGAGAGGGGGCACCTCCCCAGTGCATTCCTTTCACTTGATGCTGAAAAGGCATTTGATCGGGTGCACTGGGGGTATTTGGAGAGTACCTTACGAAAGTTTGGGTTTGGCGGCATTATTGCACGAGCCATTATGGCCTTGTATTCCAATCCAAGTGCCTCAGTTCGGGCATCTGGTTTCCAATCCCGGACTTTTTCCATTTCGAATGGAACGCGTCAAGGCTGCCCCCTCTCTCCACTAATTTTTGCATTGATCATGGAACCTCTTGCTGCTGTTGCTCGCCAGTCCCCAGACATTAGGGGGATACGGGTTGGTCCTATTGAATATAAAATTAGTCTGTATGCAGATGATGTGGTCTTTACCTGCTCCGACCCTCAGCATTCCTTAAGTGCGATCTCGGATCTCCTACGAGATTTCTCTGCGGTTTCATATTATAGGCTCAATATATCTAAATCAACTCTCTTCCCTCTTTTCCTCCCCCTGCCACTTCAAATTAATCTTCAAACTACTTATCAATACATGTGGTCCCCCACGGGGTTCTCTTACCTGGGTATTAAACTGACACGTCTGGCTGACTTGGTACGTATTAACTGTGAGGCCCTCACTGCGGACCTTCGGGCTGATGTTGGGAAATTTTCTGAAGCTACGCTTTCGTGGATGGCTCGCATACAGGTAGTCAAGATGATGTTATTACTGAAATTAATATACCTGTTCAGGTGCTTACCCCTCCACATCTCAGCGAGACGTCTCTCGTTGTTTCAATCCATTATAGACGCCTTCATATGGAGTAACAAACCACATAGAATTAAGAGGAGGTGGATGGTGCTCCCCTATACCAGGGGTGGATTGGGTGCCCCTTTGTTGGTAGCCTATTACAGAGCGGCTATATTGGAGCCCCTCAAGTTATGGTGGGATGGGGTCTCTGACATTCCTTGGTTACGGATTGAGTCTCATTTTGCCCCTGGTGGCTCCCTCAGGCGTCTACTGGAGGCTTCCTTCCTGCGTTCTGACATACCTGGAAGTATCTTATCTACCATGACTGCTGCTATTAAACTATGGGCGTCTGTTTGCCCGGTTGTTTTTACACACATGGCACGCTATGTCTCACTAGACGCTCTGAGGGACACCATCGAGGGTGTTTCTGTGCTTCCCTGGAAACAAGCTGGTTTGCGGTATATTGTGGACCTGTTTGGCCCATCTGGGGTCCTTCCCTTTTCAGCTCTCCAGACCCGTTTCTCTCTTCCGGACACAGTTTATTTCTCATATATACAATTTCATAGCCTTCTACGTAACCTGCATATATTTAAGGATCCACCAACTATTGCAGACTCCCCCGGTCACAAATATTTTAAACCTAACACCACTATTTCACATGGAGTGTCAGTTTTGTATAACTCCTTGCTGCTCCATGGGGTACAACATAAGCTCCCTTGCATGGATTCATGGGAATCTGTACTCTCCTTCACTGCTTCCGGAGATGATTGGGCCTTTGCACTTTCTCACCCGTCAAAATTTTCCTCATGTGTGGGCCACATGGAGCAAGCTAGGAAAGTACTTTTGCAGTGGTATATGACGCCGGAGAGATTGGCCAGGCTTCGTTTGGCTACCTCTTCTTCCTGCTGGAAGGGCTGTGGTGCCACTGGAACCCTGGCACACGTTTGGTGGGAATGTCCTATAATTAAAGCTTTTTGGCATCAGGTCGAGGCAGTTCTAATTGAGCTGACGCATTTACCTTTTATTCTAACGAGCCCAATGGCTCTTTTAGGCATCTCATTGGTGGACCTCCCCTCTCCTCTGCTGCCTATTATCTCAAACGTACTAATTGCCGCCAGACAATGTATAGCTGCCCATTGGAAAGCCCCCACTGCTCCCTCTAGATCAGAATTGATTAATAAACTGAACCTACATTTTTGTTACGAATCTCTTACAGCTACTTCTCTGTCAAAAAAGAATAAGATTCTCTCATGGTGGGATCCCTGGACTTCCTCTTCTTTAGCCTCTGATATTCCCCCATATCTTCTGCAATGACCCTTGATTTTCTGGAATAGTTTACCGCAATTCAGTTCTTTTGTACTTTATATATATATATGGAATTTCACATTCTATTGCCTATGTTACCCTTGGCCCCCCCTACTTCCCTCCCCTTATCTTTCCCTTTGTCTTCCCCTGGTTCTATCTTTGTAATGTTTATGTACTCTGCCTAGGTTAAGGCATATTTATGTATGTTACGTTTTAAACAATAAAAATTCTAATGGTTTAAAAAAGGAAGTGATCCGTGACCGCTTCCGGGTCAAGCGGCGATTCTGGATCCCGCTGTCAGTGATTGACAACAGGGTCCAGGATCCGATTGGTGCTGGAAGGCCGGCATCTCAGCTAATGAGTATCCTTTAATTAGATGTGTAGTACAGGCGCTACAAGAACACTAAACTTCAGGAAGGCAGATTTCTAACAGTTGAGAGATGATCTTAGAGCAATAAACTGGGACGATGTCCTGAGACATAAAAGTACACAAAGCAAATGGGAGATGTTTATTAGAATCCTGAATAGGTCCTGTGCACAATATATACCTTATGGGAATAAACATGCTAGAAATAGGAGAAAACCACTATGGCTAAATAAAGCTGTAAGGGGCACAATAAGTGACAAAAAGAAAGCATTTAGGGAATTAACGCAAGTAGGTAGTGATAAAGGATTAAATAAATACAGAAAATTAAATAACATTTGTAAAAAGCAAATCAAGGCAGCAAAGATTGAGACAGCGAGACTCATTGCCAGAGAAAGTAAAAAAAAATTAAAAAAATCCCAAAATATTTTTTTAACTACATAAATAGTAAGAAATTAAAATAAGAAAAAACTAAAAAATGATTGTGTTGGTCCCCTTAAAAATAGTCTGGGTGAAATGGTGGATGAGGACGAGGAAAAAGCCAATATGCTAAATGACTTTTTCAACAGTAGTTACACAAGAAAATCCCATGACAAACAATATGATCAGTGATAACAAAAATTGTCCATTAAATGTCACCTGCTTAACCCAACAGGAAGTACGGCACTGCCTAAAAAGCACTAAAATTGACAAATACCTGGGCCCTGATAGGATACACCCCAGAGTACTACAGGAATTATGTACTGTCATAGATAGACCATTATTTTTAATATTTAAAGATTCCATAACAACAGGGTCTGTACCATAGGACTGGCGTATAGTAAATGTGGTGAAAATATTCAAGAAAGGGACAAAAACTGAACTTGGAAATTATAGGCCAGTAAGCTTAACCTCTGCTGTGGGTAAAATCGTAGAGGGATTTCTAAGAAATGCTATACTGGAGTATCTGAAGAAAAAAACCTTATGACCCAATATCAACATGGGTTTACGATGGACCGTTCCTGTCAAACTAATCTGATAAGCTGTTATGAAGCAAGTTCTAGACTAGATAAAAAAAAAAATGCAGTGTGGTGTATATGGACTTTTCAAAAGCTTTTGATACGGTGCGACACAAAAGGTTGAATCATAAAATTATTGCAATGGGGATAGTGGAGCATATGTGTAAGTGGGTTAAGAACTGGCTTAGTGATAGGAAACAAAGGGTAGTTATTAATGGATCACACTCAGAATGGGTCACAGTTAACAGCGCGGTACCACAGGGGTCAGTATTGGGCCCACTTTTTACTATATTTATTAATGACCTTGTAGGGGGCATACAGAGTAGAATCTCAATATTTGCAGAGGACACTAAATGCTGCAGTGTAATCAATACAGAGGAGTACAATTTTATATTACAGGAGGATTTATGTAAACTAGAAGCTTAGGCTCATAAAAAGCAAATGAGCTTTAATGGGGATAAATGTAATGTAATGCACTTGGGCAGAGGAAATAAAAGGTATAATTATGTGCGGAATTGTAAAACAATGGGCAAAACAGTTACTGAAAAAGACCTAGGTGTATGGGTAGATGATAAACTCACATTTAGTGGCCAGTATCCGGCAGCTGATGCAAAGGCAAATAAAATAATGGGATGCATTAAAAGAGGCATAGATGCTCATGAGGAGAACATAATTATACCTCTATACAAGTCACTAGTGCGACCACGCTTAGAATACTGTGTACAATTCTGGTCTCCGGTGTGTATAAGAAAGACATTGTTGAACTAGAGCGGTTGCAGAGAAGAGCGACCAAGGTTATTAGAGGACTGAGGTTATTAAACTTGGCTTTATTTAGCTTGGAAAAATGAAGGCTTAGGGGTTATGTATGAATATATGAGGGGACAGCATAGGGACTCTTAGGCCTGAAATGGGGACAAGGGGGCATTCTCTACATCTGGAGGAAAGAAGGTTTAATCAGAATCATCGACGCAGATTCTTTACTGTAAGAGCAGTGAGACTATGGAACTCTCTGCCACATGATGTTGTAATGAGTGAGTCACTACTAACATTTAAGAAGGGACTAGATGCCGTTCCTGAAAACTATAATATCACCAGTTATATATACTAGATTCTTTGATAGGGTGTTGATCCAGGGAACTAATCTGATTGCCGTATATGGAGTCGGGAAGGAATTTTTTTCCCCAATGTGGAGTTTAGGGTTGCCACATGGGTTTTTTTTTTGCCTTCCTCTAGATCAACATGTTAGACTAAGGGGTGAACTAGTTGGACTTAAAGTCTTCCTTCAACCTTATAAACTATGTTACTATGTATAATAGGTGTTCAAAAAACCATCTGGGCCAGGAACAGAGGACTTTTTAGTAGAACGGATTATTGGTTCTATTTCAATGATAGAGTATTTAGATCACTTAGCTAAGCCACTGATACTTTAGGGAGTGAGATTTTTCTAGGAAGTTACCAATTTCTTGTGGATTAGGCTGAACTGTATGGGGATCCTCTTTTAGGTTGAACGGAGAATAATAAAATCGCTTAAATTCTTTTAGCTATGTCAATTCGATTTAGTACTTTAGTCCCATCAGGTTTATTCAAGTATGCAATCCTATTTCTTATCTCCCTTTTTTTGATTCTCCTAGCCAAAATCTTCCCTGCTATATCTCCCACTGCATAATACTTTGTTTTGGATATTTAAGTGCTTTTTAGTACTGAATAAAAGTAGAGCACGCAGCCTCATTCTATGTTCTGTTATTTTTGGGACAACTGTGGGGTGGGGTTTTTCTTGTTAATTTGTTCCAGATTGTTAATTTGAGTTAATAGATCTGACACTGCCGCCTCTTTTCTTTTCTACTGCTGCCATCTTAATAAAAATATCTCTCATGTATGACTTCTGGGCTGACCATACCACTTCGTCTGAGGTGGACTTATTATCATTTATGTCAAAGTCGTCTTTTGATTTGGTCTCTTAATTCAATGTTCTGCTTGTTGGTCAGTAAAAAATCATTTAAACGCCACCTATTATCTTTGACCGAAGAGTCCCTATCAGATATGAGTGAGACAGGAGCATTGTCAGACCACGAGATCACACCTATCATTGCCTCAAGCACACAACCTAGAATTCTATCATCCACAAAAATATAGTCTATCCTGCTATAGGAATTAAACCTAGGGGGGAAATGGTAGTAATCTCTGTCAGAGCTGTGGAGATATATCCAGATGTCATGCAAGTTATATTCTGAAACCAGTGATTTCATCTCTCCCACAGCGGTACAACTGTTTGAGCAATCTAACAAAGACGACATGGGGAGGTTGAAATCTCCACAAGACAATTTTAAACCCTTTGGAGAACATCTGAATTCTCTTAAGTGTTTGTCTGATAAATGAAAACTGGTGCGTATTTGGGCCATATAGAGATACAATTGTATACCTAGTGTTGTTTACCCCTTCCCGACCCATGACGTAGGAGGACGTCATGGGTCAGGTCCTGTTTGATGTGAGCTCCGATGCGGCGCTCACATCAAACACCTGACATCTCAGCTGATCTCATTAGCTGAGATACCGGGCTTCCAGCACCAATCGGATCCTGGATTCCGCTGTCAATCACTGACAGTGGGATCCAAAACCGCCGACGCAGGGAACGCATTAAGAACACGGCTTCTCCCATGCTCCCGTGACAGCCCTGGGTTCTGGCTTGACCTTGGAAGCGGTCACGGATCACTTCCTGTAAGTGGTTAGCAAGCGCTGCCAACCACTCACAGTGCGCATTTGTGACAGGTCCCGATGTGCTGCAGCTCCGAAGCAAGCAGGGAGTTAACTCTGCTGTCACCGCTGCTCCTCTATGTTCTGCTCATACTGCAGCCGCGGTCACAGCACAGTTAACTACATGCTTACCGGCACTGCAGTGATCGGTAACCAGGGAGTTAAATCCTGCTGCTTATGAACTAGTCGGCTCATTCATAAGCCGCTGGATGTCGGCAATGCTTAGCGTTGCTATAGTAACTGATAATTTGGTTACTATAGAAACGGGCCAGCAGTGACGTCACCGCTTAATGCCCACAGCCTCAATGACTCATACAACAGGGAGAGCACTTCCGCCCCCTGCTGTGTGATGAAGCAGTGCTTCAAGAAGAAGGAAGACAGAAGAGAGACGAAAGAAGAGAGAATACCAGGATTGTTGGAGGGATACGTGGTGGTAATGAAGATGGAGTCCCTAATGATGTCTGCCTCTTTATTTTTAATAAATAATTTTTTCTCTGTGTGTTGTCTTTTTTAACCCTTTATTGGAGATTCTTAATGGCCGGGTCAAACTTGGCCTGACACCAAGAATCCCGGGCTTAATACCAGCTTGTATAACAAAGCTGGTATTAACCCCTTTATTACCCAGCATGCCACCGCCACCAGGGTTGCTGAAAGAGCCTGGTAAGGCGCCTGGAAATGGCACTTATTAATGCACCATATTCAAGGGCGGCTGTGGGTTGTTGTTCTTTAGCGTGGGAGGGAACCCTATAACAATGGGCTCTCATCCCACTGGGAGCCCTCAGCTGCCTAGTTTTACCTTGGCTAGCATTGAAAAACAGGGCGAAGCTCACGTATTTTTTTTTTTTTTTTTTTTTTGCCAGCCAAGGAAAAATTAGGCAGCTGAGGGTGGCAGCTCACAGCTGTCTGCCTTCATCGGGCTAGACTTAAAATTGCTGCGAAGCACCATGCATTTTTTTTTTTTACTATTTATTTCACACCCTATAACACCAGGTTGGTTGCCCTACACTAATGTGTAAGGCAACCAAGAAGAGTAACTGTCCAGATTTAGGAAAAGCACTCCGACTACAATAGCCAATCACAGAAGCTCTCAAACAGTGTGAGCTTCTCTGATTGGCTCTTTGTCTGATAGTGCAGTGAATATGTAATTAGCCTAAAAGGCGGCCCCGGAAGTAGCAGCGGGAGACAGGTGAACCCTATCTAGCATCTGTCTGTCTATTGCATTCAATCACTCAACTCTTTTCTCACTTTATACAGCATGAGAAATGGCATGTTAAAGATCGCATCACACACGGACAACACACGGACGGCACTCGGATGTGATCCAAGAAAATGTCGGACAGTCGCATAGCAGTTGGATGTAAAACAGGGCAAAACTCGGAAGACACTCATCCAACTCTCTGTTCCATTAATCGGACCGTTTTTTTTTACTCGGCAGTGTGTTTCCAGCCTAACGCGAAAAATATTCCTTCTGGATCTGTCCTCAAAATACAGGGTTTTGTTGTGGATTTGATAAACCTCCTTTTCTAAAGCCTCATTAAAATCTATTAGTTCATTATGAGATTTAGTAAGTTGTGCCAACTTCTGCTCCAGATGATTTATTCTAGTTCCCAGGTCATTTAGTTCTTGATCTCTGCCTTAAAATCAGCTAATATTACTTTCAAATCAGCTTGGAGTTCTTGCCTGAGGGACATAAGCAAAGCCTCCATTGGTTTCTATGTAAGGTCCCCTTCACACCACAATCTTTTCCGTCTGCAGAGATACTGTTTTTTTGCAGGACACCACGGACAGAAACGGACAGGCCCGGATGTGAACTTCGGATGCCATTTCTGTGTCCAGATCTATGATTTTGACGGATCCGGACACAGAAAGAGCTGGGAGGAGCCCAGTAGTGTTGGGGCTGTGATGTCACACGGGGGGAGGAAGAATCCAGTGTTCCTTACCCAGTGTGACATGTCGGGGCTGAAGTTTTGCTTTCACAGTGTATCTACATACACTGAAAAAAAAACAGAAAAAAGAGAAAAAAAAAATCTATTAAATAAAAAAAATACTTACCTTTCCACCAGCTGTCCGGGACCCGAGAGGACGTCCGAATGCTGCCAGGACCTTAAAGATCTGTGATTGGCCGGTAGCGATCATGTGATGGGTGACGTGACATACCACCTGATCGCTACCGGCCAATCACATTTTAACTAAGGTCCTGGCAGCATTCGGACGTCTTTTCGGGTCCCGGACAGCCGGCAGAGCCGGGAAACGATCCTGTTTTTTCTTGGATTAGAGCTCTATAGGCCCACATGTTATTTGAATCGGACAGCGACGGATCCGATGCTGTCTGATTGTGTCCGCTGTGCCCAAAATCAGAGCAGTCTCCGATTTTGGGACAAAAAAACAGGGGACACAATCGAATCCCTGCACACACGGATGGCCATTAAGGACCAATCTGCGCCGTCCGTGCCCATAGGGATTCATAGGGGCCAAATCGGATCTGTGGCTATCTGTTTTGCAACGGATAGCCATGGATCCCAAAAAATCGTGGTGTGAAGCGGGCCGGAGTATCTGTTTGAGCTTCCTCCCTCCTTCCAGAGACTGCCACATGTGAGCAAGATTGTGAAGAGCAGGAAGAAAGAGCTGGGGAATGAGAAACTGCAGCCATGTTGGAGGTTTTATTCAGTACCTGGTCTCTGGAGAAATATGCAGTCACCTTCCTTGGAGATCTCCTTTTTGCTGACTTGACACGCACCATTGTAACCACTGTCCCCTCAGTGTCCCCACCATGTAACTTATTTAGGGCTTCCCAGAGCAGTTTTTCACCTTGTTGTGCCGAGTTACAAGCCGATGTCTGCTGGACCTCCTGCACTAAGCAGTCTGTGTCATTCAGAGGTCAGCCACGCCCCCAAATGGTTTTATTTTCAATAGGGCAAAAAGAGGGTTATTTGAACCTACGTTTTTTTTTGTTTTTTTTTTCTTCACATTTTATTTTACATGCCCCCTTAGGGGCACTACAACACTGCTTCAGCATTGTGATGGTCCACAGCTGTGAAAAGCAGAAATGATCGCTTTTTGTGAGAAGCACTGCGCAGGCATCGCTTACAGGAATCGAGCCATGACGGCGTCCGGGGTCATCAGCTGATCAGATAGACTCCTAAATTTCCTTGATTCTGACTCAAACTCTGACTCCACTACTCCTTCATACTTTACTTATTTTTAACTAATAAATGTATTGTATTGCAATGGTAACACCATGCTTTTAATCATTAATATGATACAGTAATTAAGTCATTTAAATAAAACATAATCATAATATTCAGCAGATACTGCATTGATCTACTGGACCGAATTTATTACCCAGTTGTGGCCAAACGTATTGACACCCCTGCTATTCTGTCAGATAATACTCAGTTTCTTCCTGAAAATGATTGCAATCACAAATTCTTTGGTATTATCTTCATTTAATTTGTCTTCAATGAAAATACACAAAAAATTGTCCTAAAGCCAAACTGGATATAATTCCACACCAAACATAAAAAATTATTGGCACTGTTAGAAAAATCATGTGATGCTTCCCTAATTTGTGTAATTAAGAGCACCTGTAACTTACCTGTGGCACCTAACAGGTGTTGGCAATAACTAAATCACACTTGCAGCCAGTTGACATGGATTAAAGTTGACTCAACCTCTGTCCTGTGTTCTTGTGTGTACCACATTGAGCATGGAGAAAAGAAAGAAGACCAAAGAACTGTCTGAGGACTTGAGAAACCAAATTGTGAGGAATCATGAGCAATCTCAAGGCTACAAGTCCATCTCCAAAGACCTGAATGTTCCTGTGTCTACCGTGCGCAGTGTCATCAAGAAGTGTAAAGCCCATGGCACTGTGGCTACCCTCCCTAGATGTGGACGGAAAAGAAAAGTTGACGAGAGATTTCAACGCAAGATTGTGCGGATGGTGGATAAAGATCCTCAACTAACATCCAAACAAGTTCAAGCTGCCCTGTAGTCCGAGGGTACAACAGTGTCAACCCGTACTATCTGTCGGCGTCTGAAAGAAAAGGGACTGTATGGTAGGATACCCAGGAAGACCCCACTTCTTACCCCGAGACATAAAAAAGTCAGGCTGGAGTTTGCCAAAACTTATCTGAGAAAGCCTAAAACATTTTGGAAGAATGTTCTCTGGTCAGATGAGACAAAAGTAGAGCTATTTGGGCAAAGGCATCAACATGGAGTTTACAGGAGAAAAAAAGAGGCATTCAAAGAAAAGAACACGGTCCCTTACAGTCAAACATGGCGGAGGTTCCCTGATGTTTTGGGGTTGCTTTGCTGTCTTTGGCACTGGACTGCTTGACTGTGTGCATAGCATTATGAAGTCTGAAGACTACCAACAAATTTTGCAGCATAATGTAGGGCCCAGTGTGAGAAAGCTGGGGCTCCCTCAGAGGTCATGGGTCTTCCAGCAGGACAATGACCCAAAACGCACTTCAAAAAGCACTAGGAAATGGTTTGAGAGAAAGCACTGGAGACTTCTAAAGTGGCCATCAATGAGTCCAGACCTGAATCCCATAGAACACCTGCGGAGAGATCTAAAAATGGCAGTTTGGAGAAGGCACCCTTCAAATATCAGAGACCTGGAGCAGTTTGCCAAAGAAGAATGGTCTAAAATTCCAGCAGAGAATTGTAAGAAACTCATTGATAGTTACCGGAAGCGGTTGATCGCAGTTATTTTGGCTAAAGGTTGTGCAACCAAGTATTATTAGGCTGAGGGTGCCAATACTTTTGTCTGGCCCATTTTTGGAGTTTTGTGTGAAATGATCAAGGTTTTGCTTTTTGCTTCATTCTCTTTTGTGTTTTTTCATTGAAGACAAATTAAATGAAGATAATAACACCAAAGAATTTGTGATTGCAACCATTTTCAGGAAGAAACTGAGCATTATCTGACAGAATTGCAGGGGTGCCAATACTTTTGGCCACAACTGTACATATGAAGAGTCGGAATCAGTCCGTTTTCTACTGACTCAAACTTAGACTCCACCAAAATGGGCTCTGACTCCACAGCCTTAGTGATGACATGGAAACGCATCGAGGCCCTGTGTTCACATCATATGGAGACCAATTCGACGGGGAGTAGCGCGATTCCCACCATGCCATTTTAGAACATACTGTCAGTGTTTGACAGCGCTAAGTAAGAGTTAACAGTGCGGGTGGATTACTGATCCACCATCATCTGTTTGCTGCACATGCTGGCTGATGAGATCAGTGCCAGGAAAGCGTGAGCTTGCATAAAATGGAGGGAACATGACAAAGGATGTACCACTGTGTCCTTGGTCGTTAAGGGGTTAAAGTCATAAAGGGGTTAGTGCATACATCCAAATTAAGTTTTGTAGGGGTTCGGACGCAAGCCTCGATGGGCCACTGAACGTGTGCTAGAACACCATGTGAAAGTACCCTTATTTATCTATTAATTTATCTAGCAAGCACCAATTAGATAAATGGAACAGTTGCAAAATTTTTCTACAATTCATAATACAGCCTTCAGCAGTAGAAATTGCATAATTATGTAGTAGTGGAATAATGAGAATCATAAAAATTTGTATGCAATCTAATAGTAGGACAGCGGACATATCGCTAAATCAGCAAATCAGGGTAGAGAACAAAAAATCGTTATCAGATGTCCTTAGAAATACGTGCAAAAATATTAGATTTTTATTAAAAATGTATGTAAAAAGGAAGGTGGCAAAAGGGGACAAATATACATACATACATAAAAAAACATTGGGGCGCACATTTCAGTAAACACACACATCAGGTAAGTAAATACAAAAATGTGACTCCATACAAAAAAAGTGAAAAAAAGGAGGCAAATGTTTAAGAGTCGTAGACACAAACTCTATGGACAAAAATAGTATCTATGGAGGCAGTGATAAAAATACTATATAGATGACTTGTCAATTGTATCTATGTAGGCAGTGACAAAAATGTACGTATATGGCTAGTAAAATGTATAGGTATGCCCAGAGTATGTTGGTAAACACTAATTAGAAAAGATAGAGAAAAGATTAGCAGAGAATGAACGAAAAATAGTACAGCACAGAAAATCTGTAGAAAGTAAAAAATAGAGCATACGTAGAAGTAGTAAGAATAGGCTTTATAAAAGTTCTCAAGGACCTGCAGTGATGTCGCACCCTATGTGGCCCTGTCAGCTGGTACACCAGAGACCCGTGCGGTGTGCGGTATATGCCGAAGGCTTAATCGTGGTTGTGCAGGGTGCACAACCAAACGATATTAGTAACCTTCTATCCCCTGCCTCTCTCCTCTTAAAGATCACTGGGTACACACAGGAGTGCCTCTCTTCTTTTTCTGTTTTACACATTGGAACCACTGAAGCAGCATTTGCCCCTGGCGGTGCAGGCAATACAACCAGAGTAGAATGCAGGTATCAGCAGCCCAGGGACCTGACCACGAACCTCAAGGAGCCTACGATACCTGTGGGCCGCATGAAACAGCCTCTCGGGCCATGTATTTGAATTCCCTGGTATAGGATGTAAAAAACATTGCAATAAAGGTGTGTGTTTGTTTGTTCATCCACATAATCTGCTGTATGCCTACATACAGTCTTGTATCACATACATCCATAGCAGTGAAAGCATGTATTGTTCTTACTGGATGTTCTGTCATTTCTTGTCCATTGTCCATGGCTGCAGCCTGCTTTGGGTCAATCTTGTACTCTATAAAAAAAAAAAAAAAAAAAAAAAAAAAAAAATCTAAAATATATGATGAAGATTAATAGAAATACACTACAAAAACAACAATAACAAAAGTGTAAAAAGAATCTCAAAAGAAACATAAGATAGTCCATCCCTCAGTATACAGCCCATGAACTTTCCAATCACTGGATAAGCACATTTTCCTTGGAAGTTGAGGAGTTTTCAATATGATGTATTTTTAGAAGAACATGCAACTTGGTACAGGGGTTAGCGAATTTTGGTGCTTGAGATACAACTGGTTAAAAGAGGCTGTCCAACAAATACAGCACATATTAATCTATAGATCTTTGAATAATCAAAGATCATTTTTGGTATAATTGGGCTTTATAGAGGGGAGGTGACGTCAGATGGTACTGGACAAATCTTACAATTTGATAAATACAGTAAAGCAAACCAAAACTCCATCTGTATTTCTCACTCTTCACGCTGAGAAGGCCCTTGGCTGCATCAATGGGGACTTTTTAAAAGCTGCCCTTTTCAAATTCAGTTTTAACTCAAAATTTATACAAACATTTATGACCCTATCTATATGCCTATCCTTCCTTTAGATTTGGAGACGTGGTTGTTTGCCACAATATATTATACAGGTAACAAATGGAACTCGCCAAGCTGGTCTGCTTTCCCCTCGATTTGCCCCAGCAATAAAGCCCTTGACTGAACGCTTAAGATGCAACTAAAAAGGTATCAAATTTAATAACCTTTATCTTAAAATAGGCCTATTTGCACATGACATTTTATTACTCTCTGATCCTCTAGAGTCAATTAAAGAATCTCTTAAGGCCACGTTACACACACAGATATCTGTTCAGATATTGGTCACAGATGTCTGGTTGCAGTGAAATCATGGACACATTGTTCCATTTTGTGGCTGTGTACAAATGGAACAATGTGTCCATGATTTCACTGCAACCAGAGATCTGTGACCAATATCTGAACAGATATCTGTGTGTAACGTGGCCTTTATAGTAACTGATGGATTCAGATAAGTGTCATATTGTCAAGTAATTACCGTATATACTCGAGTATAAGCCGACTTTTTCAGCGCTTTTTCTTGGCTGAAAAAGTCTCCCTCGGCTTATACTCGAGTCAGTCAGCAACCTGCCGATGTGCGCCTTCTCCCAGATCGCACCTCACACCCCCCGCCGTCGCAACTCTCTGTCCGCTTTTCATTTTATGACATGAGGGCTTGTTCCCAGACCCCCTTCCCTCACCCGCAGGTTACCTCCGTCCTCCTCCTCCTGTTCATTAACATGCAGCCTGGATCCCTGCGCCCAGTCTTCCCCCTCGCCGGTTACCTCTGCCCTCCCCCTCCTGTCACCGTTCAGTAATTTGCGGCCCAGATTCCTGCACCCAGTTTCCCCCTCCCCATCCCCGGTTACCTTTGTCCTCCTCCTGTCAGCCATTCTTAAATTTGCAGCTCGGGACCCTGCGGCCAGATCCATCCTCTGCATCCCTCCTGCTCCCTCCTTCTGTAAATGTGTTGCCCATTCAGGGCCTCTGCACCCAGATCCCTCCACTGCACACAGTAAAGAAATCCCCTCCGACAAACTAATGCTCAGTGTAGCTACAGGGGATTTTAATCACAGTTTCTTTGTCACACAGGAAAAAGGTGAGGAGCCATAATGGTATTCAGCAGGGAGAAGGAGAAAGATGGAGAGGGCAGGGGAAAGCTGGAGAGAGCAGGGGAAAGATGGATAGAGCAGGGGAAAGATGGATAGAGCAGGGGAAAGATGGATAGAGCAGGGGAAAGATGGATAGAGCAGGGGAAAGATGGATAGAGCAGGGGAAAGATGGATAGAGCAGGGGAAAGATGGATAGAGCAGGGGGAAAGATGGATAGAGCAGGGAAAGATGGATAGAGCAGGGAAAGATGGATAGAGCAGGGAAAGATGGATTCTGAATGAAAGTAATAAAAGAACAGGGGATAGGATTAGAGTAACTGGATGGTGAGGGAAATATGAACACTGAGGTAAATTTAATCAGCCTTCATATCAGCGTTTATTTGCCGCATCTGCTGCATAACGGCTCACTTGCGGCAAGACTGCATCAAGCCTAAATCATTCCCTATGGGACTTGTGGTCACATGCGGCAAGTGTTGGATCTACCGGATCCGGCAAAACCGCACTTGCCGCATATGATTGCAAGTCCCATAGGGAATGATTTAGGCTTGCTGCAGTCTTACTGCAAGTGAGCCGTTATGCAGCAGATGCGGAAAAGATGACGACTCTACCACAAACAGGCAGAAACACTGATGTGAAAGGTGCCATAAACTGCTTTCACATCAGCGCTTTCTGCCATTTCGCTGCAGAACCCATATCTTTGCCGCATCTGCTGCAGAATGGCTCACTTGCGGTAAGACTGCAGGAAGCCTAAATCATTCCCTATGGGACTTGCAATCATATACGGCAAGTGCGGTTTTGCCGGATCTGGAAAATCCGGCCCTCCCGGTAGCATTTCCCACCCTAGGCTTATACTCGAGTCAATAAGTTTTCCCAGTTTTTGGGGCAAAATTAGTGGCCTCGTCTTATACTCGACTCGGCTTATATTCGGTATATACAGTACAACTAATTCTAAAATATTAGATTTTAATCTAAACAGCTCTCACATACACAACATCAATGCTATTTCTTCCTTTGAATGGGAAAAGGAATCTTTTAGTTATTTAGGCATCAATATCTCCAGAGATTTTAAAACTGGTTGAAGTTAACTTGAATAATTTAAAAGACAGACCAAGCTAAGTTAAACAGATTCTCAAAACATGAGCTTTCTTGGAAGAATAGTCACATTTAAAATATTTCTCTTTCTAAAATCCTCTACATATTTGGTACGCTCCCTTTATTAGTACCCCAAAAGTTTCTATGCAGGCTACAAGCTACTCCAAATAAATTTCTTTAAGGACAAGAGAGAGTGAGAATCTTAAACCGGATGGTAATGTAGAATAAAAGTAAGGAAGGCCTCAGTTTACCCAATATTTCCAATTACTATACATCCTTAATTAAATGGTTACATAATAGGTTAAATAATGAATCCCGTTGTGGAATATTATTGAGACCTATCTTAACCAGAACACACTTTTGAGTGCTCTTTTAACTAAATATATCATAAGTCCACATTTAAAGCGACACGGTCAGGTCATTTTTCAGTATGATACTAATATTACCCTTGAATAGTGCCTCAGCAGACCTTTTAAAAACATGTAACATTATTCTACCCTTTGAAGTTTCCATGTTATCAGCATTGTCAGACCCTGTAGGGAAGCTCCTGGCTTTGTCCTCTCCATTATAAGCAAACAGGAATAGTCCAGCTGCTGTATAAGCTGTCATGTAATTATTCACTCCCTCTCAGTAGCTCTCTCCTTCCTTTGCCAACAGTACAGTGTCAAGTTTCACTTACAGGAACTCTGTTTTGGTAAGGACACTGAGGGAGAGAGCTATTACAGGTCTGACTTATCTAGACTTATTAATCTGTTTCTGTAAGCAGGAACCCAGGCTTTGACAGTTTCTGTGTTGTATTTAACCTCTTTCTTGGCTGCAGACACAGCAGAGAAGAATACAGCCCCTCCCACTGATCTCATGTGCAGTGATGTGATGCAAGTATGTGACATGCATATTCATCTTATGAGGAGGTGACAGCAGAGAACTAAGTGGATCACTCACTGTGAGTGACAGATGGAATGAATCTCTTTATTTGCAGTTTACGATAGGAGGAAAATATAAATAAAAGAAATACATAAAGAGAGAGTGTTTAGAGGGAGGAATTAGAAAAGGATAGTTACATATGGATTTTTGACCTGATAGTTTTCCTTTAACAATTTCATCCAACCCAGTAATTAAAGCAAATTTCTTGGCCTAAAAGAATGCTAACTAAAAATACACATATAGTGTTGTGTCCCCATACATTGTGCCCAACTTGCTCTTCTGGAGACACAGTCACTAAAATACAGTACTGTGCAAGTTAATTGGGACAAAGCAAGTTTTTCTTGCATTAGTTTTACTATTGCTCATAAGTGTTTTATCAGTTCTTGGTATAGTTTTTCTTTTTCTTCCACATTTCCCTTTTCGCTTTCGTGAAAATGATCCAGTTTCATTGTGCGAATTATTCTTGAAACGGTAGATTTTCCAATACCAACAATGGAAGCGATTTCTCTTACAGTCAGACTTGTATGTTCATTAAAGGGAACCTGACCCCTAAAAATCAGCCCCCCAGCCTTTTAAGACCTGTACCTGCACCATCATAATCGATTTCTAGCCATCCCTTTGTCTCAAAAATGGCTATTTCTAAAGTTTATAAAAGTTAGTTATGTACCTGCAGAACTGCGACTTCTCAGTTCTTGAGAAGTCACACAGGGGGTTCCCTGTGGCTTTCCATAGTCGCCTGCAATGTAATTATTCACGCCCCGATGGGCGTGCTAAACAATACAGAGCCTCCTCTTCAATGTAGATGGGCGGTATAGCCGCTATGATGCTAATTGCGTCATATCCGGCTATACTGACGTCAGTACACCCATTTGGGTGTATTGTTGACTTCGCGATGCACATTGCTGAGAAACCACACTGTTGGCAGTTACTGGATGACTTATCTTTTCATTTAAATTGGACCTATTACAGAGGGGTGGGATTTAACTACTAACTGGAGTTGACTAATAGGTTACTAACCTGACTGAAAATCGGAGGGAATATCTCTGGATTAGCTCCTGGCAGACGGAATGTGTCCAGGGTAATCCTAGATAGATCTCCTTTGACTGAATGAAGGACGTGAGTCTTACCCAGAGGCTCCCCTTATAGCTACAAAATCAATGAATGTATGTTTGTATGTACTTGTTGGTGGGGGTTGAGTACTTTTGTGAATACACTAGCACGTTATCACATTCCACACAGGAATTTTATAAAAAATAAATATAAGCACATACGCGAAAAAGGTGACTCCCTTGTTTATATATAGACTGAAATTGGACAACTTAGAACCCTTTCTCGGTGATCTAATTGATGATAATTTGTTAGCTATACTGTAGTATAGGCTAAGACTACGGGCCGCCCCCCTGGTACTAGCAACTGTGGTATTTAGACCCCCTGGGCTTGCCCCTGACAATCCTTGTATAGGGGTTGGTTCAAGTAAGACCAGCTCACTCAGGGGAGTTCAGTACCACAGCCCAGTGGGTCCACTCTAGGGCGCCTTCCTTCGGAAGGCTTAACAAATGCTAAACAAAAGTGTCTCCATCTGTCTAATTATAGTGAATGCTTCCATTGAGGGATTTGTCTGAATCGCGGTTTCCGGGATTTACCTGGAAACCCAGACATAAGTGCTCAGCAGAGAGCACAGAACAAATGTGAACAGAGTATTCAGATTTTTGGCAGGTAGAATGATTTTCATTTTTGCGCAGAACCCAAACATATTCACCAATTTGAAATTCGGCCCGAACATGGCCGATTCGGCTCGGCATGGGAAATCCAAATAATTTTCCCAAAATTCAGTGAACATGGCTATGTTTGCAAAGTATGGTCGAAATTTAAAATGGCCCTAAAACTTTGGGGCCAAAATGCTCGCTAGAAGACCCACTGATTAGGGACAACACCTAACCTTAAGGTTAGGAGTGTCCCTGGCCATTGGATCCACTGGCTTGTATCAAGCTGTAGATTTTTTGGGAGCTTTAAATTATTTTTTTTAAGCTTCCTACAGTTTGCAGGTGTTTTGACACCTGTAGGGTGGGAATTTTCAAAACAGTGCAAGATGTAGTAGCAGCTGTGAAGTCCAGGAATTTTAAAATGTTCTTAAAACATCTGTTAAAGAGGGCTTAATACTTTTTAGGTAATTTTTTTTCGAATATTTGTTTAACTGTTTCGTTTTAATTTTTGTGATTGTTAACCTTTTTTTGAGGGTGAGGGAACAAATCTTTATTATTGCAGAGGGTCAACCACGTGCAAGGCCATCTCTCCTACACTTATGTGATAGCAATTCATATAAAAATAACATATGGCCATTATATGTTTGACACATTTTCTTGAAGGTCTGTTCATGTTCACACTCAAGACACACCATATAGTATGGATATTGCTTCTTGAAAATGTGCAACCAACATTTTGTGTCATTCCATACATTTACTATACAGATTTCGTAAGCGCATAGATGTGTTATGATATGTATAATTCAAATTAAACTTGCCATTGCATTGCTGCAGTGCACTACTGCCCACTAGCTTTATTTATCTGCATTCCTGATGAATTAGTGACCTGAATAAAATTATTTGTTTTCATCATTATGTCTCCTACAAATATGACAGTCTTCAATAATCACTGCATCTAGTACCCGCGCAAGCCAGTTTTTACCTTATGGCATGGGGAATTGGTTGAATGAGTGACGTTACTTCTGCAGCCCATCATATTGAGGGGTTAATGCGGGCAGCTAGGCAAAAAGGTTGTGCAAACAGTAAAGGCCACGTTACACACACAGATATCTGTGACCAACTTCAGAACAGATCTCTGGTTGCAGTGAAATCATGGACACATTGTTCCATTTTGTGGCTGTGTACAAAATGGAGCAATGTGTCCATGATTTCACTGCAACCAGAGATCTGTTCAGAAGTTGGTCACAGATATCTGTGTGTGTAATGTGGCCTTAAGACCAGCGATTCATTGTATCAGATTCAGCGCTGGCAGATAGGTGTCACTCACACAGAGTTCAGTGTCTGAGCGCCATATTCCTGTAGGGCAAACCTGTGTGCTACACCACGATTAACCTGCTACTGTGTGCCGGCATTACACATTTGGCAATGAATCCCTCGCAAGAGATGCCTGATGTGGAGATCAACTTAATCACCACCCCAGGAGAGGAGGGTGCATCAGAAACAGACCTGGAGCGGTTTGTACCGGAGGACAACAACATGGACACGTGTTGATCTGGAGCACCACTCCACTGTGCTACCTACATTGGACGTGCTGTGAAGCGAGGTGTGCATACAGTGCTGGACTCCGATGCCAGACGAGGACCTGAGCTCACAGTCTAGAGCAGGGGTCTCAAACGCCAAGCCTCGAGGGCCGCACACAGTGCAGGTTTTCCTTAGAATTTGACAGTTGGTAATTTGATTACCAAATGTCAAATGCTATGGAAATCCTGAAAACCTGTACTGTGTGCGGCCCTCGAGGCCTGGAGTTTGAGACCCCTGGTCTAGAGGTTACCCAGCCAGTGCCACAGCAACTGAATCCCCAATATCACCAGGACCAGGAGTATGATGTAGAACCAGAGTCAGAAAACCCAGTTTTCCAGCCATGTGCATCACCCCGCCATAGTACTTCAACTGGGACAATGCCATCTGGAAACCCTACCCCCTCTAAACAACTATCCTACACAACAAACCACCCCATCCAACTCGGACTCCTGTCTCATTTATTGAGATTCGTTTTGTGGATAACATGGCCAGAGACTGGTTGCATGGGCATAAGGCCAATGACTTCTATGACCAGTGCACCCGAGGCAAGGTGGTGGCTTTCTTGCTGGATAAGGAGTTTGGCTTCGTGATTGAAGAAGGTACCGGGCATCATTGCTACATCAACCATCCCACCCTGCTCCGTGACCATCTTCCCAAAAGACTGTGCATCATCATTGTCAGGGAGAAGGTCACCTTCATGAAGGTATGGGGCCGCAAGGAGTGGGTTTGCGGTTGGTGCATGTCAGGTTGCCACCGGCAATCAATTTGAGAAGTGGCAGGAAGAGCCAGACCGGGAGAGAATGTGGCATCAGGTTGAGGACAGGTCTCTCTTAGTTAGCCAGCTGCCCCCAAATCCACAGGGCCTGTCGGTGTGACACAAGTTGCTCTTGTCTTATAGGGCGTAGGCGTCCCATAGTTCCACCACTGTCTTTTCCAGCTGTTGCCATGATGGAGTGTGCGGAGAAGACAGGTGGTGGCAGAGAATGCCCCAGCAGAAGTAGCCCATGCAACCCACAAAGGCTGTCGGACAGCAGAGAACCATTATGCTGATCTTCATTCCGGGCAATACTGAGAAAGCTGCAAGAGAGTTTTACATGAAGTACAGCACACTTTCCTAAAAAAAAAAAAAAAAAAAGTCATCTTGTTCGGTCGAGGAGGTCCGAGTTGTGTTTCTTTTTCTTCAGTTCTTCATTGACAGAGGTATGTGTGTCATGTAAGTGTGCATGCACGCAGCCTTTGGGGTCCAACTCAAAGATCCTACTGGACTCTGCCCTTCATGGACTTTCCACCACTTTAACAGTCTGTGCTGCTGCTGATCCCTGCGTGACTTTTAAAGTATATACTATGTAGATTGTCAGGTTTGTGATTGTGGGTTAGAGTCTGCGTGTTATGGTGGGTTTACACGTCCCAACGTCGGTCCGATATTGTATCCAACGCCGCGGGAGCGCGCTTTTTCTGGGCAGAATTCCAACATCGCATAGATGTCACACAGCGCGATATCGGCATACAACGTCTCTACGATGTCTACGCCCCCCTTGTACGGCCGACCCAGGAACGACCATTTAACATGGGAGTGATTAGGGGACGTTGTACTGCACATTGTAGTTGGGCGTTCACACAGCACGATCCGGCTCCAACCTCCAATATCGGCCCGTTGAATAGCACGTTCATTCGATCCCAGATATCGGTTTGCCTTGAAGAACTTTGTTGTAGAGATGGATGTATGAGATGGAGCACCATCCTGCTGCAGAATTTGACCACTTTGATGATTTGGAATATAAGAGGTAGTTAAAAGGGATCCTGTCACCTCCAAAACGCCACCTAAGCTACAAAATCATGTCCCTGCAGCATCCTATCACCATTCTCACACTCCTTGTGTCTCCTAAAAGCATCCTGTCAAAGTATATAAAAATGATTTTATAGTCACTCATTAGGCATTATAATTAGTGGGGGCCATATTCTTTAGCCCTTAGGGCGTATTTGTTTGGTGACCTGTTCGTCAGAAGATCACGCCCATTGCGCATGCGGTGCTTGAAGCCAAAAGAGCGATGTGGGTGTACGGACGTCACCCCACCCGGAAATTACGCGATTCCCATCATTCATGCCCGGCCAGCATCGTGTAGAGCAGGGAGGGCCTGCCTAGAAAATGAATAAAAGATCACGTCCATTAGGGCGTGATCTTCTGACGAACAGGGCACCAAACACGCCCTAAGAGCTAAAGAATATAGCCCCTACTAATTATAATGCCTAATGAGAGACTATAAAATTATTTTTATGTACTTTGACAGGATGCTTTTAGGAGACACGAGGAGTGTGAGAATGGTGATAGGATGCTGCAGGGACATGATTTTGTAGCTTAGGTGGAGTTTTGGAGGTGACAGGATCCCTTTAATACTTCTTGATATTTTAGGCTATTGATATTGCCTTCCACCTTGCAAATGTTTCACACACCCCCATACTGAATGTAACCCCAGACCATGATCTCTCCACCACTCAATATAACGGTTTTCTGGGTGTATTTTGGATCCATACCGGCTCCAGTAGGTCACCTGCAGTATTTGTGGCGGCTGTGGTGTAATTCTACTGAAGACTCATCAGAGAAATCTACCTTCTGCCACTTTTCCAGCGTCCATCTGTTTAGCAGGCTGTGGGACTTTGCAAATGCCACACGTTTTTTTATTTGACTTTTGTTTAGTGTTGGCATCTGGGCACTGATTCGACCATGGAGGCCATTTCGAGACAGAATCCTACAAACTGTTCTAGTTGACACAGGGACTTGAAGTGACCAGGCCTGTTGGAACTCTGCTGCAGTGGAAGAGGGGCTTTGGATTTTCTAACCAACAAAAGTTCCTCCTGAGCAGTTGTCTTGCGGGGTCTGCCGTACCTGGGCTGGTCAAACATCTCCAGTCTGTTCAAATCTTTTTTTTAATTGTTTATACTTGACGCCGAGACACATTAAAGGTGCCAGCCACCTCTGCAGTGGATCTGGTCTTCAGCCTCTTGATAATCAAGGCTTTGGTCGCAGGGTGGATTTTTGGCATGTTGTCAGAGCTCAAAATGCAGTTCAAGTGAAGGTCTGGGGTGCTGGGTTTCTTTTTAGACACACCCACTAATTAACCGATCATTTACTGAGTACAGGTGAGGATGTAAACTAGGATTGGGTGCATTATATGACCAGGAGACAAAACTTTTGTCTTGCTAAAATCTGACCATTCTGTGTTCATTAAATGATCAATATTTCAGCATTGATGTCAATTTATTTTCTTAACCTAAACCAAATTTCGGAGGATTTCAGCTTTCAAAAGAGTAATTTAATTTTATTTTATTCTTGTTCTTAGAAATGAAGGCTATTCCATGCGAGAGGTTGCCAAGAAACTCAAGATTTCCTACAATGGTTTGTACTACTCCCTTCAGAGGAGAGCACAAACAGGTTCTAACCAGAGTAGAAAGAGACGTGTGAGGTCCCGCTGCACAACTGATCAACAAGACAAGTACATTAGAGTCTCTAGTTTGAGAAGTCGACGTCTCACAGCTCCTCAACTGGCAGCTTCGTTAAATGGTACCCGCAAAACCCCAGTGTCAACGTCTACAGTGAAGAGGCGACTCCGGGATGCTGGCCTTCAGGGTAGAGTGGCAAAGAAAAAGCCATGTCTGAGACTGGCTAATAAAAGGAAAAGATTAATATGGGCAAAAGAACACAGATATTGGACAGAGGAAGATTGGAAAAAAGTGTTATGGACAGACGATTCAAAGTTTGAGGTGTAAAGGCCCAGTTACACACACAGATAATTGTGCAGAGATGTGGCCGTGTATAAATGGAACAGTGTCCATTATTTCACTGCAACCAGAGATCTGCGAACAATCTCTGCACAATTGTCTGTGTGTGTAACTGGGCCTTTAAGATCACATAGAAGAACATTTGTGAGACGAAGAACAACTGAAGAGAAAATTATTATTTCAAATACAAATCATTATTTCTAACTCTGCCAATGTCTGGACTATTATTTTCTTTTCATTTTGCAACTCATTGGATAAATAAAAGTATGAGTTTTCATGGCAAACACAAAATTGGCTGGGTGAGCCTAAAATTTTGAACGGTAGTGTAAATAATACAAACAATTACGAAAGGCTTTGCTATATTTTTGATTCACAGCACATATAAAGTGGAAAGCTATGGACTTCCACCTCCAGCTGCCTGACTTTACTTTGGCTGGCAGTTAAAAATACAGGGAAGCCCATTATTATTTATAATTATTTAAATAAATAATGAAAAAAATCTGTAGACTTTGCCCTATTTTTGACTACCAGCCAAGGTACAACTCAGGCAGCTGGGGGCTGGTATTCTCGGCGCTCTGAGCCCATAGGCTACAGAATAGCAGCCCGCAGCCACCCCAGAAACTGGCACATTCATTAGAAGTGCCAAAACCTGGCACTTTACTTGGCTCTTTCTGATACCCTGGTGCAGTGGCATTGAGGTGACAAAAGGGGGTAATGACAGCTCATCATTAAGCCCAGATTGATAATGTGAAGGTCTCAAGCCCCAGTCACACATAACAAGATTGTTGTAACTGTGACGTTACAACGATCTCCCCAGCGATGTCGCTATGTGTGACATCTAGCAGCGATCAGGCCCCTGCTGTGAGGTCACTGATCGCTGCAAAGGGCTCAGGACCATTTTTTGGTCATTGGTCTCCCGCTGGTCAGCACGCATCACTGCATGTGACAGCTAGAGACCAGCGATCAGTGACCTCACAGGCTGGTAACCATGGTAAACACCGGGCCTAGATAGCTGGTGTTTATCATAGTTACCAGCTTCCTACCTGCTTACAGGCAGCGCTAAGCAGGGAAGATGCTGGTAACATTGCTTCCAGCGATGTGGGAGGTGGCACCCAGGTCCCTGGTCGCAGGGGAGATCTGCCTGTTTGACAGCTCCCCAGTGACCAGATAACGCTCCAGCGATCCCGGCAGGTCGTTATCGCTGTTGGGATCGCTGGAGCGTCGTTGCGTGTGACTGGAACTTCAGACCTGAAAGTTATCAATCCTGCGAGTATATAGTTAAATAATTAACAGCAGTCCGACAATCTGGCAGCAAACACCTAAGTTCACTGCCACAGGGAGCCCTCAGTGACTCAGTAAGTGACCTCATCGCTCCTCGTGGCAGTCAGTACGATCGCAGAAACTGCAGTAAGAGGACATTTGTTCCATCCCTACAGCCTCTGAATGTAGCAGATACAGATCGTGTGCTTCGTTTGATAATCTTTGTGGATTATCATCAGAGGGTATGTGTAGTGTTAATAAATGGAAAAATGTGGGTTGTCTGTGTAATTTACTTCAAATAAAAGGATTTTTCCCTGTGTGTTTTGATTTATAAGCATTTACACACAGGATTGATAATGAGACCTAAACATTATCAATCTGGGCTTAATGGCAATCTGTCAATACTCAGCTGTCAATACCCCTTCTATCACCCTGACGACACCACACCGGGGCATCAGAAGAACCAGGTAAAGCGCAAGACACTTCTGAAGAATGTGTTAACTTCTGAGGCGGGTGTGGGCTGCCATTCTTTCAACTGGGGAAGCGGGGGGGGGGGGGGGGGTGTAATTTTCTGATCATCAGCCAAGGTAAAGCCAGGTAGGTAGGGGTGGCAGTCCATAGCTGTCTGTTTTATCTGCGCTGAGAGTCAAAAACAGTGAAGCCCTACGTCATTTTTTTTCCATTTGTACACTACTAAGGACAGAATGTTTGTTGCCTCTAGCAACCAATCACAGATGCCAGCACACAACAGCCAATCACAGTGCTGTCACAGAGAGTGGGCACGTGTGATTGGCTGTTGAAGCCAGTGCAGTGAATAAGTCAGGAAGTTAATGAGCGGCCCAGGAGGTACAAGTACGCAGATCCCAGGAAGTTTGACACTGATGTTTAATCACTGTTTTGCCCCTTTTTATAGCCCCATAGCTACCTCAGGACCCTAACCTGGACTTTAAAGGGAAACAACCAGCAGGATTTAGGGCTGTAAAATGGAGCCAGTACCTTACAGGCACTGGGATACTGAGTGCAATGATAGAGAGATATGAAGGGGGGGGAGGGGTTTGCCTTATAGCCGAAAGGAATGCCCCCAGAGATGCAAGAAAGACAAAAAAAGAAAAAGCAGTCCCAAATACTGACACAGTGCTGCACATATCAATCCTCTGCTTTCCGGTTTTCTATGAGTTCTATAATACTTTCCTCTGCAATCAAAATATGGAATCATTCAAGTAAAGGTGTGGTTGCATTCAGCACCCTAGTGCCTGTAAGGCACTGGCTTCACTTTATAGTCCTAAATCCTGCTGGACGATTTCCTTTTTAAAAAAAATTAAAAAAATCTGTCTGGATTCGCCGAACCTGAAAATTGGCAGGTTCGCCCATCACTACACACCAGTTTTAGACTGGTATTGTTCCACATGCGGCGATGGCAATTATGCATATATTTCTTTGTATATTTTTAACACAAACGCTATGTTTTGATTGGAAAAATAGTTTTTTTGTAATTTTTCTGTGCATTTTTAAAATTTTATTTAACTAACTTTTTCACCAAGCCCCACTGTGGGACATGAATATTTCTCACTTTGATGACTCATCTCCTGCATGTAAATATGGTCCAAGCAAAGTCTGCTGGCCCAAAGATGCTGTGTTCTGGACGCAGTATCATTCGATTGCAGAGACGCTAGTGTTCACATTGGGATAACATGCTGTCAGTGCCCACGATCAAGATTCTGGGAGCAGCAGATTTTCACTGTATTCTCCCGCTATGAACTCTCACATCTCCACAAATGAAATGCTGTCAGCGGTCAGACGCGTTTTTTTTCGCGACTGCATCTGCCGCAAGTGCCGAAACCGCACTTGCCACACCTGCCACACCTGCCGCACACTTACTGCAAGCCCCATAGACATTGCATGGGGCTTGCCGCAAGTGAACCGCAAGTGCGGCTCTTCAGAGGGTGGCCCTCTGGACCCAAAAGTGGTTTCATATAAAACCCCCCTTCAAAAGACAAAGTACCGTATATACTCGCGTATAAGCAGAGTTTTTCAGCCCAAAAATTGGGCTGAAAAGTCCCCCCTCGGCTTATACGCGAGTCATACGGCCCCCCTCAAAGTTTGGCGCCCCCACCTCAGTTTCTGGGCCCCCCCGCATGCAGCGCTGCACATATACATTACGTGTCTAGCAGCTGTTACCCTCCGGTGGCAGATCGCGGCTCCCGGCTCCGGGCTCCATCTTCCTCTCTGTCTTCCTGGTTGTCATGTGACCGGCGCGATGACGTCATCGCGCCGGTCACAAAGCAGGAAGACAGCGAGGAAGATGGAGCCCGGAGCCGGGAGCCGCGATCTGCCACCGGAGGGTAACAGCTGCTAGACACGTAATGTATATGTGCAGCGCTGCATGCGGGGGGGCCCAGAAACTGAGGTGGGGGCGCCAAATTATGAGGGGGGCCCTGCTGGGGCCCTGTATACTACCACTGGGGCTATATACTACCACTGGGGCTATATACTACCACTGGGGCTGTATATATACTACCACTGGGGCTATATACTACCACTGGGGCTGTATACTACTACTGGGGCTATATACTACCACTGGGGCTATATACTACCACTGGGGCTGTATATATACTACCACTGGGGCTATATACTACCACTGGGGCTGTATACTACTACTGGGGCTATATACTACCATTGGGGCTATATACTACCACTGGGGCTGTATGTATACTACCACTGGGGCTATATACTACCACTGGGGCTGTATACTACTACTGGGGCTATATACTACCACTGGGGCTATATACTACCACTGGGGCTATATACTACCACTGGGGCTGTATATATACTACCACTGGGGCTATATACTACCACTGGGGCTGTATACTACTACTGGGGCTATATACTACCATTGGGGCTATATACTACCACTGGGGCTGTATGTATACTACCACTGGGGCTATATACTACCACTGGGGCTATATACTACCACTGGGGCTGTATATATACTACCACTGGGGCTATATACTACCACTGGGGCTGAATATACTACTGGGGCTGCGTGTATACTACCACTGGGGCTGCTGCTGTATACTACCACTGGGGCTGCTGCTGTATACTACCACTGGGGCTGCTGCTGTATACTACCACTGGGGCTGCTGCTGTATACTACCACTGGGGCTGCTGTATACTACCACTGGGGCTGCTGCTGTATATACCACTGGGGCTGCTGCTGTAACACTGCTGGGGCCTGTATATACCACTGGGGAGGCTGCTGTATACCACACTGCTGGGGGCTGTATACCTGTGCTGGGGTCCACCCTCGGCTTATACACGAGTCAATAAATTTTCCCAGGTTTTGGGGGCAAAAGTAGGGGGGTCGGCTTATACACGGGTCGGCTTATACACGAGTATATACGGTACATTCTATCCATTTAGTCTGCAGGCAAATTTCATTTCAACTCAGAGGAGTAATGCAAGATTAGAACAAAATGATTATAATTAGGGTCTTTGGCCAGTGGATTAACGGCTAAAACAGATAATAACACCAACCAGGTGCTGAGATCTGGAACTGCGGCTATAGAAACAGCAGTTTTAGAACTCCCATCGAAATGAGTGAGAATCCAAGATGGGAATACCCATACACACAAAAGCAGTATCAAGGTTATAAGGGGGATATGGGCCAATTTCTATTATTACTTTTGCACTGTCCCCCTGTCTCCCCAAAAAGAAACAAACAGCTATAGTGTAAAAGCTGGTTAATATAAGAAAAAAATATGTAACACATTACAATGCATCTCACTAGAACTGCTTTACAGTAGCCAAGCTGCTTGATAACAATCTGCCCTGTTAAAAAAAAAAAAAAAAATGGTGCATTTATATAACCACATCCAAAAAGGAGATAAAAAAAATATATAAATAAAACACAGGACCAATCTAGTGCATCAAAGACCGAATATTCCACAGAAGTTGAGGAAATAAAGCAATTAAAAAGGATTTAGAGTAGTGCGATAGTAAAATTTTAAATAACAGATCATGAAAGTGCTCCAATTTCCAATAGTCTCTATTCTATAACTCAACTCCACACCCACCCCCCAGCAGGCATTCCCTGGCAATGCAATCTGCAGGCAGCTGACACAAAGGTTGTCTGACCTAAATATGGTGCCAGGGTTCAATTTATTACAGAAAATAACAAAGACCAAAAAGACCACTGTGCTTGGGTCCAGCAGAGTTTGTAGCGCAACTACCGGTGTTGCCGATGTCATGTGGAAAGTTACAGCCATACAGACAAAACAAACAAGCCCACAAAAGGTGAGCATAAAGGTCAAATATAGGGAATGAGGAAGTGTGTGTTCAATACTTTTTCTCTCTTGTCATTCCTCATTACTACACACATCACTAAATGTATGGACATCTCTGGTTTGATGACTTTGCCTGTGTGGATTAGATGGGTTGTTACCAACATCTGGTGAAAAATGCATGTCAATAGCAGCTTTAGAAATATATTTACTATACAATTGGAAACGTGTTCGATACTTAAACTTTTTTTTTTTTTTTTCGTTTTTGGCAGGATACCAACAGTTAGCTAGCCATTTCACACCTTTGTAAGCAGCTTACCATTGTTCAAGACAAATCAGAGACCAAAATTACACTCTTCTGGCCTTCACTGTGATAATGTAATGTAGACAAATAGTGTATAGATTGGCACATATAATTCTAATTACAAATGTGATGTGAACAATGCAGATATGCCTTACCCAAAAACGACATACTGTATTTTTCAGACCACAAGATGCACTTTATTTCACTCAAATTGTGGGGGAAAGCGGGGGGTGCATCTTATGGTCCGAATATACGGACTGCGTGCTGGCAGTGGTGCTGTGCGGACTGTGCTGGGGGTAGCAACGGCTCTGGAGCGGGCTGAAGGAGTTAGATGCAGGTTGCAGAAGCAGCCCATTATCACGTGTCCCTGCTCATTCGCGTACTGTAATATTCACTGCATCCACTGTCCATCACCTCTCAGTGCTGAAGCTGGAGCTGGGAGGTGACCGGGAGGCAGTGAATATTATTACAGTACACTAAGTGTACGTACCTACCATCCTGGATATGGCCCCCTCTGCCGCTCACACCAAGAATAATAATAATTAGGTACGGTTTCTCATCCCTCATGACCTTGTCAATACAATCCAGGCACAAAAGTTTCTTGTGGGAAGAAGACAACTTCTTGTTAGGCTACTTTCACATAACGATTTTTTAAAATCCGATGCTGTCCGATATAAATCGGACAGCATCGGATCTAAACTGATCCCTGCAGTCGGATGCCAAATAGGCATCTGATCTGACATCCTGCAGGATCAGTTGCTGTCACTTTCACAGCTGTTCTCCCCTGGTGCTTCCCCTCATCACCCCTGTGTGTCCACCCCCCCCTTCTACCCTGTGTGGCCCCCTCATGTCCCCTGTGTCCCCCTCACGTCCCCCAGTACTCCCCCTCCTTTCCCCTGTCCTCCGGAATAAAAAATAAAACACATTTTATTCTCACCTATCCCGAGCCCCCGCCCTCTTTCTGCAGGCTCCCGGTGTCTGCAGAGGTCTTCTTCATCATTACAGGACCTGCAGTGATGTCACAGTCACGTGACAGCAGGTTACACCATGGTAACCTGTGGTCACGTGACTGACATCACGGCAGGTCCTGTACTGCAGTAGAACACCTCTGCACACAGCGTGGGGACACCGGGAGCCGAAGGAAGACAGCGGGGGCTCGGGGATAGGTGAGCATAGACTTTTTTCTTTTTTTTTTTAACCCCTGCTGTCCGAGTTAGGAGTTTTACTGTACTGAGCATGCTCAGTACAGTAAAATCGGGTCCGAGGAGACATCAGATGTTTCCTCGGACCCTGCTCCATAGGGCCCCATTATAAATTGATCGGGTTGGATCGGATGTGCACTAAATGCCATCCGATTTGGTCCGATCCGAGTTTGTCCGATTTTATTTTCGGTGCAAAAATCGGAGCATAAATTACCTGGACGTGGCCAGGGATGGGGACATTACTCTCTTAACAGTGTCAGCAGCAGAATCTCCCGCCCTTCCATAACAGTTAATTATAACCATATTTTTTACTTAATTTTTTTCCCCCATTTTATTCCTCCAAAATCTGGGTGTGACTTAAAACCCGGCGCATTTTATAGTCAAAAAATATAGTAGTAATCTCCTTTTATCAATGCCACAGTTCTTTAAAAGGAAAAGTGTCAGGTTTTTGAAATATTAACTGAAAACAGCATGTTGTAAGGGTTATCACAAAGAATTCAGACATGTATCTTTTATGAATTGCGTTGTTTACCCAAAATGTTTGTTTTACCACCAGTAGCTTATCATTGCTTGGACACAGCAGTGTGAGCACATACCACTTGTCATTAGCAGCTCACAGTCAATAGACAATGTAGACAGAGTGAATGATGTGGGTGGGGACTGCTCTTTGAGCTTTGCTGGTTACATTTATAAACTAAGCATTAGAACTAGAGGGGCGAACTGAACTGTAAAATTTGGGGTCCGTACCGAACACTTAGTGTTCAGGGGCACAGATCCAGAATACAAACTTCCCTGGAAAACCCCAGACCCCACGAACTGCATGACAGCACACGGTAAACAGCCGTAAGTATTATTATTATTTATTTATATAGCGCCATGGGGTCATCTGAGTTCACGCCTGACGCAGCTTAGGAGTGAACTTAGATGATCTTTCTCATGGCCAGTTGTCAGTCTGAGCCTGCTGGTCTTGTGAGCAGACACACAGAGATGCAGCAAAGCTGAAGATGTTCCCTATGGAAGACATCAGAGGGTTTGTGGTTATTAAAGAGCTGAACCAGGGATGTGTTTTATTGCAATTAAAATATTTTTCTTGTGTTATTTTTTACTGTTAACTAGAAATTCATAGCGGGCGAGTCTAATATTGGCCTGACATTATGAATTTCGGGTTTAATGTCAGCTGGAAATACAAAGCTGAGATTAACCCCCTTTATTACTCAGCAGGCCACCACCACCATGGTGGTCATGTCCAATATTGGCATGACCCCATGAATTTTGGGCTCATAATACAAAGCTGGCCCTAACTCCTTTATTGCCCAGTGAGCCACCGCGCTAGGGCCCTGGATAAGTCTGGTACAGCACCAGGAGGGAGGGGGTTAGAAAGCTTGGGCCACCCTGCGCTGCGGATTCCAGCCTCCAGCAGCCTAGTTGTACCCAAGCTGGACCCAAAAATAGGGTGAAGCCCATGTCAATTTTTTTTTAAATTATTTCATGAAATTCATGAAATAAAGAAAAGGGCTTCTCTATATTGCTGGTCCCCAGCTGGGTACAAATAGGCAACTGGAGGTTGGGGCAGCCCGTACCTGCCTGCTGTACAGGGTGGATAAAAATCAATGGTTTTTTTTTTTAAAAAATCAAAAAAAAAAAAAAGAAAAAAAAATTTCGGATTTTTTTTATTTTTTCAATAAACTGCTTTTTGAGGAAAATATTTTACCATCCAAAGGTTCTTCCATCATGAGATAAAGCTGAGTTGTTTAACTCAGTAGAATAAAGGCTGTATATGTGTAACATTCACAATACCATGCTCTTCCAGAGGTTTCTGAAGGATTAGTGGGCAGTTTCTCTCCTATATTATCACAGACGCTCGCTTTACTTACACAGTTCTCAAAACTGAATTGGACTCCGCAGAGGTCCCAGCCTCTTCTTCACGGCAAAAATGTTACAACATGAACAGAGTTGAGAAAAAGACCTTAATCCTATTGCTCTACAAAGAAGTTAGACAATATGTTTCTGATTGTTTGGAGTGGAATAGATCTGCACAACACAAGAAGAATGTGAATCTAAGTGTGAGGAGGAGGAAGGGCAAGCAGACAAGAAAATGAAAGTGAAACTTTGAGCACAATACTGCAGCATAGCCACAGACAGACAAGTCTGGATCTGTTTGTGTGTACGATCTGAGGTTTATTACATTCTTTCCTTATAATGGCAGCAGGCCGTAAGAGAGACTCAGTTTGGGAATATTTGAATGAAGCTCCTTCGCCTATCGGTAAGGCAGGCATGCGTGCAAAATGCAAACGATGCAACAAAGAGATGCAAGGCCTGGTGGCGCAAATGAGGCAACATCATGAGAAGTGCGGTGATGAAGATGACCAAAGAAACACTTCTGAACAGGCAGGATCTTCAGGTTGGTAAACATTTTTATTGAATCCTATTTCTAAAGACTGAACTGTCATGTGTGAGAAAAATTATATTTCTTATTATTACTGCATGTTACTGTCATTTGGTACAGTTATGAAGAAAAACAAATATTCCTTTTGGGGCAGGGGCAGTGATGTGTTGTGTACAATAAGCAGAAATTGTATAATAAACAATAAAATAACAGCATTGACTTTTTTTGTTTAGGGGAATTCATGTATTCTGGAAACTATCCACCTCCAAGATCACCATGATCCTGTTCTACAGTTTCAGAGTTATCCATCAAGGATAGTGCTTCATTAGCAGCAGCATCATCATCAGACACCCACAGCCACATATCACCATCACCCAAAAGGAAGAAAAAACCTTTACCTCCTGGAACCACCATAGATAGGTTTGTGATAAGAACTAGCAGATTAGAAAAAGAGTTGATTGATGAAAAAATTGCCCAGTTTATTTATGCAACGAACTCTTCTTTCCGTCTGACTGAGAACCCACATTTCATTAATATGGTTCAGTCACTGAGACGAGGATACAGTCCACCCAGCAGAGCTGATGTTGCAGGGAAACTGCTGGATCAAGTGTATGACAGAGAAATGGAGCAATGTGCAACAGCTCTGGAGGGTAAAATTGTTAACCTAAGTATTGATGGGTGGAGTAATGTCCACAATGATCCTATTGTATGTGCTTGTATAACAACAAAAGAAGGTAAAGTCTTCCTTGCACAAACAACTGATACGTCAGGAAATGCACACACAGCAGAATACTTACAAGAAGTGGCAGTAAAGGCTATAACGACATGTGAAGAAAAATTCAAATGTCTAGTACACAGTTTGGTCACTGACAATGCTGCAAACGTATCCAAGATGAGAAGAGATTTAGAAGAGCAGGGAGGGAATACAAAGCTGCTAATAACATATGGTTGCAGTGCTCATTTGCTGCACCTCTTAGCCAAAGACTTAAGTGTTCCAGAAATAAAGGCTAATGTTGTTGAAATTGCTAAATACTTCCGTAATAATCATTTTGCTGCAGCAGCTCTGAAAAGGATGGGTGGAACCAAGCTAACGCTCCCACAAGATATTAGATGGAACTCTGTGGTGGACTGTTTTGAGCAGTATATCAAAAACTGGCCTATTCTGATGACACTTTGTGAAGAAAATCGAGATAAAATACCGTATATACTCGTGTATAAGCCGACCTGTGTATAAGCCGACCCCCCTACTTTTGCCCCCAAAAACTGGGAAAACTTATTGACTCGCGTATAAGCCGAGGGTGGACCCAGCACAGGTATACAGCCCCCAGCAGTGTGGTATACAGGCCCTCCCAGTGGTATACAGGCCCCAGCAGTGTGGTATACAGCCATCAGGACAGGTATACAGCAGGCCCCCAGGGGTAGATACAGCAGGCCCCCAGGGGTAGATACAACAGGCCCCCAGGGGTAGATACAACAGGCCCCCAGGGGTAGATACAACAGGCCCCTAGGGGTAGATACAACAGGCCCCCAGGGGTAGATACAACAGGCCCCAGGGGTAGATACAACAGGCCCCGGTGATCACAGGCCCAGGGTAGATACAACAGGCCCTCAGGGGTAGATACAACAGGCCCCCCGTCATGAGAAGAGCCCCCCCAATCCCGCTGCATTATCTTACCATCCAGGGTCTTCTTCACCGCGGGTCCTGCAGTCCATCCTCACGCGGTGTTCCCGGTCTCTTGTGACCCTGGCGGTCGCAGTGGAATGACGTCATCGCGCCGGGTCACGTGAGACTGGAACACAGCGTGCGATGATGACTGCAGGACCCGCGGATGGTAAGATAATGCAGCGGGGGGGGGGGCTCTGCAAACTGTGGGGGGCTCTTCTCATGATGGGGGTAGTAGTGCCACTGGGGGGCTGCTGTATACACTGGGGGGCTCTATGCACGGCTCCCCCTGCCGCTGTGATAGGCGGGGGGAGCCGTGCATATCTAATGAGCGGCCCCACGTGATGGGCCGCTCATTCAGCAGCCTCCCCCCGCCTCCTCCATGGAGAAGTTACGGTATTGACCCGTGTATAAGCCGAGGGGGTGACTTTTCAGCCCAATTTTTGGGCTGAAAAACTCAGCTTATACACGAGTATATACGGTAGATGGCACTGTCACAGCCAAAATCCTCAACATTGGGCTTAAGAGAAATGTTGAACATATGCTGAGCTTCCTCAAACCCATCTCTCAAGCTTTAAACAAAATACAGAAAAATAGCTGTTTTATTGCGGATGCTGTTGAAATTTGGAAGGAACTGAGTGAACACTTAAAAACAGAACTACACATGGACAGAATTAAATAACAAGCAGTAAACAAACGAATGGGACAAGCACTGACTCCAGCTCATTTTTTGGCAAATATTGTCAATATCCAATATCAGGGTCAAAACCTAAGTGCTGAGGAAGAGGAGTTAGCTATGACATGGGTATCCAGCAATCATCCATCTTTAATGCCAACTATAATAAACTTCAGAGCTAAGGGGGAACCATTCAAGAAATATATGTTTGCTGAAGATATTTTAAGGAAGGTCACACCAGTAAACTGGTGGAAGTCACTTAAGCGCTTGGATTTAGAGACTGTTCAAGTAATGATTTCACTTTTAACAGCAGTAGCTTCTTCTGCAGGCGTTGAAAGAATATTCTCTTCCTTTGGACTCATTCATTCTAAATTGAGAAATTGGTTGGGAACCAATAAAGCAGGAAAGCTTGTTTTTCTTTTCCAAATTATGAATAGGAACAAAGAAGATGATGATGAAGATGACGACAAGTGAGCTACAGAGGACAGCAGGGACAGTAGTATTTAAGTTTTTCATGTGTCGGCTGGGCTGACAGTCTAAGTTTCTTAAAATATATATATATATATATATATATATTATTATATATTATATATATATATATATATATATATATATATTTTTGTTTAGCCAAATTAGTTAACAAACATGGATGTTTGTTTAAGCAAATAACTTATGCTGTAATGTTGTTATTGTTTCAGTTGAATAAATCTATTTAAATTGTTATTAAGGTCAGGATTATTTTTCTCCTTCCTAAGTACAACAGAACAGTGGTGTCCAAATATGAATGATTAACCCATTAAACTGGGGAGAAAAAAGTAATATCAAAAGTGATTCTAAAACTCTTCATCTACTTGCATGTTAAAGTAGCAAGAACTAGTTTAGGTAGAAACTTTGATTTAAATGACTGATTTAAATCAAGCCTTACTGACTAGTGATTTAAATCGTGATTTAAATCAGTTAGATTTAAATCAAATCCACCCTGCTGCTGTACCTCGCTGGCATACAAGAATATGGAAAAGCCCATGTCAAAATATTTTTTTAATCATAAAAAAAAATTATATATAAATAAAAACACAAACATTTAGGGACCGCATCTTTATTATCCCCTCGACCCTCATGTCTGTGCTAAACACTCTCGGCTCTGCTAGATCAGAGACCAAGGGGATGTACAAAGCTTCTATCCCCTGACCCTGAAGGAGAGCCCAGAGCGCTGCAGCATCGTAAAGTTAACGATGTCGCTACATGTAAACCGGCCTTAATAGCCCATATTGACCTGACAAGATTTTAAAAGATAACACCCTATTGTGTTTATTTCCTTCCAGCTTCTCTCATTTTCTACTTATGAATATTTAGAATACTCTTTTTATTTTGATGTTTATTTAAGTTTTTCATAGACACCTGGCAACAGGAGAAAGCTTTGATTCACTCCATTTCCAGTTTTGTTTGGGAAAAAAATCAACAATTTCTGAATTTGTGAAACATGTGAGGTAATTTGGGAGAGGTTACAACAATTGTTTTACAACAACCAACACCTGCTCTGTGGCTATCCATCAAAGAAAAGTTCTAAGAAAAGGCTAACTCTATAATTTTACTGATGCGGTTGATGGGAAACACATTTGCATTTAGAAAGCTGTGAATAGTTGATCCCTATATTACAACTGTAATCATGGCTATTGCAGATGCAAGATACCGGTTTGTGGACATTTTTATTGGAGCATATGGGCAATCAATGATTCCAGAGTCTTCAAAGACAATAACATGGGTAAATGCATGTACAACAACCGATTCAACATCCCCCCATTTCGATCACTTCTAGGAACAGAAGCCTCAAGCTTTTCATTGGTTTTAGTTGGGGATGTAGCTTTCCATCATGGCAACAATCTTATGAAGCCATACTTCACTTGGAATCTGAATTCCAGCCGTACGATCTTTAGTTATAGATTGTGTAGGCAAGGCATTACGTCGAATGCATTTTTGGAATACTGACTTCAAAATGGCATGTGCTTGTAACCACAAATCAAGTGAAATCTGAAAATGTGGACAGTGTAGTAAAAGCTGGTGCAATTTTACATACTTTTCTCGACATGAACTCCTCCTTATTGATCCAAATGACTGGTACTTGAATCTCAGTAGCATGGAGGACTAATCCATTAGATCTACTACTGTCATTATGGAAATTCGAAAACAATTTGCACAGTATTTTGTGAGTGAACAAGATCAGACTCCATGGCAGGATAGCCATTTGTGACAAATTGATCAAGAGCTTTCCCAATGTTTGTGTTTGTTTTCTGTTTCAGTGTTCTTTTCAGTATTGTGAATGACATCCTGCAAATAAACTGTGCAGGGCAACAATGGTATTTATATATAATAAAAAAAAGGTATAAAGTTTATTACAGAGAATTTTTACAAACAGGATAAAAAACATACAATGTCAGCACCAAGCATATATTGGATTGGAAAGACATAAAAACAAATAATCAATATACCCCATCAAGCCTTTTTGTGACTGGTGATTCCATAATAGATCACTTGGTACTGTACCCTTAAAGGGAACCTGACCTCTAAAAATGAGCCCCCAGGCTCTTTTAACCTGTCCCTGCACCATGGTAATCGATTTCTATCCATCCCTTTGTGTCCATAAAGCGCTATTGTAAAGTTTATAAAAGTTCTTTTTTTACCTGTGGATCTATGGACACAAAGGGATGGATAGAAATGTATTGCCATGGTGCAGGGACAAGTTAAAAGAGCCTGGGCTCATTTTCAGAGGTCAGGTTCCCTCTAAAAAGAACCTGTCATCCCCCTGGTGCTTTCCAAACTGAAAACATCACTGAACACAGCGTGTATGCTGCATTCAGGGAAGGTGTGTCCCATGTCTGTACTCCCCTACTTACCTCAAAAACAAAAAAAGTTTGGAAAGTTCACAGTTAGGCTGCATTCACACATTGCGTATTTTCTGCCGCGCAAAAAGGCACAACAAAATACGAGGGTGCATTCACATACCACGTTTTTATGTGCTGCAGGGGGAGGAAGAATCCTGCTTCCTCCTGCCCTCTGTCACATTTGTGCCCGCCCCTAAAGATTTCACAGTGTATTATTATACACTGTGAAATCTAAATTCAATAAAGCCAGAGGTTTTTAAAATAATAAACATGGATACTTACCCTCCGGCGAGTGGAAGGCGGGTGTTCGGGAGCCAGGACGATGAGCAGCCGCAGATTCAGAGTGGAAAAAGACCTGTGGTGAGGTCAGAGGGCGTTCCCGGTGCTAATTGGCCGCTCGCGGTCATGTGATACATATCACATGACTGGAACACCCTCTGACATCACCACAGGTCCTAGCAGGGCCATTCCAGCGGCGGCTCCTGGACACCGGAACACCCGTCGGAGAGGTAAATATTTAACTCTTATTTTTAATACATTTGTCTTTGTTTAACTTTGATTTCGCAGTGTATATTAATACACTGCGAATCTAATGGGCAGCCACAGGTGTCACACAGGGGAGGAGAAAGCAGGATTCTTCCTCCCCTCTGTGACGTCAGATGCAGCAGCGCCGCCCTTATAGGAAAAAGCGCCGGCGCTGCTGCGTAAAGGATTGACAGGGTCATTCTTTTTATGCAGGTGCTTTTTCCTATAAAAGTGCGAGCGTATTTTTACGCAATGTCTGCACGGCAAAGTAAATTTCCCATTCACTTTGCTGGCAGACACAAAACACATTGCGTATTTTGAAAAGCGCTAGTAAAAAAGAGCGCCAAAATACGCAATGTGTGAACGTAGCCTTAAGGGGCCTTGTGGGTGTTATGAGTTTGCAAGTCCTGGCCGCTCGCAATGTCCTCCTCGCCTCCTGCCTTTGTTACACCTCCTCGTGTGTGGCACCCTCCTTTTCTGCGTCTAAGCGTGTCAATTCACGCAGATGCACAATGAGAACTTGGTAGGAGCGGGTCCCGGATGCTGTATCGGCGGATGCGCATGACGCAAGCGCCAGAGCCTGCCCTGCTAAAGTTATCTCTGAATTTTATTAAGTGTTTTTTTACAGGTTACGGGGGGCTAGAGACATGGAACCTTTCCTGAATGCAGCAGACACGCTGCATTCAGTGGTGCTTTCAGTTTGGAAAGCACCAGGGGGGTAGGGGGGTGACAGGTTCTCTTTAAAGAGGACCTGTCACCCCCTTCCCCCAATGTTATGCTAACTTAATGCAGTACTGAATGCAACGTGTCAGCTGCATTCAGGGAAGGGGGTTTCCCATGTCTCTAGCCCCCCTGTAAGCTGTTAAAAAGACTTCATAATTTTTTTTTTGGATCAGATATTTCTTATTAATCAATATAATACATGTCCAACAATAACATCAAATATTTGTACATTTCAAATGTTTCTGAAATTCCCCCTCCCAAGACCCTTCAGAGTCCCCTTTCCCATCCCTTCCGCATACACCCCCCTTCCCCCCCCTCCCTATCTAGATGGCAGATACAGTCCATATATACCTGTATAAAAGAAAGCAAATTAGAATTATATCTAGTGTAAATTACCCCCATGTACATCATACTGTAGTTATTTCATAGTTCACACTTAAGATCGGGCATCATAACTTATCCTACCCTATAGTTGTGCCAGGGTGACCATATCGTGTCATAAATATCCAGCTTCCCCCTCTTACGGTATATCCCTTTCTCCAGAAGTGAAATATAGTTAGCCTGCGTCACAAATTCCCTTCTTGATGGCGGCTCCACCCTAATCCAGTGTTTTGCAATCAGCTTGCATGCAATATATAACAGTCGCGCAATGGCTATCTTGGCTGCATCGTCCACCTGCATCTCATCCACAAACCCCAGCAAACACACCACTGGATCCCGAGGTACGCTGCACCCATACGCACCTCCCACTCTAGCAAGCACCATGATCCAGAACGCTGACAACCGTGGGCATAGCCACAACATGTGAAGCAGGCCCGCCGGTTCCGTCCGACACCTTGCACATTCTGAGTTTGATCTCAGTTTAATTTTATGTAAAAATTCTGGTGTTCTATATACTCTGTGCAAGATGTAGAGCTGGAACAGCCTGCCAGGCTCACTTAGTGACTGTTTCGGAATCCATTCCAAGATTGATTCCCATTTATCATCCTCCAGAGCTCCCACCTCCATCTCCCACCGGTTCCTGGCCCTAAGAGGATACTGAATAAAAAATGTATGCAGTATGTCCCAGTACGTAGTCGCTATCACCCCTCTCGTAGGTCCCCCTTCGCAGACGTAGTCAAGAACCAGATCCCTCTGTATTGTCAGCGCTCCACTCTCCGCCTGTGTCTGAAGTGCATGTTTCATCTGCAGGTATTGATAAGTCCCCCTCTCATGTAAACCATATTCTTCCCTCAGCGTAGAGAAGGGTTTGAGCCTCCGTCCTTCCAACACTTGCTGTGCCAACACAATTCCCTTCTCCCTCCACTCTACCAGGCAACCCATTTTGACAATCTCCGGAAGATTGGTGGTGTTCCACAAGGGAGAGTGGTTTGTCAGTCCCCTCACTCCCTAAGCAACTTCAATTTTTCCCAGATATTCTGCATCAACAGCATAGTAGGACATTGCCTTCCCATCGACCCGTCTTCCACACAAAGTATCAATGGGCTTCTGTTGGTAACGCCTTCCATAACTTTCTGAATAGTAGGACGTTCCGCCGTCTGTGCCCATCCCCTCACATGCTGACTCTGCGCCGCTATATAGTACAAATAGGGGTTAGGCAAAGCCAATCCTCCCTCGTCCTTGGGCCTTTGAAGAAGTTCTAGTCTCAGTCTGGCCTGTTTTTTGCCCCAAATCAGGCTTCGAAACAAAGAATTGATCTGCCAGGACATGGCCCGGGAAATGGGTATTGGGGCGTTGTGAAAAACGTAAAGCAGCTTGGGCATTAACACCATTTTAATTAAATTTATTCGGCCAACAACTGAGAGGTGTAACTTGTTCCATGCTTTCAACTTATCTTTAATAGTCTCCAAGACTGGCGTCAAGTTCAGAGCCAGAAAATTTGTAATGGGAGTTGACACCCAAATCCCAAGGTATTTAAATCCGTTCACCACAGATGACATCTCCTCATCCAATGGGAACAATGTGGACTTGTGCCAATTTATTCTAAGTCCGGACATATCTCCATATTGATCAATAAGTCTCATAGCTCTTGCCAGTGAGACTCCAGAGTCCTCAAGGAACAGCAGAACATCATCCGCATAGAGTGCCACCCTCTCTTCCATCCCACCATATCTAAACCCAGTCATTTCCCTATCACTCCTCAATTTAGCAGCCAGCGGTACAAGTGCAAATAGAAGTGGAGAGAGGGGGCACCCCTGCCTAGTACCCCTCTGCACTTCATACATTTTATGGATAAGGGGTCCAGGGGGACTTAGGCTAGGGTCACATTAACGTTAAACTGGGGTTGCGTTTAAAACTTAGACTTTGACAGCCTTAACGCATTGCTAACCCTATGGTAACGCGGCCCATAGCGCGGCTCAAATGGTGGCATCTGAGTGAAATCTTGCGCTTTTTCCTAACACGAGAAAAGACGTTGTAGAAAGAGTCTATTCTCGCATTAGGAAATACCGGGAGATTTCACTCAGATGCCGTCGTGTGAGTCGCGCTATGGGCCACATCACCATAGGGTAACATGGGCAGCATTAACGCGGCGCTATCAAGGCATTAGCAATGCGTTAAGGCTGCCAAAGTCTAAGTTTTAAACGCAACCCCAGTTTAACGTTAATGTAAGCCTAGCCTTGCTCAGTAATGAGTCATTGCTGTTGTATGGTGTCCTCCCCGCCTCCAGCCCCCTCTGGTCCACCTCTAGCTCTCTCTTGTTCAGCCTCCTTTATGTGACTCCTCTCCACAGAGTGAGCAATGAGCAGGAGTAGTCCCAGCAGCTGAAACGCCTCCTGACGGGGACGTCAGCGCCGGAACCCGCCCTGCTCCAGATTATGTATGTACAGTAGGAGGTCGACCAGAGAGGGTTGGAGGCGTGGAAGACACCAGCAACAGCGATGACTCATTACTGAGTAAGTCCCTCCGGACTCCTCATCTATAAACTTTATAAAGTCTTTTTTCCAACTTACAGGGAGGTTAGAGACATGGGGAACCCCTGTCCTGAATGCAGCAGACACGCTGTATTCAGTTAGAATAGCACCGGGGGGGGTGTTAGGGTGACAGGTCCTCAATGTCAGCTGTACCATCTTTTTTATCCAGTAATTAATACCACTGTCTATATAAGGTTCCCATTTGTGATATTCTAATACACATTATTTCAGCCCTATACCAAATAATTTTTGCCCTGTGTTGGATATTTCTCCTCTACATACATTCCTGATATAATTTTCCTGAAGGCATATAGCACATTGATTTTCAGCTCTATATTTAAGTATAGTTGGTGCTGTATGGATAAACTACCCGTATGATTCTTTTAATATATGTATTTACTATGTATTGATGGGGGGTATATTGATCATTTGTATTTATGTCTTGCCAATCCAATATCTGCTTGGTGCTGCTATTCTTGTATATTTTTATTCTCTTTATTTGCAAAAATTCTGTGTAATAAATTTCATTCATATTTTTTAAAAATCCTATTGTTGCCCTGCACAATTTATTTGTAGGATGTTCTAGTTTGTGCACTTATGCTTACATACATTTGCCCCTTACTTGCTCCTTTATGCAAATGTTAGCTTAGTTTTGAGAATGGTTGCGAAGTACAGTATTTTTATGTGTTATAAAAGACGCATCAGATTATAACATGCATCCCCAAATTTAGAGGAAGAATTTAGGAGAATAAAAAATTTAAAATAGGAGGTCCATTCTATAAATTGGTGCGTTGCATGCGCAGAGTAGGTTACGGAGGAGGGGGGCACGATGGTGGAGTGACAGTGTCACAACAGACAGGATTGTGGGGGTGGGGTTCATCATCGGCAGCAATGCTGCAAGCAGGAGGCAGGGTGTTTGTTGGAAGTGGGGCAATGCTTGCGGGCCTAGAGCTGAAGGGTGTCACGGTATTCGGCGGTGAGCGGCAGTGTTTGGCAAGCACTTGTATTTCCGAACACCAGCAAGTAACTGAAATAATTAAACAAAAAAAAATAAGGGTCTTCACCGTATTTTTGGTTGAGACCCAAGGGTTTTGGGCCCCCCAAGCTGCAAATTGCTTCCACCCCAGAAAATGGCGCATTCACAGTAGCACCATTTTCTGGCGCTGTACCCCACTCTTCCAGTTGCCTTGGTGCCAGTGGCACACTGGCTAATAAAGAGGTTAATGCCAGCTGAGTATTACCAGCTGGCACTAAGCCTGAGGTTCATAATGTCAGGCCAATGTTAGACCCAGCCATTACCTCTGAGTAAATAATACACCACACTGAGAAAAAAATACTTAGAAAAAGAACATCATCACAAGCCTTGTTCCCATCTGTATTACTTCCATACAAACCCTATATGATCGTCTGCAACGTCCAATCACAGCGGGACCGGAAACTGAGTGTCGTGGCTGAGCTCTAACCTTAGGTGAACTTTCCAGCGGGACCCAAAACTCACTAGTTTCAGGACTCGCTGTAAGACGAGCGACGTCACACTCTTGGTCACCTGAGTTCAGCAGCAGCACTTCTCAGGTGACCTTTCCCGCATCCGCAAAATAGTGAGTTTCTGGTCCCGCGGGAAAGTTCACCTGAGCTCAGAGCTAAGCCGCGTCACTACAGCTGACCTGACGTGAACCTGACTGACATCACACCGCTCACAGCTGTGAGCGGGGTGACAAGGGAAAGGTCACCCAAGTTGAGAGCTGTAGCTAACTAAATTCAAGTGACCCAGATTGTGATGTTTCACCATTCACAGAGAGACCGGACACTTACTCTGTTTCTGGTCCCGCCATGATCAGACGTCGCAGAGGATCATAGACTGTTTGTTTGGGAGTAATAAGGATAAGAACGAGCCTTGTGTTTGTGTTCTTTTTCCAAATAAAATACATTTTTCTCTGTGTGGTATATTTACTATTTATTTAGAGGTTCATAATGGTCAGGTCTTATGTATTTGTTTGGCTGCCTAATTAGCTTCAGGACATGTGGGAGTTAATCATGAATTCATTGCAATTGCTTTCACCTCTATGTTTGAAGCAAACACTTGTATATATTCATGCTTTTTGTATATGTGATTTTATCTATGATCAAGAGCACATCTTATAAGCTTAAAACCCGCTTTCCCCCCTGTGGGGTTTTACCATGAAGAATAATTTTGTTTTTACTTCTATAACACCAGCACTTTCGCCCCGTAATTGGCTTCCTTTTCTTCTATATTACTAACATTACCTCCTGTCCTTATATACACCTATCCCCTCATCAATATATACACCTATTACTCCCAACGTAAACAGAGAAAATGCGAACAGAAATCTGACTGATGGCTTGCACACCATTGGCTGCGGAGGGCAACAGTTCTACTTTCTCTATCCTCTATTTACATAAAATTGAGCACTTTGAAAAGCTGAGATGTGATTGGATACTTATGTTTTACTAAAGCATAGTTGAATAACCAAACAGTGATCCAATTGGTTGATTGTACACAATTTGTAGGTAGCGCAACTTGGGCTTAATCGTTTGATTGGCCAATGGGACCATTTTTTTTTCTAAACAGTAAAAAAAAAAAAAAAAAAAAGACAGCTATAAAATCAAAACGGTATTAGTTTGCTAAAAATGACTTTTAAACACCAGCAATTATAGGAGGAAGCTCTGGAAAAAAAAAAAAAGCAAGAAGGGCCGAAGCTGAAAGGCTTTATAGAAGGGTCATTCCGTGTCAAGTGGACCAGTTTTAAAAATCGTCCCCACTCGACGTTCTCCGATTTTGCTGAAAATTTATAAGGATGTACATGTATGTTTGAAAAGCAGTTCTGTAAAATGTTTAGGGCCAGATCTCAAATACATTGGGCACTGTTGACCTTTCACTGGAGGCCCCCCCCCAAGCCTGCGGCTTCAGCTAAGAGGATTTTGCAAACTTTGGCACATAGCCATTAGAGTTCTATACTGGCTATGATGCTGAAATTTGGCATACTAGCTCAACTTTTGCTGCTAAACATGATAAAATTATTACCGGCTATGACAAAACAATATTTCAGCCGCAATTTTGTGTCAAAGTAGCTTTCAAAACGCGTTGCATAAGAATTATGCCAAATTTTGTCCATATATAACTCAAGACCAAAAACCAATAGGAACTGGTGCTTTACCCTGTACACCAAACATCTACATGACTTTGCATTGCTGCAATATCACGGTCAAAGCATATCTATTTGTGGAAATATTCACACCCACATATGATGAAAAACTTAAAAAAACAGAATTTTACCTATTTTAGGTCAAATTTCCCAAAAAGGGTACCCCTAAAATATATTAATTCTGTTATCATTAGAAAGAGCACATTTTTCTCTACAAGGATCATTGTTTTTTTTTTTTTGGAGTTTCTCCATTTAATAAAAGAAAAATGCCACTGAACATGGTGTTATTTATTAATACGCAATGAATGGTAACTGCACTATTCAAACCCCTTGCGTTGGTCCATGGTGGTTATACCACAACCAATTCCCTAAGAATTGGTATTATAATCCTATTAAGAATTGTAATAATGCTGTCTCTCGAGAAGTGGCAGCCCCATCGCCCAGGAGCCATGGCCGATAGCCGTGCAAGGCAAGTCGCGGGTGGTCTCTTTATCGCAGGTTCCGAAGCCTGAGGGTGGGTGTCTTTGCCTAGGATCCCAAGCCTAATATTGGGTATCTTTTGTTGGTTCCCAAGCCATAATGTTCAGTCTAAGTGGTCTGGAATTGTTGCTGAATTTGCAACATAATCGGTTCAGAGAAGCTGTATTGTCGGCCCATTGCTGTTGCAGCTGGTGCTGGAATTATTGCAGTGATTGACTGCTCGGGAATCCAGCATGCATCATTTCTCACAGGCCAGTGAAAGAAGCTAGCTGGTCCATGAGGATGCATAAAATTTATTAATGCATCATGGTCGTCGACTGAAATTTCAGAAATATTTCCAATCCACCAGTTCCTATCGTAAATGCAGGCAATGTATTGCCCTGGCTGGAGGTTTGCAATTGGCACAAAAGGCATTTCTGATCTGACAGATCTATCTACATGGGCAATGAAAGATGAAGGGTCATTTGACACCCTTGAAATGCGAATCTTTTTGTCATCAATTGGCACAAACTGGCGATTTTCTCTTGTCCCAGCAATTGTATGTCCATCTTTGAACCTTTCCTCTTGAACTACCCGTATTTCGTCAATTTTTTCTTTTGGAACAAAAAAAAAAAACTTGATTCCATGCAGTTGCTCGTTGCAAAAGTTGAATAAATCCACCGGGATCAGTATTTGGTTTTCAGTTGGGCGTTGAAGACTGGCACGAGCTGCCAACCTCTTTGCTGTCCCCCCAATCCCATCACAGGGCGACTTTCCATGACTGGTACCAGAAAAATTCCATTCAGCACTGATATTGAAATCAGCATTGTGGTGGCACAAGTTGAGAAAATGTTTGAAATTTTTGTACTGGGCTGCAGATCCATCGCTGAAGTAGTGGATATGACGAATCCCATAGATGAGAGTCTTGAGATACTCCACAATTACTGTTAAGAAAGTGTGGACTGCAACTGTGTCATGTCGTGAGCAATCACTGATTATGCACAAGCTGATGTTCTGCGCAGCTTCACCATTTAACTCCTTGAAGTAAATTACAAATGGGTGTACTGTAGCTTGACTATTTTCCCAGTGGAAATCTTGAATGGCATCTTGAACAATAAATGAGTAATTTTCAGCAAAGTCCATAAGGATCACAAGCTCTCCAGGTCTCAGATTTTCCTTCAACGATTTCAGATAGCAACTTTGATGCTTGGCGATATAGTGATGGCTACAAAGTTTAGAAATTTTCAAAACCAATTCTTCAATGAAGTCTTCGATAGTCAGTTGTTTGGTATCAAGCGTGTCTCGGTCAGTGTGAATCCAGTGTGAATCCAGTGTGAATAATATCTTCAGGTTCACTGTTGACAAACACATTGACTAGGAATTCTTTTAAAACTTCAGGACCCGGGCATTTATCACAACGGCCAAGCATACAGTCCTTGGATTCAATTCCACAGACCATTTTGCATATGTTTCTGAGGAAGTGAAGAAAAAGGTGCAGGCATCTTTTGAGGATGATGAATTCAGTCGAATGTGCCCTGGTAAAAAAGACTATGTATCAGTGCGAATAGCAGGAGAAAAAAAGCAGATGCAAAAGCGACTATTACTGAGCAATATAAGGGAAATGTTTGTTGCCTATCGGGATCGGAATGGCCCTGAAATTGGATTTTCCAAGTTTTGTGAGCTTCGGCCAAAGTGGTGCGTAACCGTTGGATCTGCTGAAACACGTTCCGTTTGTGTGTGTACCATTCACCAAAATGTCAAACTAATGCTTGCAGCTTGCCCAATCAATGATGACTACAAAGAGCTCATATGCAAAATGTTCTGTGGAATTCAATCCAAGGACTGTATGGTTGGCCGTTGTGATAAATGCCCGGGTCCTGAAGTTTTAAAAGAATTTCTAGTCAATGTGTTTGTCAACAGTGACCCTGAAGATATTATTGAGTTCAAACAATGGATTCACACTGACTGAGACACGCTTGATACCAAACAACTGACTATAGAAGATTCCATTGAAGAATTGGTTTTGAAAATGTCTAAACTTTGTAGCCATCACTACATCGCCAAGCATCAAAGTTGCTATCTGAAATCGTTGAAGGAAAATCTGAGACCTGGAGAGCTTGTGATCCTTATGGACTTTGCTGAAAATTACTCATTTATTGTTCAAGATGCCATTCAAGATTTCCACTGGGAAAATAGTCAAGCTACAGTACACCCATTTGTAATATACTTCAAGGAGTTAAATGGTGAAGCTGCGCAGAACATCAGCTTGTGCATAATCAGTGATTGCTCACGACATGACACAGTTGCAGTCCACACTTTAACAGTAATTGTGGAGTATCTCAAGACTCTCATCTATGGGATTCGTCATATCCACTACTTCAGCGATGGATCTGCAGCCCAGTACAAAAATTTCAAACATTTTCTCAACTTGTGCCACCACAATGCTGATTTCAATATCAGCGCTGAATGGAATTTTTTTGGTACCAGTCATGGAAAGTCGCCCTGTGATGGAATTGGAGGGACAGCAAAGAGGTTGGCAGCTCGTGCCAGTCTTCAACGCCCAACTGAAAATCAAATACTGATCCCAGTGGATTTATTCAACTTTTGCAACGAGCAACTGCATGGAATCAAGATTTTTTTTTGTTCCAAAAGAAAAAATTGACGAAATACGGGTAGTTCAAGAGGAAAGGTTCAAAGATGGACATACAATTGCTGGGACAAGAGAAAATCGCCAGTTTGTGCCAATTGATGACAAAAAGATTCGCATTTCAAGGGTGTCAAATGACCCTTCATCTTTCATTGCCCATGTAGATAGATCTGTCAGATCAGAAATGCCTTTTGTGCCAATTGCAAACCTCCAGCCAGGGCAATACATTGCCTGCATTTACGATAGGAACTGGTGGATTGGAAATATTTCTGAAATTTCAGTCGACGACCATGATGCATTAATAAATTTTATGCATCCTCATGGACCAGCTAGCTTCTTTCACTGGCCTGTGAGAAATGATGCATGCTGGATTCCCGAGCAGTCAATCATTGCAATAATTCCAGCACCAGCAATGGGCCGACAATACAGCTTCTCTGAACCGATTATGTTTCAAATTCAGCAACAATTCCAGACCACTTAGACTGAACATTATGGCTTGGGAACCAACAAAAGATACCCAACATTAGGCTTGGGATCCTAAGCAAAGACACCCACCCTCAGGCTTCGGAACCTGCAATAAAGAGACCACCTGCGACTTGCCTTGCACGGCTATCGGCCATGGCTCCTGGGCGATGGGGCTGCCAATTCTCGAGAGACAGCATTATTACAATTCTTAATAGGATTATAATACCAATTCTTAGGGAATTGGTTGTGGTATAACCACCATGGACCAACGCAAGGGTTTGAATAGTGCAGTTACCATTCATTGCGTATTAATAAATAACACCATGTTCAGTGGCATTTTTCTTTTCTTAAATGGAGAAACTCCAAAAAAAAAAAAAAAAATGATCCTTGTAGAGAAAAATGTGCTCTTTCTAATGATAACAGAATTAATATATTTTATGGGTACCCTTTTTGGGAAATTTGACCTAAAAATAGGTAAAATTCTGTTTTTTTAAGTTTTTCATCATATGTGGGTGTGAATATTTCCACAAATACATATGCTTTGACCGTGATATTGTAGCAATGCAAAGTCATGTAGATGTTTGTTGTACAGGGTAAAGCACCAGTTCCTATTGGTTTTTGGTCTTGAGTTATATATGGACAAAGTTTGGCATAAATTTTATGTGACGCGTTTTGCAAGCTACGGTGACACAAAATTGCGGCCGAAATATTGTTTTGTCATAGCCGGTAATAATTTTATCGTGTTTAGCAGCAAAAGTTGAGCTAGTATGCCAAATTTCAGCATCATAGAGCCAGTATAGAACTCTAATGGCTATGTGCCAAAGTTTGCAAAATCCTCTTAGCTGAAGCCGCAGGCTTGGGGGAGGGGCCTCCAGTGAAAGGTTAACAGTGCCCAATGTATTTGAGATCTGGCCCTAAAAATTTACAGAACTGCTTTTCAAACATACATGTACATCCTTATAAATTTTCAGCAAAATCGGAGAACGTCGAGTGGGGACCACTGGTCCACTTGACACGGAATGACCCAGAAGCAAGGTTACACAACAGCAGCTTCAATGGTAGCGTAAGGACAATGCTTTCAGGAAAAGCAATGAGCAGTGTGTTTGGTTATCAGGAGGCAGCGAGCAGTATGTGTAGGTTATGGGGCAGTGGTTAGCAGGAGGCAGCTGGCAATGAGAGCCTGTGTCAGTTCAAGTAAAGGCAGAGGAGCCAGACAGCCCGGTGGAGGGTTTGTGTGCCCCAAATCAGCTGCTGTACCCATAGTAGAGATATCTTTATTTTTCCATAACAAACAAATGTAACAGTCATGAGAAATATAGTATAGATGTAATAAGCAAATCAGGCTTGATGTGCAAAAGTGCACTTGGACTGCTCCTTCCTTCTTCATTACACTACACTTGGCACCACCCTCTTCTGCCCAATAGACAGTTCTAGATTCTATTATTTAAATGTCTTTGGCTGGCTGAAATCTTGTGTAATTACTTCGCCTATTCATTTCCAACCAGTAGTTAGTACACTGGAGTTTCTCACCTAGACATGGTAAATAGTGTTCCCATGTTAACAATAACTTGTAGCATTAACTTGCTTAAAGGGAAGGTGCCATCAAAAATTTTTTTTTTTTCTAACAATTGCAAAAATGTAAAGTACCGTATATACTCGTGTATAAGCCGACCCCCCTACTTTTCCCCAAAAAACTGGGAAAATGTATTGACTCGCGTATAAGCCGAGGGTGGACTCCAGCCTCAGGGGGCCACAGGCCCCCCAGCCACAGGGGGCACAGGCCCCCCAGCCACAGGGGGCACAGGGGGCACAGCCTCAGGGGGCACAGGGGGCACAGCCTCAGGGGGCACAGCCACAGGGGGCACAGGCCCCCAGGCTCCATGCTGCCGCTGCTGTACAATAAATACAGTGTTATTATCTCACCAGCCCGGTCTCCGTGAATCGTCTCTCCTCCCTGCGAGGCTGCGTGTCATGTGACCGGCCGGTGATGTCATCGGCGTGAGCCCCGGTCACATGACACGCAGGGAGGAGGGAGGATTCACTGAGACCGGGCCGGTAAGATAATAACACTGTATTTATTGTACAGCAGCGGCAGCATGGAAAGGGGGCGCCATACTGTGAGGGATGGGGGGTCTGTATACCCCGTGCTGGGGGGCTGTAAGGCGATATGCACTGCTCCCCCCGCGGATGGGCGGGGGATGCAGTGCATATCATGAATAAGTTATGAGCGGCTCCACGTCACGAGCCGCTCATATTGCAGCCTTCCCCCCACCTCCTCCAGCCTCCTCCTGCTCCCGGACACAGCCCCCACGTATATGACTCATGTATAAGCCGAGGGGGGGACTTTTCAGCCCAATTTTTGGGCTGAAAAAGTCGGCTTATACACGAGTATATACGGTATTTGTTTTAATTTGTTTTTTCCAATACTATCATTTTTTTTGTAATAGAGCAAAATATGAAAAATAATTGTAAAAGTTTGATATTTTCCTCCTTTATACACTAGGGGGAGCAGCTGCTGGAATTTGCCATGAAAACCTATTGTACAGCTGGCAGACATTACAACTGCTGGAAATATGGGTTGGATCAGCTCTGTGTGTGATGTCTCCTCCCCTCCTCCCCTTCTGGGTGTTAGGGCCACTTCACACACACAAATATCTGTGCAGATATTGTTCACAGATCTCTGGTTGCAGTGAAATCATGGACACATGGCTCCATTTGTATACTGCCTACAAAATGGAACAATATGTCCATGATTTCACTGCAACCAGAGATCTGCGAACAATATCTGCACAGATATCTGTGTGTGAGACGTGGCCCTTAAAGGGATCCTGTCACCTCCAGAACGCCTCCTAAGCTACCAAAACATGTCCCTGCAGCATCCATTCACTAATCTCTTCCAGCTTCCGACCCCTCCATTCCACCGAAACAGCCCTGACCAAAGTCACCAATGACCTACTGACCGCCAAGAATAAACACCACTACTCCATCCTCCTCTTCCTTGAACTGTCTGCTGCCTTCGACACGGTTGACCACTCCCTTCTTCTCCGGATCCTGGAAACCCTCGGCATCACCCACCTTACCCTCTCTTGGATCTCCTCATACCTAGCGGACCGGACCTTCAGCGTCTCCCACTCCTCACCCTACCCCCTTTCTGTCGAAATCTCCCAAGGTTCGGTCCTGGGACCCCTACTTTTCTCAATATACACTCTCGGCCTAGGGCAACTTATTGAATCCCACGGCCTCCAGTACCACCTGGTCTCCCGATACCTACCCTCACGCAACCTCCGCTCCTCCCAAGAACTCCTCCTCTGCTTCCCCCTCATCACCTCTTCACACAACCGAGTCAAGGACTTCTCCTGGGCATCTGCCATTACTCTGGAACTCCCTGCCCGAACACGTCAGACACTCTCCTACCCTGAGAAGCTTCAAGTGTCACCTGAAGACTCACCTTTTCCGTCAAGCCTACAACCTGCCATGAGACCCAGGTGACCACCCCATACCTGACATTCCCCCATCCTACTGTATCCCAACCCGCCCCTCGTAGACTGTGAGCCCTCGTGGACAGGGTCCCTGCCCCTCCTGTACCTGTACGTCCTGATCGCCTAGATTTAGTGTACTTGTTCTTATCTCCCTTATCCTCATGTAAAGCGCCATGGAACCTAATGGCGCTCTATAAATAAATAATAATAATAATAATAATAATAATAAAATCTCACACTCCTTTTAGTCGCCTAAAAGCATCCTGTGAAAGTGCATAAAAACGTTTTAATACTTATTCATTAGGAATTATAATTAGTAGGGGCTATATTCCTTAGCCCTTAGGGCAGGGGTCTCAAACTCGGCTGGGTTGGTGGGCCACACATAAAAAATTTTTTCTATCGAGGGGCCGCATTGCGTGTAGGAATAACTGACATTTTTAGTAATACCAGAATTTTTTGCTCAATGTAGTACTGTGCAAATCCTTATCCCCTTCTAGTTGTTATGTCCCCATCCTGAACCCCTTCTTGTTATGTCCCAATCCTGGTCCCCCACTTGTACCAATATCCCCATCATGGTCCCCTTTTGCAGGGATGTCCCCATCCTGGCCCCCATAGTGTAGTAATGTCCACTACAAAAGGGGATCAGCATGGGGATGTCCCCATCCTGGCCCCCATAGTGTAGTAATGTCCACTACAAAAGGGGATCAGCATGGGGATGTCCCCATCCAGGCCCCCATAGTGTAGTTATGTCCACTACAAAAGGGGATCAGCATGGGGATGTCCACATCCTGGCCCCCATAGTGTAGTAATGTCCCCCATGCTGGACCGTTTTGTACTGATGTCCCCAACCTGGTCTACCTCCTTTTTACACACACGCACCCAGACCCCGACGCTCACCGACACACACACACGTCCCCCGTGGCTGGCACACATCCCCCGTGGCTGGCCACAAAATCCCCCGTGGCTGGCACACATTCCCCCTGCCCTGGCTATGGCCCCCATGCTCTTTCCTAACCCTCCAACAGTGCTGTCCTCCGGGTCTCTCTCCTGCCGTTGCACTCCTCCACTTCCTGCTTCTCAGTTGCGGTCATGTGATCAGCAGAGAGACATTATCTCTGCGTGCCCGATCACAGCGGCAGCAGGGAGAGTGGGGAGACAGCGGGAGATCAGCGCTGGAGGAAGGGCGAGTAAAGCTTTTTTATTTTACTCTGGGCAGCAGCATGGGGGGCCATATGGAACACAGGGGGGGCATGTGCCATCACTGGGGGGCGCAGGTACATATATGTGCTGCTCCCCCAGCCCATCACCGCGGTGCAGTTTCAGCACCATGGTGATGGACAGCGGCAGTGCATATTATAGGAGCGGAAGCAGGCGATCTCCCGCTGCCTCCTACAGCCTCTCCCAGCCCCCCGGACAGGCTTCAGAGCAGAGCACTATCACCTCCCCTGCAGTATAATCCAGTCTTCAGATTTTCCGGTATGCCGCCAGCATGATTCACAGTCTACAGTGTCGGGGGCCACACTGAGAAGCCCTGGGGACCGCATGCGGCCCGCGTGTTTGAGACCCCTGTCTTAGGGCGTGTTGTTTTGCAGGATCCACCCTCTCTTTCTCTGTGCTGCTTTGCTTGTGCAGGCTTTGCCCTCCCCCTCTCGATTACTCACAGAATGCAAATCATTAGTCCTGCCTTCAGCTCCACATCACAGCAGCACAGAGAGAGGGAGGGCTGGATCATTCAGGCTGCAAAACACCACGCTAAATAATATAGCCCCTACTAATTGTAATCCCTAATGAGTGAGTATTAAAACGTTTTTATGCACTTTCACAGGATGCTTTTAGGAGATAAAAGGAGTGTGAGATTAGTGATAGGATGCTGCAGGGACATGTTTTGGTAGCTTAGGGCTCGGACACACTCATCAGAGTTTCACTGAGGAGACTCTGAAAGGGCTGGAGCAGTGACCCTGAACGGCTTCTCCCTATTTGGACTGGGCTGTCAGCAGCTTGTGTTTTTGTGCAGCACCAGACTCCCTGTCCAGAGAGGGAGAAGCTGTTCAGGGTCACTGCTCCAGCCCTTTCAGAGTCTCCTCAGTGAAACTCTGATGTAACTAGGAAAGTGTGTCCAAGCCCTTAGGAGGCGTTTTGGAGGCGACAGGATCCCTTTAACAAATCGATCAGAGGGAATGCAGCTGGAGTCACAGATTGGAGCCATTTTATTGTAGACACAGTGATTCTGAAACAAAACTTCATGCAGATCCTTATGCAACAAACAATGTGAATCCTGATGTCTTGCGCACATTTTTTTCTCCTGCAGATTTGGTGCAGAAATAAATCTTCTCATGTCAATAATTGCAGCATTTTCCCACCACGAATGAAAAAATGCATCAAAAATACATTGCGGAGATGCTGATTTGAATTTCAGCAACCAAAGGGTAAAGGTCCAGTTACACACATAGATATATGTTCAGATATTGGTCTCAGATCTCTGGTTGCAGTGAAATCATGGACACATTGTTCCATTTAGTGGCTGTGTACAAATAAATTATGGACACATTGTTCTCACTGCAACCAGAGATCTGTGAACAATCTCTGCACAATTATTTGTATGTGTAACTGGGCCTTAAGTGTGTGCAGGGTGTTTCTTTCTGAAGTAAAACTGCAGCAAAATAGTAAAAAAAATATTTTTTTTGGCTGCAGAAACACTGCTGTGAGTTCTGTCCCTCTTCATTGCTTTCAATCTTTGAAAAATGCAGCAAAAAAGCTGAAATAATTGACAGCCGCTTCTTTTAATAAAATGCCACAAAAACAGAGTGCTTTTTCATCTCATACAGGTAAACAAAAAAAGCTGGCGTCTGTGTGCAGATCTGTGGAATCTCATTTGATTTGCTGGTGCTATAAGGCCCTGTGCCCATGTAGGCAAATTAGTCCATTTATGGGGCAGAAAAACTGCATCTATTTAAAGGGCCCGTCACACGCTATGATGTCGTTAACAATATCGTTTGTACGTCACGGCTTTTGGGCAGTGAAACGACATCGAGATGACGTCGTTGCGTGTGACACGTAAAGTCAACCAATGATAAGTCGGCTGATTGTTGATCGCACGTTTATGAACAGCCGTTAACCTTATCTGTACATGTGACACCTCACCAGCGACCATTGTTCCAGCAATCTAGGTTAAGTTGGATCGTTGGTTGGATCGCTGAGACATTGAAGCGTGTAACGGGCCAATAACTCATTGCATTGTTGACACGTTTTATTTTCTGTGTTTTTGCAAACATCGTACACTACAATAAGTTAACCCCTTCACACCCAGGCAATATTCAGTTTTTCCCTTCACTTCTTGCAAAAGCTATAACTTTTGTGGGACAAGTTGTACTTTTGAATGACATCAATCATTTTACCATATAGTCTATTTGAAAACAGGAAAAAAAAATTCCAGGTGTGGTGAAATTGCAAGAACGGTGCAATTACACAATTGTTTTTATTTTTTTTTTTATCCCTCACATTCACTATATGGTAACACTGATATGTCCGTATGATGCCTCGGGTCAACACTATATGGTAAGGCTGGCTTCATACCACGTGGTGTGAACCGGACAGCCCCGGACCAGATTTGCAAACAGAACCAGAGGGCAAATATGTCGTCTGTTTTGCAGCTGGATTCCTCCGATTGCAGCCGCTGAAATTTCAAGATCGCGGCTAGCAGGGAGCAAGCCACGATCCTGAAATCTCTGCAGGGGACAGCTCATGCTGCTGAAGTTTAGCAGCGCTTGCTGCTAAACTCCAGCACACGGTGTCCGGCTCCCTGATCCGATTTTATGTCGATTCCAGGGCCATCCGGCGCCATAGACCTTATGTTAGGGGACGCTGGATCGCGACAGATTATTATTATTATTTATTTATATAGCGCCATTAGGTTCCATGGCACTTTACATGAGGATAGGGGAGACAAGAACAAGTACACTAAATCTAGGCGATCAGGACGTACAGGTACAGGAGGAGCAGGGACCCTGTCCACGAGGGCTCAGACCCGGGAGGATCCGATTTTGTCCGATTTTTCCCCCGGACACAAACGTTGCTTGCAATGTTTGTGTTTGGGAAAAAAATCTGAATTGTCCCGGATCCTCCCGGACAGATGGATACCAGATGGCACATAGCTGCCATCCGGCTCCATCCGGCCCCATAGGGCTGTGTTACAACAAAATCAGGTCTGGGGCTATCAGGTTCACACCGAACAGCCCCGGACCTGATCATGCTGTGGTGTGAAGCCGGCCTAACACTAACGTGTCAGTATGATATTTGGGGGTCAGTACTATACGGCAACACTGACGTCTTGGTATGATGCCTCGGGTCAGTACGATATGGTAACACTGACGTGTCGGTATGATGCCTCAGGTCGGTACGAGTTTGTAGACACCAAACATGTTACTTTTACTGTTATCTAAGTGGTTAAAAAAATCAGAAGTTTTTAAAGAAAAACAATTGCACCATTGTCTGTGACCCGTAGCACTCTCAGTTTTTGGGATATGGTGCTGTGAGACAACTTATTTTGAACTGTTATTTGGGGGGGGGGGGGGGTTCATATTTGTTAAACTTTTCTACTTCCACTTTTACTTTATTTTATACTGCCCTTTAGGCTACGTTCACACGTAGTGCAATTCCCGTGTATTCCTGCATTTACATGGCGCTTTTGAGCACTTCCGTAAATGCAGTAAATCAGAGAGCTGGAAACACATTCCAGCAAAAGCTATGGCTTTTGCTGAAATGCATTCACATGCTGCGCATTCTGGTCTCTGCAAACACAATGACCATGCCAATTCTTTGCACTTTTCTCGGCACGCTTTTCCGATAGGCCAGATGATGAAATGGGCTCGGGAAAAGCACACTGGAAAAAGTGCGGCATGTGAATGCAGTCACGCATTTTTGCGCAACATGAGAGCAATAAATCGACACTGCACAAACATGTGGTAAATACGCCACATGTGAACCTAGCCTTAGGGCACCTCAGCTCTGCAGACTGATCACTTGTGCAGATGCTTCAGTTTCAGCACCCTCTGCTATGCACTTCGCCGTGTGTGCTCTCTCCCCCCCCTGATGCGCTTTCTCCCCCTCCACATATATGCACTCTCACTCCCCCCTCCACATATATGCACTCCTCTCCCCCTTCCACATGCAGTGCTTTGTGAAAGTATTCGGCCCCCTTGAACTTTTCAACCTTTTGCCACATTTTAAGCTTCAAAGATATAAATTCTAATTTTTTTTGTGAAGAATCAACAAGTGGGTCACAATCGTGAAGTGGAACAAAATATATTGCATATTTAAAAATGTTTAAGAAATAAAAAACTGATAAGTGGGGTGTGCAATATTATTTACCCCCTTGAGTTAATACTTTGTAGCGCCACCTTTTGCTGCGATTACAGCTGCAAGTCGCTTGGGGTATGTATCAGTTTTGCAGATCGAGTGAATTAAATTCTTGACCAGTCTTCCTTGCAAAACAGCTGGAGCTCAGTGAGGTTGGATGGAGAGCGTTTGTGAACAGCAGTTTTCAGCTCTTTCCACAGATTCTTGATTGATTCAGGTATGGACTTTGATTTGGCCATTCTAATACCTGGATACGTTTATTTTTTAACCATTCCATCGTAGATTTTATGTTCAAGATCATTGTCTTGTTGGAAGATAAATCTCCTTCCCAATCTTTGCAGACTCCAACAGGTTTTCTTCAAGAATGGTCCTGTATTTGGCTCATTCCATCTTCCCATCAATTTAACCATCTTCCCGAGATGACAGTTTAGAGGGATGGCCGGGTCTTGGTAGATTTGCAGTGGTCTGATACTCCTTCGATTTCAATATGATTGCTTGCACAGTGCTCCTTGATATGTTTAAAACTTTGTAAAAGTTTGGACACACTTTCTCATTCAAAGATTTTTCTTTATTTTCATGACTATGAAAATAGTAGATTCACACTGAAGGCATCAAAACCATGAATTAACACGTGGAATTATATACTTAACAAAAAAGTGTGAAACAACTGAAAATAGGTCTTATATTCTAGGTTCTTCAAAGTAGCCAGCTTTTGCTTTGATTACTGCTTTGCACACTCTTGGCATTTTCTTGATGAGCTTCAAGAGGTAGTCACCAAATATGGTCTTCCAACAGTCTTAAAGGAGTTCCCAGAGATGCTTAGCACTTGCTGTCCATTTTGCCTTCACTCTACTGTCCAGCTCACCCCAAACCATCTCGATTAGTTTCAGGTCTGGTGACTGTGGAGGCCAGGTTATCTGGCGTAGCACCCCATCATCCTCCTTCTTGGTCAAATAGCCCTTACACAGCCTGGAGGTGTGTTTGGGGTCATTGTCCTGTTGAAAAATAAATGATGGTCCAACTAAACGCAAACCGGATGGAATAGCATGCCACTGCAAGATGCTGTGGTAGCCATGCTGGTTCAATATGCCTTCAATTTTGAATAAATCCCCAATAGTGTCACCAGCAAAGCACCCCGCACCATCACACCTCCTCCTCCATGCTTCATGGAGGGAACTAGGCAAGTAGAGTCCATCTGTTCACCTTTTTTGTGTCGCACAAAGACCAGGTGGTTGGAACCAAAGATCTCAAATTTTGACTCATCAGACCAAAGCACAGATTTCCACTGGTCTAATGTCCATTCCTTGTGTTCTTTAGCCCAAACAAGTCTATTCTGCTTGTTGCATGTCCTTAGCAGTGGTTTCCAAGCAGCTATTTTACTATGAAGACCTGCTGCACAAAGTCTCCTCTTAACAGTTGTAGAGATATGTCTGCTGCTTGAACTGTGTGTGGCATTGACCTGGTCTCTAATCTGAGCTGCTGTTAATCTGCGATTTCTGAGGCTGGTGACTCGGATGAACTTATCCTCCATAGCAGAGGTGACTACTGGTCTTCCTTTCCTGGGGCGGTCCTCATGTGAGCCAGTTTCTTTGTAGCACTTGATGGTTTTTGCAACTGCACTTGGGGACACTTTCAAAGCTTTCCCAATTTTTTGGACTGACTGACATTAATTTCTTAAAGTACCGTATATACTCGTGTATAAGCCGACCCCCTACTTTTGCCCCCAAAACCTGGGAAAACCTATTGACTCGTGTATAAGCCGAGGGTGGACCCCAGCACAGGTATATAGCAGCCCAGTGGTGCGGTATATAGCAGCCCCAGTGGTGCGGTATATAGCAGCCCCAGTGGTGGCGGTATATAGCAGCCCCAGTGGTGCGGTATATAGCAGCCCCAGTGGTGCGGTATATAGCAGCCCCAGTGGTGCGGTATATAGCAGCCCAGTGGTGCGGTATATAGCAGCCCAGTGGTGCGGTATATAGCAGCCCCAGTGGTGCGGTAATTATAGCAGCCCCAGTGGTGCGGTATTATAGCAGCCCCAGTGGTATGGTATATAGCAGCCCCAGTGGTGCGGTATATAGCAGCCCCAGTGGTGCGGTATATAGCAGCCCCAGTGGTGCGGTATATAGCAGCCCCAGTGGTGCGGTATATAGCAGCCCCAGTGGTATATAGCAGCCCCAGTGGTATATAGCAGCCCAGTGGTATATAGCAGCCCCAGTGGTGGGGTATACAGCTGCCCCAGTGGTGGGTATACAGCTGCCCCAGGGTTACAGCTGCCCAGGGGTATACAGCTGCCCCAGGGGTATACAGCTGCCCAGGGGTATACAGCTGCCCCAGGGGTATACAGCTGCCCCAGGGGTATACAGCTGCCCCAGGGGTATACAGCTGCCCCAGGGGTATACAGCTGCCCCAGGGGTATACAGCTGCCCCAGGGGTATACAGCAGCCCCAGGGGTATACAGCAGCCCCAGGGGTATACAGCAGCCCCAGGGGTATACAGCAGCCCCAGTGGTATACAGCAGCCCCAGTGGTATACAGCAGCCCCAGTGGTATATAGCAGCCCCAGGGGTAATATAGCAGCCCCAGGGGTATATAGCAGCCCCAGGGGTATGTAGCAGCCCCAGTGGTGTGGTATACAGCAGCCCCAGGGGTATATAGCAGCCCCAGGGGTATACAGGCCCCAAATGCTGGCACTCGCCCCCCCACCGTTGTAAGGCCCCCTGCTGCTTAACTTACCATCCTTGGTCTTCTGTGCTCCGTCCTCCATGCTCTCGTCCTCGCTGCATCCGGGGTCCCCGGCCGTCGCAATAACGATGACGTCATCGTTGCTGCGACAGCCAGGGACCCCGGATGCAGCGAGGACGGGAGCATGGAGGACGGAGCACCGAGGACCGGTGCTGTGCAGAAGACCAGGGATGGTAAGTTAAGCAGCGGGGGGGGGGCCTTACAACAGAGGGGGGGGCGAGTGCCAGCATTTGGTGGGCCAGATATGCACTGCTTCCCCCTGCCGCTGATTGACAGGGGGAAGCAGTGCATATATAATGAGCGGCCCCACGTGACGGGGCGCTCATCAAGCAGCCTCCTCCAGCCTCCCCAGCCCCGGACACAGCCCCCACCACCGTATTGACCCGTGCATAAGCCGAGGGGGAGACTTTTCAGCCCAATTTTTGGTGGCTTATACACGAGTATATACGGTAATAATGGCCACTCATTTTTCTTTACTTAGAATTTGTATTATGGCAAGAAAAAAGCAGCTAACAGTCTATTCAGTATGACTATCAGCTGTGTAGCTACCAGACTTCTGCACAACACAAATGATGGTCCCAACCCCATTTATAAGGCAAGAAATCCCACTTATTAAACCTGACAGGGCACACCTGTGAAGTGAAAACCATTTCCGGTGACTACCTCTTGAAGCTCATCAAGAGAATGCCAAGAGTGTGCAAAGCAGTAATCAAAGCAAAAGGTGGCTACTTTGAAGAACCTAGAACATATGACATATTTTCAGTTGATTCACACTTTTTTGTTAAGTATATAATTCCATATGTGTTAATTCATAGTTTTGATGCCTTCAGTGTGAATCTACAATTTTCAGTCATGATTTATATATATTATATATTATATATATATATATTATATATATATTATATATATATATATATATATATATATATATATCTCTCTCAAACCAAGGTCTATATTACCATCACAATGTGTACATGTAAAGAATGGTGTACGTTTCCTGATTAAGAAACAGGGTTTCGCTTCAAAATGCATATAATAAATCATATATATGCTACAACGATCACTTTGAACTAGATTATTTGGCAGCAGCGCAGATTTGATACAAATTTTCCTGATATTCGGCATAATTGACTTGCCTTGGTGCATGTGGTTTCTGCGGCAGCTGCCTCTTAACGCTTTGATTTGGTTGTGGGTCACAACCATACAAGGTGAGCACATCATTTCCCTGCTAATCCTCCTTCTGCCTGGGTAAGGACCTATTGCGCTTTTCTTTTCCACAGTTTATTGCTATGAACAAACAATTGTGATACAGGTATACGAGTATACAATCAAAAGACCAAGCTACCAAAGTAGTAAAGAATATATCTGGCAGCAAAAAGGGAGCACAAAAAGGTATGCAAGATCAATAAATACCTCTATAGCGGCCGTCACACGCTACCATTTTAAGCCCGATATCGTTTAAGCGATCTCCTTTTATCGTTTGGGCATCGTTGCATGTAATCAAGCGATTTTACAATGTAAAATCACTTGATCGTTAGATCGCAGATATGAGAGCAGGAGCTCATATCAAGCGATGAACAATTTAACAAACAGCTTCATCGTGGTGTGTGACACCACGATGAACGATCTCCCAGTGGCAGAGCCTATGCTGGGAGATGGTAACTATGGTACACGTCGGGTTACTAAGCGCCGCGCGGCGCCTAGTACCCGATGTGTACCATAGTTACCAGCGATCTCGCTGGCCCACATCGCTGGTGAGTCTGTCTGTGTGACAGCTCACCAACGATGTGAGCGATATTGTTAGCGATCGCGCGTGCACGTGATCGCTAACAATATCGCTAGCGATATGGATGAGTGTGACGGCCGCTTAAGATATAGCTTGAGTGATGCAAAATGTAAGCAGCTCTCAACTAAGGCTGAAAAGACATTGACAGAGAAGCCACAGAAAACCTGCCTTGCAAAAGGGTCACAGTGGGAAAGGAGCCCACACGTATGATGATTGACAGAGTACACAGTCTCAGTCTACTTTACTATAGTGAAAGGTTCTGTCAGCCCATACTGCTGAATCCAGTTTTGCAAAGGATCCAAGTCTTGATGGAGCCACTGAATGTAGGGCCAAACGTGATGTAAATATAACCTTGATAAAATAACATAGTTGCAGTTAATAGTCTTCCATATTCAAAGTACAATAGTAATAAAATAATATCATATGTAAATTTCAGAAAGAAAAAAAAAAAACTACGTCGATGGTAGTACATTTATGCCATGTAAAAATATAGGCTAGACAGACCGTAAAAAGAAGCTTATACAATTACTATGCCAATTTTTGGATGGTACTGATGTGTACCTTTCAAGTTAATTAATTTCACTTTTATCATTCCGTAAGCCTGCTATCTCAAGGTAGTACAGTTATATGACCAGGTTATTACTGATATAGTCATCTAGCCAATTTAATACCTGACCCATTTCTCCTAATTCCATTCATTAAGCGCCAACCAGGTGTGGCTCAATGTACGTCTGCCAAGGACAGCACTGGTCAATTTGTGACTTAGCAACCAAGGGGTTTCCAAAGCAACTCATACAAAGATTAGTTTCCTTTAGCCTTCCTTCACACATGTTTTCTTTATTTCAAGGTGTTTTTCACAGTGTTTTTTTCTTTTCTTTCAAGCTGCATAGTTTTGGGGGGTTTCTTACCGCTTTTCAAGTTCTTTAGGATGAGGACAGAACTCGTTTTGATTAAAATATGCTGTTATGTATGTTGTGCTTTATCCTGTGAACATATTTTATGTGGTGAAAAAAAAAAAAAAGAAAAAAAAAAATCGATTCCATGATGAGCAACGTGAAACTGAAGGGCTACACTGGAGTGAACTTGAAGGGAACCTGTCACCTCCATAAAGACCCCAGGCTATCACTACCTGTCCCTGCACCTTCCTATTACTACTCTATCCCTTGCTGTCCTAAATGTGCCCTATGACTGTGTAATAAAGCGTTATCACTCACTCATTAATATGTTAATGATCCGGGGACCTACCGTTACTAGCCCCTAGGGCTGGGCGATTAATCGAATTAATTCGCCCCCTGCTGTGGCCACGATTCTGATTTTATTCAACATCGTGTAATTCGATTTAAAATGGCACCCCCCCCATGGGTATACAGGGCGTCGGGGATAAGTATAATGACATAGTGACCCTGATGACGGCAGCCAGGCTCTTACCAAGGCATCAAGCAGAGAGGGGCGTGCATAATTACAAGGCAGCAGCAGACAGGCCTGCCTATTTGCGGCTTCCACAGAAAGAGAGAACTCACACAGGAGCAAGTAAATATAAGTATTTCTCTACTTTACAAAATCGAATTTTTCTGCAAAAGGGATGGCTAGAAATGATAAGAGGGGGTGCAGGGACAGGTCTAAAGATGGGGGGGGGGGGGTCAGTTTGTGGGTTTAGGATCACTTTAAGGCAATCATTGCAATCAAACGATTCCTGTAACCATCAATGAGACTTCGCAGTGTATTCATATATACTGCGAAATCTAAATAAAATAAAGGTAAATGTATGTAAAATAAAAAAAGAATGAAATACTTACCCTCCGGTGGCTGTTTGTGCGATCCAGCACGGAGAGACAGGCAGGTACCAGAACAACAGGGCCTGTTGTGATGTCAGAGTGACTTCTGGGCACTGATTAGCTGCTTGCTCATATCACATGACCACGATCGGTTAATCAGCGCCCTGACCATCACTCTGACATCACGACAGGTCCTAGCAGGTCAATTCCTGCGGCGGCTCCCGAACACCGATCGGAGGGGGCAAGTATTCAGTCTTTATTATTTTTCATACCACAGCCTTTTTTTTAACTTTGATTTCGCAGTGTATATTAATACACAGCGAAATCTAATGGGGGCAGTGACGCATGTCACAGAGGGAAGGAGGAACAGGATTCTTCCTCCCCTCTGTGACATCAGATGTAGCACACCCGCCCTTATAGGAAAAAGCACCAGCGCTGCTACGTAAAGAATTGACACGGTCATTCTTTTTACGCACTTTTTACATATAAAAGCGCAGCATATTTTTACGCAGTGTCTGTACGGCAAAGTGAATTTCACATTCACTTTGCCGGCAGAAAAAAGGCACATTGCGCATTTTGAAAAGTGCGCACAAAAAAGCGCAATGTGTGAACGCAACCAAAAGGTTGCTTTTTCCAGACAGCATGCTTCAGCTCCTTCCAAAGGTGCTCAATAGGATTTAGGTCAGGGCTCATAGAATGCCACTTCAGAATAGTACAATATTTTCCTCCATTTTGGAGTGTCTTTAGCTGTGTGTTTCGGGTCATTATCCTGTTGCAAAACTCCTGACGTGAAGTTTTTCTGGGCTCTTTTGTTACCATTCTTATTACCCATCTCTTTGATTTGTCATCAATTTTCGTCCTGCAGCCACATCCAGGGAGGTTGGCTACAGACCAATGTTTCTTAGGGTATGTGCATACAGGAAGGTTTAGTGGCGTTGGAACCGTCAGTAAACCGCTGGAAATGATCAGATCTGAGCTCTGAAGTCTCCAGCTGTGTTACGGCGGTTTTCCGGCGGTTTTCTATGGAGGATTTTTTTCATGGAACCGATCAGAAACCGCTGAAAAGAATTGACATGCTGTATGCTGCTAAACCGATCGGAAACCGCTCAACCGCGGGCGGATCCGCTCACATAAACCGACTATGTGTGCACAGCGGTTTCTAAATTGCATTGGGTTACATGTAAGCAGGGTGGATTGATTTAAATCACGCCGATTTAAATCATGATTTAAATCACGATTTAAATCAAAAGTTTTTTTTCTATTTAAATCGGATCGATTTAAATCATGATTTTAATCATGATTTAAATCACTGATTTAAATCAAAAGTTTTTTTTTTAATTTAAATCACGATTAAAATGAGAAGTGAGAGCAGTGTGCATGTGCGCCCATAGTTACACGGACGAAACTAGGGGCAACGATCTAACGCCAGGGTGAGGGGGGGACCCCAAAGTAAGTAAAAATCTTTTTTGTTTTACTATATGGCAATAGGTAGGTGTTTAAAAGCAGCATGTCTTAATTGTATAAACTATTAATAGCCTCCACATTTTGTTCATACTGCCCCTTTAATTCCACACTTCTAGCTTGGTTTCAGTTTTGGTTTAGTTTCTTTTTCCCTGCATTCAGTTGACATGCCCAAACTTGTTGGATAGTCAGCAGTACTTGGCTCAGGCTGTAGTAACATCAGCAGTGCTTGGCTCAGGCTGTAGTAACAATCAAACTTCATAAGTGATCTGTGTGAGCCATGGCAGCAGGTCGTAAGAGAGACCCTATTTGGGTTCATTTTGTTGAGATGCCAGCAGCAGATCTTGGAAAGAAAGGTGCAAGAGCAAAGTGCAAATACTGTCAAAAGGATATCCAAGGACTTGTTTGCCGTTTGAAATCACATTATGAAAACTGCAACCAGAAGGGAAATGAAGATGTTGATAGTGATACAACTAATGTCAATGAACCCCCACAGCTTCTTATGCACCAGGAGCCTAGTACTAGTGGTAAGTCTGGCAATTAATTTACAACCTATTTTTTTAACAGACATTTTACTGGGATGGTTAAAGTCTATGAAAAGAAAAATTTCTAGCACTGGTAGTTCTGGAGTATAGAATTTAAATTTATGTTAAGGCAATATTTCACAGAAAAGAGATAGGCTATTGTTAAAAAGTACTTACTCTCTGTAGTTCAATTCTGAGTGTTTAATAGTGCAAATAAAAATTATTAGGTTTCATAATCAACTGTTTTAATATTTTTATTTGTGTAAAACAATTAGATTTGCAAAAAGACAAAGTTTTGCTTGTGTACAACTTGATTAAAAAATCTGATTTAAATCAAATGATTTAAATAAAAAAAATCTGATTTAAATCAAAAAAATCTGATTTTTTTGATTTTTTTAAAAAAATCAAGATTTTTATCCACCCTGCATGTAAGTCCTAAAGCTGCTAAGGATTTACATAAATTTAAATAAAACCTATGCTAAAACGCCGGTGGTTTTCGCTGCTAAACCTCCACTAAACCTTCCTGTGTGCACATACCCTTACATTTCTGAATATGTGCAACTGTAGTCACAGGAACATCACGCTGCTTTTTAGATGGTCTTATAACCTTTATCTTTAACATGCTTATCTATAAATTTCTTTCTAATCTCCTGAGACAACTTCACTTCCTCTGGTCCATGTTGAGTCACCAAACAGCACAGTGAGTATCTGTAGCCCTATATGCAGGCTCACTGACTGAACACAAGATTGTAGACACTTGTGATGCTAATTAGTGGACACACCTTGATTTAACATGTCCCTTTTGTCACATTATTTTCAGGGGTACCATCATTTCTGTGTCCAAGCCTATTTCACAAGTTTAATTTTTTTTTAAAATTCTGTGGAAGCAGGGCTGAAAAGCAATGTGAATTTCATTTGTCCATTTTCATAGATTTGTTACTTTTGTCAGATTCAAGTTATTTCTGTGACCATTGTGAGCTTTTCATTCATTAATCGAGGGGTACCATCAATTTTGACCACATGTGTATGCCTCTTTTCACATGGAAAGCACCATGAAATAAATGGCACTATAATAATAAATAATTTTCTTAGGTGCAATACAATTACAATAGACAAAATGTAGCTTGTAATATATATGTGTACCGTATTTTTCGGATTATAAGACGCACTTTTGTTCCCCCAAATTTTGGGGAAAAGTGGGGGGTGCGTCTTATAACCCAAATGTACGGATTATATACTGCAGGGAAGGCTGGGGGCAGCTCTGGAGCAAGCTGGCTGCAGGCTGTAGAGAGAGCGGGGAGGTCAGCTGCTCCCGCTCATTATCTTATTTAATATGCACGGCGCTGCCGCTGTCCATCCCCTCGATGCTGAAACCGCACCGAGTTATGGACAGCGGAGCAGGCATATTACCTGCAGTCACCCCCGCATCCAGGCTATGCTGGCACACACACAGACCCCCCCCCCCCGCATCCAGAATATGCCCCACAGCTGGCGTGCACATTTAAAACAACAAACAACAAATTCACCCTTTGATGCTCGGTCCGTGCTCACAGCTCCTCCACTGCTCTTCCTGTTTCCGGGTATCGCATCATGTGACCAGGCGCACAGTGATGACACTCGCCCGGTCACATGATCCAATGCCTGGAAAACGCATCATGTGACCGAGCATACAGCCAGCTGAGAGGACGGGAGCGGCCGGGACACAGAGCGGACAGCGGGGATCACTGAGAGCAGCGCAGCACATCTGCCCGCAGCGCCACCTCCGGCTGCAGCATGGAGCCTGTCACCGCAGGGTGAACTACACCTGTACCCGCACCGCGGCTGTGTGTGCCCACTGTATGATGCCAGGTCTTATCTGTGCCACCCACTGTATGTCCCATCTATATGATGTATGATGATACGAATGTGTAGGGGAAGGGAAAGTGCTACAACCGGACTCACTTGAAGCCGTAGTGTCAGGAAGGGATGTCTGGAATCCACCGTAGTAATACAAGAATAATTCCGGCACACGGACCATAAACTTCATTTGATCATTCTTTATTTAGACCCTACACTAAATAGTTAAACCAATTAATTTTGATCCTACATCTGAGTCTCCTGGGCGTGGTTTTTTAACTTTTATAACTTTTATATATTGGGGGAACATCTCTCTTGTATAATGCTGTAGACTAAGGACTTTCATCCGAAACGTGTCCAGCTTTGTAGGACTACGTTCCCTCTACAACACATCTTTTATGTCAAGGAGACCATGAAATAAAGAATGATAAAATGAAGTTTATGGTCCATGTGCCAGAATTATTCTTCTAATGATGTATGATGCCCAGTTCCTCTCTGTGCTATTGTATGTCACATGTATGATGCCAGGATCCTATCAGGGTCCAGATGTCTGTGCCACCCACTGTATGTAGCATCCAAAGGATGTACAATGCCAAGGTCGTATCTGTGCCACCCACTGCAAAACGCGCGCCCCCATAAGCACAGGAAACGATCTCTCCAGCGATGTCGTTCTGTGTGACACTTTGCATCGATCAGGCCCCTGCTGTGAGGTTGCTGATCACTGCAAAGTGCTCTGGGTCATTTTTTGATCGTTGGTTTCCCGCTGGTCAGCACGCATCGCTGCGTGTGACTGCAAGAGACCAGCGATCAGTGACCTCACTGGCTGGTAACCATGGTAAACACCAGGTATCTAGGCACGGCACGCTGCCTGGATACCCAGTGTTTAACATACTTACCATCGATCTCCATGCTTACAGGCAGCGCTAAGCAGGGAGAACGCTGGTAACTATGATAAACACCGGGTATCCAGGCAGCACACTGCAGGTCGTTATCGCTGTCGGGATTGCTGGAGCGGTCGTTATGTTTGACAAAGCCTTTAGAGTCTCTAGTTTGAGAAATCGACGCCTCACAGCTCCTCATCTGGCAGCTTCATTAAATAGTCCCCGCCAAAGGTCTGCAATGCTGTAATTGCTGCAAAGGGAGCATTCTTTGACAAAAGCAAAAGTTTGAAAAAAAAAATTATTATTTCAAATAAAAATCATTATTTCTAACCTTGTCAATGTCTGGACTATTTTTTCTATTCATTTTGCAACTCATTTGATAAATAAAAGTATGAGTTTTGATGGAACACACAAAATTGTCTGAGTGACCCCAAACTTATGATGAACGGTAATATATACAGTACAGACCAAACGTTTGGACACACCTTCTTATTCAAAGAGTTTTCCTGTATTTTCATGACTGAAAATTGTAGATGCACAATGAAGGCATCAAAACTATGAATTAACACATGTGGAATTATATACTTAAAAAAAAAGTGTGAAACAACTGAAAACTGAATTAGTCCTTACCGGTAATTCCTTTTCTTGGAGCCTTCCACGATAGCATTGGAGGATGTCGTCCACGCCCTATTGGGGGACAGGAACACAGAGAGGTTAAAAGCCCCTCCCCTTCCTCAGTACTCCAGTGTTTACCAAGATCACCCTTAGCCATGGATTACCTGATACAAACCGGAACCAAACAACAACAAGGAGGGAAACTGATGCTGTCGTGGAAGGCTCCAAGAAAACGGAATTACCGGTAAAGACTAATTCAGTTTTCTCCATTCACCTTCCACGACAGCATTGGAGGAATACCACCGATACTCCTCAGGGTGGGACTATTGCCTGTAGGACTTTCCTACCAAAGGACAGATCCCGACTGAAGGACAGTATAGTGGCTAGAAAAAGTGAGGAGAGACGACCACTTAGCCACTCTGCAAATCAGCTCCGATGAAGCTACAGCCTTGCTCCACCCAGTACGTAGCAGCAGCCCGAGTTGAAGGAGCCTTCAACCCCACCGGAGGATCAAGGACCAGAGCGACGTAGGCCTCACAGATCACCTTCGCGATCCAGGAAGCGATGGTAGCCTTGGAAGTCTTCTTCCCTGTATTTTTCCCAAGATAATGAACAAAACAGGTTCTGATCTAACTGCCAGGAAGCGGTCTCTTGGAAGTAGTGGAGGACAGTCCGACGAACATCGAAGGAGTGAAACACGGCCTCACCCGCATTAGCAGGAGATTGACACAATGAAGGCAGAACCACATCCTGGGACTGATGGAAAGCTGACAACTTTCGGAAGAAAAGATGAATGCAACCGAAGCGTAATGCAAACAACGGACACCACGAGGCACGGAGCCTGGACAGAGAGTGCCTGCAGTTCTCCAACTCTGGGAGCAGAAGTGATAGCCACCAAAAACGCCACCTTGTGAGAGAGAGACGTAACGGATGCAGCAGACAAGGGTGCAAAGGGACTTCGAGAAAGCCCGTGGAGAACAATGTTCAAATCCCAGGGAGGGACAGAAGGCTGAATCCGGGGACGCCGCCCCCAAGCAGAAGTAAAAAAAACGCTTGATTCATCGATGGGAAGCAAGATCCTGGGCAAAAACCGCCCCAAGTGCCGACACCTGGACTTAAAGAGTGCTCGGCCGAAGCCCCAAATCCAAGCCACACTGCAAAAATCCAAGAGTTGGGCCACATTAGGATGATGCATGGCCGGGATGGAAGGAGCACCCAGGACAGGAACCGATTCCAGCCCTCCCGTAAATAGCGTGCGTCACAGGCCGCCTGCCCTGCCGAAGCGTGTGGATCACTGCCTGGGAGAGACCCTTGGACCTCAGGATCCCGGCCGCAACAGCCAGGCCGCCAGATTGAGCCACTGAGGGCCCGGGTGAAACAGAGGACCCCGGGACAGTAGGTCGAGACTGTGAGGCAACATAATTGGTCCCTCCAGGCCCAGGTCTCGGATGGCGTCGTACCACGCACGTTTGGGCCACAGGAGAGCCACCAGGATAGTCGTCATCCCCTCCACCCGAATCTTTTGCAACGTCTTGGTAAGTAGCGGGATTGGAGGAAATGCATACACCAAACAGAAGTCCCAGGGATGGGCAAAGGTGTCCAGCCCCCGAGGATGGTCCGTCAGGGAGAAAAAAGTCGACACCTTTATATTCGAGCCAGAAGCAAACAGGTCGATCAAAGGGACACCCCACCTGTCCGTAAGAGAGCGAAAAACTTCCGGATGGAGGCACCATTCTCCTGGGTGGACCTCCGTGCGGCTCAAGAAATCTGCCTGTACATTGGTCATTCCCTTCAGATGTACTGCCGAGGAGGAGAGAAGTTGGCGTACTGCCCACAAAAAGATCAGTCTTGCCAGCCCCTGCAAGTGTAAGCCTCGAGTACCGCCTTGGTGCCGCAAGAAGGCAACCATAGTCACGTTGTCTGACAGGACCTTGACATGATGACCCCGGAGAACGTGAGCTGCAGCATGAAGCACTTTCTCCACTGCCAGAAGTTCCCAGAAGTTTGAAGACTGGCGACTGACCGAGCGACTCCAAATCCCCTGGAACGGTGTGCAATCCATCATCGTGCCCCAACCGGAACCGCTGGCATCAGGGGTACCGGAGGTCACAGGAGCCTGCAGCCAGGCCACCCCCGTCCGAAGGTGTCTGGGATTCATCCACCAGAAAAGCGAGGTTACCACCCGCCCCGGGGCCGGACCCGCAAGTTTAAAGGAATCCCGACGTCTGTCCCAGGAACTCAGTATGTGTTCCTGGAGCAGTCGGGAAGGACACAGAAGCCCATGTTACCAACTGAATGCAGGCCGTCATGGCCCCTAACAGGGACATTGCTTCCCGCAAGGAGGGCGACCCCCTTGCCCGGAAGCAGGTCAGAGTCACGCGGCGCAGAAGCTGATGTGCCGCAGGAAGGAACGAGGTCTGTCTGGAGGTCAGCAAGACTCCCAAAAATTGACGTCGGGTTGCCGGCACCCGTTCCGATTCCCGAAGATTGGGCACCCACCCCAGGGACAGAAGAATCTCCAAATTTGTGGAGACCTGTGTGCGCAGAACACTGCCGAAGGAGCCACCACCAATATGTCGTCTAAGTAGGGAAGCAAACATATCCCCTGGGTCTGGATGAACGCGATCACATCCCCAATGAGTTTGGCAAACTCTGGGGCCCAACGAAATCCCGAAGGGCAGCACATTAAACAGATAATGGACAGCCCAGCCTGCCCAGGGGATCGTGAATCGCAGAAACCGCTTGTGGGACGGGTGAATGGGGACATGATAATATGCGTTCTGGAGGTCCACAAACAACTTGGAGTAGCGCCCCTGGCCCTCCTCTCCAGGGGAACCGGGGACCCCACACCCGAATCCAACAGGTCTCAACACACCTGAAAAGAAAAAACATGCAAGAGTCCCCCTGAGGAAGGGAGGGTACTCGAAGACACAGAGGGGCTGGCTCTCTAATTCCAAGCGCAGACCCTCCCAATTGGTCGAGAGGAGCCAAGGGCACGAGGAGATTGCTTGCCACTGTGGCAGAAATCGCAGGAGCCGCCCCGCAATGGGGAAGGCAGCATTGTTTAGGGGGCGGCTGGTGATGCCGCTGCTGGGGGAGCAACATATAACGGGTCTTGTCCTCTTTCTGGAATGCCCAGCGACCAGACTTGCCCTTCCCTTTAGACTGGGAGGGTTGGCTGCGCTCAGACCGAAAGGACTGCCTCCGAAAGGGCTTCTGTTCCGGGAGACACATTTTCCGGTCTGACACCTTTTCCAGGATGTCATCCAATGCCGGACAAAAGACCTTTGAAAGGGAGGCCACACAGCTGGAGCTTAGACGTGACCTCCCTATTCCACATTGTAAGCCACTCTGCCCTGCGAGCTGTGTTAGCCAACACTGCGCATCTGGCGCCAATGCGGATCGACTCAGCAGAGGCATCGGCCAGGAAGCCCGTAACACGTCTCAGAAGTGGAATGGAGTCCAAAGCTCCTCCCTGGGAGTACCCTGCAGGATGAATTCTTCCAGCTGGGTGATCCACTTAAAGAGAGACCTGGTCACACATGTAGAGGAAATGTTCACCTTTAAAGACATAGCTACCGCCTCCCAGGAGTTTTTGAGGACACTCTCCATCTTACGATCGAGGGGGTCCTTCAACTGGGAGGAATCTTCAAAAGGCAATGCGGTCTTATATGCTACCCTGGCCACCTAGCGGATGAGATCCCGGATGACCTCATGGACAGGGAAGCCCAACTGCCGCTTAGCCTTCAGGCCTCTGAACATTTAGTCCTGCACAGCAGAAGGGGATTCCACCACCTCTATTCCTATGGTACTATGGACAGTGTCCATCAATTCACCCATGGACTCCGTGGAAAAGTAGTACTGTACAGATTCTCGTGTCTGGCCAGAGGCAATATCCTCGCCGTCATCTGACGCGGAGCTCTGGCCAGCCTCCATGAGATCCACAGAGTTACAATCCTGGAGCTTCCTCTCTTTCGGAGGGGGAAGGCCTGGAAGCTGCAGCAAAAACCAGCAGTGCCGAGATAGAAACCTGCACCTCTTCCCTAATGGATTGGAGCTCCTCCAGCAGGGATGGGGAGTCCATCCTGACAACACTGTCAGTCATGGCCGACACCTTGTTGTAGGAAGAGGGAAATTTCGTGCCGCAGCCACATTTCCTGGACGAGTTTTTGCTCCCTTTCACAGGCGGCCCTTGTCTCCCTATAGAAAAAAAGGGAAGAGAAGGAGGTCCCAGTGAGTGCAGGGCCTAAATAACTCTACCCCTTGTGACCACCCCCAGAGACCTTACCGGAGCTGGGGGGGGGGGGGGGGGAACGCTGGGCTCTGCAGAAGCAGAGGTGGAAGCCTAGCACCCTCCATGTTTCAGGGATCAGCCTTACCTGGGTGTTGCTTTCGGCGGGTACTTATCCAGAAGTACCGTGCCCCCAACGAGGAACACCTGTTCCCTTCCCTCTCCTGGTCACCGGCTGCAGGCAGTAGCGCGCGATAGGCCTGCTGAGTTCCCCGGAGCTGCGTCCAGCCTGCCACAGCCCGTACAAGAGCCGCCGCCCGGAACCGGAAGTGCCACTGTCCGAAATCGGAAGTGCCATCCCCGAAACAGGAGGCGCCTCTGCAGCACCTCTGATGCATGCCCAAGGGACCGCATGCTGGGGAGGAGAGCCGGGGAGCTGAACAGGTCCTCCGGCGCTGCAATACACGGCCTGCTTTGCCCCGTAGGACGCAGGAAGGCCGGATGGTCCCACCACGGAAGCCCCGAGAAGGAGGAGGAGGCCGTCCCCGACGTCCATCCCTGGCCTGGCTGCAAGTACACCCCAATGCTGCCTCTGCCAGCCCGACAGCACTGGAACCTCTCCATGCCCCAAGGGGGACAGGAAGACACTGGAGTACTGAGGAAGGGGAGGAGCTTTTAACCTCTCAGTGGTCCTGTCCCCCAATAAGGCGTGGACGACATCCTCCAATGCTGTCGTGGAAGGCGAATGGAGAAAATAGGTCTTATATTCTAGGTTCTTCAAAGTAGCCACCTTTTACTTTGATTACTGCTTTGCACACTCTTGGCATTCTCTTGATGAGCTTCAAGAGGTAGTCACCGGAAATGATCTTCCAACAGTCTTGAAGGAGTTCCGAGAGATGCTTAGCACTTGTTGGCCCTTTTGCCTTCACTCTGCAGTCCAGCCCACCCCAAACCATCTCGATTGGGTTCAGGTCTGGTGACTGTGGAGGTCAGGTCATCTGGCGTAGCACCCTATTACACCTCCTCGTCCATGCTTCATGGTGGGAACCAGGCATGTAAAGTCCATCCGTTCACCTTTTCTGTGTCGCACAAAGACACGGTGGTTGGAACTAAAGATCTGAAATTTAGACTCAGACCAAAGCACAGATTTCGTAAGCTCGAAGCCCCCTTCATGGGCCTCACGCCTATGAGTACCTAACCACATGTTTGACCACATGTATAATTTCATTTTCTCTTTATTAGTTATGTACCTCTTCGGTGACTTTTCTAAATTAAATTATACATGTGGTCAAACATGTGGTTAGGTACTCGTAGGTGTGAGGGCCCGTGAAGGGGGCTACGAGCTTACGTTATTTTAATTCAAAATATCAAACTAACACCTTCACTTTCATCCATAGTGTTTTATTGCATTTTTTTTTATCCTTCTGCAGTTTACAGCTGAGCCCTCTAGGGTCGTCAGTCACTTGTGTTGCATATTTTAGTGCAGAGCAGCCCGCCTTGTCTAACAGCTGGGTGTCATTAATAGGCTGTTTTCCTTCACTAAGCTCCACTTTTGGACTGGCTGCCACCCTGTGGTGATCTCATGTCCAGTGATGCCACCTGTCTCCTCCTTGTGGCATGGCTGGTCACAGATGCCACAATCGCCCCGTGACAGGGCTGTAGGAGATGGAACATCAGTGTTGGGAGATATGAGTTGCCTCTGAGGGTAGGCTGACTGTATCCTGCTAAATGCAATGGTATTTGAAAGCGGACAAATTTGGTGAGTTTCTTTTTATTAGTTATGTATCTCTTCGGTGATTTTTCTAAATTAAATTATGTGTGTGTGAATGTAGCCTAAAGCAGAAGTCCCCGTCCTTACTTATCTTAAAGGGAACCTGTCCCCTCTGAAAAGCCACCTAACCTATCAATACATGTCCCTGCACCTTCCTATTACCGTTGCAACTATCCCTCACTGCTAAATGCTTGTTTTCAATGTATAAAACGTTTTTTATACTTACTGATTAGGATGATAATGAAGCGGGGGCTATGTGCAATAGTCCCCCTGGGCGTGTTGGTTTGCAACCTAAATGATCTTTATCATGCCCCCATGGGCATGATATTGAAATTAAGTTTCGCGCCCCCAGTCTGGCTCCCTCCACTCTGCAGCCTTCCTGTGGGAATAGCGCTGAATGCGTCATTTCCAGAACCGCGGGCCCATTAGCAACCCGATATTTATCTTAGCAGCACACAGCGCTGCTAAGCAGGGCTCCATAGAACCGCGCTTAGCAGCGCACACCAGTAAGGTAAATATCGGGTTGCTAAGGGGCCCGCCGATCCGGAAATGACGCGTTCAGTGTCATTCCAACAGAAAGGCTGCAGAGCGGAGGGAGACAGGCTGGGGCGCGAAACTTAATATCAATATCACACCCATGGGGCAAACCAACACGCCCAGGGGGACTATTGCACATAGCCCCACTTCATTATCATCTTAATTAGTAAGTATAAAAACGTTTTATACATTGAAAACAAGCATTTAGCAGAGAGGGATAGTTGTAAAGGTAATAGGAAGGTGCAGGGACATGTATTGATAGGTTAGGTGGCTTTTCGGAGATGACAGGTTCCCTTTAAGAGCCACATTCAGATTTGAGAGGCCCACAAACCACTTTCAGCTCCTTCCCCACTCAAAGTACTAGTATAATGACAACAAACGCTTTTTCACAGAAATCACAGAGCGGCAGTATAAGGGTATGCGCTCATAATCAGGCCCTGCAGCGTTTTGGAACGCAGCTTATTAAGTGTATTACTGCTGTGTTGCACAGCACCAGCACAGAGCTTGGGATTTCAAGAATTCTCATGCCCACTATGCTTCTCCCCACCGCAGCATGGTAATTTCTTCCTGTGGGTTGTAAGCGGTCACCATCGGCAGCTACAGTCTCAATGTGCTGACCTGCGGTCCAGAGGCATGGCATCCAAGACACAGTGCCTCCGGATGGTGTGCGCATACCCTTGTATTCCTACATCTTCTATGTGGAGCTACTCATAGTCACCATCTGGAGACCTGCTCCTCATAGCTGTTTGCTAGGTGCTGATACAGGAACCTGGGAGACAGTAGAAATCCACACATTACAGGGTCTGAGAAGCACATGTGGCTCCCAAGATACACATTGGGGACCTCAGCAGTAAAGAGTAAATCACATGTATTGTGTATGCCAGGAGCAGTTACCACAGTATATGGGTGGGGGAAGTCTACAGTGCCCAGGCGGCTTATGGTGACCCTCCCAATAAGTAATCAGTGTAATGCCCAGACACTAATGTGAACAGGCACTAACCCGTTACAGCGCACGGTACACACAGGCAGAGCTCCCAGCACAGGCTCCCCTAACTGCAGAGCACCGGGCGCCAGCTCGTGTATTCAGAGGAGGCGGGGCCCACCGTAAACACAAGCACATGCCTTACACCAAGGCCATTCTATTATCCTTACCTGCTCTGAGGAGAAACAAAAGGCAGATCCCGGCTCCGGTCCCCGGTATCGTGCAGGCAACGGAAGAACGAAATCTCCACCTTCCCTCAGGTAACAACAGCGCAGGTACTTCCGCCAGGAGCGGGAGAAGCGCCGACTAACAGCGCGATGACGTCACCGAGCGTAGTGTCGTAGCCAATCAGTGAAGAGAACGCCACACACACACGCTATGGTTGGGAGTAAACTACAAATGCTGCTTGGTTGGGACATCGGCGGGAAAGTAAAGGCAGAGCTGGAAGAACAAACGTACAGGTCCATGAGCAGCGGTCCAAAGCAGGAGTGCGATAAATCAGCGGGCACAGCAACATGTACAGTAATGGAGAGCAACAATAACATCTGCGATAACTGAGAGCAACAAAACATCTGCTATAACATAGCAACACATAACATCTGCTATAACTGAGAGCAACAATAACATCTGCAATAACTGAGAGCAACAATAACATCTGCTATAACATAGCAACAATAACATCTGCTATAACTGAGAGCAACAACAACATCTGCTATAACTGAGAGCAACAACAACATCTGCTATAACTGAGAGCAACAACAACATCTGCTATAACATAGCAACAATAACATCTGCTATAACTGAGAGCAACAACAACATCTGCTATAACTGAGAGCAACAACAACATCTGCTATAACTGAGAGCAACAACAACATCTGCTATAACATAGCAACAATAACATCTGCTATAACATAGGCAACAATAACATCTGCTATAACTGAGAGCAACAACAACATCTGCTATAACTGAGAGCAACAATAACATCTGCTATAACTGAGAGCAACAACAACATCTGCTATAACTGAGAGCAACAACAACATCTGCTATAACTGAGAGCAACAAAACATCTGCTATAACTAGTAGCAACAAAACATCTGCTATAACTGAGAGCAACAACATCTGCTATAACTGAGAGCAACAACAACATCTGCTATAACTGAGAGCAACAACAACATCTGCTATAACATAGCAACAATAACATCTGCTATAACATAGCAACAATAACATCTGCTATAACTGAGAGCAACAACAACATCTGCTATAACTGAGAGCAACAACAACATCTGCTATAACATAGCAACAATAACATCTGCTATAACTGAGAGCAACAACAACATCTGCTATAACTGAGAGCAACAACAACATCTGCTATAACATAGCAACAATAACATCTGCTATAACTGAGAGCAACAACAACATCTGCTATAACTGAGAGCAACAACAACATCTGCTATAACTGAGAGCAACAATAACATCTGCTATAACGGAGAGCAACAACAACATCTGCTATAACGGAGAGCAACAACAACATCTGCAATAACTGAGAGCAACAACAACATGTGCTATAACAGAGCAACAACAACATCTGCTATAACAGAGAGCAACAATAATATCTGCTATAACAGAGTGCAACAACAACATCTGCTATAACGGAGAGCAACAATAACATCTGCTATAACAGAGCAACAACAACATCTGCTATAACTGAGAGCAACAATAACATCTGCTATAACGGAGAGCAACAATAACATCGGCTATAACAGAGAGCAACAATAACATCTGCTATAACGGGAGGAGAGCAACAATAACATCTGCTATAACAGCAACAACAACATCTGCTATAACTGAGAGCAACAATAACATCTGCTATAACGGAGAGCAACAACAACATCTGCTATAACTGAGATCAACAACAACATCTGCTATAACTGAGAGCAACAACATCTGCTATAACAGAGCAACAATAACATCTGCTATAACAGAGCAACAATAACATCTGCTATAACTGAGATCAACAATAACATCTGCTATAGCAGAGAACAACAACATTTGCTATAACTGAGAGCAACAATAACATCTGCTATAACGGAGAGCAACAATAACATCGGCTATAACGGAGAGCAACAATAACATCTGCTATAACTGAGAGCAACAATAACATCTACTATAACTGAGAGCAACAATAACATCTGCTATAACTGAGAGCAACAATAACATCGGCTATAACGGAGAGCAACAATAACATCTGCTATAACTGAGAGCAACAATAACATCTACTATAACTGAGAGCAACAATAACATCTGCTATAACTGAGAGCAACAATAACATCTGCTATAACTGAGAGCAACAATAACATCTACTATAACAGAGAAACAATAACATCTGCTATAACTGAGATCAACAACAACATCTGCTATAACTGAGAGCAACAACATCTGCTATAACAGAGCAACAATAACATCTGCTATAACAGAGCAACAATAACATCTGCTATAACTGAGATCAACAATAACATCTGCTATAACAGAGCAACAACAACATCTGCTATAACTGAGAGCAACAATAACATCTGCTATAACAGAGCAACAACATCTGCTATAACTGAGAGCAATAATAACATCTGCTACAACAGAGAGCAACAATAACATCTGCTACAACTGAGAGCAACAACATCTACTATAAGAGTGCAACAACAACATCTGCTATAACAGAGTGCAACAACAACATCTGCTATAACTGAGAGCAATAATAACATCTGCTACAACAGAGAGCAATAATAACATCTGCTACAACAGAGAGCAACAATAACATCTGCTATAACAGAGAGCAACAATAATATCTGCTATAACAGAGTGCAACAACATCTGCTATAACTGAGAACAACAATAATGTTACCTTTACACGCCGCTACCGAAGGTTAGAAACCACCGGGTGTCGGAGACAATTATACCTTGTACCTTCAAAAACACCGCGCGGTTACGGCGTGTAATTCAAGTAGCACCGTCCTGTCTCTTTGGACACCGGTCTTTCAGCCTTGCTCAAAAACAAGCAGGTATAAACTCTATGGTAGAGGCGTGTAATCGGGGCACAGGTACGGTATTTTCGACACCTAGTGATTTCCCTGGGGTGTGACACATCCTCCGGGATACTGCGCCCCATCAGTGTTCATTGGTGGAAGATCCTGACGTTACGATTCGCTCTCCCTTCACAGGGCGCCATCTTGGATGAGCTGTCACTTCAGCACTAGAGATACGCGCCGTATGCACGATCAGATACATTAGTACAATTACGCGGCCACACAATTTGCGGAAGGCCAAAGTATAGTGCGGCATGGTCCTATATAGTGTGCACATTCTCATACCACACACAAAGGAATATTGCTGTACACAGTGCACATGCATGCCATTCATAGCGGCCTGGGTAATTGTTTTTATAGTTAACGCAGAAGTGTTTTTGCCGTGTCGCACTGCCGCACTATATAGTGTGCACATTCTCATACCACATACAAAGGAATAATGCTGTACACAGCACACAAGGCTGCGGTACGCACCGCCCTGGGTTATTGTTCTGTAGGTGCGCAGAAGTGTTTCTGCCGTGTCACACTGCGCGTACGGTGACTTTGAATGTTGTGTCGCCCGCCAGCGGCCGTACTGACGTCATGTTGGTTTCAGTTTCAATCTGCCTGCAAGGTGCCAGCCCCTCCTCTGCACACAGCAGTACAGTTATGGCCACCACACAGCGCGCTGCAACATGGGGGATGGCGGAGCTTCTGGTCCTCATAGACCATTGTGACCGGTATGGCTATTAGAGCCACCGGCACCCCAGGCTGCGCAATCGCAGCACCGTTAGGCAGATCCAGCGGGCCCTGCTCAACCAACTGAGGGTTGAGAGGAGCGCTAAAGCGATCCAAAAAAAGATTGCGGATATCAAGCAGAAATGCCCATGCCGCATAGTGGACATCTGTGCCCGGATTGCCAGGCTGCGTGGTGAGTAATTGTTGGCCCCAAACACACACTTGCCCATGTATATGGACCAAACTACACACATATGTCAAAAAACATATTATAAGGAGACTGTGGGCTACGGCGGTACCCATGCAATGGGGTACCACATATTCAGCAGAATATTGAGGGGGTGCCTACACGTCTGCCTTAACCTCAGTCTTTTTGGGCCAAAGATGAGTCCACAGTGTTAGTTGCCCTCCGGACAATAACCATACTACTGTGTCCTACCCACACTACATGCATAGAACATGACCTAACCCCATATCTGGCCTGCTGGAAACACATAGGCCAACAATCTAAATGTGGAAACACCTCTGTACTTAACCCTTCTGAAATCTCGATGATTGTGTTTTCATATACAGATGTTGAGGACTCGCCATCCGAAGATGGTCCCCCGCCACCACCCGCAGGTGGCCCACCAACCCCACCGCCTCAAGAGGCTGCTGGCAGCCCATCCCCACCAGGGAATAGCCCGTCCCCAGGGCATGAGAAGGAGGAGGAGGTGCCCTCCACACCAGGGCCGGAGGACGAGGAGCTTCCCTCACTAGAAGGGCCTGCGGAGGAGGAGCAGGAAGACCCAGCAGGGCTGGAGGAGGAAGAGATGGCTTCCCCAGCAGGGCCGCCGGCAGAGGAGGATGAACACCCAGCAGGGCCCAAGGATGAGCTGGCATTCCTTGCTGGCCCGGAGGAGGAGATGCCTCAGGCTGCAATTGTGCCAGCCTTGGAGGATTATGGTGGTAAGTGTGTTTTGTTGTGGGCTATGTCCTGCACACTGTGATCAGTGTTGTGTTTTGTAGACATTAGGATTTGCACACAGTTTGATTTAAATTTTGTTCACCCATTTGTGCAGATGGAGAACGTGCTGGAGCTGCCGGGTGGAGTCTGAGTGCCTCCCCATCACCCCCTGATAGTGCTGATGAGGTGGAGCCAGAGGGTAAGGAGCATATTTGTTTTTTTTACATAGCAAACCCCCACAGGGACTATTTGAATGTAAATGTGATTTTCATCACAATACAGGTGTCCCTACGATGGAGGACGTCATCAGGGCCCACCATGAGGTGTCCAGACGCCTACACCAGGCACACCGACGCGGGCTCCAAGACCTGGCCCGGTTGGGTGCCATGCTGGCTGCCCTCCAGCGAGGACATGGTGGCCTCCCATGATGTGGCTGAAGACAACACATCAATGGGTAAACCTGCCGTGAAGGACTGTTGTCCTTGTTGGACAAAATATGTTGTGTGTTGCCATGTTGGCTTTTTTGTTTTTGCCCCCGTTGGGCTCTTTTCTTATAGTGTCCCACATTGTGACTGTAGGGACTGTGTTGTGGCTACCCGTTGGCCTCTTTTCTTATAGTGTCCCACATTGGGACTGTAGGGACTGCGTTGTGGCTACTCCTACACTCAGCCAGCATTGTGTCCTTTGTGGGCATGGTGTGGCACACATTCTTTCACAAATAAACAATTTTGCCAATCTTTCTGTGTGTTCCTTGATGTCACCACACACATGTAGGGCTGACAATCATCTAAAGTCCCTAACTGTGTGACCCCGATTTGTAGACCTCTTTGAGGTGTTAATAGATGTTGCCAGGCCACATTGTGTTCCTGCACTCCCGCCATTGCCCAGAATGTGTGGATAATGTCCCCGATATGTTGCCCACAAGCATACACCCAGTCAACACAGTTGTGTTTGTAGACGTCAAATTATGGAGCCGCATGTTTTCATATAACAAAATTTATTTTTTGGGAAAAAAAAACAAGCCAAAAAAAAACAAAGAAATTAGTCTCCACAAATTGGGCACAATGTGTTTACAAATAAAGGCAAAACAAACAGTGCCAAATGTGACATTAATAAAATGGAATCGAGTCCAGACGGCCAATTCAGTGCATTGGCTAGTAGGGTCCCATCTCATCATCCTCCTCTGTTGGCTCTGACAATGCCTCAACCCCTCCCCTCTCATGGTAGCCCCGCCCTGCCTGAGAGTGTCCCGATCTTCTGGAACGTCTTGGTGGGGGGAGTTGGGGTACGTGGATGGGACGGTCTCCTCACCCTGTGTTGGTGTTGGGCGGGCGCAATGGGCCGAGGGGTGTGCTTCTTGGGTGGTGGTATGCTACACCCCCATTGCAGGGCCCCATCTACGCCCACCTCAAGGACACGATCCATGACCCGCTGAGTGATCATCTGCTCTGGCTCCATCTTGTTGAGCATGTCGCTGTCGTGGAGGGTGTAACTAGAGATGTGGGTCCATTGTTCGTCTAAAAGGACGCTTTTGACCCAGGTGCCCAGCTTGGTCATCGGTGGGGCAGGCAATCTCCTTCGCCGAATGCCTGAGCTGGGCCCTGGTCCGGGCCCACACCACTAGCTCCGCCCACCAGCTCGCCCGCTGATGTTGTTGGGCGAGGCTCACCAGCGTCATACTCCTCCTCAATGGAGCCGGGCAGCTCAGGGGCCTGTGGAAAGAAAAAAAAATAAAACAAAAATCAATACCACTAAGCAGCATCATTGATGTCAATTGGCCACAGGCCAACACTATCCCCTACACCCCACAACACACCAGCACCCAACCACCCAACAGAGAACGCAAAGGATCAAGGTTCTAATGGCTAAGAAATGCACATCTGATGTATACTCACCTGCGCCATCAAACTGAATTGGCCAGAAACATACATCGTTTTACTTAACTAGTAGTTAACCAAAAATGGGTATGTGACCACAGGAGATTTTAGCTGCCTTTAAGAAGCTGCTAGCCCATGTGCCTCAGCCTTACCTTCTGAACTAATTTAAACAATGTTGTTCATGATTTAAACATACACTACATGGGCCAAAGCCCAGACACATGTCTGGTTTCCATTGTTATTATATGTTGATGGGACTAATATAAACTACACATAATCAGCATTGTGGATAATATGAGACCCGAGAGACAAATCAGCCATGGTAGTTTATTGTAACGGACAGGGAGAAGGTCTGTTTTGGTTGAGTTAACAAATTAAGAGCAAAGCCCCTGAGGCCACATACCCAATAAAAACATGCTTACAAAGGAAATTTCTACAAAGATAGAAGTGTGTTTTGGAAATGCATGCAGACAAGCACACCTGTGGAGCAAACATGGTGGACCACCACCCTAACACAATTACACACCTCCTGCGGTGCAGACAGGTCTTGGGCAGGGCCTACAGGGGACGAGGGGGGGGTCCTCGCTGCTCCGCGATTCACGGGAGCGCGCGTGGCCGAGGGTGAAGGTGAGGAGGTCATAATACCATAATTTTGGCTTACGTGCCTCCTCACCTGCAGCCCCCCTGACCGACGCAGAAGATATTTATTATGAGCCCGCGTGAATGCGGTGCACAGGTTCTTAATTTTTTCAGCTATCATCCCCGCGTCCCACCTCCTGTTTGGCTTGGGGTACAGCCTATTTGCCAAATCAACAAGAGGCTTGTAGGCCGCTGCCCGCGCTGCCTGGTCATGATATTGTGGCAGCGCTGTGGGCCACAGGCACACGTGTCCTTGATACATGGTGAGGAGCTCAGTAACAAACTCCACGTACCCCAGAGGCATCTGTTTGTGTAAGAAAAAAAAATCAGCAAGCAGGGGAAATATAAGGCATGCATGCTAAATACACACTATATTGACTGTATATATGCAGGTGGTTAGGGCCGAGCAACATGTGTTGAACATGTATGTTTGAATGTGGGACACCCTTTCTCCATGTGCAATGTATCCGCTACGGTTGGCATGTTTGGAAGGATATGTTTCACTACACATGTTCACAAAAGCAAAAGGGGCACGATGATTAAACCCAAAAAACAAGGTAACCCAAAATGAAAAAACAGGGGGAGAGGGACCATGGTGGCAGGGGGCCAATTGGAACCAGGCCTGGTGGGACAACCGTCATCTAGGTCCGCGCCCCATGTAAAAGTTATGGGCTGTGGAAATTTATGGCGGCCTGTCTGACACAACAGCAGACGCAGAGCCTTGCTCACACCAACAGGCTCCACTCCCCCTTCCCCCATGGGCCACACAACACTATGACCGGCAACCCCCCCCCCCCGGCCCTCACTTTAAGGCGTTGGAGGGCGATAATGTAACCCTGACTTACAGTGGGCAAGCAGCTCCTGATTCATGCCGTACAAACAACACTACAATGTATGGAATACATCACCATGTTCAATTAACGAATTGCCTATGCATACTGCCTGTAGGTAGCAAGGCTTTACCCTATTATGAACACAATATGTACATTAAGCATATGGCGCTACCTGCTGCCACACACACAGCATAAGCGGCATGTGGCAGACGCATCAGCACTATTTAGAGAATGCATGGCGAGGAAAAAGCATGTGAGTACACTTACCGTCAAATCCACAGAGACCGGATTACTGGACACCACTAGCTCTACTAGCACCAGGCACTAGCACCAAACAAAATATAAAAAAATATAGTCTTGTGACATATCAAATGACAGCTGTTACCGTTCTGAGTAAAATGATGACTTTCCCGCTTCATTATCTTATTTCTAGCCCGAGATAAAAAAATGTAAAGCCATACCAGGCCAAAATTCACACTTTTTTAAAACTTTAAATATCTGTAAAAAAACTGATTAAGAAAAATATTCAAAACTTTTAATTTGTAATTAACTGAAGTAGTACTTCAAATAGAAAAATTTTTAAAATATCTAAAGACGTCAGGTAAAAAAAAATATTCATATTTAGATCACTTGATATGGAATGACCCATTGACGCTATTAATAGTAAAATATTTTAAAATATGATCCCATCGCGATCCCAACTTGAAATTTGGTACAGATGTGGCTAATGGCACAGGAGACATGGGCAGTTTTTGAAATATTTAAATGATGCCGATTTTTCGTAAATGTGTTTTAAAATTTTGTGTTTGCGATCGCATGGGTAAAATATTAACACAGATCCTCTTGTGACATATCTAGTGAAAGCCTGTACAATTCTGAGTAGAACAGTGTTTATTTTGTCTCTCTATCTTATTTCTAGCCTGAGTTATGAGGAGAAATGTAAAGGCAGGCAACACCGAAATTTGCACTTTTTTCGAACTTTGAAAATCATTTAAAAAAAAAAAAAAAATGTTTTTTTAATTTTCTCTTCACATTTTGCATTGTCTGACATGCTATTATCAAATAACAAAATCTCAAAAGAATTAAAAATATAGAGGTAATAATCATTGGTTCACTTGACATGGAATGGCCCTATAAAGATCCGACGTAGTCCATAACGAAGGTCCCACGACGCTCGATCGCCTCCGACGTAGTCCACAACAAAGGTCCTACGACGCTCGATCGCCTCCGACGTCCACAACGAAGGTCCCACGACGCTCGATCGCCTCTGCTCAATCCAGAGACTACAGCAAGGGATCAAGTGTCCTCTTCCTACAGTCTCTGGGGTCACAGATATGGTGCACTGTATGACAATGATCTGTCATACAGTGCACCATGACTATGATCCCAGAAAATACAACAAGAGGACACTTGATCCCTTGTTGCACCCATCCATCCACCCATGCACCCATCATCCACGCACGCACACATTTACGCATGCACATCCACACACGCTGACATCCATCCATGCAATCTGACATCCACGCATGCTGACATCCACGCACGCACATCCATGCACGCACATCCACATACATCCGCGCACAGTGATATCCGTGGATGGTGACATTCACGCACGCATATCCACGCATGCTGACATCCACGTATGCACATCCATGCACGCACATTCACACACTTCCACGCACACACATCCACATACGCATCCACGCACGCTGACATCCACGCATGCTGACATCCACGCACGCTGACATCCACGCATGCACTTCCACATATGCATCCACGCACGCACACATTCACGCATGCTGACATCCACACACACACATCCACGCACGCACATATCCACGCACCAATCCACATACGCATCCACGAACACACATCCACGTACATCCACGCACGCACATCCACATACATCCGCGCACAGTGACATCCGCGCATGGTGACATTCACGCACGCACATCCACGCATGCTGACATCCACGTACGCACATCCACGCACACATATCCACGCACGCTGACATCCACGCACGCACATATCCATGCACGCACTTCCACATATGCATCCACGCACGCACACATCCACGCACGCTGACATCCACGCACGCTGACATCCATGCACGCACTTCCACATATGCATCCACGCACGCACACATCCACGCACGCACATCCACACACACGTCCACGCACACATCCATCCATGCAAACGTCTACGCACGCACACGTCTACACACGCATGCTCACGTACGCTCACGTCCACACATGCACATGTCCACGTACGCACGTCCAACATGCACATGTCACGCACGCTACGTCACGCACGCACACATCTGTGCACACATCCATGCACACACTCATCCATGCACGCACTCGTCCACGCACACACATGTACGCACAGATCCATGCACTCTCATGTACACGCATGCATCCACACACATACATACATCCACACACACACACATACATAGATACATACATCCACACACACACATCCACACACACACACACATATCCACACACACACACACCTCCCTCTCGGCTGGGAGAGGAAGCGGGGTCCTCCGGCCGGAGGAGAGGAGGCGCAGCGGCGGGCACAGCAGCGGCCACAGCGGCGGGTGTAGCCCGCCAGGGCACAGGTGGGGGCTGCCTGGGGGGGCACAGCAGCCAGGAGGGGACCACATTCAACCGGCGGGCGTGCCCAGGGTGCAGCCCGCCGGTATGTACATAGTAATAGAGGGGGCGGGCAGTTCGGGGGAACCCCGGGGGGGCCCCTGTAAGCACTGGAGCTGGAGGGGGCTGAGGAGGGGTGGGCACTTGCCGATCCGCCCCTCCAGATCTGATTGGAGAGCTCCAATCAGATCTGGAGGGGTGAATCCCTATGATTCCCTCTGATCGGCAGTTTCACTTTTAAACTGCCAATCGGAGAGGGTCCTGGGCACGGGGGGTTAATCCCCCCCCTGTGGGGTTTAGTACAAGTCCCCAGCTACCTGCAGCCCAAGTGACAGGTCAGTGAGACCCTCACTTGAGCTTCTGGAGTGCGTTCCCCAGATGTCTCATATATGAGACATCGGTCGGGAAGGGCATGGTTGTGCGGTATACATGAATATAGTGAGATGATATCCAGTGTCACTCAACTGTACTCATCCTTCCCAATGCATATCTATGACGGTACTGAGAAGCTGTTTGGTATCTCGAATTGACCCAATCGAATATAATAAAACTTTTTGTAGCCTGGTATCAATCCACTTAGAAAGCCTTTCATTAATATTTCCAATTCCCGCAACTATGGGACGAAGTGGAGGTGGAAATGTGGCATGAAATACTGCACACTTATGTTTTGCGACATAAATATTCAGCTGTATCAGGATTAAGAACACCCAGGGCCAATCCCTCGTCTAATAAAAGCTTTAGTTCTCTTTGTACTTTTAGGGTGGGATCACTCAACAATAATCGATATGTATTAGAATCAGAAAGTAAATTAGACACCTCTCTATGATATAAATCTTTATCCAATGCTACCACAGCGCCACCTTTATCTGCGCCGCGAATGATGATATATGGGTTATTTTGAAGCTGTTTGAGAGCTGATCTCTCCTTTTTATTTAAATTACTATGGCTTGTAGACTTAGACTTTAGGATTAGTTTCATGTCGTTCTCCATAGCAGCCTGGAATTGATCCATAAAGGGGACTCTGGTATTGATGGGATAGAAAGTAGGCTGCACCATCAGGCCCCTAAAATGACAGATTGCGGAACATGTCAATTCTGCCAATCCAAAGTCCAGAGTCAGCATGAGAGGCATGTCAAGCCTCTCTCGCCATTTCTCGGAAAAACATGGGGGCAATATGGACAGCTTAAGCATTATGGGCATTGAAAAAGTGAAACATTCAAAAAGGGGTGGAGACAAAGAGCGAGATGTGTTGAAATGAGAAGCCCATTGGATACTGGCTTTAGATGTTTGTCAGCCCTATGGACTGAACCTTCATAATGATTTATCATTTTTTTATTAACATCTCCCAGTTTGTCTCCTTTTTCCAACAAATTTATCCTTTTTTTTTTCAGGTTATTATAACATGTAAACCATGATTTATTCATTACCATTTTAACATTTGATACAATCCATACTATCAGGCATTATACATTGTAAGTTTTTATTAAACTTGATGTGCAATTCGGATTCTGTGCAATATTACATTTATGTAAATTCCACTGTCCTATATATAAATTATTCTTGTAAGTTTGGATGGTGGATATGTTGCTTTTTACGTTCGCAATATGCTGCATGTTATCTCTATGTGATTTTATGCTGGCCCCTGGCACTTTTTTGCTTGTTTACTATATAAGGATGTATGTATCACACAAAATGTTATGCCATTGATAAAGGACTTGTGTCCAAAACGCGTCTGGCGGTTCGGTGGGACTCATGTCCCATGTTATCTGTTTTATGATTTAATGCACAAATAAAACACTATGAAGATGTTGGAGACATTTGTGAGGTGCTGGACTTCTTCCTGTACCACTGCTTGAAGAAGTTGTCTTCCAGAAACTGGCAGTAGGTCCGTGAGTTGAGCTTCACTCCATCCTCAACCCAAAAAGGTCCCACAAGTTCATCTTTGATGATACCAGCCCATACCAGTACCCCACCTCCACCTTGCTGGCGTCTGAGTCGGAGTAGAGCTCTCTACCATTCACTGATCCAGCCTCTGGCCCATCCATCTGGTGCATCAGGAGTCACTCTCATTTCATCAGTCCATAAAAGCCTTTGAAAAATCAGTCTTACGATATTTCTTGGCCCAGTCTTGACGTTTTATCTTAAGTTTCTTGTTCAAAGGTGGTCGTTATTCAGCCTTCCTTACTTTGGCCATGTCCCTGAGTATATCACACCTTGTGCTTTTTGATACTCCAGTAACGTTGCAGCTCTGAAATATGGCAAAACTAGTGGCAAATGGCATCTTGGCAACTTCACGCTTGATTTTCCTCAATTCATGGGCAGTTCTTTTGCGCCTTTTTTGCCCATCACGCTTCTTGCGACCCTGTTGGCTATTTCGTATGAAACACTTGATTGTTTGGTGATCACGCTTCAAAAGTTTGGCAATTTCAAGACTGCTGCATCCTCTGCAAGACATCTCACAATTTTGGACTTTTCAGAGCCCGTCAAATCTCTCTTCTGACCCATTTTGCCTAAGGAATGGCATTTGCCTAATAATTAAGCACACCTTATATAGGGTGTTGATGTCATTACACCACCACCTGATTTACTTAATAGCTAGTTGGCTCTCAGGCCTATACACCTACCGTGTTTTCTCGAAAGTAAGACCCTGTCTTACATTTTTTTGGGGGGCCAAAAGTGGCCCCCTGTCTTACTTTCGGGGGGCCTTACATTGGAGGCCCCACCATCCATTCACACACTGCAGCCATCCATCCACACATTCCCACACATACAGACACATGCATACACATATATACACACCACACCATACACACCACACACACAGTCACACACACACACACATAGCACCGCTTCTTACCGGGTCCGGTGTGGGGTCCCCGATGGTCCTGTGCCGTCCTCTGTGGTCCGGTCCCCAAGATGATCCGCTGCCATCCGCCGTGTTCCGGTGCCGTTTTGCACCGGTATTGCCGGTCCTAGGCTCCATGGTCCCTGCTCTTCCGGAGTTCAGGCCGCAGCTCCGCCCAGGTCATAGTGTGAGCCAATCAGCATAGTGGCACTGACATCAGAGGCAAGCACCCGATGACGCTTGCTTCTGACGTGAGCGCCGCTATGCTGATTGGCCCACACTATGACCTGGGCGGAGCTGTGGCCTGAACTCCGGAAGAGCAGGGACCATGGAGCCTAGGACCGGCAATACTGGTGCAAAATGGCACCGGAACATGGTGGACGGCAGCGGATCATCTCGGGGACCGGACCGGAGCACAGAAGACGGCACAGGACCATCGGTGACCTAACACCGGACCCGGTAAGAAGCGGTGCTATGTGTTGTGTGTGACTGTGTGTTGTGTGGTGTGTATGGTGTGTATATATGTGTATGCTTGTGTCGTGTCTGTATGTATGTATTTATGTACACCCCCCCGTGTTTCCCCGATAGTAAGACCCCCCCTCCCCCCTCCCCTGCCTTACATTCGGGGGGGGGGTCTTACATTAGCAGACCCCCCGTCCCCCCCCACCCTGTCTTACTTTTGGGGGGGTCTTACTATCGGGAAAACACGGTAGGAGTAGGACAACATGTATAAAAAGTATCGTGATCAAAATACTCATTTGCCTATTAATTCTGCACACAGTGTATGAATCATACATACAGACATACATACACTTAGCTTTATATACTTGATGGGGGCATCCCCATATGCTTTAAGAGCAGATAGTGATATTTCATGAACTCAGTTCATGACAGGTCATAATCTTGGGGTCACACAGTGGTTAACTGTGATCTTCATGATGATCTTGAAAGCAGATCACCATGAAGATCACAGTTAACCTTTGTGTGACCCAGGATCGTGACCTGTCATGAACTCATTGACCTGATGAGCCATCACGATCTTCGGGTCACATAGGGTTTAACTGTGATCTCCGTGATGATCTCCAAAGCAGATCACCATGAAGATCACAGTTAACAAGTTAACCCCTGTGTGACCCCATGATCATGATGGGTTATGAACTCGCTGAGTTCAGAACCTATCATTTTCCTGGAGGGCGCATGCATACAGAAGAGGCGCGCCCACAGGAGGAGATGCGTGGGCGGTGGGACAGGAGGCAGATAACAGAGGCTGGAGGTAGGGGGATCTGACTGGGGGACCAGAGGGAGCTGACTGGGGCACTGGAGGGGCAGGGGGGTCTGCAAGCTCCATCCGATCTGATGTCTCATACATCAGATCGAATAGAGTTTCAGAGGAGGCAATGGCATGCGTGGGTACCGGGGCATGGGTGGAGGGGCCGAGGCTGGTGATACTAGTGGCGGTGAATCAGAGGGGATAGTGGGGAACTAGTGGGGGTGAATCAGAGGGGATTGTGGGGGACCGGAGATAGCATCTCTATGTGATCTGATATCTTAGATCACATGGAGATGCAGGGGAGGAGGCGGGTTTTCCAGCCGCAGGTATTTTTGGACACTCCAGAGAAGGGAGATCACAGGAACCGGGGAGGGGAGTCTTGGGGGCCCTAGGGGTTAACATTTCTCTTTCATCCAACATGTGTGATCTTGTCGGATGAAAGAGAAAGCATTTTTACTGGCGATGACTTTTTTTGTAATTTGATGTCTGGTAATGGTGTCACTGGTCATCATATTACCGGTACTGGGAAAAAAATCCCGTTTCATAATCTCCAAGGTCTCAGCTACCCCTGAGAACTAAAACCCCATAGATTTTATGCCACTGGCAGGTGCTAGAGGGCTTTTTTTGTACTTATGTCTCTAGACCAGAACTGAATAAGTAACCTTTTTTTTTGGACGTCTAGAATCAGTGGGCCCTAGTTAACAGGTTAATACACCTTTTTTATATTCTTCTAACAACTTGTAACATTTCAAATCCCCTGGATATTTGGACACACACAGTCCCCAGCACACAGAAAGGCCCTGGGAGCCTAAATCAGGCAGAAGGGCCTCATGACAAATGTAGAGGGTAAGGAGTGAAGGGGTTAATATGGTTAATGGGATTAAGGCTGCTGGACTGCACTGTGGACATGGAGGGGTTAGGATTGGTGGAAGGAATAAAGGGGCAGGTTTATGTGGGGGGATATAGAAAGTGAGAAGGGGAGAGGTACCTTCTATTGTGTTGTGGAATCGACTGAAGAAAGGCAGGCTGCAGCCTTCCATCCATCCAGCCAGCCAGGATTATGGATAGTGCTGCAGGAGATGGCGTTCCACAGCAGCTGGCAGGGTCTCTTGTGCTGTGGAACCGACAGAAGACAGGCAGGCTGCAGCCATCCATCCATCCATCCAGCCAGGATTATGGATAGTGCTGCAGGAGATGGCGTCCTACAGCAGCTGGCAGGGTCTCTGGTGCTGTGGAACCGACAGAAGACAGGCAGGCGTCAACCGTCCATCCAGCCTTCCAGGATTGTGGATGGTGCTGCAGGACATGGAGTCCCACAGCAGCTGGCAGGCCTTTGCTGCACACTGACAGCGGGGGCCAGCCGTCTCCGTGATGGGCCTTGATGCACGGCTACTGTGGAGAGGTGAGCCGAATTTCAAGTCAGAAGCCCCCTCAGTGGGGGAACCTTCGGACACCGGGGAGGTCCTGGTGCTTTTGGGGCCCTTCCTTGGCCTCCGGGAGGAATCCTCATCGGAGCCGCAGACACTGGAAGTGTGCGTTTCCGGCCCCACGGCATACTTCAGGTCTGTGGCCTGCAGGCCCCGAACCAGATGTACGGCGGCCCCCGGTGATGTGCCGGCCGGGGGTTGGGCCCGGCATCGCGATATGTGGGGGAGCCTCCTCTCCGAGAAGCCAGCACCAGGATCAGCTGCGGCCTGAGAGACGGTGGGGCCTGCATCTAGCAGGTTCCCGCCCTTGACACTGACTCCCCATCCCCCCCACCTCCCTGGTGCTGGAGGCTGGGGCCAACCCTGCCAGGCACTGAGGGAGTGAGCGGCCTCCTGCAGTCGGCAGGGAGGTAGGATACATGGGGGTTCAGGAGTGTCCAGGGTGTATGGTGGTGTCACGCCACACATGTCCAGGGGGCACAGTCGACGACAGCAGAGGTGAAACAGCTGCTTGTGCCAGGGGTGCGGTGACCTAGGAGAGAGATCGCCGATGGCGGCGGTTTGTCCTCCCGAGGTTCCCCCTTAAGTCACAAGGGGTTCAGAGTCCCGGGTGTCTCGCTGTTTGGTTTGCCGAGAGGAAAGCGACGCCAGGAAGATTCCGCTGCGCTGATCCGAGAACTTCTCCGATGCAGCTTGGTAAGGGGATGGCAAGTTATTTACTTTTGTGCACAGGTTAGCAGTAGTGGGTTCAGTGATGGGGGTATTTATTTGTATGTTAGGGGCCCTCAGGGGAGGATGGATGCTTTGGGTGGTCAATTAGGGGGAGCATGGCAAGATGGGTTGTTCTTTGGGGGTTAACAGTGCTGGGGCGCATTTATTTCAGAGTTGGGGTGGCCGGGTGAGTACCGGGGGGTTGTGAATGCAGGGTATTAGAAAGTCGGTACAGCTTCCTGGGTTCGAACTGGCTTCTGGTGGAGTCCTCTCAGGTTGGGAGGATAGGGTTATTTAGTCTTTTGAGGTGGCTGAGACTTAATTGACAATCCGGGGTTTTGGAATTGGTAAAGAATAAATTTCACTATGGGGGGCAGCCATTTGGGTGGTCTGTGGGGGTACTTTATGGCACCTGCTTGGGGGTCACTTGGGGTTGGTTTTGGTTTGGGTCAGCAGGGCCGGGATGATCCAAGGTTTGTGCAACCTTATAACGGTAGATCATAGTTAGAAACAATACAGCAGCTCTGGGTGTTCATTAAGGATGGATGTTGGTTTACTTTGTTGAGGGTGGGAATTATATAGTTAACAGTGGTGGTGGCTGTAGATGACCGCTGCTAGGTAACTTGTACTAATGGTGGGGCATTCGGTATGGTTCAGTTTACCTGGATGTTGCAGATATAAGCGGGTGCTGAGGGTGTTGTATCACCTTACAGTTGTGGCAGCCTTCTTGCAGTTGGGGCTGGTAATACCCACCACTGGAGCAGTTTTGGGGAGAGTTCCAGATGGGGCCAACTTATGTCGCATCCTTCTGCAGTGACTATTGGGGGATAGGTAAACATTGTGGTGGCTTGGCTCAGGTTTGCCGGGGATTTATATGGGTGGCAGCAGTTTTTACCCAGGCGTTGGGGTAATGCTCGTTAGTTGCAGCTGGACGACAATGGACAGTTTGCAGTTTTATGTGGTTGCTGCTGGGTGACTGCTAAGGATTTAGCGGCTTTCGGTGGGTGCTGCTGGGTAGCAGATAACATTTGTGGTGGCTTTTTGAGGGTGCTTATGGGCACCAGTTAACCTTGAAGGCAGTTTATATTCAGGGTGATTGGTGACATGTATCACTTGTGGCAGCTTTAGGGGGTGCTGCTCGTGGGGGCAGGTACATCTATGCAGTATTTGGGTGCTACTGGTTGGCGGTTTAACTGGGGTTGTAGCATTATATGGGTGCTGCAGGTGATGAGTTACAGCATTGGCAGCAGTATACGGGTGCTGACTTGTGACAATTATCATGGAAGCTTTCTTTGGGTGCTGTGGGTGTTATGTCCTATTTATGGCACTTTTGGGTGCAGCTGGGGAAGGAATATCAGGGGGGAAGACTTGGCTAGTGATACATAATGGTTGTTGCAGCATTCTACCGGCGCTGATTGGGGATTTTTTAATGTGGGTGTCATGAAAATGAATATTGCTCATGATTTTAAGGTATTGGAGAGTCAGTCAAATCCAACTCCCTCATCCCCCCTCCCTTTTAGCTGGTTTGTAAGTAGCTTACAGAGAACCACTGCGTGCCTCCCCCGACTAAAGTATTTACGACCCCAATAAATACCAGTGGAGATCTGCACCGGTATAAACCAGTTGTCTTTGCTAAACCAAATCCTTTGTCTAACTTCACCGTGTTTTCAATATTGAATTTAAGACGACCCGATCATACCACAAACACAGAATTCATATTTTTAGATTACTTATCGTGTTGTGTATTCAATGATGTGTTTTGTACAGTTATACCACATTCTGGAACCTGGGAACGGAGTGCTGCCATTGTAAATATGACAAGCAGGTCATATTTGGTATCAAACTTCTCAGAATCACCTGACCTGAAATATGAGTTATAAATCATAATTGTGAGACTGCCCCACCCACAGATATGAAGGATGGGGATTTATGAAGCATGGTGAAAGAGGAGGTGTTAGTGGACAAGCCCACAGGGGGGTGGTCACTCCAAGCGGTGGGGGCCACAAACTCCCCCTGGTTTGATAAAAGCAAAGAGGACATTCTTGAGGCATTCCAACCTCGGGCTGAGATAGCAGAACACCGTGCTGTCGGAAGGAATCCAACCATCTAGGGGAGACGCCCCCCCACACAACCAAGCTGACCATGCGTGACTAGGTCTGAACCTTTCTTATTTTATTCCTTTTATTTTATATAACTGCTTATTCATACATTGCATATTGTCTCTTATATAATATTCTCTAAATCTTTTATAATCACTGCCATCTTCGGAGTAAAATATTATAATTTACTAGTCTTGATCTCCTTGTCCTATGAACGAGCTCTCACGACCTCCCTGCTCATTTTTTACGCTATCATACAGGTACCCGGTCTACCTTGAAGACCGGTGGTGGCAGCATATCGTTTTGTGTATTTATGTGATATTGTGGGCTTGAGGGTGACTGGATCGAGGTATATATATACGTTCCTGGCAGGAACTGGTGGTATATATACATCCTGTCACATCACGGGCCGCAATAGACAACATAAATTAGAGCAGCTGGGCACCTTTCTTATCCTCTGGCAGTACCGGATTTGGCCAGAAGGCTAAGGGGGCGCCAGAGAGCTGCAGGTCCTGACTAAGCTAATCGTGACAATTGGTGGCAGAGCGGTGGGATCATAGGACATTAGTGATCTGGTTTGAGCAATCATTCCTCTCACTAAAAACTTGCACAGTTCTTACAAGAACTCTGCACAAAAGTTTTGAAGATCGAACTCAGTGGTTATTAGATCTGAGACAAAACTGTGTGTGTAGCAGTTACCCTCCCCCCTCTTTGTTTTTTCTATTCTATCTTTTGATTTGGAAACCATGGTCTTGGTTGGAGAGCTCGGTTACGGCCAGATGAAAAAGGACGTTCTAGTGGGAATATGTACGGCCAACGGCCTTGACCCTAAGGGCAAAACCAGAGACCAAATGGCTGCAGTGCTGGCACGACTTGAAGCAGAGCAAGCCCGTCACCAGAGCCCAGTGAACGGAGAGGCCAGCCAAAGTCATGTCAGTGCTGGTGCACAGCGTCCGGCTGCAGAGGTCAGTCAGAGCATGGACGGTGTTGCTGCTGAGGTGCCACCTGTGGATGTGAGCCAAGTCCTAGAAGGTGTTCCTGCAGGGGTCCCACCTGTAGACGCACGCTGCGTCAGCGACCAGGTCAGCATGGACCCCTATCTGCAACTGGCCTTACAGCAATATCCCGCTGAGGATTCCCAAGGACGCCTGCAGCTCATTCAGCAATACCAGGAGGCTGAGAGAGCCGAGCGGCAAGCCGAGCGAGAGGCTGAGAGAGCCGAGCGAGAGGCTGCAGAGCGACGGGCTGAGGCCCAAGCTCAGAGAGAGCACGACCTGCGGATGGCCCAGCTGGAAAGGCAGTCATCTACCCCATTGAACTCTGAATCGACCAGTTCAACCACCTTCAAGCCGAATCCAAAGCATTTCCCTGTGCTGGATGACAACGGTGACCTGGACATTTTCCTGAGGGGGTTTGAAAAGACTTGCTTACAGTACCAGCTGCCACGCGACCAGTATGCCCCGTACCTCATTGCAGCGTTGAGAGACAAAGCTATGGCGGCGTTTGTGGCTCTTCCTCGAGAGCTAGATGGGAACTATGAGGCCATCAAGAAGGCTCTAATCCAGAGGTTCCAGCTGACCCCGGAGGTGTACCGCAGAAAGTTCCAGAACCTCCAGCGTGGACCACACGACAGCTACAGTGACGTGGTCCACGGGCTTAGAACCAACTTCGAGCAGTGGATCCAAGGACTGGAAGTGACCACCTTGGACCAGCTAAAGGATCTGATGGTGAAAGACCAGTTCCTGCATCTTTGCCCCACTGAGGTGCGACAGTTCGTGATGGATCGGGAGCCACCAGATGCAAACAAAGCAGCGCAGATCGCAGACACCTACGAGGCCAACCGGAGACCAGAGGGACGGAAGCAGATCATCACCAGCTGGAAGGGGGGTAAGCCATCCAACACCACCCCTGCCCCAGCCAGCCGACCTTCTGGAGGCCTTGGCCCCCCTCCCAACCCCACTCGGCCGGTATCCGATCCCCGCAGGTGTTACTTCTGCAACCAGACTGGTCATCTCAGTGCCATTTGCCCGGAGAAGCAGAGGAAGAATCTACCACCCAAGGCTCCAGGGCAGAAGGCATCAGTTTTTATTTTTGTGGGTGGGTCGGTTGGGAGGGCCTGCGAAAATTTGCAGTCTGTCACTGTGGGGGACACTGTCACTGTGGGCCTCAAGGACACTGGGGCCGAACGAACCCTCATAAGACCTGAACTGGTGTCCACCGAAGAGTTGATCCCAGGAAAAACCCTGACTGTCACCGGGATTGGGGTTTTTATTGATTGGGGTGCGGGGAGTGGGGTGAAGGAAGTGGGGGTGTCTGAAAACTTGCCCACAAATGTTTTACTGGGGACTGATTTGGGGAAAATGTTCGCTTATTATGTCCCTGACTCCCCTCCCCGATCTGACATGGTTAATAAGGTTAATGCTAATGATGGGAATGTCAATGCTTTAACTGATGATGTTGATGATGTTGATGATGATGATGATGACAATGTATCAGGAGGTACAGGAGAACTCAGCCATGTCACTCTGCGGGGTGATATTGCTGAGGATCCCCTACCAGGAGCAAGTGTTAGTTGTAAGGGTGATGGGAAGAGTCCCGGGGCCCATGAAGCAGGGGGTGCCATGCAGCTGATCAGTGTCACCACAGACGGTGACATGGCTGATGGTAGCGGCCCCATGATGAGCACTGCTCCTGAGGTAACAGGGGATGATGGGGAAGTAGCAAGGACACCGCTGCTTTCATCCATACCCTGGTGAGTGCCGTTTTTGTTTCTCTTGCTGTTTTTTGATGATGGGGAAGTAGTGCCCACAGCCAGGCAGGCTGATGGGACGGTGTTATTCCCCGGGGAGACGGCCTACATAGCTGCTGTCACCCGCAGTCAGAGTGCCCAGAACGCCAGGAACCCCCTGCCTTCTGGACCCTCCTCAGCCAGAGGAATAACCGAACCGGTTTCGGACCCAGAGCAGGTCCCAGAGAGCCCGAAGAGGATGTGGCCTTAAAGTCCCTCCTGGCTGACTCCAGCCAGGAGTTTCAGGCAGCTCTGCATACAGATGCTAGCCTAGAGACGTTAAGGATCCTCGCCAGTAAGCCCCCCTCCGAGACGGATAAGGAGAGGGTATTCTGGGACCAAGGGAGGTTGTATCGGGAGACTGTGCCGGTACACCCCAACAGGATTGGCCTAGAGAACGACAGCTGGTCGTTCCCTACCAATTCAGGGATGAGTTGTTGCGGATTGCCCATGAGATTCCGCTCGCTGGACACTTGGGGGTTAGCAAAACCAAGGCCCGGTTGTCTCACCACTTCTATTGGCCCAAAATGGGGACAGATGTGAAAAACTACTGCAGCTCCTGTATCACGTGTCAAAGAGTGGGGAAGTCAGGGCCGGCTCCTAAAGCACCCCTGAACTCTTTGCCCGTGATAGAGGAGCCTTTCCAGCGGATTGCTGTGGATATCGTGGGACCACTGCCCATACCCAGCAGTTCTGGAAAGCGATTCATCCTCACTGTGGTAGACTTTGCTACCCGGTATCCAGACGCAGTAGCTCTGTCTTCAATTAGGGCAGATAAGGTGGCGGATGCCCTGTTGGCCATCTTTTCCCGAGTAGGATTTCCCAGGGAGATGCTTACCGACCAGGGGACCCAGTTCATGTCTGGCATAATGAAGGCCCTCTCTAAGAAAATGCAGGTGCAGCATCTGGTATCAAGTGCATATCATCCTCAAACCAATGGTTTGTGCGAACGCTTCAATGCTACCCTCAAACAGATGTTGAAAATGCTGGTTGAGTCCCAGGGACGCGACTGGGAATGTTACCTCCCACACCTGCTATTTGCTTACCGAGAGGTCCCACAGGCCTCGACAGGGTTCTCTCCCTTCGAGCTCCTGTATGGCAGACGGGCCCGGGGACCCCTTGGTTTAGTAAGAGAATCCTGGGAAGAGGAGCAGAGCACCCCAGGAGTGTCCATTGTGGAGTATGTCATGCGTTTCCGTGACAAAATGCAGACCTTGACGCAGTTGGTGCATGTCAACATGGCGCAAGCCCAGGCTGACCAGAAGCATTGGTACGACCAGAACGCCCGCGAGCGGACCTACCAGGTGGGTCAGATGGTGTGGGTGCTTGTCCCCGTAGCAAAGGACAAGCTTCAGGCAGCCTGGGAGGGCCCTTACGTCATTCACCAACAGCTCAACTCAGTCACCTACGTGGTCACCCTCGACCCCGAGCGGGGTAGGCGGAAGGCCTTTCACGTCAACATGATGAAGGCTCATCAAGAACGTGGGCCCTGTGTCCTACCAGTCTGCAACCTGCCCGAGGATGGGGAGGAAGATCCCCTCCTGGACATGTTGGCCCAAGCGAAGGCCAGCGGGTCCATTGAGGATGTGGAGATAAGCACCTTGCTATCCACAAGCCAGCGGTCTCAGATGCGAGCGGTGTTGGAATCCTTCCAAATCATGTTCACCAACATGCCTGGAAGGACGGTGGTGGCGGTCCATGAGGTGGACACCGGTAATCATGCCCCACTCCGGCGGACAGCCTATCGAATCTCCGACGAGGTGCAGCACGTCATGCGCCAGGAGATCGATGAGATGCTGAAGTTGGGAGTGATTACCCAGTCCAAGAGCGCGTGGGCCTCACCTGTAGTCCTGGTGCCAAAGAAGGACCGGACCACCCGATTCTGTGTGGACTACAGGGGGCTCAACGCTATCACGGCCTCCGATGCACAACCAATGCCACGCATTGAGGAGTTGCTGGAGCGGTTAGCTAGTGCAAGCTATCTCTCAATTATGGATCTGAGTCGGGGATATTGGCAGATTCCCCTGAGCCCTGAGGCCCAGGAGAGGTCAGCCTTTATCACCCCCTTTGGATTGTACGAATCCACGGTCATGCCATTCGGCATGAAAAATGCCCCGGCCACTTTCCAGAGAATGGTTAACTCCCTGCTCCTGGGACTGGAGAGGTACGCGGTGGCGTACCTGGATGACATTGCCGTCTTCAGTCCCACCTGGGGGGATCACCTCAAGCATCTGCGGCAGGTGCTCGGGCGCATCCACCAGGCAGGCTTGACCATTAAGCCAGGAAAGTGCCAGATGGGCATGAACGAGGTCCACTACCTGGGGCACCGGGTAGGCGGGGGCACGCTGAAACCAGAGCCCGGGAAAGTGGACGCTATCGTGTCCTGGCCCACCCCCAGGACCAAAAAGCAGGTGCTGTCATTCTTGGGCACTGCAGGGTACTATAGGCGCTTTGTGCCAAACTATAGTAGCCTTGCGAAGCCTCTCACAGACCTCACCAAGAAAAACCTACCCCATGCAGTCGATTGGACCGAGGCCTGCGAGGTCGCCTTCCAGGCTCTGAAGACGGCCCTGAGCAGCTCCCCTGTGCTGAGGGCGATTGACGGCAAGCAGCCATTCCTAGTACAGACTGATGCTAGTGAGTTTGGCCTCGGAGCTGTGCTCAGCCAGGTCGACTCAAGGAACCAAGAGCACCCAGTGTTGTACCTCAGCCGAAAGCTCCTCCCGAGGGAAGTGGCCTATTCTACGATAGAGAAAGAGTGTCTGGCCATTGTATGGGCTCTGCAACGCTTACAGCCCTACCTGTACGGGTGCCCCTTCACTGTCATGACCGACCACAACCCCCTGAGCTGGCTGAACTCCCTGTCCGGTACCAACGGGAGGTTGCTACGCTGGAGCCTCACGCTCCAGCAGTACGACTTTACCGTGCAGCACCGAAAAGGCAGCGAGCACGGCAATGCCGATGGGTTATCCCGGCGGGTAGAGCCCACAAGGACACGCTTGGAGGAGTACCGAGAGGTTCTTCCTCCATAGCGTCATCGAAAAGGGGGAGGTGTCATGAAAATGAATATTGCTCATGATTTTAAGGTATTGGAGAGTCAGTCAAATCCAACTCCCTCATCCACCCTCCCTTTTAGCTGGTTTGTAAGTAGCTTACAGAGAACCACTGCGTGCCTCCCCCGACTAAAGTATTTACGACCCCAATAAATACCAGTGGAGATCTGCACCGGTATAAACCAGTTGTCTTTGCTAAACCAAATCCTTTGTCTAACTTCACCGTGTTTTCAATATTGAATTTAAGATGACCCGATCATACCACAAACACAGAATTCATATTTTTAGATTACTTATCGTGTTGTGTATTCAATGATGTGTTTTGTACAGTTATACCACATTCTGGAACCTGGGAACGGAGTGCTGCCATTGTAAATATGACAAGCAGGTCATATTTGGTATCAAACTTCTCAGAATCACCTGACCTGAAATATGAGTTATAAATCATAATTGTGAGACTGCCCCACCCACAGATATGAAGGATGGGGATTTATGAAGCATGGTGAAAGAGGAGGTGTTAGTGGACAAGCCCACAGGGGGGTGGTCACTCCAAGCGGTGGGGGCCACAAACTCCCCCTGGTTTGATAAAAGCAAAGAGGACATTCTTGAGGCATTCCAACCTCGGGCTGAGATAGCAGAACACCGTGCTGTCGGAAGGAATCCAACCATCTAGGGGAGACGCCCCCCACACAACCAAGCTGACCATGCGTGACTAGGTCTGAACCTTTCTTACCTTATTCCTTTTATTTTATATAACTGCTTATTCATACATTGCATATTGTCTCTTATATAATATTCTGTAAATCTTTTATAATCACTGCCATCTTCGGAGTAAAATATTATAATTTACTAGTCTCGATCTCCTTGTCCTATGAACGAGCTCTCACGACCTCCCTGCTCATTTTTTACGCTATCATACAGGTACCCGGTCTACCTTGAAGACCGGTGGTGGCAGCATATCGTTTTGTGTATTTATGTGATATTGTGGGCCTGAGGGTGACTGGATCGAGGTATATATATACGTTCCTGGCAGGAACTGGTGGTATATATACATCCTGTCACATCACGTGCCGCAATAGACAACATAAATTAGAGCAGCTGGGCACCTTTCTTATCCTTTGGCAGTACCGGATTTGGCCAGAAGGCTAAGGGGGCGCCAGAGAGCTGCAGGTCCTGACTAAGCTAATCTTGACAGTGGGGATACTTTAGTTGCGCTCCTGGTACAACCTAACAATTGTGGAAGCTTTATTGCTTTATTTGAGCACCGCTGGCGCTGCTTACCTATTGCTGTAAAATGTTAATTTGGTGCGGCCAGGTACTGCTCAGTCGTTGTTGCAGCAGTATACAGGGCTGCTGGGCGACACTTACCAATGGTGGCAGCTTTATGGGTGCTGCAGGGTGTTGCTTAACAATTGGGCCGGCTTTAGGTGGTTAGTATGGCCGATACTTCACAGTGGGGGCAGCTTCATAGGGGTGCTGCGAAGGGAAGGTTTCACAGTACCACAGTCGTACAGTGTGCCACAGGATTAATCGGTGGGGGATGTTTTTTGGGGATTGGGTCGGTTGGCGGTCCCGTGTTAATGGATGTCAAGTGTGGCAATAAAAAACAAAAAAAAAAAATATATATAAAAAGATGTAAGTTAATGTTTCACTTCATAGTAACGTCATGGGGCTTATTGTGAGATTGGGGTGCACGGTATTAAAGCCGTGTTGAGCAAATGTGGGTTGGTGGCGGGGCCAAGCCGCGTAAGGTGTCACGCAGCTGGGCCTGTGGCGGTGGATAGATCTGGTTCAGAGGCAGGATAATTGGTCATGTCCTTCGGTGAAAGCTGCTATTGGTGTATGGTGGCTTCTGGAACAGCAAGTTAATTAGCAGGCGTAGGTCCTGCCAAGGTTATGGAGGTATTGACCGTGGGGTGTTAATACCTCAGTCCCTGGCCCGGTTAGGCGACGGCCAGGGAGGTTTTGAATTTGCGGGTGTAGGTTCCGCTAAGGTTAGGGGTATTAACCGTGGGGGCGTTAATACCTCTATCCCTGGGCTGGAGGTAACGGCCAGGGAGGTTGGGAATTAGCGGGCCTAGGTCCCGCTAAGGTTAGGGGTATTAACTGGGAGGTGTTAATACCTCTATCCCTGGGTCGGTTTGGGCAACAGCCAGGGAGGTTGGTAAGGTGTGGGGGTCACTATGAGGGGTAGTGGCTCCTGGAACAACAATTAAATTAGCAAGAGTAGGTCCTGCTAAGGTTAGGGTATTAACCATGTGGGGGGGTTAATACCCCTTTTTCCCTGGGGCTGTGGATTGTGCAGCCAGGAGACAACTAAAAGGGGGGTTTGCCTCTGAACTAGATCTATTAACGGTTGGTAGTTATATGTGGGGGGTCGCCCTTGTGGTAGGCGCCCCTGGTTGGTGTAAATATTAATAAAAGTGCTGTGGCCATTTTACTCCAAGATACGACTGTGGTGTGTTTATTTTATATACATTACTAGCTGTAGTACCCGGCTACACCCGGGTTAATAAATAACTGATGTTAGCTATAACAAAATAGAATTTGAATATGTCATATTAATGACCTGTAAAAAAATAGAAGCTGAGCTGTGATTGGTTGCTATAGGCAGCCTAATAAATCTCCAGCCAACAGTAAACCCTCCCCCTGGCCGGGCAGTATATGTTACCTCACACATACACATAATAGACAGCTCATGTGACTGACATCTGCCTTAATTCCCTGTATGGCACATGTGTTGCACATTGGCTGTTTTTAATCAGATGTTTATGTTTGGAAATTAAAGATAGCACACGTATGAGGCGAGTTGTGTGCAGTGATTTGTGCACATCTGTGTCTGTGTGGTGTGTGTGTCCCTGTGGGGTGAGTGCATGTGTCCCTATAGGGTGTGTATGTCCTTGTGGGGGGGTCTGTGTGGTGTGTGTGTGTCCCTGTGGGGTGAGTGCATGTGTCCCTATAGGGTCTGTATGTGTGTGTGTCCCTGTGGGGGGGGTCTGTGTGGTGTGTGTGTGTCCCTGTGGGGTGACTGCATGTGTCGCTATAGGGTGTGTGTCCCCGTGGGGGTGTGTCTCTGTGTTGTGTGTGTCTCTTTGTGGTGTGTGTATTTGTTCGGGTGCGTGGCGAGAATCCAATATTGGGGCTGCACCTTAGCAACTATACACTTGCTGTTACTCTTTGTGTGCGTGTGGTGTGTATACATGTCCCCGTGCGTGGTGAATATCTCATGTTGGGGCCCCACCTTAGTGACTATATGCTGGTATGTGCTGTTAGTCTTTGGCGCTATCACTAAGCCCCTCTCATTCACAACTGTCAACTGGTAACTGTCACTTTTTCCCCATTATGTAGATAGGGGCAAAATTGTTTGGTGAATTGGAATGCGCGGGATTAAAATTTCGCCTCACAACATAGCCTATGACGCTCCCGGGGTCCAGACGTGTGATTGTGCAAAATTTTGTGGCTATAACTGACAGCTGTCGATTTTCCTCCAACACTTTTCCATTCACTTTTTCCCCATTATGTAGATAGGGGCAAAATTGTTTGGTGAACTGGAACGCGCAGGGTTAAAATTTCGCCTCACAACATAGCCTATGACGCTCTCGGGGTCCAGACATGTGACTGTGCAAAATTTTGTGGCTGTAGTTGCGACAGTGTAGATGCCAATCCCGGACATACATACATACATACACACACACATTCAGCTTTATATATTAGATTGGGTATCAGTGACGAGGGAGGTGTTTAGCAGAACACGACCAAATCCCTCATCACATTGTCAAGCAGGAGGCTGCACACAGTCTCAAGTACACAGTAGGAGGCCACACACATCCTGCAGTATACAGCAAGAGGCATCACACAGCCCTCAGTATACAGCAGAAGGACTATCTATTTTGTGACTTTTATGTACAAAATAATTTTTGGGTAAACCATTCTATTTTGCTATAGCTAAGAACAGTTAGTTACTATCCTGGGCATTGCTGGGTGCTACAGCTAGTAACCACATAAATATAAATTTTACCTCAGTGTCACCACAAGTCAGTCTGGACCAATGCTTCTTCGAAACATGGCACCCTGCACTGAATGTTTTATTGTATATGTGATAGAAGAACATTGAAGGTTTTTAATGGATTTAAAGATAACTTTCAAATTTTTCTGGGAAGGAATAAAGGGTGTGGACAGCACCATATGTTTCAAGAACATAGTTCACTTTATGAACCCAAACTCTCTTTTTGCTAATACGTCTTCTCTGCCTCCGACGCAATCACATTAAGCAATATTTTACAAGCAGAGACACAATCATATTACTGCCATTATACTCCTTGAAAGATGTCTACTGTAGACACCCACAAACACTGGTTATTTATGTTTTTAGAAAAACAATCCTTTTCAACAAACTTTATTGTCCTTTGCAATTAACAAATGGATGTGGTGTTATGAACACTTACATTTGTTAAACATATTGGATTCTGCTTAGCGTATACATTGTTTATGTGGAAAAAGGGTAAAAAAATCGGTTAATTGTACGGTTCGCTGAACGTGTACGTTTAACATATACATCTGAAGGACTGCACAGACTTTATGTGAAACTAGCAAAGGAAGATCCAGCACCACAGGTTTCTTCATGCTTTTAAATTCTTTATTTTTTTCTCTTCATAAGCTTACATATGGGTACGCAGACCCTGCGCCTGACGCGTTTCGAGCGTCACTGCGCTCTTATTCATAGACAATAAAAAATGAAAAAAACAAAACTTATAAAGAGAGCTACAAATCAACAAATTACATGCAGTTGTGATCAATTATTCAATTGGAGAAACCAGTTTTTTCTACTTCACACAAGAAAAAAGAACATCAGCTTTTCTCTTCTGTTCTTGTGATTACAATTTTAATACATATAGGAAAAGATTTCTAGCACAGTAATTCCTGTACAGATGTTATTACAGAAACATACTAAAATGTTTGTAAATATGCAAACACAGCAATGCATTTATAATTTTCTATATTTTCATATTTATATTCAAAAAAGGAAGAACAGGAAAAAAGGTAAATTTTCCTTTATATATATATATACTAGTAAAAAGGCCCAATGCAATTGCATCGGGAGCGCGGTGAAATGAATTGTGTGTATACAGGCGGGTGAGTGGGTAGCAGAGTATACAGGCGGCTCTGTGGGTAGCAGAGTATACAGGCGGCTCTGTGGGTTGCAGAGTATACAGGCAGCTCTGTGTGTAGCAGAGTATACAGACGGCTCTGTGGGTTGCAGAGTATAGAGGCGGCTCTGTGGGTAGCAGAGTATAGAGGCGGCTCTGTGGGTAGCAGAGTATAGAGGCGGTTCTGTGGGTAGCAGACTAGAGGCGGCTCTGTGGGTAGCAGAGTATACAGAAGGCTGTGTGGGTAGCAGACTATAGAGGCGGCTCTGTGGGTAGCAGAGTATAGAGGCAGCTCTGTGGGTAGCAGAGTATAGAGGCGGCTCTGTGGGTAGCAGAGTATAGAGGCGGCTGTGTGGGTAGCAGAGTATAGAGGCGGCTCTGTGGGTAGCAGAGTATAGAGGCGGCTCTGTGGGTAGCAGAGTATAGAGGCGGCTCTGTGGGTAGCAGAGTATAGAGGCGGCTCTGTGGGTAGCAGAGTATAGAGGCGGCTCTGTGGGTAGCAGAGTATAGAGGCGGCTCTGTGGGTAGCAGAGTATAGAGACGGCTCTGTGGGTAGCAGCGTATAGAGGCGGCTCTGTGTGTAGCAGAGTATACAGGCAGCTCCGTGGGTAGCAGAGTATACAGGCGGCTCTGTGGGTAGCAGAGTATACAGGCGGCTCTGTGGGTAGCAGAGTATACAGGCGGCTCTGTGGGTAGCAGAGTGTACAGGCTGCTCTGTGGGTAGGAGAGTATACTGGCGGGTGGGTAGAAGGGCAGTGTGGGTGATTGGGGGGGTAAGCAGGGGCAGTGTGGGTGATTGGGGGGTAAGCAGGGGCAGTGTTGGTGAGTGGGGGGCTATGCAGGGGCAGTGTGGGTAAGTGGGGGCAGTGCGGGTGAGTAGGGGGTAAGCAGGGGCAGTGTGGGGAGTGAGTGAGGACATACGGGGGTAAGAGGAGTGAGCAGGGGCAGTGTGGGTGAGTGGAGTGTAAGCAGGGGCAGTGTGAGTGATTGGGGGGGTAAGCAGGGGCAGTGTGGGGAATGAGTGAAGAGATGGGGGGGTAAGAGGAGTGAGCAGGGGCAGTGTGGGTGAGTGGGGGGTAAGCAGGGGCAGTGTGGGTGAGTGGGGGGGTTATGCAGGGGCAGTGTAGGTTAGTAGGGGTAAGCAGGGGTAGTGTGTTGAGTGAGGGCATAGGGGGGTAAGAGGAGTGAGCAGGGGCAGTGTGGGTGAGTGGGGTGTTAAGCAGGGACAGTGTGGGCATAGGGGGGGTAAGAGGAGTGAGCAGGGGCAGTGTGGGGAGTGAGGGCATAGGGGGGTAAGAGGAGTGAGCAGGGGCAGTGTGGGTGAGTGCAGGCTGCAATGCCAGTGCGCCGCCGCTGCCATGTTACCTGTGGGAAGCTGGGGCGGGCACCGTGTGTCATGAAGGCGGGCGGGTGCTGGTTGCGGCGGGCCGTTGTGTAAAGCTGCTCCCCCTGTCTGCTGCCTGAGGGCTCGCACTGTGGAATGGACTGTGCGGCCCTGGCGGCGGAGGAGCGGGGCAGCGTCTGTGATGAAGGCGGGCGGTGGTGTGTTGCGGGGGGGGCCGCTGTCTAAAGCCGCTCCCCCTGGCTGCTGGCTCGCACTGTGGAATGGACGGTGCGGCCCTGGCAGTGGGGGAGCGGGGGGTGCCGGCCGGTGCGTGTAGCGGGCGTTTGCGGTGGGCGGGCGGTGCGTGTAGCGGTCATTTGCGGGTAGAATCTGCGGCTCACGATAGCGCATGCGCGCCATCGCTCGCTCGGAGTGCCGCAAAGCATTTTGGGATTCGGCTACAACGCCCGAATCACAAACTGCCGATAATATAAGTACTAGTAAAAAGGCCCGATGCAATTGCATCGGGAGCATGGTGAAATGAATTGTGTGTATACAGGCGGGTCAGTGGGTAGCAGAGTATACAGGGGGCTCTGTGGGTAGCAGAGTATACAGGCGGGTCTGTGGGTAGCAGAGTATACAGGCGTGTGTGGTGGTGGCAGAGTATACAGGCGTGTGTGGTGGTGGCAGAGTATACAGGCGTCTGTGGTGGTGGCAGAGTATACAGGCGTGTGTGGTGGTGGCAGAGTATACAGGCGTGTGTGGTGGTGGCAGAGTATACAGGCGTCGGTGGTGGTGGCAGAGTATACAGGCGTCGGTGGTGGTGGCAGAGTATACAGGCGTCGGTGGTGGTGGCAGAGTATACAGGCGTCGGTGGTGGTGGCAGAGTATACAGGCGTCGGTGGTGGCGGCAGAGTATACAGGCGTCGGTGGTGGCGGCATAGTAAAGAGGCGTGTGTGGTGGTGGCGGCAGAGTATACAGGCATGTGTGGTGGTGGCGGCAGAGTATACAGGCGTGTGTGGTGGTGGCGGCAGAGTATACAGGCGTGTGTGGTGGTGGCGGCAGAACATACAGGCGTGTTGTGGTGGTGGCGGCAGAACATACAGGCGTGTGTGGTGGTGGCGGCAGAATATACAGGCGTCTGTGGTGGTGGCGGCAGAGTATACAGGCGTGTGTGGTGGTGGCAGAGTATACATGCGTCTGTGGTGGTGGGACAGTATACAGGCGTGTGTGGTGGTGACAGAGTATACAGGCGTCTGTGGTGGTGGCAGAGTATACAGGCGTGTGTGGTGGTGGCGGCAGAGCATACAGGCGTTGTGTGGTGGTGGGGGCAGAGCATACAGGCGTGTGTGGTGGTGGCGGCAGAGAGTATACAGGTGTCTGTGGTGGTGGCGGCAGAGTATACAGGCGTGTGTGGTGGTGGCAGAGTATACAGGTGTCTATGATGGTGGCAGAGTATACAGGTGTCTGTGGTGGTGGCAGAGTATACAGGCATCTGTGGTGGTGGCGGCAGAGTATACAGGCATCTGTGGTGGTGGCGGCAGAGTATACAGGCGTGTTTGGTGGTGGTGGCAGAGTATACAGGCATCTGTGGTGGTGGCGGCAGAGTATACAGGCATCTTTGGTGGTGGCGGCAGAGTATACAGGCATCTGTGGTGGTGGAGGCAGAGTATACAGGTGTGTGTGGTGGTGGCGGCAGAGTATACAGGCGTGTGTGGTGGTGGCAGAGTATACAGGCGTGTGTGGTGGTGGCATGGTATACAGGTGTCTGTGGTGGCAGAGTATACAGGCGTGTGTGGTAGTGGTGGCAGAGTATACAGGTGTCTGTGGTGGTGGCAGAGTGTACAGGCGTCTGTGGTGGTGGCAGAGTATAGAGGCATCTGTGGTGGTGGCGGCAGAGTATACAGGCATCTGTGGCGGTGGCGGCAGAGTATACAGGCATCTGTGGTGGTGGCGGCAGAGTATACAGGCGTGTGTGTGGTGGTGGCGGCAGAGTATACAGGCGTGTGTGGTGGTGGCGGCAGCGTATAGAGGCATCTGTGGTGGTGGCGGCAGAGTATACAGGCATCTGTGGTGGTGGCAGAGTATACAGGCGTGTGTGGTGGTGGCAGAGTATACAGGTGTCTGTGGTGGTGGCAGAGTATACAGGTGTCTGAGGTGGTGGCAGAGTATACAGGTGTCTGTGGTGGTGACAGAGTATACAGGTATCTGTGGTGGTGGCAGAGTATACAGGTGTCTGTGGTGGTGGCAGAGTTTACAGGTGTCTGTGGTGGTGGCAGAGTATACAGGTGGGTGTGGTGGTGGGGGCGGAGGGGGGTGCTGTCAGAGGCCAGCATCGCCACCCCTTTAGTCGAAGCTGAGGACCGGAGGGTGGGGGGGGATGCTGCACGGCCACCCCTATAGTAGGCTGCGGGTGAGGAGGTATACAGAGTATACAGGCGTCTTTGGTGGTTGCAGAGTATACAGGCGTCTGGGGTGGTGGCAGAGTATACATCCGTCTGTGGTGGTGGCGGCAGAGTATACAGGCGTGTGTGGTGGTGGCGGAGAGTATACAGGCATCTGTGGTGGTGGCAGAGTATACAGGCATCTGTGGTGGTGGCAGAGTATACAGGCGTGTGTGGTGGTGGCAGAGTATAGAGGCATCAGTGGTGGTGGCGGCAGAGTACACAGGCGTGTGTGGTGGTAACGGCAGAGCATACAGGTGTGTGTGGTGGTGGCGGCAGAGCATAGAGGTGTCTTGTGGTGGTGGCGGCAGAGTATAGAGGCATCTTTGGTGGTGGCGGCAGAGTATACAGGCATCTGTGGTGGTGGCAGAGTATAACAGGCGTGTGTGGTGGTGGCAGAGTATACAGGTGTCAGTGGTGGTAGCAGAGTATACAGGTGTCTGAGGTGGTGGCAGAGTATACAGGTGTCTGTGGTGGTGGCAGAGTATACAGGATCTGTGGTGGTGGCAGAGTATACAGGCATCATGTGGTGGTGGCAGAGTATACAGGCGTGTGTGGTGGTGGCAGAGTATACAGGCATCTGTGGTGGTGGCGGCAGAGTATAGAGGCATCTGTGGGTGGTGGCGGCAGAGTATACAGGCATCTGTGGTGGTGGCGAGTATACAGGATGTGTGGTGGCGGCAGAGTATACAGGTGTGTGGTGGTGGCGGCAGAGTATACAGGCGTGTGGCGTCGGATTGGTGGTAAGGCTGGGGGCAGAGTATACAGGCATCTTGGTGGTGGCAGAGTATACGGTGTCTGTGGTGTGCAGAGTATACAGGGGTCTGTGGTGGTGGCAGAGTTACAGGTCTGTGGTGGTGGCAGAGTATACAGGGGTGTTGGGCGGAGGTGGGTGGTCAGAGGCAGCACGCCGCCCTTTATAGGCTGCTGGGCCGGAAGGTGGGGGGGATGCGCACGGCACCTATAGTAGGCTGGGGTGAGGAAGTATACAGAGTATACAGGCGTCTTTGGTGGTTCCAGAGTATACAGGCGCCTGTGGTGGTCGCAGAGTATACAGGCGTCTGTGGTGGTGGCGCAGAGTATACAGGCATGTGTGGTGGTGGCGGAGAGTATACAGGCATCTGTGGTGGTGTCAGAGTATACAGGCATCTGTGGTGGTGGCAGAGTATACAGGCGTGTGTGGTGGTGGCAGAGTATACAGGCATGTGTGGTGGTGGCGGCAGAGTATAGAGGCATCAGTGGTGGTGGCGGCAGAGTATACAGGCTGTGTGGTGGTGGCGGCAGAGTATACAGGCGTGTGTGGTGGTGGCGGCAGAGTATACAGGGTGGTGGTGGTGGGCAGAGTATAGCATGGTGTCTGTGTGTGGTGGGGCAGAGTATACAGGCATCTTGGTGGTGGCGGCAGAGTATACAGGCATCTGTGGTGGTGGCAGAGTATACAGGCGTGTGTGGTGGTGGCGCGAGAGTATACAGGCATGTGGTGTGGCAGAGTATACAGGTTGTTGAGGTGGTGGCAGAGTATACAGGGTCTGTGGTGGTGGCAGAGTATACAGGATCTGTGGTGTGGCAGAGATAACAGGCAGTCTGTGGTGGTGGCAGAGTATACAGGTGTGTGTGGTGGTGGGCAGAGTATACAGGCATCTGTGGTGGTGGCGGCAGAGTATAGAGGCATCTGTGGTGGTGGCGGCAGAGTATACAGGCATCTGTGGTGGTGGCAGAGTATACAGCGGTGTGTGGTGGGGCAGAGTATACAGGTGTGTGGTGGTGCGAGAGTATACAGGATCTGTAGGTGGTGCGGCAGAGTATACAGGTGTCTGTGGTGGTGGCAGAGTATACAGGCATCTGTGGTGGTGGCAGAGTATACAGGTCTGTGGTGGTGGCAGAGTATACAGGGTCTGTGGTGGTGGCAGAGTATACAGGCATTGTGGTGGTGGCGAGAGTATAGAGGCATCTGTGGTGGTGGCGGCAGAGTATACAGGCATCTGTGGTGGTGGCGGCAGAGTATACAGGCGTGTGTGGTGGTGGCGGCAGAGTATACAGGCGTGTGTGGTGGTGGGGCAGAGTATACAGGCATCTGTGTGTGGTGGCGGCAGAGTATACAGGCTTCGTGGTGGTGGCAAGTATACAGGTGTCTGGGTGGGGCAGAGTATACAGGTGTCTGTGGTGGTGGCAGAGTATACAGGTAGTCTGTGGTGGTGGCAGAGTATACAGGGTCTGTGGTGGTGGCAGAGTATACAGGCGTGTGTGTGGTGGCAGAGTATACAGGCATCTGTGGTGGTGGCGGAGAGTATAGCAGGCTCTGTGGTGTGGGCGCAGAGTATACGGCACTAGTGGTGGTGGGCAGAGTATACAGGCGTGTGTGGTGGTGGCCAGAGTATACAGGCGCTGTGGTGGTCGCAGAGTATACAGGCTGTGTGGTGGCGGCAGAGTATACAGGCATCTGTGGTGGTGGCTGGCAGAGTATACAGGCATCTGTGGTGGTGGCAGAGTATACAGGCATCTGTGGTGGTGGCAGAGTATACAGGCGTGTGTGGTGGTGGCAGAGTATACAGGATGTGGGTGGTGGGGCAGAGTATACGGGTGTGTGGTGGTGGGCAGAGTATACAGGCTGTGTGTGGTGGTGGCGCAGAGTATACAGGTGTCGTGGTGGTGGCAGAGTATACAGGTGTGTGTGGTGGTGGCAGAGTATACAGGCAGTCTGTGGTGGTGGCGGCAGAGTATACAGGCATCTGTGGTGGTGGCGGCAGAGTATACAGGCATCTGTGGTGGTGGCAGAGTATACAGGCGTGTGTGGTGGTCCAGAGTATACAGGTGCTGTGGTGTGGCAGAGTATACAGGTGTCTGTGGTGGTGGCAGAGTATACAGGGTCTGTGGTGGTGGCAGAGTATACAGGTGGTGTGTGGTGGCAGAGTATACAGGCTCTGTGTGGTGGTGGCAGAGTATACAGTGCGTGTGTGGTGGTGGCAGAGTATACAGGTCTGTGGTGGTGGGCAGAGTATACAGGCGTTGTGGTGGTGGCGGCAGAGTATACAGGCTGTGTGGTGGGTGGCAGAGTATACAGGCGTGTGTGGTGGTGGGGCAGAGTATACATGGTGTGTGTGGTGGGCAGAGTATACAGGCATTGTGTGGTGGTGGCAGAGTATAAGGACTGTGTGTGGTGGTCGGCAGAGTATACAGGCATTGTAGGTGGTTGCAGAGTATACAGGTGTCTGTGGTGGTGGCAGAGTATACAGGTGTCTGTGGTGGTGGCAGAGTATACAGGCGTGTGTGGTGGTGGCAGAGTATACAGGCTTGTGTGGTGGTGGCAGAGTATACAGGCGTCTGTGGTGGTGGCAGAGTATACATGCGTGTGTGGTGGTGGCAGAGTATATAGGCGTGTGTGGTGGTGGCAGAGTATATAGGCGTGGGTGGTGGTGGCAGAGTATATAGGCGTGTGTGGTGGTGGCAGAGTATATAGGCGTGTGTGGTGGTGGCAGAGTATACATGCATCGGCGCTCCTGCAAGGCAGGGGTTAAAAAAAAAAAAAAAAGATTATGCTCACCTCACCCCGAGCCCCCGCCGTCTTCCTCCAGGCTTCCGGTGGCTCCCGCAGGCTCCCGGTGCCTGCAGAGCTCTTCTACAGCAGTTCAGGACCTGCGGTGATGTCAGAGTCACGTGACCCGCGATTACCAAGGAGTAAGCTGGTGTCACGTGACTCTGACATCACCGCAGGTCCTGTAGTGCTGTAGAAGAGCTCTGCAGGCACCGGGAGCCTGCGGGAGCCACCGGGAGCCTGGAGGAAGACGGCGGGAGACGGCGGGGGCTCGGGGAGAGGTGAGGAAATGTTTTTTTTTTTTTAAAGTAGTGCGGCTGCGGCTCGCGATGACGCTGCGCGTCATCGCTCGCAGTGCCGCTAAGGAGCTTGGGATTCGGTTACTACGCCCGAATTCCCAACTCCCGATTATATAAGTAGATATATATATATAAGAAATTAACTGCCTCTGGACAATGGGTTAGAACAGATCTCTCCCAATTTGAGTAAGGATTCACATATAATCTCATACAAAATGCTGAATCAGCAGTGACCTTCTCGTTCCAAAGGCAGATCCTTTTCCCATTCTTCATAATTATCTATAAAAAAAGGAGAAAAATGTGAGAAAAAATATAATGCACCATGTATGCTTCATGGCTCACACAGTACAATTATTAAACTACACATATATCCTCTTATTCATATATATTATTCCTCCAAATTAGATGAGGATGTATAGACCATTGTCATATAAAGATATTTGAATTTATATTTATATCTACTATATAATTGTCTAAGGCGTCTGTCCGTCACAGAAATCGTGCGCCAGACAGAGGTCGCTCATTGGCGCAGACTATGCAAATAGGCGCGAGAATTCAAAGTTCGAATTCTGCGCCAATTTGCAGTGCGGCGACAGCCGACGGTGGCTTGCCCGCGCTCCATACCCCACTCCTCTGCCCTGCCTGTGCTCTTTCTCCCGCTCCTCCTGTCCTGCCCGCGCTCCATACCCCGCTCCTCTGCCCTGCCCGCGCTCTCCCTCCCGCTCGTCCTGTCCTGCCCACGCTCCATACCCTGCTCCTCTTCCCTGCCCGCGCTTCCCCACCCCTCCCGCTCCTCCTGTCCTGCTCGCGCTCCCGCTCCCCGCGGTCCCCCTACTCCTTAGTGATTTCATTTCGCAGTACATTTGCACTGCGAAATCAAATATAAAATAAACACAAATGTATTAAAAATAATAAAGATTCTTATACTTACCTCTCCGCCGAGTGATCGGTGATCGGTAGCAGTAGCAGGCTCCATCTTGCCCTGATCACTCCATCCTGCCCCCCCTGGCTTTATCCTGCCCCCCGCCGGCTCCATCCGTCCCCCCTGGCTCTATCCTGCCCCCCGGCTCCATTCTGCCCCGGCGGCTGCATTCTGCCCCGCCGGCTCCATCCTGTCCCCTGCCCCTTCGGCTCCATCCTGGCCTGATCGCTCCATCCTGCCACCCCCCAGCTCCATCCTGCCCCCCGCCATCTCCATCCTGTCCCCCCGCCGGCGCCATCCTGCCCCCCCGCCTGCTCCATCTTGCCCCTTCGTCTCCATCCTGCCCCCCCACTCCATCCTGCCCCCCGTCTCCATCCTGCTCTTCCCCTGGCTCAATCCTGCCCTTCCCCCCGGCTCCATCTTGCCCCGCCGGCTTCATCCTGCCCCCCCGCCATCATCCTGCCCTCCGCCTCCATCCTGCCCCTCCCACCGGTCTCCATCCTGCCCTGATCGCTCCATCCTGCCCTCCCCAGCTCCATCCTGCTCCCCCACATCCATCCTGCTCACCCACATCTATCCTGCTCCCCCCCGCATCCATCCTGCCCCCCCGCCTCCATCTTGCCTTTCCCCCCCGGCTCCATTCCGCCCTTCACACCAGCTCCATCCTGCCCTTCCCCTGGCACCATCCTGCCCTCCCCCCCGGCTCCAACCTGCCCTTCCCCCGGCTCCATCCTGCCTTTCCCCCTGGCTCCATCCTGCCCTTCCCCCTGGCTCCATCCTGCCCCTCCCCCCGGCTTCATCCTGCCCCCCCGCCATCATCCTGCCCTCTGCCTCCATCCTGCCCCTCCCACCGGTCTCCATCCTGCCCTGATCGCTCCATCCTGCCCTCCCCAGCTCCATCCTGCTCCCCCACATCCATCCTGCTCACCCACATCTATCCTGCTCCCCCCCGCATCCATCCTGCCCCCCCCGCCTCCATCCTACCCCTGGCTCCATCCTCCCCCCTCCCGGCTCCATCCTGCTCCCCCCCGGCTCCATCCTGCTTCCCCTCCATCCTGCTTAACCCCCCTCCAGCTCTATCCTGCTTCCCCCCCGGCTCCATCCTGCCCCTCCCTGGCTCCATCCTGCCCCTTCCCGGCTCCATCCTGCCCCCCCCTTCGGCTCCATTCTGCCCCCCCTTCAGCTCCATGCTGCTCCACTCACTCCATGCTGCCCGGCTCGCTCCATGCTGCCCGGCTCGATCCATGCTGCCCGCTCGCTCCATCCTGCCCCGCTCGCTCCATCCTGCCCTGCTCGCTCCATGCTACCCGGCTCGCTCCATGCTGCCCGACTCGCTCCATCCTGCCCCCCCCTGCCATCATCCTGCCCCCCCTTCACCATCCTGCCCCCCTGCTCAATCCTGCCGCCCCGGCAGTTAGCGGTCATGTGACCAATGAGCTGTTCGGTTTCCCAGGCAGCGACAGGTCCTAAAGGCCTGTATGACCTAGAAGACCGAGGTGGAGCGAGACGGCGGGCAGGTGAGTATCCTCACTGAGGATTTTTTTATTTTTACTTTTACTGTGGAGTAGCCAGGAGGAGCAGGGGGGCCGCGGGGAGCAGAGTATCGCCATATACCATAGCGCTGCTATACATGTGCTGTAATGTACCGCCATATACTATACCGCTGCTATACATTTACTGTAATGTACCGCCATATACTATAGTGCTGCTATACATGTACTATAATGTACCGTCATATATTATATTACTGCTATACATGTGCTGTAATGTACCGCCATATACTATAGTGCTGCTATACATGTGCTGTAATGTACCACAATATACTATAGTGCTGCTATACATGTACTATAATGTACCGCCATATACTATAGTGCTGCTATACATGTACTGTAATGTACCGCCATATACTATAGTGCTGCTATACATGTACTATAATGTACCGCCATATACTATAATGCTGCTATACATGTGCTGTAATGTACCGCCATATACTATAGTGCTGCTATACATGTACTATAATGTACCGCCATGTACTATAGTGCTGCTATACATGTACTATAATGTACCGCCATATACTATAGTGCTGCTATACATGTGCTGTAATGTACCGCCATATACTATAGTGCTGCTATACATGTACTATAATGTACCACAATATACTATAGTGCTGCTATACATGTACTATAATGTACCGCCATATACTATAGTGCTGCTATACATGTACTGTAATGTACCTCCATATACTATAGTGCTGCTATACATGTACTATAATGTAAAGCCATGTACTATAGTGCTGCTATACATGTACTATAATGTACTGCCATATATTATAATGCTGCTATACATGTACTGTAATGTACCGCCATATATTATAGTGCTGCTATACTTGTACTAAGATGTACTGCCATATACTATAGAGCTGCTATACATGTACTATAATGTACCGCCATATACTATAGTGCTGCTATACATCTACTGTAATGTACCGCCATATACTATAGTGCTGGTATACATGTGCTGTAATGTACCACCATATACTATATTGCTGCTATACATGTTGTGTAATGTACCGCCATATACTATAGTGCTGCTATACATGTACTAAGATGTACGTACCGCCATATCATATAGTGCTGCTATACATGTACTATAATGTACGCCATATACTATAGTGCTGCTATACATCTACTGTAATGTACCGCCATATACTATAGTGCTGGTATACATGTGCTGTAATGTACCACCATATACTATATTGCTGCTATACATGTACTGATATGTACCGCCATATACTATAGTGCTGTATACATGTGCTGTAATGTACCACCATATACCATAGTGCTGCTATATATATATATGTAGTTCACTCACATTAACTGAACAAGTTCTGTCAGTCACAGTATGTCAACTACATACATATTCTAGAATACCCGTTGCGTTAGAATCGGGCCACCACCTAGTATATTATATTGTTGCTGTGTACAAATGGAACAATGTGTCCATGATTTCACTGCAACCAATAAGTTGGTCAGATAAGTTGGTGTGTGTAAAGTGGCCATAAGGATATGTGGGATTGAAAGAGTATTAACATCTGGTCGTGGAGGGAACGTTTACTGAGATCAAGAGAATGTTTCTGGATCCTTACATTAAATACTCGGTTTCCAGTAGGCATGAATTGTAGGAATGATTTATGCTTTTTTTATTAATATATGGCAAAATAATAATTTTTTTAATAATAGCTATGTAATATTGACATGTTCTCTATGAGTCTCAGTTCATGAATATACAATTATATGAATAATAATTATAATTAAATTATAACAATATCTATTATATAATCGCGAATCGCTTTTTTGCCCCTTCCGGCGCTACTTCCGGCGTGGTCATGTGGATACGCGCAAAGCATTGGCCGCGAAGCGGCCATTGCGAGCCGTTCTTACTCGACTCGCAATGGCCACGCAGTGGCCATTGCGAGGCTCAGACACACGCCGAAGCATTGCCCGCGTAGCGGGCATTGCGAGCCATTGCCCGCCATTGCCCACCCACACCCCGCCGATGCCGCCCGCGCTTTTGCCCGCCATGGAGCTGCCCCCTCTGCCTCCCCCCCAGCCCCGATCCACAGCCCCGCACCGCCCCCAGCACCGCACACCCACAACGCCACACAGATCCCCCCCTCAGCCCACCCACACCCCGCCGATGCCGCCCGCGCTGCCTCCGCTCCCCGCATCTCGCCCGGGACCATGGAGCGGAGGCCGCGCAGCCGCCTCCGCTCCACCCATCTCGCCCGGGGACCATGGAGCGGACGCCGGTCACCCGCCTCCGCTCCACCCATCTCGCCCCGGGACCATGGAGCGGAGGCCACGCAGCCGCCTCCGCTCCACCCATCTCGCCCGGGGACCATGGAGCGGACGCCGCGCACCCGCCTCCGCTCCACCCATCTCGCCCCGGGACCATGGAGCGGAGGCCGCGCAGCCGCCTCCGCTCCCCGCATCTCGCCCGGGGACCATGGAGCGGAGGCTGCGCAGCCGCCTCCGCTCCCCGCAGCCCACCTGCTACAATGGAGCTGCCCCCTCTGCCTCCCCCCAGCCCCGATCCACAGCCCCGCAACGTCCCCCAGCACAGCACACCCACAACGCCAAACAGATCCCCCCGTCACTGCCCGCACACCTCCGCCGCCAGCCCTCATCCACACCCTACCACCGCCCCCCAGCCCCGTTACCCAGCCCCGCAATGTCCGCACACCCCCCATTATGTCCGCAGACCCCTCCCATATGTGCTCACCCCCCCCCCACAATATGTCCGCACACCCCCCCCATATGTCCGCACCCCCCCACAATCTCTCCTCTCCCCCCCAAAACCACCCACTATGTCCGCACACCCCCCCCCCAAATATGTACTCTCCCCCCCAATATGTCCGCACCCCATCCAATATGTCCTAACACCTCCCCCCATTATGTCCGCACTCCCCCCCCCCGCCGACGCCGTAGATCACTTACCTGTCTTCATGACATCTGCTTCCTCAGGTCCAGCTCCACTCCTCCCTCCGGCCCAGGCATCCTCTCTTCTTTCTTCCTACACCGAGCTCCAGATCTTCCATGTTCCCTCTTCGGTCCGCTTCGCTCACTGAACAATAAACATGGCCGCCGCGAGTTTCTGGAAGCCCCGCCCACGGATCCAAATCGCACCAATCACATTCAAATACACAACAACCAATGACATTTAAGGCTCATTCATACTTTTTTATCAATGGGAACAAACACTTTTACTATTCCAATACGGCCAATCAGATTCGCCCCTCATTCATCCATGTTTCTCAATGGGAAAAATTCACTACATTTAAAGACAATTAAAATAAATAAATAAATACACATAAAAATATTTTAAAATACTAATAAATTCACTGAAAATAACCAATAATAAATCAAGTTAATAATAAAAACACTAAAAAAAAAATAATAATAATATAAATAATACATATTAAAATAAAAAATAATAATAAAAAAACAATAAAATTATATTAATATATTTAATTAATATATTTATTACATTTACTAATTAAAATAAAAAAAAATCTAATACTAATAAATTTAATTAAAATAAAAATTCATATACAAATATTAAAAATAATAAATAATAAAATAAATCAAAATAAAAAAAAAATAATAAAATAAAAATATATATAATTTAAATATTAATAACATTAACTCATTCTAAGAAAATCAAATTACGGTACTCACATAAAAAAAAAAAATTAAAATAAAAAAAAATTATAAAAATATTAAATAATAAATAATTACAATAATACAATAATACATAATAAAAAAAATTATTACATATAAAAATTCATAACATTAACTCATTCTAATAAAATAAAACAAATACATAAAATATTCATAACATTAACTTATTCAAAAAATATTACAATAAAAAAAAAAAAAAAACATAAAAAAAAATATATACCTACTATAATCTAATTAACGCACGTTCTAGAATCCCGATGCATTTGCATCGGGTTCACAGCTAGTAATATATATAAATATAAATCCAAATATCTTTATATATCTAATTTGGAGGAATAATATATATGAATAAGAGGATATATGTGTAGTTTAATAATTGTCCTGTGTGAGCCATGAAGCATACATGGTGCATTATATTTTTTCTCACATTTTTCTCCTTTTTTTATAGATAATTATGAAGAATGGGAAAAGGATCTGCCTTTGGAACGTGAAGGTCACTGCTGATTCAGCATTTTGTTTGAGTTTATTTGTGAATCTTTACTCAAATTGGGAGAGATCTTCTAACCCATCGTCTAGAGGCAGTAAATTTCTTATTATATATATCTATTATATAAAAGCCGAACGCGGCGACCAAGCAGAATAGCGGCGCGCCCAATGCCGCCATTTTTGAAATACACTGTAGTCAGTGTATTTGAAGTATGGCGCCATAAAGCGCGCCGCTATTCTGATTGGTCGCCGCGTTCAGCGCACCGACCAATCAGAATAGCGGCGCGCTGTATGGCGCCATACTTCAAATACACTGTACTCAGTGTGTTTCCAATATGGCGGCATAGCGCGCGCCGGTATTCTGATTGGTCGGCGCGCCCGCATTCAGCGCGCCAACCAATCAGAATAGCGGCGCACTGTATGGCGCTATACTTCAATACACTGTACTCAGTGTATTTCCAATATGGCGGCATAGCGCGCGCCAGTATTCTGATTGGTCGGCGCGCTGAACGTGGCGACCAATCAGAATAGCGCCGCACGCAATGCCGGCACATTGGAAATACACTGAGTACAGTGTATTTGAAGTATGGCGCCATACAGCGCGCCGCTATTCTGATTGGTTAGCGCGCTGAACGCGACGACCAATCAGAATAGCGTCGCGCTGTATGGCGCCATACTTCAAATACACTGTACTCAGTGTATTTCAAATATGGCGGCATTGCGCCTGCCGCTATTCTGATTGGTTGGCGCGCTGAACGCGGCGACCAATCAGAATAGCGGCGTGTTGTATGGCGCTACATTTCAAATCAAAAGTCCTCGCTGAATTTCTCAGCTCGCGTCGTGCTGCGCGCAGCTGCTCTGATTGGTCCGCGCCTGCCACGCCCGTCCAATCAGATTCGCGGCTCACAGCAAGGCGCGAGCTTTTAAATTCTGTGACGACTTTGCTTTGTCCTCACACTGCTGTGCCGCGGACTGTTTGAAAAGCCTGCCATTTTACCTCAGCTGCCTCAGCCGTGGGTTCTGCCTCTCTGCAGTCCTCCTCTGTGTGACAGCCTCCATCTTTTCTACCCTGCCTATGACCACCATTTTGCCTCTCTGCAGTCCTGCACTCCATCTCATATACTGTGGTTTGACTTTTACCACTCTTTTCTCTCAATACTGTGTGTAAGATAGAGTTGGTTAATGAATGCATAACCTTTTAATATAGCTCTGGACTATTAATTCTTAGACATAAGTGCCTCTACTAGCCTCCATCTTTAGTACCCTGCCTGTGTCCACCATTTTGTCTACGCTGACTGTGTCCACTATTTTGCCTCTCTGAACTCCTCAACCCTTTGGTATATACTGAATTTTGACCTATAATATCTTTTTTCACTATATCTCTGTACACTATAGACTTCCTATATTACTACTCCTCTGTGTACTACTACTATTACTGCATATCTGCTTTTGACCTCATTTTACATAGTATCTGCACACTAATAATATGGGTCGCAATAAATAATATGCTAATGATGCTGACAATAAAGCTGCCATCATACAACGTCAACGAAAACGCCGTGAAAACCAGACCCCTGAGGAACATCAGCATACCTTGACTACCAGAAGGCTTATTATGCAAAACGCTGCAGAACCGAATTGCCTATATCTAAATCAATTAGATTAGCAAAAGATGCGTCTACGCACCGTCTAAAACATCTAATTACAGCTTCTACCTCTTCTACTATTCAGTCTTCACACATACAACATCCCAATTCTGCTCCAGAAACTTCTTCCTCTACCCACTTTTCACACGTACCTTTGCAACTGCCTATTTCCTCCGTACCAAGCCCACTAATACTGTCTCCACACCTACAGTTTTCTCAATCTCAAGATTTCAGTCAACAGCACTATGAAGTGACACCACCAGCACCACGACTACTCTACATTCCTCGACTCACACGATCCCGTCCTCCATTACCACATACACAGTCACTACACCATCAATATCACAGTGCTGATGAAAATACCGTTACACAACACAGCTGCGGTGACATGAACCATCTTTGTGACCATTGCCAAGCTAGGCATTTCGTCGCTGAGATACCTTCCGATCACAATTTCACCCTATGCTGTCATAAGGGTAAAATACAGGTGCCCATACAACAATATCCAGATGTCTTTGCCCGTTTGCTTAAAGGTGAAAGTGAGTTCAGTAAAAATTTAATGGAGAATATTCGCAGCATTAACAGCTCATTTGCTTTTGCCTCCATGGGTGCCAATATTGCCCCGCCTCCTGGATATGGCCCATATTGCTTCCGGATACATGGACAAATATATCTTCGCACTGGAACTCTACAACCGTCTGATGATGAAGTTCCAGTGTATGCCCAGCTTTACATTTTAGATACCCATACTGCTAATCAACAACGCTTGCAATGTCAACAAAATCAAAATTGTCATCCTACTTTCATGAGTATCATTGCTCTTCAATTAGATAACATCAATCCCTTTGTAGCTGCGTACAAAATGTTACGGGATGTAGAACAGGAGGAAGATCTTAAAGCTCTTGCAAATGGCAGTGTCATGCCTAATATAACCATGGCCCTAAAACAAGATCGCACACAAGACCCTCAATGCTACAATAACCCCACTGTCAATGAGGTTGCCGTTGTATTAAAAAATGACAATGGAGAGCCACCATTCAATCGAGATATTTTAATTCACTTAAAACCTGACCCTAACAATCCTTTGGCCCCAAAAACCAAACCTATCAGCATTCTGCATAGAAATTTAGATGCTCTCCTCTATCCACTATTTTTCCCATACGGAAAACAAGGCTGGCATGATGACATGAAACAACAAGCTCCAAGTACATGCAGAATTACACAATTGCAATACTATTGCTACATGCTATCTGTAAGACATCACTTTAATCCAGTACTGAATGGTGGCAAACTCACCCAATAGTACATTGTTGATGCTTATGTCAAAATCGAGGCAAATCGCCTACATTTTATCCGCAAACATCAAAAGGATTTGAAAGTAGAGGACTACTGTGTATTGCAAGAGCATTTATTTAAAAAATCCATCCAAAAAGGCATCCCTATTGGCAAAACCGTCATTTTACCATCCTCCTTTGAGGGTAGTCCTAGGAACATACAGCAACGCTATCAGGATGCCATTGCTATTGTCACCAAGTACGGTCGCCCTGATTTGTTCATCACTATGACCTGCAATCCTAAATGGAGCGAGATTACAACTAATTTACAGCCATGGCAGCGTGTCGAACACAGACCTGATTTAGTAGCTTGTGTGTTCAAAAATAAGTTAGAAGCTCTATTACAAGACATCAGCAAAGGATTGTTTGGAAAAGTTTGTGCTATAGTGCACCTAATCGAATTCCAAAAACGTGGTCTACCACACGCACACATTTTAATCATTTTAGATAGCAACTCTAAATTAAGGACATAGGAGGATGTCGACAATATCGTCTGGGCAGAAATTCCTGATGCTAACTACTACCGTCAACTTTATGACATTATTTTGCAACATATGATTCATGGGCCCTGTGGAGAACACAACCCCAATTCTCCCTGTATGGATCTCGGCAAATGTACTATAGGTTTCCCTAAAGATTTTCAAACATCTACCATCATAGCTAAAGATGCCTATCCCATTTATCGCAGAAGCTTTGGCCCTTCCATTCAACACCACTCTAAAATAATTGACAATTCTTGGGTAGTTCCGTACAATCCATTCCTACTCTTGAAATACAGGTGCCATATTAATGTGGAAGTTGTGCGTCGATTCAAAGTGTCAAATATTTGTTTAAATATGTCTACAAAGGCCATGACAAAGCCAACCTTGACATTTGCCAGACTCACATTGACCATGATGAAACACACCAATTTATGGATTCCAGATATGTTAGTGCACCAGAGGCAGCTTGGCACATTTTTGATTATCCTATGCATAAGCAATCTCATAGCATCATTCGCCTTGCCGTACATCTGCCTCATTCTCAGTCACTCTATTTTCATGAGGATGACTCCATTGCTAGCATCCGACAAAAACTTCATCGGAATTCTACTCTTATGGCCTACTTTGAGCTTAATATCAATGACCAACATGCTTATAACTATTTATACCGGCAAATTCCAGAGTACTGTGTTTGGAAGGAAGGCTCTTGGGAACTTAGAAAGCGAGGAGTTGGCTCTGTTATTGGAAGGATGTACACAGTCAGTGTCAAAGACCAAGAACGCTACTACTTGCGATTGTTGCTATTACACGTCAAAGGTGCTACAAGTTTTGACAGTATTAAAACGGTCAACGGAGTTACTTATGAAACCTTCAAAGAGGCAGCATTAGCCCTTGGCTTACTCTTTGATGATAATCTATTGAAAAATACGCTACAAGATGCCTGTATTCTCAACATGCCAGCACAGCTTCGGGACATGTTTGCCTATATCTGCATTTTTGGCCCTCCAGCTAATCCTCTGCAGTTATGGGATGAATTCAAGGAACACTTTCTACAGGACTATTGCCATGCATACCACTCCAATACTCAGGCCTGTATAAATTGTGAAGGCTATGCTATGACTGATGTGCAAGATGTTCTAAAAAGTCACGGGAAAAGTTGGATTTTCATTTACCATGACACGTAAATAAACCACACCTCCTCCCGCTGTATAATAAGGATGTTGAGCTACAAACAGCTGCAGAGATAAAAGCCACTCTAAATGACGAACAACTGTTGGCCTATAATACTATCAGTCAAGCTTTACAAGACTCTACTGACACCACAAAGTGCTTTTTCATTGATGGTCCTGGTGGGAGTGGAAAAACCTACTTATATCATCTACTGCTACATCAGCTAAAGGGAGAAGGACACATTGTGTCAGCAGCTGCCACAACAGGAATTGCGGCCAACTTACTCGAAGGAGGACGCACAATCCATTCTCTCTATGGCATTCCAATCCCTGTCAATGAAACCTCTGTTTCAAGGATTAAAACTGATACAGAGGCAGCCAAACAGTTGCAGAATACAAAACTATGTATCATTGATGCTCTCTAAATATGCATTGCATGTCATTGATAGACTTTTATGGGATGTCATGACAACACATGTCTCCAAGAAACAGCAAACACCATTTGGAGCTAAAGTTATTGTTCTGGGAGGAGACTTTAGACAATGCCTTCCTGTCATCGCTCACAGAACCAGAACTGATATTGTAGAGAGCTGCATTAAGTATTCCCAACACTGGCAACATTTCATTAGACTGCCACTCATTAACAACATGCGCTCCATTGACCAACAATACAGTACTTGGTTGCTTCAACTGGAAATGGTGAACTTTCCAATGATTTTAACCTTGGAGATGATGTAATCGAAATACCTTCAGACATGCTCTCCACTGCCTGCTTAATACGTGATATCTTTGGAGACAACATTTCTATTGATATTAATAACAATGAGAGTATCAATATTGCGGCATCACATGTAATTCTATGCCCTAAAAATGAGGATGTTGATAATGTTAACTCCAACATCATAGATCGTCTAAATGGTGACTGCACTGAATATACCAGTCATGATTCCATTGATGCTGACGAATCTGATGACCCTGACCAATATCCAGTGGAATTCTTACATTCGCTTACACCAACTGGAATGCCTTCACATCGGCTCTAACTTAAAAGTGGCACCATTATCATGCTATTACGCAACCTTAACACCAAAAAAGGTCTGTGCAACGGTACTCGCTTGATTGTTACTGCTTTGCTTCCCAACATCATAGAAGCTAAAGTAATTACTGGGTCAGCAGTTGGAAATATTGTATTCATTCCACGTATCGATTTATGTCCATCTGACACAGGATTACCTTTTACATTAAGACGCCGCCAGTTTTCAGTGAAGCCAGCATTTGCCATGACAATTAACAAATCGCAAGACCAGATACTCCATCGAGTTGGTATTTTTCTACCTGAACCAGCATTTGGCCATGGTCAACTATATGTTGCTTTTTCACGAGTGAGGCAACCTGCAATGTCAAGGTTCAAGTGGTGGATACAGCAGCTCAAGGGAACTTAGTTCCGAATAGTCCCAAAGTTTTCACCAAAACTATTGTTTATAAAAATATTTTACCTTAAACTCTTTAGATAGATAGTTAGGTGTAGATACATAGTCACTTTAAAATTAAACAAAAACATACAAAAAAAATTAGTTTAGCCATAGATGTATAGGAATAAAAAAAAAAAATACCCAAAAAAATAGTTTAGTTATAGATATAGAGATTATAATTACTTAGATAGGAAATAGTCATTTAAGATATATAGTTGTTAGTTTTTTAGGTTACAGCATTTTCTTTTATATATTTGATAGTATATGTATATGAACACACATTTAATAGAAGATGGTAGATGTGTATCATCCAAATGACTGTATTTGGTGATAGGAACCTGTCTTTGAAGCTCCAGCACTATAGCTGCTGAGAGATTTCATTTTTTTTTTTTTTTTTAACAAATCATTTTTATTTATTTTCAAAGAAAAGGCAGGACAAACACATTCATTTTGTTTTTAAACAGGGTGAGGTTTTTGTGAACAACTAAGAGACGGGTGGGATAGCTGTTCACACACATCTCTATCTCGAGGTGTGTTCTGTACATATAAATGATAGAGAGGTACGTATTTAGATAGATAGGGAAAGAATAGAGATTTAGTTTTCACATCTGTGTTTTACTGTTATTTATGGAATATTTATGTAAATATGGTTCGCTACTCAGCTTCCGGTGCTCAGGAGAAACAAACACTCGATAATATAGAAATAACTCCGACACTCAGTTAGAGATTGCATGAAACACAAAGTTTTATTTTTTATTTTTTCAAAAATTTGTGATATTCCATAAATTGAAAAAAAATTCTCTGACGTTTCGGTCTCTCAGACCTTGTTCACAGACAAGAATATCTACATAGAATCAAAACCAATAGTATCAGAAGCACAATACATGACATGACAATCTCTTTATCCAATGTATCAAAACAAGATAAACAATCACAATACATGGCAATTTTTCCATGTCCGATCTATACAAAAATTATATGAGTAATCATGGAGTAAACCCTTTTCCATTGAAGTATATGTAAGTAAAAACACTCTACCAAAGTCCTCAAAGAAAGAGAAAAAGAACATGTTTACCTTATGGCAAATTTTTCAAGAAAAAACAATGATGACTGTGTTTATACTGTGTCTGTCAGCTGCAAAATGAGAGCAGGAATCAATATATTATCACTACTATATATCAGGTGTATAACAGAGAATAAATGTAATAACTACCTGTTTGTCAATAAAGTGTGTGTCACTAGGTAATGTGACATCCCATATACATAAAGGATCTGGTAAATCCTACGAATTGAACAATAATTATTGATAACGCATAACTACACATGTATTAATATTTAACACCCCTATAATTGAGAGGTAAAACATATTGGGTATCATTACCTTTAAGTTTAATACAGGAAATGTAATATAATAGGGATTAATTCTCCCATGTATTAAATAGGGGCCTTATCATGATCCCTGTAATGGAAACACAAAAACAAATTATGTTAAACTAATGTGATAAACTCTCACAGGAGATAGATTGACTGATGTGATAAAAAGACTCTCACATCAAATCACCCCACAACTATCGGGTGTTCATTGCCCTTTGATTACACAGAGATTCCTCTCTTTATATTTGCAATGCATTATGTATGTATAAGGGCCCTTTCACATCAGCGTTTTTTGAAATTTGCGGCAGATGCGGTGAAAAAACCGCATCTGCCGCAATTACCGCATACCGGCTGCACTTGCAGCGCGGTTGCGGTAAACGCCATGCAAAGTATAGGCGTACTTGCGGCAGGTGCGGCAAGTGCGGTTTTGCACTTGCGGCAGGTGCGGCCGCGAAAAAAAACACGGTCAGCCACGGCTTTTTTCGCGGCCGCACCTGCCGCAAGTGCAAAACCGCACTTGCCGCACCTGCCGCAAGTACGCCTATACTTTGCATGGCGTTTACCGCAACCGCGCCGCAAGTGCAGCCGTTATGCGGTAATTGCGGCAGATGCGTTTTTTTCACCGTATCTGCCGCAAATTTCAAAAAACGCTGATGTGAAAGGGCCCTAAGTTGTACTAAACACATCAGGTGTTAATCACATAAGAATGAAAGACACCTCAACAAAAGGGCTACACTCCTTTGATTACAAACTGCCTATTTACAACAGAGAGATAAAGAAAATCGGTACTGTACACCGTATACCTTGTGAGAAATGTTGTGAGCGGGTCCCGCCGCGCTGAATGCATGTGCGGCTCTCTGTGAGCCGCGCCATTAAAAGTCGGCGTGTGACGTAATTTCCGCCGATGTCACTAGCGATGTGCGCAAGTGCTGGAATGAGAAGCTGTGCTGTATAGGTGTTGCCTAAGAAACCGGTCTAACGTGATCTAAAGACACTTAAACACAATGTGTCTTCAGCAGGATTGGGATTAGTATCTCACCTATAAGGAAAAAGGGGAATTTTCAACATTTCTCACAAGGTATACGGTATACAGTACCGATTTTCTTTATCTCTCTGTTGTAAATAGGCAGTTTGTCAATTTGTTAATTAATCCCTATTATATTACATTTCCTGTGTCAAACTTAAAGGTAATGATACCCAATATGTTTTACCTCTCAATTATAGGGGTGTTAAATATTAATACATGTGTAGTTATGCGTTATCAATAATTATTGTTCAATTCGTAGGATTTACCAGATCCTTTATGTATATGGGACGTCACATTACCTAGTGACACACACTTTATTGACAAACAGGTAGTTATTACATTTATTCTCTGTTATACACCTGATATATAGTAGTGATGATATATTGATTCCTGCTCTCATTTTGCAGCTGACAGACACAGTATAAACACAGTCATCATTGTTTTTTCTTGAAAAATTTGCCATAAGGTAAACATGTTCTTTTTCTCTTTCTTTGAGGACTTTGGTAGAGTGTTTTTACTTACATATACTTCAATGGAAAAGGGTTTACTCCATGATTACTCATATAATTTTTGTATAGATCGGACATGGAAAAATTGCCATGTATTGTGATTGTTTTTACATTGGATAAAGAGATTGTCATGTCATGTATTGTGTTTCTGATACTATTGGTTTTGATTCTATGTAGATATTCTTGTCTGTGAACAAGGTCTGAGAGACCGAAACGTCAGAGAATTTTTTTCAATTTATGGAATATCACAAATTTTTCAAAAAATAAAACTTTGTGTTTCATGCAATCTCTAACTGAGTGCCGGAGTTATTTCTATGTTATTTATGGAAGTTGGAGTGGAAATAGCACAATTTTTGGACTTGCTGTGCAAGGGCTGAGCTACAACTCACTTGCTGTAAGTCGTATGTAATATATATGAAATTTGTGGTTCACTTGCAGCAGATGCGGCAACTTGGTTTCAGTAGTTTTGGCCGCAAAAACCATGGCTACAAGTGTTTTTTTGTGGATGCATTTGCTGCAACTGTTGAAGCCAACTTTGCCGCATTTACTACAAGTTAACTGCAAGTTTCATATACATTGCATCGTACTTGCTGCAAGTGTGTTGCAGGTCAGTTCTTAGGTGCCAAGTGTGGAAGTTTTTATTGTTTTTAACATTACTTCTGCAAATAGCAGAAAAAATGCAGATGTGAAAGGGGTGTAAGTGTTAAGAAGTAGGGATAAGTTAGTTAGGACCCGTCAGTTCAAAGGCCACCGTGAAGTGGTTGATGGGCACGCGTATATTGGACAATCGGTGTACTATAGACGTTGATTGAATACATTTTACACTTCTGTAAAAATAAAAACAAAAATTTTGGGTACACAAAATGTCTTTTATCTCAGTTGTACCTCTTAGAATGATTAAAAATGATTGAAAACGTTCTATAGCAACCCATCAGATGTAAAATTACTGTGAAAATACATGATGGGCACACAAGTATACGCCCGTATGGGTACTAAGCGCCTTTGCACATATTCATGAAATATTCAAAAATGTTATAGAACATACAAATATACATAGTTGATGGATACATATTATTTATTGCATTATTGTTGTTGAGCAAAGACCCGTGGAAGTGGCATTTGCCATGAAACGGTAAGCCAACATCTGATGTTTTCCATCCCTCCCCTCATAAGCACGTTTATGGATGCTGTGTAACTGGACCTTAAATGAAAAGAATTCTCACGAGCTGGTGAGTGCTGCCGTTTTTTGTTCTTTCTTACTATTATTTATTAATTGCATTATTGTTAAATTTGAATAAATAAATTATATATGGATTCTAGACTCCTGATTCTTTAGAATCGGGCCGCCATCTAGTATATATATATATATATAAAAAAGAAAATTTTCCTTTTTTCCTGTTCTTCCTTTTTTGAATATAAATATGAAAATATAGAAAATGATAAATGCATTGCTGTGTTTGCATATTTACAAACATTTTAGTATGTTTCTATAATAATATCTGTACAGGAATTACTGTGCTAGAAATCTTTTCCTATATGTATTAAAATTGTAATCACAAGAACAGAAGAGAAAAGCTGATGTTCTTTTTTCTTGTGTGAAGTAGAAAAAACTGGTTTCTCCAATTGAATAATTGATCACAACTGCATGTAATTTGTTGATTTGTAGCTCTCTTTATAAGTTTTGTTTTTTAATTTTTTATTGTCTATGAATAAGAGCGCAGTGACGCACGAAACGCGTCAGGCGCAGGGTCTGCGTACCCATATGTAAGCTTATGAAGAGAAAAAAATAAAGAATTTAAATGCATGAAGAAACCTTTGGTGCTGGATCTTCCTTTGCTGATTTCGTTCAGGTGGTGCCAGCTGCCTATTCCAGGCACACATCCAAGGAGCAACACGCTGGATTGAAGCACCATTCCTTTCCCTGCTCCTTTACTTACACATTATGTGAAACTACCCTAACCTTTATTTAAAAACAATTAAAATCATGTGATGAGCTTACAGTTGAAAAGGGCACAACACACCTAAATATTGTATGGAGTGTACCCAGGATAACCAACTTGCATCCAAAAGTGGTATAATAACATAACATGATAGATATCGACTATAATTATGGGACAAGACCATTGGCTACTACAGTAAAATGTACAATAACAATGCCATAAGTATTTGTAGTCACAATATCTGTATCAGAGATTAAAGGGACTCGGTCAGCACAGTCCTGTCCTGACCAAGGATAGGTGCTTGTGCATCATGGCGGGACTAATCATTTAAATACACCTGTACACTTGCTTGTTTTCCCTCTATCTTCTCTCTTCTCTGGCTTTATGAAATCAGTGAATCAAAGAGCATAGGGCAGAGAAATAGGGAAACCAGCAGGTGAAATGGTGTACTTAACTAATTGGCGCCACCATGATGCACGAGCAGCTAAACTTAGTTAGAACAGTCACTCTGTGCTGATAGAGTTGCTTTAACACAAATGACTATTAACAGTCACTGAGAATTAGGGTGATCACAAGGTATATTGGTGCCCTAGACAGATAAATACAATGGTACCCCCATCCCCTGATGAACTCTTATCCCCCAAGTAAAGAAATATGTTAAAGACTAAGCTAAAAGGACCCTAACATACCCTCCTCCCCCTCCGATGGGTAGAATTATTAACTTTCTATCTAAAAATACCAGCAAAACTATACAAAATATGACAAGGGTCTCCTGTCCTTGGGAGACTTGTAAAAGGTTTAGTATTTTAGTTTCACATTGTCTTGTGAGACTCTGTATTTTGAACATAGTTACTATCTTTTGGAGCAGTGAGACTTAATGACATTTCCATTGCTGGAAGTTTATGGGTCAGGTGATGCTGGTTTGTGACCACATCCATCTCCTTTAAATAGTCACATGATCCAACACCTTATTACGGTAATAGCATATTTCTATGTTGACCATCGTGAAGTGAGAAAGTCTCTGGAAGCTGCTGAAGTCCTGCTGCTTGCAGTCCTGGTGTCTGGCCTCAACCTTGGAGTTGGAGTTTTATACTTTTTTGTTTATGTACCCCCAGTCTGTCTTCCTTCCTCCCAGTGCTCTGTTATTGAGGTGGTTAAGTCTAGTGCACTCACCGGCCTTTGCATAAGACAGGATGACTGGAGGTGACACCTAAAGACTATGCATGTGATTATTTTATAGTAGGAAAAGTCACTTGCTATAACAGATGATCAACCAAGGTTAAAAAAAATTCACTTTATTATGTACTAAAACCAACACATAGACAGTACACTGTATTAAAATCATGTAAAAAGGCTTATAACCAAAGCTTCTGCAAAGGAGCTCCCCCTATGAAACAGTAACAGGTAGCAGGAGCAGGTTCGAGATGAGGTACAAGATAAAAGGATCTTAGTGGATAAATACCAAATTGAAATCATAAGTAACAAAAAGCGTGAATATATAAGGGATAAACAGGATTTCGAATCAGGAAAGGCATATAAATGGACACACCATGGCTATCCCCGCCGACCTCGAGATGGGGCTGGTGGTTAAAAAAAAACACTGAGTTGCCCAAAACCTTCCAAGCATGATACTCCAAATATTTCCTTTGATCTCCCGTCTAGTGACGATTTTTTATCAATGGACCCCAGTGATCTGGAAGACGCACTAGACGGGGACGGAGGAGAAGAGGAAGAGATGTTACCACAGTTGGGCAAGCGAAAATCACCAACTTAAGAAAGGGTCCTGAGGAGTAGAAAGAAATAGCCTTTCTATCACAGGTAACTTCGTCTATGACTAATATTAATGAATGTAATTTACAAATCAGTAACCTTTCCTCTTACAAGCTGACTGAAAGCAAGATTGATGTGCTTTATCTAAATGGATGTCTTTTTCTCCCACTGCAAATTTGAACAAATTCACCCTTACGAAGGACTTATATTTATTTTGCAGGAAGCTAATTTTAAACTTCTGTATCACCAGCCTTCGATCTTAGACATGCTCTCAGAAAGTGAACGACAAACATTTGGAGACCTTACCTCCCTCCTTTCTGAAGAAGACAAGGAATAGGAAAAAGAGGGAGTCTTTAACAGCGATACAACCAAATTCATCAGTATTTTATGTCCAAAAAAGTTTATTTAGATAACAAACAACAAATACCAGGTGCATCACACAAATGTTAAAAACATTTAAAAAGGCAGGAGTTCTGCCATAAACGACCACTTGACAATAATGTATTAAGGGGTACCCCTCCGCTGTTCAGAGCTGACCGGATATATCCGTCACAATGTATATGACCATAAACACCTATAGGCACTTTTTCAGCCCTTGATCTGGGCTAACAAATTCCTCCTATACTATTAATACAGATATGCATGCAATAGAGTAACAGTCAATTAGTCAAGGCATACATATATTCCTCTTGTGCTGGTGAAAAATAAACCCATGCAATGGATTTTCTAGGATACAGAAACCCTGTTAAATACCGTAAGTGGGTATTAAGTTTTTAGAGACAAGCAAAGCATATTCATATATCAGAACAAAAATATAAGTTCAGATTAATTGGTTAACCCGTCCTCATAAGACTTCTGATTTAAATCATATGATCTGACAATACAAGTATTTGATGTTAAAATTAAGACCCACCATAGATCTCTGCAGGATGTGATGTTAACCCCCTGAAGGATCCTAGGATAACCTCCCAACCAATGCAAAGCTATTCAGTTAGCCTAATATAAGACCATATAATGAGGAAAATGCTGCCGCATTTGCCAAGGAAGCTTGTTAGTCAGTATATATGAAGTAGCCCATAAGTGTATAATGCCAGTTAAGATTGGATTTACCGGACTTAGATCATAGTCATGACAGCAGGAGATGTGGTGCTCCCCACACATTACGCTGCCTGCGCCTGGCAGGTTCGTCAGGGAAAAGTGACAGCTTACCATGTGTGCTGCTTATTATAGCATAGTCCGCCATTTTCCAAACATATCCTCTCCCCACGTGCGTGTAGGAGGGTCTGGAGGGCCAGTCCGCCCCCTATAATCATAGGCGCTACGGTGCATGCGCTGGTATGCCATTGCGCATGTCCGGAACCAAAGTAATGGCCGCTTCCCATAGCGACAACATTTATATAGTGAGTGCTCACTGCGCAGACGTGAGTCTCATACTGCGCATGTCTGGAACCCCGTGATACAAACATTCTTCAAGAGGGTAAGCAATGAGATTGACAGCATGAAACTAACCACAGGCAGAAACAATAATTTGTCTCCCTCAGAAAGCCAAGCTCTTCATAGTCTGAGACAGAATCCCAATTTCTTAATAAAAGAGGCTGATAAGGGAGGAAACATAGTCCTGTGACCAATCGATTTATACACCAAGGAGGCCAGACGGCAGTTAAATAATACCACAAATTACCGCCCCCTCCCATCTGATCCTACACAAGTTTCTAAAAAGAAACTTGACCAACTCATAAAATCAGCCTTCAATTTAGGAATCATTAAAAAGAGGGAACTTGATTGCCTGACCACCCAGTGCCCAAGGATACCAACATTTTATATGTTGCCAAAGGTGCATAAAAGCTTGGAAAACCGGGTCGGGGAGGCCCATAATATCAGTCATATACCTGTTTTAAAATCCTATGTGAGGGACTCCACATTTTTGTTGCAAAAACTGGAACCATTGATAATCCCTGAAAATACGTTTTTGATTACACTCAATGTTGAATCTCTTTACACCAACATCTCTCACGAGTTGGGACTAGCTGCAGAAGCCTACTTTCTGGATAAGAGCACGGTTAGCAACAGGCTCCACAATTTGTTTATCCTACTACTACTTTGTGTTCGATAGGACTTTCTATAATCAGGTGTCTGGGACCAATATGGGCGCACGTTGTGCTCCTGCAAATATCTTCCTTGGGTGGTAGGAGGAGACACACGTATACTAGTTGGAAACATTTAAGAACAATGTATTGCATTGGTTTCGGTACATTGACAATATTATTTGCCTTTGGACAGGAACGTTGGATGCTTGCTATTTCTTCATTTCATCTCTGAACGACCATCCGAGGAATATTAGACTTACCTCTGAGATTTCCTCCATCCCTATACCGAAAGCCAACAGCGACCAATGGCCTACTCCATTTTAATAGCTCCCACCCTTTGCATTTGAGACGTGATATACCTAAGGGGCAATTCTTGAGGGTATGATGCAATTGCGGCGCCCCAGAGGATTTTGAATCACATGCAAGAGAGCTCACATAGAGATTCAAAGCACGGGGATACCCACATAAGGTGATTTTGGAGGCCTATAGGTTCTCTAAGAACAAGAGCAGAGCAGAAGCCCTTTGCCCGGCTGGGAGGAGGAATTTTGACATCAGTCTGATAACCCCGTTTAACAACCAGTGGCAGGATATTCTTAACATCTTGACCAGGAACTGGGATATACTCACAAGCTATCAAAAATTAAAACCTTTCCTTTCCCACAGGTGTGGAATCATAGCGATGTGATCCTGGAACCTCAAAGACTGCCTGATGACAAGCCATTTCAAGAGAGCTACAACGCACATTGGAACAGGTACGAGATTAAATGGTTCATATGCCTGTGGAGGGTGCAATATTTGTCCGTTCATGGTGTCTTCCGATAGAATTTGTCTCCCGACATATCATCTCCAATCTGTACGAATGCATATTTCAACTGTCACTCTAGAAATGTTGTCTATGCCCCTGTTTGCGGATGCAATAAGATTTATGTGGGTCAGACAACTCAAGAACTCAGATGGAGGATACAACAACAAGTCTCCAACATTAACACCACCAGAGCTGACTCAGAAAAGGATAAACCACTGTCCTCCGTCGCAAAACACTTCATGACAAAACATGATTGCAAACCCACAAATATTCGCGTATTAGTTTTGGCAGGTGCTAGGACTGATTTTAGAGGAGGTGACATCAGCCAACAACTACTCAGATTGGAATCTAAATAGATCTTCAATCTACAGAGTCTTTCTCCACAGGGATAGAATGAGGAACTGTTATATATGGGGTTCTATAAACAATGGTGATTCACCCCTTCTGTGTTTATGACACTAATATTTGGACCTTTTTGTCCTTTTTCCTAAACAGATGCTTGAAAAATCCTCGGGTAAAACTTAAAAATTTGGAAACTTATGTAGCACCCCTGGGTCAAAGTGCCACAGTGTCATTACTGCCCCCAGGTGGTTGTGTCACAAGAGAGCAACAAAGGGTATTCCCATCAGGCAACACACACACACAACACCAACACCTCCAGGCCAGAAGGGGGAGACCAAGCCCGGGTTCAGAGTGAGCTCCCCTATATATTCTGGTCTGGGAGGAGGAAGTAGTGCAGTTCCAGAGAGGGCTGTGAAGACTGCAGTTCCTGGAGGACTGTGAAGAGGACCTGAGTGTAAAAGAGCCGTGCTAAGCTCATTCCACAGTCGCTAGCTGAGTTCTAGGCCTAAGGCTAGGGTCTGAGGAAAGGAGAAGCAAGAACACACCTGGGAGGCTGAGCAACTCCGTGCTCACCCCAGAGGAAAGGCGCATAGAACAGACACCGGAGTCCGAGACTGTGCAGGGTCACACATCCTGGTAGTCAATACCGGACGGTGGGAGTTCCAAATTCCCAGCCACACTAACCAGAGATACAGCAACGTATAGATTCCAGCAACACTGACACCAGGGAACAGGGTATAAGTAAAGGACTCGAGTTGCCTATCATACCAGTACCTCACAGGACGAGACAAGGCCGGCAGCCAAGCTTAAGCAGCAGCAGGAGCCAAGTTGCAGGCGCAGTAAGGAGCCAAAGACCTGGGGGGCCGAAAGATGTCGCAGCTGGTGGATCCCGGACAGCGAATGGGCGGTGCTGGACCCGCGGCATCGGGAGTGGATGGAGTGCCCGGTGGCGGTGCAGCGCAAGGGATGTCGCCAATCATGCCATTCCTGATGCCGTACACCCCAGGAGCTTAATACCCTCACTGAATTTAAAGAATAGCTAGTTAGCTACTACAGTATATACCCCCTGACAGAGGGACAGAGTGTCAGCATACTAATGGTATGTTAACAGTTAACCGGTCATGCACAGCGAGAGACAAAGTCCTGGTCGGATGATGACAAAGACACTGTAGAACATGTAATGGCCAGGCTGAAAGCTACCTTTGAGACCAGTGTAGATGCCAGTTTTGCTAAACAGGGGTGCACAAGCTTCAAATAGTTATAGCATAAGGTGCGACCCGACTCAGTGGTACAATAGGAATTTAAGAAAGAAAAAAGAACCACTGTATAGACGGGGGTGCACTCTTGGGTGAGTTGATTTTTATTACCGTATATACTCGTGTATAAGCCGACCCGTGTATAAGCCGACCCCCCTACTTTTGCCCCCAAAACCTGGGAAAATCTATTGACTCGTGTATAAGCCGAGGGTGGACCCTAGCACAAGTATACAGCCCCCAGCAGTGTGGTATACACCAGTCCCATAGGTAGATACAGCAGCCCCAGTGGTAGTATACACGCAGCCCCAGTAGTATATACAGCCCCAGTGGTATATACAGCCCCAGTGGTAGTATAGACGCAGCCCTAGTAGTATATACAGCCCCAGTGGTAGTATATACAGCCCCAGTGGTAGTATACAGGGCCCCAGCAGTATATACAGCCCCAGTGGTTTATACAGCCCCAGTGGTAGTATACAGGGCCCCAGAGGTATATACAGCCCCAGTGGTAGTATATACAGCCCCAGTGGTAGTATATACAGCCCCAGTGGTAGTATACAGGGCCCCAGCAGTATATACAGCCCCAGTGGTAGTATACAGGGCCCCAGAGGTATATACAGCCCCAGTGGTAGTATATACAGCCCCAGTGGTAGTATATACAGCCCCAGTGGTAGTATACAGGGCCCCAGCAGTATATACAGCCCCAGTGGTTTATACAGCCCCAGTGGTAGTATACAGGGCCCCAGAGGTATATAGCAGCCCCAGCGGTAGTATACAGGCAGCCCCAGTAATGCAGGGCCCCCCCAGCGTCTCTCCGGTCACCTGCAAAGGAAACTATACTTATCACAGTGCCGCTGTCTGTCCCGCCCGCTCGCACCCGCTCGCAGCTGCCGACCGCGATCCTCCATCTTGCGTCTTCTTCCTGTTTCCTGTGCTCGTCGCAGGGAATGACGTCATTGCCGGCGACGAGCACAGAAACAGGAAGAAGACGCAAGATGGAGGATCGCGGTCGGCAGCTGCGAGCGGGCGCGGACAGCGGCACTGTGATAAGTATAGTTTCCTTTACAGGTGACCGGAGAGACGCTGGGGGGGCCCTGCATTACTGGGGATGCGGGGGCTGCTGTATACCGATGTATACATCGGTATGTACCGATGTATACATCGGTATACAGCACTGACTCGCGTATAAGCCGAGGGGGGTACTTTTCAGCCCAATTTTTGGGCTGAAAAACTCGGCTTATACGCGAGTATATACAGTAGATTTTTAAGTATTTGCAAGTGACAGTGTACAACAGAGACAATAAAAACATTTAAAACAGTTACTAGGTAACTTGTCACCCACCCACACATACCCCCACCAAAAGTGGTAGGTGGGGGGGATCAATTGTAAACACTAGGCTAAAACATCAATCGTTATAGCATAATGACAGGCAATGTTTAAGTGCTACAATAATAAACACTGGCCAAGAGGCAGGTTAGATTGCAAGTGCTGAAACAATATAGAAAGACAAGCGCTTATTATAAATCATACAGTAAATCATGAACTTATAAGATAACACATTACAATCAAACCCATTTGTGGGTAGCAAAACCAATTCTACCTCACCAGGGCCACAGCATAAGGTGCACTCAAGACTACTGCCAGTAACCAGATATCCAAGCCTAATGTAGATCCCTGCCAGGATGTGTAATCATCCTATGGCGTATGGGGTGTGGTGAGCGGCCCGAAGCGTGTCGCCAACCAGGTTTCGTCAGGGGCTGAGGCCATTCTGGTTGTACCTGTCTTTAAATATGCTTATCAACCGCATTACACACAAGGATGCATACCCATTACCACGAATTGAGGAATCATTAGCTGTATTAAAATCTGCTAAGTACTTTTCCACCTTATATCTGACTAGTGGGTATTGGCAAGTTCCTGTGGCAGAGGCTGACTGTGAGAAGACAGCACTCACCACGCCGATGGGCCTCTCCAAGTTCAACTGTATGCCGTTTGGACTCTGCAATGCACCCGGTACATTCCAGAGACTAATGGAGTGCTGCCTAGGACACAAGAACTTTGAAACTGTTCTCCTGTACCTGGATGACGTCATAGTCTACTCCAAGATGTATGAAGAGCATCTGCAACACTTGGCGGAAGTGTTTGAAGCCTTGTCCGGTTATGGTATGAAAATAAAGCCATCCAAGTGTCACCTGCTGAAACCAAAGGTACAGTACCTCGGCCATGTAGTAAGCTCTGAAGGTGTAGCACCGGATTCCGGGAAGGTTGCCGTGATAAGGGATGGGGCAAGACCCACCAGCGTGAAAGAGGATAGGCAATTCCTGGGACTGGTTGGCTGTTATAGAAGGTTCATCAAGGGGTGTACAAAGCAGGCAGCCCCCCTACAAGACATCCTGGTAGGACAGTCTAAGAAGTCTCCGGTCCGGAGTCCTCCTTCCCAGTGGAGTCATGGAAAGGAAAAGTCCTTCAAGAAGTTGAAGTGGGCCCTGACAGGGGATGAAATCCTGGCATACCCTGATTACCATCAACCCTTCCTTCTGTACATGGATGCCAGCAATGTGAGATTGGGAGCAGTACTGTCTCAAGTGCAAGAGTGTAAAGAAAGAGTCATTGCCTTTGCAAGTAGAAAGCTCCGTCCTACCGAAAGAAACCCGGAAAATTACAGTTCCTTCAAGTTAGAACTACTGGCAGTAGTCTGGGCTGTAACAGAGCATTTCAAACATTATCTGGCTGCTGCAAGATTTACCATCTATACAGATAACACCCTGCTTACTCACCTGGACTCAGCAAAACTAGGTGCGCTGGAGCAGCGATGGATAGCCTGGCTGTCTAACTACAATTTCACCATCAAGTATAAAGCAGGCCGTATGAATAGAAATGCAGATGCCTTATCCCGGATGCTGCACCTAAAAGACGTGGAAGAGGAACTGGAGGTGCTAGAAGAAATAGAGCTACCGGCCTTTCACCGCCCTAAAGCATCCCCGTACAGAACAGGTGTGTACCAGAAGCATCAGAAGGCAACGCTCAACCCATTACCACATTACGGATGCGCTGAGACATAGGACAGTGACCCGGCTGTGAAGCTAGTCAAGGACTTACTGACCCAGGAGGGTGCGTACCTTGGTTAGAATGTTCCAGTTGAAGCTCAGCAGTTGTGGAAGTAAAAAAATGAACTGCTCCTGTATCAAAGTAAGTTTTGCAGAAGCTATACCAACCCAAAGACTCATGAGTTGGTCTGGCAAATCATTGTACCCAAGAGAGATGTCAAAATGGTCTTGGAAGCCTATCATGATGGCGCAGGGCATTTTGGATGGAAGAAATTGGAAGGGCTCTTAAGAGAAAGATTCTACTGGGTTGGCATGCGAAGATCAATTGAAGATTGGTGTACAAAATGTGGCCCGTGCAACCTGAGAAGAAAGGATCAAGAAAGTCAGAGAGCTCCACACCAGTCCATACGTTACCAAGCAACCCCTGGAATTAGTAGCCCTAGACCACGTCAAATTAACACCAAGCAAATCCGGCTATGTTTACGCCTTGACCATAGTGAACCACTATTCCTGTTTCCTAGTGGTGGTGCCAGTGAAGGACTTAACGGCAAGAACTGCAGCAAAGGCATTCCAGACGTACCTTTGCAGACCCCATTGTTACCCTGAACAGGTCTTAGCAGATCAAGGTCCAGCCTTTGAAGCAGAGGTGTTTCTAGAATTCTGTAATATGTATGGATGTAAGAAGATCCGCACAACACCTTATCATCCTCAAACAAATGGCTTATGTGAGAAGATGAACCACATAGTGATTGACCTCTTAAAGACCTTACCAGCATCAGAAAGGAACCAATGGCCAGAGAAGCTACCAGACCTGGTAGACTTGTATAACCATGTCCCAGTGAGTTCTACCAATTGCACCCGATAAGCTGCCAATTGATTTAGATATGGGAATTTTGAAACCAGACGCAGAAGTTACAAAAGCCAGTTGGGATACCCTACGCCAGCAGAAGTATCGCCAAATCCAAAAATGTGTTGAGAAGAGTCTCCAGCAAACTAGAGAAAAACAGGAGAAAACCTATAATCAACATGCCCCAGCAACTCCATTGCAACCTGGTGAACAAGTGCTGAAAAGGAAAAGACTCACCAACAAATTAGATGGCCAATGGGAACCAACACCATACACTGTTCGCCCATCAAGCTTTGACAATACAAAAGTGTGCCTAATTAGTAAAGATGAAGGTAGAACCACATCAGCCATATCAAGAGATCACTTAAAATTGTGTCCTGAAACCCTGAAGACACCAGAGGTGTATATGCACCTGTTGAACCCAAGAAAGAAGAGATGTGTTCCATACTGTATTAGGAGATTTTCCAAAAACCTGGACAAATTACCAGGGAGCAGTCGGCAGTCGTAGTACCAATGCTCGCATTTCTTGAAGTGGTAGTACCTGAGCCAGTACCTGAACCCGTGCAACAAGAAGTTCCAAGAGAGGAAGAACTGGAAGTAGGACCCGTAGAGGAAGAACAGGAAGAACAGATTCCTGGTCCCAGTGAACTTGCCAGTCCTGCTGTCAGATCTATGTCTCACTCAGAATCAGAGACACCTACAAGATACACCTCTGCACATAGCATCATGCTTAGTATACTCGGTACACCTGTAGTAAGGTCACAGCATAGTACACAGGGTCAGCTTCCAGCTCGGTACAAAGATTAAAGTGTAAAAATGTGAATAAAGTAATGTATATACAGTTGTGGCCAAAAGTAACATAGTAACATAGTTTTTAAGGTTGAAGGAAGACTTTAAGTCCATCTAGTTCAACCCATAGCCTAACATGTTGATCCAGAGGAAGGCAAAAAAAAACCCCATGTGGCAACACTAGCTCCACGTTGGGGGAAAAAATTCCTTCCTGACTCCAGATATGGCAATCAGACTAATTCCCTGGATCAACGCCCTATCAAAGGATCCAGTATATATAACTGGTAATATTATAGTTTTCAAGAAAGGCATCCAGGCCCTTCTTAAATGTTAGTAGTGAGTCACTCATTACAACATCATGTGGCAGAGAGTTCCATAGTCTCACTACTCTTACAGTAAAGAATCCACGTCTGTGATTATGATTAAACCTTCTTTCCTCCAGACGTAGGGGATGCCCCCTTGTCCCCGTCTCAGGCCTAAGAGTAAAGAGATCATTAGAAAGTTCTCTGTACTGTCCCCTCATATATTTATACATTATTATAAGATCACCGCTAAGCCTTCGTTTTTCCAAGCTAAATAACCCCAAGTTTAATAACCTGTCTTGGTATTGCAGACCCCTCAGTCCTCTAATAACCTTGGTCACTCTTCTCTGGACCCGCTCTAGTTCAGCTATGTCTTTCTTATACACCGGAGACTAGAATTGTACAGAGTATTCTAAGTGTGGTCGCACTAGTGACTTGTATAGAGATAAAATGATGTTCTCCTCATGAGCATCTATGCCTCTTTTAATGCATCCCATTGTTTTATTTGCCTTTGCAGCAGCTGCCTGACACTGGCCACTAAATGTCAGTTTGTCATCTGCCCATACACCCAGGTCTTTTTCAGTGACAGTTTTGCCCAGTGTTTTACAATTAAGCACATAATTATACCTTTTGTTTCCTCTGCCCAAGTGCATGACCTTACATTTATCCCCATTAAAGCTCATTTGCCATTTAGCAGCCCAAGCTTCTAGTTTACATAAATCCTCCTGTAATATAAAATTGTCCTCCTCTGTATTGATTACCCTGCTGAGTTTAGTGTCATCTGCAAATATTGAGATTCTAGTCTGTATGCCCCCTGCAAGGTTGTTAATAAATATGTTAAAAAGAAGCGGGCCCAATACTGACCCCTGTGGTACCCCACTGTTAACTGTGACCCATTCTGAGTGTGTTCCATTAATAACCACCCTTTGTTTCCTATCACTGAGCCAGTTCTTAACCCACTTACAAATATTTTCCCCTATCCCCATTGCTCTCATATTATGTATCAACCTTTTGTGTGGCACCTTATCAAAAGCTTTTGAAAAGTCCATATACACCATGTTCACTGCATTTCTTTGGTCCAGTCCAGAACTTACCTCTTCATAGAAGCTTATCAGGTTAGTTTGAGACGAACGGTACCTCGTAAACCTATGTTGATATTGGGTCATGAGGTTATTTTTCTTCAGATACTCCAGTATAGCATCTCTTAGAAAACCCTCTAGGATTTTACCCACAGTAGAGGTTAAGCTTGTTGGCCTATAATTTCCAAGTTCAGTTTTTGTCCCCGTTTTGAATATTGGCACCACATTTGCTATACACCAGTCCTGTGGTACAGACCCTGTTATTATGGAATCTTTAAAGATTAAAAATAATGGTTTATCTATGACGGTACTTAATTCCTGCAGTTCTCTGGGGTGTATCCCATCCTGGCCTGGGGATTTGTCAACTTTAGTGACTTTTAGACGGTGCCGTACTTCCTGGTGGGTTAAGCAGGTTACATTTAATGGGGAGTTTTTATTACCACTGATCATGTTGTCAATCATGGGATATTCTTGTGTAAACATTGTTGCAAAAAAGTCATTTAGCATATTGGCTTTTTCAAAGAGACTCCTTTTACATAATATTTACCAACCCCGGTGGAAAAAGGACTCATCACCGGAGAAACTGCTTTTTGAACTCTTTTTTTTTTTTTTTAACTGATAATTTTTATTGACAATTTTCAAATATATTACAACCAGTAAAAGGGAATAAATATCGAACATATCAATGGTATCATATGTACATTATTCAGCAGTAGTATCCATAGAAATATCCCCTAATATCCAACTTTCCCTCTCTAACCCCTCCCCCACCCAAACACCTTGATCAAATAGGGAACCGAGAGAAAAAATCTCCCCCATATATTCCGGGAGACATGGGGTCTTTCAAGTCACCCCCCCAATTCTGATCCGGGACCTGATCAATTGCCTGTAATTTTCAGTTTCCCCAATGTACCCTTTAACTCCTCCGTATTGTTCCATGTTGAATTCCTAAAGGGGTAAACCACACTTTTGATACGTGAGTTAGAAAGTTGTGTTGTTATAAATTTCTTCCATTTTTTATCATCCTTATTTCTTTCCGCTTCCATCCCCTCCCAATCCATTATATTAGTAATTTCTGCTATAATATCCTGTAACCGGGGAGGCGAAGCCACCAGCCAGCGACTCAATATCAACTTTTTGGTCGACATAGCTAATAGATGAGCCACATGAAGGTCATTCTTGTGTAATCGTAACTTATTCATATCATGGAATATCCATATAGCAGGGCGGAGAGGTACATCAATCCCCAGCACGTCCCCTGTCCTCTGTTGGACAGCCTTCCATAATTCTCTAATGACCTCGCATCCCCAGATGCAGTGCAACAGGTCTGCTTTTGGTTCTCGACATTTCGGGCAATGGGTCAGTCTGTTCGGCTTATCTTTGTTAGGTGGTAAGTCAAATTCCAGAATGGCTCTATGGATTAGTCTAAGATGTGTATCCCTCCACCTCTCATCCACTATATTCTCACGTAGTTGTTTCCTACCCACCAGGATGTGTTCCCCCAACCCAGGATCCTGAAGTCTCTTTTCCCACCCCTCAAAGAGGTTGTTCTTCCCACTCGGGAGTAGGTGGTCTCTTAAAGTCTGATATAATGTTGAAATGTTTGTCATTGTGAGGTCCATCGTCATGAACAAGTCCCAGTCGTTTTTACCATATTCTGCACCTATATTTATTAATAATGTCATTATATGTTCTCGTAATTGTCTATATTGTAATGATTAATTCTTGGGAGTTCGTATCTATCGCTAATCTCCTGCCACGTGGACCATCTAGCCTCCGTTAAATGGAAAAGATCCTGAGGAGTTTTTATGCCTCTCTCTTTCCATATCTGGAAAAGTTTATTTTCCCTGCCCAAAGGAAAAGCTGGGCTCCTCCATATGTCTATATATTTTGAAATTCTCCATGGCAATTGGAGTTTTTTGCGTACGGCTTTCCACGATGCTATCATGTCTTTTTTTTTTATTTTATTGTTTTTTGTAATTTTTATATTTTAAGACTCTGTTCATATTATTGTTATTCCTTCTTTATGTTTACTTTGTTGAAAAGTTGCCACAGTCCCGAAGTACTGTCTTTCACTAAGGGGGAATGTGGCACCCCTGGGTCAAAGTACCCAGTGTCATCACTGCCCCCAGGTGGTGGTGTCACAAGAGAGCAACAAAGGGTATTCTCATCAGGCAACACACACACAACACCAACACCTCCAGGCCAGAAGTGGAAAACCAAGCCCTTGTTCAGGATGAGCTCCACTATATATTCTGGTCTGGGGAGGAGGATGTCAGTGCAGTTCCAGAGAGGGCTGTGAAGAGTGCAGTTCCTGGGAGGACTGTGAAGAGGACCTGGGTGTAAAAGAGCCGTGCTAAGCTCATCCCAAAGTCGCTAGCTGAGTTCCAGGCCTAAGGCTAGGGTCTGAGGAAAGGAGAAGCAAGAACACACCTGGGAGGCTGAACAACTCCGTGCTCACCCCAGAGAAATGGCGCATAGAATGGACACCGGAGTCCGAGACTGTGCAGGGTCACACATCTCGGCAGTTAATACCTGACGGTGGGGGTTCCAGATTCCCAGCCACACTAACCAGAGACACAGCAACATATAGATTCCAGCAACACTGACACCCGGGAACAGGGTATAAGTAAAGAACTCGAGTTGCCTGTCATACCAGTACTTCACAGGATGAGACAGGGCCGGCAGCCAAGCTTAAGCAGCAGCAGGAGCCAATTTGCAAGCGCGGTAAGGGAACCAAAGACCTGGCTGAGTGAGAATAACCCAAGTTGCTCTCAAGACTCCGTGGACAGCTTTTACTATCTGCTCCAGTAAAGGACTGAGAAAACTACAAACAGTGAGTCTGCCTATTCCTTGTGCCCGTCACCCTGCATCCCACACATAGACTATTTATACTGCCCTGGGGATTGGCTTTACTCATGGAGAGCCGTCCCATCCCAGCTGCCATCCATCATCCCCGGAGGTTCTGCAGCAACGGTGGTCCCCACTGACCACATGCCCCAGGTGGCGTCACAACAAATCCCCTATAAATAACCCCTTCCTTTTTGGACTGAGCTCAGGCCACGGGACCGGGTCATGACTACCGTGATCCCAGAGAGACAGCATCGGCCTGGCCTCGAGTACCCCACGGCCTGGGGGTGCCTCACTTACACCTCAACTTCTGTACCAACTTTCGCTGGGAATTTTTTTTCTACTTGAATTCTCTATCCGGACTTAAATAATTTTTAGAAATAATTAAGGACTAAACTGTTGTGGAAGTGCTTTCACTACAAGCCTCTTTGGATGGAATGTTCTGACAGATAGGGATAGTCATTACTGTACATCATATTAGGACTCATATATTGCATATAGGATCCTTTGTTATTTGCGCACTTGGCTGTCAAGAAAGTGTTCAGTTGTTTGTGTACTTTTTGGAATAATGGGAGTTGGTTACTATCTACTCCCTTTGCTGTATGGTCAACACCTTTTGCCATATATTTTTTCTACCAACATTGGAAGACGTGAATTCCCCCTTCCCTCCTTCACCCCTTTTCCCTTCCCACTTCCCCTCCCCTTCCCCTTTATTGGTGCACTAGTCCCTCAGGTCTGCAGATAGGATTTTTTACAGACACCTTAAGTTGCCTCTGCTTAGGGCAATTCTTTACCCTCAGATGTTGTCCTTAGTGTCCGTTTATGCCTTAGTCAAACGGACATTTAGGCAACAACTGCTTTGTTATTTTTTTTTTTTTTTGAACCATCGTTTTTTATTTTGCATTGTAAATAAACGTGCAGTTATAAACTTGACGAAAAATTCACAGTGATATAAAAAAATAACAACAACATTGAAATGGTGCATCACATTATGACAAATTGTTCTGTCGTCAGTAACTGTTTTCTATTAATATTCCATAAAATAGTGACTAGTAACTCCCGAACCCACCCTCTTCCCTTGCTAGCATGCATTTCAACAGATCTTGTTCATGATTGATTTTACTGTAAATTTCGTTTTGTAGTTTTAAGCCTGGCAGACATATTTAAGTCTGCCCAAAGTGTCTCCCAAGTCCTCATTGGCGTACCATGCTGAAGACCTATGAGACACCATGAGAGTTCCTATTTCTTCATCAGTGAATTCCTGTTCAATGAAATTTCTCCATTTATTAAAAAATTTCTTTGTCAGTGTACTGGGGTTACGCGTAGCGTCCAAGGATTCTATTGCAAGTGTTTTTCGTAATGAATTTTTGATCTGTGGCAGGTCAGGGGGTCTATCATTTAACCAGAACTGTAGCAGCAATCTCTTTGCAGTTATTGCTATATAATGAAACAAAATATGTGGTTGTTTCTTTCCTGTCGAGTCGTTTTGGTAGTGGAAAAGCCAAAGCATTGGGTTCAATCTGTCTAATCCTGCACGAATTCCTCTCGCCCACTGATCCACTGATTTCCAGAGTCTTTGAGAAGACGGACAGGACCAAAGGCCGTGTTCTAAATCTGTCATGTGTGCGTTGCATTTAGGACAGTGTACCCACTTCTCCTGCCTCCCTGGTGTCGAGGGTATATTAAATGCCAAAATTGTCCCATGGATAATCCTAAATTGGGAGTCTCTCCATCTCTCATCCTGTACAAAACGTCTGCATGTCTCCCAACCTTCTATTATTTTCTGTGTGAGGTCAGGGTCGTCTATATGCTTTTTCCATTTTGTGAAAAGAGTTACTTTCTTTGCTGGTCGTAAAACTGTCTGTAAATTAGCGTAGAGAGAGGTTATAGAAATCTCATCTTCATTCATAGCCAGCAGTTTGGACCATAGATTATCACTGACCTCTCTCGTTGTGAGAGAGGTAATGATGAACCTGGCGGTATTGCATGGCCTGGTATCTAGGAAGGTTGTATGTATGAAGGACCTCATTTTCAGTCATCCATCTTTTTTCTCCTGGTATCATGAGGTCTTTTAGTGTTTTGATTCCTTTCTCTCTCCACGCCAAAAACAATTGATTCTCACGACCTAACGGAAATGCCGGGCATTTCCAAGGGCTGAGTGATTTAGAAATCTTCCATGACAGATTAAGTTTTTTCCTTACCCCCTTCCATGTTGCTATCGTGTCCCTAAATATTATTGAGTTCTTGATGGGTTTGGGCAATTGAGGCAATGGCGTATGTAGTATAGCTGATAGTTCCCAGGTCTAGCAAACTCCCCCTCTAGGGCCGTGTCTGAGTGTCTACCAGTGCCCCTAATCCAATCAAGGACATTGCGTAGGATACATGTCAGGTTATAGCCACGAATGTCTGGAAGCTGAAGGCCTCCCTCTCGTTTTGGACGTATCAGTACATTGTAAGTCAGTCTAGGTCTTTTCCCTTTCCATAGGAAGTTCGAAAAGGCTTTGTTCAATCTATTTAAATCTGTATGTTTTAACAGCATGGGGATATTCTGGAGCGGATATAATAGTCTAGCGAAGCTAATCATCTTAAGTAGATGACATCTACCCATCAAAGAAAGTGGCAAATTGGCCCACCCTGTAAGTTCCTTTTCGATTTTTAGGAGAATTGGAGTAAAATTCAGTTTGTAGGTTTGAGTGGGATTTCTGGCCAGATGAATGCCTAAGTACTTAATGCTATCTTTAGCGACTGGGATGTTACAAAATTGCGGGCGCTGTGATAGTTTACTTTTTGAATTAAGGAACATTATCTCACATTTCTCTTTATTTAGTCGGAAACCTGATTGTTTACCTAGGGTGTCTATGTTTTCAAGAACTTGGGATAGGTCCCTTTCCGGGTTTCGCATATACAAGACAATATCATCAGCAAAATGTGATAATTTGGCTTCTTTGGTTCCCACCCTAAAACCTTCATAAATGGAGCTCTGTTCTAAGAACAGAGCAAGGGGTTCTATGGCCAGATTGAATAATAGTGGTGAAAGTGGGCACCCTTGTCTTGTACCCTTCTGCAATGTAAAGGAGTCCGACAGGTATCCTGGTGTACTGACACATGCTTTTAGGTTGTTATATAGAGATTGAAGATACTGACCCCATCCCAAAAGAAACTGCGGATGGGTACCCTTCCTAACAAACAACAATCACAAAAGGTAATTCATATGTGAAAAAGCCTAAAACAGAAAAGCAGTAAAGAAATATTTATACACATACTACAATACAAATAGTAAATCGTAGAAATTTTATTTAACCAATATTGAATTTACATTTTAGAGAAAGTCATATAAAAACAGATAATAGTATAAAAGAGAAAAGGAACCCCCTTAAGCAAACAAATGAGAGAGTGGGGTAGTATAAAGTCGAGCTTGATACAGTATGTATAACACGAAGCTAAAATACTCAGTAGCTGGTCATCAAAATAACAAAGCAGTTGGAATAGTGGGTGCGTTCAGACATGATGTATTTCATTTCATTAGTTATACTCTCTTCTTTTCTCTCCAAACTTAATTTAGGTTGTTGTCTTTCATATTTCTCTGTCTCTCTGTTTAATTCATATATTAACTTAGTACCTGGCCTTTTTGTTAGAATCTATTTATATTTGCATACTGTAATTATATTGCATCATTAGGTATTATATTTTCCTATCATATGATATACCTGAGGGAACTATCTATACCCACCACGTTCTTGTCCACATAAACTTCCACTGTTAACCCTCAATTTGCATGTTCATCCACTTTAGCCATTTCCCAGATGCACAGTAATAGACTAACGTGATTCCCTAGGGCGCGCATGTGCAATGCGCATCCACCATCTTAGGACACCAGCATCTGAAGCCGAATACACCCATACGCATGCGCATTAGCACAATCAATGTACTATCTATTCCCCTTAGCTAAATCTCTATGGCACTTCCGGGACCCGGCGGACAACTTCCGGTCCGGATCCACTGGTCTCCACACAAACCAAATGTAGAGGTGAATTGAACATACACTAATTGGTAAACTATATTGACATTATTTAACCCCTTCACCCCCGAGCCCATTTTTGCTTATTTTAGCCTTAATGCCCGAGCCATTTTTTGCAATTCTGACCAGTGTCCCTTTATGAGGTTATAACTCTGGAACGCTTCAACCGATCCTAGCGATTCTGAGATTGTTTTTTCGTGACATATTGGGCTTCATGTTAGTATTAAATTTAGGTCAATAATTTTTGCGTTTATTTGTGAAAAAATCAAAAATATGGCAAAAATTTTGAAAATTTCGAAATTTTCAAATTTTGAATTTTTTTTCTGCTAAACCAGAGAGTTATGTGACACAAAATTGTTGATAAATAATATTTCCCACATGTCTACTTTATATCAGCACAATTTTGGAAAAAAAATTTTTTTGGGGTAGGAAGTTATAAGGGTTCAAAGTTCATCAGCAATTTTTCATTTTTCCACCAAAATTTACAAAACCATTTTTTTTAGTGACCACATCACATTTGAAGTCCGTTTGAGGGGTGTACATGACAGAAAACACCCACAAGTTATACCATTCTAAAAACTGCACCCCTCAAGCTACTCAAAACTACATTCAAGAAGATTATTAACCCTTCAGGTGCTTCACAGGAACTAAAGCAAAGTGGAAACAAAAAATGGATATTTAAATTTTTCCAACAAAAATGTTCTTTTAGCCTCAAATCTTTCATTTTCACATGGGCAACAGCATAAAATGGATCCTAAAGTTTGTTGGGCAATTTCTCCTGAGTATATCGATACCTCATATGTGGTCATAAACAACTGTTTGGGCGCACGGCAGGGCTCAGAAGGGAAGGAGCGCAATTTGACTTTTGGAGCTAATTTTCCATTCAAAAAGTGAAATTGCGCTCCTTCCCTTCTGAGCCCTGCCGTGCGCCCAAAGAGTGGTTTATGACCACATATGAGGTATCGATGTACTCAGGAGAAATTGCCCAACAAATTTTAGGATGAACTTTATGCTGTTGGCCATTTGAAAATTTAAAAAATTAGGCTAAAACAAAATTTTTGTGAAAAAAAAAAGTACTTTTTAATTTTTACAGATCAATTTGTGAAGCACCTGGGGGTTCAATATGCCCACTACCCATCTAGATAAGTTCCCTGGGGTGTCTAGTTTCCAAAATGGGGTCACTTGTGGGGGAACTCCAATGTGTAGGCACACAGGGGCTCTCCAAACGCAACATGGTGTCCACTAACAATTTGAATGGAAAATCAGGTCAACTTGTTAGCGGACACATGTCACGTTTGGAGAGCCCCTGTGTGCCTACACATTGGAGCTCCCCCACAAGTGACCCCATTTTGGAAACTAGACACCCCAGGGAACTTATCCTGATGGGTTGTGAGCATATTGAACCCCTAGGTGCTTCACAAATTAATCCGTAAAAACGAAAAAGTACTTTTTTTCCACTTTTTTTTTTTTTTTTTCCCATTTATTTGTGAAGCACCTGGGGGTTCAATATGCCCACTACCCCTCTAGATAAGTTCCCTGGGGTGTCTAGTTTCCAAAATGGGGTCACTTGTGGGGGAACTCCAATGTGTAGGCACACAGGGGCTCTCCAAACGCAACATGGTGTCCGCTAACAATTTGAATGGAAAATCAGGTCAACTTGTTAGCGGACACATGTCACGTTTGGAGAGCCCCTGTGTGCCTACACATTGGAGCTCCCCCACAAGTGACCCCATTTTGGAAACTAGACACCCCAGGGAACTTATCCTGATGGGTTGTGAGCATATTGAACCCCCAGGTGCTTCACAAATTAATCCGTAAAAACGAAAAAGTACTTTTTTTCCACTTTTTTTTTTTTTTTCCCATTTATTTGTGAAGCACCTGGGGGTTCAATATGCCCACTACCCCTCTAGATAAGTTCCCTGGGGTGTCTAGTTTCCAAAATGGGGTCACTTGTGGGGGAACTCCAATGTGTAGGCACACAGGGGCTCTCCAAACGCAACATGGTGTCCGCTAACAATTTGAATGGAAAATCAGGTCAACTTGTTAGCGGACACATGTCACGTTTGGAGAGCCCCTGTGTGCCTACACATTGGAGCTCCCCCACAAGTGACCCCATTTTGGAAACTAGACACCCCAGGGAACTTATCCTGATGGGTTGTGAGCATATTGAACCCCCAGGTGCTTCACAAATTAATCCGTAAAAACGAAAAAGTACTTTTTTTCCACTTTTTTTTTTTTTTCCCATTTATTTGTGAAGCACCTGGGGGTTCAATATGCCCACTACCCATCTAGATAAGTTCCCTGGGGTGTCTAGTTTCCAAAATGGGGTCACTTGTGGGGGAACTCCAATGTGTAGGCACACAGGGGCTCTCCAAACGCAACATGGTATCCGCTAACAATTTGAATGGAAAATCAGGTCAACTTGTTAGCGGACACATGTCACGTTTGGAGAGCCCCTGTGTGCCTACACATTGGAGCTCCCCCACAAGTGACCCCATTTTGGAAACTAGACACCCCAGGGAACTTATCCTGATGGGTTGTGAGCATATTGAACCCCCAGGTGCTTCACAAATTAATCCGTAAAAACGAAAAAGTACTTTTTTTCCACTTTTTTTTTTTTTTTCCCATTTATTCGTGAAGCACCTGGGGGTTCAATATGCCCACTACCCCTCTAGATAAGTTCCCTGGGGTGTCTAGTTTCCAAAATGGGGTCACTTGTGGGGGAACTCCAATGTGTAGGCACACAGGGGCTCTCCAAACGCAACATGGTGTCCGCTAACAATTTGAATGGAAAATCAGGTCAACTTGTTAGCGGACACATGTCACGTTTGGAGAGCCCCTGTGTGCCTACACATTGGAGCTCCCCCACAAGTGACCCCATTTTGGAAACTAGACACCCCAGGGAACTTATCCTGATGGGTTGTGAGCATATTGAACCCCCCAGGTGCTTCACAAATTAATCCGTAAAAACGAAAAAGTACTTTTTTTCCACTTTTTTTTTTTTTTCCCATTTATTTGTGAAGCACCTGGGGGTTCAATATGCCCACTACCCCTCTAGATAAGTTCCCTGGGGTGTCTAGTTTCCAAAATGGAGTCACTTGTGGGGGAGCTCCAATGTTAAGGCACACAGGGGCTCTCCAAACGCGACATGGTGTCCGCTAACAATTCCAATTGTTAGCAAACACCAGGTTGCGTATGGAGAGCCCCTGTTTGCCTACACATTGGAGTTCCCCCACAAGTGACCCCATACACATATAATCATATATAATCACACATATAATATAATTACACATATAATTACACAACTGTACCCAGCCTTTCAGAAGGACAGGTCACCGTGAGGCGAGGCCTGGCCTTTCTGCAGGAAGGGATTTGTTCTAGCACCGGAATAAGACCCCCAAAGCCATGGTAAAGACTAAGGGGGCACTTATCGTAGTGCATGTCAGGTTGGTGTGTTGTAGTGTACATCAGGGTGTGTGTCAGGTTGGTGTGTTGTAGTGTACATCAGGGTGTGTATGTCAGGTTGGTGTGTTGTAGTGTACATCAGGGTGTGTGTGTGTTTGTGTATGATGTTGTGGGTGCATGTCAGTCTGGGGTCGTGTGATAGATTTCGAAACATCCAAAGATACACAAAGATACACAAACACATGCAGCCAGTCATGAAACACACACACACGCAGCCAGCAACACATATGCACACATACACAGCCAGCCATGAACACGCAGAGATGCAGCCAGTCATGAACACACACAGATGCAGCCAGCCATGAAACACACACACACGCAGCCAGCCATGAACACACACACACACACGCAGCCAGCCATGAACACACACACGCAGCCAGCCATGAACACACACGCAGCCAGCCATGAACACACACACACAGCCAGCCATGAACACATACACGCAGCCAGCTATGAACACATACAAACACATTCTGCCAGCCATGAATACACACACACATGCAACCAGCCATGCATGTACACACAGCCAGCCATGCATACACACACACAGCCATGCATGCACACACACAGCCATGCATGCACACACAGCCAGCCATGCATGCACACACACAGCCAGCCATGAACACACACACCGCAGCCAGCAACACACATGGATACATACACAGCCAGCCATGAACACAGACACACACAGCCAGCCATGAACACAGACACACGCAGCCAGCCATGAACACACACACGCAGCCAGCTATGAACATACACCACGCAGCCAGCTATGAACACAAACACATGCAGCCAGCCATGAAACACACACACACAGTCAGTCATGCACACACACACAACCAGCCATGCATGCACATACACACAGCCATGCATACGCACACACAGCCAGCCATGCATACGCACACACATGCAGCCAGCAACACACATACACAGCCAGCCATGAACACAGACACACGCAGCCAGCCATGAACACAGACACACGCAGCCAGCCATGAACACACAGACAGACGCAGCCAGGCATGTACACACACACAGATGCAGCCAGCCATGAACACACAGACAGATGCAGCCAGGCATGTACACACACACACAAACGCAGCCAGGCATGCACACACGCACACAGACGCAGCCAGGCATGTACACACCCACAGACACAGCCAGGCATGTACACACACAGACGCAGCCAGGCATGCACACACACAGACGCAGCCAGGCATGTACACACGCACACAGACGCAGCCAGGCATGTACACACACAGATTCAGCCAGGCATGTACACACACACACACACAGATGCAGCCAGGTATTTACACATGCACACAGACGCAGCCAGGCAAGTACACACACAGACGCAGCCAGGCATGCACACCACACACACAGATGCAGCTAGGCATGTACACACACAGATGCAGCCAGGCATGTACACACACACACACACAGATGCAGCCAGGCATGTACACATGCGCACAGACGCAGCCAGGCATGTACACACACAGATACAGCCAGGCATGTACATACGTACACACAGACGCAGCCAGGCATGTACACACACACAGACACAGCCAGGCATGTACACACACAGACGCAGCCAGGCATGTACACACGCACACAGACGCAGCTAGGCATGTACACACACAGATGCAGCCAGGCATGTACACACACACACACACAGATGCAGCCAGGCATGTACACATGCACACAGACGCAGCCAGGCATGTACACACACAGATGCAGCCAGGCATGTACACAGACACAGCCAGGCATGTACACACACAGACGCAGCCAGGCATGCACACACACAGACGCAGCCAGGCATGTACACACGCACACAGACGCAGCTAGGCATGTACACACACAGATGCAGCCAGGCATGTACACACACACACACAGATGCAGCCAGGCATGTACACATGCACACAGACGCAGCCAGGCATGTACACACACAGATGCAGCCAGGCATGTACATACGCACACACAGACGCAGCCAGGCATGTACACACACACAGACACAGCCAGGCATGTACACACACACACAGACGCAGCCAAGCATGTACACACACACACACAGCCAGGCATGTACACATGCACACAGACACAGCCAGGCATGTACACATGCACACAGACGCAGCCAGGCATGTACACACACACACAAATGCAGCCAGGCATGTACACATGCACACAGACGCAGCCAGACATGCACACACACACAGACGCAGCCAGGCATGTACACACGCACACAGACGCAGCCAGGCATGTACACACACAGATGCAGTCAGGCATGTACATACGCACACAGAATGTACGCACACACAGACTCAGCAAGGCATGTACACACACACAGACTCAGCAAGGCATGTACACACACACACAGACCAGCCAGGCATGTACACACACACACACACAGCCAGGCATGTACACAAGCACACAGACGCAGCTAGGCATGTACACATGCACACAGATGCAGCCAGGCATGTACACATGCACGAGACGCAGCCAGGCATGCACACACACAGAGACGCAGCCAGGCATGTACACACGCACACAGACGCAGCCAGGCATGTACACACACAGATGCAGCCAGGCATGTACACACACACACACACACAGATGCAGCCAGGCATGTACACATGCAGACGCAGCCAGACATGTACACACACAGATGCAGCCAGGCATGTACATACGCACACACAGACCCAGCCAGGCATGTACACACACACAGACACAGCCAGGCATGTACACACACACACACACAGACGCAGCCAGGCATGTACAGACACACACATAGACGCAGCCAGGCATGTACACACACACACACACAGCCAGGCATGTACACAAGCACACAGACGCAGCCAGGCATGTACACATGCACACAGACGCAGCCAGGCATGTACACACACACACATACACACACACACAGATGCAGCCAGGCATGTACACATGCACACAGACACAGCCAGGCATGTACACACACAGATGCAGCCAGGCATGTACATACGCACACACAGACGCAGTCAGGCATGTACACACACACAGACACAGCCAGGCATGTACACACACACACACAGACGCAGCCAGGCATGTACACACACACACAGACGCAGCCAGGCATGTACACACACACACGCAACCAGGCATGTACACACACACACACACCGCAGCCAGGGCAGGTGTACACAAGCACACAGACGCAGCCAGGCATGTACACATGCACACAGACGCAGCCAGGCATGTAACACACACACACACATTAGTTTTAGATAAAGCATGAACACATCGGCGATCGCTCACCTCCCCCTTGATGGTGTCCCATTCAGCTACTCCATGGCGGGAATCTAATGGAGCAGGGTGCGCTGCGTGATGTCACAGCTTGCAGACATGGCCACTGCTCAGAGCTCTGTTTGTCAGCAGTGACGCAGCCGGCCCTGCTCACAAACAGAAGGTGCCGGCCGACCAAACAACAAGCGGAGGGTCCTGCGGGCAGCCTTGAACTACTACATCACAAAGACTCCAGTCATCTGTGGTGTCAGCCCAATCGCACTTCATTCCTCCAAGCTCCCAAGTCTCCAGCCGCCCTACTGAGTCTGGGGTAACACAAATGGTTGAGTCTGCAGAGCTGTTCAGTCACACAATAGCCTGGGAATCAGAAGTCAGCTCCAAAGCTGCAGTGAGTCCAGACGAGTTAATAATCTGCCCTGATGCCCAGAAGCTTTGTGAGTCTGATCCAGGCCCAGATGAAGAAGGTTCTGACCTTCATGTAGACCCTCATTCCCTAACAGTAACTACTCTTGCTGGACACAAGGAGGATGATGCTGATGAGACTCAGATACCGAATTGGATTGACAAACTAAGTTATCGGTCAAGGCAGGAAGAGGTTGTCTCTGAGGAGAACGAGGGGTGTGAAAACACAGAGGATGATGATGAGGTTGGAGATCCCACTTACTGTCAACCCAGAGTAAGCCAGTCGATGAGGTCAGCACAGGGGGTGGAGGAGGATGCTACTGACGATGAGGTTAGGTACTGGAAGCACGTCAACAACTGCATCCACAGCCACAACTCTGCCTCTGAGCACAACTCGTGATGCCTCTGCAGCTCCCATGGGCTCTAAGCCTCGCCTAACCTGGGCCTTCTTTGACATCGCCAAGGATCTCCCAAATCATGTCATCTGCAAGATTTGCCACCAATCTCTGAGTAGAGGCCAAAAGCTCAGTAGCTTGAGTACTTCATGTATGAACCACCACATGGACATGAAGCACAAGTCGCAGTGGGAAGCTCAACGTGCTAGAATGCGGGCTACCGGGGCGGGCCTTCCACCTTCTGCTCCATCAAGTGCATCCATGTGCTCTTCATCGTCTGTGACTGTGGGGACAGCTGTCACACATGCTTTTGGATGTAGACTTCCACCTCTTTACCCGCAACAGGCAGTGTGATTGGCAGGTCGTCACTTGGTTTTGAAGTGGACAATGCTGCTGGTGTTGAGCTCTCTCAGACATCGAGAGCACCACCTTTGGATGAAGGCAACAGTACATGTTCACCTGCACCTTCCTCCCAGACCTACAGTTTGCCAGTGACACCCTACTCAACCCCATCTCAACACAGCAGCCAGCCCTCCGTCCCTCAGATGTGGACAAGTAAAAGGACATTTCCTCCAAGTCATGAGAAAGCTAAGCGCTTGAATTTCACCATCTGCAAGCTCTTGGCTTCAGAAATTCTGCCTGTCCGCCTGGTGGACACAGAGGATTTTTGAGACCTTATGTCCGTCACAGTGCCCCAGTACCAGATGCCCAGTCGCCACTACTTCTCCAAGAAAGGTGTGCCTGCGCTACACCAGCATGTTGCAGACAACATCACCGCTTCCTTGAGAAACTCTGTGTGTGACAGGGTGCATTTCACCACAGACACTTGGACCAGTAAGCATGGACAGGGGCGTTACATATCGCTGACTGGGCACTGGTTAACTATGGTGAGAGCTGGAGAAGGGTCTGCTGTCCAATTTTTGCCATCCCCACGAGTTGTGCATCAATCCTCTGTAGGTAGGAGTTCCTCCACTGCTTCTGCCTCCTCAACCTCGTCTCGGGCCTCCACCTCCGCCCAAAGCCTGTCTGGTAATGCCACCCGCGTTGTAACTGCAGAGAAGGAATCCTGCACACCTCCCAGCTATGCTGGCAGCAAGGCTCAATGCCATCAGGCGGTGTTTACCCTCAAATGTCTTGGAAACGTAAGTCACACAGCTGAGAAGTTGTGGTCAGCTCTGGCGACCGAGTTTCAGCAATAGTTGTCTCCACTCAACCTGCAGCCAGGGAAGGCCGTGTGTGACAATGCTGCAAACCTGGTTGCGGCCCTTCGCCGGGGCAATATCACACACGTACCTTTCATGTCTCACGTGTTGAATCTGGTTGTCCAGCAATTTTTGACACACTATCCCGGCCTAGATGTGCTTCTGCAGAGGGCACGATCACTGTGTGCGCACTTCAGGAGTTCGCATCCCGCAGCTCAACGACTTGCTGTGTGCGACTCCAGAAGTCTTTCGGCTTGCCCATTCTCCGGCTGAAATGCGATGTGACGACATGCTGGAATTCTACTCTGCACATGTTGCAGCGACTGTGGCAGCACCGCCGAGCCCTGGTGCAATACGTTATGACGTATAGCCTGGGCCAACGAGATCCAGAGGTGGGGCAGATCATGCTTCAGGAGTGGTCTCAGATCAAGGACCTATGCACCCTTCTGCACAGTTTTGAGATGGTGACGAAGATATTTAGTGCTGACGATGCCATTATCAGCATGACTATTCCGGTGATCTACATGCTGGAGCAGACACTAAACAATATTCAGAGTCAGTTGGTGGGACAAGAGGAGGTGGAGGAAGTACAGGAGGAGTCCTATGCGAAAGGGACGACAACATCTCCAAGGTCCTCACGGTCGGCAGCAACAAGACGGCAGGCATGGGAGGGTGGTGGAGAGGGATTAACGAGGGCGCATGGTAGCAGCCAAACTGCTGAGGAAGGTGCAAGAGCCCAGGAAGAAATGGAGGAGGAACTGGCGATGGCCATGGAAGAGTCAGCAGATGAGGGAGACCTTGATGACATTTCTGTTGTGCAAGGTTGGTGGGAAGAGGGCAGAGGAAGGAAGCATGATTCTGACCTCCTGACCACCAACATAACAAGGACTCGGTCCTCCTGTATGCGCAAGACACATGAGCACCTTCTTGCTGCACTACCTGCAACATGACCCTCGGATTGTCCGAATTAGAAGCAATGCCAACTACTGGGTTGCCACACTCCTTGATCCCCGGTACAAGACCAAATTTGCTGACATAATTCCAGCCATACAAAGGGACGCACTAATGCAGGAGTATCAGCAGAAGCTGATACATAATCTGAGCTCGGCTTTTCCACAAACCACCAGTGGTAGACAGAGTGAATCTCACATTTCTCACTTGTCAACCATGGGACTTTCGAGTCATCATCACTCACACCATACCAGTAACACCATAGGTGGTGGTGTTAACACCAATTTCTTTGCCTCGTTCCACAATTTTTTCAGAACATCGTTTGCAAGGCCTGAAGAAACGAGAAGTCTGACACATAGTCAATGCCTGGAGCCGATGGAACACGAGTATCTCCAACTTAACATCGATGCCATGACTGGGGAACTGGAGCCTTGCTCATTTTGGGCTTCCAAAATGGAAAAATGGCCTGACCTCGCCACTCATGCCTTGGAGATCTTGTCATGCCCCGCAGCCAGCGTTCTCTCGGAACGTGTCTTCAGCGCTGCTGGTGGTGTGCTGACAGAAAAGCGCACGCGTCTGTCCACCCAGAATGTGGACAGACTAACGTTCATAAAGATGAACAATGCATGGATCCGCAAGGACTTTTCTACTCCTGTGTCATCCTGGGGAGAATGAAGCCTTGTGGTTTTTGGCCTAAAAGTAACCATTTAAATTTTGTAACTGAGGGGCAATTGATGCCACTTAAGTGGTGACTGTGCCCAAATTTTTTGAAAAAATGGAGACTCTTTTTGTAGTCCCCTAAATGTGACACAATACTCTTAGTCTGCATGAGGCCTTACATATAGTGAGGAAAACATCACCAAATACTCCTCGTCTGAGCATGGCCTTACAGATAGTGAAGTAAAACTCACCAAGTACTCATCGTCTGCATGATGCCTTACAAATACTGAAGTAAAACTCACCAAGTACTCCTCGTCTGAATGTGGCCTTACATATAGTGAGGAAAAACATCACTAAATACTCCTCGTCTGAACGTGGTCTTACAGATACTGAAGTAAAACTCACCAAGTTCTCCTCGTCTGAGCATGGCCTTACAGATACTGAAGTAAAACTCACCAAGTACTCCTTGTCTGAACATGGCCTTACAGATACTGAAGTAAAACTCACCAAGTACTCCTCGTCTGAATGTGGCCTTACTAAAACTGAAGTAAAACTCTCCAAATACTCATCGTCTGCATGATGCCTTACAAATACTGGAGTAAAAACTGATTTTAGAGGGGCATGACATGCCTATATCTGTGTCTCCTCCTTTTACTCATCCATCTCTTTTCTTTTCGCATTTTTATATGTACTTGTCACTTTTCCATGTGTTTGTTGTGTGTTTTGAGTAGTTTGTCACCTTTTGGACACCTTAGAAGGTGTTTTCTATGTGTTTGTATGTGTTTGTGTTTGCCTGCCATTGTTTTCAATGGGGTTTGACGTTGTTCGACGAACATTCGATAAACAAACATCAAATTCGACGAATCGAATCAAATTCGAACATTGGGGTGGTGGCTTATCTCTAGCTATAAGCCTTTTTAAATGATTTTAATACAGTGTACTGTCTATGTGTTGGTTTTTAAACATAATAAAGTGAATTGTTTTTTTACCTTGGTTGATCATCCATTATTGCAAGTGCCTTTTCCTACTATAAAATAAGAATATGTCTTTCACTTGCGTAGGTGGATCCCTAGTCCTCTCTAATTTGGTGGTGCCCCCAGGAAATATTGTTAATATAGACTAGGCATGTGATGGCGACAAGGGAAAAAACCCTCTTAGGGAAGGTAGGGGAACTTAGGGGCTAGACAAAGGTTAGTGTCAGGACGTGTCCTATCCCCTGCTCGCTATTGCCAGGGTCATCCTCTCCCTTTCCATTCTGTTTTAACCTCTATGTTGTGCAGTGCGTCGGACATCCTCTAGTCCGTGCATGACATAAAAGTGATGTGCTTTAGGGGTGAGGCTCAAAAGGAGGTGCATTTTCAAAGTTATATATAGAACTAGCTGTACTACCCAGCTTCGCCCGGGTTAATAACTGCTGTTAACAAAATAGAATGTGTTGACATAAATTTATTCAGCACACAAAAACCACAAAACAAATCGATAGAAATGTAATTATTAAAAGGCAAAAACTAAGCTAATAGAAGCATTTCACAACATATATTTCAACACCACAGATATTCCACACAGATATAACTAAACTGGCCAAGTAATGTGAAGTCATCTTTTACTCCTTATTCGAGAGCCTTTTGATAGACAACATTCTTAGTTCTTCCTTCAGGTGCAAAGACGAACAGATTTTTGGCTGTTTCAACTCTTGAACAGGCCACATAAAGTTGACCATGAGAAAAGCATGGAGATTGTAAATCAATTCCAACTACTTTCAAAGACTGTCCCTGAGCCTTGTTGATGGACATAGCAAATGGCAGTCGAACAGGAAACTGGAGGCGTTTAAAATCAAAAGGCAAATCAGATGGAATAAGAGGAATTGTTGGAATGAAAACATCTTCTCCTGTGGCACATCCTGTCAAAATGGTTGCCTGAATTACATGTGTTAACAGGTTCTTAATCAAGAGTCTTGTTCCATTACACAGCTTTGGTGGATCCTCGCTTCCCTCTCCTCAGAAAGTTCATTGGCCCTTGAGGAAGCAGCTCTTGTTTTCATGTCTGCAAGCCTCGCTTCCCTCTCCTCAGAAAGTTCATTGGCCCTTGAGGAAGCAGCTGCTGTTCTCATGTGTGTCAGCCTTGTTTCTCAGTCTTCACATTTTACACTCACCCGTAATGCAGCTTTTCTTTTTGCATCAGCTGACATTCGTGCCAAGGAACTCCTTTTCTTATGAGGCATTATTGTGGTAAAAATAGTCTGTAACTGGCAGTTTCTATATCCTCTCACATAGACGTAATGTGACTGACATCAGCCTTTCCACCAACACACCCTAACTGACATCCTATTACCTCACAGACATCCTATTACCTCACAGAAGCTTTACTGAGAATGTCCTTTGTTGTCTATATTAACCAATCAGAGCTCAGATTAACAGTAGCAAAATAGAAGCTGAGCTGTGATTGGTTGCTATTGGCAGCCTGATAAATCCCCAGGCAACAGGAAACCCTCCCCCCTGACAGTATATATTAGCTCACACCTACACATAATAGACAGGTCATGTGACTAACAGCTGCCGTATTTCCTATATGGTACATTTGTTTCTCTTGTAGTTTTGCTGCTTATTAATCAGATTTTTATTGTTGAAGGATAATACCAGACTTGTGTGTGTTTTAGGGCGATTATGTGCCGAGGTTGGTGTATGTGTGGTGAAATGTGTGCTGAGGGTGGTATATGTGTTCAAGCACGTGGTAGTGTGAGGTGCATTTTGTGTGTGTGTTCATATCCCCGTGTGTGGTGAGTATCCTATGTCGGGGCCCCACCTTAGCAACTGTATGGTATATACTGTTTGGCGGCATCGCTCTCATTCTTTAAGTCCCCCTTGTTCACATCTAGTAGCTGTCAATTTTCCTCCAACACATTTCCTTTCACTTTTTCCCCATTATGTAGATAGGGCCAAAATTGTTTGGTGAACTGGAACGCTCAGGGTTAAAATTTCGCCTTACAACATAGCCTATGACGCTCTCCGGGGTCCAGACATGTGACTGTGCAAAATTTTGTGGCTATAGCTGACAGCTGTCGATTTTCCTCCAACTCTTTTCCTTTCCCTTTTTCCCCATTATGTAGATAGGGGCAAAATTGTTTGGTGAATTGGAATGCGCGGGGTTAAAATTTCGCCTCACAACATAGCCTATGACACTCCCGGGGTCCAGACGTGTGATTGTGCAAAATTTTGTGGCTATAGCTGACAGCTGTCGATTTTCCTCCAACACTTTTCCATTCACTTTTTCCTCATTATGTAGATAGGGGCAAAATTGTTTGGTGAACTGGAACGCGCGGGGTTAAAATTTCGCCTCATAACATAGCCTATGACGCTCTTGGGGTCCAGACGTGTGACTGTGCAAAATTTTGTGGCTGTAGTTGCGACGGTGTAGATGCCAATCCCGGACATACATACATACATACACACATACATACATACACACACACATTCAGCTTTAAATATTAGATCATTCATTGTTTGGGAATAATTTTCATAATGCAAGGGACCACTAGCTATACTTACCCCTGACATCCTATATCATAATATCTCCCCCAAGTTCAGTCATGAAAGCTAATCTAACTCAACTAAAATGGAGGCCAATTGGTTTCAATTAAGGTGTCCAGCATTTGGCAGGTACTCTAATGCAGAGGTTTCCCAACTCCAGTCCTCAAGGCCCACCAACGGTCCAGGTTTTCATTATTTCCTTAGAAATTTGACAGTTGGTAATTCAATCTCCTGCACAGGTGGTGATTCCAATTGTCAAATGCCAAGGAAATCCTGAAAACATGCACTGTTGGTGGGCCTTGAGGCCTGGAGTTGGGGACCTCTGCTCTAATGGAATGAAAACTGAAACCATTGTAGCTAAAGGGATATGTACAATGGTTTCTACATCCATCATGCTACTACATCAACAGCAAACTTTTGCGACACAACTCATGAATATTAATAAAAATTCAATTTTATTAAGGTGCAGGATAAAGTGCAACAGTGCTTTACAACCACGGTTTAACAGGGTTAGTAGGACTGTACAGAATTCTATAGCAGAGGTCACATAATAGTATATATATATCTAGATATAAAACAATATCAACATATCTGCAAAATATACCAACTAATATATGGTGACTATCAATCATACACCTTATCCTGCACGTTATTCATATTCATGAGTTGTGTCGCAAAAGTTTGTTGTTGATGTAGTTGTGGGTATGCGACTACCGAATATTGTTAGTCCAAATACACGTTTGGGACCTTATATCAATGGGAATGGTACTATTATATTAATCCAAACATGTGCATGAGAGTTGATTGGAGTTTTTTATTAATTATCCATCATGCTACAAATACAGTTAGCAAAAGAACCGATAGTGGTTGTGATCAAGTAATTTTTATTAGTTTTTATTATAATAATAATATAAGTAAGATGTAAGAGAGGGGAAATGGTGAAAAATGGGGTAAAACGGAAAAATATAGCTGGGGAAGGGGAATAGGGAAACAGTTTTACAAAAAACGTATCAGTTTGACTTATCACATTTACAGAATTTAAGAGCACATAAATGAACATTACTACATTATAACACTAATAATAAAACAACAATAAGACAAAAGTGTTAAAAATGTGATAACTAGTTTATGAACTCAAGTTTTTGAGTAAAAACCTTGATACAAGGGTTCCATTTTAAATTACATTTTTAAACTATTTATTTCTCAGGGTAAAGTTGAACTCAAATATGTTGTGTAATAACACTCTCTCACTCAGAGAAGGGGGTAATGCTTGCTCTGACTTAAATGCTATTATAAGTTTAGTTGTTAGAAGAATGTGGCATATCTTGTGATTATGCTTATCAGGAATATATTCTAAACCTATTGAGAATAAAGTTAGTTGTGGGTTAAGAGAAACAGTAAGATTGGTATTCTTAAAAAAAGGTTTTTAATACCTATTTTATAGTTGTTTTTTTAATACACCACATTTCCAGGAAACATGGAACAAGCTTTTGATTTCACCAAAATTCCTAAAACAATTGGGGAATTTTGATGGAAATAATATATTTACCGTATATACTCGTGTATAAGCCGACCCGTGTATAAGCCGACCCCCCTACTTTTGCCCCCAAAACCTGGGAAAATCTATTGACTCGCGTATAAGCCGAGGGTGGACCCCAGCACAGGTATACAGCCCCCAGCAGTGGTATACAGGCCCCAGCAGTATGATATACAGCAGCCCCCAGTGGTATATACAGCAGCCCCAGTGGTATTGCAGCCCCTATATACAGCAGCCCCAGTGGTATTGCAGCCCCAGTGGTGTATACAGCAGCCCCTATATACAGCAGCCCCAGTGGTATTGCAGCCCCAGTGGTATTGCAGCCCCTATATACAGCAGCCCCAGTGGTATTGCAGCCCCAGTGGTATTGCAGCCCCTATATACAGCAGCCCCAGTGGTATTGCAGCCCCAGTGGTATTGCAGCCCCTATATACAGCAGCCCCAGTGGTATTGCAGCCCCAGTGGTGTATACAGCAGCCCCTATATACAGCAGCCCCAGTGGTATTGCAGCCCCTGTATACAGCAGCCCCAGTGGTATTGCAGCCCCAGTGGTGTATACAGCAGCCCCTATATACAGCAGCCCCAGTGGTATTGCAGCCCCAGTGGTATTACAGCCCCTGTATACAGCAGCCCCAGTGGTATTGCAGCCCCAGTGGTGTATACACCCATAGCAGCCCAGTGGTATTGCAGCCCCTGTATACAGCAGCCCCAGTGGTATTGCAGCCCCATGTTTGCAGCCCCTATATACAGCAGCCCCAGTGGTATTGCAGCCCCAGTGGTATTGCAGCCCCTGTATACAGCAGCCCCAGTGGTATTGCAGCCCCAGTGGTGTATACAGCAGCCCCTATATACAGCAGCCCCAGTGGTATTGCAGCCCCAGTGGTATTGCAGCCCCAGTGGTATACAGCAGCCCCAGTGGTATTGCAGCCCCAGTGGGTATTAGCAGCCCCTGTATACAGCAGCCCCAGTGGTATTGCAGCCCCAGTGTTGCAGCCTATTGCAGCCCCTGTATACAGCAGCCCCAGTGGTATTGCAGCCCCAGTGGTGTATACAGCAGCCCCAGTATACATGCAGCCCCAGTGGTATCATTAAGCAGCCCCAGTGGTATTGCAGCACCCTATATACAGCAGCCCCAGTGGTATTGCAGCCCCAAGGGTATGCACCTTATACAGAAAGCCCCAGTGGTGTATACTAGCAGCCCCAGAGGGGTATACAGCAGCCCCAGAGCTGTATACAGCCAGCCCCAGAGGTGTATACAGCAGCCCAGAGGTGTATACAGCAGCCCCAGAGCGGTATACAGCAGCCCCAGAGGGGTATATAGCAGCCCAGAGGGGTATATAGCAGCCCCAGAGGGGTATACAGCAGCCCCAGAGGGGTATACAGCAGCCCCAGAGGGGTATACAGCAGCCCCAGAGGGGTATACAGCAGCCCCAGAGGGGTATACAGCAGCCCCAGAGGGGTATACAGCAGCCCCAGAGGGGTATACAGCAGCCCCAGAGGGGTATACAGCAGCCCCAGAGGGGTATACAGCAGCCCCAGAGGGGTATATAGCAGCCCCAGAGGGGTATACAGCAGCCCCAGAGGGGTATATAGCAGCCCCAGAGGGGTATACAGCAGCCCCAGAGCTGTATACAGCAGCCCCAGAGGGGTATACAGCAGCCCCAGAGGGGTATACAGCAGCCCCAGAGGGGTATATAGCAGCCCCAGAGGGGTATACAGCAGCCCCAGAGGGGTATTTAGCAGCCCCAGAGGGGTATACAGCAGCCCCCGCTGTATACAGCAGCCCCCGCTGTATACAGCGGTACCCGGCTGTATACAGCCCTCCCCCCTGGTATACCGGGCCCCCCCTGTGGCAACCTGTAAAGGAAGCGATGATTATACTTATCGGGTCGCTGTCGCCGACGCCGCCGCTCTGTCACCGTCCGTCACCGCGCTCCTTCCCGTCTTCATGCTTCCTTCACGGGCGCACAGAAAATGACGTCATTTCCTGTGCGACGGTGAAGGAAGCATGAAGACCAGGAGGAGCGCGGTGACGGACGGTGACAGAGCGGCGGCGTCGGCGACAGCGACCCGATAAGTATAATCATCGCTTCCTTTACAGGTTGCCACAGGGGGGGCCCGGTATACCACGGGGGGGGGGCTGTATACAGACGGGTATATTTTTTTTTTTTTTATTATATACTCGTGTATAAGCCGAGGGGGGACTTTTCAGCACATTTTTTGTGCTGAAAAACTCGGCTTATACACGAGTATATACGGTAGTTTCTGTGGCATTAAATACCACCTAGAAAACACTGTATAGAAGGTCTCTTGGAGAGTTGCATAGGAAGAACTTGTGTGATATATGGGTCTTTTAATAGTTGGTTGTTATCACATTTAAATTGTAAGGGGGGTTCCAAGATGGCTGGTGACAAGAGCAGACGTGCATGAGGGAGCTCTGTGCTGGAATTAGATAATCCAAGGCATTCACCCTCAGCAGAGCTTTCCCTAGCTCCTTGATCTGCTTTTCCTGACCCATGGTAACTGGAAGAACAGTTTGCTGGGGTTCTGATCTCGTCCCTAGCTGTGGGGAGGCCAGTTAGGTATCTGTGGTCTAAAGCCTACATCTGGGCCTGCAGCGCCATCCTGGCATCTGTGCCGCTACATTTCTTTGGATCAGTGATCTTCTACCTGCAGGCGGTGGTGCAGTGGTGAGCACCCGGGTTTGTGAAGAATCAGTGGGAGGAGTGCACAGCCCGAAAACTCAGGAGCCCTGTCCACGCCACCCGGAGGCTCCAGGGCCTAGCTGAAGTGCTCGCCCTCTTGAATGGCGGAGGAGTTGATGTGCGAAACCTGCAGCGAAACCCTGGAAGGTGGAGAGGCCTCCCGGAGGAGACTCCCAGGCTAACTGTGATCAGCTTACCTGCCGTTCTTGCTCCCCAAGACATCAAAGAGGAGAATGATAGTGCTGAGGGCCAGAGCAGAGGTCTGTCGCAATGCGTCCTCACTCCCAACACATGACTGCTACGGGGAATTTCCTCACCCGGCACCATACGCATAGCTGTTCTTAGAGACTCGGGTGTACCCTCTCACAGCCCTTTCACATTCCTACTCAGACACGCAAAGCAACAGGCCACATTGAAGATAAATTGACAAAGAGCTGAATGGAAAGTGCAGGCCCCTTTATAACATCATGGAGTGGAGGGGACAGAAAGTGGACTGATTCTAAGTGTATGCCCCTAGCACTGAACATTTCAGGTGGGGCAGCAGCCGTGACAGATCCATCTTGCCACCTTTATATATCACCCCTCAGCAATAACAGAGATATTATATTCATACATGCAGTATATCTCTGCACAGTAGCTTGCTTGCAAAACATGTCTTGGGATGTACATTGCTGCCCCCTATTAGCAAACTAACCACACTGCACTACAAAAATAAAGCACTTGAGACCCTTGATATAGAGCTTCTAGTCTGCGCATGTTGTAGGCATTGATGCTACAGAAGGATGTAGGAAGAGTATATAAATATTTTTTACTAGTGCTGTGGTCAGAGATTATTCTATGCTTATGAAATTACTCCTCCCTTCCTGTTTCATCTAAATAGTGATTGTATGTGTTTTCAGACATTACAAGTTCTCTTTAAACATCTTTTTAATTTTAAAGTCCAATTTGCAAAATTTAGTATTTTTTCCACAAGATGACTGTAACATAAGATTTTTTTAACAAACCTATAATGCCTGTCTGTTGAAATTTTACTGGCATGCAGACCCACTGTTGTCATAGCAATCCATTGGCACTTCATAATCACATCGTTGGGGTGGGGTGATGTGTCACAGAGCTAAGACAGAACTTCCTTCCTCTCTCCTTTGATGCCACTATTGATTGTGGCTGCTAACGCATAGCAGTTTATAGCAAAAAGAAAACAGAACTTTAAAGGGAACCAACCACCCCCAATGACCCCCCCGGACTCTTAATATCAGTCCCTACACACAGCACATAGATGTGCTGCAATGATTTTTGCTAAAAAAACTGTTTTTTCAAACTAAAGATAATGATTTAGAAAGTTTAAACTGAATGGACGGCTGGGCGGTACTTATCTCTGGCAAAAGCCGATATCTGATGTCAATCATCCTCCCGTCTCCCCTTGTAGCAGTAACGTCCAGCCCTTTATTCAGCGTCACAGCCCTGTGCACGGGATCGCATGCCCGTGCACACGTCATCATCTGCAGCCGGGAAGCGAGCGCGCGCTCTGACTTCCTGCGCTCGGCTATGGAAGACAGAGCGCGCGCTCGCTTCCCGGCTGCAGATGATGACGTGTGCACGGGCATGCGAGCCCGTGCACCAGGCTGTGACGCTGAATAAAGGGCTGGACGTTACTGCTACAAGGGAGACGGGAGGATGATTGACATCAGATATCGGCTTTTGCCAGAGATAAGTACCGCCCAGCCGTCCATTCAGTTTAAACTTTCTAAATCATTATCTTTAGTTTGAAAAAACAGTTTTTTTAGCAAAAATCATTGCAGCACATCTATGTGCTGTGTGTAGGGACTGATATTAAGAGTCCGGGGGGGTCATTGGGGGTGGTTGGTTCCCTTTAAACTTTTATTTTTTTCCTAAAGGTTAATCACAAAAAGAAAGGAGCTGAGACATGCATGCATGACTGCGTTACTTTTTTTGTTATCATTAAAGGGTTATACCCATCTCCAATATCCTATACCAATATGTAGTAAGTGTAATAATATTAGCAAACACCTCCAATTAGAAATGTAGTATAGTTCTCCTGATGTAGCCATGGCTGTCACCTCATGAGCAGGACATTGCAGCTTAGGTATCCATGGTTATGACCCATTCATATAGTGAAAGTTAGTTAGCTAGCTGGTTGCTCGAGGTCATAACCATGAATACCTACACTGCAATGTCCTGCATGTTTATTTACGTTTTAATATGGTTTTCTCACAACACTGCATGCCAATCTTTACGCCAGCAAAGTCAATGAGAATCCTGAAGTGTTGTGCACTTGTTGCTTTTTTCCCTTGTTGATTTGGAGCAGAAATAAATCGGCAGTATGTCAATTCTTGCAGTGTTTTTGCAGTGTTTCCTCCCCCCAGAATGCATGAAAAACGCATGGTAAATATGCACCAAAAATACATAAAAATGTGGGTCAAAAACACATGCTTTTTCGGCAACAAGATGCAGATTTGGTGCAGGAATTTCTGCAACCAGAAAATACTCAACATATGCACACATTCTGTACCTTAGTGTTCTTTAATGGCACTAATATACAAAAACAATATTACCTCAGTACACTTCAAATTTTATTTATGGTTTTCCATGTGTAAAAAAACATTTAACATAAATATTATTACAAATAGGTAATGTTGCCATGGTTTCTTTCTGACTATGGCGTATATGAAAGCCCTTTCACATCAGCGGTTTTTTCAAATCGCGGCAGATGCGGTGAGAAAACGGCATCTGCCACAATTACCGCATACCGGCTGCACTTGCGGCACGGTTGAGGCGCGGTTGCGGTAAACGCCATACAATGTATAGGCGGACTTGCGGCAGGTGCGGCAAGTGCGGTTTTGGCACTTGCGGTAGGTGCGGCCGCGAAAAAAAATGCTGTCAGCCGCGGTTTTTTTCGCGGCCGCACCTGCCGCAAGTGCCAAAACCGCACTTGCCGCACCTGCCGCAAGTCCGCCTATACCTTGTATGGCGTTTACCGCAACCGTGCCGCAAGTGCAGCCGGTATGCGGTAATCGCGGCAGATGCGTTTTTTTCACCGCATCTGCCGCGATTTGAAAAAAACGCTGATGTGAAAGGGCCCTTAGAGATGTTGTCCATTAAAAAAAAAATACATACATGTATATACGCTAAATAAATGAATTTCTATAATTTAATAATACCGTAGAATTAGGTCCCCTGGTTTAGGTTAGGTTAGGTCTTAGGTTACGTTCTGTGGCTTAGGCTAGGTGTTAGGTTAGGTTAAGTGTTAGGTTAGGTTCACTGGATTAGGTTAGGTTCCATGGTTTAGGTTAGGTTAGGTGCTAGGTTACGTTCTGTGGCTTAGGCTAGGTGTTAGGTTAGGTGTTAGGTTAGGTTCACTGGATTAGGTTAGGTTCCCTGGTTTCTGCATCTGTACTCCAGTCGACAGTTTGGCAGCCAATACGTCCTGACCTGTGCTCCACACTAGAGAGCATTTCTGTATTGTCATGTGACCAGTATTTTCTGCGATGAGGACTGGACAACTATTCAGTTCAGTAGCCAAAGCCAGTCCCCTTCATTGTTGTAGAGGATACATTGATCATGATGATGTAGCTATTGAAATAAGCATTCCCCTCACAAAACTGTCACACACAGGACTAGAATCTGGGGATGGGGACACTTAGTATATTGATATACAGTAGTTACTGTATGTATATATTTTTTAATAGGACAAATCTCTTTAATGTTACAACATATTATTCATAAAAAAGAAATATTGAACAATTGTAATACCCGCTGCTGTACAGTTCATCTTCATTTTCAGCTAAGAAAACCTTTTTCATAAGATGAATCTATTTATATGTCTCACGTGCAATGGATGAAACAAGTCCCTAGTTTTACCCAGTACCAAGTTGGTGATTTCTAAATGTAGCTCTTGATAAGAAATAATTTTTGAAAAACTATTTTCATCATGTTCTTCAGGTATCCATAGGTGCTATACTCATTTTCTGGGCCTCTTCCATCACTGGGGGCTTATCTCCTCCTGAAGACACAGAAAAATAATGGTGTATGGAAAGATATCCAAGACAGTGCTCAAAATATCTACATTTACCCATTTTAGAAATTATGATGCGTCAACATAAGAATAAGCTTTAACGTTAAGATGAGAAATACTGTGATGATATACTTAAAAATACTTAACAAGCACAATTGGTTTGTATAGATTACATCATTAGTTATAACTATAACTCCTGGTTAAAGTTCAGCAATAGCATTCCTTATAAGTTCATCTATATTTTTGACCTCTAAAATCCTCAAAATACAGCTGCATTTTTTTAGTAAGTCAAATCTCTGCACCAGACATAACTGAGTTCTTTTTAAACCTTTACTAAATCATAATAATCATTCTAGAGATCAATTGTAGCAGACTGCTGGTCTTTGAGAGGAAGGGTACCGTCTATGTTTGTTTCTGTGGTATTTCTAGAAAACTTACGAGTTCTTCTCATGCTCTGGATGCGTTCAGAGAGGTGCCTCCTGAATTTTTTGGTGAGGAAGCAGTAGATGATGGGGTCGAGCATGCAGTTGGTACTCATGATGCAGAGAGTTACTTGATGGGCATCATTCAATGTTTGCCGAAAGTCACAGTCTTTTTCATGCCACAATCCTAAGACTGTCAAGGTCCAGGGTCCATGAACAATGTGATGGGGGACAAAGCATATAACAAAAACACCTAGAACTGTGGCCACCATATACAAAGCACGGCGCTTCATTTCAGCGCTCTGTCTTGCTTGCACTGATTGGATAACTAAAGTCTTAAGAATCACCAAATTACACACTAAAATAAGGAGCAGTACAAGAAAGAAGGCAGCAATCAAAACAAAGTTGATGGCAGCCACAGGATCACGGTTTTCAGTACTGTATCCTTCAAAGCAGCGGGTGTAGTTCTGACCATCATTTGATTTCATATGGTTGGTTCCTGGAAATATGAGGAAGTACAAAGAGCTAGAAAATACAAGTACCCACACACATGTCGAGATACATATTGCTTTAAATCTGGCAGTGGACTGGGCAGTCTCTACAGGTCTTGTAACAGCTTGATATCTGTTGTAACTGATGACTCCAAGAAAAGCGACAGAGCAGTATGTGTTAATAAAAAAGAAACAGCCTGCCACATTGCAAAGAAAGTCTGGCATTATCCAGTTACCTCTATTGTTGTAATATACAATCCAGAGAGGCAGTGTCACCAAAAATAGGAGGTCAGCGACCGTTAAATTTATCATAAATATTTTAATTTCACTTAGCCTTTTAGCTGGATAAACTTTTGCAAAAACCCATAACACATAGCAGTTGGCAAGGAATCCAATGACAAAAATAATACTATATGATACTGTAAAAAGTGAGTATCGGAATTCTGAGTCCACTGTGCATTGGCCCGGTCTACTGATGTTTTCTTGAGTAGACATGATCTCTTATATTTAGATCCAAAGACTTCTTCAATTGGACTTTCGTGTGCACCTTGAAAAAGAAAAGCATAAATAATGAATTGGCAGTCATAATTGTAATGTATGCAGAGATTATAACAAAGAAATTTCAGAAAATATGTACAATAAAATGTCAACACAGTTTATCGTAAATCCATGTTTTAGCTATTAGAGATTTCTATTGAAATACAATTAAGAGGGCTTGGTTAACTCAATTATGTCACCACTTGGATATTTCCCAACATTGCTTGTTCATCATGACTAATGATAGGTGAACCCGAACTATAAAGTTCAGGGTCCGTATAAAACACCTAATGTTCAGGCACGAACCCCAGAGAAGTCTGTGTTGCTGTTCAAATTCAGCTGGGAGTGCTGTACCAAATGATGATTAAAGCAGGAGAATAATACCTACCAGTCTCCACTGCAGTCCCACTTGCTTCCGGGTCCGCTCATTAATCTCATGTTTATTTATTGCTCTGACTCCAACAACCAATCACAGATGCTCACTCTCTGTTACAGCATCTGTGATTGGCTGTTACACTCCCACCCATTGTGTCGGCGTCTTAGATTGGTTGACATATATTAGTGTATTGACAAAAAACCTGCCGTCATAGGTGTGTGAAAATAAATAATAAAAAAAAATTGTATAGGGGTCCCCCATATTTTTGATTCTCAGCACAGATATAGCAGCCAGCTATGGGCTTCCACCCCAGCTTCCTGTTTTTACCTTGGCTAGCAATCATAAATAGAGGGGAGCCTATTGTTATTTTTTTAATTAGTTAAAAAAAAAATTGAAAAAAATGTTTGGGCTTCGCCCTATTTGTCATTGCCAACCCAGTCTAAAACTAAGCAGCTGGGGGCTAGTATTCTCAACGTGGTGAGGCCCATAGTGATTGGGTGCTCCAGGCTAAAGAATAGCAGCCTATCGCCACCCCAGAAATAGGCGCATTCATTGGAAGCACTAATTCCTTGCACTTTACCTGGCACTTCCCGATGCCCTGGTGCAGTGGCAATCAGGGTAATGGAAAGGGTTAATGACAGATGAGTATTGACAGCTGGTATTAATCCCTAGATTGGTAATGTTCAAGCTTCTATGAGCCTAACCAGCAGTGACCTCAGATAAAGTCAAATCTGACGTACAGAGTGACTCTGACGTGAATACCAGCTTCTAACTGCCTGGATTTACTTTGACTGTCAATCAAAAATAGGGTGGAGCCCACATCTTTTTTAAAATTATTTACTTAAATAATTAAATAAAAAAATGGGTTGCCCTGTATTTTTGATTGCCAATCAAAGTAAAACCAGGCAGCTGGGGTAGCAGTCTATAGCTAGATGCTTTATTGGTGCTAAGAATCAAAAATATAGGTGATCCATATGCAATTTTTAAAAAATAATTTATTTATTTTTATGCACCTGTGATGGCAGATTCATTGTAAGTACACTAATGTGTAAGGCAAACAATCACAGATGCCAGCACAATGGGTGGGGATGCAACAAACAATCACGGATTCTGTCACATAGCATGAGCATCTGTGATTGGCTGTCAGTGCAGTGAATAAACATGAGGTTAATGAGCGGACCTAGAAGCAAGTGTCACCAAAGCGCTGGAAGGCAGTAATTCTGGTATTATTTAGGAGCGCTCAGTAAAGAGAAGCAGATACCAATAATTAAAGTAGACCTGTTTATTCTGGCTTGTCCACTACGCGCGTTTCAACAGCGGCCTGCTGTCTTCCTCAGGTGGGGGTTTTCATTGTAATTTCATACCAAAGTGCTGGAGACTGATAAGTATAAAAACCTCCTGCTTTAATTCCCATTTTGCTTCCTTTTCCAGCTCCCCAGCCCTTACTGCCACCATTTTATAACTGTAAAGTTTGGATCCCCATAGACTTAGATGGGATTTGGAATCAAGATTGGGTCAAGTCCGGTTCTGCACCCAGACATTAAATAAAGACCGTCCAGATCTGTTGAACCCCAATATCTGCAGATTCGCCCATCTCTAATCATGTCAATTAAAGTATATATTATAATATATTGGCAATAGTGATAACTTAAGGAATTCTGAGAAATTATTGATAGCCGTGTAACTTATATCAAGTGCCCAGCAGATTGCTCAAAATATTGCTATTAGATGCATAAATCAAGGTGGTCTTCTAGTGACACAATGTCCAATATTATGAAAAATAAAATATTTCATCAGTTTTCAATTACACTGGGGAACACAATTTTTTAGGAGTTAGGTCAGACAACTGTTCTTAATTAATTTTTGGATGCTGAATCAGAATGACTCAGTTTTCTCTATCACGTCAAGTTTGACTATAGGATTTTTGTCTTCTCAAAAATATGTATACTACTGTACCTAAAAAGTGTTTTTTTTTTTTAAATAGTACAAATATGAACAAAAAATGAAATATATAAGAAATAGGCATGACAAATGTTTTTTAACACTATCATGTTTTTTACAAAGGATATATATATATATATATTGTAATCAGATAACAAGTCTTATTACAGATATCAGTGCAATTGTGCATCTCTGGCAGGTAAGTTGTGGAGGAAAAACTTGACTTGCTAGAAGAAAACTGACTACATTTTTGGAATCAGCATGCTAATTTTAGTATAAATCAGCTCAAAAACCTAACTCAACAGAAATTTTTTTTCAAATTGTTCCCCAGTGTTATCTATTATATTATTAAATAACATTTTTTATAGAGAAAAAAGATGAAATTCCAAATTTGGGGTGGGGGGATTATTCACCTTTGTCTTTAATTTATCAAATGGACATAATTTTTTCTCCTTCATAGCAGTTTCTTAGCCAGTTACTAGAAAATCAAGCTGTGCATAGTTGGTTTTGTGTCTGATTAAACGGAACCTGTCATGTCCACAAATATTATTAACCAGATGATACCCTGACCATACTGAAAACATATTTACCAGAAGAAAATGAGCCTCACTCCTTTCTGTAGCCGCTGGCTTTCAGTCATGGAGGCATGCTCAGAGAGGTTACAGTCACCATCCAGGTCTCAGTGAGCAATGGCTGTAAGCACACTTTAGCACCTTGACAGCTTAGCGTGGTTTCACACAAGTGTTTTTGCTATTTGCGTCGGTATCTATCGAAATCCTAATGCATCCTGATCTGGCATGAGTCCCTTTACTTAACATGGGGGCCGCATGGACATCAGGTGGCATCAGGATTTTGGTGGATCTGCACTAGTGCGACAATTTGACCTCCTCCGCGAACGCATAAGGTTGCATTTTTGCGTCATAGTAAAAATCCTGTTGTGTCTGGATGCAGCAAAATGACATATTGCTATCAATGAGGCCACATCAGGCCGCTGGTGAATGCAGCCAAGCCGGATCAGGATTTCACACTGAGCATTCCCAGAGTAGTCTGTGCATGCTCAGTAGCCTGAAATTCTCTCTCTCTCTCAGCCCTTTTTTCCTAGGCAAGGAAAAGAATGGAGGCTGGGAGCTATACACCAGCCAGACCTATACCAAGGATTTCTTAGGGTATCTATACACGCAGCAACCACAGGAGACATTTTTGGCGGCGATATTTCTCGCTGGAATTATTGTCGCCAAATTGCCTCCTTATTGTGGCGTGTAATTCGAGAATTTGGTGGCGATAAGACAAATGTCGCCTGGTTTCGATTTTACAGCACTGCTCTGAATTCAGGCGACCGGAGCGAGGCAATATAGCGCCGCAAAATTCCCGAAATACACGCCGCAATAAGGAGACAATTTGGCGGTGGTAATTCCAGCGAGAAATATCGCCGCCAAAAATGTCTTCTGTGGTTGCGGCGTGTAAAGGTACCCTAAAGGTACCTTTACATGCGGCAACTTTTCTAGGAATTTCACTGGAAACTTACTGGTTGCAGTGAAATCATGGACACATTGTTCCATTTGTACACGGCAACAAGATAGAACAATGTGTCCATGATTTCACTGCAACCAGCAATTTGCCAGTGAAATTCCTAGAAAGGTTGCCGTGTGTAAAGGTACCCTAACAGAGCATAATTGGAATATTTTACTGTGACAGTTTCACAGTTTCCCTGATTTAAAGCCCTTCATCTTCCCTCTTCTTTCATTCTCTGGCTTTTATGACTACTGGATAGTACACATTATTAAAAGATTGAATCTTCATCTAATTATACATCTGATTATATATCTTCTGACAAATAGATTCTGCTTGTTTTTTTTCCTTAAGACCCGCTTGAATATATGCTGACATACCTTCTTCATCACTTATTTCCTTAATTAGAGCTTTTGTGACTCTATCTTGATTCAAAACGTTGTGATCTACTTCTATGCCTTACTCCCTCTTATCCATGAGGACACTGTCACAAAGAACTTTTGTGATCTTGACTATAGGCACCTTGATACACCTTCATAAATTTACCTGCACTATTTTTCAAAAGTGTATCTCCCTGACAAAAGTTCATGTTTGGAGCCGAAACGTTGGAACTGTGGAATTTGTTCACTTTTGTACCAAAATAAAAATCAAAGAGGAAAAGAAACTCTTCTTGACTTCATTTTTTTTGTTAGTGTGGCGAGGTTAGAAATTTTTTTTTGTTGTACACGGTTTACCCTTGAGCACTCAACTGTGGTTGAGCCTGATAATAAGCTTACTAAGGAGTAACTGAGGTATCCTAAGGAGACCGTTGCCACAGTTGCCATGTAGTTGCCATGGCAGTGGTGTCCTCGGTTCACCTCGCCGCTTACCATGCTGCAAGTCTCAGCACTTTCATTCAGTGATCAGAGACCATGGGGAAAAGACGCTCTTTGTTCATCCCCATGGTCTCTGATGTAGCAGAGCTGCATGTCAAGCAGAGAGAAGACGAGGATCGTGGAGGGGTACGAGGGCGGGGAGGGGGTACTAAAGATAGGATCACTAAGTACAGTTGTGGCCAAAAGTATTGACACCCCTGCAATTCTGTCAGATAATAAATCAGTTTCTTCCCGAAAATGATTGCAATCACAAATTCTTTGGTATTATTATCTTCATTTAATTTGTCTTCAATGAAAAAACACAAAAAGAATTGTCCTAAAGCCAAATTGGATCTAATTCCACACCAAGCATAAAAAAGGGGGTGGACAAAAGTATTGTCATTGTTAGAAAAATCATGTGATGCTTCTCTAATTTGTGTAATTAACAGCACCTGTAACTTACCTGTGGCATCTAACAGGTGTTGGCAATAACTAAATCACACTTGCAGCCAGTTGACATGGATTAAAGTTGACTCAACCTCTGTCCTGTGTTCTTGTGTATTGAGCATTGAGCATGGAGAAAAGAAAGAAGACCTAAGAACTGTCTGAGGACTTGAGAAGCCAAATTGTGAGGAAGCATGAGCAATCTCAAGGCTACAAGTCCATCTCCAAAGACCTGAATGTTCCTGTGTCTACCGTGCACAGTGTCATCAAGAAGTTTAAAGTCCTTGGCACTGTGGCTAACCTCCCTAGATGTGGACGGAAAAGAAAAATTGATGAGAGATTTCAACGCAAGATTGTGCGGATGGTGCATAAAGAACCTCGACTAACATCCAAACAAGTTCAAGCTGCCCTGCAGTCCGAGGGTACAACAGTGTCAACCCCTACTATCCGTCAGCGTCTGAATGAAAAGGGACTGTATGGTAGGATACCCAGGAAGACCCCACTTCTTACCCCGAGACATAAAAAAGCCAGGCTGGAGTTTGCCAAAACTTACCTGAGAAAGCCTAAAACATTTTGGAAGAATGTTCTCTGGTCAGATGAGACAAAAGTAGAGCTTTTTGGGCAAAGGCATCAACATAGAGTTTACAGGAGAAAAAAAGAGGCATTCAAAGAAAAGAACACGGTCCCTACAGTCAAACATGGCAGAGGCACCCTGATGTTTTGGGGTTGCTTTGCTGCCTCTGGCACTGGACTGCTTGACCGTGTGCATGGCATTATGAAGTCTGAAGACTACCAACACATTTTGCAGCATAATGTAGGGCCCAGTGTGAGAAAGCTGGGTCTCCCTCAGAGGTCATGGGTCTTCCAGCAGGACAATGACCCAAAACACACTTCAAAAAGCACTAGAAAATGGTTTGAGAGAAAGCACTGGAGACATTTAAGGTGGCCAGCAATGAGTCCAGACCTGAATCCCATAGAACACCTGTGGAGAGATCTAAAAATGGCAGTTTGGAGAAGGCACTCTTCAAATATCAGGGACCTGGAGCAGTTTGCCAAAGAAGAATGGTCTAAAATTCCAGCAGAGCATTGTAAGAAACTCATTGATGGTTACCGGAAGCGGTTGATCGCAGTTATTTTAGCTAAAGGTTGTGCAACCAAGTATTAGGCTGAGGGTGCCAATACTTTTGTCTGGCCCATTTTTGGAGTTTTGTGTGAAATGATTAATGTTTTGCTTTTTGCTTCATTCTCTTTTGTGTTTTTTCATTGAAGACAAATTAAATGAAGATAATAATACCGAAGAATTTGTGATTGCAATAATTTTCAGGAAGAAACTGAGTATTATCTGACAGAATTGCAGTGGTGTCAATACTTTTGGTCACAACTGTATCTCTGTGTTTTTATTTTGAATAAAATTATTTGTCTCTGTGTTGTGTCTTTTTTAACCACTTATTTGAGATTCTTAATGGCTGGGTCAAACTTGGCCTGACATTAAGAATCTCAGAGCTTAATACCAGCTGGCAATACAAAGCTGGTGTTAACCTGTTATTATCCAGCAAGCCACTGCCACCAAGGCCACTGGAAAAGCCTGGTAAAACGCCTGGAAATGTCGCCATGATAAATGTGCCATTTTCAGGGGCGGCTGCGGGTTGCTATCCATTAGCATGGGGGCGACCGTAAAACAATGGGCATTCACCCCGCTAAGAATACCATTCCTCAACTGCCTAGTTGTACCTTGGATGACAATTAAAAATAGGGCGGAGCCCACACAATTTTTTTGCCAGCCAAGGTAGAATTATGCAGCTGAGGGTGACAGCTCACAGCTTTCAGGTTTTACTGGGCTAGACAGAAAAATATTGTGAATCCCCACGCTTTTTTTTTTTTATTATCTATTTACTTATTTAATTAATTAACACACTATGATGGCAGGTTGGTTGCCATACACTAATGTGTATGGCAACCAAGCACAATCACTGTCCAGATTGACTGTTGCAGTCCGACTGCATGTTTTCAGTCACAGAGGGTCTCATAGAGTGTCAGCTTCTGTGATTGGCTGTTGCCAGTCATTGTAGTGAATATACATGAAGCTTAATAGGTGGCTCCTGAAGCAGCAGCAGTAGACTGATAAACCCAATCTAGCTCTTCTAGCATCTATCTATCTATCTATCTATCTATCTATCTATCTATCTAATCTAATCTATGTATATTTCTGATGTTCTGTCCATCTCTCTATCTGTCTATTTTTTTAACAGCATGGGTTTGACCATGTAAAGTCAGCGCACCCTTTTATAGCAAAACACATGGAAAACTGATACAAATGCAGCATTTCTTTGCCTGACATGCATTTTTACATGCATTGGCGGATGCTGATGCATGTGTTTTTGTGCTATCTGTAATGGCCCCTTTACACGCGGCTACATTTCTAGCTTATTCACAGGTAACTTACTGGCTGCAGTGAAATCATGGAGACATGGTTCTATCTTGTTGCTGTGTACAAATGGAATAATGTCTCCATGATTTCACTGCAGCCAGTAAGTTACCTGTGGATAAGCTAGAAATGTAGCCGCGTGTAAAGTGGCCATAAGGGGACTGGGCAGCATTGTATGTAACACTATTAACCTACAGATTGATCCCCATATCTGTAGGTTAATAGTGTTTGGGGACATGATAGGTTAATTGTAACTATGAACAAACATGTTAGACCAGATTATTTTGTGATGGATTTTTAATTACTAAAACTGGCAGCAATAATTTTTAGTAGCAAATGAAAAATGTGCCATTTACAAATATTGTAGAATGAGTTTGGTTTTTAAAAAACAATCAACATTTTTGAAAAACGTTATCATAAAAATCTATAGGGTCCAAGCAAAGAATAAGTGTAAAAGCGGATCTATCAAAACCTACAGGAAGTGCAATTTGTAACAACTTGTAGATGTCGTAATATGGAGAGAGAAAATGAATTGTATAAATAGTTGGAACAACATTAATTGTCTAATAAACTACAGAAGCAAATTACTTACAAATAACAGAAGTTAAACTATATATTGCGGTTTCATACATTTTATCAACAGCAAGTAAAACCTCTTAAGGTACCTTTACACGTGGCAACTTTTCTAGGAATTTCACTGGCAACTTACTGGTTGCAGTGAAATCATGGACACATTGTTCTATTTGTACACAGCAACAAGATAGAACAATGTGTCCATGATTTCACTGCAACCAGTAAGTTGCCATTGAAATTCCTAGAAAAGTTGCCACGTGTAAAGGTACCCATAGAGAACAAGTTGTCATACTAATATATATTGTCATAATTGTTAATACCATAACTATATATTACAGTGTTGCTTTTTTTCCAGGAAACCCCAAAGTGAGGTGATGCCATTAAATATATTACCTTATATGTGATTGACTTCCAGTTTACTAGGACTGTCTTCTGAAAACTCTTGTCTCCACTGTATCAATGTATTGAGTATTCTTTTTCTGATCATGCAGCTGTCCTCAAAGATGAAAATGTATTATGAAACACAACAGGAAGTATGATACTTCTAGTTTAAATAAATAAAAACAGAAGTAGTGGGACAGCATAAAAATTTCACAAATCTGGGTTTTCGAAAGAGTAGGCGAAACAACGCAACCTCACCATGATTAAGTCTTGAAAAGAACAGGCTGGAGAGATTATAAAGTAACTAGCTGTGAGCCCGATGCAAATGCATCGGGTCTCTAGAATATGTTTATTGTTTTTTTAAAGATTTTTAAATAATAATCACATCATCAATAGCAATAATATTAGCAATAGCATTATTATTAGCAGTAATACCAGTATTAATAGCATTATTAGCAGTATTATGAGCATTAATAACAGTATTAAGAGCATTAATAGCAGTATTAATAGCATTAAGAGCAGTATTAATAGGAGTAATAGCATTACGAATAGCATTAATAGCATTAGTATGTGCATTAATAGCATTAATAATAGCATTAATAGCATAAATGATAGCATTAATAGCATAAATAATAGCATTAATAGCATTAGTATTAGCATTAATAACATTAATAATAGCATTAATAACAATATTATTTGCATTAATAGCATTATTATTACCAATAATAGCATAATTATTAGCATTAACAGCATTATTATTAGCATTAATAGCATTATTAATAGCAATAATAGTACTAATAATAGTATTGTTATTAGTATTAATAGCATTATTACCATAAATAGCATTAATAATAGCGTTAATAGCATTATTATGAGGAGTAATAGCATTATTAGCATTAATAAAATTATTAATAGCATTAATAGAATTAAAAATAGCAGTAATAGCATTATTAATAGGATTAATAGCATGATTATTAGCCTTAATAGCATTAATATGAGCATGAATAGCATTAACAGCATTATTAATAACATTAATAGCATTATTAATAGCATTAATAGCCTAAATAATAGAATTAATAGCATAAATAATCGCATTAATAGCATGAGTATTAGCATAAAGAGCATTAATAGCAATATTATTAGCATTAATAGAATTTTGAATAGCATAAATAGCATGATTATTAGCCTTAATAGCATTATTAATAGCGTTAATATGATTATTATTAGCATTATTAGCATTAATATTAGCATTAATAGCATAATTATTAGCATTAATAGCATTATTATTAGCAGTAATAGCATTATTATTAGCAGTAATAGCATTATTAATAGCATTAATAGCATTAATAATACAATTAATAGCATTAATATTAGCATTAATAGCATTAATAGTATTATTAATAGCATTTATAGCATTATTAATAGCATTAATAGCATTATTAATAGCATTAATAGCATTAATAGTATTAGTAATAGCATTATTAATAGCATTAATAGTATTATTAATAGCATTATTAATAGCATTAATAGTATTATTAATAGCATTAATAGCATTATTAATAGCATTAATAGTATTATTAATAGCATTAATAGCATTAGTATTAGCAGTAATAGCATTATTATTAGCATTAATAGCATTATTAATAGCATTAATAGCATTAATAATACAATTAATAGCATTAATATTAGCATTAATAGCATTAATAGCATTAATAATACAATTAATAGCATTAATAGCATTATTAATAGCATTAATAGCATTAATAGTATTATTAATAGCATTAATAGCATTAATAATACAATTAATAGCATTAATATTAGCATTAATAGCATTAATAGTATTATTAATAGCATTAATAGCATTATTAATAGCATTAATAGCATTAATAGTATTATTAATAGCATTAATAGCATTATTATTAGCAGTAATAGCATTATTAATAGCATTAATAGCATTAATAATACAATTAATAGCATTAATAGCATTATTAATAGCATTAATAGTATTATTAATAGCATTAATAGCATTATTATTAGCAGTAATTGCATTATTATTAGCATTAATAGCATTATTAATAGCATTAATAGCATTAAATAATACAATTAATAGCATTAATATTAGCATTAATAGCATTATTAATAGCATTAATAGCATTATTAATAGCATTAATAGCATTAATAATACAAATAATAGCATTAATAGCATTATTAATTATTATTATTGTTATTAATAAGTATTTATATAGCGCTATAAGGGTACATAGCGCTTTACAATTTAGAGGGTTGACATAGACAAGTGGTCGAAGACGACGACCACAAACGGTGACAAACGATGACAGATCACAAATAGTAATACAGGTACAATGGGGCCGGGGATTAATATTAATTAATTATTAATTAATTATTATTATTATTATTATTATTAATTATTATTAATTATTAATTAATATTAATAAAATTAATATTAATATTAGCATTAATAGCATTATTAATAGCATTAATAGTATTATTAATAGCATTAATAGCATTATTAATAGCATTAATAGCATTAATAGTATTATTAATAGCATTAATAGCAATATTATTAGCATTAATAGCATTTTGAATAGAATAAATAGCATGATTATTAGCCTTAATAGCATTATTAATAGCGTTAATATGATTATTATTAGCATTATTAACATTAATATTAGCATTAATAGCATAATTCTTAGCATTAATAGCATAATTATTAGCATTAATAGCATTATTATTAGCAGTAATTGTTATTTTTAATTTTTTTTTAAATTTTTTTTATTTGTTATTTTTAAATTTTTTTTAAGATTTTCGCGGCCGCACTTGCCGCAAGTGCAAAACCGCAGCTGTCGCAAGTCCCCCTATACTTTCTATGGGGATTACCGCAACCGCGCCGCAAGTGTAACCGCATCTGCCGCGTATGCGGCAAACGCAGCAGATGCGGTTACACTTGCGGCGCGGTTGCGGTAATCCCATAGAAAGTATAGGGGGACTTGCGGCAGGTGCGGCAAATGCGGTTTTGCACTTGCGGCAGGTGCGGCCGCGAAAAAAAACGCGGCTGACTGCGGTTTTTTTCGCGACCGCACTTGCCGCAAGTGCAAAACCGCACTTGCCGCACCTGCCGCAAGTCCCCATATACTTTCTATGGGGATTACCGCAACCGCGCCGCAAGTGTAACCGCATCTGCCACGTTCGCCGCATAACCGTTACACTTGCGGCGCGGTTGCGGTAATCCCCATAGAAAGTATAGGGGGACTTGCGGCAGGTGCGGCGGCTGAGGTAGCGACTCGCAATGGCCTCGCGGCCATTGCTCGCGCTACACAGCGACTCGCAATGGATCCCCATAGAAAGTATAGGGGGACTTGCGGCAGGTGCGGCGGCTGAGGTAGCGACTCAGCGGTAAATCGCTAAGTTTGTGGCCGAGCCTGGGTCATTCCATGTCAAGTGAACCAATGATTATTACCTCTATATTTTTAATTCTTTTGAGATTTTGTTATTTGATAATAGCATGTCAGACAATGCAAAATGTGAAGAGAAAAATTTTTTAAAAAATTTATTTTTTTTAAAAATGATTTTCAAAGTTCGGAAAAAGTGTGAATTTCGCTGTTGCCTGCCTTTACGTTTCTCCTCATAACTCAGGCTAGGAATAAGATAGAGAGACAAAATAAATACCATTCTACTCAGAACTATACAGGCTTTCATCAGATATGTCACAAGAGGATCTTTGTTAATATTTTACCCATGTGATCGCAAGCGCAAACTTTAAAACGTATTTCCGAAAAATCGGCGCGCTTTAAATATTTCAAAAACTGCCCATGTGTCTGCTTTGCTCTTAGCCACATCTGTACCAAATTTCAAGTTGGGATCGCAATGGGATCATATTTTAACATATTTTACTATTAATAGCGTCAATGGGTCATTCCATATCAAGTGATCTAAATATGAATATTTTTTTTTACCTGACGTCTTTAGATTTTTTTTTTTCTTTCCTTTATGAAGTACTACTTTAGTTCATTACAAATTAAAAGTTTGGAATTTTTTTCTTCATCAGTTAATTTTTTACAGATTTTTAAAGTTTAAAAAAAGGGTGAATTTTGGCCTGGTATGACTTTACATTTTTTTATCTCGGGCTAGAAATAAGATAGAGAAACAAAATAAACACCATTCTACTCAGAACTGTCCAGGCTTTTACCAGATATGTCCCAAGAGTATATTTGTTAATTTTAATTTTTTACCCATGCGAATGCAAACGCAACATTTTGAAACGCATTTCCGAAAAAACGTTTTAATAAAAATTTTCCAAAACTGCCCATGTGTCTTTTATGCTCTTAGCCACATCTGTACCAAATTTCAAGTTGGGATCGTGATGGGATCATATTTTAAAATATTTAACTATGGTTAATCTCATTTTTATTAAATTTTGAAAAAACATATGAAAGACATACATTCAATCTTTTAACAAAATCTTGAGACATATAAAATATACAAAAAGAGAATTCACAAAGTTATTGATGTAGCGACCGGTGGTAAGCCGCGGGTGTGTGTGTATGATCTTTCTCAACAGAATCCCCATACTCAGATTTAACCGGTAGTAACATTTCTTTACTGTAAAACATGTCTATAACACAGTCAACTGATCTAGCTGCACACATGTATATGGTGGGGTCTCTGGATCTTCACTTCTTCCGGGTACGCAGCTAGCAAAGAAAAAAACACAACAATGGAGATATCTTTCCCTAACTTTCCCTAAAATCACGTACCAGTCTATCACAGAAGAAGGTGTCGCTCCCACGTAGCAGGCCTGGGGATCTCACGATGATGGGTCCCGGTGCAGCGTTGAAGGGGGAAACTCCTCAGTCTTCTTCTGTGGTCTCCTTCCGCAGGTAACAGAATCTTTCTTTGTTAGTCTCTCCCAGTCTCAGGGCACACCGAGCAGCAGACGGGAGCCCACAGCAGCACAGAAGTCTCTCTCAGTCTCGGGGCAAACCGATGAGCAGAAGGGAGATCACAGTAGCACAGATGGCTCCCTTATGTCAGTCACAGCCCCTACACATGTAATCCAGTGGCAATGTCCTGAATTCCGGAGGCAATGTCCTGAATTTGAGTGGGACCCTCGGTAAGGCAAGGTCCTGCAGACCGGGGGTTGCAGCAACGATCTTCACAGGGTATTTCTTCCCAAGAATCTGGCTGCAAAAGAGCCCTATGTCTGTCCTGGCTGCGCTCTCTGGATCTGCACTGTTTTTCTCCTTTCACTTCCTGGGTAAACAACAGAGATGGTGGGGGCTTTCCACCCTCTGTGATTGTACAGTCCACTGATGCCCCCTGGTGGACAAGTGCGGACTGTGCACAGTTCATTTCAGTGTCAATTTCAATAATACAATCTGAATTGTACACCTCATTACATAGTAACTTTAAGATAAGCTGCAAATTTACTTTTGCGCTTATCTCTGGTGCAATATATACTACAATCTAAATATAATTCCAAACACTCAAGTATACAACCTTTCTCAGGGTTTTGAGATGTTCTGATGTCAAGGGGACAAGTAGCCCCAGCAGAATGATTTTTATCACTTGGCCCCTTCTAACAGCTTGACCACGTAAGTGGGTCATTACCCGTTGAGGCCTAGTTGGAATAGTCTATCGACTGGTGTACCGGAAAGGAAGGCCGAAATATTAATGATCTACTCACAGCTCAGAGTTTCCGATACCTGTCTAATGTTCACTAGAATTCTGAAGGTATAGGTGTAGAAAGGAAATACCTAGACTGAATGTATCAGATGGGAAGAAAAGAGAGATAGAAAAGAAGAGAGAGAGAAGAGAAACAAAAACCATTAGAAAAAGTTATACTGGGAAAGAAAAGCCACGTAAGAAAAAAAGAAAAAAAGGAGGGGGGGGGGACGGGTGAGGTATGGAAGGAGAAAGGGTACTCATCCCACTGGCTCCCCATCAGCCAGAGGTCGAGCCATATTATCTGTGCTGGAAAAGATACTCCTACATTCTGCAGAGTCGTGAAAAAGAATCCATTCAACCCAAATCCCTAAGAATTTGTTCCGAGATCCCGACGCATCAGCTGCGAGCTCCTCCATTCGATATATGTCCATCAATTCTTTGAACCAATCAAGTAGCGATAGAGCCCGGCTTGATTTCCAGAACCTCGGGATCACAGCACGAGCAGCCGAGATGCAAAAGCGGAGAATATCCCTCTTCTGTAGCCCAATAGGACCTGGAAAAATGGATAACATTGCCGATTCTGGGCAGCATTTGGCTTGTTTACCTGTTATCCGGGCGTATGCATTGAAAACCTCAGACCAGAACCGCCGGATTTCCCCACAACTCCACCAAATGTGTATCATTGTACCCTTCTCTTCCCCACAGCGCCAGCAGGTATCAGGGGTTCCAGGGAACATGTTCCGGAGTGTCGTCGGGCACAAGTACCATCTAGTGAGCAGCTTATAGCTTCTTTCTTGTGCAGAACAAGCGCTAGCTAGTGAGTGAGTAAATATAAAGCATTTCTGCCAATTAGCTTCTGAAATGCTACACCCCAATTCCCTCTCCCAAGCACGTTGGAAGTAAAGGGTGCCCTGCTCTCTCATGGACCCTAAGGCCTGGTATAGAACTGATATTTTGCGCCTCGGTGGAGCCTCCAGTTGGAATAACCTCTCCAATACGTTGGGCGTCAATCTTACCCTGCAAGAGTGGTCAGCTGAATATAAGTATGCTCTGTATTGGAGAAATTCGAATCACTTAAGAGGTCTCGTAGGTTCTTTGAGTTGTAGCTCTGCCATCGGGGGCAAACCACCACTGGACAGAGTCTGTCCTACTCGGGTGTCATCCACAATCCGCCAACATAAAAATCTCTGCCTGTCAAATCTGGGTGGGAAAGATGGGTTGGAAAAAAGGGGAGTCAAAGGGCTAAGTCTGTCGTTTAAGCGGAGGGTTTTCGTCACTATGTGCCATACCTTCAAGGTGTTTCTGGTCATGTCTGTCAAAGGTACTAGGTCTGTGGAGTCTTTAGGGGAAATCCAAAGCAGGTGTTTCAGCGGAATCCCCAAACCCTCTTGCTCCACCCCTACCCATTTCTTGGAGGACGCATGATAATGCCAATCTAGAGCTCTAACAAGAGAGGAAGCCACAAAGTACGCTCGTATGTTGGGTAGTCCAACCCCTCCTCTGGTCTTGGGCAAGGATAGGATATTCATTCGCAATCTGGACCTCTTGCCCCCCAGACAAATCTAAGGATCATAGATTGCATTTTGGAGAGGAAGCCTCTATCCAATAGAACAGGAACTGTCTGAAAAGTATATAAGAGTCGGGGCAAGACATCCATCTTGACTACGTTTATTCTCCCGAACCAGGATAGCTTTAATTGTCTATAGGAGGTAAATGCCGATTCCGCGTTAGTCAAAAGGGGTTGATAATTTAAATTGAATATTTGTTTAACATCTTTTGGTATAAGGACTCCCAAGTACTTAATGGCTTCTACTTTCCATTTAAATGGGAACTGTTTAGATAGATGAGAAACCAATTCTCCAGGCAAAGAAATATTGAGTGCCTCGGTTTTGGAGCAATTCACTTTAAAGTTGCTCAATTGTCCGAACCGTTCAAACTCCATTAAGACCGAAGGGATGGAGACCAGGGGCTGGGAGATGTAAAGTAGCAGGTCATCTACAAATAAGGCTAATTTGTGATGACTCTGTCCCAGCTTGACCCCATGGACGCATTCATTGGACCTAAGTGCAAAATATTTAACTATTATAGTGTCAATTCAAAAATCACCAAGAACACAAACAGTCATTTTTTCACAATTGCCCGTCAATAGTTTGAATTTGATATAAAGAAACATAGTCTTGTAACATCTCAAATGAAAGCTGTTACCGTTCTGAGTAAAATGATGCCTCTCCCACTTCATTATCTTATTTCTAGCCTGAGATAAAAAAATGTAAAGTCATACCAGGCCAAAATTCACCCTTTTTTTAAACTTTAAAAATCTGTAAAAAATTAACTGATGAAGAAAAAAATTCTAAACTTTTAGTTTGTAATTAACTAAAGTAGTACTTCATAAAGGAAAAAAAAAAAAAAATCTAAAGACGTCAGGTAAAAAAAAATATTCATATTTAGATCACTTGATATGGAATGACCCATTGACGCTATTAATAGTAAAATATGTTAAAATATGATCCCATTGCGATCCCAACTTGAAATTTGGTACAGATGTGGCTAGGAGCAAAGCAGACACATGGGCAGTTTTTGAAATATTTAAAGCGCGCCGATTTTTCGGAAATACGTTTTAAAGTTTTGCGCTTGCGATCACATGGGTAAAATATTAACAAAGATCCTCTTGTGACATATCTGATGAAATCCTGGACAGCTCTGAGTAGATTGGTGTTTATTTTGTTTCTCTATCTTATTTCTAGCCCGAGATATGATAGAAAATGTAAAGCCATACCAGGCCAAAATTCGCACTTTCTTAAAACTTTAAAAATCTGTAAAAAATTAACTGATAAAGAAAAAAATTCAAAACTTTTTTTTTGTAATTAGATAAAGTTGTTCTTCATATAGAAAAAATTTTAAAAAATCTGAGGACGTCAGGGAAAAAAAATATTCATTTTTGGATCACTTGACATGGAATGACCCGCCTCTGGTTCTATTTTCGGCCAGCGACTCGCAATGGCCGCTTCGCGGCCATTGCTCGCGCGTGGTGACGTCACATAGTGACAAAGCCACGGCGATTTCGGGGTCCGACACGATTTTGCCTACGGCAATTATAGAGTAGATTCATTGGCTAGGGTCACACATGGCAATCCGTTTTTGGAAGGGTTTTCCATACTAAATCCGTTTTTCCTAGGCTGCATTTTGTGCCTCCTGTGCTACTGAATGTTTTTTGACTTAGTAATTTTTTTTTAAAAACCCATATGCGTTAACGCCTGCATTAACGGATGATACCTATATGTACCATGTGTTAACGCATACGTTTCTCTTAGGGCCCCATGTTAAAAAAATGTATGCATTTTTTTACTGTACCCAAAAACTCTGCTAGCAGCGTTGTTTGGATGCTGAACAAAAAGGCATGCGTTTTTGAAAAACGCAGTGACACTTAAGTGCACCATCTGTTAACGGATATGCGTTTTTGGACATAGAACAAGAAAGTTAACAAACTGACGCCAAAAGCTTCCAAAGCTTATGTGTGACCCTGGCCATTAGCAACAGTGTGAAATTGAATTGTAGTTTTACAGTTTCATTTAAAGGGAACCTGTCACCTGGATCTAAGCCCCTACACTATCACTACCTGTCCCTGCACCTTCCTAGCTGCTCCCTATCTATCCAACTCTGAGCTAAATCCGCCCTATAAAACAGCAGAAAAATAACTTATAACTTACAGAAGTCCCTGAGGCTGTGGACTGAGAAGGCGGCGCCAGGCTCCATTCTGCCCCACCCCGATGCAGCAGCACACGCCCCGCTGGGCGGCATTATACTTTCTTCATCGCCGCCTCCTCCATTTGGAATCTCTGCTTTACACCTGTCATATTGTGGTGATGCGACCTCGATGTGTCCCCTGACTGAGACTCAGCATATGGGAGATTGCATCTTCTTCTCGATAGCAGCACACACAGGGTTAGCTGCTACTGGAGCTGAGTGCTGATTATAAGCACTGACGCCCAGGTGTGCGGGTGAATAGGAGATATGAGCTGCCCTGGGCTGTGGGGAGGGGGTGGAGTGTGTCAGGACAGCAGCAGGAGCTGCTGTGTAGAGAGCAACACATGGGGGCCTGAGGCAGCACAAAGTGACCCATGCAGCAGAAAGAGGCCCTACGCAACATACAGGGGCTCCAGGCAGTGCTAGGGCCCCAGGCAGTGCTAGGGGCCCCAGGCAGTGCACAGGGCCCCAGGCAGCACAAAGTGGCCCCAGGCAGCACAAAGTGGCCCCAGGCAACATACAGGGGCCCCAGGCAGCATACAAGGGCCCCAGGCAGAGCACGGGGCCCCAGGCACTGCACAGGGCCCCAGGCAGCACAAAGTGGCCCCAGGCAACATACAGGGGCCCCAGGCAGTACTTGGGGCCCCAGGCAGTACTAGGGGCCCCAGGCTTCTCACAGGATCCCAGGTTACACACAGGGGCCCCATGCAGCATACAAGGGCCCCAGGCAGCACACGGGCCCCAGGCTACACACAGGATCCCAGGCTACACACAGGGGCCCCAGCCAGCATACAAGGGCCCCAGGCAGTACAAAGTGACCCCAGGCAACATACAGGGGCCCCAGGCAGTACTAGTGGTCCCAGGCTACACACAGGATCTCAGGCTACACACAGGGGCCCCATGCAGTATACAAGGGCTCCAGGCAGTGCACGGGGCCCCAGGCAGTGCACTAAGCCCCAGGCAGCACCCTGGGCCCCAGGCAGCACACAGGGATCCCAGGCTACACACAGGGGCCCCAGCCAGCTTGCAAGGGCCCCAGGCAGCACAAAGTGTCCCCAGGCAACATACAGGGGCCCCAGGCAGTACTAGGGGCCCCAGGCTACACACAGGATCCCAGGCTACACACAGGGGCCCCATGCAGCATACAAGGGCCCCATGCAGCATACAAGGGCCCCATGCAGCATACAAGGGCCCCATGCAGCATACAAGGGCCCCAGGCAGTGCACGGGGCCCCAGGCAGTGTACGGGGCCCCAGGCAGCGCACAGGGGCCCCAGGATACACACAGGATCCCAGGCTACACACAGGGGCCCCAGCCAGCATACAAGGGCCCCAGGCAGTACAAAGTGGCCCCAGGCAACATACAGGGGCCCCAGACTACACACAGGATCCCAGGCTACACACAGGGGCCCCATGCAGTATACAAGGGTCCCAGGCAGCGCATGGGGGCCCGAGGCAGCGCATGGGGGCCCGAGGCAGTGCATGGGGGCCCGAGGCAGCACAAAGTGGCCCAGGCAACTTACAGGGGCCCCAGGCAACTTACAGGGGCCCCAGGCAGTACTAGGGGCCCCAGGCTACACACAGGATCCCAGGCTACACACAGGGGCCCCAGGCTACACACAGGATCCCAGGCTACACACAGGGGCCCCAGGCTACACACAGGATCCCAGGCTACACACAGGGGCCCCAGGCTACACACAGGATCCCAGGCTACACACAGGGGCCCCAGGCTACACACAGGATCCCAGGCTACACACAGGGGCCCCAGGCTACACACAGGGGCCCCAGGCAGCATACAAGGTCCCCAGGCAGAACAAAGGGGCCCCAGGTGGCCCACTACCTGGGGCCCCTGTGCTGCCTGGGGCCCCCATGCGCTGCCTGGAGCCCCTTTGTGCTTCCTGGGGCCCTTGTATGCTGCATGGGGCCCTTGTATGCTGCAAGGGGCCCTTGTATGCTGCATGGGGCCCCTGTGTTTAGCCTGGGATCCTGTGTGTAGCCTGGGGCCCCTACTACTGCCTGGGGCCCCTGTATGTTGCCTGGGGCCACTTTGTGCTGCCTGGGGCCCCGTGCACTGCCTGGGGCCCCGTGCACTGCCTGGGGCCCTTGTATGCTGGATGGGGCCCCTGTGTTTAGCCTGGGATCCTGTGTGTAGCCTGGGGCCCCTACTACTGCCTGGGGCCCCTGTATGTTGCCTGGGGCCCCTGTATGTTGCCTGGGGCCACTTTGTGCTGCCTGGGGCCCTGTGCACTGCCTGGGGCCCCGTGCACTGCCTGGGGCCCTTGTATGCTGGATGGGGCCCCTGTATGTTGCCTAGGGCCACTTTGTGGTGCCTCGGGCCCTCATGCGTTGCTTGGGGCCCTGTGCACGGCTTGGGGCGCTGATCTACAGCTGCTGTGGTATACGGAGAGTTATAATCTGGCCTAGGCCTGTTTATACCCCGGGGTATAGTTTGGGCTAGGCCAGAATATACCCAGGGTATATTCTGGTCCAGGGGGGTATATTCTGGGCTAGCCCAGTTTATACCCCGGGGTATAAACTGGGCTAGCCCAGAATACACCCGGGGTATAATCTGGGCTAGGCCACTTTAACCCCAGGTATATTCTGGACGGGGGGCTTAGTCTGGCCTGTTAACACCGGAACCTGGAGGTCTGTGAATACCTGAACTGTGCCATTAAACTGTGTGCTGTGTGAGTAAATACTTGAGTCACTGACTTCTGTCGTGCCTATCCTAAACACTACCTTACAGTGTAAAGTGGGTGGGAGATTCCAAATGGAGGAGGCGGCGATGAAGAAAGAATAACGCCGCCCAGTGGGGGCGTGTGCTGCTGCATCGAGGAGGGGTAGAATGGAGCCTGGCGCCGCCTTCTCAGTCCCCAGCCTCAGGGACTGCTGTAAGTTATAAGTTATTTTTCTGCTGTTTTATAGGGCGGATTTAGCTCAGAGAGGGATAGATAGGGAGCAGCTAGGAAGGTGCAGGGACAGGTAGTGATAGTGTAGGGGGTTAGATCCAGGTGACAGGTTCCCTTTAAACAAAGGAGAATTTATCATAGGAGAATTCGTTAAAGGGAACCAACCACCTCAGATCACCCTAATACACAGTTAGTACATGTCCCTGCACCCTAAGGATACCTTTCCAGCACTGTTTTTGTGTAAAATCTTGCATTAGTATAACTCATATAAAGAGTTTATAAAGTTACTAGCCTGAAGACTTCTGGGCGTATCCCTCCTTCTGTTATACTTCAGGGCTGTGCATTGCATGTCTGTGCTCCCCCTCCCTCCGTGCCTGCTGCCCTGCCCTGATGGGTGTGATCGTTATCTCCTCTGCACAGAGGGAGGGGGAGCACAGCCATGCAATGAATGCACAGCCCTGAAGTATAACAGAAGGAGGGATACGCCCAGAAGTCTTCAGGCTAGTAACGTTATAAACTCTTTATATGAGTTATACTAATGCAAGATTTTACACAAAAACAGTGCTGGAAAGGTATCCTTAGGGTGCAAGGACATGTACTAACTGTGTATTAGGGTGATCTGAGGTGGTTGGTTCCCTTTAAACCAGTTTTGCTTATGGCTGCATTGCCGTTATCTTTGCTAAATTTATCAAAGTTTTGCATAATGTTTGGTAAAATTGGTTTATTTTAGGATAACAGATTTGTCAGGATGTGTTACTTATCTATGTATGTCCCTCCTACTAAAGTGAATAAGTGACTTTTTGTGCATACTTTTAATGTAGAGACAGTGTCGTCCCTCACTCTATTGGTACTGCTCCCTTGCCAGCTGGTGGCAACGGCTTGCAATGTGGTCCAGTGGAGGGAATGAAAAAGGAAACAGGACAGGCATATTATCATGGCTGACTTATGTATATACAGTATCTGAGAATCACACTCATTTTCATGGTAACAAGCATATCCGGCTTTACCTATATGCCAGTGGTGCGGTCACAGGGGGCGCCGCAGGAAGAGAAGTCAATCTCACTTTTTGCTCCACTGCACGTCTGCTGTGCCCCTGACTGTTCCTCTGCCCCCTGGAGAGAAGTGTGGGAGTGGGAAAATCATTTTCCTTCAGGGGCTATGCTGCAGGCGCGCTGGGATGCTGGGAGGGCAGGGGGGCAAAAATCGGCTCCTGCCCGGACTGAAGATAATACACTGCTGGTGGTGCAGGACCTGCGATGATGTCATGACCATGTGACCTGTGTGGAATGATGCTCAGAGTTTTGCTGTCTGGAAGCAGCAGGATGTAAAGAAAAAGTTGGAGGAGATGGAGGCTTGTGTGACAGGTAAAGAGGGAAGAGAGAACATGGAAGATGTGGGGTACAGAATGTGGGGGCACAGGCTGTGTGATATGGGGTACAGGCTATGTGATGTGGGGTACTGGCTGTGTGATGTGAGGTACAGACTGTGTGATGTTTGGGGTACAGGCTGTGTGATGTGGGGTGCAGAATGTGAGGGTACAGGTTGTGTGATGTGAGAGTACAGAATGTGGGGGTACAGGCTGTGTGATGTGGGGTACAGAATATGGAGTACAGGCTGTGTGATGTGGGGTGCAGAATGTGGGGGTACAGGCTGTGTGATGTGGGGTACAAAATGTCAGAGTACGGGCTGTGTGATGTGGGGTACAGAATGTGAGTGTACAGGCTGTGGGATGTGGGGTATAGGCTGTGTGACGTGGGGTACAGAATGTGGGTGAACAGGCTATGTGATGGGTACAGAATGTGGGGGTACAGTCTGTGTGATGTGGGGTAGAGGCTGTGTGATGTGAGAGTACAGGCTGTGTGATGTGGGGTACAGAATGTGGATATACAGGCTGTGTGATGTGGGGTACAGAATGTGGGGATACAGACTGTGTGATGTGGTGTACAGGCTGTGTGATGTGAGGGTACAGGCTGTGTGATGTGGGGTACAGAATGTGGGGGTACAGCCTGTGTGACATGGGGTACAGGCTCTGTGATGTGAGGGTACAGGTTGTGTGATGTGGGGTACAGAATGTGGGGGTCTGGGCTATATGATGTGGAGTACAGGCTGTGTGATGTGGGGTACAAAATATGGGATACAGGCTGTGTGGTGTGGGGTACAGAATGTGGGGGTATGGGCTGTGTGATGTGGGTAACAGAATGTAAGGGTATGGACTGTGTGATGTGGGGTAGATAATGGTGGTATGAGTTGTGTGATGTGGGGTACAGGCTGTATGATGTGGGGTAGAAAATGTGGGGGTACAGGCTGTGTGATGTGGAGTACAGAATGTAGGGGTATGGGCTGTGTGGTGTGGGGGAACGGGCTTTGTGATATGTGGTACAGATGGTAAGGGTACAGGCTATGTGAGCAGGGCCGGCGTTAGGGGGGGGGCAGACTGGGCATTTGCCTAGGGCCCCCACCCTCTGAGGGGCCCCCATCCAGGTGCAGTCATATTGCCGATGCAGCTGCACTGGGGGCCAGAGCGGCAGGGAACCCCAAATAACTAGTGAAAGTGGAGAACCGGCGGCAGAGTCAGCGCTGACAGGACAATGCTGGGGACAATGTGCTGCATGATGATTATCCTGAATTGGTCCCTGACCTCACCAGTTACTGCTGCTGCTGCCGCTGGTCGTGTCTACATAGTGCAGAGGGGAGGGGGCCAGGAGTCACTGACAGCTCACAGTGTGACTCGCTCTGCTGCCTGACTGTGCCATGCTGAAGATCCACAGAGGGTATGAGAAAAGGGAGGGGGCTGGGAGGGAGAGGGAGCAGGATAATTAACCCTCTCATAGCAACTATAAGGGGGGGGGCTGTGCAGTGGCCCCCTGCTCCAGCCATATCACTGCACACAGGGACATATGTGCCTCATCTCCTGTCAGCCACTTTATAAGCATATCTGTGATTGGCTGTCAGGAGATGATAGTGTACTCTGTGCCCTGGAGCTGCAGGAGTTGCAGCAGGACAGCCTAGGAGACACCTGTGGCCCCCATAGAAAGACTCACTGCAGAAAACTATGTAAGAATCTTTTTTTTTTAAGTATTTCTCTAATGAGCATGTTGGCAGTAGTGGTGACTAAGGAAAGTGTCATATGTCCACAGATGGTGAGCCTGATCCATCCATAGTCCTTTTCTGCGCTGTGCAGATCCTGATCCCTCCATAGTCCTGTACTGCACTGTGCAGATCCTGATCCCTCCATAGTCCGGCTCTGCGCTGTGCAGATCCTGATCCCTCCATAGTCCTGTTCTGCGCTGTGCAGAGCCTGATCCATCCATAGTCCTGCTCTGCGCTGTGCAGAGCCTGATCCATCCATAGTCCTGCTCTGTGCTGTGCAGAGCCTGATCCATCCATGGTCCTGTACTGCGCTGTGCAGATCCTGATACCTCCATAGTCTTGTTCTGCGCTGTGCAGAGCCTGATCCATCCATAGTCCTGCTCTGTGCTGTGCAGAGCCTGATCCATCCATGGTCCTGTACTGCGCTGTGCAGATCCTGATCCCTCCATAGTCTTGTTCTGCGCTGTGCAGAGCCTGATCTATCCATTGTCCGGCTCTGCGTTGTGCAGATCCTGATCCATCCATAGTCCTGTTCTGCGCTGAGCAGCTCCTGATCCGTCCATAGTCCTGCTCTGCGCTGTGCAGAGTCTGATGCCTCCATAGTCCTGTACTGCGCTGTGCAGATCCTGATCCCTCCATAGTCCTGCTCTGTGCTGTACAGATTATGATCCCTCCATAGTCCTGCTCTGTGCATATCCTGATCCATCCATAGTCCTGTTCTGCGCTGCGAGCAGCTCCTGATCAGTCCGTAGTCCTGCTCTGCGCTGTGCAGATCCTGATCCCTCCATAGTCCTGCTCTGCGCTGTGCAGAGCTTGATCTATCCATAGTCCTGCTCTGTGCTGTGCAGAACCTGATCCATCCAAGTCCCGTGATCATCCAACATAAATAGACACACACATGTATGTGCACAGATCACACACATTATATAGAATACAATACAAATATATATATATATATTATTCTACATAATGTGTATGATCTGTGTATATACGTGTGCACATTTGTGTTGGATGCTCACAGAAGTTTTACATTTCCTAATTCATGAAGTGGTGTGCGCCTATTAATAAAGTGGGTGAATATTACTGCAGTGACTTAATTTATTAACCCATTACTTGCCAAATTAGCAATTTTCCTTTTCGAAAATTGGTGTATGAAAGCTCTCTGAGTGGAAGAATATTCAATTAAAAATGACAATGACATGATATCCTGTTTTGAAAACATTCAATTTTAGAAACACAACATAAAAAATTGGACCTAATTATAAAAGCAAAAGATTAGGCGTCCCAAAAAAAGGACACTGGTAGATAATGGGTTAAGACTGGCTATACCACACGTGTCTTAATGAATCAGGACCATTGTTCTCAGCAGCACATCACCCTCTGTAAACAGGTTAAGTGCTGTCGATAACACGATCTGTATGGGGACAGAATGATCTATTACTGATCGTTCTATCCCGAATGATGTATTAGTGATCATTCTATCCACTATGATCTATTAGTGATTGTTCTATTACCACCCTGCTTCGTAAATACAGCATAACATGGAGCATGGCAGGCATAAGCGCTGATGTCAGGGTGGGAGGCAGGACAGGAGCGCAGGATACATATGTAAGAGAGTAAACTAATAAGCTGCTAAAACCAAGCAGGCTGCCATTTTGTAGTGGCCCAGGAAAGAGAAAACACAGTCTCTGGTTGCCATGGTAACTGCTCTGTGTCTAGGAAAGTGAAAGCACAATCTCTGGTTGCCTTAGTGACGGCTCTGTCAGTTGCTCCTGTTGTTGTTGATCTCTCTCTGCGGTGGCCATTACTAGTGTAAGGATTACAGCAAAGCCAGTGCAAGCTATATGGGCCTTTAAAGTTGTTTGCAAGCCCTGTTGTGTGGACTAAAGACTTTATCTTGAACTGAGCAAGTGTCCAGCATATGAGGAGAGGCTGAGGAGATGTTCCCCCTGATGGAGCGAGTGATTGGCGTCCAGGAAGGTCGTGAGTGACGGCGAAAGGAGAGCCGGCGTCTGGTGCCATCCACATTGGGAGGATCCTGACAAGGTCCTGACAAGCCCTGGAAAAGAGTGCTCCACAGATTACACCCCAAGCTAACAGAACTAAAGTGCTGGACATGTGAATCTGGCATTGGCTGGTAAGCTGCCGAATTCCGCTGTTTTACAATACGTTTTTCTTTTGCGCAAAAGGTTTTTTTTTCTTTTTACTTTTTCTGGACTTGCTGCAGCCCACGTGGAATATACACCAGTGTAAAGCTACATTTGAGGTTGATGGTACCATAGTTTTGAGATACCCGGGTATCCCTGTGCTAAGTGTATAGCCAGCATTGATATAGTTTAATGCATTGTTATTAGCTGTGATAAGTTATACTCAGTGTGCCATCTCAGAGGTCCCATCAGACCGCCCACAGTTGATGTACATAGCCTTTAGTTAAGTTAAATCCTTGATAAGTCTAACGTGTAGGTAAATTTGCTCCTGGTTCTGAGTGTGATTTACATACCCTGGGAACTCTGAGATCGGTGCATTGATGTTGGCTAACGCTGAGTGTGTGAAACTGTTATTGGTAATATTTTAAGGGGATTTTGAGATTTTTACATTCCATACTGAACCATACTTTGATCCCCATATCAGTAAAAATACTGTTGTTTATTTCTGCCTCTGTCTCAGTCTGTGACTCACTGGATCTTAATAGGACCTCCGGTCATTACACATACAGAGAAAAGACCTCGCTCTGCGCCTGCGTGAAGTAGCACAAGGTGGCGCAGGCAAGGATGGATGACAAACCATCAAGGAGGCGGTGAGACCAGAGAGGAGGGCGGAACGGAGATGCAGGGGGCGGGAATGGCCCCGAGAAGCAAGCTGACTGCTGCCACTGGTAATGCCCTCTTGACTTTTTACTGTGAGTTTTCAAAAGGTTATATTTAGGGGTACAAACCACGCAGACACATGGAGGACCCCTTGCCTAAATGCAGCATACATGCTGCATTCAGTGCTGCTATTAGATTGATATCCAGGAGGGGGGTGACAGGTCCTCTTTAAAAGTCTGAACTGGCTCTTGTAAATATACCTTAAATGTTTGTGTGTGATGGTGCAATTTACTAGCAGTTCGGGCCCCACTTTTAACTTTTGCCCAGGGCCCCATTTTGTCTAAAACCGGCCCTGTGTGTGAGATATTGGTTAATGGCTTTGTGATGTGTGGTATGGGCTGTGTGAAATGTGGGATACGGGCTGTGTGATGGGTACAGAATATGGGGGTATGGGCTGTGTAATGTGGGGGTATGGACTGTGTCATATGTGGAGTACAGGCTGTGAGATGTGGGGTTGAGAATGTGGGGGTACACACTGTGTGATGCGGGTGTATGGGATGTGTGATGTGGGTTGCAGAATGTGGGGGAGCGGGCTGTGTGATGTGTAGTATATGCTGTGTGATGGGAGCAGAATGTGGAGGCATGGGCTGTGTGATGTGGGGGTACAGGCTGTGTCAGATGTGTGGTACAGGCTGTGAGATGTGGGGTAGAGATTGTGGGGGTACAGACTGTGTGATGTGGGGTACAGGATGTTTAATGTGGAGTACAGGCTGTGAAATGTAGGGTTCAGGATGTGTGAGTACGTGTTGTGTCATATGGGGGTACAGGCTGTGACATGTGGGGTACAGGATATGAGGGCACAGGATGTGTTTTGTGGGGTTCGAAATGTAAGATGTGGGGGTATAGGCTGTGTCATATCAGAGTACAGGCTGTGGGATGTGAGGGTACAGGATGTGTGGTGTGGGGTTCAGGATGTAAGATGTGGGGGTATAGGCTGTGTTATATCGGAGTACAGGTTGTGAGATTTGGGGGTACAGAATGTGAGATTGGGTACAGGATGTGAGGGTACAGTCTGTTTGATGTGGGGGTACAGTATGTGAGGGTATATGCTGTGTGATGTGGGGGTACAGGCTATGAGATGTAGGGTACAGGATGTGAAGGTACAGGATGTATGATGTGGGGTACATGATGTGAGGGTACTGGCTGTGAGATGTGGGGTACAGGTTGTGAGATGTGGCGGTACAGGATATGAGATATGGGGTACAGGATGTGAGGGTACAGGCTGTGAGATGTGAGGGTACAGGCTGCGAGATGTGGCAGTGCATGCTGTGTGAGATACAGGGGTACAGACTGTGTGGGATATGGGGTTGCAGGCTGTGTGGGATGTGGGGTTCAGGCTGTGTGGTATATGGGGTGCAGACTGTGTGAGATGTGGGGGTGCAGACTGTATGAAATGCGAGGGTGTAGGCTGTGTGAGATGTGGGGGTGCAGAATGTGTGGTGTGTGCAGGCTGTATGAGGTGGGGGTGCAGGCTATGTGGGATGTGGGATTGCAGACTGTACGAAATAAGAGGGTGCAGGCTGTGTGAGATGTGGGGGTACAGACTGTGAGAGATGTGGTGATCCAGGCTGTGTGGGATATGGGGTTGCAGGCTGTGTTGGATATGGGGTTGTGTGGGAGAGAGCACTACAAAAGGAGGTGAAAATGAGAATCTAAATGCTCCACAGTGGAGCTGGAGATGTGATGAACTATACTGTAAGGTGGGGGATGGGAATAGGGGTGTTTACTCAGTATACAAAGTGGGGGTGCAGTGTGGGAGGCAGTATACAAAAGTAATAACTGTGAGGGCACAGTATGGGGAGAGCAGTATACAAGGGACAGTGTCAGGGCAAATTATGGAGGAGGTACGGTGTGAAAAGAGAGCACAGTATGGAGAGGGGGGGGTAGCATGGGGAGAGGCATGGAAGATGTTGACAGTGTGGGGGACATTGTCCATATCGCAGTTACATTGGTAGCTTGGACAGCATATAGGCCATGAATTATAAGAGGGGGATGGTTTGAAGGATATTTTCATAAGGAAAAACAGTGATGCAGCTACCATTCCTTGGGGAGGGATGGTGTAGTGGTCACAGTATATGAAGGGGACAGTGAGGAGGGCATGTATCATAATAGAGACAGTGTGGGGGCACTTTTTGGGAGGGGAGCATAGTGAGGCAAATATTTATTCAGGTACACAATATAAGGCTTATTTAGTGTACATCATATGCAGATATTTTTTATTTAGGTGTAATTATAATGGTGGTGTTATTTTTAAGGACATTGTGTTGGGATGTGCTGTAGAAGACCAGAGAAGATGGAAATCTGCAGAAACAAGCTGTGGATGTGGAAAGTCATCATGGTGTCTGAACCAAATGAAGGAGAATCGGATGAGCCAATATCGTGATGGTCTCCCTTTCCTAGGAGACTTGTGACTGCTTTGGACCTACTGTAAGTCTTATGTCAGAATTGAGAATTCATATTAAACATGTCCTTTTCCTTTGGCATTGGAGGAGTTAATTTTAGTGTCTGTTGCTAGCAAGCTAGCTGGGCCTTTTCCAGGTGTAGCCACTCTGTGATTACTTCTGCCTTTATGGTATCACAAGGTTCCAGCATGCTTTACTGGAGATTGAACTTCATTCCTGACCAAGCTCCTGAGGTGAAAGGAGCTCTGTGAAGAACCTCTTGCTGTCAAGCCGTCTGCTGTCTGGTGAAGTGTCAGCAAATGTGAAGTAGCTGTTCTGTTCTTTGTCTGTCTTCCCCTTCCCTCGTGTCTCTTTATTGTAGTGGATGGGACTAGTGCTCCCGCTGGCCTTCCCTAGAAAGGGTTAACATCAGGGCCAGCGGAGGGCTTAGGTTTCCTGCTCAGCGACGAGGTGAAAGAACTCATATAGGCATGGTAGGGAGATCAGGGCACAGCCGCAGGTGAGTGCAGAAGGTCACCTCTCCCCTGTTCCCTATGAGCAGGGCCCTCCATTGTATTTATTCTCTTTGGTGTTTCCCTGTCTGTTGTTTTTTCGTTGTTGTGCACCAGACATTGTTGGTCCGTGCGCCACTGTTGCGCACGGTTGTTTAGTCCAAGCGTGACAGCCAATTCCATTCAGAGAAGAAGTCAACCAAAAGGTATCTGGATCTAAGGGTGAATTTATACTGGGCAATTGCTGCCTTTAAACAACCACTAGCCAGTTATATGAAGCTGATCATCAGTTGTTTACTAGCCTTTGACAGCAGACTTGTGAATCTTCATAGCATGTGCACTGTGTGCTATTAGGGATAACCAGTGTTGGCAATGAAAGATGGTCGTCATGTGACCACAGCTGTGCGATTTGCACACTTTTGGCCACATTCGGCATCACTCAGTTCACTTGCATCACAAGACAAACCTGGACAACCCCTTTAATATGCTCGTTCTGTGCACAAGTTATAACATGGTTATTGTCATTAGCTCAATGATTGAGTGTGTGGCGCCCCTGCGTCCAGGAGGCCACAAAAGGGAACTGCAGCCAGGCAGGTAGGACAATGTTGCCACACCAACACCCTCACAGCCCACACAACCCACGTGTCAGAGGAGGTAACATCCAGCCCTGAGATTAGAACTCTATGAGATTGAGGGGTGGTGGATCAGAGGAGTGGGTTGGGCACACCAGAAGTCAGGTGACATGACAGTATATAGGAAGGGGGAGGAGTGAAGGAGTTCAGTAGGCCACAGTAGGCTGAGCTGTAAAGACCCAGAAGTAGGCTGGAGTGAGCTGAGATGAAAAGGCCAGAGAACAGCAGCACGTTGAGCTGAAGCTGAGCAGGAGAGAGCCACACTGCCTGGACGAGTGAAGACAGACGGAGCGCAGAATCTGTACTGAGCCAGTGTGAGCCAGAGGATAGAGAAAGCCCATCCAGAGTCAGATCCCCAGGAGTGTGAGAGAGCCGAGAGGGACGGTGTAACCCGGGGCCCTAGGACTACAGCTAAAGCAACTGACTGCAGGCGGAGTAGCCCTCCTATATACAGAGAGGAACAGAGAGAAGGAGCCTGGTAGAGCCTCGTGCTGGAGGATTGCTGGAGTAGAGTGTCGGCTCTAGAGGGGACCGTAGTTTACCCGGCATCCCCAAACAACACGATGAGGGGTCTGAGTTTCAGATTGAGATCCTACCTAAAGGACAGGCAGCTCAGTGACACACGTAGGACTCACAGCAGCCCGAGTCACTGCCATACTGTCCAGCGTTTCACACACATCCGTGGAGACGGAGACCATTATAGCCCGGAAAGGACACTGCAGATTGTGTGAGGGGTCACAGAGAGAGAGGCCTGGCTGCAGAGCAAAGGGAACCCGGAGAGGGAGAATGTGCCCATGTATTGTAACTTGTAAGAACTGCAAATGACTTGTAAAGTAACTGAAAGAACTTGGATTAAAGCTTTGGAAAACCCTGGAACTGCTTCCCTTGTGTCTCTGCACGAAAGTAATTCTCTCCTAACAGGATTGCATCAGAGAGACCTCCACCTGCAGAGCCACAGGTCCAGCCTGTCAGCACCAACGCTGAGGAGAGATCCCTGCAGCATCTGCAAGTAAGTGTGCTACAACTTCACCATAGACTTAACCCTTACTGCCTCGGGGGATACAGTTCTTCCCACTGGAACTACACCATCTCCGCTGCCATCACATCACCCCCGGAGGTTCTGCAGCAGCGGTGGCCCCCATCACTGGCCGCATCAAGTGGGTGGCGTCACGAGTGACGTCCCCTGTAAATATTCCCCTTTTATTGCCAGGGCCCGGGACACGGACCGGACCAGGACCACCCGTGACTTCCAAAGTAAAGACCCGGTCCGATACCGAGTACCCCCGTCCCAGTGGGCTTGACAAGTGCTTTGTTGATGTGATGATAGTGCTGCAGAGAACAACAGACACTGGAGTAGGGGCAAGGACTCGGTGTTGGATCTGGGATGGGTGCACAACTGCGACTTTCCAGAAAACCCCTTTAAGCTCTACATACACATTAAATAGCTACAGCCTCATTTAGAAGTCCAATGTTTTTACATGTGAGAAAAAACTGATGGTTTATTTTTAACTGTTGTAACATCCCTTTTTTCTCATAGAGAGCCAACAAATTACCGGTATACATTTCCAAACTTCTTCTATTAGACAGTAAAAAAAGACCTACTGCACCAGGATGACACAGATGCTTTCAAACTGCACTTCATTTTTCTGACATTCATTTGAACAGACGAAAAACAAATCTTCATATGGTTGGGGAACCAAAGGGCAAATTTGTACAGGGCACCATTCAGCCTAAGGCCGATCCAGGTTACAAGCAAAGATTTTAATGGTGCTCAGCAAATATCACAGACCACCAATTATAATGAGTGAACTGAAGAAAATCATTTCATTTTAAATACTGTATATACATAGGATAGTGGGCACTCCAATGCCATTTTGTGTGAGCACATGCTTTCTTAAGTAGCAGAAGAGGAGGAATGGTAAAACTGGAAGGTATATTAATATTTACATGAAGAACAGAGACATGCAGACAGTGGTAATCCCAGTGCAGAGATGAAAAACCCACGCATTTCGATTCATGCAGATTCATGCATTCATCTCTGCACTGGGATTTCCACTGTCTGCTTGTCTCTGTTGTCAATGTAGACTAATAAAGATTCCAGTGTTACCACTCCTTCTCTCCTGTGGTTACTAGAGATCTTCTGCTACTTCGGATTTAGGCTACGTTCACACATCGCGTATTTTGCGCGTTTTTTTTACGCGCGTATTTGCTCCAAAAACGCATGTGCGTCTGTGTTTTACAGCAAAGTGAATGGACATTCACTTTGTGCCTTGCAGACATCGCCTATTTAAACGCAGCGTTTTTGGAGCAAAAAACGCGCGCGTAAAAAGAATGAAGGCTGCGTTCACACATTCGCGTATTTTATCGCGTTTTTTTACGCGCGTCTTTTCAAGGGAAAAACGCGCGTTTAAAAACGCGATAAGAATACGCGAGAGAACAACTCGCTTCTACTTCAATCGCGCATTTAGACGCGTGTTTTTATAATAGGGCCTATGGAAACGCGCGCGTAAAAAAACGCAAAGAATTGACATGTTCATTCTTTTTACGCGCGCGTTTTTTGCTCCAAAAACGCTGTGTTTAATTACGCGATGTCTGCAAGGCACAAAGTGAATGTCCATTCACTTTGCTGTAAAACGCAGACGCACATGTGTTTTTGGAGCAAATACGCGCGTAAAAAAACGCGCAAAATACGCGATGTGTGAACGTAGCCGAACATGTCAATTCTTTGCGTTTTTTTACGCGCGCGTTTCCATAGGCCCCATTATAAAAACGCGCGTCTAAATGCGCGATTGAAGTAGAAGCGAGTTGTTCTCTCGCGTATTCTTATCGCGTTTTTAAACGCGCGTTTTTCCCTTGAAAAGACGCGCGTAAAAAAACGCGATAAAATACGCGAATGTGTGAACGCAGCCTTACTGTCCGCCAGGACCAGGGCAGCTCTTTGCGCCAGTGATCAGCCAAAAGAACATGGACATAACAGGGTGAACTGAACTTTTTATTACACATGCTTTCTTAAGGCCTCATGGGAGCTGCACGACACCCAGTTTAAATATGTAATGACATCACAAGATGCATTTAATTACTTTAAAATAACATACATACTGTGGGTACGGAAAGTATTTAAACCCCTTTAAATTTTTCAATCTTTGTTTCCTTGTAGCCATTTGGAAAATTCAAAAAAGTTCATTTTTTTTTCTCAGTAATGTACACTCTGCATCCCATTTTGACTAAAACCCCCGAAATGTAGATATATGTGCAAATTTATTAAAAAAGAAAAACTGAAATATCACATGGTCATAAGTATTCAGACCCTTTGCTCAGTATTGAGTAGAAGCACCTTTTGAGCTAGTACAGCCATGAGTCTTCTTGGGAATGATGCAACATGTTTTTCACACCTTGATTTGGGGATCCTCTGCCATTCTTTCTATCCAATCCTCTCCAGGTCTGTCAGGTTGGATGGTGAATGTTGGTGGACAGCCATTTTCAGGTCTCTCCAGAGATGCTCAATTGGGTTTAGGTGAGGGCTCTGGCTGGGCCAGTCAAGAATAGTCCCAGTTGTTCTGAAGCTACTCCATTGTTATTTTAGCTGTGTGCTTAGGGTCATTGTCATGTTGGAAGGTGAACCTTTGGCCAAGAATGAGATCTGGAGCACTCTGGAAGAGGTTTTCATCCAGGACATCTCTGTACTTGGCCGCATTCAGGTCTCCTTCAATTGCAACCAGTTGTCCTGTTCCTGCAGATGAAAAGCACCTCACTATGTTGCTTTCATATGCGCATATGACCCTAAACACAATGGGATAATGGTGATATATTCTCGGATTACATTTTTTACGCTGCAGGTATACTAAGCACTACGGATTTATTAACAATAGAGTCCCCCAATGTAGAGAAAGTCAGAAAGCAATGGGCAATCCCTTAAAGGTACAGTACCTGTACTAAGTACAAGAAAAGTAGTGATAACGTCAGTCACTAAGGCTGGCTTCACACTTGCAGATGGATCTGCAGCGTTTTGCAGATGCATCTGCAAGTGTGAGCATGCTGACCGCGGCCCCTATGTTTATAATAGGGCGCACGCGGTGTGAAAGCTCTCATTCACTCCTATATGTGTACTGTCAGCAGGCGTATGCCTGCTGACAGATCACACACTCCCGTCCGCACTGTGGACGCGAGATGTAGCGTCCATGCTGCGGGCGGGAGAGTGTGATCTGTAAGCAGGCATACGCCTGCTGACAGTACACATATAGGAGTGAATGAGAGCTTTCACACCGCGTGCGCCCTATTATAAACATAGGGGCCGCGGTCAGCATGCTCACACTTGCAGATGCATCTGCAAAACGCTGCAGATCCATCTGCAAGTGTGAAGGCAGCCTAACTATTGTTTATTGTCACCTTAATTTAGCACAACATTTACAGTATGTTGTGTCTCTCATTGCTGCATATCACAGTCTATCATCATTTCTCCTGCTGTCCTCTGTCCTGTGTCAGTGCCCCCCTCCCCCTCCTCAGCCCACACTTGTCTGCTGCAGAGGACAGAGGATACTGTGCTGAGTTTAATTTCTCTCCTGTAAGGTGGAACTTCTCCCCACAGTGAGGTGAATCACAGCCTGCAGACATGGCCAGGCAGCGATCACAGAGCACAGGAATCACCTGGCTCTCTGGCGCCCCCTCTGCAGTGTGACGGCTGGTGCAATTACACAGCTCTCCAGACACCGACCAGGAGGGGAGGCAGGGACAGGAGCTGGATCAGTGCAGCGTCCTCTCACTGCTGACGATGCCGGGCTGCGGTGTGATCATGTGCAGGTGACTGTGCGAGATGTCTCCTGCCCTGGTGGCCTGTGCTGGGAGCGTCCCCGTGTATTGTATACAGGCAGCACAGGCCACATATTACACTTCTTCAGCTGCATGAGATCCGGAGGCTCATGTGTGGAGAGCAGGGGCGACCATTTCAAAGAGGGAGAACTGCGCATGTGCGACCTGTAGAGGGCTGTGAGCAGGTCGGATAGGCGGCCAGTACCATTGACACTATGGGGGGGCATACTTAACATCATTACTTAATATCTTTCAAAGAAGAACATAATATTTATTAAATCTAAATTACAATAATATTTAAGTTATGTCTGCAACATTAGCAGTATATTCCTTTGTGGGAAAACCCCTTTAAATGCTGAAAATCAAAATCCAATACTGCCTCTCTGACAACAGGACAGGAGAAGTGGTACTTTGCAGTGTATATATACAGAATAATACGAAACTGAGGATTACACCCAGTATACAGGACAGTAGAAGTGGTACTGTGCAGTGTATATATACAGAATAATACAGATACTGAGGATTACACCCAGTATACAGGACAGGAGAAGTTGTACTGTGCAGTGTATATATACAGAATAATACGAAACTGAGGATTACACCCAGTATACAGGACAGTAGAAGTGGTACTGTGCAGTGTATATATACAGAATAATACAGATACTGAGGATTACACCCAGTATAAAGGACAGGAGAAGTGGTACTGTGCAGTGTATATATACAGAATAATACAGATACAGGGGATTACTCCCAGTATACAGGACAGGAGAAGTGTTACTGTGCAGTGTGTGTATATATAGAATAATACAGATACTGAGGATTACACCCACTATACAGGACAGGAGAAGTGGTACTGTGCAGTGTACATATACAGAATAATACAGATCCTGAGGATTACACCCAGTGCACAGGACAGGAGAAGTGGTACAGTGCAGTGTGTATATACAGAATAATACAGACACTGAGGATTACACCCAGTATACAGGACAGGAGAAGTGGTACTGTGCAGTGTATATATACAGAATAATACGAAACTGAGGATTACACCCAGTATACAGGACAGGAGAAGTGGTACTGTGCCGTGTATATATAAAGAATAATACAGATACTGAGGATTACAGCCAATATACAGGACAGAAGTGGTACTGTGCAGTGTATATATACAGAATAATACAGATACTGAGGATTACACCCAGTATACAGGGGGGAAGTGGTACTGTGCAGTGTATATATACAGAATAATACAGATACTGAGGATTACACCCAATATACAGTACAGGAGAAGTTGTACTGTGCAGTGTATATATACAGAATAATACAGATACTGAGGATTACACCCAGTATACAGGACAGAAGAAGTGGTACTGTGCAGTTTATATATACAGAATAATACAGATGCTGAGGATTACACCCTGTATACAGGACAGGAGAAGTGGTACTGTGCAGTGTATATATACAGAATAATACAGCTCCTTAGGATTACACCCAGTATACAGATATGGAGAAGTGGTACTGAGCAGTGTATATACAGAATAATACAGATACTGAGGATTACAGCCAGTATACAGGACAGGAGAAGTGGTACTGTGCAATGTATATATACACAATAATACAGATACTGAGGATTACATTCAGTATACAGGACAGGAGAAGTGGTACTGAGCAGTGTATATATACACAAAAATACAGATTCTGAGGATTACACTCAGTAGACAGGAGAATTATACCCAGCATACCCAGGAGTATGTGCTATATAGATATACATAGCCAAGACTCAGCCAGATCCTCAAGATGGGGAAAGATGAAAGGTGGCAGCAGAAAATCCAGTGCATGGCGCCAAGAGAAACATAATCAATGGAGGCACCGGGAAGAGCAGAGAGCGAACTCTGCCCACAGGAAAACTTTCTGAAGCTGCATATTACAGACTGCGGGCCATATGCACAACACAGACTGCCCGCTGTATACACATTAGAGACTGCCCACTGTATGCACATTACAGACTGCCCGCTGTATACACATTACAGACTGCCCACTGTATGCACATTACAGACTGCCCGCTGTATACACATTACAGACTGTTTGCTCTATGCACATTACAGACTGTGGGCTCTATGCACATTAAACAATGCGGGCTCTATGCACATTACAGACTGCAGGCTCTATGCACATTACAGACTGGGCTGTATACACATGACAGACTGCGGGCTGTATGCACATTAAACACTCTGGGCTCTATGCACATTATACACTGTGGGCTCTATGCACATTAAACACTGTGGGCTCTATGCACATTACACACTGCAGGCTCTATGCACATTACAGACTGCGGGCTCTGTACACATTACAGACTGCAGGCTCTATGCACATTACAGACTGGGCTGTATACACATGACAGACTGCGGGCTGTATGCACATTAAACACTCTGGGCTCTATGCACATTATACACTGTGGGCTCTATGCACATTAAACACTGTGGGCTCTATGCACATTACACACTGCGGGCTCTATGCACATTACACACTGCGGGCTCTATGCACATTGAACACTGCAGGCTCTGTGCACATTACACACTGCAGGCTATATGCACATCTGAAAGTGTTGGTGTATATCTTGTATATACAGCACTATACTGTATATACAGGTCCAAACTATATATATACAGTATACAGGCACACTGGTACAGCCCCTCCCACCTATCAGTCCAGGCCTGATTGTAAGCCCTTGAAGACAGCTTTCTCTTTCCTTCTGTACCTGTATGCCATACTGTATGTTGTACTTGTCTTTGTATACCCTTCCATATATAGAGCGCCATTGAATTAATGGCGGTATAATAATAAAAAATAGTAATAATAATTGTGCAGAGATGTAATAAAGCCATGAGTTGGGCAAGGCAAGGCCACCATTATCCTTGTTCTCGTGTAATATTTCAAGTTTAAATCTTAGTTGGTATTTTTTCAATATGAGGTCCCTGAACAGTGCATTAATATAATGAAACTCATGAAGTGGTATCCAAATAGGCGCATGTAAAATGTACAGGAGTTGTGGCATTAGAATAATTTTTATAAGACTTATTCTCCCAATTCCTGAGAAAAACAGTTTAGACCAGGCCGTTATATTTTGTTTAAATTATAGTTAGTAGTGGATTCAGATTTAACTCCATGTATTGCTCAATCCTTTTAGAGATTACTATGCCCAGATATTTTAAGAGAAACTATCAACCCCCCGAGGCTCTCCAAAGTGAAAGCACCACTGAATGCATGTATCATGCATTCAGGGAAGGTGTGCACCATGTCTCTACCCCCCCCCCCCAACCCGAAAAAAAACACTTTGTAAAGTTTAAAGTTAAGAGGACGAGGGGCTTATCTGAATATGCTGTGCTTACTGCTGGCACAGTCTTCCCCACCTCTTGCCTTTGTGTTTCACCCCCTCTTGTTTGGGTCCACCCTCCTCTTTGGCTGCACACACAGACACAAACACAGGCAGGAGGCGGTGATGGCCGGGCTGGCAGCAAGCACAGCATAATCAGATAAGCCCCATAGACCTCTTAACTCTAAACTTTCCAAATTGTTTTTTTCGGGTTACAGGGGGAGTAGAGACATGGTACTCACATTCCCTGAATGCCACATACACGCTGCATTCAGTGGTGCTTTCACTTTGGAAAGCACCAGGGGGGTGACAGGTTCTCTTTAAACTGTTCTTCATAAGTAATATTATTATAGATAGATATTGGGTGGTTTGGGATTGGATCTATTCCCATCAATACTGACTTTTGCCAGTGTATAGTGAGCCCAGCTATATGGTCGAATTTTTCAATTAGAGTCATGGCTGCCTCCAGAGACTGTCCGGTGTCCAACGGGAAGAGAAGAGCATCATCTGCATACAACATGATTTTGCTTTCTATTCGCCCATACATAGATAGGCTATGAGGCTGCATATATAAGACTGCACTATATGGAAAGGCTATGAGGCTGCACCATATAGAGAGGCTATAAGGCTGCACTATATGATGAGCGATGAGGCTGTACCATATAGAGAGGCTGTGAGGCTGCATCATATAGAGAGGCTATAAGGCTGCACTATATGGACAGCTATGAGGCTGCATATATGAGGCTGCACCATATAGAGAGGCTATGAGGCTGCACCATATAGAGAGGCTATAAGGCTGCACTATATGATGAGTGATGAGGCTGCACCATATAGAAAGGCTGTGAAGCTGCATCATATAGAGAGGCTGCATATATGAGGCTGCACCATATAGGGAGGCTATGAGGCTGCATATATAAGACTGCACTATATGGAGAGCTATGAGGCTGCATATATAAGGCTGCTTCATATAGAGAGGCTATGAGGCTGCATATATAACACACTATATAGAGAGTTATGAGGCTGCATTATGTAGAGAGATATGAGGCTGCATATATAAGTCTGCACTATATAGAGAGATATAAGGCTGCACTATATGAGGCTGTACTATACGGAGAGTTATGAGGCTGCATATATAAAGCTGCACTATATAGAGAATTGAACCTGCATTATACTGTATAGATGGTTGTGAGGCTGCATTATACTATATGGAGGGATGTGAGGCTGTATTATAGTATATGTAGGCGCTATGAGGCTGTATTATGCTATATTGAGGGATGTGAGGCTGTATAATACTATATGGAGGACTATGAGGCTAATATATGTAGGATAATGGGGGTTGGAAGGCTATTGGGGCTACCTTGTGAATGGGGGACTATAGGATGCATTATAATACATGGAGGACTATGGGGGTATATTGTAATATATGAGGAATATGGGGATGCATTATAATAATTGGAGGACTATCGTGGAGGGAGGAGGAAGATCCTATAAACCATGATGGGGGACATATATTCCACGATAAGGGCCATATTCCAGGAGGAAGACCATATACAGCAGGATAGGAGACATATTTAAAAGGATAAGCTCCATATTCCAGTAGGATGACCAGACCATATATAGCAGGAAGAGGGACATTAATACATAATGAAGGGGGGTAGAGGGGTTAATTTGCGAGTCTTGATAGTGTAATGCCCCTGTGATCTGGTCGCCACAGAGGGGTACTACAGCCAATCCACAGGTCTTGTATTCCCGTCTGCAGTAACCAGGTTGGTAAGTCTAGTCACCCACAAACACACCCAATACACCCGGAGAGAAAGGTGATGGGTGGGAAGTTAGCAGGAAACAGTCAGGAAGACAAAAGGGCACAAAAGTGAAGCACCACAGGAAGTAGTCAGACAGTAAGACTGAGTTCAGTAGGAGAAGATGGTTGGCAGAGTAAGTTGGAGATAAGGCCTCGGAGGACTTGAGCAGCGATGAGGCTCATCCCGGGTCCCAGGACAACAGACTGCAGAGAGACAGAGGGAGCCCTAGGGACACGGGTAGTGAGCAATCTACCCGTGCGCCCGAATCTGAAGTAAAGCGGAGGGGCAGGTAGAGCACCAGGGACCTGGCCCTGAAGGTGGTGGGGAGACTCTAGGCTCCAACCACAGAACCGGAGGCCACGAGATCTAGAGGAGCTGTGGCCTACTCCCAACACATCCGCCAAGAAGGCAGCTGTACTAGGGTCAGTGTACACGGCTGGCCACCCAACAAGGCCCTTGGCTGCTAGATTGGGGCACTGTGTGCAGAGGCGCATGCAGGAGTGAGGCAAGCAGGCAGCGGTGAGGACGAACGACCGGAGAGGGAAGGAACACGAAAGAGGTGTACTGGACAAGCCATCCTGGTTGCTAAGGACTATCTGGACTGCAATTGAACCTAAGCTGTAACCTTTGGTGCAAGCAGAGAAAGTGAAGTAAACTGGGTTTGGAACTCAGAACTGTGTGTGAAACTGTTAATTTCCCACCTGAGGAGCGGTGGACTGAAACACCGTGCAGGCTGCAGGAGCCTGCCTGTGAGATACTCTGATCCTTCCCTGCAGCCAGATCAGCCCCACTGGTCCGCCATCACCCTAATAATCCCCTATTCCAGATGCCCTGGGGACCCAATCCACCCGTGGGAAGCAACACCATTGTAGCTGCCATCCCATCATCCCCAGAGGTCTCGGTCTGCAGCGGCGGCCACTAATAGCCACATACCACGGGTGGCGTCACGTCAACCAGCCCACATCCCTATAAATTTCCCTATGCCATGAACTTTCCCCCTTTTAATTGATGCTCCGGGGCTATGGACCAGGTCACCGTAACATTCCCAAAGACTCCCGATCTCCCACAGATGACATCGCCAGAAGTGATGGAGAGGCCCGGCTCTGAGTACCCCAAGACCCTTCACGGGACGGGTCAATAGTACTTAGAAGGTTACATTGGGTGCATACATCTGACCGAGGTGTGCGCGCATGGGGGGCCTAGGTCTGAATTTTGCATCATGTAGCAATTTCAGATATCCAGTGGCATTGAGGTTTCCATTGATGAAGAATGAACCCACTATCTTTGTACAGGATATACCACGCCATACTATCAATTTTTGTTTTCCAACAGTCTTGGAGGGATCTATCCACTGTGGGTTAGTGTCAGACCAATAGCGGTGGTTTTGTTTATTAACTTCACCATTCACAAAAACGTTTGCCTCATCACTCATCTGAAGGCAATTGTCTATGCTGTGAAGATATGAGATGTCCAGTATCTCAGTATCTGAAACAACGGATACTGGAAGCCTGTGCTAGCATTTCTTCTGCGGTGTTGCTATCAGTGTGTCAAGAGTGGGAGGAGAGGGTTACATTGACAATACAACACAATGGGCAGCACATTGAACACATTTTATAAGTGGTCATAAACTTGTAAATAACTCATGAAAGAAAAAAGGTACATTAAAACCAAGTACACCATTGTTTTTCTTATGAAGTGTATTAGCCGTGCAGATGAGCGCTCCCACATTCGGAACCAGTCAATTAAACTTCAATTTCTTTCCTCTTTCTGAATTTGTCAGCCATCAATTTCTTATGGTTAACTTGTATCAAACAAGTTAACCATAACAAATTGATGGCTGCCCAAATTCAGAAAGAGGAAAGAAATTGAAGTTCAATTGATTGGTTCCGAATGTGGGAGCACTCATCTGCCCGGCTAATACACTTCTGAAGTCAATCCACGGACTCCCGGCTCAGACTTCTGCTTTCCCCTGGACCGGAGCAGCATACCATTGGAGCCTTACCAGATCCTAAGAGATCGATGTGCCATTGTATAAAGATACACTATAGGTGAGTGCGCTTGCCTATAATTTACATATATGTAAAACCTCTACACTTAGGCCTGTGCCTTCTGCTTTTGTATCCCCTCTAGACCTACAGCCTAAGGTCTTGTGTGTATTGTTTTTCTTATGAAATTCTCAATATGTTTGATGTGTCACATGACACTCTTCCCATTGAAAAAAATAAAGATGGATCCAAAATGGCCAACTTTAAAATGGCTGCCATGGTCACCACCCATCTGGAAAAGTTTTCCCCCTCCCATATACTAATGTGCTACAAACAGAAAGTTGATATCACCAACCATTCCCATTTTATTATGTGTATCCATATAAATGGCGCACACTGTATTGTGGACAGCATGTGACCCACACTTTCTCCCTCCACATAATGTCTTTGTCTATCAAAGGCTCTTTTCTTTTCCGCCTCCCCCATGAGATACAGCCTTCAATTGGATTGGGCATTACACAGTTCCTTTTTTTATGGGAAGATGGGTTTAATATACATTTTGATTCAGCCTCTGTGAGCTCCTGATCTAACTCCCTATCTCCCCAGACAGGCTTAAGAGGGCATGGAATGCTCAGATTTTGTTTCAGGACTCGTCTGATTTTAATAAACTTTTCTGAGAAATTTGGGATTTTTATTATGACAGACATGGATTAATGCTGATGGGTTTGTGTTGGAATATATAAGACAATGGTTCTTTCCCCACATCTCCTCCCCTTTGGCTCCATTCACACTAAGTGTTTTTGGTCTGTTTTTGCTCATCAGTTTTTGTAGCCAAAACCAGGAGTGGGTGATATACAGAAGTGGTGACATGTTTCTATTATACTTTTCCTCTAATTGTTCCACTCCTGCTCTTGGCTACAAAAACTGACGAGTAAAAACAGACCAAAAACGCACCATGTGAAGTGGCCTTTCTATACCTTTCCTTTTTCTTCTCTTCATTATTGAAGAAATTAGTTTTTGAGGTCTCCTTTTTCTTTTTGATAGCGTATAGTAGTTTATTATTTTGATCATCTGATTTATTTCATAATCGGATAGGAACAAATTTGTTTGCTTTTTTTTTGTCACTCATTTAATACCAGTATGTAGGTTTTATAAGATCGAGGTGCAGGGCTGGACTGGTCAATTGTCAATTCTGAAAAATTCAAGGCGGCCGGTGTTAGGGTGCTTTCACGTTTGCGTTCCACTCCGCAGCGTTCTGCGGAGGGGAGCCGCAATGTGAGCGCAGCACCGCAAGCCCCTATCTTTATAATGGGAGCGCACGGTGCTGCGCTTGACTGCGCATGACCGTGCACACCCATTCACTTCCATATGTGATCTGTGCGCAGGCGGATGCCTGTGCACAAATCACCCAGTCTCGTCCGCATTCGCCTGCGCACAGATCACATGTGGGAGTAAATGGGTGCGCACGGTTATGCACAGTCAAGCGCAGCACCGTGCGCTCCCATTATATAGCTAGGGCTTGCGGTGCTGCACTAATATTGCGGCTCCCCTCCGCAGAACGCTGCGGAGGGGAACGCAAATGTGAAAGTAGCCTTAGCAGAGGGCCACTCCTGTGCTCTAGGGCCATACATGCAATCCTCACACCTGGTGTCCTATTTTTTGTATTTAGATTCCTGTGCTACACAGGGCTTACCTCCCATGGTGATGTGACCTCCAGTTCTTCCTATTATAATCAGTATGTGAAGGGGTAGATGGGGGTGTCACTGACGCAGCCAGTCAGAGTGATTGTCTTTAGTGACTCAGCCCAGCAAGAGCAGCCAAGGAACAGACAGAACAGCAGTCCAGGTCAGTGTGTGCTCCAGTGAGTTCTGCAGAATACATGTCACTCCCACAGTCAGGCTGGTGATTAAGATCTACACAGTCATTCTTCCTCCACTGCCTATGTTCTGCTGCTTCCCCTCCTCTTATCACTGTCCTGATTTATAAAAGCTGACTGCACAAGACAGTGGATTTAACCCTTTGGTTGCCTGCCTATAGCTGACTTAGAAAACCTTGTTTTTAGACAGTGAAAGGACTAAGTCCTGTGTTTTGTATAAATCGATTTAAAAACCCAAGCTAGTAATAAGATTACAAGAGGTCAGTGCTGTTTCTTCTGCCACAGTCTATTACTGTGTCACAAAGTCCTGTTCACAAAAGCATCCAATACACACGAAGGCTAAGTTCACACTGGACGTTTCTGATCTGTTTTTGGTGCTGCTTTTTTTTTTTTTTAACTGCACCAAAAAGGGATCAGTTACTGCATCTGCCAGCAAAATGAATGTGATTTTCAATTTGCTGTTCATATGCTGCATTTTTTGACTGCTAAAGGCTTTTACAGTAAGATCTATGGGCAGCGCTGCCCATAGATCTTACTGTATAAGCCTTCAGCACCTCGGACAGCGCACATACTATACCTACAATAGGTATAATATGAGCGCTGCTGTCAGTGAAGCCGCCGGCTTCATTCTTAAAAATGTACAGAGCAGCCAGGAGCCAGCTACTGTACATAAGAGATTAACTCATTATATGCCCACCTGAGTGGGTGCTAGGTCTCTAGGGGGGGTGGGCACATTTTTTAATAAAATTGCACATGTAAAAACACAGAGAACACTTTGCTTATCCCTGCAGCAGCCAGGATAAGCAAAGTATATGCGGTAACTGCATTGCTCAGGATTACATATCCTGAGCAATCCGGTTACTGCATTGGGGGTCAGAGAACTGCTCCGAAAACTGCAGCCTGCATGATTTTTCACGCAGGCTGCAGAGCCGGAGGCGGTAACCGGATTGCTCGTGAAGCAATCCGGTTTTTATAATAGGCTCCTATGAGGAGCGTTTCCTGATCTGGTTTTGAGCTTTTTAAAAGCTCAAAACCGGATCAGGTTTCTAAAAAAAAAAACGGAAATGTGACCCTAGCTTGTGTCCCCCGAACATGGAGCAAAAAAGCAGCACAAACGGATGATACGTTTGTGATGATTTTTGCAAAAAGAGGATCTGTTTTTGGTGCAGAAACTCCTCCAAAAACGGATTAATAAATAAAACAGAGCACAAACGCTCTGTCTGAACTTAGCCTAAGGGTTTGACGAGTGCAATGTGAGAAAAAAAAATCACATTGCATTCAGACCAATGTTATTCAATAACAGAAAGAAAATCTGTGATTTTTTTTCTCCTGCCAATTCAGCATTAGGCTAGGGTCACACTTGCATCAACCCTTATGGCTAAACTTAGAATCTTTTCCTGAGACGCAGCCTGTGTTCAGTAGCGGGAGAACGCGGCCCCTAGCAACCCGCTGTGTTCCCTGGATACCAGCTACACAGCTGGCTGCGGGGAGTGCGATTTGCACCACGCACAGGGAAACGCATCATTCTGCGTTTCCCTGTGCGTGGCACATGCGTGGTGCAAATCGCACTCCTGCAGCCCGCTGTGTTCAGGCTGCGTCTCGGGGAAAGATTCTAAGTTTTCAGCGGAAAACGCTGGAAACTTAGAATACACCCAGTGTGACCCTAGCCTTAGAGAGAAATCGCTGCATACTGCGATTGTCATTGTTCTCAGGTGGCGCTCACCCATGCAAGTCAAAGGTATGTGCAAAACATTGGACTGCACTCGGATGTCATCATTACAGTCGAATATACACAGAGACAGGTGTGGTGATGCGACCCCGATGTGTCCCCTGACCAGTGTACAGCACATGGGGGATTGTATCTTATGCTCTGTGGCAGCACTCACAGGGTTAACAGTAGTGAGATCTGAGCTGAGTGCTGATTGAAAGCACTCACGCCCACCTGTGATGGGATAGGAGATGATATGAGCTGCCCTGGGCTGAGGAGTGGGAGAGAACAGGAGGAACTGCTGTGTGAAGCTAACACAGCCTGGGAGCTCTCTCAGAGAGGACGTTCATGAGACTAGTGAGCGGATGGTGCAGAGAGAGAGAGGTTGTGTGCTGATAACACACCCTAGCAGTGAGGACCTGGCCCTCACCAGTGGACCCGGCCAGGACAGAGCCTGTCTTAGGTACAGAGGTACTGTGTGTGTTGGATGAACAGAGTTGTACCGGCTGGGCCCCCGAAACCTGGAGGTCTGTAATATACCTGAACTGTACCATTAAACTGTGTGTTGTGTGAACAGTTGCCTGGGTCACTGCCTTCCGTCGTGCCGATCCTAACCGCTACCTTACACAGGCAATAAAGAAGATGAAGAAATAAATTTCTCCCTCTTCTCACCTATGCTCTAATTCTCGCTTTCAAGAGAATCGGGCACAGTGAATGTCACTCGGATCACACTTGCAGCAGAATTTAAGACAGTAGTCATTAGCAGAACGCATCGGAATCGATACACTAGTGTGAGGATACCCTAAAAGGAACCTTACTGCTACCCTTTTCCCCTCTAGAGTGGCCTCACCTCTGACTCTTTGAAATTTTACGTATGTGCAGAACTTTCTGCTTCCCCGGAAACGTGCAGTGAAGTCGTGTGTACGGACTCTGGATTCATTGGAACATTGACTTGGCCAGCTGCCATGTTTTCAAAGAGCTGGCGGTTATGTCGCTTTAGAAAATCATGCGACCGACACCCACAAGGATGAACTTTCACCACAAGAGGGAGAATTAGTCTGGGCAAATTAAAGCTCCCTGACTAGTCAGCTACTGATTTACATAGCTTGAGTGCAGGTTTAAAATTAAAAGGGTGGTCCACTACTCAGACAACCCCTTCTCAATCAGTGTTTCACCCTTTCAATATAATAACACCTATGCTCACCTCCAGTGCTGGAGCCATTCCAGCGGTGTCAGCGTGGCACCCCAGAGCCACAGTGCCACAGTGTCACCATTGCTAGGTGTCACCAGAGATCAGTAAGGGGTATTCCACTCAGGCAACACACAAACAACACCAACACCTCCCAGACAGAAGGGGGACACCAAGCCCGGCTTCAGGGTGAGCTCCCCTATATATTCTGGTCTGAAGAGCAACAAGTTCAGTTCCTGTGAGCACTGTGAAGAGCACAGTGTAGTGCAGGGCAGCACTGTGAAGACATCCTGGTGGGCTGGAAGCTGCTTAGCTCATCCCCGGATTGCTAACTTGTTCCAGGCCTAAGGCTAGGGCCTGAGGAAAGAGGAGAGAGACATAAACCTACCGAGAGGCTGCATCACCCATGCTTCCCCTCCCTCAGAGGAACACCACAAGAACGGACACCGGAGTCAGAGACTGTGCAGGTTCAGACACACTGACAATCAACACCGGAAAGTGGGGGACTCACTTCCAGAAACACTGACTTCCCGGGTGGGGTGGAAAAGTGAAGGACTCGAGTTGCCTGTCATACTGGTAGACGCAGACAGAGACAGGGCCAGCAGCCTAGCTGAAGCAACTGTAGGGCCATTACGCAAACACAGTGAGGAAGCCAATATGACCCGGCCGGGTGAGAAATACCCTTAACTGCTCTCCAGACTCCAGGGACAGCTTGTAACAACTACTTCAACTCCAGTAATCAGGAGTCTGTGTGTGTTAATTACATCTTTTGTCCTGTGCCCTGTAACAGAGCTCTATACTTGCAGTGACGCAGAAAAGTCCCACCTGAGGAGCCACAGCCTGTCAGCCCTGTACACTGACTGGAGAAGCTGCAGCAAAGTAAGTGACTGTGTGAATTATCATCCTTCACAAAGCCCCATCCAAACCATCCCTCCTGCTCTGGGGACCCTCCAGCCCTACCCGAGGACTGGGTCATGACTACCGTGATATCCCCAGTGAGACAGCACCGGCCTGGCTCCCGAGTACCCCATAGCCTGTGGGTGCATCAGTTTTCTGGCATCACGAACAGGATCCCGTGCCCGGTAAACCGGGTACTGTGTGCCGTGAACTGTGTAAAATACGTGTTTTGAAACTGTCGCCATTGTTGAGCGCGCGACGCGCGGGAAGAAGAGGGGCGTGTCATCGTGGGCTGAACACCCCAAAAGGCGTGAAGCAAGGCCCAGCCTGCGCTCTGACGACATCCGGCGGGGACGCAACACTATTCTTGTACACCCCAACGGAAGTAGAAGACCGGAAGGGTCACCGTTAACTAAGGGGGCAGAAAAATGTCGCAGCTAGCGGACCCTGCACAGCGAGATGACGGAGCACCTGGCGGTGCTGGAGGGCGAGGGATGTCACCGATTATGCCGTTCCTGATGCCGCACACCCCGGGCGCAACGTGGCTGCCGCAATACTCAGGTGAGCCCAATACCTTAACTGACTTTAAAAAAAAACTGGACAGTTATTATAGCATATATCCTCTTATGGAGGGCCAGCGTGTCAGTATATTTCTGGGACAGTTAACTGGACATGCACAGCGGAATGTGAAGTCCTGGTCAGATGACAATAAAGATACCGTAGAGCATGTGATGACCAGGTTGAAAGCTACCTTTGAGACCAGTGTGGATGCCAGAGCTAAAATGAGATTCTTTGGGTGCCGGCAGAAACCACAAGAAACTGTGAGAGACTTTTCTTTAAATTTGCAGGAGGCACTCAGAGCAATCAAATGGGCAGAACCCGCCTGGACACAAGGGGAAGATAAAATGCTAATTAAACAGTTTGTTGATGGACTATTATTCCCTCCCCATAGTGGACGACTGCGGATGATGGCCATACAAAATCCAGATTTGAACTTTGAGGAGTTTAAAGACAGGACAATCCTCATATTGCAGGCAGAAGAGCTTCATGATACAGACTCTGCCCAGTCTTCAGCTACAGCGCAAAATCCATCAGCTGTACCTGGGGCTGCTGCAAAGTCCCCGGAGTCCATCACTGATGAGGCTCTAAACCGGAAGATTGATGCCCTAACTGAAACTGTAGCTGCCATGGCCAAAGTGATGCAACAGCTGCGTGGATCCAAGCCTGTGGAGAAGATCGAGCTGGCCACAAGCAAGGAGGATGTCTCGTGGTTAGACCCAGGAGATACCCAGTGACCAGAGGACGACCCAACGACCGCTACCAACCAGATGGACAGCCCATTTGTCGCCGCTGCGGAGAAGCAGGCCATTTTGCCCAGGAGTGTGCTTTAAACTGGGATTCCCTGGGGAAGCGGGCTCCTCAGGAATAAACTTCCAAGGCCCCTCCAGCTGGCAGAATAGGTATGTGGGAAGCCGTCCAACAATCCCTGTCGTGCTGGATGGAATCCCCATGAATGCTTTGTTGGACATTGGCTCACAGATATACTCCATACCTTATGTCCTTTTTAAGCAGTACTGGGCTGATTCAGACTTTACCCGTGGCCCAGATGATGACTTTAGTATATGTGCTAGCAATGGTAAACTAGTACCACAGATTGGGCTTAAAGACATGACCATTAAAATTGGGAAGGTTGAATTAAAAGATCAGGGTATGATAATTGTTGATATTGACCGGCATGAGCATGATCCAACTATTTTGATAGGCATGAATGTGATGGAAGATTGTCTTTCAGAAATTATTGGTGTTTTACAGTGCATGGCCGTTACTGTCAGTTCCGGGCAACAGCGAGTCCTGCAGAAGAATATAAAGGCTCTGATGATGAAGCAGCAGGTAGAATTGTCAGGTGAAGAGAATGGCAGTGCAAGGGTAAGTGATCCAATACCCATTGTAATACCTCCCAAAACTGAAGTGAAGGTCTGGTGTAGAGCCGCAATAGGCATCAGAGGGCGAGACTATCAAGCCCAGGTAGAACCCGTGTACTCAGATAGTAGGCCCACTGTACTGACAGCCCGAGGAGTAGTTGAAGTACAGAGGGGAGAGAGTGCCAATACGGCTTCTAAATTGGTAGGATTACCTCCTCCTCTCCGCAAAGTATGCTACCATGGCTAAATTATACACTGTGGATAACAATGCCATCACCACAGTTGAACCACTGAACCTGTCAAGTCAGGCGGATTGTAATGGCTCCGAGGGAAAACTGGAGGATTGGTGCCAGAAATTACATGTGGGCACCAGTTCTACACCCTCCCATCAAAAGCATGGAGCATACCGGGTAGTGAGGGAGTACGAGCAGATCTTCAGCAAACATCCTCTAGACTTCGGGCAGATCAAAGGGGTGGAACACAACATACTCACAAGTAGTCATCCACCCATAAAGGAGAAGTATAGACCCGTACCACCCGCTCACTACCAATGTGCAAAAGACATGCTCAAAGAGATGAAAGAAGCAGGGGTAATACGATACAGTTGTAGCCCCTGCGCAGCTCCTTTAGTGCTTGTGAAAAAGAAGGATGGGACCATGAGGATGTGCGTAGATTAACAGCAGATAAACCGCATTACACACAAGAATGCATACTCATTACCCAGAATAGAAGAATCATTAGCCACATTAAAATCTGCTAATTACTTTTCCACCTTAGATATGTCTAGTGGGTATTGGCATGTTCCTGTGGCAGAGGCTGACCGTGAGAACACAGCATTCACCACGCCAATGGGCCTCTGTGAGTTCAATTGTATGCCGTTTGGACTCTGCAACTCACCCGGTACATTTCAAAGACTAATGGAGTGCTGCTTAGTACACAAGAACTTCGAAACTGTCCTCCTGTACCTGGATAATATCATAGTCTACTCCAAGACGTATGAAGAGCATCTACAACACCTAGCAGAAGTGTTTGAAGCCTTGTCTGGGTATGGAATGAAAATCAAGCCATATAAGTGTCACCTGCTCAAACCAAAGTTGCAGTACCTGAGACATGTAGTGAGCTCTGAGGGCGTAGCACCAGATCCTGAGAAGGTTACAATGATAAAGGATTGGCCGAGACCCACCAGTGCGAAAGAGGTGAGGCAGTTCCTGGGACTGGTAGGCTACTATAGAAGATTTATCAAAGGCTTCACCAAGCTGGCAGCTAATTTACAAGACGTTCTGGTAGGACAGTCTAAGTAGTCTTCAGCCCGAAGTCCTCCATTCCAGTGGAGTGATGAAAGAGAAGAATCCTTCAGGAAGCTGAAGTTAGCCTTGATGGGAGAAGAGATCCTGGCATATCAACCCTTCATTCTGTACACGGATGCCAGCAATTTACTGGGAGCAGTGCTGTCGCAGATGCAAGAAGGCAAAGAGAGAGTCATAGCCTTTGCAAGCAGGAAGTTCTGGCCTACTGAAAGAAACCCTGCAAATTATAGTTCCTTCAAGTTAGAACTACTGGCAGTAGTTTGGGTTGTAACAGAGCATTTTTGAAACATTACCTGGCAGCTGCAAAGTTTACCATCTACACTGACAACAATCCGTTAACACACCTGGAGTCAGCAAAATTAGGTGCGTTAGAACAGAGATGGATGGCCCGGCTGTCTAATTACGACTTAAACATCGAATATAGAGCAGGTCGCAAGAATGGAAATGCAGATGCCTTATCTCGGATGCCACACTTAGGGGACGTGGAAGAGGAACCGGAGGAGCTAGAAGAGATAGAGCTAATGGCCTTTCACTGCCCTAAAGCAACAAGTGTGCACCAGAAGCATCAATACGCGACACTTAACCCTGTTACCGCACCATGGATGGGCTGATGTACAAGACAGTGATCTATCTGTGGGACTAATGAAAAGACTGTTGACACATGAAGGTGCATACCCTGATAAAGATGCTCCAGCAGAAGCTCATCAACTCGTGAATTCGTCTGGCAGATCATAGTTCCCAAGAAAGACATCAAGATGGTTTAGAAGCTTACCATGACGGTGCATGACATTTGGGATGGAAGAAGTTGGAAGTGGTCTTAAGAGAGAGATTCAACTGAGTTGTCATGAGAAAGTCAATTGAGGAATATTGTAGAAAATGTGACCCATGCAACCTATGGAGAAAGGATCAAGAGAGTCAGAGAGCTCCACTCAAGTCCATAATCACCAAGCAGCCATTGGAATTAGTAGCCCTAGACCACGTCAAATTAACACCAAGTAAATCCGGCTACGTCTATGCATTGACAATTGTGGACCACTATTCTCGTTTCCTTGTGGTGGTACCAGTGAAAGATCTTGCAGCGAAGACTGCAGCGAAAGCATTCCAGACGTACTTTTGCAGACCTCATAGCTACCCAGAACAGGTCTTAGCTCTCAAGGACCAGCATTTGAATCTCAGTTATTCCAAGAATTCTGTAACATGTATGGATGTAAGAAGATTCGGACAACAGCTTATCATCCACAGACAAATGGTTTATGTGAGAAGATGTACCATATAGTGATTGACCTCTTAAAAACTTTACCAGCATCAGAAAGGAATCGATGGCCAGAGAAGTTACCCGACTTGGTAGACTTGTACAACCATGTTCCAGTGAGTTCAAACAGTTGTACCCCAGCTTATCTTATGAGAGCAAGACCCGGTAAGCTACCAATTGATTTGGATATGGGAATTGTCAAACCAGATGCAGAAGATTCAGATTCAACCAATTGGGATACGTTACGTAAACAGAAGTATCTGCAAGTCCAAGAATGTGTAGAAAGAAGTCTCCAGCAAGCAAGAGGGAAGCAAGAGAGAACCTTCAATCAACATGCTTCAGCAGCTCCTTTGCAACCTGGTGAACAAGTTTAAAAAAGGAACAGAAGGACTCATAAATTGGATGACCAATGGGAACCAACACCTTACACAGTTCTCCCATCAAACTTTGACAATATTAAAGTATGTTTCATCAGCAAAGATGGATGCAAGACCACTTGAAGTTATGTCATGAAACCCTGAAGACACCAGAAGATCCTGTAGTTATACCAGATGAACCTAAGAAAGAAGAAGAAGATGTGTTCCATACAGTCTTAGGAGATTTTCCAAAAACCTTGACAAACTATCATGGAGCAGTATTAGTGCCAATGCTCGCATTTCATCAAGTAGTGGTACCCAAACCAGTGTCTGCACTACCACCTGAACCCGTGCAGCAACAAGAAGTCCCAAGATTAGAAGAACTGGAAGTTGAACCCGTAGAGGAAGAACAGGAAGAACAGATTCCTGAGCCCAGTAAACTTGCCAGTCCTATTAGTAGATCCTCATCCCCATCAGAACTAGAAACACAAGAAAGATATAGTTCTGCACATAGCCTAGCACTGAGTGCGCCCGGTACACTTGTAGTAAGGAGATCACTACGTAGTACACAGGGTCAGTTACCAGCTCACTACAAAGATTAGAAGTTAAAAAGTGAATACCAGTAATGTACATATGTTTTAGTGTAAATACAATAAGAATAGTAACCGGTAAACATAGTGTACAGAAGGGGTGAGGAGAGAGTGGCGCAAGATGCTAATTACGGAGAGTGAGACCTTGTCCACATTATGTGGTGACCTGAGGGCCAAGAGGCCTGCAGCACTTACGGCCAGGAGTGAGACACCCGTAGGGACCTTGTTTGTTTGTTTATTTATATGTGTAACGTTAAAACAGTAAGCCCAGTACCTACAGAGACCTTCCTGTAAAAACTCTTTACATAATCTCGAACTTTATTTACAAATGGACCATAATATACCACTAGACTGGTTGTGGTAAAGACATTCTTGTACATAATATTCACCAGCCCCGGTGGGAAATGGACTAATCACCGGAGAGACTACTTTCGAACTCTTTTGGACTATTTTTTTATATTTTATTGTTTTTTGCAATTTTTACTTTTAAGACTCTGTATATTTAAATTGTTATATATGTTATTTGTTGAAAACTTGCCACAGTCCCGGAGTACTGTCTTTCACTAAGGGAGAATGTGGCACCCCAGAGTCACAGTGCCACAGTGTCATTATTGTTAGGTGTCACCAGAGAGCAGTAAGAGGTATTCCACTCAGGCAGCACACAAACAACACCAACACCTCCCAGACAGAAGGGGGAGACCAAGCCCGCCTTCAGGATGAGCTCCCCTATATATTCTGGTCTGAGAAGCAAAAAGTTCAGTTCAGTTCCTGTGAGGACTGTGAAGAACACAGTGCAGTGCGGGGCAGCACTGTGAAGACATCCTGGTGGGCTGGAAGCTGCTTAGCTCGTCCCAGGATTGCTAACTTGTTCCAGGCCTAAGGCTAGGGTCTGAGGAAAGAGGAGGAAGACAGAAATCTATCGGGAGGCTGCATCACCTGTGCTTCCCCTCCCTCAGAGGTACACCACAAGAACGGACACCAGAGTCAGAGACTGTGCAGGTTCAGACACACTGACAATCAACACTGGAAAGTGGGAGACTCCAGATTCTCCAGCTACCCAGTGCCAGGGACACAGCAACATATAGAATCCAGAAACACTGACTTCTTGGGTGGGGTGGAAAAGTGAAGGACTCGAGTTGCCTGTCATACTGGTAGACGCAGACAGAGACAGGGTCGGCAGCCTAGCTGAAGCAACTGCAAGGCCATTACGCAAACACAGTGAGAAAGCCAATACGACCCGACCCGGTGAGATATATCCTGAACTGCTCTCCAGACTCCAGGGACAGCTTGTAACATCTACTTCAACTCCTGTAAACAGACTGAGAAACGGCTATCAGGAGTCTGTGTGTGTTAATTACATCTTTTGCCCTGTGCCCTGTAACAGAGCTGTACACTTGCAGCGTCACAGAAAAGTCCCACCTGAGGAGTCACAGCCTGTCAGCCCTATACACTGACTGGAGAAGATGCAGCAAAGTAGGTGACTGTGTGAATCATCATCCTTCAAAAAGCCCCATCTAAACCATCCCTCCTGCCCTGGGGACCCTCCAGCCCTACCCGAAGAGGGCTTGCCATCCACGCTGCCCTAAGTCACCGTCCCCAGCAGGAATACGGGAGCGGTGGTTCTATTAACCACATACCCTGGTGGCGTCACGACAAATCCCCTGTAAATACCCCCTTTTTGGACTGATCCCAGACCATGGGACCGGGTCACGACTACCGTGATATCCCCAGTGAGACAGCACCGGCCCGGCTCCAGAGTACCCCATAGCCTGGGGGTGCATCATCAGTACTGGCTCTTCCGAGAATTGTGTGCAAATCTTATGTCCTGCAATCCCTGTCACCAAACAGTGGTCACTTCACTATCCCCTCCCCCGAACAAATTCAGACATTCACATGAAGTGAGAACTACGGATGCTCTAATTAACTTGATAACTAGAAAAGAAGGGAGATACAAGAGGCGCAGATTGTGCCCTATCAAACAGACACTATAGTTCTTATGTGGATTATAAGTGTATCCACTCACCTTTTATGGTTGTGAGACTCACAACCAGTTTAAAAGCATAAGGCAGCTGCTGCAGAACCTCCACCAACGCCACAAAACCGCGGGAAATCAGAAGATAAAACTGGAATGGTATCCACGGTCCGCGCTGCTGCTCTTTATCCAAGGAATCCACAAGAGGTTATTACCATCAAAAGTTCTTTATTTCATCACACCAACGCGTTTCGGTGCTGTCCCAGCACCGAAACGCGTTGGTGTGATGAAATAAAGAACTTTTGATGGTAATAACCTCTTGTGGATTCCTTGGATAAAGAGCAGCAGCGCGGACCGTGGATACCATTCCAGTTTTATCTTCTAATTAACTTGATGACATTCCGTTTGAGAACCCCAGTGCATGATAAGGAACCAAATCAAGGGGAAAAGGTCACTGTTGCAGCCTCTGCTCCATCCTGAAACAAAGTTTCATCAGTGACGACTGCTTCAGGTGCTGGGCCAGTCCCTGCTCTGCTGACCATGCGTCAGGTGTCAATTCTAACGTATGCTCAATAAGATCTTGTCAAAGTGCTAGGGTATGCTTAAAGCTGTTGCTCTCACTGCTATGAATGGTAACTGTAATTGCTCCAGGCATACCTACATGACTGAAAGCCGGGGGCTCATGAGAGAAGTAAAGTTTATTTTCTCTCTGGTGCCAGAACAGTGTCCAACACCTTAAATGGAACATGTCACGCCCTTTAGGTATTTTAAACTGTGCCCACCATCTTACACATAATGTAAATGGGGTTCTTGTAACCCCTCTATGTTCCCAGACGTGCCCCTTGTACCTGAGAAAATAACTTTTATTCTGTCCAGCACTGGCCTCCTATTAAGTCTGGGAGGCTGGTATATGGTACAGGTGGATTATGTCCTCGCTGCCCCCCTGGCTGCGAAACCCGTAATGCATTTTTTAAAACTGCCGCACTCGCACCTACCCAGTGGAGCTGGTGTCCGTGCTCTATTGATCATAGTGCTGATGTCTCGCGAGACTTCACAAATCTTGCAAGACGTCGGCACTATCTTCAATGTTGCGCAGATACCCGTTCCACTGTGCAGGCGCGAGTGCGGCTCTCACTCAAGTGCTGGTCTCAGATAAGAGTGGCAGTTTTAAAAAATGCAGGGCAGGTTTTGCAGCCAAGTGGCAGTGAGGACATAATCCACCTGTACCATATACCAGCCTCCCGGACTTAATAGGAGGCCAGCGCTGGACAGAATAAAAGTTATTTTCTCAGGTCTGAGGGGTTTGTCTGGAACATAGAGGGGTTATAAGAACCCCATTTACAGTATGTGTTAGCTGGTGGGCACAGTTTAAATTACCCAAAGTGGGCAGCGCTGCCCGTAGATCTTACTGTATAAGGCTTCAGGACCTCGGACAGCGCACATACTATAGCAATAGCTATAGTATGCGCGCTGCTCTCAGAGGAGCCCGGCGCCTTCATTGATAAAACTGTACAGCAGCTGACAGGAGCCGGCTGCTGTACATAACTGATTCAAGCATTATATGGCCACCTGAGTGGGTGGAAGGTCTCTAGGGGGAGTGGGCACCCCCTAGAGACATTATAGTACCATTTAATAATAAAATTAAAAGTTTACACAAACACAGAACACCTTGCTTATCCCGGCGGCAGCCGGGATAAGCAAATTATATGCGGGAACCGCATTGCTCAGGATTACACATTCTGAGCAATCCGGTTCCCGCATTGCGGATGTTACAACCGCTCCGAACACTGCAGCCTGCCTGATTTTTCAAAAAAAATGTACAGAGCAGCCAGGAGCCAGCTACTGTACATAAGAGATTAACTCATTATATGCCCACCTGAGTGGGTGCTAGGTTTCTAGGGGGTGTGGGCACATTTTTTAATAAAATTACACATGTAAAAACACAGAGAACACTTTGCTTATGCCTGCAGCAGCCAGGATAAGCAAAGTATATGCGGTAACTGCATTGCTCAGGATTACATATCCTGAGCAATCCGGTTACTGCATTGCGGGTCAGAGAACTGCTCTGAAAACTGCAGCCTGCGTGATTTTTCACGCAGGCTGCAAAGCCGGAGGCGGAAACCGGATTGCTTGTGAAGCAATCCGGTTTTTATCATAGGCTCCATTGAGGAACGTTTCCTGATCCGGTTTTGAGTTTTTTAAAAACCGGATCAGGTTTTAAAAAAAAATCCGGATGTGTGACCCTAGCCTAAATCCACCTTCCCACCAGCTTGTTTCCTTCTATCTCTGCCCTTCTTTTCCACAGCCATCAATCAAAGAAGAGGAGAAGGTGGAGATTGAAGGAAAACAAGCAGGTGAAATGGTGGATTTAAGTAATTAGCCCCGCAATGATGCAGAAGCACCTGTACATGCTGTAACCCGTTAAGGACCAAGTCACTTTGTACGTTAATGACCAAGCCTCATTTTGCGATTCTGACCAGTATCACTTTATGAGGTTGTAACTCTGGAATGCTTCAATATATCCTACTGATTCTGAGATTGTTTTTCATGACATATTGGACTTCATCTAAGGCCCCTTTCACATCAGCATTTTACGCTGATCACGGCAGATGCGGCGGATTTATCGCATCTGCCGCTTAACCGTCACACTTGTGGTTCACCTGCGGCAAGCCCCATGCAATGTCTATGGGACTTGCGGCAGGTGCGGCAAGTGCAGTATAGTTGCGGTTTCGGCACTTGCGGCAGATGCGGCCGCGAAAATTTTTTTTTTTTCGCGGCCGCATTTGCCGCAAGTGCCGAAACCACACTTGCTGCACACTTACCGCAAGCCCCATAGACATTGCATGGGGCTTGCCGCAGGTGAACTGCAAGTGCAGCCGTTATGCGGTAAATGCGGCAGATGCATTTTTTTCACCGCAACTGCTGCATTTTTCTAATACCACTGATGTGAAAGGGGCCTTGGTACATTTAGAATGATATTTTGCAATTTTCAAACTTTGAATTTTTATATCGTTATACCAGGTACATGAAAAAACAACAGTTGTCAGCTCATCTTCTCTTCAATTATACTGAATCCCTTTGGCTGCACGGATCACGCTGGATGTAGTGCACAACAAATAGAAGCTGAAGAGATCCAGCATACTCAGGGAGAAAGATCCAGGGAAATCCAAGGCGCTTAAACCATCACATTTACTTTCACCATTGAAAAACAGATGACAGCAGGTCAGACAGTTGGGAATACTCAGTGATTAAAAAAAAAAGCATAGCAAATGATGGATCGATTGGATACCTGATCTTTTTTTTTAAAACCAGATAAATTTTTATTCAACATTCGAAACATACAAAATATACCATCGTCATTAACAAGTTTTACAATTGTATAATTCCCAACCCCCACCTCCCCCCCAAACTCTAAAAATCTAAATATCAGATTGAGTTCAACCATGGTGACCATTAAGTTTCGAAAACCTTTTCTTGCTTACGTTTATGATAAATTCTCCTTTCCAGGTTAATAATATGTCTACCCGAGACAGAAATTAATTTCTCGATGGGCCTTCCGCATCCATCCAATGCTGAGCAATTAATTTGCGTGCAACATACAGTAATCTGGCAATTGCAAGTTTCCATGTATTATTAATGGCTATTTCCTCCACGTACCCCAGAACACATATCAGTGGATCTTTGGCAATTTTACATTTATACACCCCTTCAATTTATTCAAAACCATTGTCCAAAAAGCAAACAAACCCGGACACGTCCACAGCATGTGTAGTATATTTGCCCCTTCCGCACCACACCTTAGACACTCTGAGCTGGATACCTGATTTTAAGCAGGAAGTTACCATGGTACATCCATGATTAAAACCGGGTAACCAGTCGAAATGCATTATTTGCTATGCCTTTTTTTTTTAGGGACCACATTACATTTGAAGTTACTTTGAGGGGCCCACATAAGAGAAAACACAGAAAAGTGACACCATGACAAAAACTGCACCTCTCAAAACCACAAGAAAATTATTAACCCTTCAGGTGCTTCACAAGAATTAAAGCAACGTGGAAGGTAAAAAAATGAAAATTTTACTTTTTACCACAATAATGTTACTTTAGCCTGAAACAAACCATTTTCACAAGGGTAAGTTGAAAAAATGCACCATACAATTTGTTGTACAATTTGTCCTGACTACATCGATACCCCATATGCGGCGGAAAACCACGGTTTGGGCACACAGCAGGGCTCTGAAGGGAAGGAATGTCATTTGATTTATGAAACAACTACCATTGTTAGTGGACACTATGTCGCGTTTGGAGAGTCCCTGATGTACCAAAACTGTAGAAACCCCCCCATTAGTGACCCCATTTTGAAAACTAGACCCCTCAAGGAATTTATCTAGATGTGTGGTGAGCACTTCAAACCCCCATGGGCTTCACAGAATTTTTTAACATTGAGCCGTGAAAATAGAAAACCACTTTTTTCCCACAAAAATGTTGTTTTAGTTACAGAATTTTGCAATTTCACAAGGGTAACATGGGAAATTGCAGCATACATATTATTGTGCAATTTCTCATGAGTACACCAATACCCCACATATGGTGGAAAACTACTGTTTAGGTGTATGACAGGGCTCAGAAGGGAAGGAGCACCATTCAGCTTTTGGAATTCAAAATTAGCTCGAATTGTTAGCTGATACCATATCACATTTTGAGAGCCCCTGATGTCCTTAAGCAGTGGAATCCCCCCCACAATTGACCCCATTTTGGAAACTAGACCCCTCAAGGAATTTATCTAGATGTGTGTTGAGCACCTTGAACCCCCAGGGGCTCCAGAGAATTTTATAACATTGAGCCGTAAGAATAGAAAATCACTTTTTTCACACAAAAATGTAGTTTTATTTCAAAATTTGGCAATTTAACAAGGGTAACCAGGAAAAATGCACCACTCAATTTGTTGTGAAACTTCTCCTGAGTATGTGCATACCCCATATGTTATGGAAAAGTACTGTTTGACAGGGTCACGGAAGGGAAGGAATGCCTTTAAACTTTTGGAATGAAAAATTGTCTAGAATTTGGGTGCCATGTCTTGTTTGGAGCGCTGCTGATGTGCCTAAACAGTGTGTGAGGTAGTGAACCGGGGAACTCGCTTGCTGCATGACGACACGAACACGTGCTTATAATTTTTCAATGACTACCCGTTTACTTTTCACCTACGCATATCATAAACCGGGTAGCATATCAAACATTGAACATAAGCACATCACATAATACATTACATTACACTAGAATAGCACATCACATAATACATTACATTACATTACATATAGAACACCTACATTTACCATAACTATCTATCACCGGGACCTTTGTGACCTAACAGTCAGTCCCAATGGCGGATAACTCGTGGATACCTCATGTACGGCCTTTACATCATCAGCCATCATGAGTCATCCACGATACACCACCTTTCCTTTGATCACCCAGGGTAATTTTACATAAGCCCTGTTGATCCATCACCCAGGGTAATTTTCCATACACCCTGATGATACGCATAACATTTACATAATAAATAGTTATCTACACTTATCCATGGGCCGTGTGGGTCCCAATGGTGGTACCAGCCGCTTGGCTTTATTTGCCCAGCATACACTTTAATACTAGCTCATAGTACAGGATTCCTGTCTGACCGGGCCCTTACACAACGCATGTGATCCCTCCCAACACCTCCATGGATCACATACGTCCTCACACATGCTCACAGCCCATCATAATACATCCATGGACTGCGGCTCCTCTGGGTCTATAACAGGGATTGGACAACCTGAGTACACCGGGAAAACCCTGCATCACCCAGGCCTCCTCACCACGTGTTTTAGGCCCGACAGCCGCCACCAAACCCCCAACCTGTGGCAGGCCTCCAGGTCGATGACTGTGCCACACACCTGAGTCGTGTGCCCTCCAGGATAGCCTTGTTTCCCCAATTCAGGAGCCCTCTTAACCTCTGCATCTGGCCCCAGGTTCACACACACTGTTAGAGGCACTGCTAGAGGGACAGGTACCCGCCGCATGCAGCAGGCCAAGCTTCCCTCTCGTCCCTATGAGACGGATTGCCTCCAATATCATCCACACTGTCTGGTCTCTCCCACCGACCTCATACATGGCCCTTTAAGCTTAGCCATAACATACACATATACTTCAACGGGTCCCTTCACTGACTATTTAGTCGGACCCAATGGCAGCTATGCCCGCCTGGCATGATTCACACATGGTACACAATTCATTCTAGCATATGAGAACTGCTGTCTTACTGGGCATGGTTCCGGGTCTAACAACCTGAGTCACGGGTCCACCAAGCATCCCCAAGGGGCTCCTTCCCGGACGCATCTCGCCACACGTCCGGATCAGCGTCCACCTGGATCAGCCACGGCTTCCCCACTCTAGGAGCCATAACGCCCCGTTCCCGGCCACTGGTATGGAGCTGGCATGCTCCCTTCACAACCTCACATCACAGAGCTCAGGACTGCTCTCATTCCCATCCATCTCTGGTCTGATCTCTTTCTTGTTCTCATTCACACAGCACCTGGCTAGCTCTTATCGTAGCTGCCACACCCACACTGCCACACCCACAATGGCTGTTAGCATTTAGTACACCTTGCTCTTTCAACCACTCATTGGTCTCATGATTCCTTTAGCTATTTAACACACTGTGTACCGGACAGGATTACAGCACTCACTCTCAGCTGCTAGCTCACAGTAAAAACCGACTCATGTGCACAGGCTCCTAAGCCGGTAACCCATGTGATGCACCCCGGCCATGGGACCATGCCGGCCGTGCCTCACAAGTGGAACCCCCCACAAAAGATCCCATTTTGAAAACTAGACCCCTCAAGGAATATATGTAGATGTGTGGTAAGCAACGAGAACATTAAAGCGAACCTGTCACCCCCCTGGACATCAAAAGCTAAAATAGCCACCTTCTGCAGCACTAAGGCTGCATTCAGAGAAGGTGGCTATAGGCTTTTGATGCGCTATATCCTGTTAAATATGCACTTATATAACTGCTTACACATAAGAAGACCTAAGACCGGGAGGCGGGGTTTCTCGCTCCTCGGACCCGCCCCCTCTTGTCACTCATCCTGGTCGCCTGCTGCTGCCTCCCCTCACAGTCTGACATGAACGCGCGCCTCCATTCTCCTCTATGGCGCCGCGCATGCGCTGTGCGCCGGGTGTCCAGGAAGTCGTCGGGCTGCGCGCACAGCGCATGCGCGGCGCCATAGAGGAGAACGGAGGCGCGCGTTCATGTCAGACTGTGAGGGGAGGCAGCAGCAGGCGACCAGGATGAGTGACAAGAGGGGGCGGGTCGGAGGAGCGAGAAACCCCGCCTCCCGGTCTTAGGTCTTCTTATGTGTAAGCAGTTATATAAGTGCATATTTAACAGGATATAGGGCATCAAAAGCCTATAGCCACCTTCTCTGAATGCAGCCTTAGTGCTGCAGAAGGTGGCTATTTTAGCTTTTGATGTCCAGGGGGGGTGACAGGTTCGCTTTAAGGTGCTTTGCAGAATTTTATAATGTTGAGTCGTGAAAACAAAAAAAAACACTTTTTACAACAAAAATGTTGTTTTAGCTCCAAATTTTGCATTTTCATAAGGGTAACAGGAGAAATTCCACCATGTATTTTATTGTTTAATTTCTCCTGAGTAAGGTAGTATCCTATATCTGGATAAAAATTACTGTTTTGGTGAACAGCAGGGCTCGTAAGGGAAGGAGCGCTATTTGATTATTGGAAGAGATTGTGGACGCAATGGTGCGTTTGCAAAGCTGCCGAGGTTCTAAAATAGCAGAAACCCCCCAAAACTGTCACCATTTTGGAAACTACACCCCTCAAGTAATGTATCTAGTGGTGCAGCGAGCACCTTAAACCCATTGGTGCTTCATAGAATTATATAATGTTGAGTTGTGAAAATAAAAAACAAACAAACCTTTTTTTTACAACAAAACTGTTATTTTAGCTCCAAACTGAGCATTTTTACAAGGGTAACAGGAAAAATTGCACCATGTAATTTATTGTGCAATTTCTCTCGAGTCCAGCGATAGCCTATATGTGATGGAAAATTACTGTTTGGGCATACAGCAGGGCTCAGAAGGAAAAGAGCATCATTTGACTTTTGGAAGAGATTGTGGACGCTATGTCGCATTTGCAAAGCCACTGAGGTTCCACAAAGCAGAAAAAAAAACACGTGTGACCATTTTGGAAATTACATCCGTCAAGTAATGTATCTAGTGGTGTGGTGAGCACCTTGAACCCTTTGGTGCTTCATGGAATTTTATAATGTTGAGCCATAAAAATAAAAAAAAACAAAACTGTTTTCCTTCAAAAATGTTGTTTTAGCTCCAAATTGGCATTTTTACAAAGGTAACAGGTGAAATTCTCCGGAGTATGCCCATATCCCATATGTGGTCAGAAACTACTTGTCAGGCACATTGCAAGGCTCAGAAGTGAAGGTGTGCCATACAGGAGTGCAGATTTGGCTGGTCTGGTTTGGGGGTGACATATCACAATAGCAGAGGCCCTGAGGGGGCAGAACCAGAACAGTCAAAATATTCCACATATGACCCCATTTTACAACCTTCACCCGTCAATTAGTTCATCCAGGGATGCAGTGAGCATATTGACACCACAGGTGTGTCATAAAATGTTGTTAATTCAGGATATCCGGCACAAAGTTTCTTCATGCATTTAAAATTCTTTTATTTATCCATCATAAGCTCCTAACATCAAGAATAAGGGATGCACAGACCCCACGGCTTGATGTGTTTCAAACGTCACTGCACAATCTTATTCATAGACATTATGGCATAAAACACAAGAGACTTATGGTGGGTTTACACACACCAATTTATCTGTTCAATATCTGAACAGATCTCTGGTTGCAGTGAAATCATGGACACATTGCTCCATTTTGTGGCTGTGTACAAATGATACAATGTGTCCATGATTTCACTGCAACCAGAGATCTGTTCAGATATTGAACAGATAAATTGGTGTGTGTAAACCCACCATTATATAGGATACGTAACAAAAATCACACATGTGCTAACAATGCAATTAATTAATTACAATTGAAGAAACACTTGAATAGACATTTACACAGAAAGAAAGTATCTGAACACTGACCAAATCTGTGATTGTATGTAACCATTCACATCATATCACTAAGCAACATTATAAATGTATGAAAACTCCACACATACTACCACTTACCTCCTCCTTTTTTCAGATCCCACAAATAACAAGCAAGCTAGACTCAAGAGACTCTTACAGGAGGGTTTTGCCTTATGTGTAAGTGGAGTCTTGTAGCTAGCCCATTTTCTATACATTGATAAACTGGTTTGTCTGATTTTCCATGCGTTTCCAAAAACGCATAAACTGGTTTTTTCCCCTGCCACTATGTCCTATTGTAGCTAACATAGGGGGTTTGAATGAGAGACTATCAGGCTGGTTAGATCACAAATTACAACCCCTTGTGTCCAGTACAATAGGACACATTAGGGATGCGAAACATAGTATACAACACATCACTTGGCAAAAGACATTTAGATGGGTTACATGTGATGTTAAATCACTATACTCATGTATACCACATAATACCGCAGTAGTGGCAATAAAGAGTATCCTGTCAAAAAACAGAATTTACTCAAAAACAGAATTTAAGGCCACTTCACACACACCAAAATATCTGTCCAACTTCTGAACAACTTACTGGTTGCAGTGAAATCATGGACACATTGTTACTTTTTGTACACAGGCACAAATGGAACAATGTGTCCATGATTTCACTGCAACCAGAGATCTGTTCAGAAGTTGGACAGATAAGTTGGTGTGTGTAAAGTGGCCCTCACTCAGAGGATATGAAGACCTTTATGATTATGGTTTTGGAATATTTGCTGTACAATAACGTCTTCAAATTTGACGACCAATTTTACCTGCAGGTGCAGGGTTGTCCAATGGGGGTGAATTTCTTGCCCTCATTGGCAAACCTTTATATGGCGGTTTGGGAAAGTTTGTATGTCCACACTTTGAATAATCCTTTTTTGGAGGACATTGTATGGTGAGGGAGGTACATCAATGACATCATCATTATATGGTGGGACGTGATCGGTGTTTCCTCCCCCACTGTTCTGAATGAGTTATTTTGCTATACTGTCATAGATATGCATAACATCGCTTTCACTCATCAGATCTATGACAATGTTGCTCCCTACCTAGACATCACCTTGTCAGGTGATAAAAATACCAGAATAATACATTCTGCCCTTTTTTGGAAGGAAATTAGCGGCGGCTCGCTATTACATGCCAGTAGTTGCTATCCCCCACATGATATTCGCAATTTACCTGTGGGGGAATATATAAGGGAAAAGAGATCATGCTCATCTAATGAGTTGTATGTAAAAGTAAGTAGAACTATGGAGGGCGTTTAAGGAGGAGAGGATACAAAAAACACACCCTAGACAGGGCATCTGACATAGTAGAAAGAAAAAACAGAGCTTACTTGATTTAACCTCATAATAACAATAGAGATGGGAACAGGAGCGAATACCAACGTTCTCCACTCCTTTCAGTGTGGATTACTATGATATTACAAAAATGTTACATAAATTTCTCCCAATCTTGCATCAGGACCCTGTCCTTTCTAAAAATCCTTTCTGAGAGATATTGTTGTGTACCACGTAAAGCTAAATCTCTGGGTAACATAGTTTCACCGACTGTGTTTGCTAGTGGTAATCTAGCATCTCCAACATGCTTAAGACACAAGGGAAATTATAAATGTGGTGATCGGAGCTGTGGCCTATGTAGTTATATGAAAAAAATACTGATGTATTTTGAACAGCAAAATTAAAACACAGTACAAAATCAATTCATGCATAAATTGCAATTCCACACATGTGGTCTATTTATCCACATGCGTGGAATGCAAAAAGGATTATGTAGGACTAGATGGTGGCCCGATTCTAAAGAATCGGGTAGTCTAGAATCCATATATAGTTTATTTACTAATAGTTACCAATAATGAAATTAAGACATGATATCTATCCATCAACTACCTATGTTTGTATGTTCTATGTAATTTTTGGAAATGTAATTGTTATATGCTAAGGCGTTTGGTACACATACTGGCCAATACTTGTGTACCCATCAAGTACAGGCGATGGCGTTTGTCTTCTGGAGTCTCGGTAGCACGCTGTTTGCGCTTACGTGCAGAATCGGCAGCTTTTTTCTCTGTGTCATTATGATACTTGGTATCATACCTCATGTTGGTGCAGAAAAATAACTTTATGTGTGGTGGTGGCAAACAGCAGGTTAATAACAGGCAGTGTCAGGTAGTGGGAAATAGCAGGTTAATAATAGGCAGTCGGTATTTGTAGGAAAAATCAGGTTAATAATAGGCAGTGTCTATTGGTGGCAAATAGCTGGTGAATAATAGACAGTGTCCTTTTGTGGCAAATAATAGGTTAATTATACCCAGTCATTTTTAAAATAAGGGGTTAATGATAGCCAGTCTGTGTTAGTAGCAAAGAAGAGGTTAATTAAAGGCAGTCTCTGTTAGAGGCAAATAAGATGTTAATTATAGACAGTATATATATATAGCACCAAAACGAAGTTCAAAATGTTGCTGGCACAGAATAGGTTAATTTTCCACAGCTAAATATACAATATTTCAAATAAATGTGACATGAACACTCTGAGAATTAATAATTATGTCTGTGGTAAAGAGTCTTATCTGTTTTGTGCCGATAATAGCAGGGAGCTTGAAGTGCGACGTCAATCTGACAGGCTCTGTGCAGTAGAAAGTAGCTGTGAGGTAAAATTTCAAATTTCGCGGTCTAAAATGGCGGATCCGAAATCTCGCGAGATTTCGGGGCCGGCATATAGGATTTGCCCCATACAAGATGGCGCCCGAGACTTAAAACGGCAGTTCCTGAGCGCCATCTTGGTTGTGATAGAAATCCCAGTGTGTGTGTGTGGTAAAGATTAGGGAAGTGGGCGGGAACTCAGGAAGCTTTCCACTGGACGGAGGAAGTAAAAAGGCCCGATGCAATTGCATCGGGAGTGTGGTGAAATGAATTGTGTGTGTATACAGGTGGCTTTGTGGGTAGCAGAGTATACAGGCGGCTCTGTGGGTAGCAGAGTAATACAGGCGGCTTTGTGGGTAGCAGAGTATACAGGCGGCTCTGTGAGTAGCAGAGTATACAGGCGGCTCTGTGGGTAGCAGAGTATCCAGGCGGCTCTGTGGATAGCAGAGTATCCAGGCGGCTTTGTGGGTAGCAGAGTATCCAGGCGGCTCTGTGGATAGCAGAGTATGATGTGGCCGGAGGCTGGAGGGGTGAGTCTGGAGGGGTGAGGAGAAGTGAGTCTGGAGGGGTGAGGAGAGGTGAGGCTGGAGGGGTGAGGAGAGCAGAGGCAGGAGGGGTGAGGAGAGCAGAGGCAGGAGGGGTGAGGAGATTGATGTGGCGGAGGCTGGAGGGGTGAGGAGGTGAGCCTGGAGGGGTGAGGAGAGCGTAGCCAGGAGGGGTGAGGAGAGCATAGGCAGGAGGGTGCGGAGAGCGTAGGCAGGAGGGTGAGGAGAGCGTAGGCAGGAGGGGTGAGGAGAGCATAGGGAGGAGGGGTGAGGAGAGGTGAGGCTGTAGGGTGTGGAGAGGTGAGGCTGTAGGGGTGAGGAGAGGTAAAGCTGGAGGGGTGAGGAGAGGTGAGGCTGGAGGGGTGAGGAGAGTGGAGGCAGGAGGGTGAGGAGAGCGGAGTCTGGAGGGATGAGATTGATGTGGGTGGAGGCTGAGGGATGAGGAGAGGTGAGGCTGGAGGGGTGAGGAGAGACGTAGGTAGGAGGGGTGAGGAGAGCATAGGCAGGAGGAGTGAGGAGAGCATAGGCAGGAGGGGTGAGGAGAGCGGAGGCAGGAGGGGTGAGGAGAGCGGAGGCAGGAGGGGTGAGGAGAGCGGACGCAGGAGGGGTGAGGAGAGGTGAGGCTGGAGGTTGAAGAGAGGTGAGTCTGGAGGGGTGAGGAGAGCGGAGGCTGGAGGGGTGTGGAAAGGTGAGGCAGGAGGGGTGAGGAGAGGTGAGGTTGAAGTGGTGAGGAGAGTGGAGGCAGGAGGGGGGAGGAGAGTGGAGGCAGGAGGGGTGAGGAGAGCGGAGGCAGGAGGTTTGAGAAGAGCGGAGGCTGAAGGGGTGAGGAGATTGATGTGGGCGAAGGCTGGAGGGGTGAGGAGAGGTGAGGATGGAGGGGTGAGGAGAGCGTAGGCAGGAGGGGTGAGGAGAGCGTAGGCAGAAGGGATGAGGAGAGCGTAGGCAGGAGGGGTGAGGAGAGCATAGGCAGAAGGGGTGAGGAGAGGTGAGGATGGAGGGGTGTGGAGAGGTGAGGCTGGAGGGGTGAGGAGAGGTGAGGCTGGCGGGGTGAGGAGAGCGGAGGCTGGAGGGGTGAGGAGAGCAGAGGCTGGAGGGGTGAGGAGAGCGGAGGCAGGAGGGGTGAGGAGAGTGGAGGCAGGAGGGATGAGGAGAGCGGAGGCTGGAGGGGTGAGATTGATGTGGGCGGAGGCTGGAGGGATGAAAAGAGGTGAGGCTAGAGGGGTGAGGAGAGCATAGGCAGGAGGGTGAGGAGAGGTGAGGCTGGAGGGGTGAGGAGAGGTGAGGCTGGAGGGGTGAGGAGAGGTGAGGCTGGAGGGTGTGAGGAGAGGTGAGGCAGGAGGGGTGAGGAGAGGTGAGGCAGGAGGGGTGAGGAGAGCGGAGGCAGGAGGGGTGAGGAGAGCGTAGGCAGGAGGGGTGAGGAGAGCGTAGGCAGGAGGGGTGAGGAGAGCGTAGGCAAGAGGGGTGAGGAGAGCGTAGGCAGGGGGTTGAGGAGAGCCAAGGGAGGAGGGGTGAGAAGAGGTGAGGCTGTAGGGGTGTGGAGAGGTGAGGCTGTAAGGGTGAGGAGAGGTGAGGCTGGAGGGGTGAGGAGAGGTGAGGCTGGAGGGGTGAGGAGAGGTGAGGCTGGAGGGGTGAGAGAGCAGAGGCAGGAGGGATGAGGAGAGCGGAGGCAGGAGGGATGAGGAGAGTGGAGGCAGGAAGGATGAGGAGAGTGGAGGCAGGAGGGATGAGGAGAGCGGAGGCTGGAGGAGTGAGATTGATGTGGGCAGAGGCTGGAGGAATGAAAAGAGGTGAGGCTGGAGAGGTGAGGAGAGCATAGGCAGGAGGGGTGAGGAGAGGTGAGGGAGGAGGGTTGAAGAGAGGTGAGGCTGGAAGGGTGAGGAGAGCAGAGGCTGGAGGGGTGAGGAGAGGTGAGACGGGAAGGGTGTGGAGAGGTGATGCAGGAGGGTGAGAAGAGGTGAGGCTGGAGAGTGAAGAGAGGTGAGGCAGGAGGGGTGAGGAGAGCGAAGGCAGGAGGGGTGAGGAGAGCAGAGGCTGGAGGGGTGAACAGAGGTGAGGCTGGAGGGGTGAGGATAGCGGAGGCTGGAGGGGTGAGGAGAGGTGAGGCTGGAGGGGTGAGGAGAGGTGAGACTGGAGGGGTGAGGAGATTGATGTGGACGGAGGTTGGAGGAGTGAGTAGAGGTGAGGCTAGAGGGGTGAGGAGAGCGGAGGCAGGAGGGGTGAGGAGAGCGTAGGCAGAAGGGATGAGGAGAGCGTAGGCAGGAGGGGTGAGGAGAGCATAGGCAGAAGGGGTGAGGAGAGGTGAGGATGGAGGGGTGTGGAGAGGTGAGGCTGGAGGGGTGAGGAGAGGTGAGGCTGGCGGGGTGAGGAGAGCGGAGGCTGGAGGGGTGAGGAGAGCAGAGGCTGGAGGGGTGAGGAGAGCGGAGGCAGGAGGGGTGAGGAGAGTGGAGGCAGGAGGGATGAGGAGAGCGGAGGCTGGAGGGGTGAGATTGATGTGGGCGGAGGCTGGAGGGATGAAAAGAGGTGAGGCTAGAGGGGTGAGGAGAGCATAGGCAGGAGGGGTGAGGAGAGGTGAGGCTGGAGGGGTGAGGAGAGGTGAGGCTGGAGGGGTGAGGAGAGGTGAGGCTGGAGGGGTGAGGAGAGGTGAGGCAGGAGGGGTGAGGAGAGGTGAGGCAGGAGGGGTGAGGAGAGCGGAGGCAGGAGGGGTGAGGAGAGCGTAGGCAGGAGGGGTGAGGAGAGCGTAGGCAGGAGGGGTGAGGAGAGCGTAGGTAAGAGGGTGAGGAGAGCGTAGGCAGGGGTTGAGGAGAGCCAAGGGAGGAGGGGTGAGAAGAGGTGAGGCTGTAGGGGTGTGGAGAGGTGAGGCTGTAAGGGTGAGGAGAGGTGAGGCTGGAGGGGTGAGGAGAGGTGAGGCTGGAGGGTGAGGAGAGGTGAGGCTGGAGGGGTGAGGAGAGCAGAGGCAGGAGGGATGAGGAGAGCGGAGGCAGGAGGGATGAGGAGAGTGGAGGCAGGAAGGATGAGGAGAGTGGAGGCAGGAGGGATGAGGAGAGCGGAGGCTGGAGGAGTGAGATTGATGTGGGCAGAGGCTGGAGGAATGAAAAGAGGTGAGGCTGGAGAGGTGAGGAGAGCATAGGCAGGAGGGGTGAGGAGAGGTGAGGGAGGAGGGTTGAAGAGAGGTGAGGCTGGAAGGGTGAGGAGAGCAGAGGCTGGAGGGGTGAGGAGAGGTGAGACGGGAAGGGTGTGGAGAGGTGATGCAGGAGGGGTGAGAAGAGGTGAGGCTGGAGGGGTGAACAGAGGTGAGGCTGGAGGGGTGAGGATAGCGGAGGCTGGAGGGGTGAGGAGAGGTGAGGCTGGAGGGGTGAGGAGAGGTGAGACTGGAGGGGTGAGGAGATTGATGTGGACGGAGGTTGGAGGAGTGAGTAGAGGTGAGGCTAGAGGGGTGAGGAGAGCGGAGGCAGGAGGGATGAGGAGAGTGGAGGCAGGAGGGATGAGGAGAGTGGAGGCAGGAGGGATGAGGAGAGCGGAGGCTGGAGGGGTGAGATTGATGTGGGCGGAGGCTAGAGGGATGAAAAGAGGTGAGGCTGGAGGGGTGAGGAGAGGTTAGGCTGGAGGGGGAGGAGAGGTGAGGCTGGAGGGGTGTGGAGAGGTGAGGCATGAGGGGTGAGGAGAGCGGCGGCTGGAGGGGTGAGGAGATTGATGTGGGCGAAGGTTGGAGGGGTGAGGAGAGGTGAGGCAGGAGGGGTGAGGAGAGCGGAGGCTGGAGGGGTGAGGAGATTGATGTGGGCGGAGGCTGGAGGGATGTTGAGAGGTGAGGATGGAGGGGTAAGGAGAGCGTAGGTAGGAGGGTGAGGAGAGCGGAGGCAGGAGGGGTGAGGAGATTGATGTGGGCGGAGGCTGGAGGGATGTTGAGAGGTGAGGCTGGAGGGGTGAGGAGAGTGGAGGCAGGAGGGGTGAGGAGAGCGGAGGCAGGAGGGGTGAGGAGAGGTGAGGCTGGAGGGGTGAGGAGATAGATGTGGCCGGAGGCCGCTCACCGGGCGAATTGCAGGTGGGCGGAGATGGATGTGGCCGGTCTGCGGGGGTGCAGGCGGTTAGTGCCGGTGGTGCCGGTGACCGCACACCGGAGTGTGGGCCGGTCCGGCCTCCCGGATGTTGGGGGAGGAGGCACACCGGGCTGTGGGTGGCGTAGTGCCGGTTTTCGGCACTTGCGTACGCTCTCCTCACCCCTCCTGTGTGAGTGCGGGGGTGATGATTGAGGAGTGGATGCAGTGCTGCAAAAATGTAGCGAGAGTGTGTGTGTGTGTTTGTGTGTGTGTCCGGGTGTGTGAGTGTGTATGTTTGATGTTGTTCGAATGGTGTGTGTGTTTTGGGGCACTGTAGGGGCGGCCGTAAGCGTAGCGGGCTGCATGAGTTCCGTTCCCGCTTACGGCCGCCATCTTGGCTCACCCTGAACGGGTATAGGGCTCCGGTGACGTCACGTAGCTCCCGACAAAGTGACGGAAGTGCCATTGGCTTCTATATATAGCTCTGGACAAAGTGACGGAAGTGCCATTGGCTTCTATATATAGCTCCGGACAAAGGGTGGGGTGAGGAGAGCGGAGGCTGGAGGGGTGAGGAGAGCATAGGCTGGAGGGGTGAGGAGAGCGTAGTCTGGAGGGGTGAGGAGAGGTGAGGCAGGAGGGGTGAGGAGAGGTGAGGCTGGAGGGGTGAGGAGAGGTGAGGCTGGAGGGATGAGGAGAGTGGAGGCAGGAGGGATGAGGAGAGCGGAGGCTGGAGGGGTGAGATTGATGTGGGCGGAGGCTGGAGGGATGAAAAGAGGTGAGGCTGGAGGGGTGAGGAGAGTTGAGGCTGGAGGGGTGAGGAGAGCATAGGCTGGAGGGGTGAGGAGAGCGTAGTCTGGAGGGGTGAGGAGAGGTGAGGCAGGAGGGGTGAGGAGAGGTGAGGCTGGAGGGGTGAGGAGAGGTCAGGCTGGAGGGATGAGGAGAGTGGAGGCAGGAGGGATGAGGAGAGCGGAGGCTGGAGGGGTGAGATTGATGTGGGCGGAGGCTGTAGGGATGAAAAGAGGTGAGGCTGGAGGGGTGAGAAGAGGTGAGGCTGGAGGGGTGTGGAGAGGTGAGGCTGGAGGGGTGTGGAGAGGTGAGGATGGAGGGGTGAGGAGAGGTGAGGATGGAGGGGTGAGGAGAGGTGAGGCTGGAGGGGTGAGGAGAGCGTAGGCAGGAGGGGTGAGGGGAGCGTAGGCAGGAGGGGTGAGGAGAGCGTAGGCAGGAGGGGTGAGGAGAGCAAAGGGAGGAGGGGTGAGGAGAGGTGAGCTGGAGGGTTGAGGAGAGGTGAGGCTGGAGGGGTGAGGAGAGCGGAGGCTGGAGGGGTGAGGAGAGCGGAGGCAGGAGGGATGAGGAGAGTGGAGGCAGGAGGGATGAGGAGAGTGGAGGCAGGAGGGATGAGGAGAGCGGAGGCTGGAGGGGTGAGATTGATGTGGGCGGAGGCTGGAGGGATGAAAAGAGGTGAGGCTGGAGGGGTGAGGAGAGGTTAGGCTGGAGGGGGAGGAGAGGTGAGGCTGGAGGGGTGTGGAGAGGTGAGGCATGAGGGGTGAGGAGAGCGGCGGCTGGAGGGGTGAGGAGATTGATGTGGGCGAAGGTTGGAGGGGTGAGAGAGGTGAGGCAGGAGGGTGAGGAGAGCGGAGGCAGGAGGGGTGAGGAGAGCGGAGGCTGGAGGGGTGAGGAGATTGATGTGGGCGGAGGCTGGAGGGATGTTGAGAGGTGAGGCTAGCGGGCTGCATGAGTCCCGTTCCCGCTTGGCTCACCCTGAACGGGTATAGGGCTCCGGTGATGTCACGTAGCTCCGGACAAAGTGACGGAAGTGCCATTGGCTTCTATATATAGCTCTGGACAAAGTGACGGAAGTGCCATTGGCTTCTATATATAGCTCCGGACAAAGTGACGGAAGTGCCTTCGGCTTTTATATATTCTTTTTCGGCGAATCCACCACGACAGCCCTCAGGAGGTTGCCTCTCGGCCCTAATAAGGGCAGGAACACAAAGAGGTTAAATAGCCCCTCCCACCTCCTATCACCAGTGTTTATCAAGGACCCACAAAAAATGAAGTACCAAGAACCACTTACACAAGGAGGAAAGATGTCAAATAAATGACAAAAAATAGGGAAGGAATTGCTTGTGCTGTCGTGGTGGATTCCCCAAAGGAGAATTACCGGTAAGTCTAATTCCGTTTTCTCCTCCCATCCACCACGACAGCACATAGGAGTAATGATTTCTTGATGAAACAGAGAAAGGAAATGGCTCCACCTGCAATTACTCCTGGATTCCAAGCACTAGAGTGACTAGACGATGGTATGGCAACCACCCAAATGCAAATGAATAAAGAAAAAATTCTGGTGCCTTGTACTGCTTCTTTGTGCTTTATTCACATTTTAGGTAAAAGCATTACACACCCCGTAGGGCTCTACTATACGCGTTTCAAGGTGCTCCCCTTAGTTGTTAGCTCATCAAATATAAAGAAAACATTACATATATACAAAAACAAACCACTACACAAGTGTGAACAATTACTATCAATATCAAGCACATTAACTCCCTTGTTGCCATACATTACGATTTAAAAGTGGATAGCACAGACACTCATTAGTGTCGTGAAACCAAAGTAGCACAGACACTCATTAGTGTCATGAAACTAAAGTAATATAATTGGAAGTATTTCTGGTAATAGAAAAAGATTAAATATATATATATATATATATATATATATATATATATATATATATATATATATTAAGAGCAGGGAAATAAAAGTGGATGACATAATTAACCTCAAAAATTGGTATCGCTATATTATTACTATTAGAGATGAGCAAGTACTAAAATGCTCGGGTGCTCGAAGCTCGGGCATAGCATCCCAAGATACTTGTCTACTCGGTCTGAGCACCGAGCTCAATGTTATCCTATGGGAGATCCGAGTATTTTTCTGGCATGACCCCCGGCAGCATGGATAAACCCTAAAAATGTCACAAAAGTATCAGAACAGTGCTCAAATGACATGGGAACAGCATGGGGAAGACCCCTGTAAGCATTTCAGACTCCAAGGTCACTGATGTCAACAATGTTGTTAGACTATTACGCCACTTTTACGGACTGTCAAGAAAACTTTACAAAATGAAACCGAAATGAATTTTCCTGGAGAAAATATTAAGGGCTCATACCCACTTGTGAGACAGAGTTGGTGTATGTCAGTTTTTTGGATTACATGAAAGATTTTTTTTTTTTTTTAATTGTGTGGCACTCCAATGCCTCTTGGAAGAGACGTACATGAAGGCCTCTTTAAATAGTGTGACCATTTTAAGGAAGTGGGTCTTTTGTAATATTGCCCTAGGCAGGGCAGCCAAAAATTGGGAGGCACCCAATGCCCCTGGAAAGAGACGTGCATGAGGGCCTCTTTAAATAATGTGCCCATTTTAAGGAAGTGGGTCTTTTGTAGTATTGCCCTAGGCAGGGCAGCCAAAAATTGTGTGGCACTCTGATGCCCCTGGATAGAGGCGTGCATGAGTGCCTCTTTAAATAATGTGCCCATTATAAGGAAGTGGGTCTTTTGTAGTATTGCCCTAGGCAGGGCAGCCAAACGTTGGGAGGCACTTCAATGCCCCTGAATAGAGGCGTGCATGAGTGCCTCTTTAAATATTGTGCCCATTATAAGGAAGTGGGTCTTTTGTAGCATTGCCCTAGGCAGGGCTGCCAAAAATTGTGAGGCACTTCAATGCCCCTGGAAAGAAACATTAAGGAGAGCCTCTAAATATTGTTCCCATTACAAAGGAATGGGTCTCCTGTACTTGTAATGCCAATTCTGTAAGCATGGACTAAAACATTTACCCCTGGGGGGTATACATGAAACTACTGCTTAACTTTTGAACGGTTAGGGTCATCATTATCATAAATATGATGTAAATAAATTATGTTTTCGTGGCATCATGAACCACGGTCGCACTTATCATATGATGGTGGCAGATGAGGAGAAGGAAGTGCAGTACAGCAAGTTGCCAAAGTCATGAAGTGTGTACCCATGTGTGGGTGTGCAGAGGTGCATGGCAATTTACCGGCACAAATTTTTAATTCCACTATCATTTGGTGGTGGTGTGGTGAAGTCAGGCCCAATCCAACCCTTGTTCATCTTGATCAGAGTCAGCCTGTTAGCATTTTCAGTTGACAGGTGGGTGCGTTTATCAGTAATGATTCCACCTGCGGCACTAAAAACACGCACTGAGAAAACGCTAGCGGCAGGGCAGGCCAGGACGTAGAGGGACAATTCTTGCCACGTGTCCAGCTTGGATACCTAATAATTATAAGGCACAGAGGAGTCTACAAGCACTTTTGTACGATCGGCAAAGTACTCCCTCAGCATCTTCGCAAACTTTGCAGTCCTTGTGACACTACCCTGCACCTCAGGGCCTGTGTACGGGAGGTGCTGAGAAAAGTGGCCCAGATCTTTGAGAGTGTTCCCCTACCTCTGCTGGATTGAACTTGTGCCTCTCTTGGCCGGACGCCTTGGTTGTCCATCGAATCGTGACCTCTGCCGCTAGCGTTTTCAGAAAGGAATTTTTTGACTAATTCCGCGACTATGGCCTTCTGGTACTGCAGCATTTTTGTAGACCTCTCCACCTAATAAGAGAAATAAAGTTCTCCTTGTAGCGTGGGTCTAAAAGTGTCACCGACCAGTAATGAGTGTCCACCAAGATGTTGATAACGCGAGGGTCACGAGACAGGCAGTGTAACATAAAGTCAGCCATGTGCGCCAGACTGTTAACAGGCAAGACTTCAGGGTCCTCACCAACAGCATGACTGTCCATGCTGGCCTCATCATCCTCCTTCTCCTCTTCCTCCTTCTCTCTCCTGTCCTCTGGCCATCCATGCTGAACCAACAGTTTGACGGTTGTGCATGTATTACCGGCAATTCCGCATGAAAGTAGCTCTATTTCTTCATCCTCCTCGTCATAGTCCTCCAATGCACGTTGGGATGAGATGAGGCTGGGCTGTGTGTAATCACCCAGTACGGTTTCTTGCTCCAACTCATCATTCTCCACCTGCAATGCATCATCTTTGATTTTCAGCAGAGAGCATTTTAGAAGACAGAGAAGTGGGATGGTGACGCCAATGATGGCGTCATCGCCGCTCACCATCTTGGTGGAGTCCTCAAAGTTTTGGAGGACAGTACATATGTCGGACATGTCCACTCCTGAGGTCTTATGTGAGGAGTTTGAACCGTATACCGACAGCCTAGTTGATGCTGGTACTCAACAACTGCCCTCTTCTACTCAAAAATCCTGACCAACATGTGCAGTGTGGAATTCCTACGCGTGGGGACATCACAAACCAGTCTGTGAGCCGGAAGCTGCAAACACCGCTGAAAGCTTTGATGAGCAGATCCAACAGCTCCGGGTAGGATTTAAGAAACCGCTGAACCACGAGGTTGAGCACATGGGCCACGCATGGAACATGTGTCAGCTCACCTCAGAGCCGCCACCAGGTTCCGGCCATTGTCACACACGACCATGCCTGGCTGAAGGTTCAGCGGTGTGAGCCAGTGATCTGCCTGCTGTTTCAGAGGTGTCCACAACTCTTCAGCATTGTGGGGTTTGTCACCTACGCATATTAGCTTCAGCACAGCCTGTTGCCACTTAGCCGAGGCAGTGCTGCAGTGCTTCCAGCTTGGGACTGTTGTGGAGGGTGAAGTGGAGGAGGAGGCTGAGGAGCATGACGTTCCGGAGCTGTACACTGTGGGTGAAACCCTGACTGAGTTAGGGCCTGCAATCCTTGGTGTCGGAAGGATGTGTTCTGTCCCAAGCTCAGACTGGGTCCCGGCTTCCAGAATATTAACCCAGTGTGCCGTCAGCGAGATGTATCGGCCCTGCCCACAAGCACTTGTCCACGTGTGCGTGGTTAGGTGGACTTTGCCTGAAACTGCGTTGTTAAGGGCACGTATGATGTTTTGTGACACGTGCTTATGTAATGCGGGGACGGCACACCGGGAAAAATAGTGGCGGCTGGGGACCGAGTAACGTGGGACAGCTGCCGCCATCAGGTTGTGGAATACTTCCGTCTCCACTAGCCTAAAAGGCAACATTTCCAGCGCAAGCAGTCGCGAAATGTGTGCATTTAGAACTGTGGCATGTGGGGCGTTGGCAGCGTATTTGCGCCTGTGTTCCAAAGATTGGTGTTTGGATAACTGAACGCTGCGCTGGGACATGGACGTGTTTCATGATGGTGCTATTTCTACACTACAGGTGAAGGACAGGAGGCATCTTCGCATGCAGTATGGACAGGGAATTGTCTTGCACGCACAACAATGGAAGACTCAGCGGTGTCACCCGCAGACACTGCTCCTGGACTCTGGTGTACATCCCACAAAGTCAGGTGCTTTGCTGACATGTGCCTAATCATGCTGGTGGTGGTCAGGCTGCAAGTTTTGCTACCCCTGCTGACGCTGGCATGGCAGGTGTTGCAAATGGCCTTTTTGGAATTATCTGCAGACACCTTAAAAAGAGCCAGACTCGGTGTAACGGAGTGGATAGCCCTGACTGTATTATTATTGAAATGAACACTGAAGTGGACATTACACAGTCCGATACTGCCCCCTTGTGGACAAGTGCTGAAATTGCTGCAGAGATAAAATCACCGACTGCTGATCCCCTCCCACAACTGCCTTGTGCTCAGGAGGAAAAAGTGCGGGAAAGTCAGAAGGAGACGGAGCTCGACCAGGACAGACCTGCCTGTGGGTGTTCCTCGAGAGAGGGTTTCCTTGCGACACCTTTCTGGAAAGATCACGCCGCGGAAGCCGTTGCGACAACCCCCAGGCTGCAGAACATTGTTACCATGAGCCTAACCTGACTGCAGAGCATCACACTCCTAGAGCATATTCAGAGACTGTGACAGACACAAGGGAGCCATCTTTGAAATCTATATTTTTTTTCTTCTTCCCCAGACTGAGAGACTATAAATTTTACCTATGGAGAGGACTGAGGAAACCCCTTTCATCGCTTCCCCTGTAATCGCCACTGTTAGACCCCAGGCCTGCGACTTGGGAGCTACGCCTTCTGCTGTTATAGACTGGTAACGTACATTGAGGGAAAGCTAGGGAAAGAGATTGCCAGTACTGTTTTGTTTCTTGCCGTGCATCCGGAACTGAATATCAGGGTATTCAACCTTCCCTATGTGTGCAGCCAAACCGGTTGAATGTGTTATCACCATGTTTAATAGTAAAGAAATGTTTCCTCCCGTTAAATCTGAGTATGGGGATTTTGTTGAAGCAGATCATAGACACACACCCGCGGCCTTACTGCCGGTCACTTCATCGGTCAGGCTGCAAGTTTTGCTACCCCTACTGACGCTGGCATGGCAGGTGTTGCAAATGGCCTTTTTGGAATTATCTGCAGACACCTTAAAAAACAGCCAGACTCAGGAAGACCTAACAGTTGTACTGGCAACTTCTGTTGTGTTGTTGTTCCGGGGAACGGTTGCCTGCCTTCTGCCTGCGGACACCACCCAGCTTCTTCTGGCCTGTTGTGATGCTACGCCTAACTCCCCCTGTGCACTGCTGTCCTCGCTCTGCATGTCCTCCTGCCAGGTTGGGTCAGTTACTGGATCATCCACCATGTCGTCTTCCACTTCCGCACCCTGGTCCTCCTCCTGACTTTCTGGCAATTGTGTCTCATCATCATCAACCTCTTGTTGAGACACGTTCCCACCGTTGCCTTCGTGAGACCGTGGCTGCTCAAATATTTGTGCATCGGTACATACGATCTCCCCATGACCCACTTCAACTGGAGCTGGCGAGAGGCCAGAATCTACGAATGGATAAGTGAACAGCTCTTCAGAGTGTCCAAGTGTGGGATCAGTTATGTCCGGGGCCGGGCACTCGGCATAGTGGGAGGAGGGAGGATCAGGGTGTGGAATGTGCGGTCCAGTCTCACGGCTACTGACACTTGACCGTATGGAAGACAGGGTATTTTGGGTGTTGCCAAACTGACTGGAAGCATTATCCACTATCCAACTAACAACCTGTTGACACTGGTCTTGGTTTAATAGTGGTATACTGCTGCAGTCCCCAGAAATTGGGACAGGAAGGTCGAGCGAGATGATGTGGGCGTTTGTCGTGGCGCAATTCGAGCTTGCACACGGCCTCGGCCTCTGCCTGCACCACCATCACGTCCAGTTCCTTGTCCCTTGCCACCGGCCTTGCGCATTTTCAATGTTGTGCTGCCTGTATACATCTGCAGTAAATGAAGGCGTCCAAAAGACGGTTTTTAGCTGCACACTGAGATTACAGATACAAATCTGTTCCTCAATCAGCAGCACCTCTCCCTACACTGACTGTCTGTGGAGCAGAGTGACGAGCACAGCGCGGTCAAGTCTTATAAAGACCTGATGACGCTGTGCGGCCAGCCAAACACTGTAATGCCACAACCAACATGTCTGTCAGCCAATCCCTGCATGTGGGCTGGCGCTGTAAAGAGCACCAACATGTAGGGAGGTGGACCCCGAGCATAGCAAGAGTATCGCGAGATTACTCCGTACTTGCCGAGTACCCCGAGTACTGAGATATTCGTGCGAGTACCAAGTAGTGACAAGCATACACGCTCATGCCTAATTACTATACATATTGATCTAATAAAAATCACAAACACATAACTCCTCCTATTATATTTCCATATATAAAATTTCAAGGTAATGTTTTACATTTGTATTCATATATATAATATTAATCACTTGAAACATTTGTTTTTCATCCACATATATATTAATAAATCCAAAAATTTATATAAAGAGGAAGAAAACAGAACAAATCTTCTAATATATAAAACCACAAGAGATTTGTGACGTCAGTTCCGTCACTTTGCACACACTTCCGTAACTTTGTCCCAGGGTACACCCGCTCAGGGTGGACCAAGATGGCCGCCCTAAGCGGGAGTACCCTGGCGACCCTCACTACTCGGCACTCACCCCCCCAACCCACGTACAACACACGTACACCCCTGACACAACACTATTGTACCCCTCCCCCCCCCACACACTCACACACACACTCATACTCTCATGCAGACTACCAGTCTCCGGTATACTTACCCCACCGCCATCCCGCTGCGCTGCTCCCGCTTTCCCCGCCCACCTCGTGCCAGGCTCCGCCCACCTCGCGTGGCTCCCGCCAAGCTCTGCCCACCACCCGAGGCTCCCGCCTAGCTCTGCCCACCTCCGCCCACCTCGTGGGGCTCCCGCCAGGCTCCGCCCACCTCGCGGCGATCCCGCCAGGCTCCGCCCATCTTTCTCCACCCACCTTGCCCTGCTCCCGCCTGGCTCCGCCCACCTCGCCTGCGCTGACCACCGAGCCTCCATCCTGGCCTGACCACTGAGCCTCCGTCCTGGGCTGACCACCAAGCCTCCATCCTGCGCTGACCACCGAGCCTCCGTCCTCTGCTGACCACAGAGCCTCCGTCCTGGCCTGACCACCGAGCCTCCGTCCTGCACTGACCACCGAGCCTCCGTCCTCTGCTGACCACAGAGCCGCCCTCCTGGCCTGACTACCAACCCTCCGTCCTGGCCTCACCACCGACTCCCGTCCTGCGCTCACCACCGACCCTCCATCCTGGCTGACCACTCCCCCTCTGTCCTGCGCTGACCACTCTGCCTCCATCCAGTGCTGACCACTCTGCCTCCTTCCTGCGCTGACCACTCTGCCTCCTTCCTGCGCTGACCACTCTGCCTCCTTCCTGCGCTGACCACTCTGCCTCCATCCAGTGCTGACCACTGAGCCTCCATCCTGTGCTGACCACTCTGCCTCCTTCCTGCGCTGACCACTCTTCCTCCATCCTGCACTGACCACTGAGCCTCCATCCTGCGCTGACCACTGAGCCTCCATCCTGCGCTGACCACTAAGCCTCCATCTTGTGCTGACCACTCTGCCTCCTTCCTGTGCTGACCACTCTGCCTCCATCCTGCGCTCACCACTGAGCCTCCGTCCTGAACTGACCACCGAGCCTCCGTCCTCTGCTGACCACAGAGCCGCCGTCCTGGCCTGACTACCAACCCTCCTGTCCTGGCCTCACCACTGACCCTCCATCCTGCGCTCACCACTGACCCTCCATCCTGGCTGACCACTCCCCCTTAGTCCTGCGCTGACCTCTCTGCCTCCACCTGCGCTGACCACTTTGCCTCCATCCAGTGCTGACCACTCTGCCTCCTCCCTGCGCTGAACACTCTGCCTCCTTCCTGCGCTGACCACTCTGCCTCCATCCTGCGCTGACCACTAAGCCTCCATTTTGTGCTGACCACTCTGCCTCCTTCCTGTGCTGACCACTCTGCCTCCATCCTGCACTCACCACTGAGCCTCCATCCTGCGTTAACCACTGAGCCTCCATTCTGCGCTGACCACTCAGCCTCCATCCTGTGCTGACCACTCAGCCTCCATCCTGTGCTGACCACTCAGCCTCCATCCTGGCTGACTGACCCCTCCATCCTCGTGACCACTCTGCCATCCCAGTGCTGACCACTCTGCCTCCTTCCTGCGCTGACCACTCTGCCTCCATCCTGCGCTGACCACTCTGTCTCCATCCAGTGCTGACCACTGAGCCTCCATCCTGCGCTGACACTGAGCCTCCATCCTGTGGTGACCACTCTGCCTCTTTCCTGCGCTGACCACTCTGCCTCCATCCTGCGCTGACCACTGAGCCTCCATCCTGCGCTGACCACTAAGCCTCCATCCTGCGCTGACCACTAAGCCTCCATTTTGTGCTGACCACTCTGCCTCCTTCCTGTGTTGACCACTCGCTCATCCTGCCTACCACTGACCTCCTCCTGACTGACCACTGAGCCTCCTCCTGCGCTGACCACAGAGCCCCTCTGGCTACACAACCTCCATCCTGCTGACCACTGACCTCCTCCTGGCTGACCACTGAGCCTCCATCTGTGCTGACCACTGCCTCCATCCTCTGCTGACCACTCTGCCTCCATCCTGCGCTGACCACTAGCCTCCATCATGCTACACCTGCTCCCTGCTGAACCACTGAGCCTCCATCCTGCGCTGACCACTCAGCCTCCATCCTGCGCTGACCACTGAGCCTCCATCCTGCGCTGACACTAGCCTCCATTGTGCTGACCACTGCCTCTCCTGTGCTGACCCCTCTGCCTCATCCTGCGCTACCACTGAGCTCCACTGTAACCACTGAGCCTCCATTCTGCGCTGACCACTGAGCCTCCATCCTGTGCTGACCACTCACTCTCTGGCGACCACTGCCTCCATCCTGCGCTGACACTCGCCTCCATCCAGTGCTGACCACTCTGCCTCCATCCTGCGCTGACCACTCTGCCTCCATCCCTGCGCTGACCACTCTGGCTCCATCCTAGTGCTGACCACTAGCCTCCTCCTGCTGCCATGACCCCACTTGTGACCACTTCCTCCTCTGCGCTGACCACTGAGCCTCCATCCTGTGCTGACCACTGAGCCTCCATCCTGCGCTGACCACTGAGCCTCCATCCTGCGCTGACCACTAAGCCTCCATTCCTGTGCTGACCACTCAGCCTCTCCTTGACATGTCTGCCACCACTGAGCCTCCATCCTGCGCTGACCACTGAACCTCCATTCTGCGCTGACCACTGAGCCTCCATCCTGTGCTGACCACTGAGCTCTCCATCCTGTGCATGACCACTGAGCCTCCATTCGTGCTGACCACTGAGCCTCCATCCTGTGCTGACCACTAGCCATCCTGTGCTGACCACTCACTGTGCTGACCACTGAGCCTCCATCCTGCCTGACCACTGAGCCTCCATCCTGGGTGACCACTGAGCTCCATCCTGGCTGACCACTGAGCCTCCATCCTGCGCTGACCACTTTACCACTCGCATCCTTCGATACCACTCTGCCTCCATCTGCCTGCACCACTCGCTCCATCCAGCTACCACTGAGCCCCACTGTGCACCACTAGCCCTCCTGTGCAAAACCACTAGCCTCCCCGGAACCACTGAGCCTCATCCTGCTACCACTGAGCCACCATATACACTGAAACCACTGAGCCATCATACTGGCTGAACCACTGAGCCAGGTTATACTGTGCTAACCACTCAGCCATCATACTGTGCTAACCACTAAGCCCACCGCGCAGTGCTAACCACTGAGCCACCTATACAGTGCTAACCACTGAGCCACCAATCATGTGCTAACCACTGAGCCACCTATCAGTCTAACACTGACACAGCCTATACCGTGCTACACCACTGACCACTGTATACACTGCTAACCTTGAGCCACGTTACAGTGACCACTGAGCCCCAGTACAGTGCTAACCACTGAGCCACCATATACAGTGCTAACCACTGAGCTCCATCTTACAGTGTAACCACTGAGCCACCGTCAGTGCTAACCACTGAGCCACCGTCCAGTGGCTAACCACTGAGCCACCGTATACAGTGCTACCCACTGAGCCCGTACAGTGCTAACCACTGAGCCACCACATACAGTGCTAACCACTGAGCCACCATATACAGTGAACCACTGAGCCACCGTACAGTGCAAACCACTGAGCCACCGTACAGTGTAACCACTGAGCCATCATATACAGTGCTAACCACTGAGCCACCATATACATGCAAACCACTGAGCCCATATACAGTGCTAACCACTGAGCCACATATACAGTGCCAACCACTGAGCCACCATATACAGTGCTAACCACTGAGCCACCGTATACTCTGCTACCCACTGAGCCACCTGTATACACACAATTAATTTCACTGCACTCCCCTAACTATTAGTAAATAAACTATATATGGATTCTAGACTACCCGATTCTTTAGAATCGGGCCGCCATCTAGTAATATATTATTTATATGCTAAAGAACCAGTTACAATGAACATCCATATATTTGTTCTTAATATTGAGTACAGAGAAGATGAAAACAATGTATCTAGATATCTATCGGATCCTTCCGGATCCTCCCGGATTCGGCGAGATCCGGCGTCCCTGACTTAAAGTCTCCTGACCAAACACATATTCCCTTGGAATGGAATGGAGCACAATTTGCTTTTTGAAGCCATGTGCCAACTCCATGTTCAAAGACAAACTGCATGCCTAGTGGTATTTGACAGAACCATCGTTCTAGCAGCTGTTCTGATGGATTTCGCCGATGAGTTGGCAAAAACACAGGAAGCCTTCTGCAACAATGGAATGGAGGCCAAGAGGTCTTCTCTAGGTGTACCCTGAGCAATATGAGACTCCAGCTGATCTAACCATTTAGCCATGCTCCTAGAAACACAAGTCATGACAGTGTTGCGCAGATACTAGGATATCCTGACTTCAGACCCCGATTTGAGGGGAAGTGTTTCTCCGTCACCCAGCGTCACATATAGGAGAGGGAGGTCGCTAAAAGACAGACTTGTGCATAGCCACTATAGGGCACCAACCAATGGATCCACCTGGTTGGGAAGTAGACCCATAGGGTTCTACAGATGTGGTGACTGCTCCTTTTGCGGACACATGGCACCATGCAAGTTTGTTAAGAGTGTGGCCAACGGTAAAACTTTCTTCCTGCGTGGTTTTGCTAACTGCAAAACGTCTGGTGTGATATACGTAGCCGCATGCGGACTGGATTACGTGGGGAACACTATCAGAGAGTTCAGACGCCGTGTGGGTGACCATCTAGGGGATATTAGTAAGTGCAGAGATACCCCTTTGGCGCGACACTTGAACATGGTACATGGGGGTGATCTAAAACAACTGTCCTTCAGGATAATGGAGGTGGTTAAAACCGGCCCAAGGGGAGGCAATCATGACCGAAGTATACTACAGAAAGAAACAGAATGGATCTTTAGGTTCGGATCCCTGGCTCCAGATGGGCTGAATGAGCAGATGTCTTTTGCATGTTTTCTATAGGAGCTATGAGGTCTGTGATCCTTGAAAAACTGGGGGTATTGTTCATTATGAATTAAAGTATCGGTGTATTATATTCTGGTCGCAAATGCTGTTAGCCCTTTCCCCCTTGGGCCAGATCCTTCCCTGCCCCCTGTTGCGGACTTGAGGTTATCATGGACTTGTGGGTCCTCTCGGTCCTAAGGGATGTGGGCACCATCAGAATTTTCTCCTAATTGATTATTACCAAAACATACAACCACTTCCTGTTTGGTATTCTCCTCCTTAACTTTTGCCCTGCTGGCTGCTGTAATATATATCCGGCTGTCTCTGCTTTAGCTCTGTGCATTCTGTCACCTAGCAACGGCAGGCACATGTGCTATCTTATTTGCCCATGCGCGGGTAGCGCCGCATCACTGTTTGTGACGTGAAGTATCAACATCGCTACCGCGCATGCGCGCAGGTCCGCAGCGTCGCCTTCGTATGACGCGTGCGTTCCAGTGGCTATTATGGCGGCGGCAGCTTGCGTTCCAGGGGGATGGAGCGGCCGGTTAGCAGCGGAGTTGTAGGTAGAGTTTTCTATGGGGGAAACCGGGGAGTGCACTGGTTGTTTTGATCCCCTGTGGGGATGGCTATCAGCCTGTATTGGTGTCTGGTAGAGCCTGTGGTGCAGGAAGTGTCTGGTATGGGGAGGTGGCCTAGCACACTTAGACCAGATATAAAGGAGCGACTGCTAACACAGTGGCTCCTCCCTTTATCTGACCAACACTGTGGGCACTTGCTGAATCCACAGTAATGGAACCAACTTATCAGGCCTCCTGATGAAGAGAAACGTGTCGAGGCGCGCGGGGAGTGACCTGTGACCCTGCGATAAAGCTAAGTACCATGCCAGTTTCCCTCATGAAGTTTATGTAACCGCACTATCTATATTATCAATTGAGGCGGGCATATAGCTGGTTACTGAGAGTGAACGGGATAGTATGGTTTTCTAGGCACTATACTATCTACTGTGCCAGATAAGGACTTAGCCACGGGGTACAGATCCTTTTAATACTGGGACACTGGTACAGACTACACAATCCGATGATACCACCCTAGGGTGGGGAGCACCATCTTCCTCCTTATAGGGTGAGCTCAGGGTGAGTGTAGGAAAAGCTGACGAGGAGTGGGGGCGCCATATCGATTTAAGGGCACCCGCTGGCAGGTAGGGTAAGGAGGGAGGCATAAAACTTATAGGGGTAGCCCCTTCCTTCCTTCCTATCACCTGTGCAACCAGTTTTTAACGGGTTTTGATGGGTATTTAGCATACGTGCTCAATAAACGGTATCTTTTTAACAGGAATAATGTTTATGATTTATAGAAACACAAGTAGCCGCGATGTTAGCTGATATCAGAAAAGAAGACTAATCCCATGATCTCTTCAACAAACTGTCAGCCTTCCTGTCCATTGGATTCTTCAGCTGAGAGAAGTCCTCGAATGGCAGGATAGTTTTGTTAGCTACTTTTGTGATCTGGACATCGATTTTCGGGATGTCTGACCACAGTTTGGAAGCAGAAGAGTCCAGAGGGAACCGCCCCTTCATCCCGGTGGGGACCGCATGGCGCTTTTCCGGAAACTTCCATTCCTCCATGATCAGTTCCTTTAAGTTGTCATGTACAGGGAAAATGGATGTTTTCTTGGACCGTAGGATGCCAAACATGACATCCTGCACTGACTGGGCTAGTACGTCATCCTCCACACCCACGGTATCCCGTACAGCCGACACCAATTCGGCAATGTTCTCAGAAGCAAAGTAATATCTCCTGGGAGCATCACTCTCCTTCTCCCTGCTCAGGGGAGTATTTGAGTCCTCTATCAAGCCCTCTTCTGAACCTGAGGCGTCAGAGGCCGCTGGAGCAGAATCGTCAAGGGTGATCTTCCTTTTCTTAGAAGGGGTAACTGGAGGGGGCTCTGAGACAGATGCAAGAGAGGATCTGATCTCCTTTTTAATGAGATCCTTACGCTCGTCCATTAGCGACGGTTTCTTGTCCCTCATGACCTTGTCAGTAAATTCCAGGTACAGAAGTTTCTTGTGGGAAGAAGACAATTTCTTGTTACAGACACCACATTTGCGGGACTGGGACTTCACTTTCTGTTTCTGTGTCTGAACCTTTTCTCCCTGTAACACATAACAGGGAGAGAAGGAATGAGAAAGTAGCCCTGATGGTACCTTTACACGCCGCGACGGCAGGCTGGATACATCGCGCTACTTCGCGTGCACGAGCACGCTCAAACGGCTACAAACGGTCAACGCACCCTCTTTACACGCCGCGACAAGGTGCGCTACGCCACGCTACATCTATAGCTAGCTACATCGCCGGGTGTCTCAAGTAGCCAGCTGTAGCGTAGCGTACCATGTTTACACACCGCTCCAACAAGCTACTATGGGCGGACCCGGTGCAGCAGGGATAGCACATAGGCGTGCAACAATCTTGGATTACGAGCCGTCCGTATGATGATAGGACAGCGCAATATCATCAGGATTGGCCAGGCATCGCAGGAGGCTGGTTAATAGAGCACGCTCGAGTAATTGTGTAGTGTGACTGGTCAGCTCCTTAAATATCCCGCCCTATGCTGCGACTACCAATCATAAAGCAGGAGCGACCTCCAATGATCGCAGATGGGGCGCGGTAACATGGCGACTGTGTCACGCCTTAGATACATGGCAGCCACATCGCCGGGTGTCCAGAGTTGCCTTCCGTTGCTTCTTTACACGCCGATACAGCTCGCTACAATCGGCGATGTTGCCTTAAGTTTATGAGCAGAGCCCATAAACAGATGTATCTGTCGCCGGCTGTAGCGTCGCCTCTTCAGACGCCGCTACTACAGGCGATATGGACGCTACAAGCTACAATTGTAGCTTGTAGCGCGATGTATCCAGCCTGCCGTCGCGGCGTGTAAAGGTACCATAAGAGAGGGGTGGGGGCTACAGAAACCTCATATTCAGTACGTACTGGGGCTGAGGCAGCGCTGGGCTCTGTAACTGCACCGCCAGCGACCACATCCATCTGTGCAGCATTAGACATAATTACATCAAAAAAAGGGGGTCATACCTTGGAGTGTCCACCAGGGGTCCTTATATGCCAAGGAACCCTGGCTATGCACTGTCAAATGGCACCCGGTGCCTTTCCTCTCCCCCGCCGGTCTCCTGGAGTCTGGGCGAAGAGCTCCTGGAGGACTACAGCCTCACTGCACCGCTCAGCATTACCCGGAGGCACAGGAGAGCGGTGCGGTCCTGCACCTCCTGGAGCAGGAGCAGCTTTGGGAGGAAGGAGCACCCAGGCCAATCGACTCGCCAGCCCCACAGCCTCAGGAGAACCTCTTCATGCCTAATAGGAACAGGAAACACTGGTGATAGGAGGTGGGAGGAGCTATTTAACCTCTTTGTGTTCCTGCCTCTATTAGGGCCGAGAGTTGCGGAACATATATCTGCAGCAAATCCAGAGTCCACCACTGTCCGCAGAAATATGTCAGGATTATCTAGAGATCCATGCGAGTAATCTGAGGAGCCTTGAAATAATAGGCATCGAAAGGATCTTCAGATCAGGATGCGGCGGGAGCGCATAGTGCGGTGTCACGAAGCTTATTTGATACTCGCACTGGATGCACGATTGCCCGATGGACTCAACTACAGAAATTACCTATGTTACTTTTATTGAGATATATGGGCAGGGGCGTAACTAGAACTGGCAGGGCCCCATAGCAAACTTTTGAACGGGGCCCCCTCCAAGACACGCCCCCAATGACACGCCCCTCCAAGACACGCCCCCCCAAATGACACGCCCCTTCAAGACACACCCCCTTACAGGCCCCAGCAGTATATACAGTAGCCCCAGTGGTATACCGCAGCCTCTCCAGTGGTATATACAGGCCCCAGCAGTATTACAGCAGCCTCCGCAGTGGTGGTATATACAGGCCCCAGTGGTGGTATACAGGGCCCCTGGTGGTGGTATATACAGGCCCTGGTGGTGGTAACGGCCTGGATATACAGGCCCCTGGTGGTAGTATACAGGCCCCTGGTGGTAGTATACAGGCCCCTGGTGGTGGTAGTATACAGAGCCCCTGGTGTGTAGTTACAGAGCCTGTGGTAGTATACAGAGCCCCTGGTGGTAGTATACAGGCCCCTGGTGGTGGTAGTATACAGAGCCCCTGGTGGTGGTAGTATACAGAGCCCCTGGTGGTGTAGTATACAGGCCCCTGGTGGTGGTAGTATACAGGCCCCTGGTGGTGGTAGTATACAGAGCCCCTGGTGGTATATACAGAGCCCCTGGTGGTAGTATACAGGCCCCTGGTGGTGGTAGTATACAGAGCCCCTGGTGGTGGTAGTATACAGAGCCCCTGGTGGTGGTAGTATACAGAGCCCCTGGTGGTAGTATACAGAGCCCCTGGTGGTAGTATACAGGTCCCTGGTGGTAGTATACAGGTCCCCTGGTGGTATATACAGAGCCCCTGGTGGTAGTATACAGAGCCCCTGGTGGTAGTATACAGGCCCCTGGTGGTGGTAGTATACAGAGCCCCTGGTGGTAGTATACAGGCCCCTGGTGGTAGTATACAGGCCCCTGGTGGTGGTAGTATACAGAGCCCCTGGTGGTGGTAGTATACAGAGCCCCTGGTAGTGGTAGTATACAGAGCCCCTGGTGGTAGTATACAGGCCCCTGGTGGTATATACAGAGCCCCTGGTGGTGGTAGTATACAGAGCCCCTGGTGGTAGTATACAGGCCCCTGGTGGTAGTATACAGGCCCCTGGTGGTGGTAGTATACAGAGCCCCTGGTGGTGGTAGTATACAGAGCCCCTGGTGGTGGTAGTATACAGAGCCCCTGGTGGTGGTTATATACAGAGCCCCTGGTGGTAGTATACAGGCCCCTGGTGGTGGTAGTATACAGAGCCCCTGGTGGTGTGGTATATACAGGCCCCCCCGCTCTCCATTACCTGCAGCAGGCAGTCGCGCTGATCGCAGCCACAGCCTGTCATGTAGTGTGACGCTGTAGCCGGCGATACAGGAAATAGAGCGGCGCCGGCTACAGCCCACATGACAGGCAGATCAGCGCGACTGCCTGCAGGTAATGGAGAGCGGCCGGGGGGACGCAGCAGTAATGGAGGTCAGGCAGCGGTCAGGGGGCCCCGAGGATAGCGTGGGGGCAGCGGTCAGGGGCCCCCTTGTATGACATGTGGGGGCGCTCAGGGGACCAATGGGCCCCCCCTTTCCGTCCGGGCCCCCCCTACAGCACCCAGGGGGGTATGGGGGCGGGACTTAGTGGGCGTGGCCCCAAAGTGTCGGGGCCCGCCGGACCAGTCCGTCCCTGTAATGTATCGCAGGCGCAGCTGCCGGTATAGCAGCGGCTGCGTAGCGGCGCTGGGTCCGGGCCCCCCACAAGCGCCGGGCCCCAAAGCGACCGCTACGGCTGCTATGCCGGTAGTTACGCCACTGTATATGGGTTTTGATTATATTCTTTTCCTCTTTTGCAGATGAGTGATTGTAAAGGAATACTCTGCATTTGGATTCAGAACAAAAACAAAGGAAGTGTCAGATTGTATTGTCTGCAGAGAATGTTTCTCTGCACGCACACTATATGACTGATTGTCAGATATTTAAAAGAAAAATTATATCTGTTTGTTCATGTATCTAGCAGATTGGATACTTTTTCTATATAACTTGTGTCAGGAATGTATGAATATTATTCATCATTCTAAGATGTTTGAACACTCACTCAGAGTGAGCTTAGTCTCCACCCCGTGTTCGTTTGTACAAGAGTTACATAGATCTTTGCTTGCTTTCCCCTGTGACCCCCAGTAGGAACCTTTACGACCTGCCATAAATTCCCGAAGCAGTGCTAGAGCTTCTATCTGTCCCTCCAAAAGTTCTTTGTGTTCAAAGATAGTTTTGTTAATGTCGAATTTCACAAGACCCGTTCATGCCACAAACACATAAATCATATTTTTAAATTGTTCACATTTTTGCGCATTTAATGATATGTCTTGTATATCTATGTAATACTCAGGAACCTGGGAAATTAGTTCTGGCTTTCTGAACATCATAAATATGTCATATTTTGTATCAATATTCTCTGAATTAAATAAACGTAAACATGAGGTGTGTATCATGGATGTGGGCCCACCCCATACCCAGATATGAAAAATAAAAGTTTATTAAGCATGGTGAAAGAGGAGGGTCTCAGAGGAGCCTCCCACCAAGGAGGGGAAAACTAGAAGGGGGGCTGCAGTTCTACTGCCTTTAATAAAACTAAAGCATCCATTTTGGGCTGATTTCACCCTGGGCATGGACACAGCAGGACCCTATCCCTGTGTGGAGGAATCATACATTTCTGGGGAGCCGCCCCCCCAACGGATCTAAGTTTGTTACTGCGTGGCTAGGTCTGGCAATTTCTTACGTTATTCCTTTTATTGTAATAACTGTTTTATGCTTATCTGTCAATTGTCTCTCTTGTAATATCTTTTGTAAACACTGCCAACTTTGGGAGTAAAAATATTATAATTTACTAGTTTCGTCTTTCATGTTCTATGAGCGAGCTCACCACGTCCTCACTGTTCGTTTTACGCTGTCATACGGGTTACTGATCCACCTGTAAGAGATCGGTGGTGGCAGCATAATATTTTGTATGTATGTGGTATTATGGACCTGAGGGTGACTGGATCAAGGTATATATACGTTCCTAGCAGGAACTGGTGGTTTATATACATCTTGTCACATCACATGTCGCAGTATTCAACATAAATTAGGGCAGTTGGGCTCCTTTCTTATCCTCTGGCAATACCGGAATTGACCAGCAGGATAAGGGGGAGCCAGAGAGCTGCAGATCCTGACAAAGTCTTCGTGACAACTTGTAACTTTTTTTGCAGTATGTCGCAGACTACACAGATGTGTAACAACAAAAAAGAATTCTGTATATAACTCTATGCATTTATTGTGTGGAGTTTGATATCTATATAATGTTGCCTAGTGATATGCTGTAAGTGGTTACATACAATCACAGATTTGGTCAGTGTTCAGATACTTTCTTTCTGTGTAAATGTCTATTCAAGTGTTTCTTCAATTGTAATTAATTAATTGCATTGTTAGAACATGTGTGATTTTTGTTATGTATCCTATATAAGTCTCTTGTGTTTTATGCCATAATGTCTATAAATAAGATTGTGCAGTGACGTTCGAAACGTGCCAGACCGTGGGGTCTGTGCATCCCTTATTCTTGATGTTAGGAGCTTATAATGGATAAGTAAAAGAATTTTAAATGCATGAAGAAACTGGGTGCCGGATAACCTGATTTAATTACTTGATACACAGGTGGAACTGGCTGCTATTTCCTGGCACCTGCATCCTTGGGGTTTATACTGGTGAGGCACTATTCCCATTCCCTGGTCCTTACTTCATGTCAAAAAATGTTTTACCTTTTGGCAAAAATTCTTAAAGCATAACCACCATTTAAATTTTTATTTATAATAATATAGAGCAAGTGATTTTAATAAACTTTCTAGTATACTAGTATTAGAAAATTCTGATTGAAAGTCATTCATAAACCCTCCACAAGGTGTCCCTACTGCACTGTATGTGAAGCTAACATATGTTCATTATCACTCAGATCCATCTTCAGTGAATACGGATATAAGGATAAAGGGGGCATGGTGTACACTGCTTACTGCAGCTTTTAAGGAAACAATGTATCAAACTAGCTCAGCCTAAAAGCATAGTGGCTAAGCATCGTCAGAAGGCAGGATCGGGTCAAACTCCTCAGACATTTGTGGCAAGGAAAGATCTGTCATCTGGCTCCACACAGCTAAGTCACAATCTCTATTAACCCCTTACCTGCTGTCACATTGAACTGCTCCCTATCAGCTGCTGGCTGCTGGCCCCTGGCCCCTGGCCCCACCCACAGAGCCATTAAAAGCAGTTTTTAAAAGAGCAGAAATGTCAGAAAATAAGTCATATGACAGAAAAAAGCATTATCTTAGCAGCTATGTGACCCATCATTAACAACCAGTGCAGTATTAGTTTTTTTTTTCAATGAAATGACATTTACACTTTAAATTTTTACCACTAAAATGTTGGTTAGCCTCAGATTTTACATTTTTACAAGGGGAAAATAAATTTAAATGGCAGCATAATTATGACACAATTTCTTGTGAATGTGATAATACTCCACCTGTGACAGTACAGTACTCCACAAAAAAAAACGTCACACATCCAGGATAAAATTCTTCCTTTATTGGAAAACAAACACAAGTAAATCCTGCGGGGAGAGGTGAAGTTATCAGGGCATACAGGACAACAGCTGTTTTGCGCATGAGTGCTTCCACAGGTCCGCTACTTGTACAACCCCCTCTCATTACCCATGTGCGCCCCTATAAAAATAAAATAAAATATACTCACTCCCGATGCAATGCCAACAATGAGGGAAATGTGACATTATTTTGACATGCCAGCCCCATGACCAATTGCCTTTGGACACAGGAGTACTCAACAGGAAGGAAGTTGCTTGCTGCGGCATTCAGTTCCTGTTAATTACTTAAGTGTCTGAATGTGGGGAGAAAGAAGCCAGCACTGATTGGTCATGGGGCTCACATGACAAAACTCTGTTGCGTGGACCCTGGGAACGTGAGCTCATGGTGAGTAAAGGATTTTTATTTTTAAGGTGGTGAACATGGGGAATGAGAAGGGGTTATGCAAGTAGTGGATAACTCCTTTACTAAAACTACAATGCATAGACTGTTGTGTATTACTATGACCTATAAAGGAGAGCCTCAGGGTTAAATCAGTATTACATTATAATATATTGCAGGATATTTTCTTCTATTATATCTAAAGAAACAAAACACCAGCGCCAGTAAAAAAATCAGGATTTTTGACATTATTAATAATGATGGTATATAAGGAACTGAAACCATTGCAGGGTTACTCCTAATAAGTCATTGCATGTCTTCTTTGTAGTAACTTCATTTCCATGCAATGTTTGCTTTTTCTTAGTTCCTAGAAGAAGAGGTTCCTAGAAGTTGTAACATTCATTAGTCACACATAGTACTGCTTTGGTCTATTTTTTTATGAGCATATGAAATGACATAGCGGTTGCTTGTGTAGCAGGACACTGATTAACACCAGCAATGGTTCCATTGAGACCACAATTGATATGTACTTTGTAGTGTGTCAACCAAACGTCTAATTAAAGAGCATGGAATACCCCACTAAATTGCGACATTTTTTGTGACGCAGCTGAGGGATGTGAAAAAGCTTATAAGAGGTGTATGCTATAAGGATGCAAGACTGTGTCTACCTACAGGACCACAGCTCTACCAGTCATCATTGTGTGTCTCTACTCTTGTGCCAAGCCTGCCATTGTCATAAATGATCCTTTTTCTGGATTCTTCTGTGTGGTTCTTGTATGTGCGTGTGATGACGCTGACATCCTTGTATTTTTGGGGGCAGCGCTGTTTTGCAGTTCGCCTTAGGCAACAGAGAGGCTGGGTTCACCCCTGCTTGTATTGCCTATAACATTCCAAGCATAGGCATGTGGTGAAAAAGAGCAAAACAAGCTAAATTTAACCAACATATACTATACATAGCTAATCTGTTTCTCTTAATTGTGAAACTGCAGTTTTTTAGCCATTTTATCTATTACATGACAGAGTTGTTTTGCAACAGTTAACCAATTTGCACTTTGTGGCCAATATACTTGCAAAACAAGCACAATTGGTTTCACACATATATACAGCGTATTGGTTACAGATCTTGAAGATGTTAAAGACTCTAGTGCCTTTCAGCACTGCATCTCTTTCACAGTTGTCATTATATTTTGTACTAATTCATTATAAATGTGAAAATGTTAATTTTCTTTTTTTTGTGTGGTACAGATAGGATAACCGTTTTTTGGATATATAATCTGAAGACAGCATGCTGTAAAGTTTAAAACATAGAGTTCAACAATGCCTCTCTTGTCAAAGTCTTAGGCTGCTTCCACATAGCGATTTTCTTCCATCCGTGGCTGTCCGATGTAAATCGGACAGCCACGGATCCGATGTGGCCCCCATCTCCTATGGGGGTTGGATCGGATCGGATTTGGCCTAATTGCCATCCGATTTTGTCGAATCCGATTTGTGTCCGATTTTTTGCTGCACTCAAAATCGAAGACTGCTCTAATTTTGGGCACAGAAAAAAATCGGATCTCACAAAATCGGATGGCAATTACCGTATTTTTCGCTTTGTAAGACGCACTTTTAGTCCCCAAACTTTTGGGGGAAAGTGGGGGATGCGTCTTACAAAGCGAAAGTGTGCTTTGGGGGGTGGGAAAGGCGGCTCAGGAGCGGTGTCCGGGGGCTGGATGGGGCCAGGAGCGGGCTGCAGCTGCGGGCTCTGGTCACGTGGGGCCGCTCATTATCTCCTGTAATATGCACTGCATCCCGCTGTCAATCACCAGCGGGAGCAGCCCATGTTACAGGAGCCGGGTCCGCAGCTGCAGCCTGTCTGTATAGTCAGTGATTTCCACGCTTGCATTGCGTGGAAAGAACTGACTATACCATGGATGTGATACTCACCTAGCCTCACCGCTGCCTGCTGACCGCGCTATCCCCGCTGTCGGTGTTCTGTCAGCATCCGGGTGCTGTGAGCGTCGCTGCGAGTGACGTCATCACCGAGCGGTGCTCTCAGGACCCGGATGCCGGCAGAGCACAGATGGCGGGGATATCGCGGTCAGCAGGCAGCGGTGAAGCTACGTGAGTATCATGTGCGCAAAGATGGGGGGCTACAGTGAGGGCTACAGTGTGCCAGCCAGGGGACATTGTGCCAGCCAGGGGACAGTGTGTGCCAGCCAGGGGACAGTGTGTACCAGCCAGGGGACAGTGTGCCAGCCAGGGGACAGTGTAATGTGCCAGCCAGGGGACATTGTGCCAGCTAGGGGACATTGTGCCAGCCAGGGGACAGTGTGTGCCAGCCAGGGGACATTGTGCCAGCCAGGGACAGTGTGTGCCAGCCAGGGGACATTGCGCCAGCTAGAGGACATTGTGCCAGCCAGGGGACAGTGTGTGCCAGCCAGGGGACAGTGTGTGCCAGCCAGGGGACAGTGTCTGTGCTAGCTAGGGGACATTGTGCCAGCCAGGGGACAGTGTGTGCCAGCCAGGGGACAGTGTGTGCCAGCCAGGGGACATTGTGCCAGCCAGGGGACAGTGTATGTGCCAGCCAGGGGACATTGTGCCAGCTAGGGGACATTGTGCCAGCCAGGGGACAGTGTGTGCCAGCCAGGGGACAGTGTGTGCCAGCCAGGGGACAGTGTGCCAGCCAGGGGACAGTGTGCCAGCCAGGGGACAGTGTGTGCCAGCCTGGGGGACAGTGCAACACCATTGGAGGCAGTGCGCCACTCTGGGGGAAGTAGTATGTGCCAGCCTTGAGAGGCAGTGTGCCAGCATAGGGAACAGTGCACCAGCATGGGAGGCAGTGTGCCAGCATGGAGGACATATATACCAGTATGGGTGTTTCATGTACTAGGATGAGGAACTTGTATATGATCTGTAAGACGGACACTGGCATTATAAGACAAACTCCATTTAACATTAAAAAAGTTTTTTTTCTCTTTTCCTTAACCAATATTGTGGGTGCGTCTTATAATCAGGTGCGTCTTATAAAGCGAAAAATACGGTAGTCCAAATCCGATCTGATCCGTGGCCATTAACATGGGGACCTATGAGCGCAGGTCTGAGGAAACAGCTGATCGTTCCTTGGACCCGATTTTAGTGTACTGAGCATGCTCAGTACACTAAAATTGCTCCTAACCTTCTAATTTCACTTCTGCAATGTATATATATACAGTGGAGAAGTGAAATTAAGTAAAAGAAAGAGTTAAAAATAGTAAATCAGTATTCTGACCTATCCGCGATCCACCGGTGCCTCCAGCAAGGTCCAGGTGCTTACAGTACATGCGGTGACATCACAATCCAGCAGCGTCAGCGGGTCACATGACCGCAGTTACTGCATTAACTGCGGTCATGTGATCCGATCAGCTGAACGGCTTGTGACATCACCGCAGGTCCTATAAGCACCCGGAGCTTGCTGGAGGCTGTGGTGGATCACGGATAGGTGAGAATACAGATTTTTTATTTTTAACTATTTCTTTTATACTATATTTCACTTCCGCAATGTATATTATACATTGCGGAAGTGAAAGTGCCCCGCTGTGTCCAGATCCGTGATAATCACGGACCCGGACCCAGAATAGGTCACCCCCTGTGGTGTCCTTTTCTGTCCGTGGGGTCCTACAAAAAGTAGGTTCCCACGGACAGGAAAAAATACGCAATGTGAAAGCAGCCTAAGCTGCTGTTCTCCTGCAATGTTTGTTGTACATTCAGGACCCTTTAATTGCTGGACCTTGTGCAGGGCAGATATGCATGCCCCCATGTGTAATTAGCAGATTACTGTCTATGGACATTGTTTACAAAGCCTTGTGTGGGTGCAGGCCCGGTGTCAGCACCCGGCGCACCTGGGCAAGTGCCGGGCCCGACTGCTTGGAGGGGGCCCACTGGACCCCTGAGGGCTAGGGTCACACTTGCATTGTGACCCTAGCCTGACGCAAGTATTGTCTGCTGCAGCGCAGAGCGTTTAATGCTGTGTGCTGCCAGTAACAGAGCCCATAGAAACCCGATGTTTACATTGCCAACCAGTGGTTGGCAAGGTAAACATTGGGTTTCTATGGGCTCCAGCACATAGCATTAAATGCTGCAGCCGAAAATACTTGCATCAGGCTAGGGTCACAGCGCAAGTGTGACCCTAGCCTCAGGGGCGACTGAGCACTGCCCCCACAGCCAGGGCCATATCCAGGGATCAGGGGGCAGCTGGGGGGTCATTTTCAGCCTCCTGCAGCACCGGAGGACTCCCTCCTCCCCCCTCCATGGGAGCCGACAGAGCCGCACACTCTGGGCTGACAGGACCTGTGATGATGTCAATGGAGGGTGGAGTCAGGGGTCACATGATCAGCTCCTCAGTGTATGCAGGACTCTGCTGTGCTGGCCGTCATGATGCTCAATTAGGTGAAGTTTATGTGTGGGGTGAGGAGGGATTTACAGTGTGAATGTAGCAGAGGCGAGTGTGTACTAGGTGTATGGCAATTAGGTGAAGTTTATGTGTGGGGTCAGGAGGGATTTACAGTGTGAATGTAGCAGAGGTGAGTGTGTACTAGGTGTATGGCAGTTAGGTGAAGTTTACGTGTGGGGTCAGGAGGGATTTACAGTGTGAATGTAGCAGAGGCGAGTGTGTACTAGGTGTATGGAAGGGAGCCGAGTGTGTACTAGGTGTATGGAGCGGAGCCGTGTGTGTACGAGGTGTATGGAGCGGAGCCGAGTGGGTTCTAGGTGTACGGAGCGGATCCGTGTGTGTACGAGGGGTATGGAGCAGAGCCCTGTGTGTACGAGGTGTACGGAGCGGATCCGTGTGTGTACAAGGGGTATGGAGCAGAGCCCTGTGTGTACGAGGTGTACGGAGCGGAGCCATGTGTGTACGAGGGGTATGGAGCGGAGCCATGTGGGTACTAGGTGTACAGAGCAGAGCCATGTGGGTACTAGGTGTATGGAGCGGAGCCGCGTGCGTACGAGGTGTATGGCGCAGAGCCGCCTGCGTACGAGGTGTATGGCGCAGAGCCGCCTGCGTACGAGGTGTATGGAGCAGAGCCGCGTGCCTACGAGGTGTATGGAGCAGAGCCGCGTGCGTACGAGGTGTATGGAGCAGAGCCGCGTGCGTACGAGGTGTATGGAGCAGAGCCGCGTGCGTACGAGCTGTATGGAGCAGTGCCGCGTGCGTACGAGGTGTATGGAGCAGAGCCGCGTGCGTACGAGGTGTATGGAGCAGAGCCGCATGCGTACGAGGTGTACGGAGCAGAGCTGGGTGCGTACGAGGTATGTGTACCAGTGGTAGCCCCCCGTGGATTCCGCTCCTATAGTCACAGCCACCTTTGCCAGCAGCATTCTTCTCCATAGTCTCTTCTGCCGCTGTCTGCATTCTGCAGCTCAGCATGGAGGGGGACGATGTTGTCATCACTATGCCGATATGTGCAGAGCGACCGAGGAGACTGGAGCGGCGAGAAGAAAGAGAGATCCAGACGGCCAGACACTCCACTTGGCTGCGGTGCCACCCATATGGCAGTGTGGCTCCATTGAGCTGCTTGCATTATTTGTGCGCTTCAGGATGCTTGCGTATATACCAAGCATCCTCAGATGCACAAAAATGCAACATTTTGCATTTGAAGGGTATTTTTAAAAAGCGCAAGGGAACGCAAATGCATTTTAGCCCGCTCCTAACAACGTGTAATATACTCACTGTCAGGAACAGCTCTTACTGGTTCCAGCAGTCACTGTTCCTGTAAGGCTGCCTTCACATAGGCGTTTTTTAAAAAATGTGGCAGTTGCGGTAAAAAAATCCCGCATCTGCCGCATTTTCCGTCTATATATATATATAGTCCGCGATATGTACTAAAGGGGGCCCACTGAGACCTTTTCGCCCGGGGCCCACAGAAACCTGGAGCCGGCCCTGTGTGGGTGGATGTATCTTTCTCAACTCTCAAATCTAGAATCTGTACCATGTTAGCTAGTAGATAGAAAAATATATTGCAATCTGAGAGTCCTCAGTGGTTGACACCTTTTAATGGCTAACTGAAAAGATGGTAAAAAGTAGCAAACTTTTGAGACTCTAAAGGCCACTTTACACGTCCCGATATCGGCGTCCAACTCCTATAAAAAGTCACGTGGTTCGTGTGTTGTGTGGTGTAAATGTCCAATTCGATGCAAGAACGATGCCAAAACGACATCGGGGAAGAAATGAGCAGGCTCTCCAACTGCCCGATATTGGATGGACGATGTGGCCGGATCGTGCTGTCTGACAGCCCAACACCGACTTGGAGCACAACTTCCCCTATTCACTCCCATGTTAAATGGTCGTTCCTGTATCGGCCGTACAAGGGGGCGTAGACATCGCAGTTGTGTTGCCTGCCGATATCGCGCTGTGTAACATCTCCTATGCGATCTTGGATTTCTGCCCAAAAAATGCGCGCTCCCGCGCGCCGTTGTATACAATATTGAAACAATGTTGGGAAGTGTAAAGCAGCCATCAGAGGCCATAAGATACCGTCACATGCGGCAATATTGCTAGGCTATTTCACTGGCAATTTGCTGGTTGCAGTGAAATCATGAACACATTGTTCCATTTGTACACAGCAACAAAATAGAACAATGTGTCCATGATTTCACTGCAACCAGCAAATTGCCAGTGAAATTGCTAGCAAAATTGCTGCGTGCGACAGTGCCTATAGAGTCTCGAAAGCTTGCTATTTTTTACCATCTTCTTAGTTAGCCATGAAAAGGTATCAACCACTGAGGACTCTCAGATTTTATTTTTTGCTAAATCTAAAAATTCACAAAATGGCTGCTGCATTTACTGCTTCTGCTTTTATAAAGGCTATGATAGTCCATCCTGATTGGTTGTGATATATCATGTATCATCTGATAGCTGCATGGCAAATTTAGGAAGACCTCCTTGCTGCACCCAAGATCATATGAGCCTTCCATGGGTGATATATTTTTCTTCAATGTATAAATTCCAGGTGGAGAAATATTAGATTCTGAGAGTCCTCTAATATTTCTTTATCTACTGGCTAAGACAGTGTCAAGGTAGAAAATACGCTTTTCCACTGACTTATATTTTCCTTATATACTTTTATATTTTATATTTTTACTAATACTCTAGATGAGAAACAATAAGTTTTTCCCTTAACCTAGTATCCAATAGATATATCTGTCTGCTGAAAAGAAGATACTGTTGTGTTGAGATGGATGATAAGCTGTCCTTGGATGCCTGTGTCAAGGAGTACCAGGAGAAACCTGAGATGTCCCACATACCAGGAGCCCAGGGATGGCACCGGCAAGAAGAAGGATGGACTCAACAGAGAAGACAAAAGGACTAATTATTACTAAGGGGCCGTCACACGGTGAGATATCTTGCCCGATATCGTTTAAGCGATCTCCTTTTGAATCGATTAAGCGATATCGGGCAAGTTTATCGTTGCATGTAATCAAGCGATTTACGATGGTAAAATCGCTTGATCGTGACATCGCTGATCTGAGGTTCGGTTCTCAGATCTAGCGATGAACGATGCAACGATCTGCATCATCGTGGTGTGTGACACCACGATGATACCATCTCCAGCGACCGCGCCTATGCTGGGAGATGGTAACTATGGTACAACGTCGGGTAACTAAGCGACGCGCGGCGCCTAGTTACCCGATGTGTACCATAGTAACGAGCGAGATCGCGGCTCCGCATCGCTGGTGAGTCTGTCTGTGTGACATCTCACCAGTGATGTGAGCGATATTGTAAGCGATCGCGCGTGCACGTGATCGCTTACAATATCGCTAAAGATGTCGCAGCGTGTGACGCCCCTAACAGAGATAGATATATTAGCCTAACCCCACCTAACCCCCATCTAATCCCACCTTGTCCTGGCCAATTCACGCCTAGTCTCTAGAGTATAAAATGCTGTGTACCCGGAAATAAAGTTAGTTGCTGTGACCATTGCCATTGCTTAATAAAGCAACGAACAATTATAAGTTTGAACCAGATTCTCCGTCTGATTTACTCTTATCTGTACCATATGTTCATAGTCTAATTTGGAGTGACTGGTGAAGGAGTGTATTGTCGCAACGACCCCGACAACAGTACAAACAATTGTTACCTTAAAGGGAACCTGTCACCTCCAAAAGCCATCTAACCTATCAATACATGTCCCTGCACCTTCCTACTAGCATTATAACCATCCCTCTCTGTGCTAAATGCTTCATTTCAAAGTAGTAAAAAACACTTTGATTTTAATTATTAGTAATGGTAATGAAGTGGGGGCGATATGCAATTGTCATCGTGGACGTGTGCTTTTGCAGCCTCCATCCTCCTCTGTCACGCCCCGGTGGGCGTCATATTCTGAGTACATCCATTTCTTGCCCTGCCTGCCTTTTGAGTCGCTCATTAGTTCCTGGTATGACGCGAATCGCCTCATTTCCGATTTGGGTGACATCAGTGCACCGTCCTCACTTGTCCGGCTTCAAGCAGTGCATTGCGCATGCTTGAAGCAGGACATTACCTCAGATACCCTGCGGAGCCGCAAAGCACCCGGGCAGGACTGCGCTCCAGTACTTGTGTCACAAAAGGTTCTCATCACATCCCCCATTGTCCCACCAACACTCTATGTACCCTCCTTTGCATAAATAAACTATTGTACTTCATCTCACCTGCTGACAGTGCTTTTTACAGACTTTTGAGAGGATGTGAATGCTACATCTCTCTCTATGTATCAGTATACAGATATATAGAGAGAGAGTGAGGAAGAAAAATATATACATATATGTATATATAGATATATATATATCTTTGCAGAAATATATAGATACTGTATATATACATATCTATGTGTGTAGAAATAAATATATATATATATATATACATATATATATATATATATATATATATATATATATAATATATATATATATATAAAGCTGAACGTGTGTATGTATGTATATCCGGGATTGGCATCTACACTGTCACAACTACAGATACAAAATTTTGCACAGTCACACATCTGGACCCCGAGAGCATCATAGGCTATGTTGTGAGGCAAAATTTTAACCCTGCGCGTTCCTGTTCACCAAACAATTTTGCCCCTATCTACATAATGGGGAAAAAGTGAAAGGAAAATTGTTGGAGGAAAATCGACAGCTGTCAGCTACAGCCACAAAATTTTGCAGTCACACGTCTGGACCCTGAGAGCGTCATAGGCTATGTTGTGAGACGAAATTTTAACCCCGCGCGTTCCAATTCACCAATTTTGCCCCTATCTACCTAATGGGGAAAAAGTGACAGTTACCAGTTGACAGTTGTGAATGAGAGAGGCTTAATGACAGCGTCAAAGACTAACAGCATATAGTCACTAAGGTGGGGCCCCAACATGGGATATTCACCACGCACGGGGACATGTATACACACCACATGCACACAAAGAGTAACAGCAAGTGTATAGTCACTAAGATGCAGCCCCAGCATTGGATACTCACCACGCACCCGAACACACACACACACACCAGAAAGAGACACACACAACACAGAGACACACACCCCATGGACACACACACACACACTATAGCGACACATGCTCTCACCCCACAGGGACGCACACACACCACAAAGAGACGCACACAACTCAGAGACACACACACACCACACAGACCCCCCCCACAGGGACACACACATACACACCCTATAGGGACACATGCACTCACCCCACAGGGACACACACACACCACAAAGAGTCACACACAACAGAGACACACACCACACAGACCCTCCCCACAGGGACACACACATACACACCCTATAGGGACACATACACTCACCCCACAGGGACACACACATACACACACCCCAGGGACACACACACCACACAGACAGACACATATGTGCACAAATCGCCTCACACAACTCGCTTCGTACGTGTGGTATCTTTAATTTCCAAAAATAAACATCTGATTAAAAACAGCCTATGTGCAACACATGTGCCACACAGGGAATTAAGGCACATGTCAGTCACATGAGCTGTCTATTATGTGTACGTGTGAGGTAACATATACTGCACGGCCAGGAGGAGGGTTTACGGTTGGCTGGAGATTTATCAGGCTGCCTATAGCAACCAATCACAGCTCAGCTTCTATTTTCCTACAGGTCATTAATATGACATATTCAAATTCTATTTTGTTATAGCGAACATCAGTTATTTATTAACCCGGGCGTAGCCGGGTAGTACAGCCAGTATATATATATATATATATATATATATATATATATATATATATATAATATATATATATATATATATATATAAATATATAGAGATATATGTAGAGCTATAGATATATATATATATATATTTCTGCACAGATATACAGTATGCATATATGTATATATTTTTCTTTTGTGACACAAGTACTAGAGCTCAGTCCTGCCCGGGTGCTTTGCTGCTCCGCAGGGTGTCTGAGGTAATGTCCTGCTTCAAGCATGCGCAATGCGCTGCTTGAAGCCGGACCAGTGAGGGGGGGTGTACGGACGTCACCCAAACCGGAAATGAGGCGATTCGTGTCATACCAGGAACTAATGAGCAACGCAGAAGGCAAGGCAGGGCAAGAGATGGACGTAATCAGAATATGACGTCCACCGGAGTGTGACAGAGGAGGATGGAGGCTGCAAAAGCACACGCCCAGGGTGACAATTGCATATCGTCCCCACTTCATTACCATTACTAATAATGAGTAAGTATCAAAGTGTTTTTACTACTTTGAAACTAAGCATTTAGCACAGAGAGGGATGGTTATAATGCTAATAGGAAGGTGCAGGGACATGTATTGATAGGTTAGATGGCTTTTTGGAGGTGACTAGTGATGAGCGAGTACTAAAATGCTTGGGTGCTCGAAGCTCGGGCCGAGCATCCCAAGATACTCGTGTACTCGGCCCGAGTAACGAGCCCAATGTTATCCTATGGGAGACACGAGTATTTTTATGAAATGACTGCCGGCAGCATGGAAAAACCCTAAAAATGTCACAAAAGTCTCAGAAGAGTGCTGAAATGACATGGCAACACCATGGGGAAGACCCCTGGAAGCATTTCTCACTGAAAAGTCACAGCTGTGAACAATGTTGTCCGAGTTTCACGCCAATTTTACGGAGTCTCCAGAAAACCTTCCAAAATGACACCAAAATGAATATTTAGGGTGGAAATGTTAAGGGCACATACCTAATAGTGAGATACAGCTGGTGTATGTTACTTTTTGTGATTACATGAAAGATTTTACGTGAAAACATTGTGTGGCACTCCGATGACCCTGAGAAGAGACGAACATGAAGCCCTGTCTTGAAATAATGTGCCCATTTTGAGGAACTGGGTGTATTGTAGTATCTTCCTTTGCCAGGGCAGTCCAAAATTGGGAGGTTCACCAATGCCCCTGGATACAGACATGCAGGAGGGCCTGTAACCCTCAAGTGGGTGTATTGTAGTATAGCCCTTTGGTCAGGGCAGCCAAAAATTGGGAGGCTCCTCTTTGTCCCTGCATAGAGACGTGCAGGAGGGCCTGTAACCCTCAAGTGGGTGTATTGTAGTATCTTCCTTTGCCAGGGCAGTCCAAAATTGGAAGGTTCACCAATGCCCCTGGATACAGACATGCAGGAGGGCCTGTAACCCTCAAGTGGGTGTATTAAAGTATAGCCCTTTGGTCAGGGCAGCCAAAAATTGGGAGGCTCCTCTTTGTCCCTGCATAGAGACGTGCAGGAGGGCCTGTAACCCTCAAGTGGGTGTATTGTAGTATAGCCCTTTGGTCAGGGCAGCCAAAAATTGGGAGGTTCAACAATGACCCATGCATACAGACATGTAGTAGGGCCTGTAACCCTCAAGTGGGTGTATTGTAGTATAGCCCTTTGGTCAGGGCAGCCAAAAATTGGGAGGCTCCTCTTTGTCCCTGGATAGAGACGTGCAGGAGGCCCTGTAACCCTCAAGTGGGTGTATTTTAGTATAGCCCTTTGGTCAGGGCAGCCAAAAATTGGGAGGCTCCTCTTTGTCCCTGCATAGAGACGTGCAGGAGGGCCTGTAACCCTCAAGTGGGTGTATTGTAATATAGCCCTTTGGTCAGGGCAGCCAAAAATTGGGAGGCTCCTCTTTGTCCCTGCATAGAGACGTGCAGGAGGGCCTGTAACCCTCAAGTGGGTGTATTGTAGTATCTTCCTTTGCCAGGGCAGTCCAAAATTGGGAGGTTCACCAATGCCCCTGGATACAGACATGCAGGAGGGCCTGTAACCCTCAAGTGGGTGTATTGTAGTATAGCCCTTTGGTCAGGGCAGCCAAAAATTGGGAGGCTCAACAATGACCCATGCATACAGACATGTAGTAGGGCCTGTAACCCTCAAGTGGGTGTATTGTAGTATAGCCCTTTGGTCAGGGCAGCCAAAAATTGGGAGGCTCCTCTTTGTCCCTGCATAGAGACGTGCAGGAGGGCCTGTAACCCTCAAGTGGGTGTATTGTAGTATAGCCCTTTGGTCAGGGCAGCCAAAAATTGGGAGGTTCAACAATGACCCATGCATACAGACATGTAGTAGGGCCTGTAACCCTCAAGTGGGTGTATTGTAGTATAGCCCTTTGGTCAGGGCAGCCAAAAATTGGGAGGCTCCTCATTGTCCCTGGATAGACACGTGCAGGAGGGCCTCAAAACATTTTTCACATTGAAAAGATGCGGGTATCCTGTCTTTGTAATGCCCATTCAAAAAGAATGGGTGTAAAAATTTACCACTGGGGGTATACCTGAAACAACAGCCAAACTATTGTAACGGTCATCATGGTGGCACATGAGGAGAAGGAGGAGCAGTCCAGCGATTAGCCAAGGAATAGGAAGACGACGTGGTGGATGATCCAGTAGCTGACCCAACCTGGCAGGAGTATATGCAGAGCAGGGACAGCAGTGCACAGGGTGAGGGAGGCGTAGCATCCCAACAGGCAGTACGAAGCAGGGTCGGTTACGCAGGGAGAAGGCAGGCAACCGTTCCCCGGAACAACAACACGACACAAGGTGCCTGTGCAAATGTTATGTCTTCCCGAGTCTGGCAGTATTTTAAGTTGGCTCCAGATGACTCTAAAAAGGCCATTTGCAAAACCTGCCATGCCAGCATCAGCAGGGGTACGAAAAGTAGCAGCCTGACCACCAGCAGCATGATCAGGCACGTGTCAGCCAAGCACCCGACTTTGTGGGAAGTACAACAGAGTCGAGGAGCGGTGCTTGCTGATGTCACTGCTACGTCTTCGCCTGTTGTGCGTGCGAGCCAATCCCCTGTCCATGCTGGCCGCGAACAAGCCTCCGGCCCTGCACCTGCAGTTGCCCACGCACAAATTACACCACCATCAAGCACGTCCTTGTCCCAGCTCAGCGTTCAATTATCCATTCAGCAAACATTGGAACGCAGGCGCAAATACGCTGCCAACGCCCCACATGCCACAGTCCTGAATGATCACATTTCGCGACTCATAGCGCTACAAATGTTGCCTTTCCGGCTGGTGGAGACGGAAGCATTCCGCGACCTGATGGCGGCTGCTGTCCCACGTTACTCGGTCCCCAGCCGCCACTATTTCTCCAGATGTGCCGTCCCCGCATTGCATAACCACGTGTCCAACAGCATCACACATGCCCTCAACAACGCTGTTTCAGCCAAAGTCCACCTAATAATAATAATAATAATAATAATAATATAGCTTTATTTATATAGCGCCAACATATTACGCAGCGCTTTACAATGTAGGGTTAGAGTACAGAAAATATAATACAGTAAGTAATTACAGTAGAGAACAAATATAGTACAATAATTGGATACAAAACAATAGGCATAGAATCAATGTAAAAAAGAAAATACAAAAAATAAAGCAAGAAATGAAGGTGACCCTGCTCAAAAGAGCTTACAATCTACAACAAGATAGGGGTTGCACAAGGTACAGGGGCTTATTGCACTGATGGTCCAGGCATCTTGAGGAAATGGGGCATAGAACTAAGCTTACATGGATGGTCATTATACAGTCTGTGTAGACCTTTTTGGTTTGGTGGAGTTTGTAGAAGAGTAATATCCAGAGGGATAGCCCATTCACTATCTACAGTACAAAGGACTTCTATTAGGGAGTATGATAGGCCGCCTTAAAAAGATGCGTTTTTAGGGATCGTCTGAAGCCATGCAAGTTGTGGATAGTCCTGATTTCTTGGGGTAAAGCATTCCAGAGGTTTGGTGCAGCTCTGGAGAAGTCTTGGAGCCGGGAGTGGGAGGATCGGATTATTACAGATGCCAGTCGAAGGTCATTTGAGGAACGTAGAGCGCGAGTGGGGTGATAGACAGAGATGAGGGAGGAGAGGTAGGGGGGTGCTGCACTGTGAAGAGCTTTGTGGGTGAGAAGAAGCAATTTGAATTTGATCCTGTAGTATACGGGCAGCCAGTGCAATGACTGGCACAGAGCAGAGGCATCTGAGTAACGATTGGCCAGATGGGTGATCCTGGCTGCTGCATTAAGGATGGACTGGAGAGGAGAAACTCTGGTGAGGGGGAGGCCGCTTAATAGAGAATTGCAATAGTCAAGGCGGGAATGGATTAGGGCCACGGTCAGGGTTTTTGTTGTTTACAGGGTGAGAAAGGGACGGACTCTGGAGATATTCTTCAGGTGTAAGCGACATGAGCGGACGAGACATTGTGTGTGGGAGGAGAAGGAGAGATCGGTGTCAAACATAACACCCAGACAACGAGCCTGCTGCCTAGGCGTTATCGTGGTGCCACAAACAGAGAGAGATGTCCGATTTAGGGAGGTTAGTGGATGGGGGGAACAGAAGAAGTTCAGTTTTGGAAAGGTTTAGTTTTAAATAGAGAGTGGACATGATATTGGAAACTGCAGCTAGACAGTCATTGCTGTTCTTTAATACCGCAGGGGTAAGGTCAGGGGCTGAAGTGTATAACCACAGACACGTGGACAAGTGCTTGTGGGCAAGGCCGCTACATCTCCTTGACAAAACACTGGGTTAATATTGTGGAGGCTGTGACACAGTCTGAGCGAGGGACGGAACAAGTTCTTCCCACACCAAGGATAGCAGGCCCTACCTCTGTCAGGGTTTCACCGACACTCTACAGCTCCGGAATGTCATGCTCTTCAGCCTCCTCCTCCTCCTCTTCCTGCGCATCCTCATCCACTGTACCCTCCACACCAGTCCCAAGCTGGAAGCACTGCAGCACTGCCTCTGTGAAGCGGCAACAGGCTGTGCTGAAGTTAGTCTGCATAGGTGACAAACCCCACAATGCAGAAGAGGTGTGGACAGCTCTGAAACAGCAGGCAGATCACTGTCTCACACCTGTGAACCTAAAGCCAGGAAAGGTCGTGTGTGACAATGGCCGGAACCTGGTGGCAACTTGAGGCGAGGCCAGCTGACGCATGTTCCATGCGTGGCCCATGTGCTCAACCTGGTGGTTCAGAGGTTTGAAAAGTCATACCCAGAGCTGTCTGAACTGCTGGTAAAAGTTCGCCGTGTGTCTGCACATTTTCGCAAGTCACCTGCTGCTTCAGCCGGCCTTGGCGGATTTCAGCGCCGTTAGCGTCTTACGGCACACAGACTGGTGTGTGATGTCCCCACGCGTTGGAATTCAACTCTGCACATGTTGGTAAGGATATGTGAGCAGAAGAGGGCAGTTGTTGACTACCTGCATCACCTAAGCCGTCGGGAAATGGTTCAAACTCCACACATAACACCTGAGGAGTGGAGATGGATGTCCGACCTATGTACCGTACTCCAAAACTTTGAGGACTCCACCAAGATGGTGAGCGGCGAAGACGCCATTATTAGCGTCACCATACCACTACTCTGACTTCTAAAACGGTCTCTGCTGAAAAACAAAGAGGATGCATTGCAGGCCGAGCGCGATGACTTGGAGCAAGAAACAGTAGTGGGTGTGGGTGAAAACATACAGTCCAGCCTCATCTCATCACAACGTGCAGTGGAGGACTATGACGAGGAGGAGGAGGATGAAGACTTGGAGCAACTCTCTGGCCAAATTGAGGATATGACATGCACACCAGTCATACCCTCGATTCAGCGTGGCTGGCCAGAGGACAGGGGAGATGAGGAGGAGGAGGAGGACAGCATGTTCAGTCATCGTGTTGGTCTGGATACTGAAGTGATGGCTGTTAAGAGTCTGGCGCACATGGCTGACTTTATGGTAAGCTGCCTGGCTCGTGACCCTCGCGTTCAGAACATCTTGGCCGACAATCTGTACTGGTTGGCAACACTGTTAGACCCACGCTACAAGGAGAACCTTATGTCTGTCATTCCTGAGGCGGAGAGGTCAGCCAAAATGCAGCAGTTCCAGAAGGCCATAGTCACGGAAGTAGGCAAATCATTCCCCTCACAAAACGCTAGCGGCATAGGTCAGGAATCGGTGGACAACCAAGGCGTACGGCCGAGAGGGGCACAAGTCCAATCCGCCAAAGGTAGGGGAACAGTCTTTACGAGGTGGAACAGTTTTCTCAGCCCCTCACGTACCACAGCCCTGAGGTGCGGGGTAGTGCAACAAGAAATGCTAAGTTTGGCCAGATGCTGAAGGAGTACCTTGCCGATCGAACAACTGTACTGCGAGATTCCTCTGTGCCTTACAATTATTGGGTCTCCAAGCTGGACACGTGGCATGAATTGGCTCTGTACGCCTTGGAAGTCCTGGTCTGCACTGCCGCTAGCGTTTTGTCAGAGCGTGTTTTCAGTGCCGCAGGTGGAATCATTACTGATAAACGCAACCGCCTGTCAACTGAAAATGCTGACAGGCTGACTCAGATCAAGATGAACAAGGGTTGGATTGGGCCAGACTTCACCACACCACCAACAAATGACAAGTGAATTTAAATTTTGTAATGGGAATTTGCCATGTACCTCCACTGACCCATGGGTACACACTTCTGGACTTCCGAGTGTCCAAGTGTGGGATCAGTAATGTCCGTGGACGTGTACTCGGCCTGTTGGTAGGAAGGAGGATCAGGTTGGGAAATGTGCGGTGCAGTATCACGGCTACTGACACTTGACCGTGTGGAAGACAGGGTGTTTGTGGAGGTGCCAATCAGACTTGAAGCATTATCCACTATCCAAGTAACAAGCTGTTGACAATGGTGTTGGTTCAAAAGCGGTGTACTGCAGCGGGCACCAACAATTTGGGACAGGACGTGTGAGCGAGTAGATGTGCCACTTTCTTGTTGCGAAATTAGTGCTTGCACACGACCTCGGCCTCTGCCTGCACCACCATCACGTTCACCTCCTTGTTCCTTGCCAACGCCCTTGCGCATTTTGCTTGTATACAGCGACAACAGTCACAGGAGAGGATTTTAGTTCCCTAACCTGTATCAAGGTATGACGTACACCAGTCTGGTGACTGTTGAGATCACAAGAGATTAGGATTTTAGTTCCCTAACCTGTATCAAGGTATGACGTACACCAGTCTGGTGACTGCAATGGTTTCAGGAGAGGATTTTAGTCCCTAACCTGTATCAAGGTATGACGTACACCAGTCTGGTGACGTTGAGATCACAAGAGATTAGGATTTTAGTTCCCTAACCTGTATCAAGGTATGACGTACACCAGTCTGGTGACTGCAATGGTTTCAGAGAAGGATTTTAGTCCCTAACCTGTATCAAGGTATGACGTACACCAGTCTGGTGACTGTTGGATCACAAGAGATTAGGATTTTAGTTCCCTAACCTGTATCAAGGTATGACGTACACCAGTCTGGTGACTGCAATGGTTTCAGGAGAGGATTTTAGTCCCTAACCTGTATCAAGGTATGACGTACACCAGTCTGGTGACTGTTGAGATCACAAGAGATTAGGATTTTAGTTCCCTAACCTGTATTAAGGTAGTACGTACACCTGTCTGGTGACTTAATGGTTTCAGGAGAGGATTTTAGTCCCTAAACTGTATCAAGGTATGACGTACAACAGTGTGGTGACTTGAATGTGTTTCAGGAGAGGATTTTAGTCCCTAAACTGTATCAATGTATGACGTACACCAGTCTGGTGACTGGTCAAATCACAAGAGATTAGGATTTTAGTTGGCTAACCTGTATCAAGGTATGACGTACACCAGTCTGGTGACTGTTGAAATCACAAGAGATTAGGATTTTAGTTCCCTAACCTGTATCAAGGTATGACGTACACCAGTCTGGTGACTGTAATGGTTTCAGGAGAGGATTTTAGTCCCTAACCTGTATCAAGGTATGACGTACACCAGTCTGGCGACTGTTCAGATCACAAGAGATTAGGATTTTAGTTCGCTAACCTGTATCAAGGTATGACGTACACCAGTCTGGTGACTGTTGAGATCACAAGAGATTAGGATTTTAGTTCCCTAACCTGTATCAAGGTATGACGTACACTAGTCTGGTGACTGTAATGGTTTCAGGAGAGGATTTTAGTCCCTAAACTGTATCAAGGTATGACGTACAACAGTCTGGTGACTTGAATGGTTTCAGGAGAGGATTTTAGTCCCTAACCTGTATTAAGGTAGTACGTACACCTGTCTGGTGACTGTAATGGTTTCAGGAGAGGATTTTAGTCCCTAACCTGTATCAAGGCATGACGTACAACAGTCTGGTGACTTGAATGGTTTCAGGAGAGGATTTTAGTCCCTAACCTGTATCAAGGTATGATGTACAACAGTCTGGTGACTGTAATGGTTTCAGGAGAGGATTTTAGTCCCTAACCTGTATTAAGGTAGCACGTACACCTGTCTGGTGACTTTAATGGTTTCAGGAGAGGATTTTAGTCCCTAACCTGTATTAAGGTAGTACGTACACCTGTCTGGTGACTGATGCTTTCAGGAGAGGATTTTAGTCCCTAACCTGTATTAAGGTAGTAAGTTCAAGAGTGTGGTGACTCTAATGGTCACAGAAAAGCTTGGATTCCGATCTGTATCACCCTGCCTATATCCTCCTAGATTAGTCCTGAGAAGGACTGTTCTGGTCACTGGAAAGCTTGGACTCCGATCTGGATCACCCTGCCTATATCCTCCTAGATTAGTCCTGAGAAGGACTGTTGTGGTCAGCAGCATTTTGCAGCCCTGCTCCGGATCTACCTCTAAGGGCCGCAAATCTGTCCCTAAGCAGCAGCAATTAAAAGAAAAAACAGATATTGCGCCACACTGCAACTGGAGGAACTTAATACACGGTTTTACTATGTTTGTACTAACCTTTACTGGTTGTGCAACACCCCGCACAACCAGACTGATGGCTTAATGTGGATCACTGTAGTGACCAGGGCCAATATTCCCTCCTCCTCAGATACTCCGGGCCTGGTGGTCGGCTCCTTAGTTCCTCTGGAGATGGAGGTGGGCTCCTTCACTCCTCCACCCGAAGAGGCAGACTCGCTGCACTGGCTTCCGTCCCAACTCCACACTGTGTGTCAGTTGATCATTCAAGGGTGGGTCTTTATGATGTACTGCCAGGTACTGTGGATCTTAGAGCAGCTCACACACCGCACTCCCAAAAAGGGAGAAGGGGATTAGCAAATAGAAAAACAAGCGGTGTCAGAGGATTGGAGCGCTAAAGAAACCACGGGTTGTGGATCCACTTGAGAAAGACGCATCTGTGCGTCGAAACGCGTTGTGGCATACTGGACCCCTGCTGTTCGTGCAATAAATTATCGGTAATCTAATCACCAACCCGTGGTTTCTTTAGCGCTCCAATCCTCTGACACCGCTTGTTTTTCTATTTGCTAATCCTAAGCAGCAGCAGACACTCTCCCTACACTCACTGTCTGGATGGCTGTGTGCCGAGCACAGCGCGCCGGGAGTTATAAAGGCTCGGTAACGCTGTGCAGGCCGGCCAATCACTGCTATGCCACAACTAACAGGGCTGTGGCATTGCAGTGGTCTGCCAGCCAATCCCTGCACGTGGGCTGGCTCTCAAAAGAGCCCAACATGCAGAGATGACGACCACGAGCAAAGCACGAGTATAGCGAGAATACTCGGTGCTCGGCGAGTAGCCCGAGTACAGTGATACTCGTGCGAGTACCGAGTAGTGGCGAGCATGCTCGCTCATCACTAGAGGTGACAAGTTCCCTTTAAACTTCATGTGGCAATTTTTATCAATTTACAGGAAGTGGATTCGTGTTTATCGAATTTCTAAAAATTCTAAATTTTTCTATCTACAGGCTAACACGGTACAAACATTCTTTACCTTGAAAATTCTACATGAATTTGATTAAAATCTGACACCTATACAGTGAAAAATGTATCTGAGGGAATGGACACCCAGCAGTTAATGGTTAAAGTCTGTGTCACTAGACAAAAGGTCACAACCTATGTTATCTTAAGCACATAGCTGGCTTTGCATCACAGAATTCATTATTCATATAAACTGACTGTCATGGGATGTTTCCAAAAAAGATAAAATTCAACAGAGATGGAGTGCGTGGCATGATGTAAAAAAATGATACGGTTCTTTGTAAGGCTAGGGTCACATTTGCGGTAGCAAATGCAGATCCTGATCCGGTGTTGAGCTGTAAAAATGCTCAAAACCGGATCAGGATCCGCAGCCCATAGGAGTCCATTATAAAACCAGATTGCACTACATGCAATCCGGTTACCGCTTCCGGATTTGCAGCCTGCGGTAAAAATCATGCTGGCTGCATTTTTTGGAGCGGTTTGCAAACCGCAGTAGGCTTGCTATAATGGGTTCCTATGGGAGCCCTTCCGGCTACCGCAAGGCACATGTGAATGCCTGCGGTAGCCGGATGCTTTGTTCATTCCTGCTGCCGCAGGGATGAACAAAGGGTTAATGTTACTAATAGATGTGGGCACCATGTCTCCAGGGAGTGCCCACCCTCCCTAGAGACATGGTGACCATATGGGGCAGCATATGAAGGGTTAATTAGGTGTATTACTTTATTGCCGGCTATTGTCGGCTTTTACTATTTAATGAATTGAAGCCGGCGGCTCCTTGCTGTGGAGGAGATACAGTACGTAATGTGTGTACGATATCTGCCACCACGGTGCCCCACATGGTCAGGCGTCACAGTGGGGTATTGCACTCGTAAAAGTAGTGTAATCTTCCCCAGCTGCAAGTGGATACTAGACTGGTGGGTGGGCCCCATTCCTGCACTCCCACATTAGAATAGGAGTGGGAGGTTACTCCTGGGAGGGAGATATATTCACCTCTAGAGGGAGTAGGAGTAGTTAGAGAGTCGGAACTGAGGAGTTGGAGAGGAGTCGAGGAGGAGTGTGGAGCGAGGCAGAAGGTTAACCCGGACGGCTCTACGCTGACCCGGAGGGAAGATGAGAGAGGATCCTGAGAGAAGGTGCCTGACGCGGGAGTCTGGGCCCTAGAGAGAAGTGGGGAACCCCAGCGTGGAGCGACCATACTCCAGGGAATTCCCCAGTCCACCACTGGAACGCCGGACCTGAGGAAACGGCCAGAGTCCACCTCTGGAGTCGTCAACCGGCTGCTGCGGTCTGTTCACCGGCTGCGGCACCCTGCCAGAAGTAGTGGTCTGCCTGCTTCCTCACCACGAGGGAGGGGAGCCCCAAGTCTACCTTCAGTATAGACTCATCCTAGGCGGGGAAGAAAGGACACGGGTTCGTCAACTAAGGCATACCACGGGTACCACATACCACCTGGCATCCACTTGCAGCCACCCGTAGAGCTACCTGTTTCTTTAACAACTGTTGCTGAACTGTGGACTTGTATGCTGATGACGGTTTACAGTAAAGTACCCGGGAGAGGACTTTGCCTCCGTGTCTTTGTGCCGCAGAATTCAACCTGTTTGCTTACAGGAACGCTGCCCCGGAGGACCAGCTCCTGTAGGGAGCTTTGCCATCCTTGCCGCAATACCATCGCCCTCTGGAGGACTGTGGCGGTGCTGGTGATCCCTCACCAGGCACTACAGGTGGCGTCACATGACAACAACAAACTCTTAGCCCCTGTACATAACCCCTTATTGAAGTGTCACCCAGGCCACGGGCTCAGGCACTGCCACCAGTTACATCCCCGTGAAACACCCACCGAGCCTGATACCAGAGTACCCCAGAGTCTGGGGCTCAACATATCTTTCTGGCATCACGAACAGGATCTTGCACCAGGTGTTACCAGGTACTGTGCGCCTTGGACTATTGAACTACATTGAAAATAACTTTTCCTGCCTTTGCTTGGCACCAAAAATGGGTTCCCGCCATCACTGCAGGAGGACCCAAGATGGCGCTGTAGCCATGTACTAAACACCATGTGTAGGCCCGCGAGTGTGCCTCAGCCCCTAGAAGAAGAAGGAGGGCCAAGACGTAGGCGCTAAAAAGTGTGGTTGCCCCGATTGCCATCAATCAATCAGGGGGGCGGCCCACAGGAAGTGCTCCGGGAGTGGCTGCTGATCAAGAGACAAACTGGAAGAGAAGGACAGAACGAGCAAGGATCCTTCGTACCTGGCAGCATGGCGGCACCCCATTGGAGAGACATCATGCGTGAGGTCGAAGAACAGGCCAGAGCCGCACAAGGAGACCCGGCAGCAGCGTCCCTCTTAACACTAGAGGGGGATGCAGACTATTGGAGAGACAATTTTGGACGGCTCCGCCAGGACATGGAGGAAGCCCTGGAATGGGTGTGCCAACATTGGAGCACGGAGAGGGCCTGTGAACTGAGAACAATGAGAGAAGGCCAAGAAGCGCGAGAGGCAGCGGTAGCAGTGCAAGCAGTCGTGGAGTACCGTGCCTCCTTACTACCCGTACCGCCACCCATCCAGACCCGGGACGCAGGGACTCAGACCGAAGACCCTGTAGCAGCACCGTCCCGTACCCACAGCTATCTCCAGATAGAGCCAGCGCGACTGTCCCCAGCAGAACCAGACATTATCATAGAAGCTGAGGAAGAGGGGGACGAGACAGACTTGGAGGAACCGGAGGATGTAGAAGGAGCTTCAGGAGGGAACACCCCAGAAGCCGCATGGTGGTCTGCATGGCAGCGGCAGCGACAAGGTACCCCCATCATTGTGAGCAAAGCAGAGACCAGAGCGTCGCCCAGACTCCCAATCGGCAACTCACCACCACCTGAATACCAGTTGTCCCTGAACCAGCGAGACCAACTAGCAAGTCAGAAAAGAAGAGAGGAATGGTTCCAAAAAGAACAGGCAACCCGGCGACTTCGAGACGAAGCAAGAGCACAGCCCCTGCTTCCATTGGAGTTGCCCAGCAAAGGAACTGTTCTTTGCGTTTACCACGATGAAGGATGGGGATTCCTACGTGAACCTGGACTTCAGGAAGACATTTTCTTCGCCAGACGAGACGTAGAATCGTACCTGCGGTGTGGACACCCGGATCGTGATCTGTACCGAGGTGAGCAGGTTTCCTTTGAAAGGCATCCAGGCTCCTTAGGCTGGTTTGCAATCTGCATATCCCGCCAACAATAGACTCCCGTTGCAGAGACTATGATTGTAAATAGCCCTTTTTTTTGTATCCAGCTTTATTCCCCTACATTATGAAGAAGAGTCAGAGTCATGGACTCCTGTGTAGAACTTTTATTGCCCCTTTGTTGATGATGAGTGATCTGTAGTGGTCCGGTGGTGATAACTCACACTGGACTGTGCTGGACAATGTGTTACAGCCGAACCTGCACAGTTAGTACCAGTCCCCATTGGGCTGAGGTAGAATCAAAAGTATTATGTTTTATGCAGATAGTAACAGCCGGCAAGTAATATCTTAGCCAACAGTTGACCCGAGGACTGTGGGGTCTATAATAGCTGCTGCAATGTGTGTGAAACGTTATAAGAAAATGTGCCTCCTAGAAACATGAAGAAGCTAAAGTATGCTTGATTGTATATAGTTTACCCGTTGATATTGTTGAAAATATAAAAATGCTTTTCAGTCCCTTGTACCTATACTCGAGGACGAGTATGTTTCATCAGGGGGGTATGTGGCTCCCCACATGGTCAGGCGTCACAGTGAGGTATTGCACTCGTAAAAGTAGTGTAATCTTCCCCAGCTGCAAGTGGATACTAGGCTGGTGGGTGGGACCCATTTCTGCACTCCCACATTAGAATTGAACGCAAAATGTGTCTGAAGGCTCATGCGATTACTGCATCCGGATCTGGATGCGGTAATCGCAATGAGCCTTCCAAGTGTGATCCCTAGCCTAAGTCTATGCATAGCTTATACACTTGTTGCTATTGGAAAAAAAAAAAAAAAAACAAACAATGTTTTGTTACTATGTGGAGACTCGGAGTAGTCATCCTGTTTGGCTGATTCCTGCAGATTCTTAAACTTGGAGAGCATACCCTACCCCCATTTTTTCCCCCTATGTAAGCTTGACTTTGATGACCTTTTCCTTTCCCATTTGAGAGGACTGTTTAAACCAATGATTTCCAAAGTGGTCCAGGTGGATCCCCAGGGGTCCACGGGAGACTCGACAGGGGTCTACGATGGCATAAAAAAAAAAAGGGGGGGTTCACAAGATGTAAGTGGGGGGTCCACGAAAATGTATCTGGTTTCGACAGTAAAGAACAAAAATGTTGGCTTTGCTTTACCTATCAATGTAGGCAGATAAAATTTTAAGAAGGCCAGCAATTGTTACTTGTAAAAACTTGCATATTCAATATTCAGCACAATGCGTGTCGAGCCTTGCAAAGCACCGCCCGCCCACCCGCACCGCTTGTTCAGATGTGCAAAGGGACAAAATATGACTTGGGCTGTGCTTGCAATCTTGCATGAACTTGTTTGATTCTTTTCCAATATAAATATGAATGCCAAGGACAAACGTTACTCATTTGTTTCCGGAATTTTGAAAAGAAAAGTAAGTGAATCAATGTCAGTGTTTGCCAGTACTGGAAAAAGTAAGTACCTGCCTATCTGTTATACATACTTTTATTTTACATTGTAACCTAAATACATAATCACCAATCGGCTCAGTCACAGACTTCCGTCGCTTATGTCGCTATCCCACAATTCCAAGCGCTGACCGGAAGTCATTGATCTCTGAATATGGTGATGCTGCACTCCCACCCATCACCTCCGCTGCACACATCTCCGCAGCCCAATCACCACCGCCAGGTCCCTGCAAGCCAACCCCCCCCTTCCCCCCTCTGGTGCCCCCAGGAACCCCCAGACCTGTCGCTGCTGCAGATTAAATACAATCTGAATCTGGTCTGGAGGACCTGTCATGATGTCAGTCATGGACGGAGTCACCGATCACATGACTCTGACATCATCAAGGGTCCTTTTGCACAGACCACACAAGGGAGCACAGAGACAGCAAAAGGAGGTAAATAAATAGCACACACACACACAAGGGGGAAAGAGACAGCTCATAGCACACAAGGGGGGAAAGAGACAGCACGCAAGGGGGAAAAGAGACAGCATGCAAGGGGGAAAAGAGAACGCACACAGTGGGAGAGCGCACAGGGGGAAGACAGCTCAAAGAAAAGAGAGCATATGAAGACTAAAACAAACATTTTTTTCTTTACAAGTAGGTAACTGATATAAAACATGGCTGAATCTAAGAAGAAATGTTGACAGTACAGTGTTGATTATTTGAAATTTGGTTTTCTTCCATCAACGGCAGACAAATGATTGCCCATATGCCTTCTATGCAAAGTTTTGAGCAATGACTATGAAACCATCAAAGCTCGAAGATCATCTAAGAAGGTGTCATCCTGATAAAATAGGTAAAGATTTTAAATATTTTCAAACATTGAAGGAAAAATATGAAAAAAAAGAGACCCACCGTGCACAGTATGTTCGCTTCAACGTCTCAAAGTAATGATGATGGCTTACGGGCATCTTAAAATATCTCATTTCTTCTTCTTCTTCTTTTATTATTTATTTATATAGCGCCATTAGGTTCCATGGCGCTTTACATGAGGATAAGGGAGACAAGCACAAGTACACTAAATCTAGGCGATCAGGACGTACAGGTACAGGAGGGGCAGGGACCCTGTCCACAAGGGCTCACAGTCTAAGAGGGGCGGGTTAGGATACAGTAGGATGGGGGAATAATCAGGTATGGGGCGGTCGCCTGGGTCTCATGGCAGGTTGTAGGCTTGACGGAACAGGTGAGTCTTCAGGTGACACTTGAAGCTTCTCAGGGTAGGCGAGTGTCTGACGTGTTCGGGCAGGGATTCCAGAGTAAGGCAGATGCCCGGGAGAAGTCCTGGACTCGGTTGTGCGAAGAGGTGATGAGGGGGGAGCAGAGGAGGAGTTCTTGGGAGGAGCGGAGGTTGCGTGAGGGTAGGTCGGAAATGTATGGTGGGGCCAGGTTGTGTATGGCTTTGTACCCATGGTTAGTGTTTTGAATTGGGATCTCTTGGAGACGGGGAGCCAGTGAAGGGCTTGGCAGAGGGGGGAGACATGGGAGTAGCGGGAGGACATATAGATGAGTCGGGCAGCGGAGTTGAGGATAGACTGGAGAGGTGTGAGGGAGTTAGCCGGGAGGCCATTGAGAAGGAAGTTGCAGTAGTCAAGGCGGGAGATGATAAGAGCATGGATGAGTGTTTTAGCAGTGTTGTGGGTGAGGAAGGAGCGGATCCGTGAGATGTTCTTGAGCTGGAGCCGGAGGGATGTGGTGAGGGCCTCGCTGTGGGGCTTGAAGGATAGGGAGGAGTCAAGGATTACCCCGAGGCACTTGGCTTGGGGGACTGGGGAGAGGGCACAGTCGTTGATGCAGATGGATAGGTTGGGAGGTGGAGTGGAATTTCTTGGGGGGGAAGACTATGAATTGCTTATAGCGAAATCTGGAAACCGCACACTATCGGAAAACAATTAATTTTACCCGCTGTTAAAGTGGTTTTAAAAATTGTTCTGCACAAACCTCTAATTGACGTACTCAAAAGAATTCCTTTGAGTGATAATACTGTACAAAGACGTATTGATGAAATGATCTCTGATATTGAATGCTTCTTGTGTAATCATCTGCAAACAACTCATTTTTCTATTCAACTGGAAGAGTTGAAACATTATTAGCATATGTTCGATTTGTTATGGACGAAGAAATCCATGAAGAGCTGCTATTCGCTAAACTATGGAGACGGACATTATAGATGAATCAATATAGAATGTCCTGAGTGATTTTTTTAAGGTAAAATTGATTCCATTTACAAACATTATTTCGGTGGCAGCAGATGGAGCTCCTGCCATGTTCGGGTGATATCGTGGGTTTATCAGCCATCTTAAAAGAATTATACCAGGAGTAACTGTAATTCACTGTGTCATCCACCGACAACATCTGGTAGCGAAAAATTTGAGTAATAGATTGCACCAATCGCTTCAATTTGTGATTAAAGCAGTTAACAAAATAAGAAGCAATGCGTGGAATACCCATTTATTTGCACAATTGTGTGACGAAAATGATGAAGACTTCCAACGATTGCCCTTATATACTGAAGTACGCTGGTTGTCAAAAGGTGCATGTTTAACAAGATTTTACTCACTTTTTGAATTAGTTTTAGAGTTTCTGGAAAGTAAAGATCCAGATTTAAAAGAAAACCTGATCAAATTGAAAGCAGACATCGCGTATTTGACAGAGTTGTTAAATAAATTTAATGACTAACTTGCAGTTACAAGGGGACAGTTTAAATTTAATAAAACAAAGTGTTTAATTTCAGCTTTTATTGGAAAATTGAAATTTATTATGAAGCAAAATATTAGTTGGCGCGAATTCTCCCAGTTTCAAAACTTGTCACAGGCAGAATGTCTTGATGACCATATTCAGACATACGTTCAACATTTAAATTCCCTGCATGATGGCTTCAAATACAGATTTGAAGATATTCTGACGATGGAAATACCACCATGGATCATAAATCCATTTGATGAAACGAAAGTGGTGTATGTGGTATTACAAGAAGAGCTACTTGAGCTGTGAAAATTTAAAAAAGGCTATCAAAACATTTTGGCTGCAGGCAGAAATACCCAAAAGATATCCTGGGCTGTGGGAAATTGTGAGAAAACTTTTGATTGTGTTTCCCTCGTCATACTTTGTTGAAAAAAGTTTGTGTCGTTACAAACCTATTAACAAAAAAAAGGAGCAGATTGAACATCACAGAACGGGGAGATTTGCGGTTATTCCTTACAAAACTGAAGCCAAATATTGATAATTTGCTGTCAATCCATCAAGTACATCCCTCCCATTAAAATTATGACTATTTTTTTAATTGTTGATTTGCATTGTTGAAGTTACGTTACGTTATTAATGTTTAACTTTAATTCTATTAAGTCTGTAATCATATTATTTTAATAAATAGAACAAAAGAGAATATACTATTTTTATTTTTACCACTCCGAATTTAGGGTTGAAACTCAGCCGCGATGCAAATTTCTATAGTTGATCTAATCTTCAGATTTTTTTCTACGAGCTTTGGGAATATGGTAGAAATGTAGCAGCAGGGGGTCCACCAAAACCAGTAAAATTTTGAAAGTGGTCTATGAAAAAAAAAAAAGTTTGGGAACCTCTGGTTTAAACTCTACCTGCTCGTCCTCTCTTGTCCCCAGGTTCCCTCAGATGTATTTTGTTATATTAGCTTTTTGATACACCATTATTGTAAATTGCACTGTACTGCATGATGAATCTGTTGACTTACCCCTTCCTTCTTTTTTTCTTCTTTTATGCTCAAAAGACTTACCGTATATACTCGCGTATAAGCCGAGTTTTTCAGCCCAAAAATTGGGCTGAAAAGTACCCCCTCGGCTTATACGCGAGTCAGTGCTGTATACCGATGTATACATCGGTATACAGCAGCCCCCGCATCCCCAGTAATGCAGGGCCCCCCCAGCGTCGCTCCGGTCACCTGTAAAGCAAACTATACTTATCACAGTCCCGCTGTCCGCGCCCGCTCGCCGCTGCCGTCCGCGATCCTCCATCTTCATGCGTCTTCTTCCTGTTTCTGTGCTCGTCGCAGGCAATGACGTCATTCCCTGCGACGAGCACAGGAAACAGGAAGAAGTCGCATGAAGATGGAGGATCGCGGACGGCAGCAGCGAGCAGGCGCGGACAGCGGGACTGTGATAAGTATAGTTTGCTTTACAGGTGACCGGAGTCAGGCTGGGGGTCCCTGGATTACTGGGGATACTGTATACTACTGCTGGGGTGCTATACACTACTACTGGGGCTGTATACACTACCACTGGGGCTGTATATACCTCTGGGCCCTGTATACTACCACTGGGGCTGTATATACTGCTGGGGCCCTGTATACTACCACTGGGGCTGTATATACTACTAGGGCTGCTATATACTACCATTGGGGCTATATATACTGCTGGGCCCTGTATACTACCACTGGGGCTGTATATACTGCCATGGGGCTGTATATACTGCCACTGGGGCTGTATATACTGCCACTGGGGCCCTGTATACTACCACTGGGGCTGTATATACTACCACTGGGGCTGTATATACTAAACTGGGGCTGTATAATGTGGGCCCTGTATACTACCACTGGGGCTGTATATACTACCACTGGGGCTGTATATACTACTAGGGCTGCGTCTATACTACCACTGGGGCTGTATATACCACTGGGGCTGTATATACTACTGGGGCTGCGTGTATACTACCACTGGGGCTGCTGTATCTACCTCTGGGACTGGTGTATACCACACTGCTGGGGGCTGTATACTTGTGCTAGGGTCCACCCTCGGCTTATACACGAGTCAATAGATTTTCCCAGGTTTTGGGGGAAAAAGTAGGGGGGTCGGCTTATATACGGGTCGGCTTATACACGAGTATATACGGTAATAAAAATGTATTGGTTTAAAAAAAAAAAAATTCTGCAACGTTCCCCGAGTCATAATAATATTTATTAATTTATGTAGCACTATTAATTTCATAGCACTTTACATACATTTGCAACACTGTCCTATTAGGCTTCACAATCTAAACTTCCTATTAGTAAGTCTTTGAAATGTGGGAGGAAACCCACACAAACACTGGGAGAACATACAAAGTCCTTGCAGATGTTGTCCTTGCTGGGATTTGAACCCAGGACCCCAGTGCTGCAAGGCTGCAGTGCTAACCAAAGAGCCACTGTGTCACCTGTATGAAGAGACTGTGCAAAATTTTGTGATTGTAAATGCGAAGGTGCGGATTCTTTTAGTGGATATACACACACACTCAGCTTTATATAATACTAGCTGTAGTACCCGGCTACGCCCGGGTTACTAAATAACTGCTGTTAGCTATAACAACATTGAATTTGAATATGTCATATTAATGACCTGTAGGAAAATAGAAGCTGAGCTGTGATTGATTGCTATAGGCAGCCTAATAAATCTCCAGCCAACAGTAAACCCTCCCCCTGGCCGGGCAGTATATGTTACCTCACACATACACATAATAGAAAGCTCATGTGACTGACATCTGCCTTAATTCCCTGTATGGCACATGTGTTGCACATTGGCTGTTTTTAATCAGATGTTTATGTTTGGAAATTAAAGATAGCACACGTATGAGGCGAGTTGTGTGAGGTGATTTGTGCACATCTGTGTGTCTGTGTGGTGTGTGTGTCCCTGTGGGGTGAGTACATGTGTCCCTGTGTGTAGGGGGGGTCTGTGTGGTGTGTGTATCTGTTGTGTGTGTCTCTTTGCGGTGTGTGTGTGTCCCTGTGGGGTGAGTGCATGTGTCCCTATAGGGTTGTATGTGTGTGTTTCCCTGTGGGGGGGGTCTGTGTATCTGTGTTGTGTGTATCTGTGTTGTGTGTCCCTGTGGGGTGAGTGCATGTGTCCCTATAGGGTGTGTATGTGTCCCTGTGGGGGGGGGGGGTCTGTGTGGGGTGTGTGTGTGTGTCTCTTTGTGGTGTGTGTGTGTGTCCCTGTGGGGTGAGTGCATGTGTCCCTATAGGGTGTGTATGTGTGTGTGTGTCCCTGTGGGGGAGGGGGGGTATGTGGTGTGTGTCTGTGTTGTGTGTGTCTTTGTGGTGTGTGTGTGTCCCTGTGGGGTGAGTGCATGTGTCGCTATAGGGGTGTGTGTCCCCTTGGGGGTGTGTGTGTGTCTCTGTGTTGTGTGTGTTGGTTCGGGTGCGTGGTGAGTATCCAATGTTGGGGCTGCACCTTAGCGACTATACACTTGCTGTTACTCTTTGTGTGCATGTGATGTGTATACATGTCCCCGTGTGTGATGAATATCTCATGTTGGGGCCCAACCTTAATGACTTTATGCTGGTATGTGCTGTTAGTCTTTGGCGCCATCATTAAGCCCCTCTCATTCAGAACTGTCAACTGGTAACTGTCACTTTTCCCTATTATCTAGATAGGGGCAAAATTGTTTGGTGAATTGGAATGTGCGGGGTTAAAATTTCGCCTCACAACATCGCCTATGACGCTCTCAGGGTCCAGACGTGTGACTGCAAAATTTTGTGGCTGTAGTTGAGACGGTGTGTAGATGCCAATCCCGGATATACATACACACACACAGCTTTATATATTAGATATTGGCTCTCAGTCAATCAATTTATCTATAAGAAGGAAGGGAATATGTTTTGCTAACGCTATTGCTACTCCTCTGGCCCTTTTTTTAGGTTTGTATGCATGATACCAGGTGTTATAAATATTTTTTTTCAAAATTAGGTGTTTTAGTTTCCAGAAAATGAGTCTCTTGTAATAGTAGGATATCATAGCCAGCTTTCTTGAAGAAGTGCAATGTTTGTGACCTAGGAATTGGGGAGTTAAGGCCATGTATATTATGTGAAACCACGTGGTATATCTTACAGTTAGTGGTCATGGTGGTTGATTAAATGGATGTGGTTGTTGTAGCGGAGACCCTCTCGCGGAATTCCGGGACGGGAATAGTTGGGAAGGAGTAGGAAGGGGAGAGAGAAACAGCAAAAGTATTTTTTCTGAAAATAAGAAACAGAATATAGTTAATGCATGTAAAAAAAAAAACCCTTAAAATTTAACCCTTGTATGGAACAAAGAGTCTTCACAATCAGACTCATCTCTGTCCCATTCATTCTTCACTAATGTGGAAGAATCGTTGCTGGGGGGGGGGGCCCAACGGAGAGGGTTTTTCATTATCTCACATAGTGTAACTATAAGGCTCCTATGCCTTAAATATTTTCAACAAGATATTCAAATATAAGAGCCTTTGCTCAAATAAAACCGACTACAAGAACCAGCAAGTATTAAGAGTGTATTAATAAATGAACCAATGCGAGGGAGTAAGGCATCCCCCGAAGCACCAAAGCAATTTAACGGAATGTTCTCATCCACTACAATGGGGTGCTCAAAAGTCTTATCCGTTATTCCAGACATTCATATCATAACTTTAATATGAAAGCTAAATTAGTATCTAGTGTAGGGGGATAGGCAAAAGGGACAAATATTGTGTTAACAAACTATGTTTTACACGTTCTATGGAATCAAGGAACCATGGAGCCCAATAAAGTCTCGGTCATGGTTTTCAGGAAGTAGAGTGGAATGCTGCAGTCCTAGGGATCTGTTCATCCACTTGGGTTATCTCCTTCTCGGGCCCTCGGCCATCTTGGATGATTTACGTTTTGACCTTTGGGATTTAGGCGTCAGGTTCAACTACCATGGTGGCGGGTGTTGGAGTGGTGTCATCTGGTAGGCAGTTCCCACTTCTTCCAATTTGGGGTAGTGTTCTAGTTCAATACCAAGCTCCTGACATCTTTTTAATGACAGCTGACGTTCTGCCTTGAAGTCTTTTGTCATTAGCCGTGACAGATATACCGAAGGGAAATAGCCATCGATACGGGTAGTTTCTCTGGTGGAAAATTGAGGCGAGTGGTTTTAAAAGACGTTGTTTGGCTAAAGTTATCAGTGAAAGATCCTGGTAGATCTGAACCGTAGAGCCGTTACAGGAGATATTAGCCTTCTCTCTGGCCCTCTTCATGACCAGATCCTTTGTTCTGTAGTCCAGAAAACGGCATATGACGTCCCTTGGAGGTTCATCCGATGGCGGTTTTGGGCGTAGTGCTCTGTGAACTCTTACTAGTTCCATATCAGTGGGATCGTCTGGCAATAATATCATTGACACTTTCCATTCGATAATTGGAGTCAGGGCATCTTGATTAATCGACTCGGATACACCTTTCAGGCGCAAGTTATTGCGCATGTCTCTATTCTCATGGTCCTCCAATATCGTATAAAATCTTATTGAGATGATCTTCATGGTGTTGGAGGCCAGAGAGGGTGGAGTTAGATTGTTTGACCACTTCCGTGTTAAATGATTCTAGGGTCTCGACTCTGTGACCCATGTGTGCCAAGTCCTGTTTAATGTCCGCCAATTCTTTGACTAGTGGTTCAAGGGCTTTGTGTAATATTTTTTTAAGGAATGATCTGGTAATCGGGAGGTCTTGATCTTAGTCTACTCCTTCATAGTCGCCTTCGTGATCCGGCTCCATGCTATCTTCGACCAGAAGTTGTCTGGATGTTCTGGACAAAGATGACATGCCTGCTTGTTTCTTTAAGAATTTGTCTAAGTCCGCATGTGTGGAACTGATAGTAGATTTGGTAGAAGGTTTAGTGGATTTTGTGGTTGATTTAACCATTGTGAAAAAGTATAGGGGTTGAAATTTATCTGGCTCTTGTTCTCCGTCAGTCTCCCCAATGTATCTCCGGGTTCTCACATAGTAGAGTTAGGGGTTATGTTAAGGAAATCCAGTAATACTATTTTAAACGGAGATCCAGAAGACAGAGTATTCTTGTCTAGAGAGTATATCCCAGCAGATTTTTTTTTTTGCTGAATAAACTGAAGGACTGTTGAGATGTATTAATCAGGTTCTGCAGAGGTGCTTGTAAATTGCTGTGTTGGCGCCTTTAACTCTGGGGGTTAATCTGAGAAGTCCTTGGAGATAGTAATTTGGACAGTCCACCAGCACCCTCTGCTGGTAATAGATGATATGGGTCAATAGATGTAGTAAAGAATCAAAAGGTTAACACAGCACTGAATACTCTTTTTTGAAAATATGGGTCACTAGGTTCCAGTCAGTTATAGAAGTAAATTTGCCTGTAAGGGTAGCAATTTTCCTGCAGTCTATGTCCAGGACTTGGCTGTGGATAAGTTTTTGACCCCTGTAAGTAGTTGGACCCCAGGGAGGGTTGCTAATGAAGAGTTATGTTTTAGGTAATATAATGTGGGTATCTGTACAGGGCAGCGTGCCCTATCCACAAGCTATCTTCAGCACTTTAGGTTAGTGCCAGAACTCACAGACTCTTATGCTCCCAGCTCTTCTGCCTGCTCACTGTGGCTCTGCAGGCGAGAAACACTCTGTAATGGCACTCTCTTCTTCTCTCTCCCCCGACCGACCACCTGCCTGCTCCTCGTCGCACCCAGCGATCACAGCACCTGGGTAGGTTTTAGATGTCTTGGGCGTGCGCGGTCTCTGGGAACCAGGGGCACGTCGGGGAGAAGCGGTCCCACTCACTAATGGCGGCTAGCAGGAAAATTTACCTCCGGATTCTCTGCACCTCTCGCCAGTCCAGGCTCCGCCGATGCTCCACTCCTCTTCTCCAGAAACAGACGGGGAGTGGCGGCAATGCTTTCAGGGTACTATGCCCCTGTTCACCAGGGACCCGGATAGGTCTGGTGTGCAGGGAGGGGGGGGGGCAGATAAACCCCACTTGAATAGCGTTTCCCAGGGTCTAGGGCGCCTCAATACTGGGTCCTCAGGAATCCTCAGTGCCCAGGGGAGAGTGCTGCGTCCAGTTAAAGTCACCACACAGTTCCTTTGGAATGGGATGGCACAGGTCGCCGATGTTAGTGTAGAGCTCTGCGGTGTGCGTCCTCTCTAGACGGTGGCCATCTTGGATCAGAGAGATAGAGAGATAGAGATATAAAAAAGCCAGCAGTCCAGACGGGATCCTCCGAGAAATGCTACAATACAGCCCGCCAGACATCCTGGCTGCGATAACAAAACTATTTAATATCGTACTGCAGGCTGGCTACTTCCCCAAAATCTGGAACCAAGGCTTCATAACCCCAATACACAAAAACGGGGACAAGTACAATCCAACAAATTATATGTGTCAGCAGCAACCTGGGCAAACTCAACAGCATCTTGAACAAGAGGATCCTCACCTTCCTCACAGAGCACAACGTCCTCAGCAAGAGCCAAGCAGGGTTCATGCCGAACCACCGCACCATTAACCACATCTATACTCTGCACAGCCTCATCAAGAGCCATGTCCACAATACAAAGAACGGGAAAATATACGCCTGTTTCGTGGACTTCAAAAAGGCTTTTGACCAGTGTTGCACCCAGGATTATTCCTAAAACTGCTGGGTAGCGGAATAGGAGGCAAAACATACGATGTCATCCGAAACTCCTACACTAAGAACAGCTGCAGCGTGAGGGTCAATGGAAGGAGGACGGCCTATTTCCAACAAAGCCGAGGAGTGAGACAGGGCTGCAGCCTATGTCCAACGCTCTTTAACATCTACATCAATGAGCTGGCGGTGGTCCTAGAGTCCTCCTCAGCACCAGGACTCACTCTCCATGACACCCAGGTGAAATTTCTGCTGTATGCCGATGACCTCGTGCGGTTATCCCCAACAGAGATAGGCCTCCATGATCATCTGAAAATCCTAGAGACCTTCAGCAGCACATGGGCAATGCCAATCAACCAGAAGAAAACTAACACCATGGTGTTCCAGAAAAGAAAGCAGAAACCTGCTGGCCATCCTCCCTTCACGATAAACAACTGCCCACTTACAGAAACCAACAAGTACACCTACCTGAGCCTAGAATTCAGCCAATCAGGGAGCTTCAAGCAAGCCATAGAGTTACTGAAAGACAAGGCATCCAAAGCCTTCTATGCCATAAGAAGACGTCTGTATCATCTCAAGGCACTAACAGTCTGGCTAAAAGTCTTTGACACCATCATTGCCCCAATCCTTCTTTACGGCAGTGAGGTCTGGGGTCCAGTCTCATACCAAACTGGTCAAAGTGGGATGCTGGGCCGACTGAAATATTCCACCTAGAGTTCTGCAAGCATCTTCTTCAAGTCCATCGGAGCACATCAAACAGCACCTGCCGAGCAGAGCTGGGGAGACTCCCGCTACACCTCGAGATCCAGAAGAAGGCGCTGTCATTCAAGGCTCATCTACAAAGCAGTAGTCCCAGCTCCTACCATCACAAAGCCCTCCTGCACCAGGAAGCCCCAGGAAGCCTCCCAACACAAAGTACCCATAGACAGCCTGACCAAGCCACCAACTCACATGGCCTGACAAAAAGCGAAATCCAGAAGATGGTACACAAAGGCAAAGAGGAATATCTCAGTACCAGGAGGAACGACAAACAAATCACAGAAACCGATGATATACCAGAAACTACAGAGAGAGTACAAACTGGCCCCATACCTAGAGAAACTGGAAAACCCCAAAGAGCGACAGATCCTGAGCCAGTACAGACTGAGCACCCACAGCCTACTCATCGAATCCAGGCGGCACCGACAGAACTACAAGCCCCGAGAGAGCAGACTGTACCAGCAGTGCCCCCAGGAGGTCGTGGAGGATGAGGCCCACTTCTTGCTGAAGTGCCCTAAATACTCCGCAGTGAGGGACACTCACTTCAAGAGACTGTCCGATCTCCTCCCAGACTTCACCTCCATGGAGGAGGAAGAAAAACTGCCAATAGTACTGGGGGAAGAAGAAAGTGCAGCAGCCATAGCAGCGCAATATGTCAGTGCCTGCCACAGACTAAGAGAAGACTGATATGTCATGGACTTCTGTACCCCAACCCTGAACACTTCCCTTTCTCCCAACTAAGAGCCTGATATGCCATGGACTTATATACCCCACCCTGGACAAGTCCCCACCCTCTAAAAGGATCCCGATAGGTCATGGACTTCAATAAGCCTACCCACTCCCCACTCCCGTTGCCCTATTTTTACTATTTGCTTTGGCAATGCTGATATGTACTTAGTCCTGCCAATAAAGCTCATTTGAATTGAATTGAATTGAGAGGAGAGAGAGAGAGGAGAGAGAGAGAGGAGAGAGGAGAGAGAGAGGACAGGTTACCTTAATGCCAGGAAAACATTGAGGAACATAGGGAGGGAAATTAGTGCTGTCATGGAAGGTTCCCTATGAACAGAATTAACTGTATGAATAATTTTTTTCGATACTCACCTTCTATGATAGCATAGAAGGAATGCCAGCAAATTTTCAAGTTAAGGTGAGGAGCACTACAGCCTGTACTACATTTCTGCCAAATGCAAAATCCCTGTTGGACACTACATCTAGTCTATAGCGTTTGGTGATTGTATTAAGGGTACTTTTACACGTCGCAATATCTGCTGGCAATATGAGGCGATCTAACGTGCGCGTTTTCATGCTGGCCTCAGATAGCCGATGGCGGCATTACACGCCGCAATCTTGCCCTCAACCTAAGGCGATGTGTCGTCCCGGAAATCGCCTCACCCACAGCGGAATCAATCTGGTCGACTTCCCTCGCCGCTTTATGCTCCGCAATCCCCAAAGCAATGTGGGCGTACATGTTCACCGCTGCGAGGAGATAGGCGTGCCACAGTGGTTTACACCGCGCGCTCATTGGACAACGCAACAGCGTTACGATTAGTCAGTCTGCTCTGGAAGGCTGGCTAATACAGGACGCCATTGAAGATGTGTGTGTTGCTGAACGGACAGCTCTTCAAATATGGCAAAATGTCAACTGTTAGCCAATGGGAACACAGTAGCCACCACCAATCATCGCAGATGGGTTGCGGACTCAAGTACGCCTATGGGAAATAAATAGGCGACGCAGATTCCATCACTATCGCCCTGTCACACGCCAAAAGCCGGGAATCTCGCCTTCATGATTGCCTCTGATTTTTGAGCAGTGCTCTGAAATCAGGAACCAGGCAACAGGCGATTTATCGCCGCCAAATTCCCCAATTAGACGCCCCAACTGGGAGGCAATTTGACGGCGATAGTTTCAGGGCGACATGTATCCGTCAGGATTCCCAGCAGATATTGCAGCGTGTAAAGGTACCCTAAGAGACTACCACATAGCTGCCTTTCAGAGCTGCTCAGTTGAAGCCCCTGCTCCGTTAGCCCAGGGGACCAAAGTGGATCTGGTTGAATGATCCATGAACCCAGAAGGGGGAGTCAGGTTCTGACAGGTTTGCTTCAAGGCCCAGTTACACACACAGATAATTGTGCAGAGATTGTTCGCAGATCTCTGGTTGCAGTGAAATCATGGACACATTGTTCCATATGTACACGGCCACAAAATGGAACAATGTGTCCATGATTTCACTGCAACCAGAGATCTGCTAACAATCGCTGCACAATTATCTATGTGTGTAACTGAGCCTTCAGTAATGGCTTTCTTGATCCAATTAATGATTGTCCTTTTTACTACTTTTCGGCCATTGTTACACCCAAATGTGTGGATGAACAGATTGTGCTCAATCCTCCAAGGCACACTCTGATTTTGGTAGTCTAAGGGTGGCTTCACACCATGGCAGTCTCTGGTTTACACCGGACAGCCCCGATCCAAATTTTGGCCCCATAGTATCCGATGGGGCCAGATGGAGCCGGATGGGAGCTCTTTGCCATCCGGTTTTCATCTCTCCGGAAGTATCCGGGAGAATTCGGATTTTTCTCACCGGAGACAAAAACATTGCCTGCAACGTTTTTGTGTCCGGGGAGAAAAATCTCCGCAAATTGCCATATCCCGGATTCTCCTGGATTTCCCCGGATCCGATGCAATCAGGCGCTCCCTAACATGGGAGCCTATGGAGCCGGTTTGTCCTGGTCCAGGAGGATCCAGGACCCGGACACCTGCACGCCGCTGTTTCAGGACCGCGGCTAGCTCCCCGCAAGCCGCGGTCCTGAATCATCACAAGCGTCAGCTGCGTCAGGCTGCACACTAGACCGGAGGGCATTTTTGCTCTCTGGTTCTGTGTGCTGATCCAGTCCGGGGCTGTCAGGTTCATCCCTGACAGCCCCAGATCGGACCTTACCGTGGTGTGACGCCACCCTAAGGGAACCCTCACACGCGGCAATATTGCTTGCAATTTCACTGGCAATTTGCTGGTTGCAGTGAAATCATGGACACACTGTTCTATTTTGTTGCTGTGTACAAATGGAACGATGTGTCCATGATTTCACTGCAACCAGCAAATTGCCAGTGAAATTGCCTAGCAATATTGCCGCGAAGGTGAAGGTACCCTTACACTATCCTGCAGACGTCTAGAGAATGAAATTCTGCCATTGACTTTTTTGGATTTTGACATAAGGAAGGAAAGAACCATACTTTGATAACGATGATAGTTGAAAACTACTTTTGGAAGAAATGAAGGATCCAAATGAAGAATTAGGCTATCATCATGAATTGTCATATTGACAGGGCTTGCAAATTTCAGATTATTCTTGCTGTTGTGATGGCGACAAGGATCGCTGACTTGTGAGAGACCAAAGGCTGCAAGATGATACAGACTCATAGGGAGGATGTGATAATCCAGTAAGGACCACATTTAGGTGGAAGGTGTAACAACAATGACGTCTGGAACAAAGTCTATTAGCAGATACCATAAGGCTTTTGATCCTATGGTGGTTGACAGGTCTTTATCAAAAAACAACTAAGGCACCTACCTACCTGGGACTTTAAGGTACTAGGACTGAGGCCAAAATCCAGCCTCTTCTGTAGGAAGAAGAGAATTAGATATTAGGTAGAAATTAATCTGGTAAATTGGGGCTGCATCAGGAGATTTTTATACCAGCTTTTGTTGTAGATTGAGTGGTAACAGGTTTCCTACATTTTTGCAAGGTGGAGATTACCGTATTTTTCGCTTTATAAGAAGCACCTGCTTATAAGACGCACCCCCAAATTTGGTGAAGGAAAAGAGAAAATAAATAATTTAAAATGTTAAATGGGGTCTGTCTTATAATGCCACTGTCAGTCTTACAAATCAGTATATATGTCCCTCATCCTGATACATAAACCCCCCGTCCTGGTATCCCAGTATATACAGTGTTGGCCAAAAGTATTGACACCCCTGCAATTCTGTCAGATAATACTCAGTTTCTTCCTGAATCACAAATCACATTGCAATCACAAATTCTTTGGTATTATTATCTTCATTTAATTTGTCTTCAATGAAAAAACACAAAGAGAATGAAGCAAAAAAGCAAAACATTGATCATTTCACACAAAGCTCCAAAAATGGCCCAGACAAAAGTATTGGTACCCTCAGCCCAATACTTGGTTGCACAACCTTTAGCCAAAATAACTGCGATCAACCGCTTCCGGTAACCATCAATGAGTTTCTTACAATGCTCTACTGGAATTTTAGACCATTTTTATTTGGCAAACTGCTCCAGGTCCCTGATATTTGAAGGGTGCCTTCTCCAAACTGCCATTTTTAGAACTCTCCACAGGTATTCTATGGGATTCAGGTCTGGATCATTGCTGGCCACATTAGAAGTCTCCAGTGCTTTCTCTCAAACCATTTTCTAGTGCTTTTTGAAGTGTATTTTGGGTTATTGTCCTTCTGGAAGACCCATGACCTCTGAGGGAGACCCAGCTTTCTCACACTGGGCCCTACATTATGCTGCAAAATTTGTTGGTAGTCTTCAGACTTCATAATGCCATGCACACGGTCAAGAAGTCCAGTGCCAGAGGCAGCAAAGCAACCCCAAAACATCAAGGAACCTCCACCATGTTTGACTGTAGGGACCGTGTTCTTTTCTTTGAATGCCTTTTTTTTCTCCTGTAAACTCTATGTTGATGCCTTTGCCCAAAAAGCTCTACTTTTGTCTCATCTGACCAGAGAACATTCTTCCAAAACGTTGTAGCCTTTCTCAGGTAAGTTTTGGCAAACTCCAGCCAGGCTTTTTTATGTCTCGGGGTAAGAAGTGGGGTTTCCTGGGTATCCTACCATACAGTCCCTTTTCATTCAGACGCCGACGGATAGTACGGGTTGACACTGTTGTACCCTCGGACTGCAGGGCAGCTTGAACTTGTTTGGATGTTAGTTGAGGTTGTTTATCCACCATCCGCACAATCTTGCGTTGAAATCTCTCGTCAATTTTTCTTTTCCGTCCACATCTAGGGAGGTTAGCCACAGTGCCATGGGCTTTAAACTTCTTGATGACACTGTGCATGGTAGACACAGGAACATTCAGGTCTTTGGAGATGCACTTGTAGCCTTGAGATTGCTCATACGTCCTCACAATTTGGTTTCTCAAGTCCTCAGACAGTTCTTTGGTCTTCTTTCTTTTCTCCATGCTCAATGTGGTACACACAAGGACACAGGACAGAGGTTGAGTCAACTTTAATCCATGTCAACTGGCTGCAAGTGTGATTTAGTGATTACCAACACCTGTTAGGTGCCACAGGCAAGTTATAGGTGCTGTTAATTACACAAATTAGAGACGCATCACATGATTTTTCTAACAGTGCCAATACTTTTGTCCACCCCCTTTTTTTATGTTTGGTGTGGAATTATATCCAATTTGGCTTCAGGACAATTCTTTGTGTTTTTCATTGAAGACAAATTAAATGAAGATAATAATACCAAAGAATTTGTGATTGCAATCATTTTCAGGAAGAAATTGAGTATTATCTGACAAAATTGCAGGGGTGTCAATACTTTTGGCCACAACTGTATAGCCCCTCATCCTGGTATATTTATCCCTTATCATGGTATACATGTCCCCTTGCTGTAAATATGGGCCCCCCATCCTGTATATATACCCCATCCTAGCATATACATTCCTCCACTTATCAATGTTCCCCATCCCTTTTATATGTTCCCCACCTGTATATATGTCCCGATCCTGAAACTATGTCCCCCCATCCAGTATGTCAATATCCTGCATATTGCATTTTTTGTGTATACGCCTCTTTCTCACCTCCAGACCCTCATGGCTTACCAACATGTGGCTGCTGAGCGGGGGTGGCGGAGGCAGGTTCATGAGGGTGAAAGGCACAGGTGCAGAATTGACACTGCACGTGGGAACACGGGTGCAGGAACGGAATACCAGGGGATGAGATGCAGCAGCGAGCGGTGGTCACCGCCATGTTTCTTGTGGCCAGCTGCATTCACTATTACTAACTATGCAGCCAGTCGGGAGAGAATGCAACAAAATGGCCACAGCCATAATGGAGACCCAGCTACCGACCAGCTGTGCACTGCTTAGTGAATGCAGCCAGGCAGAGAGAACATGGCAGCGCCCACCGCTCGCTACCGCCAGTCATTCAACGCAGCTCCAGTAGTGCATCTGTGTCCCTCACCCTACGGAACCTGCATCAGGCACCCCTGGTCGACGGCTGCACACCCCTCTCCCCAGTAATATTTAATTTTTGATTTTTATTGGTTATTTTTTAACTTTCGCTTTTTACCACACAACCCCCAAATAAACCTCCCGCCCCCCCCAAGTTTGGGAGAAGCAAAAGTGCATCTTAAAAAGCACAAAATACAGTTCTTGCTTTGAAAGGCCCTGTAGCCTTAATATCTGGGCTTTAGAAGCCAGGCAGCTAATTTTAATGTGCAAATGGAGTCTGTTGAGCCTCGTTTAAGAGTCTCAAACATGGGACTAGCCAGATATCCCTCCAGGGAAGGACCTAGCCCTGGGGTGGACTCCTTGCACAGACCACCATAACCACCATGTTAAGTGGCCCTTTCAGTCACTATCCTGCTCATTTAGGAGCTAAAGAATATGATAAGGGAATTACCAAAGCCAGGTATCCATCCACAGACAGCTGTTTCAGGGTATTGCCCCTCAGTGTGGAGTAGGATTCTGGCTAGGTGGGAGCAATGCCTGGTAGACCAATATAGCAAAGCGCTTACTGATCTCAGGGAGACCAGTCAAGGAAAACACTGCAGGCAGCTGGCTGGGCAGCTGGCTAAAGCCCTCAAACAGTGAAATCCATGGTGCATTGCCCCCTGGGAATCAGTGAGATCAGTGAAAGCTTTGCGATATTAAGCAGCTAATTTTAGCCTCTCAGGATCCAGATGAAACAGAGGACCCAGCGAGAGTACATCCAAGTCTGGAGCCAGTAGGACTGGACCCTCCACCTTGAGATCTATTGCATTGGAGCAACTAGGATACTTAAAACTCCTCTTCAGATATTCTTCAGTCTTTGCCAGCAGAGGAATTGGGGGAAAAGGCGTAGGACAGGCAAAATCTCAAAACTTGGGAGAAGGCGTCCATCCTCATGGATTAGTCTCTTGGATTCAGGAAAAAAAATGTTCAGCCTTTTCTGATTTGGTGTGAAGCAAAGAGAGCAATCTCCGGAGGACCCCATCTTGCTACTAACACGCCAAACACCATCTGGCTCAGGCTCCACTCCCCTGGGTGTACATCCAGACATTTCAGTAAGTCCGCCTGAAGGTAGGAGGATTTCTTTAAGTGGACTGCTGACAGGGATAGAAGGGACTGTTCAACCCAGTGAAAGATCCAACCTGAGATTGATTTCAGGCTGTCAAATCTCGTGCTCTCCTCATGGCAGTGATGTGGCAACATAGTGATGTTGTCTGAGTAGAGAACATATAACCACAAAGGACAATGGAGAGGAGGAGTGGTTTAACAATTCTATATAATTTTTTCATTTCTACTCGCAGTGCCCAATATAAAACAGGAAGGTGGCACACATGGGGCGAACACAGTGACCACCACACTTTGACAGTAATATACAAAATAAATTATTACATGGAAGGGAAATATATGTGGCGCCCCACTATATAGGTGCCACAGAGGGGTACTGCACCCGTAAAAGAGGTGTAGTCGTCCCAGCTGCAAGTGGATTTCAGGATGATAGGCGGAACCCTAAACCCACACCCCACACTAGATCATACAGTGGGAGGGAACCCGGGAGGGGATATAGTCACCTCCAGGGGGAACTAGAGAAGAGCCAAGAGATAAGCTTAGGGCTGTGGTGTCAGGCGCGGCCGCCATTCCCGTGACACCTTTAACCCTTCTGCCGCCTAACACCAGAGTACCCCACAACCTGGGGTGACATCTTTCTGGCATCACAAACAGGATCCCGTGCCCAGTATTACCGGGTACTGTGCACCTTGAACTTGGAGTTGGACTTAAAACTGACTTTCTGCCACTGTTTAGCGCCAAAAATGGGTTCCCGCCTTTATCACTCGAGGACCCAAGATGGCGCCGTAGCCATGTACTAAATACCATGTGCAGGCCCGGGGGTGTGCCTCAGCCCTTAGAAGGAGGGCCTAGACAGAGGTGCCAAACAGTGTGGCCGCTCCGATTGCCATCAATCAGGGGGTGGCCCACAGGAAGTTCCTAGGGAGTGCCCGCCCATAGCTGGACAAACCAGAAAAGGACAGAAACAACATGGCTCCTTTGTACCCGGCAGCATGGCAGCACCCCGGTGGAGAGACATTGTGCGGGAGTTGAAGGCGCAGACCTGCGCCGAGCGAGGCGATCCGACAGCGGCGTCCCTCTTGACAATGGAGGCGGATGCTGACTACTGGCGGGATGCTTTCACTCAGCTCTGCCAAGAAATGGAGCAGACATTGACTTGGGTGTTTCGGTGGTGGAGTGCCGAGCAGACCTTTGAGCTGTCCACAAGGAGAACGACACAAGGCACAGGAGGCTGCAGTGGCTGAACGAGCGGTAGAAGAGTACCGCGTCTCCTTACCACCACCACCCGTCCAGACCGGGACATGGGGGTCCAGACTGAGCCCCCCGACTACACCACGTCCCGGGCTAGCAGTTGTCTCCGGCTGGAGGCAGCCCAACCACCCACAGCACCAGACGTTGAGGTTGACGAGGAGTTTGACGACGTGGACGGCTTCGAGGAACCGGACGGAGCCTCGGGAGGGAGTACTCCAGAAGCGGCATGGTGGACTGCATGGCAGCGGCACCAGCGAGGAGCTCCCGCCATTTTGAGCTCCGCAGAGACGCAAGTAACATTAAGGGTTTCCAGCAGCAGCTCGCCACCCCCACATTACCAGTCTCTACAGTGCACCCGGCCAGTCATGGATAAAAGAGACCAGGTGGCGATGCAGAGGCGGCGAGAGGATTGGTACCAGCGGGAGCAAGCCACCAGGAGACTGCAAGATGAAGCCAGAGCTCAGCCCCCACTTCCAATTGAACTACTCAAAACAGGAACCGTTATTTTCGTCTACCAGGAGGATGGATGAGGTTTCCAACGAGAACCAGGACTGATAGACGACGTCTTCTTTTCCCGGCGGGATGTAGAATCATTCCTGCGTAGAGGACATCCGAGGCGAGATCTCTATAGAGGTGAGCAGGTGACCTACAAACGTTACCCCGGCCAGTTAGGCTGGTTTGCCATTCAGATCACCCGTACAGAACATTAATGTTGCATTTGCAATAGACTCCTGTAGCGAGACATTGCCCTTTTTCCTTTTTGAAAAACGTGTGTCCCCGTTTGCCTTAACCTGAAGAACCCAATGACTTTATATTTGAACTGTCCCTTCATTTAATGATGTGTGCTGAATCAATAGCGGCACAGCGGTGATAACACACACTGGACTGTGCTGGACTAAAGATTACCGCTGGGCCGCATACCCAGTACTGCTCCCGTTGGGCCGAAGTAAATAATGTCTGTGTATTTATGTGAAACGTTAAAAGTAATGCGCCTTCCAGAAATGGGAAGAAACCTAAATATGCTTAAACTAAATCGTTACCCGTTAGTATAGTATATAAAAATGTTTTCCCTTCCCCGTAGACAAGTGTTGATACTCTCGGACGAGTATGTTCAATCAAGTGGGTATGTGGCGCACCACTATGTAGGTGCCACAGAGGGGTACTGCACCCGTAAAAGAGGTGGAGTCGCCCCAGCTGCAAGTGGATTTCAGGATGATAGGCAGATCTCTAAACCTACACCCCACACTAGATCATACAGTGGGAGGGAACCCGGGAGGGGATATAGTCACCTCCAGGGGGACCTAGAGAAGAGCTAAGAGATAAGCTCAAGGCTGTGGTGGAGAGTTCGTGAGACAGGCAGATTGCCTGAGGGAGCAAGGAGGGTCTCCCGGCTGAGGGACCCAGGAATGAAGGACAGGTCCCAGACACAAAGAGCTAGAGGGGGATAGAGAGAAACCGGGTACCGGAGCCAGCACCTGTAAGAACCTTTAAGGCCTACAGAAAATCCGATGCACGGGGGTACTGTATATCAAAATATACGGCCCTGTTTCTCGAGCGACCAATAGAGGGGACCAGACACAGTCAGGTGAAGCCACAGTGTTCAACAGAGGGTTACCCGACGGGAGCAAGAGAAGAGAAGAGAAAGTCAGCAGGAGTTCAGATCTACTACATGAGATCAGATTTCACACAAGCTACTGGGAAGCAGAGGAGAATTGGAACAAGAAAGGCACACACTGAGGGTTCCGTCCAGCTACCAGAGATCTGCTTGTAGCCACTTGCCATTTAACATCTAACTGCACTGAGAACTGTAATAATGCTGCTAAAGTTTCAGTACAGTGGTGTTCATCAGGGGGATGTTGCTTAGAGAACGTGTTTGCCCACAACTAGGCTGTGTGCTGCAAAAAGAGCTTCTTCCATCACTTTCAACTCCCTGTAGTTGGACGATTAGGAGCTGACTGACTCCAGAGACCTTGGAATGGGGTGCAAGACACCATAGCTCCCAGCTGCTCTTGCTGGCATCTTGTAGGGTGACGAGAGGAGTCTGGGTCCAAACAACTTCCCTGTGGAGTTTTGGGGTTTAACAACCACAGGAGGGAAGTGGATACTCAACCCGATAGTCAAAATCTTTTGTTCAAGGAGGTTATGTTCCCCTTCCAGTTTGTCAGGATGTGATTCCGTTAACTGCAGGAGTGAGCTTGGGCCCACAACACTGATGGTATGCAGGATGTCATGGATCTCAAAGCAGAAATAGCTGCTTGGAGGGTAGGAGCCCTCTGTCTTCAGTGCCGATATTTTGGAGATCAGCATCAGCCAGTCATCTTTCAGGAGAAATTACGTCTGTTTGAATCCAGCATTACCCCCAGGTACCTCCTTGTATTGGATGGTTGGAGTTGCAACTTCTTCATATTTGGGAACCAACCCAAAGACCAAAGCATGTTTAGCGATGTTTCTACATGGCTCCTGAGGGTTTGGGTTGAAGGAGCAATGAAAAGGAGATTGTCCAAGTATGGTACGAGACAGATGCCTTGTGTTCTTTGTAAGGCAACTACCTCAGACATAATTTTGGTGAACACCCTTGGCACCGAGGAAATGCCAAAAGGGAGAGAGTTTAACGAACAGCGATAAACATGTTTGTTGTGAAGAACTCCGAATCTCCACATTTGTGTGTGTCAAGGATGGATGGGCACATGAAAATAGGCAACTTTAAGGTCCATCCTGGCCATCAGGTAATGATGATGATGCCCTATTAATGGAACAGCAGATTTTATTGAATCCATTTTGAATATTCACAATACTTTACATGTTGGTTCAGACATTGTCGATTGGTAATAATGCGGGCATCTCCAGTTTTTTTTTGTTTTTTTTTTCAAACTAAGAACAAGTAGGAGTAATGGCCTTCTCCCTGTTCTTCAATACAGGGGAAATTACCCTTGAAAGTATAAGACCCTGTAGGTTGGTGTACAGAAGATCTTGAGCTCCCTGTGAAGGCAGGGCAGTGACCTGAAGACCCAGGGGGAGAAAAGAGGCCTCGAACTCTAAGTAGGCCCTCAAATGACCTTGAGGACTCACTGGCAACTGGTGATGTTCAGCCACTGGGGTAAAAAATTCCAGAGTCTCAACCACCCCCCCCCCCTCCAACCAGGCCCAAGTCACTGTCTTGTTGCTGCTGTTGTTGGGCAGGTACAAGTATGTTTCTGCTCGTGCATCAACTAGGAAACCAGTAGCTTTTTCAAGCAAAGGTAGGGAGTCCAAAAATTATTCTCTAGGGGTTTTCTGCCTGATATGGTTTACAAGTTGAACTAACCATCTGAGCAGAGATCTGGAGACACAGGTGGAAGCGATATTAGCCTGGATAGTAGAGGTAGATGTCTGCCAGAAAGTCTTCATCAGACTCAATTTTCGGAACCATTGGATCTTTAAGTTGGGATGAACCCTCAAACGGGAGTGCTTTTTTTTTTATTTAATACTCTCGCCCCCTACACATCCACCTTGGGGATGTCCCAATTAAACAATTTCTTCAAGCTGGAATCTGTTTCAGATCAGTTTTAAGCCTTTTTTCTGGGAAATCCCATTGCTGTGAAATGAGGTTGTGTATGTTTACATGGATTGGGAATGCGTGGACTGGCCAACTTGCTTTTTGGACTTTAGCCCCGCAAACATTTCATCCTGGACAGTATTAAGAACTTGTGGTAATAACTGGCCTTCTGACGTATCATCCTTTTTGTCAGAATCTGATTCATGAATCTCTTCTGACCTAGAATCTGAAGGATCTATCTGGAACTTTCTTTTGTTAGTGGAAGGCAGAGAAGGCACAGGGGTGGCAGGTCTTAAGGAACCTAAGGAGGACTGAATCTCCTGCTGCCCCTTGGAGATGGGTGTTTGGCTCTGACAACTTCGTCCATGCACCATTGTCAGAGCTTCTTATCCCAAATTGAGGGAAGTTTGTTGCTACATAAGGGAAATTTGGGGGATTTCCCTGTAGACTTTTTAGCAGGAGACTTGTCTCCCTAGGAAAAAAAGGAACATGTTGCCATAAAAATCTGCCCTCAAATATGTCAGATTTAGGGACCTACCCCACCCCAAAGACTCACTGGCTGGGGCAACACTATGCTCTGCAGGAGCAGGGCAGGGCAACACACCATCCATCCTCACAATAGGAGTCTTACCTCTGCAGTGTCTTCGGGGCGGGCTTACATCTTGTGAGCTGTGCACTTAGCGCCAGGTGTGTTCCCCTCCTCCACCTCAGGGACCCAGACAAACCATTCTATGAAAAAAATGAGTGTTCTGCACACTGTGCGTAGCCGGAGGCCGGAACCACAAGTTCCAAGGTGTAAACACAAGACGAGGATGTTCAGTTGCTGACGTCACTTCCAAGTTGTGCTGAAAAAAATGCAAGGGAGAAGAAGCCAGCGGGCTCGGGGAGACCCCTGGCCAGGGATCCCTGACCTGCACTGCCCCACTAGGAGACACCATAGGGTCAGGGAGGGACCCAAAGCCCCGCAGGGGGACAAGAGAAGAACGGAGGAGGAGTGCGAAGCTCACATACAACAGTGCCCAGCTACAAAAATAAAAAATGATGCCAGTCAACAGCCACAAAGTATAGGAAAAACCTCTCCATGCCCCATAGGGGACAGGAAAGTCACTGGCTAGTAGGAGGTGGAACACTAACCTCTTTGCGCTTCCTGTCCCTAATGTACATGGAGAATCAACAAGGAACATGCTGATGTGGAAGGCAACTAGAGAAAAGCTAAATTACTTACCCATAATGGGCTTTTCTGGAGCCTCAACAGCAATACCTTAGAGAGCCGCCCATCCAACACAGGAAACCTGTGAAATGAAAAGGCGGTATGTCTCCTACACCTCAGTTGGTTTACAGAGCTCGGAGAAGAGTACCCAAAAACATTAGTACATAAAACACCACCAAAAAGAGTCATCAACACATGTACCACAACCAAACAGTAAGGAAATAAAGTGGTGGTGCTATCATGGCTCCAGAAAAACCCATTACCGGTAAGTAATTTGGATTTTTCCATCATCGCCATGACAGCACCACCTGAGAGATTTCAGAGATTAAGACTATAATGCTTGAAAAAGGTAGAAGACCATGTAGCTGCCCTACCGATTAATTCTAAGGGAACATCAGCCTTCTCTGCCCATAAGGTTGCAACAGCCAGAGTTGAATGGGCAGAAATCCCTTCTGGAATGGGAACTTGAATAGAGGAATAAGCTAAGGCAATAGCCTCTTGTACCCATCTAGCTAAGGTACCTTAGGACACCATTTTACCCTTTGATGCCCCTTGGACTGCAACAAATTGGAGAATCTCTCAAAACCTAGGTTTGGAAAACTGTAGATAAGTAATCAGGGCTCTCCTGACATCTAGGGTTTGGAGGATCTCTTTAGGATTAGTCGGATGGTCACAAAAGGAAGGAAGCACAAGCTCCTGAACCCTGTGAAAGTGCTTCACCACCTTTGGGATATAGGTGGGGTGTAGTCTGAGAAAGACCCCATAGTCAAAAATCTGAGTGTAAGACCCCAACCCTGACAGGGCCTGCAGGTCAGCAAGACGGCATAGTGAAATCAAAGCCACCAACAGAACCACCTTCAGAGTGAGAACCTTAGGAGAGGCCTCAGCTAGGGGCTCAAAGGGGGCTTAGAGCATCTAATACTACAAGGAGATCCCAAGGTGGCATCTTGGGACAGGAAACTGGAATGGCCCACTTACAGGACTAGATAAAACAGGAGACCCAGGAGAAACTGGCTAGGTTACAATGATATAGTGCGCCTAGCGCCAAAACCTGCACTTTTAGGGTGTTCACTGAGAGACCCACCTCACATCCTTTCTGGAGAAACTCAAGATGGCTGTCAACAGGGCTTCACCATCTGGGCTTGCACCTGAACAGGACAATAATTTTTTCCACATTTTACCGTACATGTTGGTTGTGACAGGTTTTCTGCTGGATATCAAAGTGTGTACCAAGGCCGTGGAGAAGCCTAAACGCCTCAAGAGCCAACTTTCAAGCTCCATGCCGTCAGCCGGGGACCTGGGGGGTAATAGACTGGTCCCTGGGAGAGAAAAGGCAGGGAGACAAACAGGATTCACGGATGTGTTAGACATCTAATGTAGCCGACAGAACCAGGCCCTCCTGGGCCAGAAGAGAGCTATCATGATTACCCTGGCTCTGTCATCCCTGATCTTCCGGCGGACGGCTGAAATCAGTACTCAGAGGGGAAAAGCGTACAGTAGGTCCGAGAACCAGGGATTCTGTAGAGAATATCACAATGGGCTTGTCCCTGGGATCTAGAGAACAAAACCTCTGCACTTGTCTGTTTGCCCGTGTAGCATACAGATCTATCACTGGTAATCCCCATCAGTCTACTATCTGAGCAAACACTCCTGGATCCAGAGTCCATTCCTCCTGCCAAATCTGCACCCTGCGGAGAAAGGCTATGGTGTAATTTGCCTCCTCCCTTATGTGTAGTGCAGATAGAGAAATCTGATGTTCCCGAAATCTGATGTTCCTGCAATATCTGAAAAATCTCCAGAGTAAGGGTTCCATCACACTTGGCGACGCACCAGCGATCACAACAGCGATACGACCTGGTAGGGATCACTGGTGAGATGTCATATCTCACCAGCGACGCAACAACCATCCAGAATTATACGGGGGGTCGTTGGGACCCAGTTTCTCAGACCTGTAGTATTGAGGTCGTTGTCCCTGTAAAACACACCGATGCATGCTGCCAGCGGGACCCCAACGATCAAAAAATGGTCCAGGCGACTGACACGACCAGCGATCTCACAGCAGGGGTCTGGTCACTGCCAAGTATCAAACCTAGTGAGATTGCTGGCGAGGTTGCTGTTGCGTCACCAAATTTGTGACTTAGCAGCGATCTCGCTTAGTGTGACGGGGGCTTAAGATTCATCAGGGCACCAGACCTTGTGCCTCCCTGATGGTTAAAATATGTGACTGACACATTGTTGTCTGAATGAGTCCAGAGGTGTTAACCCTAAAACCTGGGAAGAATGGTTAAAACGGCTTCCTTCACAGGTTGATGCTCCCACATGTTTGCGCACATCAGAGAGATGAGAGTTCCAGTGACCCTGTGCGGAGAGATCCTGAAGATGGGCACCCCATCCCCAGGAACATGTATCTGTGGTGATAATGTCTGACACAGGAAGAACCAAAGGAATTCTCCTTTGAGGTTGTCCCATACTAGCCACCACCCCAAAGAGTCCATAGTGTCAGCTGAGAGAATTAACTTGTCCTCCAAGGAGGAACCTAGGAAGGCTGGTTTTGGTAACACCTCCCGCACAAAAACACACGTGTGTAACTGAGCCCAAGGCACTACAGGGATGCAAGATGTGAGGGACTCTAGGAGAGACATTGCCCATCTCAATGTAACACGGATTCTCGTTTGGAAAATCAAGGTTTGACGTTTGCAAGTGTACAATCAACCCCAGAAAGGATTGCCTTGTTGTGGGCTCCAGTATGGATTTTTCCAGATTTAGGATTCATCCGAGATCTGTTAAGGTGGTCTGTACAGTCTGCAGGTGGATCATGCACTGTTCTCTGGAGTTCCCTACAATAAGAATGTCGTCCAAGTATGGAACTATCAAGATCTGTTTGTGCCGTAGGTGAGCCATCACTTATGCCATCAGCTTTGTGAATATCCTTGGAGCCATTGCCAGGCCAAAGGAAGAGCCCAAAACTGATAGTGACAAAAGTATCCCCTCGATGTACAGAGCTAACCTTAGGAAGTGTTGATGGTACTGATGGGTTGGAACATGGTAGTATGCATCTTGTAAGTCTAGCATCACCATGAAACAGCAGCTTTATGGCTGACCACATTGTCTCTATTTTGAAGGTCCTCTGCCCTAGGAAACTGTTCAGTCTTTTTAGATTGATTATAGTCCTGAAACAACTGACTGGCCTTGGAACTAAAGCCCCATCACACTAAGCGAGATCGCTGCTGAGTCAAGTTTGGTGACATAACAGCAAACTTGCCAGCGGTCTCGCCATGTTTGACACTTCTAAGCGACCAGGCCCCTTGCTGTGAGATCGCTGGTAGTGTCAGTCGCCTGGACCATTTTTTGATCGCTGGGGTCCCGCTGGGCAGCATGCATCAATACTATAGGTCTGAGAAACAGGGTCCCAATGACCTCCGTATCATTGCTGCGTCATTGGTGAGATCTGACTGTTTGACATCTCACCAGCGACCACGGTGACGCACCAGCGATCCCTACCAGGTCGTATCGTTGTCGGAATTGCTGGTGTGTCGCCAAGTGTGACGGTACCCTAAGAAGAGGGAAATAGAACCCTTTACTCCAGTCCTCCAGGGGGAGGCAAAGACATTTTTTCTTTCTACGGAGAGGACAGTCTATGGGAAACCAGCATTTTCTCATTTTGCTGATAGAGGTTAGTATCAGGGACCCTACAGCAGTTGAAGCACACTCCAGCTTTAACCCGTCTCTGACCATAGGGTGAGCCAACTCGCAGGCATCTTTCTTGTCCTTCCTTTCATACCATGAATCCCTTGACCTCTTAGGAGGTATTCAAGGAAGAAGTCACCTATTTACAAAAGGAATGACTGCAAAAGGTAGATGCAGGAAAAAAAAAAAAAAAATCTGTCATCTAATTGTTGGCCAAACAAGTAGTCCCCGACACAAGGCATGGAGCACAGTTCAGCCTTAGATTGAGAGAGTCACTTGTCCAGGATTTTAACCATAAGGCTCACCGTGCTGCATTAGAAAAGGAAGTGGCCTTCACTGCTAATTTCAGGGAGCCAACAGAGGTATCTACCAGGAAAGCAGCAGCTGAACGAACTAATGGAAAGGATGAGGGTGATCTCATCATCCTTAGGGGCATCATACTTTACATGGGATGGAAGGTCTAAAAATGCTAGCCGTAGTCTCCCATGAACCCCGAAAACAACTGTCAGGTTTTCTGTCCAATTGATCCTTTAAAGCAGGGGTCTCAAACACGCAGCCCGCAACGCCCCCCACTGTGGCCCGTGGCAGCATGAAGAGATAAGCATGCCCGGGCCATTATACATGGAGCCGCCACAGTACCTGCTTTATTGTGACTTCCGGGTACCGCCCGACGTCACAGGAGGCTTGTGATTGGTCTGCCGGCCGCCTGCTTGCATGAATGTACAAGCGCGAAGGCACTTGTTTGAGCTGGCGGTACCCGGAAGTTACAATAAAGCGGGTACCGTGGCGGCTCCATGTATAATGGCCTGGGGTATCAGGTGTGTATGAGAGTTAGAGAGAGAGAGAGAGATGTGTGTGTATATGTGTGAGTGTGTGTATGTGTATATGTGAGAGTATGTGTATATGTGTGTATGTGTGAATATTTCTGAGTGTGTATGTGTGTATATTTGTATGTGTGTGTGAGTGTATGTCTGAGTGTGTGTATATGTGTGAGTGTATTCCCGCGCTGCATGGGCGGCACATCGCCGGCGGCTGGTGCTGGCAGATGCCTGGTGCCGTCTAATGCTGGGTGCAGGTAGCTGCCGGGTGCTAGCGGCCGCTGGGTGCTGCAAGGTGCCGCTTAATGCCAGGTACTGGCAGCTGCCGCCTTGTGCTGCCAGATGCCACCTGGTGCTGCCTCCCAAGTGCTGCTAGGTGCAAGTTGCCACTGGGTGCTGGTGGCTGCTAGCGGCCACTGGGTGCTGGTGGCAGCCGCCTAATGCCGAGTGCTGGCAGCTGCCAGATGCCACCTGGTGCCTCCTAATGCCGGGTGCTGGTGGCTGGTGCCGGCTGCTGGGTGCAGGCTGGTGCCGCGTACTGGTTGGTGCTGGCTGCTAGCTGGTGCCGGCAAGCGGGAGACCGGGAGGCGCAGAGGAAGAAGCTGCCGGGATGAGAAAAAAAGAATTATTCTTACCGTTAATTCGGTTTCTAGGAAACCTTCCACGACAGCATAGGAGGTTGCCTCGCCACACCCTAATAGGGACAGGAAGCACAAGAGAGGTTAAAAGGCCCCTCCCACCTCCCATTAGCCAGTGTCCTACAACGAACCCATCATGCATAAGAACTAGAACACATTCCACCAACAAGGAATATAGGGAGGGAAATAAGTGCTGTCATGGAAGGTTTCCTAGAAACCGAATTAACGGTAAGAATAATTCTTTTTTTCCCTAGTCACCTTCCATGACCGCATAGGAGGAATGCCCACGAATCCTTACCTAGGGAGGGACAACAGCTTGCAGGACCTTTCTGCCAAAGGCCAAGTCCCTGCCAGCCATAACATCCAAACGATAGTGTTTGGTGAAGGTATCCAGAGAAGACCACGTAGCTGCTTTGCAGAGCTGCTTAGGTGAAGCCCCCGCACGCTCAGCCCACGAGACAGAAGTGGACCGGTTAGCATGGGCTGTGAAACCAGTAGGGGCCGAGAGGCCCTGACCAAGATAGGCATCCGTAATTGCCTTCTTTATCCAATTGGCAATAGTGCGTTTAGCCACCTTCCGGCCTTTGTTGCGACCAAAGGGCTGAATGAACAAATTATGGTCGATACACTACCTGGACTTAACTGCACCTTGGCGTAACACTAGTCGACGGACATCCAGAGAATGAAACTCCACCTCCTTCGCAGACTTAGGATGTTGACAGAAGAACGGCAGAACGATCGACTGAGAGCGATGGAACTCAGACACCACTTTTGGCAGAAAAGATGGATCCAACTGGAAGACGATGCTGTAATCACGAACTGTCAAATATGGTGCGCGGATGGACAAAGCCTGAAGCTCACCAATTCTCCTCGCAGAAGTAATTGCCACTAGAAAAGCGAGCTTGTGAGACAAAGACCTCATGGTACAAGTCTCTAGACGTTCATAAGGAGAACGGGAAAGGCCCGTAAGCACAATATTCAGATCCCACGAGGGGGTGACAATCCGCCGACAGGGACATAGTCTTGAAGCCGCCACCATGAAACGCTTGATCCAACAATGATCCGCCAGTTTCACATCAAACACTGAACTCAGGGCCGCCACCTGCACCTTGAGGGTGCTAGGCTTAAGGCCCATATCCAAGCCTTGCTGCAAGAAATCCAAAATTTGCGAGATATTGGGAGCAAAAAGGATCAGGCAAGCTGGGACTGCACCAGGAGGAGAATTTCCTCCAAATCTTATTGGAGATGGAATAGGTAACAGGTTTACGGCAATCTTGCAAGGTGGCAATAACCTGATCTGAAAGGCGCTGGGCCTTCAGCACTCAGACTTCAGAAGCCAGGCAGCTAATTTGAGGTTCTGCGGATCTGGATGGAAGAACGGACCCTGCGAGAGGAGGCTCGGGTCCCTCCCCAGACACACCGGACCGTCCACCTTGAGGGACATGACCAGATTGGCCAGAGGGGGGCAAAGAAGTTGGTACAATCAGGATAGTAGGAACGCCCTCGTCCCTGATTTTCCTCAGAGCCCTCGACAGAAAGGAGAGGAGGAAAAGCGTAGGCCAGACGAAATGGCCACGCGTGGGAGAAGGCATCCATCCCGACCGCATCGTCCCTGGGGTTGAGGGAGAAGAATGTTCCGACTTTTCTGTTGAGGCTGGAGGCAAACAAATCAACTTCCGGGCCCCCCCAGCGCGCCACCAGACTGCAAAAAACTGCCTGGTCTAGACCCCACTCCCCAGGATGGAGATCCTTTCGGCTTAAATAATTTGCGTGAGAGTTCAACTCTCCTTTGAGATGGACTGCCGAGATAGACTGAAGGGACATCTCGGCCCAGTGAAAGATGCGACTGGAGATCACCTTCAGGTCGCGAGACCGAGTGCTGCCCTGATGGCGAAGATGGGCCACTGTAGTCACATTGTCCGAATACACAACACATGCAAACCTCGGACCAGATCCTGCGCTGCCAGGAGAGCCTCCTCCACAGCCTTGAGCTCAGGGAAGTTGGAGGACTGAGAGCTTATCAGGGGACTCCAGAGACCCTGAAACGGGGACCCTGACACCACCGCACCCCAGCCCCGCTGGCTGGTATCCATCGTTAAGGTAACTAGGCGTCTGAGACCAGGAGACCCCCTTGGCCAGATTCGCAGGGGACAACCACCACTTGAGGGATAACACCACCTGCCCTGACAAGCAAACTTTTGTTGAGGGAGGAAGGTAGCCGATTCCAGTGCAACAGAATATGGTCTTGAAGGCACCTGGAATGTGCCTGGGCACACATTACCGAAGGGATGCAAGCCATCATAGATCCCAGGACAGACATTGCCGTCCGGATTGTAGGGGACTGCTGAGCCTGAAGGACAGAAATTTTCAAAGTGAGGGACGCTTTGTGATCCTCTGGAAGAAAGGACATCGGTCTGTCTGAGTCCAGTAGAACCCCCAGGAATCTCCTGACTGAGGAGGGGAGAAGCTGAGACTTCTGCAGATTTGGGAGCCATCCCAAAGACCGCAGCGTGGTTAACACCCTGTCCACATTTGAAGTGAGGGCCTCTGCCGAAGGTGCGACCAGAAGGAGGTCGTCCAAGTACGGTATCAGACAGATGCCTTGCTGTCTTAGGAATACCACCATCTCTCCCATGACTTTGGTAAATATCCGCAGAGCAGAAGAGATGCCGATGGGGAGAAAGTTGATAGTGGTGAATCCCGCCTCAGTAAGGAACCGCAAACCGTAGGTACTTCCTGTGCCTGGAATAAGTGGGCACATGGAAGTAGGCATCCTTCAAGTCTATGGTGGCCATTTGGTAGTGGGGCCCTATCAACGGGACCACAGACCTGATTGAGTCCATTTTGAATCTGCGGTAGCGGACATGTCGGTTGAGCTACTTCAGATTGATTATTATCCTGGCAGCTCCCGACGGCTTCTTCACCAGGAAGAGTCGGGAGTAATGTCCGCAGCCTATTTCCAAATCCGGAACTTTGGAAATCACGTCGGAAGCCAAGAGGTCCTGAACACCTCCATGGTGTTCCTATGCCACTATTCTGAGGAATTTTGGACATATAGCACAACTAAATCGTGTTCCAACCTATTTTTGTTTTATGTAAACTATACTTCCTTGGAGACCATTATTTAGATCATGGGGTGTTATTGTGGAAGCTTTTGATCCAGCTTTATTTACCCCCATCACCTCAGATGTGGATTAACCTACTGGCACATAGCCCTCCAATGATTGGCTATAACCCTCGGCCTTTGAATTATTTGGCATGCTTTCTATATTTTTCTTGCATTAAATCAGAATAAGTAATGTTTCTATAACTTATATATTGACAGCGCCTTTTTTCTTGGTCATCCACTGTCCCTTCCCCCCCCCCCCCTTTTTTTTTTTTGGGTCTTTTTGATGTTTGAATTTTTACTTTATTCTTGTTACTACTTTAAACCCCAATAGTTTTGTGATTTTTACAAATCTATTGGTTACCACTAAAAACACAAAAAAAACAAAAAGATTGGTTTCCCCATGTGGTGTCCTCACCTGGGGATTCATTTGATTGTTCATTGAACATTAATTTGTCTTTCATTAAACACTTGAAAGCTATTTGGCTTTATGATTTGATTCTATTTGAAATATCTACAGTGTTATTTGTTGTTACCTTTCTACAGGATCCTGTAGACAGGAGACGGTCTTCGGACCGCCTTTCTGCCTTTTTTAACATTTACAATAATAATAATATTATATATATCCTTTTCTCTCCACAACTTTGGTTGGTCCTTGCAATGGACCTATATATAAGGTTTATTATTTTTTCAGCTTCTATTGATTGACCTGTTCATGCACACCTAGTGGATGGGCCACCCAGGATATTTGGTGCTCTCTCACAAACTGAGCTATTTTTTTGATAACTGCAGCTCATAAGATTTAACCCACACTGTATTGTAACATATAGATATTTACATGCCGATAAGATCGATATAGACATCCCCTCCGAGGGATAATCCATTTTTGCCTTTCAGGCAGCTTGTTAATTTTTAATCCCTTACTGATTGGGTATAAAATGTGTAGATGTATAAGCATTGCTTACATCTGTATAACATCCCCTTATGGTCTCCATATATATGTGGATTTTTGTTTGTTCATATTGTTTATCTTGTAACATTTATTATTTTTTGTTTGTTTGTTCTTGTTTTCTGTTAGTCTAGGTTGATCTGAACCCCGTTTTAGTATTCTTATTTGTCCATTCCTACCTTCCTCCTAGCCCACACTTTTGTCATGTTTCTAGCCAAGCTCAGTAGCACCAGCGTTTCCACACACGCATACAGTGTATGGAATCGCTCACTAGTGATTATAGACCGCCCGCGCAGCAGATAGCGTGCAATTGCGCAGACGCGGCGGCCATATTACTAAAGGTATTGAAGCTACTGAGATGTATCACGCGCATGCGCGGTTAGACTTCCGGAATCGCACTTCCGCACATACAGCTCCCGTATTCATGCCAGACAGCGGCGCCGGGAAGGACGCAGCTGTACCCTGACAGCAGGTGAACACTATTATCTTGTTATTTCCTCACTATATAAACCTGTCACACAGGACATGAGAGCGCTCCCCTGATGAAGTCATCTATGATGACGAAATGCATTGGGTGACCTTCTCCTCCGCCCACTCAGCTGATCCATTGCAGGTTATGATTTGATTCACTGCTTGATTTTTTCTCAATTCATATGTCTGTGCTCCAATGTTCCTCTGGACTCCTCCAGGTAATACTGGTAGATACCTGAATGAGGAACATTGACTGTGGTTACATTCAAACCCCTTGTTTTGGGAGTTTCCAGGTTATTTTGATTTTGTGCATACTATTGGGGACAGACTAGCCTTGATATAAACGCTATTTATGATCTATTGCTGTAGTGGGTGGAACCTTTGATTACAGATAGCTCTGAATGGGGCTTTTTAATTGTTTTTAATGGCACTCTCACTGTCTGTGATTTTTGTAATAAAGATTTATCATTGTAATACTATTATTGGTGATCGCCTAATTTATACTGGTCAGCTTTTTCTCTTTCATTGAACTGTAATTCTTTGACCAGTGTGGCTGATCCTAATCTTATTAAGTGGTGCCCTCGGTTTTGTTATTTAAGAACAGGAGATCCAGAGATCCTCGAGAGGGCAGGGTAGTGACCCGAAGACCAGGTGGGGGAGGAGATACAAACTCGATTAAGTGACCCTCCGATATGATGTGGAGTACCCACTGGCAGTTCGTAATGCAGTGCCAGTTGGGGAGAAAGGCGGTGAGACTCCCCCCACACGAACTGAGTAACTGTTTGTCCTGCTGAGGACGTTGTTGGGATGGAACAAGGATATTCCTCCCCCTACCTTTTGGGTAGACCACCTTCCCGCTTTCCCCTTACCCCTGGGCTGGGAGGCCTGCGGCACCTGGGGACAAAAAAAAAAAAAAAGCTTTCTTCGCAACCCGTTGCGGTGAGCCTTTTTATCAGAGGCCTTGGCTAGGATGTCATCTAGGGCCGGGCCAAAAAACAAATCACCCTTAAAAGGGAATGGAACAGAGAAGCATCTTGGAGGTCGAATCCCGACTCCACATTTTTAACCAGAGGGCACGTCTAGCCGAGTTGGACAGGACAGAGGTACGAGCAGACATGCGCACTGACTCCGCCGAAGCATCAGCCAGAAACCCAGTAGCCTTTTTTAACAAAGGCAAGGAATCAAGAAGTTCCTCCCTCAATGTACCCTGGGTGATATGGCACTCTAGCTGATCTAACCACCTGAGAATTGATCGGGATACGCAAGTGGAAGCAATATTTGCCTGCAAAGTAGATGAGGACGCCTCCCAAGAGTGTTTCATCAGACCCTCAATTTTTCTATCCATCTGGTCTTTCAGCTGGGAAGTGTCCTCAAAAGGAAGGGCCGTTTTTTTAGCCACCCTTGTGACCTTAACATCCACCTTTGGGACATCCCAAGTGAAGGGGGGGCGTCATCCAGGGAAAACCTATTCTTCATAGCACTCAACCCTTTTTTCAGGAAATTTCCACTCCTGAGCAATGAGATCCTGAATACTGGCATGGACAGGAAACACCACCGGTTTGACTGGAAGAAGCCCAGCAAACATCGCATTTCTGGACAGAGTCGAGGACCTGTTCCTCCTCCAGACCCATAGTGCTACGCACCGCACCAATGAGCTCAGCCAAATCCTCCGAGATGAGAAATTTCTAGGGTCAGAGGGCATGGAGGGAGAACCATCATCCCTATTGTCCGAGTCTGAGTCTATCTGGCCGTCAGAGTCAGATTGGTCCTGCTGCAGCTTCCGTTTCTTCGGAGAAGGAGGGCCCGGGACGGTTGCGGCCGGAGTCAGGGCAGCTAATGAGGCTTGTATTTCATGTTTAACCATGGAACGCAATTCCTCTACTAAGGACGGATGTTCCGCCCTAACCACTCGATCAGTACAATCTTGGCATAGTTTGTCTCAAGGGGATGGAAACTTCTTAGTACAGACAGGGTACCTCTTCCTACCGGGTTTCTTAATGGCCGGCTTCTCTCCCTATAAACAAAGAGAGAGGGTGCCATAAGAATCAGCCTGAACACAAGGACCCCCCACTTGGCACAGGCTTACTGGGGCAAAACTGGTCTCGGCAGCTAAATCAGCCATACTTTCCAGGAGAACAGCTTACCGTTAACTGGCGCCTTCAGGGCAGCTTATATGCATAAGCCTGCCCCACAGTTCCAGACAATGTGCCCCTTACCCCCACGCAGGGTCCCAGACAGGCCGTAGATCAATCATAGGTGTGCCCTGCACGCTGTTCCTCCGGATTCCGATCGCCGGAACCGGAAGCGCCGCTCTCCCGGGAGAGCACGTGACCCGGAAGTGCCGCGTACTGACGTCACATCCGGCCAGCGCCGACAGCACACGCACAGGGGGAAGCCGGCGGGCTCAGAGAGGCCGCCGGCCAGGGCGCCCAAGGACCGCATCGCCTCCAGGGAGGCTCCAGAGGATCAGGGAATGGTCCTACCACCAAAAATTGCAGCAGGAGCAGCAGGAGGAGAGCCTCAGCACCGACCAACACTGTCGGGCAAAACAACTCCAAAAAGGTATGCTGCAGTCGCCGACCCCACAGCACAGGAGAAAAACCTCTCCATGCCCCATGGGGACAGGAAAGGCGCTGGCTAATGGGAGGTGGGAGGGGCCTTTTAACCTCTCATGTGCTTCCTGTCCCTATTAGGGCGTGGTGAGGCAACCTCCTATGCCGTCGTGGAAGGTGACTACAGAAAAGAGTGGAGTCAGGTAAGGCGCTGTTAAAGCCGAAGATAGCAGCCTGGGGAGAAGGGGGGAACGTGACCGCTGAAAGAGCCTAGGGCGTCAGGAACTCCAAATATGGCCCTATGTAAGTGTGTCAATGTGTGAGTGTTTATGTGTTTGTGTGAATATGTCTGAGGATGTATGTGTGAGTGTGTAAGTGAGTGTGTGTGTAAATGTGTGAGTGTGCGTGTGTATATGTGGGAGTGTGTGTGAGCAAGAGAACAAAAAGAACAGAGACCAGGTTGTGGGGACATCTCTACAAACAGGCGTTGGGATGGGGGACATTACTACAAGATGACAAGGGAGGGAACATTACTAAAAGATTGGGACATTACTACAAAATGAGGACCAGGATGGGGACATTTTATAGGATGGGGACCAGGATGGGGCATTACTACACATATGAACCAGGGAGGAACATTACTACAAGATGGAGACTAGGGTGGACTTCACAGGGAGACAAGTGGATTACTACAAGAGGAAGACCAAGATGGGGACATTACTACAAGACAGGGATCAGGATGGGGACATTACAACATGATGAGGACCAGGATGGGAGTCATTATTATAGGATGGGGACCAGGATGGGGCATTACTACACGTACGGATCAGGGAGGAACATTACTTCAAGAAGGGGACCAGGAATGGGACATTACCACAAAAAGGGGATCAGGATGGGACATTACTACATGATGAGGACCAGCATGAGGGTCATTAATAACCATGGGGACATTACTACAAGAAGGGGATCAGGATGGGGACATTACTACATGAGGAGGACTAGGATGAGGGTCATTAAAATAGGATGGGAACATTACTACATGTAGGGACCAGGGAGGAACATTACTTCAAGAAGGGGACCACTATGGGGACATTACTACAAGACTGGGACCAGTTTGGGGGACATTAATATACAATGGGGACTAGTATGCGGACATTACTACATAAGGAGATTAGGGTGGGGACATTCCTAGAAGATCAGGATTTGTACTTTACTAGATTGAACAAAAAATTCTGGTATTGCTAAAATGTCACTTAGGGTACCGTTACACATCGCAACATTGCATGCAGTTTCACAGGCAATTCGCTGTGTTGCAGTGAAATCATGGACACAGTGTTCTATTTTATTGCTGTGTACAAATGTAACAATGTGTCCATGAATGATTTCACTGCAACCAGCAAATTGCATGCAATGTTGCGACGTGTAATGGTACCCTTAGTCCTACAAGCAATGCGGCCCCCCCCGATATCAATTTTTTTTCTACGTGCGGCCCATCAACCCAACCGAGTTTGAGACCCCTGCTTTAAAGTTCCAAAATCTTCGAAGGGTAGGGTAGACTTTTTGGAGGCTTTGGCCACGGCAACATCAATCTTAGGGTACAGTCACACGAGGTGACGTCGCCAGAGATATCGGCGGCGACGAACGGGAGCGCACACGTTTTTGGCGCCCCGCCAGTGTCCTGTTTACATGCGGCGATACCTCCAGCGACGCACCGGCGATTTTACAGGTGCCATCGCCGCTGGGGTGTCCAAAAACCCCACCGGCGATTCTGTAACATGGTAGCCTATGGCTCCCATCGCCAGTAAGATCGCCGTCCCCGTTACATGGGGCGATGTGTACACATCGCCCCAGAGTGCTCGCCTGGTTTCAGAGTACTGCTGAGAAACCAGGCGACCACTCAAAGGCGTCGCCATCGCCTATTTACATTAAGTGACGCACAGGCCATGTCGGCGGTGATAGGCCACGCCCCTGCATCGCCTATAAAATCGCCGCCGATATGGCCGCCCGTGACGGTACCCTTAGGGCTTTGATCCAATGACGTGGTTGCTTCTGTGTCAAAGGGGTATTTGCATCTCGCTACAGAGGGGAGAGAGCTTTTTTTATCACGTTTCTGCCAAGGTTCAATAATGAGATCCTGAACTGTATGATTTATGGGAAAGATACAATTCTTTTTAAATGCCAATCCCTCATACATTAAATTTTGAACAAGAGGGCTCACAGCTATCCACCAACCCCATGGTGGAACGTACTTCTTTAATTAAGAAGTTGGTGTCTTGTTTAGGGAAGCAGGGTTTCCCCTCAGCACCATCATCCGAAGATGGAGTCTGAGGAAGAGGATGACTTATGAGAACTTTTGTGAATCTTCGCTGGTTCCTGATAAGAGTGAGGAAGAATCTCATGACTTCTTCCTCTTTTTTCCACATCCATTTTGCAGTTTTCAGAAGATATTTAAATTCCTCCCTCACTAAACCCCGGAGCCTGGACTAGGAACTTCCCCCATCTATAGACAAAACCATGAGGGGGGACAAAGATGCTTCATATAATCTTCTATAACAAAGAACCTTGCAAATAGCATATTCCCTATTTTTTTTCTTGCACAATTATTTCTTCCCATCCTAAAGGAGAAAGTAAGAGGAAAAGAACATAAGAACACATACAACATCCCAAATGGCACTCACCCAATGAATGTCAGTGTACCGGCTTCGGAGGCTGCTTTGGGTCTGGATCCAGTCTTAGACTTCTGGGAGGACCAGTGGCCTTCTCCCAAGGAGTGCACTTCACCCGTCTGTTCTGACATCTGGAACAACAGAAAGCCTGGCTCCATACCGGGCAGCAGTGTTCCAGTGTCTCACCACCTTCCACAATGCCTCTTGGTAATGAAGCAGGACCACTCTGCTGAATGCGGCTTCTGTATGGCGGGCGGCGCCATCTTGGACAGCACTGCACACACCGCCCGCGTCACTTCTGGATTCACCGCCACACCCAGAAATAGCGTTTGGCAGCAGGAAATTCGAATTTCCTCAGTCTTCACCCAAGGGCACAGCATGACAGGGCAGAGCCGTGCACACACGCAGCCTAGGCAACGCTAGGGCCAAGATGGAAAGCTTGTGGTCCTCTACCAGGCCCCGCGCCAACCACCACAAGAGGGGATACCTAGTGGCGGTGCTTCTGCCACCCAAGTCCGGAGCCACGGCCCAGGTAAGCAGCTTATTCCAGCTACCAGTGTCAGGCCTGGGAACTACTTGAGTTCAGGGGTATCCCACCTCCAAGACAGGAAACCTAAACTGGAGGTGTAGGAGAGGTACGGTCTTTTTATTTCAGAGGTTTTTTGTCTTGGATGGGCGGATTCTCTCTCAGGTGGTGCGGTTATGGCAATTATGGAAAATTATGAGTTATGTCATTGTGACGTGTATGTTAAAATTTGACATGTTTTTCTTTAAGACAATGGCCTTTCCTTAGAGGGAAAGAAAACTATTCAGCTCTGCAAGGTTTTATTACTCTGTCAGGTTGTAAACATCTGACTGGGGGAAGAAGAGAGGGAAAAGACAGTGTGCTTCTACAAACCTGCCTGGGGCAGAGAAGTGTGTCAGCTGTACTTAGAATATGGAGAGATTACATATTTTCCTGATGCCAGGTATGTACATACACACTTACACAGGGAGTGGTAATGTGCGGCAGTGATTTTGGGCTGCTGCAGCACCACATGTAGTACTGCGCAGTGTGCCAGTAGGCGCCATATTTGCACACCTATTACTTGGGTGGGAAAATATGGCTGAGGCCGCATACATGTGATAAGAGGAAACATGGTGCCAGAAGGGATGGCTTAACGGGACAGCACAATTATGTAAGTAGATTTGCTCTATCCTCAGCTCTTCCCTACACATGCCTCATATTGGCTTTGTTAATAACATTAAGCCATTAGCCTTTCAAACATGTTTTACCATGACTGGCTTCTGCAGGGGAAAGGGGCTATTAATAATAATAATTAATTTGAATGTGTATGTTAGAATCAGAAACTTTCTCTTTACACCATTATGACCATATACAGGTGTCAATACTTGCAGTCATTCTACAATGCTAAATGAGTAATGCTGCAAGTCTCCCCTTCTTATGCTGTAATAACAGGAAACTGAGGGGGGGATGGTCTCTGTCAAAGTTAGACACGTTTTGACAGATTAGACAGAAAGCCTGTCCCGATTTTCTCAGGTATAATATGACAACTGGCTCCGTGGTTAGCACTGCACCCTTGCAGCAGTGGGGTCTGGGTTTTCATCCCCACCATGTATGTTCTACCCTGGTTTGCATGGGTTTCCTTATACCTTCCAATAACATACTGATAAGGAATTAAGATTGTAAACCCCAATGTAGACAATATTACTGATGTATGTAAAGTGCAGTGGAATAAATGGCATTGTATACTACTTTATTCTGTGGAGCATCTACACATGACAAAACAAAGATACAATGGCTTAGCAGGGATATGAAAGTAAGAATAAAAAGGAATGAAAATAACCTGCCCTTGGAGCAGACATTAGTCACTATAACTCCTCCTTAGTAGTGTTTGCATTATTCAGCAAGATCTTTTTTAATGGAAAATCACAATGCTTCCTGTGTGAAGATTAATCGATTAGAAGTCCTTTCTTCAAGATCGCAGCACCCTTCTTGCAAATTTAATCCTAAAAGTAAGATTTTAAATTTTGTAGATACTATAAAATCAGTCTGTATCCAAAGTAAACAAACACTTTATTTAATTTAATTAAAAAATTATTTTTGATGAAAAGGTCCTCTTTAAACGCCCATACTTCCAAAATGCTGTGGAGACAAAAAAAAAAAAAAAAAACACATTTAAAATCAACATCTCTATTAGCGAGGATTTTTAAAAACTGTATAAAATGCACACTGTCATAAGGGGATCAGAAGTCAGCTGGAAATACAAAACATGGACTCAAGCCTCAGCTAATAAACAGACCATTAAAAGGGAACCTGTCAGCTTGTTCCACCCCCCTCTGCTATCACTACCTGTCCCTGCGCCTTGCTAGCTGTTCCCTCACCATCCCACTGAGCTAAATGTGCGCTATAGAGCTCAAGAAACAGGGATTTGTGTGTACTCACCGTAAAATCCTTTTCTCCTAGTTCATCACTGGGGGACACAGGACCATGGGTGTATATTTTAATGCCACTAGGAGGCGACACTAGAGACAAAAGTTATACTGCCTCAAGACAAAGCCACGGCAGTATAACGAGGTCTTGTGTTGTGTCCAGGGTCACCCCTAGGAAGTTTATAATCTGTGCCGATTATTATTTTTCGAGGTTTATGAGCCAGCCCAGGCGGGAGAGTGCGTCTGTGGTTAATTGGACGCTGTCGAGGTATGTTTGGAAGGATGGTCCTTTGATTAGTAGGTCATCTAGGTAGGGGAGAATGGCCAATGCCCGTGAGTGGAGGATGGTCATTACAGCTGCCATGACTTTTGTGAATGTTCTGGGTGCGGTTGCCAAGCCGAAGGGCAGGGCAACGAATTGGAAGTGACGCTTTTGAACTGCGAAAAGCAGATACTTCTGGTGTGGGGGAAAGATAGGGATGTGGAGGTACGCGTCCTGTATATCTACTGTTGCTAAGAACTCTCCTTTTTCCATAGACACAATTACCGAGTGAAGGGATACCATCCTGAACTGTCGGATTTTGACAAACTTGTTGAGCAGCTTTAGATCTAGGATGGGGCGTAGTGGTCCGTCTTTTTTCAGGACAACAAACAGGTTTCAGTAGTATCCCTTGTACTGTTCGGCCTTTGGTACCGGTGTTATGACCCCGGTCCTGAGTAGTGAATTGATGGCCTCGAAAAACGGGTGGGCATTCATTTTGGGGAGGATCGCGAGAAGAAAAAACGATTTGGGGGCCAGGATGAGAACTCTATTTTGAGTCCGTGGGCTCACTTTTGTGGGCTGCATCTGGCTCAGTCAGTTCCCCTTCAGAGAGCGAGTAAGACGGGTCCATTGGGTGACTGGGAGCTAGAAGAGTTTCTTATAGGTGAAGTGGTGGAAGAGTGCCCCCGAGGCAGACTGGTATGGGTCCATCTCCTGCTTACCTGTAGGGCCGCGGGTTGGGAATGTTTTGTGCTGGATTGGATACAGTGACGTTTGTTCTCGCTGCCTATGTGAGAGCTGGGACGTGACTGCAGTAGTTTGACTATTGAATCAAGCCGCTGTGACAGTGCCAAGCTCCATGGGGAGGAAGATGGGATGCAAGACGTACTGGGTACTGCGACAGTGGAAGTCTCAGTGGGACATTCAGGTTCGCAATTTTTGCAAAATTGTGAATCATGTGTGCGTACGGTCTGGCAGATGGTGCATGATGCCTTGCTCCCTGCGTTATTTTTGTTTTTATCTTTGGGCTTGGGGTCCGTCATGTTGTACCAAATTACAGGTAAGGGTGGCACTGTGGTGTACTAAGCAGGGTGCTATGAAGGCACTATTGCCGACACTGACCGGGTGCTGCTAGCTTGCAGGGAGGCAGTGGGGGGTCTCCTACTGGAGCTTACCCGGATCCTGTGTACCCTGTCGTGTGCAGTTCAGAAGGGCTTAACTTTTGTCTCTACTAAGTGTCGCCTCCTAGTGGCAGAAAAGCATACACCCACGGTCCTGTGTCCCCCAATGATACGACGGAGAAAAATGATTTATGACTTAATGTCATATCGGCTTAGTGCATTGTGGGGGCTTACGACATGTACAGCCCGGCTTCAATACGCGCACTGCGCATGTGCCAGGCCGAAGACAAGATCATAGGATGTTCCGACCTGGCGCATCATAGTAGCAAAGGAGGCAGGAATTTCAAGAAGAGGTGGCACAGCACAAGGAATGAGGACATCCATTGGGGCATGCTAGAATTTAAAGGGGGGGGGTGTAGAGAGAGAATGGAACCCCAGAGACCGCCTTTCCAGTCTCCGGATGGAGACCGCATGCAAGTTATAAATCATTTTGCTAAAACTTTATAGGGCACATTTAGATCAGACAGGGTTGGTTACAGATCAGCTGGGATGGTGCAGGGACTGATAGTGATAGCATAGGTGGCTAGAACAAGCCGACAAGCTCCCTTTAAACTAATATAAAGATTACATCAGGTAATCACAATGACAGATGTACGGTACTTTTTGGACTTTAAACTAAATCTGTCACCCCTTTTGTGCACTATAAAATGTGCCCAGTACCTTAAAAACATACTGTAATTGGGGTTCCTGTAACCCCTTTACACCCCCAGACTGGCCCCTGCATTCCTCAGAAATTAGGTTTTAATATGTCCTGCACTGTATTGTAGTTAAAGTCTACATGGTCAGTCCGAGCCGTGCCCACTGCCTGCAAAATGTCGCCGCCCCTCCTGTGTTTGTATATAAATCAGTGACTACATTCATGACTGCAGTGTCACAGGTAACTGTGCTCTATTGAAGCCGCATAAAGTCTTGCAAGAGTTTACAAATCTCACAAGACTTTGACAACTGCAGCTTCAATAGAGCATAGTGATTCACTCCACTGCAGAGTCATGAATGTAGTCACTGATTTATATAGAAACACAGGAGGGGTGGCATATTGCGGACAGTGGGGGGCTCAGACTGACCATGTAGACTAACTACAATACAGTGCAGGACACATTAAAAAGTTAATTTGAGGTATGCAGGGGCCAGCCTGGGGGTATAAAGTGGTTACAGGAACCCCAATTACATTATGTTTAAGGTGCTGGGCACAATTTATAGTGCCAAAAAGGGGTGATTGCTTCACTTACAAACATACAATTTCCCCCCCCAAAACTTGAGATAAGTGGAGGAAAGTGGTCCTAATAGTTCTGATGTAGCTGGCAGTAGTGGTGGAAGAGGAGGCAGGAGCCAAGGTTAACCATATGCCCACTATTAAAGGGAAGGCACCATAAATAAAATAAATAAAAAAAAAAAACTCCTTTAACACTTACAAAAATGTAAAGTATTTGTATTAATTTGTTTTCCTATCATAATTTTTTTAAATTAAAATATAACAAAATTTAGTTTGATTTATTCCATTTTAAACACTAGGGGGAGCAGCTGCTTAAACTCCAATGTACAGCTACGGTAGCTCAGATCACTACGTGTTATGTCTCTCTCCCCCCCCCCCCCCTTCCCTTCTGGGTGTTTGGGTAACTAAGAGCATACAGTTTAGGGTCACAGATTGTAATCTCTAAGACACTGACAAACACATTCTTCATCAAAGGACATATATACATGTTTTGCCGTGTCCCTCCCTCTGATGACAGTTCTCATGCTGAGCTCGCATCATTCCCCACACATCACAGGTGATCGATTCTGTTGACTGCACATCTCAGCTGATTATATCAGATTAAGGCCCATTCACACACTGCTTTTTTTGCTGCGTATCTTTAAGCACAAGCTCATCACAAACCAGGAGTGGATGATTAAACATATCAAAGGAATCACAACGCTGGGAACTAGGGATAATGCCATGCAATGCTGCTCAGTTGTGAATTGCCAATACCTGCTTGCCGTTGCAGGAGAACTTGAAAACCTGTAAGGCAGTTTGGTAGGTACTTCCTCCAAAATGAAACGTTATTAATTTGACTACTTTTAAAGTATGAAAGTTAAAAATAAAAAGGAAAAACCCAGATATATAATTCTTTAAAAAAAGCAAAAAAAAAAAAAAAACTAACCATAAAAAACAGGGAACTGTACTAGTCTGTCTGCGAATTAGATCAACTTACATAAATACTATGTGCTGCCGACACTTGGCACCAGCAGAATGGTGCAGATTCAAATGTTTCAATGTCTGGTGTGAGCAGCAAAAAACACTTAACACACCATGTAGGTATGGGACCAAATAATCAGGAAACCATGCAGGTATACTACATCAATTCTGTTTTAGCAATACATGATCCAATAGCACTTAAGTGCTTTCACCCTACGAAGTTTCCTGCTTCATGTTTTACTTTGAGCAGCACAGTCCTGAGGACTGCATGGTTACATTATGGATTTGAACGCTCTCAGGAGCTCAGGAGGGACTTTAATAGTCTGTGCCAGTTATCCAACATCATATCAGGACACGTTTTGTAAGGGTAACCTGCCATACTGGGACATCAGTGTGGCTGGTAATCGAGTTAATGAGCTATACCCAAAGGATGAAAAAGGTACTTCATTCTGGAGACTTAAGAATTAATAAAGAATAGACCAGTTTACTTACCGGTAGGCTGGTTTTATGGAGCCACGACAGCACCCACAGAGAGAGGGGATCCGCCCCCAGGGACAGGAAACCTACAGATAAAAAGGGGCGGTCCCCCTCGCCTCCTCAGTTGTTTTACAGAGACCGAGAGGAACCGTCAATTAGTATAAGTTCGAACCAGACAATAAACAAACCACACCACCACACGTGTGCCAACCAAATCGTGAAGCAAGCAAAAAAGGGGGGGAAGTGAGTGGGTGCTGTCGTGGCTCCATAAAACCAGCCTACCGGTAAGTAAACTGGTCTTTTCCCATCGCCACGACAGCACCCACAGAGAGACTTACAGAGATCAATACTCAGGGTGGGACAATCGTGCGGAGGACAGACCTCCCAAACACTAAATCAGAACCGGAAGATAAATTCAACCGATAGTGGTCATAAAAAGTAGAAGGTGAAGACCAGGTTGCCGCCTTACATATCAGTTCAATGGACGTGTCTGCCCTCTCTGCCCAGGAAGAAGCCATTGCCCTGGTGGAATGGGCCCGTACACCATCCGGAGGAGGCAGCCCCGATGACTCATAAGCCAGCCCAATAGCATCTCTGATCCAGCGGGACAAGGTACTCTTGGAGACCCCAGACCCCTTCCGAAGGCCCTGGAAGGAGACAAACAGAGCCCTACACTTCCTCCCTGCCTGAGTCCTATCAATGTAGGCGAGGACGGCACGTCGAACATCCAGAGTATGAAACTTAACCTCAGCCGGGGAAACTGGGTCAGGATAAAAGGAGGGAAGGACAATCTCCTGACTACGGTGAAACCTAGAGACTACCTTCGGGAGGTAAGATGGATCAGGCTTCAGAACCAACCTATCAGGGAGGACAGACAGGAATGGAGGGTCAATGGAGAGAGCCTGAATGTCACTAACCCGTCGAGCCGAAGTAAGGGCAACTAATAGGGCCGTCTTAAGGGAAAGAACCTTCAGAGAGGAAGACACTAAAGGCTCAAACGGAGCACCAGTAAGCGCCTCCAGAACCAAGTTCAGGTCCCACGGAGGCACACTGGCAATGTGAACAGGGGTACTACGTTCACAGGCAGAAATAAAACGAGCAATCCACCGATCTCCAGCCACATTAGCCCCATACAAAGCCCCAAGGCCGAAACCTGAACTTTTAGGGTACTAACAGACAACCCCAAGTCCCGACCCCGTTGAAGAAACTCCAATATAGCCCGGGTAGGGACCTCCTCAGAAAGGGGAACCGTGTGAAAAGACAAAAACTTTCGCCACACCCTACAGTAGATGTTAGTAGTGGATGACTTTCTACTCAGAAGAAGGGTGGAAACCAGACCGTCCGAAAACCCCCGGGATCTTAATAACTGCCTCTCAAATTCCACGCCGTCAAGTGGAGACCGTGCACTTGAGGATGACGGAGCGGACCCTGAGACAGCAGAGACGGGGTTGAAGGCAGGATCCAAGGATCCGACAGGGACATCGCCCGGAGCCAGGAAAACCATGGTCTCCGTGGCCAGAAAGGAGCAATGAGAATGACCCTCGCTCCTTCCTCCCTGATCTTCCTGATGACCAATGGAAGAATAGACATTGGAGGAAAGGCATAGGCGAGAGGGAACGACCAAGGGACTTGGAGAGCGTCCACCACCTCCGGACAGTCCCTGACATGGAGAGAGGCAAACCGCTCGACCTGACGATTCGCCCTGGTAGCGAACAGATCGATGTCCGGGAGACCCCAGAGGCGAGCAATCTGCAGGAACACCCGCCTGTTCAATGTCCATTCGCCCTGGCGCAGAGCATGCCGACTCAGATAATCGGCTGTGGAGTTGTCCGTTCCCTTGATATGAAGGGCCGTGAGGGACAGGAGACGATCTTCGGCCAGACGGAGGATCCGAGACGCAATAGACATCAGAGGACGTGATCGCGTACCGCCTTGACGATTGATATATGCTACACACGTCATATTGTCCGTCATGACCCTGACGTGCCGAGAATCCAACTGTGGGAGAAAGCGAAGTATTGCCTGAAGAATCGCCTTAAGTTCCCGGACGTTAGAAGAATCCGCTGCTTCCCGGACTGACCAAGGACCCTGGGCCCAGAGAGACCCCAGATGAGCCCCCCACCCGGCAGGACTAGCATCAGTGACAACAATTCTAGACGGGGAAACCACCCAGGGAACCCCCTTAGCCAGGTGAGCAGGAGACAACCACCATGAGAGGGAAGCGATAACCTCAGAAGACAGGACAAGGAAGCCGTCAAGGGACCCCCGCAACTCCTCCTCAGCACAGAGAACCTCCCGCTGCAGACACCTGGTGTGGAACTGAGCCCACAGAACCGCAGGAATACAAGAGGTCAAGGACCCCAGTAAAGACATAGCCGACCGCAAGGACATCCGAGGATGGCCCACCGCCAACCCAACCTTGGAGAGAATCACCTGCTTCTTGGCCTCCGGCAAAAAACACAGCTGACTCACAGAATCCAGGTGCAGACCCAAGAAGGATTGACAAGTCAGAGGAACCATCCTAGATTTATCCCAGTTAATCAACCAGCCTAAGGACTGCAAAAAAGAAATGGTCCGCGACAAGCGATCTCTGCACTGAGAAGCAGAGTTGCCCACAATCAAAAAGTCATCAAGATACGGCACAATAAGAATATCCTGATGACGCAAAAAACACATCACCTCTGACATCACTTTGGTGAAGATCCGGGGAGCCATGGCGAGGCCAAACGGCATTGCCGCAAATTGAAAATGCCGGAGCCGACCCTCGACCGTGATGGCCACCCGGAGGTACTTCTGATGGTCCGGATGAATTGGCAGATGGTAGTATGCGTCTTTTAAATCCAGGACCGCCATATAACACCTAGGGAACAAGACCTTAATTGCTGATCGAATGGATTCCATCTTAAAACTACAGGCCCGCAAAAAGGAGTTCAACCTCCGCAAGTTAATAATAGTCCGGAAAGACCCATCAGGTTTAGAGACCAGGAATAAGGGGGAGTAGACACCCCTTCCTTCCTGGTCCCCAGGGACCTCCAACAAGACACGTTTCTCTAACAAACTCCGAACCTCCAACTCCAGTGCCTGCTGCTGCACTGAAGACGGAGGGGAAGTCTGCACAAAAAAATCTGGAGGAAAAACCTCAAAATCTAACTTCAGACCTGATGACACAATAGACCAGATCCAAAGACTAGAAGAAATAGCACGCCATCTTGCGGAAAAAAGACGCAACCTCCCCCCCACAGGAGGGACCGGACTATCGGAATTTATTATCCCTCCTAGAGGAGGAACCAAAGAGGGCACCTTTGGTCTTTGAAGCCTTGGGATCCCACTTGTTGTCCCATCTGCTACGGTCTTTGAAGGGCTTCTTCTGACCGAACGACCTGCGCCTGAACGCCCTCCTATAGGACGGAAGAGAAACATTAGGGAACCCCGATTTCCTTTCAGCAGCCTTGGCCAGGAGCTCATCTAAGGGCTTGCCAAACAGGTACTCACCCCTACAGGGCAAGGAACACAACCTATTCTTGGCTTGAGCATCCCCTTTCCAGCCCTTAAGCCATAAAGCCCGACGAGCCAAGTTAGAAAGACCTGCCGATCTAGCCGCCAATCTCAGGGAATCCGCCGAGGCATCCGCCAAATAAGCAGTACCCCCCCTGATCAGAGGAAGCGCTGAAAGCAACTTGTCCCTCGAAACACCGGCCCGAAGTTGATCTTCCAATTGATCAATCCAGACCAACATGGACCGCGCCGTACAAGTAGCAGACACGGCAGGTTTAAACGCCCCTGTGCAAGACTCCCAGGAACGTTTAAGGAGCATATCCGCCTTGCGATCTAATGGATCCGAGAGCAGGCCTGAATCATCCACCGGCAGGGATGAATGCTTAGAAGCCGAGGCGACTGCTGCATCCACCTTCGGAACTGACGACCAAGACAACAAATCCTCATCATCAAAGGGATAACGCCTCTTAGAGGAAGAAGGGAGTGACCCACGGTGTTCCTGCTTGTCCCATTCCCGCTGAACTACCTCCTTCAGTGCTGAACTGACGGGAAAGGAACGGAGCTTTTTCTGTGCAAGTCCCGCAAACATAATATCTTGGGATGACTTGACCTCCTTAGAATCCGAAATCCCCATAGTGGCCCGGACCGACCTGACCAAATTATCCATACTATCCAAAGGGAAACACGATCTGCCCTCATCCTCCGAAGACGATGCCGAGGAAGAATCAGAAGCATCGGTGCTAAGTTGACCGCTCTCAGCCTCAGAAACAACCATGGACAAATCTGGATGGGACTTTTTCCTCCGTTTGTTAGACTGACTCTGGAGCGAAAAAGACTGCAATTCCTCCCGAATCATCGCCCGGATATCAGGCACAGAGGACTCCTCACGTACTGTGGCGGCAATACATGATTGGCACAGGCGTTTAGGATAAGAATCAGGGAGAAGTTGGGGACACAGAGCACATTGCTGGTGCTTCACCTTCTTAACCTTCTTAACCTAGGAGAGGGACACAGACACGGAGGACAGACGTCAGAACAGAGGCCACAGCCCGACTTACCCCGAAGTACAGCTCACCCCATGTACCGGTCCCGGAGGTGGAGGTCCAGCTGAAGTGGGAGACGCAGTCGTCCGTGCCTTCTCACTTCTGTCAGTGGATCCCTCATCCCTGGAGCGACCACTGGACTTTCCTCTGCTGGCTTGCCTCTCTTCAGTCAGAGGGCGCCCCTCTGAAGCCGCTGGAGAGGACATGTCTGTCGACCCCAGGCGTCCGCACGCCGGGAATCACATATCCTCCCGCAGGCCACCTCCCCCGGCTACCCCGGAAGCGGAAATGACATCACCTCCGGGGTCGGAGCGCAGAGCCGCATTGCGCATGCGCGCCCGGCCACCCGGAAGCGCCGGCGCGCGCACCGCCGCAGACCCACACCTCAGACCTGCCGGAGGCGACCGCGGGATCGGCGGCACCTCCCCAGCACCCGCCCGATCACCGCGCTCCAGCGTGCCCCACAGGAGCCATCACCAAGGCGCCGATGACGGGCGGGCACCGCATCGGCGCCCCGCACCACAGCACCCCCGACTGCCCAGTGAGTAAGGGAGATACCTGCGGCGTCTCCTCACAGCATCCTCCTGCGCTCCCCATGTGGCAACACGGACACCCCAGCAGTTGCCTCCATGGTGACGGCCAGACGAAGAGAGAGCCTGAGACAGGACTTCCCATCGCTGCATCTGCAGTCCCAGGCCCTGCCGTTCTCACAGAAACCGCACAGAGGCTGATTGGACCCAGGTAAGCAGAACCCTGCTAACTGTAGGTTCCCTTCAGGGACAGGAAACCAACTGAGGAGGCGAGGGGGACCGCCCCTTTTTATCTGTAGGTTTCCTGTCCCTGGGGGCGGATCCCCTCTCTCTGTGGGTGCTGTCGTGGCGATGGGAAAAAATAAAATTTTTTTTTTTTTTGTTACATGCAACTTGGCAATTTTACTCATCTATGGGGTTAAAATAACCACTTAGAAATTTATGTGGCGAAAAATGGAGACCTCAACACCTGCAGGAACATATCAAAATTACTAATAGCTTGGCCAAGAGTTTGCACATTTGCTTAGACTTTTGCATTGGACTATCCGTCAGGACTTACCATGCCAGGGCGAGACTGCAGCATCATGGGTCGTACAGGTGGGCGCATCATCGGAGGACCAGGCATCATCTGCATGTGAGCTCCCATTGGCGGTCTCATACCAGGACCTAATTGAGGCAGCATAAGAAAATTGGCAGCAGCCATAAGTCGTAAGCTTGTATATACACAATTGAACATGTCATTTTCTTAACAACCCCCACCATGTTTGGTATTGCCACATACAGAGATATCCAATCTACTATTCTATTATACTTATTTTATATATTACAATGTTGTGATCTCTCTCTCTCTCATCAGGGTGCAAAAACTAAACTATCACACAGCACCAGATCCCGCAAATTGATAAAATTACATGCCTTGAAACATTCAATAACATGAATAGAAAGGGGAAAAAATAGAAAATACAAAACCCACCACTATACAATGTTTCGTATCTGTATATTGCACTGCCCTGGGGTATCCCATTACCAGGTCACTTACCATATTTTGAACAAGGTAAATCTTAAAAAAAATAAATTGTAATTTGCCAAAAAATGAAAATTTCAATGCACTTGCAAATTTTTTTGGATTTCAGTTTTCCAGTACACAATGTGACAATCACTTGTGTAATGCTAAAGTACAACTTGTCCTGCAAAAAACAAGCTCTCATACAAGGCTGGAAACAAAAACAAAAAAAAAAATGGAATATCACCCTTAGTTGAAGGGGTTAATCAATGATGCATATCTTACAGCTACCATGAGCCTTTGCCAGAGACGTTTAACATACATTTATGGTGTCATTTACACCACTAATTTGTCAAAACTTCGAAGGGTTTAACCACATCCAAGCATGGCACAATTCAGCGGAGCCCAGGAGTAAAAAAGAGAATTTTGTTTACGTACCGTAAATTCTTTTTTCTTTAATCATCAATGGGAGACCCAGACAATGGGGTTTAGGGCACTGCCCTCCGGAGGTCACACTAGGTACTACAAGTTTGTAGACACCGCCTCCTCCGCTTATAAACCCCTACCGCAGGGAACATCCTCAGTTTGGTCCATAAGCTGCGAGGAGACAAATAAACCACACCCGAAACATCGGGAAAGAAACCGTGCACAGACGGTCCAACAACCCGGAAGAAACTGTCCCAACAGGGAACAGATCAAATGCAAAACATGCAACGGAACAACTGGGTGGGTGCTGGGTCTCCCATTGATGATTAAAGAAAAAAGAATTTACGGTACGTAAACAAAATTCTCTTTTTTCTGGTCATCATAATGGGAGACCCAGACAATGGGGATGTCCTAAAGCAATACCCCAGGGCGGGAAGAGTTCCTCAAAGACGGATAACACATGGTCCCCCTCAAAGGTGGGCAACCGCCGCCTGGAGGACCCGCCTGCCCAAACTTGCATCCGCAGAGGCATGGGCATGCACCATATAGTGCTTAGAGAAAGTGTGCAGGCTGGACCAGGTGGCTGCCTGACACACCTGTAGAGCAGAAGCTCGATGTCGCAAAGCCCAGGAGGCACCGACAGCTCTGGTAGAGTGAGCTTTCAATCCCACCGGGAGAGGCAAACCAGAAGACCGGTAGGCCTCCTGAATGGGAGCCTTGATCCATCTGGCCAAGGTTGACTTCGATGCCGCGGACCCCTTACAGCGACCTGTCGTCAGGACAAATAAGGAATCCGAACTCCGGAAGGAGGCAGTCCTGGACACATAAATGCGTACAGCCCTCACGAGATCCAGAGTATGGAGATCGCGCTCGACCTGATGAACGGGAGCGGGGCAAAATGATGGGAGAACAATCTCCTGGTTCAGGTGAAAAGTGGAAACCACCTTTGGCAAGAATTCTGGCCGCGGGCGTAACACCACCTTGTCTTGGTGAACCACCAGAAAGGGCGACTTGCACGATAGTGCAGCCAATTCTGAGACCCTTCTCAGAGATGTAATCGCCACCAGAAAGACCACCTTCTGGGACAGACGAGACAGAGAAATGTCTCTCAGCGGCTCAAACGGCGGTTTCTGCAGTGCCGCCAGGACCATGTTAAGGTCCCAAGGGTCCAGTGGTCGCCTGTAGGGCGGGACCACCCGAGAGACTCCCTGGAGAAACTGACGGACCTTGGGAAGGAGCGCCAAGCGCTTGTCAAACAGCACTGAAAGAGCTGACACTTGACCCTTCAAAGAGCCTAGGGATAACCCCAATTCCAACCCCGACTGAAGGAAAGCCAACAATGTCGGAATGGACAAGGGCCACGGGGACCGACCACCCGAGGCACACCAGGTGAAGAAAATCTTCCACGTTCTGTGGTACATCTTCCTAGCCCGAGTCATGGTGGCAACAACCGTAGGAGAGAAGCCCCTGGACGTCAGCAGCCAGGCCTCAAGAGCCATGCAGTGAATCTGAGGGCCCTGGAATTGAGGTGGAAGAATGGGCCTTGTGCGAGCAGATCTGCGCGTTCTGGAAGAGCCCACCGGAGTCCGCCTGACAGTCGCCACAGGTCCGGATACCAGGACCTCCTGGGCCAATCTGGAGCCACTAGAATGGCTACCCTGCACTCCGACCTGATCTTCCACAGAACCCTGGGAATCAGAGCTAGAGGCGGGAACACATACGGAAGATGGAATCTGGACCAACTCAGGATCAGGGCATCTGCCCCCAGAGACTGAGGATCCCATGATCTCGCCATGTATTGCGGCACCTGATGGTTCAGCCGCGAGGCCATCAGATCCACGTCCGGAGTGCCCCATCTGCTGCAGATGTCCTGGAAGACGTCTGGATGAAGAGACCACTCTCCGGCGTCCATCCCCTGCCGGCTCAGGTAGTCGGCCTCCCAGTTCTCGACCCCTGGGATGTGAACTGCGGAGATCAGGCAGTCGTTGTCCTCCACCCAAGATAGAATGCGGTGGACTTCGGCGAGGGCCTGAGCACTTCTGGTCCCTCCCTGATGATTTATATAGGCGACGGCCGTCGCATTGTCGGACTGAACCCGAATGGGTTGCCCTGACAGGAACTTCTGAAACGCTAGGAGCGCCAGATAGACCGCCTTGATCTCCAGCACGTTGATCTGCAACGCCGACTCCGACGGAGTCCAGAGGCCTTGAGCCCTGTGGTGTAAGAACACCGCACCCCAGCCCGTCAGACTGGCGTCGGTGGTCACCACTAACCATGACGGTTTGAGGAAGGACCGGCCCCGTGACAAATGACGTGGCTGGAGCCACCACTGCAGGGAATCCCTGGTCGGTTGGGAAAGTGTCACCAGCCGATTCAGAGAGATCGTCCTCTTGTCCCATCTGCGAAGAATCTCCAGCTGGAGAGGACGGAGGCGAAACTGCGCAAAAGGTACTGCCTCTATTGCAGCTACCATGCGTCCCACCAGCTTCATCAAGATCCGTAGGGATGATTGTGGTGACAGGAGGACTGCTTGCACTCCTGATTGGATCGCCATCTGTTTGACTCGTGGCAGAGACACTAGGGCCGAGTCCGTGTGAAAGTCCATGCCCAGATATGTCAGTGACTGGGTCGGAACCAGGGTCGACTTCTGGATATTGATAAGCCACCCGAACTGTTCCAGAGACTTCATGGTTACCTCCAGGCTTTGCCGACAAAGGTGTTCTGATGGCGCCCTGACCAGCAGGTCGTCCAGATAGGGTATTACGGCGTGCCCCTGCACGTGCAGGAGAGCCATCATGGAGGCCATCACTTTTGTGAACACCCGCGGTGCCGAGGCCAACCCGAACGGCAGCGCCACAAATTGGAAGTGTTCTTCCCCCACTGCAAATCTCAACCAGCGCTGATGAGTCGGTGCAATGGGCACGTGAAGGTAAGCGTCTCGGATATCTATGGACGCTAGGAAGTCTCCCTGTGACACAGCTGCGATCACGGAACGCAGTGATTCCATACGGAACTTCCGAACAAACACGTGACGGTTGAACCACTTTAGGTCCAGAACCGGGCGGAAGGATCCGTCCTTCTTTGGTACAATAAAGAGGTTGGAGTAAAAACCCCGAAACCTCTCCCCGGAAGGCACCGGGACCACCACTCCGTCCCTGCGGAGACCCTCCAACACCAGGTGAAAGGCCTGAGCCTTTTCTGGGGATGGGACCGACCGATGGAATCGGGGTATCGGCTTTGACGTCAGCTCTATCCTGTAACCTCGCGAGACCACGTCTCGAACCCACTGATCTTGAACGTGAAGTAGCCACCTGTCCTGAAAACGAGACAGGCGACCCCCCACCTGTGGGGAGGCAGGAAGGGAGAGCGAGTCATGTAGAGGCGGGTTTGGGGGCGGCAGCCGCTGCCCCCGCCGGCTTCTTTGGACGACTCTTAGAGCGCCACTGAGAAGCGGGCTTGCCCCCTCGGTCCGTGCGAGCGGACGGTGCTGATGACTGTGAGCTGGACCGAAAGGACCACTGTTTTGGGTTCCTCTTAACGGTGTACCGTGGCTTAGGTTTATTCTGCGGAATCTTAGACTCAGCAGAATCCTTTATCAGCTTGTCCAGTTCGGTACCAAAAAGCCTGTCACCAGAGAACGGAAGATTCTGCAAAATCTTCTTAGATGTGGCATCTGAGTCCCAAAGACGCAGCCACAACAACCTGCGAATCGCAATAGCATTGGCCGAAGCCACAGCTGAGCGAGTGGCAGTTTCCAAAGCCGCCGTCCTGGCGTAGTCCGCATAGGCCCTTGCCCTTTCGGTAAGCGCCAGGACCTCTGGACTGGACCTTGCCAGGTCAGAAATACCATCCAAGCAGGTAGTAATCGCTTGTAAGGTCCAGACCGTGGCAAAATTAGGGGCAAATGAAGACCCCACAGCCTCATAGGAAGACTTGGCGAGTTGCTCGACCTGTCTATCAGTCGCATCCTTCAGCGAGGAGCTATCAGAGGCAGAGAAAAGGGAGCGTGCAGCAATCCTGGTCATGGAAGCGTCCACCTTCGGGGACTGCGACCACTCCTGTAGCACCTCCTGGGGAAAGGGGAAGCGATTGTCCTTGGGTTTGCGGACATAACGCCGCCCAGGATGTAACCTGGGAGCTCTAACCACCCTTCCAAAGTTAGTGTGGTCCATGAAGGAGCCACTCGGTCTAGCCTCCGGCCGCAGCCATTGATAGACCTCCTTCGGGTGTACAGTCACCTCCTCAGGGGGTGTCACGAGACGTAAGGTCTCGTTGATAGAGGACACCAAATCCTCCACCCCGTCTGGTGGTTCAGACACAGACACGGACCCGAGAGTCGAACCCCCATCATCTTCCTCACCATCAGAGGAACGCTCCTCCTCAGAGAGAGCCTGGAGCTCGGGTGAATCCTCACGACGAGCCCGCTTAAGGGGTCTCACAGCAGAAGAGGGAGACACCCGGTGGTAACTGGAAGGAGTAGCTGGGCTTTCCAGCCTCCTATTGAGTGCCTCCAGGGATTGCGACATGGAGGACAGCTGGGACAACAGAGATTCATTGATCTTATTCTGAGTTTCCCATGGCCCTGGGATCACCTGAACCTCAGGGTACAGCACCGGAGCTGCTGACTCAGCAGTGTCAGTCCGGGCCTCTGGGCGTCCGCAGTTATTGCAGGACCCCTCCAGAGTCCCACTGCATGTAGCACAGGTAATGGTGGCATCTGCCGCCTTAGCAGCACGCTTCCTAACTGAGGACATCGCCACAGCAGGGGAAATAAGCCAAATTGCGCAGACAAAACCGGGAATCCCGGTGGCTTACCGACCGCAGCGAAGCGGTAGGAGGAAGCGGTGTGTGTGTGTGTGTGACCTCCGCGAGAGTTTCCGATCTCCTCTGGAGTGCAGGCGCACGCTGCATACAGATCCCAGCCGGGAAGTGAGGGTAAAGATGGCCGCCGACAGTGAAACCGTGGGCGGCGCCGAAAACACGCGGGAAGCACACACACACGCCCATCGATGACGTCACCGCACGGGCTGCTTCCTATCCTCCAAGCAGCCTCAGTATTAAGGCGCCAGAGCCCGCAGCGCGGGAAGTAATGTGAAATACTTCACACAGACTGCATGTACCAATACACATCCGCAGCCTACAGCCTCAGCCCCTGCGACACACAGGGCGGTCAGCCAGGGTGACCCCAGCACGGGGTACACCTCCAGATCCGCGGACCCGAGGGTAACGCGGGTCTGAGTGTCAGGACACATAAAGTGACCGACACTACCCCCAGGCACACAGGAGACACAGAGTGCCTCAGTGCCGGTCCGGTCTGTAAGCACCATTTAGGGAGGCCTCGGACGGGGGTTCAGCACCAGTCCGGAGTGTAAGCACCATAATGGGAGGCCTCGGACTGGGCTGGCTCCAGTCCGGTCTGTAAGCACCATTTAGGGAGGCCTCGGACGGAGCGGAGCTGTGCAAGGCTCCCATCTCCCACTCTCCAGAGCCCCCCAGAGAGGGATGGAAAGGAGCGCAACAGCGTACCGGGAGAACACAAGGTGTCCAGGCTCTAGGCCCTCTGGTACCTCCACCAGCGTGTTCCACAAGGGTGAGCGGGGAGGCTGTCGCAGGTCCCGACCGGGACCAGTTTACCTTGTCTTCAGACGCCATCACGTAAGTTGTGAGAATGCAGTGAAGTGCAAGCAAAGCGTGATCCTCCGAGCACACTAAGTTTAAAACTGAGGATGTTCCCTGCGGTAGGGGTTTATAAGCGGAGGAGGCGGTGTCTACAAACTTGTAGTACCTAGTGTGACCTCCGGAGGGCAGTGCCCTAAACCCCATTGTCTGGGTCTCCCATTATGATGACCAGAAAAGTACTGCAACTTCAGGCCCAATTTATTAGTGTTACAAATAAGTAGATGGCCTAAAAGGGGTGTGGTGTAACAATAGAAAGGATTTTTGGCTCGCAATAAAAGACATCCTTTTTTAGCTACACTTCTAATTGCACGCTACATTAGAGTCCAGTTACCCCAAATCATCATTTATAGATCAGTTTCTTACCATAAAAAAAAAAAAAAAAAAAAACCACTAGAAGTTTTTTCGAAAATCTTTTATTAGCCAATAGTTAAACCAACATACAGAGCAAATATGCAATAAAATCGTAGGTTAGCTAAGAATGAGTAACAAGAAGGTTTATGCTTATTATAGGAGTCAAGAAATTGACACAGAGAATCATAAATAACGATTACAAAAAATATAAAGTTTAAAAAAAATCAGCCAACATAAAGGAGATAGTTTGGGACAAAGCAAAAAACGGAATTAGACTTACCGGTAATTCTCTCTCGGGAAATCCTCCACAACAGCACAACAGGAGGTTGCCTGTTGGCCATAATCGAGGCAGGAAAGAGGTTAAATAGCCCCTCCCACCAGTGTTTATCAAGGACCAACGGAAAAAGAAGTTCCAAGATTTACTTAAACAAGTAGGAAGAGAAAAAAATGTTAAAGAAAACAGGGAGGGAGTTACTCGTGCTGTCGTGGAGGATTCCTCAAAAGAGAATTACCGTTAAGTCCAAATCCGTTTTCTCCTCCCATCCTCCACGACAGCACAATAGGAGTAATACCAAAGAAAAAATGACTAGGGCGGGACCACGGCTTGAAGGATCTTCCTTCCGGAGCCCAAATCCGCACATCTCAGGACGTCAAGACGATAATGCTTGGCAAAAAGGTATGAATAGATGCCCAGGTGGCGGCTTTGCAAATTTGCTCGATGCTCGCATCCGCCTTCTCGGCCCAGGAGACAGGCACAGCACGGGTGGAATGCGCCTTCAGATTGAGGGGAGGAACCAGATCCTGACACGAATAGGACTCAGCAATAGCACGTTTAATCCATGTCGCAATGGTACTCCTAAAAGCCTTCTTTCCCTTATTTCGACCCCTGTATTGAATGAAAAGGGTATTGTCCAAACGCCAAGGTCGCATCTGCTGGAGATAAACCAATACCGTTCGACGGACGTCCAGCATATGAAAATCCCTTTCTTGGTCAGTAGCTGGGTCCTGACAGAAAGAAGGCAACACTATCTCCTGGGAACGATGGAAATCCGAGGAGACCTTCGGGAGGAATGATGGAGTATCAGGCAATCAAGAATCCTGAGATAAGGTTCAGTAATCGAAAAGGCCTGGAGCTCACTAACCAGTCTTGCTGATGTGTTGGCCACCAAGAAGGCCGCTTTCCATGACAGCTTGCTCAAGGCCAGGGAAGACAATGGGTCAAACGAAGAACACGATAGTCCAGTCAGCACTATGTTGAGGTCACATGAAGGACAAGAGTTGAATCTCCGTGGACAAAGGCGGGAAGCCGCCCTCAAATTGTTGGATCCACGGATGTGCAGCCAAGGACTGGTCAAAAAAGGTACTAAGAGCTGACACTTGGACCCTGAGGGTACTAGGACACAAACCCTTGTCCAACCAGAAAATCCACAATGGATGGGATGGAAGGGATCCAGAGGGGATGCCCCGCACCAGGCATGAAAAACTTTGCAGATTTTGGCGTAGATGACATTTGTAACTGGCTTCCTACAACTCCTCAGGGTAGTAATCACCTTCTCCAAAAGGCCCCGAAGCCTCAGAAGATCACATTCAGAAGCCAGGCCGTCAGCTGGAGATGGGCTAGTTCTGTCTGGAAGATAGGACCCTGATGGAGAAGGTCCCACCAGAGGGGAAGATGGAGTGGTGCTGCCAGCGTCATCTGGGTGAGCATTGCAAACCAGCTCAGTCGAGGCCAGTAAGGAGCCATGAGAATTGTAGGAACCTGCTCCATTCTGATCTTCTGTAGGACTTGTGGTAACAGAGGGATTGGCGGAAAAGCGTAACCCAGGCTGAAATGCCAAGGTTGAGCAAGATCGTCTACTGCCAAACAGGCCCCATCCTTGCGGAGAAAAACATAACTATCGACCTGAGCACTGACAAATGGCAAACAGATTCGCGTCTGGACACCCCCAAATCCTGGTCAGGTCTCAGAAGACATCCGGATGGAGACTTCATTCACCCGGAAGGATATTTTAACAACTCAGGAAATCCGCTTCTTCGTTCCGGGGTCCTTCCAGATGAAATGCCGAAATGGAGAGAAGATGGCGCTCTGGCCAGGAAATAATGTGAGCGGAGACCTCTTGCAGACTTCGGAAGCGGGTACCCCCGATGACCCAGATGTGCTACTGTCGTAACATTGTCTGAGAAGACCTTCACATGGGTCCCCTGAATTAAGGCCCAGCCTGCTCGGAGCGCTTCTTCCACTGCACAGAGCTCTCGGACGTTGGAAGACCGCTAGCTTATCTGGAGTGACTAGCAACCCTGAAAGGAGGAATGGGAAACCACAGCCTCCCAACCGCATCGGTCTAGACCAGTGATGGCGAACTCCAGGCCTCGAGTGCCCCACACAGTACAGGTTTTCAGGATTTCCATAGAGTTTGACAGTTGGTAATATGATTGCCAACTGTCAAATGCAATGGAAATCCTGAAAACCTGGACTGTGTGTGGCACTCGAGGCCTGGAGTTCGCCATCACTGGTCTAGACTGTCACCAGGGGAACCTGGAGCCATGAAACACCCTTCTGTAGGATCTCTGGATCCAACCACTGGAGAGACAGTCGGACCACCGGGGGCAACAGGGTCACGGAATTGAGGCCCGACGGGCGCCCATTCCAGAGGGCGAAGATGTGCAACTGAAGCACCCTTGAGTGCGCTTGGGCCCACGGAACCATGGGAATGCAGGCAGCCATGGACCCCAGGACAGACATGGAGGAGGCAATAGTGACCCTGTGAGCAGAGAGCAGAAGGTTGTTGTGCAGAAGAAACAAAAGTTCAGAAAAAACACGGCACTCACCGGGACTTCAAAAAGCGGTGTCATTTATTGCAGGGTTTGCATCACAAAGTGCAGGGAGGGGGTACCGAGGTGACGACGGCACCGTTTCCGGCTCTCGCCTTTCTACTGAGTGACCCGTAGAAGGGCGAGCGCCCGAAACGATGCCGTCGTCACCTCGGTACCCCCTCCCTGCACTTTGTGATGCAAACCCTGCAATAAAGGACACCGCTTTTTGAAGTCCCGGTGAGTGCCGTGTTTTTTCTGAACTTTGTTTCTAGACTGTGTTCTTTGTCTCCCACTGGCACCCCGGGTGAAGACTGGGTCTCCAGTCCGTATTTGCCTCCTAATATGGAGTTCCTTGTTGGTGGTGCCCTCTTTCCTTCTATATAGTTTTCTATTGTTGTGCAGAAGAACACACTTGTCTGGTGGAAGAAAACTCATCTGTTTGGCAGAATCAAGGAGACAGCCGAGGAACACCTTCTTCGGAGAAGGTGTCAGGCTCGACTTCGGGAGGTTCACCAGCCAGCCCAGGGAGCGAAGGATCTGGAGCAGCTCTTGAGTGTGTGTCCGCAAAAGGCTCTCTGAGGAAGCCACGGTCAGGAAGTCGTCTAAGTAGGGAACTATTACAATGCCCTTCTTCCTGACAAAAGCCATGACCTCTGCCATGACCTTCGTGATCATGCCTACCTCCCCAGTGGGGACCGGAATGATGGCGCCCATCTGAAGCAGACTCTGAACCTCCTTCCAAAGGGAAGATTGCAACTTTGGAGAGGACAGAGCAGTTACTGAATAATTTGCAGGGGGGAAAGGGCTCTGGAGAAGGAAGGGGGGGAGGGAGGGGAGGAGGGAGAAGAGAACTGAATTTGCATCCTATGTCTGATGATCTGGAGCATGACGGGCAAGATGTAATCTGCCGCCACTGGGGAGGAAGTGGGAAAGCCTTCCCCCACCAGCATGGTGTCACTTCCTGTCCTGGGGGAGAGAGGAAAATATGCTTTTCCCCTTTGGGTAGCTCCAACGGCCACTATTCCCTTTGTCCTTCTGGGGCTGGGTACGCGATTGGTAGTGGGACCAAAAAGAATTCGGTGGCCGAAAGGACTAAGGGCCACGTCACACACAGATATCTGTGCAGATATTGTTCGCAGATCTCTGGTTGCAGTGAAATCATGGACACATTTGTGCACGGCCACAAAATGGAACAATGTGTCCATGATTTCACTGCAACCAGAGATCTGAAAACAATATCTGCACAGATATCTGTGTGTGACGTGGCCCTTAGCCTTCGCCTTAGGCTCCGGTAGTCCCTTCTTATTTGAGACCTTCTCCAAAAGTTGGTCCAGGACCTGGCCGAAGACGTACTCCCCGTGGAAGGGAATAGAACAAAGCTTACTCCTAGCCGCCATATTCCCAGACCAAGACCTCAGTCAGACCGCTCTCCTAGTGGTAATTGAGAGTACCATAGTCCTGGCGGCAGCTCCGATGGACTCGGCTGACGCATCGGCAAGAAAACTTGATGCTTTCTGCAGGAGGGACTAGAGGCCAGCAAATCATCTCTGGGCGTACCCCCCGCAACATGGGACTAACTGGTCCACCCACTGGAACATTGATCGGGCCACACAAGTAGAAGAGAAATTAGATGTTAAAAGAAAGGACAAGGACTCCCAGAATTTCTTCAGTAAGCCATTGGCCTTACGATCAATTGGATCTTTTAACTGCAATGAGTCCTCAAATGGCAACGTGGTCTTGTTGGCTACTTTTGCAATCTGCACATACACGTGTGGCACCTCTGCCCAGAGTTTGGACACTGACATCCATAGGGAAATGGCCTTTCATCCCTCCTGGGACCACAAGTTTTCTAGAAATTGTTTATTTCTAGAAAGTATGCAAATTCCTTTTTTTTCCCTTGTTACAAAATAAGTATTTTTTTGACTACATAAAACAAAAGTATCCATGTTTGTCATCACTGTAATTGTACCGACATGGAGAATAAAAAAAGTCAAGGTCACTTACAGAATAATAAATGCTGTAAATAAACAATTTCAGAATTGACCTGTTTTTCCATGCTTAATTTTTTCCCGCTTTCCAGTACATCACAATAAAATTAATGGTGCCATTCAAAAGCTTGTCCCACATAAAACATGGCTAAGTTGACAGGGAAAAAACCCCCACAGAAATGGAGTGGGTTGGAAAGGGAGTCACACAATTACAATGCTGCACCTGCTTCCCATTTCCATGCCCTTATCTCAGTTTTATCTTGATGCATTTGTTATAATATGGAACGGGTCATCTGTTTTAAATGCAATATGATAAATTTATCTTAATCAGCGTACCATGTCCAACTGGCATCATTCCGGGTGGGGGAGGTCCCATCATTGGCATCATTGGAGGGCCTGCCATTGGAGGTGCAGGCATCATTCCAGGACGTGAGGGACCACCTACAATAGGAAAAGAAAAATGCCAGTCATAAAAGAACCACACAACAAACTTAGTGCCACAAAATGTACTTACCTAAGCTGGGTGGAGGAGGGATCATGGCACTTCCAGCAGGTGGAGCAAAAGGAGTAGGCGGTATCTTCCCTTGCTGGAAAGCAGCAGCTGTAATAGCATTAAAGGCATTACAATGTTGTGTGGGGAAAAAAAAAAACAAAGCATTAAGAAAAAGAAACAAACCCTGAAATCAAGTGATCAGAAGGTATTTTGCATAATTCTCAAACACATTCTGGTTAAAGAAGTTGTTTACTACTAGACAATGACGCCCAAACTTTTCACCTTTCTCATCAGGCCACTTTTCCAATTCTGACCAATGTCAATGTGATGTCCTCCAAGGACAGGGAACCATCAGGCTTTAAAAGGGAAGGTTCCTCTTCCCATGTCAGTTGGTTATAGGGTCTGAAAAACGGACCTCCGGAATATCGTTAGCCCACCACAACCTTGAACACCATGTGCAAAATAAAAAGCAAGAGGAGAAGAAGAAAAAAAAAAAAAAAAAAAAAATGACAAACCCTCTACAATGGGAGGGAATATGAGGGTACTGTCATAGGGAGGGACCACAGCCTGTAGAACTCTATTCCCTAAGGTGGTATCAGCACCAGAGAGATCCAGTCTATAGCGCTTATACAATGTAGAAGGCGAAGACTAGGTTGTCGCTCTACAGATGTGATCGATAGATACTCCTGACCTTCCTGCCAGGTAGTAGCTGTCACCCTCCGGTAATGAGCTGAGAGCAGTCTCCACTTCTTTGCTGCTTGCAGAATAGTCCATACTGATCGCCTCCCTAACCCAACTAGCAAATGTGGCTTTGGAGGCCCTACATGCCTTCATCTGTCCCTGATAACAACAAAAGTGACCTATCCTTTCTCCAGGAACTAATTGACTGGAGGTAACCCTCGACAGCGTTTGACATCGAAGGAATGTAACTTGAGCTCTGTCGTTGGTGGGCCAACTATAAAAAGTGGGAAGGACAATCTCCTGAGACCGAAGAAAAGTGGAGACTACTTTAGGGAGGTATGCCAGGTCAGGTTTCAAAATCACCCTCTCTAGAAAGTAAAAGGAGGGTCTGCTGAAAGGGCCTGAATGTCTCCTACCTGCCTAGCAGAGGTCAAGGCTACCTAGAGGACTGTCTTAAGGGAATGGACGTTAGTAGGAACATCCTGCAAGGGTTCAAAGGGGAGTTCTGTTGATGCAGAGAGTACTAGGATAAAATTCCAAGTGTCTGCGCTAATGGACCAAACAAGTTTAGACCTGGCGCATGCGTTAATATAATGTTAACCCAAGGGTGTCCTACTAAATTGAAGTTATGAAGCGCACTAAAGGCCCCGTTACACCTAGCGACATTCCAGCAATCCCGACAATGATAAGACCTGGCAGGGATCACTGGTGAAATGCCACACATATCTACTCACCGATGCGGCGATCCCCGACGGTCATTGGGATCTGTCACTGGCGTAGAATGGAGATCGTTGGTTGCTTTCCCTGTCACACACACTGATTTAATATGCACAGCGGGAGACCGATGATCAAAAAATGGTCCAGGCCACTAACTATCTCACAGTGGGGGGCCACTTGCTGCTACATGTCACACGCAGTGATATCTCTGGTGAGGTTGCTGTAACGTCACAAAACCTGTGAAGTTGTGGCGATATCGTTCGTGATATTGCTACGTGTAACGGGGCCTCAAGTGCTGACACCTGGACTTTAAGAGTGCCCCCTCTCCACCCCCTTCTGCAGGAATTCCAGAACCATGTTAATAGGGACCTCCCCTTTTGGATCTGCCATACTAACATACTGACAAAAATTTTCTCCAGTTCCTGTAATAAATCTGGGAAGTTACAGGCTTTCTAGATTTTAGGAGAGTAGAAGTTACCCTAGTAGAGAACCCCCTACAAGTAAGGTCCCTTTAAAAACCAGGCAGTCAGGTGTAGCCTGTGCCTGCAGTTTATGGATTAACCCTCAGAGGGAGGTCTGGAAGATCCGGAAGGACTAATGGATCTGAGACAGATATCTGCTGGAGCCAGGAAAACCATGGCCTTCTCGGCCAGAAGGGGGCTATCAAGATTACACGTGCTCTGTCTTCCCAAATTTTGTGGAGGACTATCAGTATCAGAATTAGTGGGAGAAAGGCCTAGGCTAGCCTGAAATCCTGATTAGAAGGGTATCCCACTACAAATTGTTTTTGCTCCCTGGATCCCAGGGATCATCAATCTACTTTTCAATTGGACCTGGTTGCAAATAGATCTATGGAGGGAACTCCCCACGTCTTATCTGGTGGAACACGGACTCAAGACCCACTCGCCCTGGTGAAGGTGTACTCTAAGGAAATCTGTTTCGCTGTTCCTTTCACGTGTACTGCCGAGATGGGATGGAGGTTAAGTGTGGCTCTGCTAAACGGATTCGTCCCACTACTTCAGTGTTTTGGACAGTGTCCTTCCCTGGTGGTTTATATATGCTACTGTTACCTGATTGTCGGACAGGATATTGATGTGATGGCTCTGTAACGCTGTCAGAAACCACTCTATAGCTTTTTCCACAGCTACCGACCACATGTTGGAGGAACTGTCCCTTAGAGAGCTGGACCAAACACCCTGAAGTATCTGCTAATCTAAGTGGGCTCCCCACCCCAAAGGACTGGCATCAGTTGTGACCACCCATGTAGCTGGGACCACCAGGGGACTCTTTGTACAGTACTGAACCATTAAACCAGCAGTGGAGGGGGGCGTGTCAGGATGCTGACCTGAGAGGACGAGGTGAGGCTCCCACTAACCTCAGCTTTAATAAGCACTTTAACCATTAGCACGCCCGATTTAACTCCACATTATGGGTCCCAAACGCAACAAACCTGCAGAGCAGCTGGTGGTGGGTCAATCTACCCAGATGACAGCCCTAATACATTCCTGGGCTTGGAACAGCTGCCGACAGGGGAGCGAGTACCATTAATCAGGCTGCAAGAAGTGGAGGAAGGGGTTTCCCCTGAGTGTCACACAGCTGCAGGAGACACAGCATGAGTCTGGGGACACCGGAGCAGAAGATGACCAGCACACATCTCAGGAGAACACAAGGTCAGGGGGAGGAGGGGGTCCCTGCATGAGCCAGGACAATAGTGTTCCAGCTTGTACTGAGGAGATGCTTGGGGAGAGAGGGGCTCGGACATCAATGGGCTCTCTGTCTCAGAGCACATATAATACAAGAGCCTCTGCCAAACACGGAGACCCAGGCTGGGGAGTCTATCGGAGCCCTTTATTCCCTCATTCCTATCAAGGTCACCACTCTTCCCCTAACATGCTCCAGACCCCTGGTTGTGCCCCTGTATGCCCGCCTGGGGGGAGTTCTGGGGGGCCCCCCCTTCCCATCCACGGGATTGGCAGAGCGTGCTGGCTGCCTTGCCATCTAAGGAGGACTTCAGGATCCTCATCAACGAGGTTAAAGATACATGCAGTGCCGAGATAGGTGATGTAAATCCCTTTTAACACTGGCTAAGTGGCAGGCTGGAGACCCTGGAGGATGATCATGACTCCACTAGGAAACACTTGTCAGAATTACATCAACTTGTGACATCACAACAAGCTGCAATAGAAGAGATGCAATCCCACATGGAGGATCTGGATAACAGGGGCCATAGATGTAATATTCGGGTCAGAGTGGTCCCTGAGGCGGAGGACGCAAGTCATTTTCAATTATGTATTTGGGGTTCCATCCTCAAATATTACTAAACTTGACAGAGCCCACAGAGCGCTCCAACCTAAAAATATGACGGGGCAACCACAGGATATAATTTGCTGTGTCCAAGATTACTCTATTAAAGAACAAATCATGTCCAATTCACAGATGAGAAGCACTACCCCAGCTACATGGGTGCGGAGGTCCAGCTCTTCCCGGATCTCTCTTGTATTACTTTGCAGAAGCGGAGACATCTCAAGCCGCTACTCGTGGTCCAACAAAAACATCAAATCCCATATAGATGGGGCTTCCAGTTTATATTAACAGCAAGGAAGGAGGGGACATCGGCCTCTCTTCGCACTCCAGCTGACGTCCCGGCTTTTTGTGAAGCTCTGGACATTCCAGTCATTCATATTCCTAATTGGGCTCTGTACTTGGGTGGACCCCTGCCCCGGTATGGACCAAGGTTGGAGGATCCAGAAGAGGGGCGAGGGGAAATAGACGAGGAAAAGGTGGAAATGGCGGATCCTCCCCTTGCTCGTGCTGAGGTCCTGATAAACCAGTACATCAGGAGACTGTCTTTCCTCGTTTTGAGATTTCCATTTTGGCCTGGACTACATGAAGATGTTTCTGCAGTCTTTCTTTTGGGACATTTGCTTTCCAAGTTTCCCATAGGAATATCCTGATATGGCCCTTTTCTGGGAGTATATTTACATAATAGAGACTCTCGCGATCTAGGTCAGTGGGGTCCTCGCTTGGGTTAAGGTTTGTCTGCCCTACTTCAAAAACGTCCGTTGCAACGGACGTTTTTGACGGAGCAGATTTGGACATTCAGGACACCCTTCTCTCACCTTCTAACGGAGATTTCCCAGGGGATGTGTTTGAGATTGAGGGAGGTTTGTTTTTTATCCCGATCTCTACCGCTTTGAGGGCGGTTACTTTCCCCTGACGGAACTCCTAACCGGGCAGAGCTTGGCTTATGTGGACCGATGTCTTTCTTTAGTTTTTTTTTTTAAATAATAAGATGCCTTTTTCTCATTGTTTGTCCGAGTCTTCCCCTTCCCTCTATGTTCCCACCCTGTTTGTTTTCCCAGACCACATTCACCCCTATGGATCAGGATGAGACAGACGTATGTGGTTCTCTGTATCCGTGGAGTGGCGCTCTCCTGGGGGTTGCTTTCCTGAAGGTAAAACACTTAACACCAGCTTTGCCCTACACACAGTACTATTAAGAGGACTCTTATAATCTCCCTTAACGTAAAAGTGCTTAATTCCTCCCGTAAAAGGAAGCTTGTGCTACGAGAGCTACGTAACGCTAAAGCAGAGGTGGCGTTTATACAGGAGACACATTTTGATTCCACTGGGTCGTTTAAGTTTGCCTCGCGTGCCTTTCCCAAACAGTTCTCGGCCTATTCGAACTCAAAGAGGGGGGGTGGGGGGAGTAGCCATTTTGATAGCTGCTAACAGCCCAATTCAAATTATTTCCTCACATACTGATCCCAGGGGGAGATATGCGATATTAGAAACTACTATAGGAGGTACTCCTTGCACGTTAGTAAACATCTATGCTAATGATTGTCAGCTTCAATTCCTGAGGACGGTTTTCACTTTACTTGGAAATCTTACGCCGGCGGCGACCATTGTGTTGAGGCGCGGACTTAACATCCCTTTCTCTGAAGTATCAGATAGGCTGTCTCTCGGGGGGCTGCCGCCTTCTCTGGCTATGCGGAGGATATAGTTAGGCTTCCGCAAACTCATCCGCTCTGAATCTTTGATGCTTGGAGGGTGGCGCACCCTGGGGAGAGAGCCTTCTTTTTTTTCCTCACCCTCATCAGACCCACACCAAGATTGATTACTTTTTTGTGAATTCTCTCCTGCTGCGGAGTCTGGGGAATGTGGCCCCATTACCTGGTCAGACCATGCTCCCTTGACCTTGGATGTTGGGAGCATGTCTGTACGCTCTTGTGCTGGTCACTGGCGCTTAAATGAATCTTTGCTCAAGGTTCCAAAGATCAGAGCCTCTTTGCAAACACAACTTTGGAGTACTTAGGTTTAACGAGGGGTCGGTTTCTTTGGAGGGGGTTTTGTGGGAGGCCCATAAAGGAGGTGATGAGGGGCTTATGCATTAGAGAAGGAGCTAGGCCAAGAAATCTGTAGAGTCCCAGAGAGCCTCTTTCACAACTCTTCTAAAATCGCAAGAGAAAAAGCTCCTGACACATCCACCACTGTACTTTGAGGGAGGTGGTTGGACTGAGGGAGAAGTTGAAAGACCTAGCAATCCAGGGCACAGAGAAGATGCTAATTTTCTCAAAAACAAAAATTTTACGAGTGTGGTAATAAGGCACATACCCTCCTCGCACGTCAATTGAAAGAACGCACTGCAGGCCCATGCCCTCAGGCACTACGTGACTGAGAGAATCACGAATTATCATCCAGAGGCCATAGCTGACATTTCCTATGGCTTCTATAATAAATTGTATAATCTACGCGACCAGCTGGGTGATGGTTTGTGGAGTCCAGAGACTATTGAGGCTTATCTTTCCCTGAGCTGCCTCTTTGCCTCAGGAGGTGATAGATACCCTCAACAGTGCAATATCTATGGACGAGGTGGAGGAGGTTTTGGGATCTTTGCCGCAGGGGAAGTCGCCTGGCCCTGACGGCCTAACTTACTTCTATTATAAAACTTATTAAAACTCTGCTTCCCCACATGACTTCTTTATTCAACTCCTCCTTACAGGGAGCATCAATTCCACCCACCATGCTTCACTCCAATCTGATTCTCCTCCTGAAGCCACCCGGGGATCCCCTTGACTGCGCAAATTATCAGCCAATAGCTCTGCTGAACACAGATTTGAAGACATTCACCAAGCTCCTGGTCGCCAGACTTAATACCTAAAGACCAGGTAGGTTTCATCCCCTGTCAGGGAGGAGACAACACTAGGAGAGTGATTGACTTGGTGGATGTCTCGAATCAGAGGAAACAGCAGACGCTAGTTTTGAGTCTTGATGCAGAGAAGGCTTTTGACCGCCTCTCCTGGCCTTCCCATTTGAAAAGTGCGGGCCTTTGGCATCTCTGGTGGCTTCCTGGCTACCCTCCAGGCACTATATAGACACCCTTCAGCATCAGTTAAATTGTCCCTCTATACATCCAAATCCTTCACTATCGCCAAAAGGCACCAGGCAGGGATGTCCCGTCTCCCCTTTTATTTGCTCTTTGTATCGAGCCTTTAGCAGCGGCCATCCGGGGGATCCCAATATCTCAGGGGTGACCCTCGAGAGTAAGTCGTTCAAGATTGCGTTGTTCGCGGATGATGTACTCTTGACTCTTCCTAATCTCCATATTTCCCTCCCAAATACTATAGAAGCTTTAAAGGCATATGGAGCCCTTTCTGGCTATAAAGTTAACTCTAGCAAAACAGAAGCTATGCCTTTAAACATTCCCCCCCCCCCCACCAAGGCTTGGGACCACTTAAGTCTGAATTTTAAATTTACATGGAAGATGGACACTGTTAGGTATTTGGGAGTACAGAATACATCCTCCTATGACACACTTTACAAAAATTTCCCCCCCTATTCTGAGATCTGAGGGCAAGCCTGACAAAGTGGCTAACGCTTCCTATGTCGTGGATTGGCCGTATGGTAAAGATGACCCTGCTCCTCAAGCTTATTTATGCTTTCGAAACCCTGCCAGTCAGGGTCCCTCTAAGTTGAAAGCCCTGCAGGCCGCTATTAGATTCATCTGGCATCACAAGAGGCGAGGGAGGTCTTGCTGACCCATCGGTTTAGGAGGGGGGTTATTGGTACCTGATGTACTTAAACATTACTGGGCGGCACATTTGAGGAGGATTCCTTGCTGGACTTCCCTATGGGCGTACAGCAGATGGAATGAGGTGGAGAAACTTTGGATCACCCCTGTACATCCTAATTCTCTCGTGGTCTCCTGCTCAATTTAGTCCTACATACCCGCTGTTGGGTCCCATGCAGTTTATGCGCGAGTTATGGATTGACTGCACTAAAAGATTTGCCCTCATGTCACCATGCTCCCCTATGGTGTCCTTTATCAGCCGCTGCTCCCAAGTAGTTTGGAGTCTTCCATGGTGCATCCCTGGTTGAAAGCTGGACTATTTAAATTTGCTGATATAATCGATGGGAGGACCTTGGAGATACACTCTTGATTACCTCAAAAAGCACTTCTCCCTCTCTAACAGGGAATTTTTCCAGTATTTACAAGTCAGGGATCTGACTAATTCCCTGTTTGATAAGGCGGGGGTTTCTACTCCTATGGAGTTTAAACGGTTGTGCAGGGGGAGTTCGGACACCAGGGGCCTGATACCGGCAGTATATAGACTAATTTCTGACCCACAGGATGGACAGGACAAACCATTCCTATATATGACAAGATGGGTTTCCGCCCTGGGGAGGGAGATTTCAAATAGAGAATGGGTTATCTGGAGAAATGCTGCCAAATCTTTGGTTTGTACCTTGTACAAAGAAAATATCTATAAAATTATGATGTCGTGGTACCACACTCCCGACCTCCTTCATGGGATGGACCCTTCCATACCTTCGACCTGCTGGAGGTGTGAGAAGGATATGGGGACCATGTTGCATATATTTTGGTCTTGACCAAAGATCATCCCCTTCTGGATACAAGTCAAATCTGTAATAGACAAAGACTTGTATGCAGATGTGGAATTAGATCCCTTGGCGTTTCTCCTGGGCTCTGGGACTCCGGGTATGGGAAAGTTGTCCTCCAGACTAATGATTCATATCATCACAGCAGCCAGGTGTCTGATAGCACAAGGATGGAGACAGCCAGGGGCTCCTTCGCTTCAAAGCCTCAGGTGTAGAATACTTGACGTTAGGTGTATGGAACATCTCACGGCTTTGCTTAAAGGGATCCTGTCACCCCCAAAACACCTCAAAAGCTATTAAAAGCTGTCCCTAGAGCATATTCACACTTACCCTACACTCCTTTTAGCTCCTAAAAGCATCTATTGAGAATGAAGATAAACGTTATTACACTACCTCAGTGATAATTAGTGACTATTGTATGCATAGTCACCCTGGCAGGCTCTCCCTCTTCATGATATCACGCCTCAATAGGCGTGATCTTCAAATCAGATTCAAATGCGCGCCTCCCCGCTCTGTCCTGTGTCGGCCGGGCTGCAGTGGGGCTGGGTGACGCGAATCGCGTCATTTCCGGCGCCGGGTGACGTATGCAGCTTCAAATGCGCAATGCGGGTCTTGAAGCTAACAGCGGCGTGGGTATACATACGTCACCCGGCGCCGGAAATGACGCGATTTGCGTCATACAGCCGCACAATGCAGCGGTCCGGCTGGCATAGGAGAGCGGGGAGGCACGCATTTGAATGTGAGTAGAAGATCACGCCTATTGAGGCGTGATATTAGGAATAGGGAGAGTCTGCCAGGGTGACTATGCATACAATAGTCACTAATTAACATGGCTAATGAGGTAGTTTTATAACGTTTATCTTCATTTTCACTAGCTGCATTTAGGAGCTAAAAGGAGTGTAGGGTAAGTGTTACTATGTTTAGGGACAGCTTTTAATAGCTTTTGAGGTGTTTTGGGGGTGACAGGATCCCTTTAACGACTCTGTGGAAACACTCTTGGTAATCTGGTCTCCTTGGGACTATTACGCCACTATGCTTGGTCTATGAACCCTCTTAAATCAAAATACCCTGGTCAAAAATAATCCGATGTTTTTTCGCCCTACATACCTATCCCTCCTGTCTTGTTTTGAGGGTGTGAATCTGCCCTTCGGCTCCTGCCCCTAGCCACCTCCTTAATGGCTGGAGCATGTAAGTTTCTAAAGTGTATTATCTCGGGGTACAGGGCTGCTCAAATGCTGGGGGACCCCTTGCCTGGATGCAGCAGACATGCTGCATTCAGTGCTGTAATTAGATCACCATGCCTGGTTTGAGGACAGGTCCTCTCTAAGTGTTTTAAATGTTGTTACGACAGACTTTAGTTTATTACTGCTTTTGTACATGGGTTGGCTATTCTAACCATTTAATATTTGTCCATAGAATTGGCTTTGCCATCCTAGATTTTCTCTCGTGCAGGCTTTATCCACTTCACGGGGTGTCCGAGCCAAAATTAGAAGGAGGAGACCTTGTTTTTGTTAGACTGTGAAGATGACGTGGTGGAATTTTGCTGTACTAACAGGTCTTATTTTATGTGGATATTTCTGGAAAACTTGTACAATAAAAATGTATGGTTTAACCCCTTAGTGACGGAGCCAATTTCCACCTTAATGACCAGACCGTTTTTTTTAATTCTGACCACCCTCCCTTTATGAGGTTATATCTCCGGATCGCTTCAACGGATCCTAGCGATTCTGAGATTGTTTTTTCGTGACATATTGGGCTTCATGTTAGTATTAAATTTTGGTCGATAATTTTTGTGTTTATTTGTGAAAATATAAAATAATTTGCAAAAATTTTGAAAATTTGACAATTTTCAAATTTGTCATTTTTATTCTGCTAAACCAGAGAGGTATGCGACACAAAATAGTTAATAAATAACATTTCCCACATGTCTACTTTACATCAGCACAATTTTGGAAAAAAATTTTTTTTTGGTTAGGACGTTATAAGGGTTCAAAGTTCATCAGCAATTTTTCATTTTTCCAGCAAAATTTACATAACCTTTTTTTTTAGTGACCACATCACATTTGAAGTCTCTTTGAGGGGTGTACATGACAGAAAACACCCAAAAGTGACACCATTCCGAAAACTACACCCCTCAAGCTACTCAAAACTACATTCAAGAAAATGATTAACCCTTCAAGTGCTTCACATGAACAAAGCAACGTGGAAACAAAAAATGGCCATTTTAATTTTTCCAATAAAAATGTTCTTTAAGCCTCAATTTTTTCATTTTCACATGGGCAACAGGATAGAATGCATCCTAAAATTGTTGGCCAATTTCTCCTGAGTACAACCGATACCTCATATGTGGTCATAAACCACTGTTTGGGCGCACGGCAGGGCTCAGAAGGGAAGAAGCGCAATTTGACTTTTGGAGCTAATTTACCATTCAAAAAGTGAAATGGCGCTCCTTCTCTTCTGAGCCCTACCGTGCGCCCAAACAGTGGTTTATGACCACATATGAGGTATCGGTGTACTCAGGAGAAATTGGCCAACAAATTTTAGGATGCGTTTTATCCTGTTGCTCATGTGAAAATGAAAAAATTGAGGACAAAAGAAAATTTTTGTGAAAAAAAAGTACTTTTTCATTTTTACGGATCAATTTGTTAAGCCCCAGAGGGTTCAAAGTGCTCACTATGCATCTAGATAAGTTCCTTGGGGGGGGTCTAGTTTCCAAAATGGGGTCACTTGTGGGGGAGCTCCAATGTATAGGCACACAGGGGCTCTCCATACGCGACATGGTGTCCGCTTACAATTTGAATGGAAAATTAGCTCCAATTGTTAGCGGACACCATGTCACATATGGAGAGCTCCTGTGTGCCTAAACATTGTAGCTCCCTCACAAGTGACCCCATTTTGGAAACGAGACCTCCCAAGGAACTTATCTAGATTGGTGGTGAGCACTTTGAACCCCCAGGTGCTTCACAAATGAATCCGTAAAAATGAAAAAAAAACTTTTTGTGGAAAAGAAAGTACTTATTCATTTTTACGGATCAATTTGTGAAGCACCTGGGGGTTCAAAGTGCTCTCTATGCATCTAGATAAGTTCCTTGGGGGGTCTAGTTTCCAAAATGGGGTCACTTGTGGGGGAGCTCCAATGTTTAGGCACACAGGGGCTTGCCATACACGACATGGTATCCACTTACAATTCCAATTGTTAGCGGACACCATGTCACGTATGGAGAGCCCCTATGTGCCCAAACATTGGAGCTCCCCCACAAGTGACCCCATTTTGGAAACTAGACACCCCAGGGAACTTATTTAGATGCATAGTGAGCACTTTGAACCCCCAGGTGCTTCACAAACTGATCCGTAAAAATGAAAAAGTACTTTTTTCACAATTTTCTTTTTTTCCTTTTTACAGACTAATTTGTGAAGCACCTGGGGGTTGAAAGTGCTCACTATGCATCAAGATATGTTCCTTGGGGGGTCTAGTTTCCAAAATGTGGTCACTTGTGGGGGAGGCTCCAATGTTTAGGCACACAGGGGCTCTCCATATGCGACATGTGTCCGCTAACAATTTGAATGGAAAATTAGCTCCAATAGTTAGCGGACACCATGTCGCATATGGGGAGCCCCTATGTGCCTAAACATTGGAGCGCCCGCACAAGTCACCCCATTTTGGAAACTAGACACCTCAAGGATTATATCTAGGGGTATAGTGAGCATTTGGAACCTACAGCTACTTCACAGAATTTGATAATGTCATATTGAACATTTTCTTTTTTTTTTTTTTACACAATTTGTCACTTTTAGAGCATGTGCACAAGATACGGAGACACTGTGTCCTGGTTGTCTCCTCCCCTGCATATTTTTTTTAGTATTTCTTTATTAAATTTTAAAAAAAAAACGACGTGGGGCTTCGCCATATTTTCGGTCCAGCCAGGTACAGCAGGCAGCTACGGGCTGCCACCAACCCCTTCTGCCTAGTTTTACCTGGCTGGAAACCAAAAATATAGGGAAGTCCCTTTTTTTAAAAATTTCATGAAATAATTTTTTAAAAAAATGGCGTGGGCTTCGCCATATTTTTGGGCCAGCCAGGTACAACTAGGCAGCTGGGGGCTGGAATCCTCAGCGTAGGGAGGCCCAAGCTTTCTGGGCCCCCCCCGCTGTGAATTGCAGCCCGCAGCCGCCCCAGAAAATGGCGCATTCATGGAAGCGCCATTTTCTGGCGCTGTATCCAGCTCTTCCAGCTGCCGTGTAGCGGTGGCAGACTGGGTAATAAGGGGTTAATGCCAGCTTTTTCTCAGCTGGTACTAAGCCCGAGATTCATAACGTCTGGCCAATATTAGACCGGACCATTAGGAATCTCTAGTAATTTGTAAAAAAGACACAAGACGGAGAAAAATATTTTTATTAGAAAAAAAACACAAACACTACTTGGACTCCATCTTTATTATTCATTCTTCGTCCGACGTAGTCCAGTGGGAAGGTCCGACGTAGTCCAGTGGGAGGTCCCGCGACGATTCTCAGTTTTATAGCATATGGGACATCCCCCATATGCTATAAAAGCAGGTTCATTGTCAGGAGGATGACAGGTCATGAACTCAGTGAGTTCTTGACCTGTCAGAATCCTCGGGTCACAAGGGGTTAACTGTGCTCTTCATGGCGGTCTCCACATCAGGTCAACATAAGTGGTGATCTATCAGGATCTGGGATCCACAGGATCCTGGATCACCATGATGGTGATCTGATGTGGAGATAACCAGAAGAGCACAGTTAACAAGGGTTAACTGTGCTCTTCATGGTGGTCTCCACATCAGATTACCATCAGTGGTGATCTATCAGGATCCTGGGATCCACAGGGATCCTGGATCACCACTGATGGTGATCTGATGTGGAGATCACCATGAAGAGCACAGTTAACAAGGGGTTAACTGTGCTCTTCATGGTGGTCTCCACATCAGATTACCATCAGTGGTGATCTATCAGGATCCTGGGATCCCACAGGGATCCTGGGATCACCACTGATGGTGATCTGATGTGGAGATCACCATGAAGAGCACAGTTAACAAGGAGTTAACTGTGCTGTTCATGGTGGTCTCCACATCAGATCACCATCAGTGGTGATCCCAGGATCCCAGGATCCCTATGGGATCCCAGGATCCTGATAGATCACCAGTGATGGTGATCTGATGTGGAGACCACCATGAACAGCACAGTTAACCCCTTGTGACCCGAGGATTCTGATAGGTCATGAACTCACTGAGTTCATGACCTGTCATTCCCTGGGCCGCACAGCAGGGGTTAACAGAACAGCGGCGCGCCCGTGCGCGCACACCAGGGTGCGCGCACAGCTGGTGTGCGCGCACAGAGGAGGCGCGCGTCTCAGAGGAGAGCAGCAGGAGCCGCCGGCAGGAGAAGCCCCAGGACCGGAGGACCCCGGGACCGGAATCAGGATCGTTGGTAGGTAAGAGTGGTGAGGGGGAGGTGGGGGGGACTTTACTGAGGAACGGGGGGTCTGCAAACTCCATCCGATGTGATGTTTGATCACATCGGATGGAGTTTAGAGGCGGCGGGGCCGGCATATGGGCACCAGGGAAGGAGGAATGTGGTTACCGGACACCGGGCACCGGGGGAGGGAGCGGGGGGTGTCCGGAGGCTGGGGGACCCAGAGGGGGACTAAGGAGCACCGGGGGAGGACATTCCCATGCAGCCTGACATGTGTGACATGTCAGGCTGCATGGAGATGCAGGGAAGGCAGCGCACCGCCTCCATTTTTGAATGGTACGGGGGGGGGGGGGGGGGGGATGGAGGTGTAGGGGGCCCGGGGGGGGGGCTCGAGGGGTCTTAGGGGCCTTAGGGGTCAATGGATCACTTTGATCCGACATGTGTTTTCATGTCGGATCAAAGTGAAAGCATTTTTTTAGAAAGCACTTTCACTTTTGTAATGTGATGATCGGTAAACGGTGTTTACCGGTCATCACATTACAGGTGCGGGTACAAAAGGAGCTAATTACTAATCTCTAGGGTGTCAGCTACAATCGGTACGCTGACACCCTAGAGGTATTAGCTCCAGGGGCGGCGCTACAGGGCTTTTTCTAGCAGTACGTCTACAGACGTACGGCTGGGCTTTAGTACCCTTTTTTTCGGACGTCTGTAGACGTACGGCTGTCGTCTAGGGGTTAAAAAAAAAAAAAAAAACAAAACAAAACAAAAAAAACAGCAGTGGAGAGACTGCAGGTTAGCGGGCTGCAGTCAGTTTGCACACCAGATTCTGACCTAGGGCTTCCTGAATCTCAAAAAATGTCCCATTGCAGAGTCCTGGTATGGGCCTTAGCCCAGTGGACTCCCAGTATGCAAGCCATGAGAGACCCTAGGAGTGACACGGCTTTTGTCAGTCATAGTCCGTGATTCTATGGCATTTCTCACTAGTGTCTGGATCTTAGTCACTGTCTGGTGGAAGCCGACATTCTTGAACATCTGAGTCCAATAGAAGCCCTAGAAAAATCTGAGAAGTAGATTGAGTCAGTCTTGACTTGTCCAGGTTGATCAGGAAACCCAGATTTTGCAACATCTTGAGGACTTGATCAGAACAATGATGTTAGTCTTTCAGATTATCAGGAAATCATCTATATACGGCACAATCAGAACCCGTTGCTCCAAAGATGGACCAATACCTCAGAGATCACCATGGCGAAAATTCGAGGGGCGATTGCTATGCCAATATTGAAAGTGCATGATCTGTGAATCCACCTGAACTGCTACCCAGAGCAACTGCTGGGACTGGATGCATATGGGAATATGCCAAGAAATCCCTTAGGTCCAGAACTACCATGTGCCATCCTAGAAAGAGCAAATTTACTGCAGACCCAATTGACTCCATTTTGAAAGTCGGAACCTCGAGATTCAGGTCCTTCAGGTTCAAGATAGTTCTGAATGAACCATCTGTTTTTTTGTTTTTTTGTTTGTTTTTTTTACCAGGAAGAGAGGGGAGTAATACTCTCCTGGGACAGAACTCGCACTAGGACTGTTTTGTCCAGGAGACTTCAGACTTCGTTCTCCAGCGCCAACTGTTTTTCTTGGGATGCTCTGGGAGGAGTGATGAGAAAACTGGATGGAGGAAGATGTGGAAACCAGAGCTTCATGCCCGTTTTTAATGAGATCTAGGATCCAGCTGCATGAAAAAATCCGTACCCAGGCCAGGAAGAGAGCAGACCTCACAACTGGGGAGAACTCACTTGGAGGCCTTCTTAGAGTCACAGGAAGACCCCTTAAACATGAATCCTCTTCATTCCCTTTTCCTGTCGGACCAACTGGACTGGTCTTTTTGTGGGGAATACTTCCTCAAGTATTGTCTGGTCCGAAAGGGCTTTTTGAAGGAAGAATAAGACATCAGGGAATTTCTTTTTCTTATCCCCTGCTTTCTCCAGGATGACATTAAGGGCCGCACCGAATAAATATTCCCCTTCACAAGGAAGAAGGCTAAACTTATTCTTTGTCTGTAGATCCACCGGCCAATTTTTCAACCACAACGCGCTCCCGGCTGCATTAGAGGAAGCTGCAGATCTTGCTGCTAACAATCTGCGGAAGCATCTGCCAGGAACGCTGCAGCCACTTGCATGACAGGGACTGAGGCCAGGACTTCCTCTCTAGGAACCCTGTCCTTTAACTGGCTAACAAGCTGATCCAGGGAGAAACCATCACTGATCTGGAAGACCAGATGGCCGCAATACCTGCTCTCAATCCTCCCGCTGATGGCTCAGGTGGTTTTTTTTTAAGAAATTGGTCAGCTTTTTTTGTCAAGGGTACCCAGGTCTGCGAATGGCAGAATATTTTCTCGAGGCTTCTGCAACTGCCACATATAATTTAGGGGCTTTATCCCAAGAAGAGCAAAAAGCTTCCTCAAAGGGATACTTACATTTCATGAAGGCCGTTGAAGTGCCTTCCCACCTGGCTTCTTCCACTCTCTGGTTACCAGGGCCTGGATTCTTTCATGCAGGGTAAAAGGACTACGTTTTTTTCTGCCCCTAGCCTCCAAACATTAAGTCTAGCTTAGATGGTTGCATTTTCTCTTCCTCAATCCCCATTGTAGATCGGAAGGCTTTAACAAGGTCTGACCTATCCGAATCTTCTAAGGGCTGGAGGGGACACTTTAGAAGAGGAAGTCAACTGTTTTCCGAGAGAACGTTCTAAAGGTATTCTCAACTTCAGACCTAATTAGGGACTGCAGGCTGGAAAAGAATCCTGGTGACTCCTCAGTAATGGTCTGCTCTATACAGGACACAAGGCGACCAGGACATCACAATCACAGAGCCTACAGTGCAAGTGTTTAGATTTAGCAGATGACACTTTTTTTTTTTTTTAGTTTAAGGAAAGAAAGAAAAAAGACAGGAAAACGTTCAATAAAATGACATTCTCTGAGTTCTCGCACCCATCAGATGTGAAGAGGTACCGAAGCCAGGGAAGGACCCTTGTCATGTGACAATTCTCCTCTGATGGTCTTGTGGGAAAAATGGCTGCTGCTGCGGTGAGTCTTTCTTTTCTGAGTGTCTCTGCTGGAGCATCTGTCCCACTCACGGCTGCTAGTGCACTCAACAGCACTGTGGAAGCACTTTGCACTTTGGAGCCGATACTAAAGGATACTGTGTTACAGTCATTGCCTGCTGTCTGGAGCAATCACTGACAGGAGGCTAATGAAGCACTGAGGCACCGCTCCCTCCCGGCCTCCTGCCTTTTATCAGCACACGTGTCTTCGGCTTCCCACAGGCCGCCTCACGGCCTAAACCCGAAAGTTCGGGTGCGTAACAACCAAAGTGCTCGTCATCGGGGCCGCACCTCATGTGCACATACCTGGAAGACGGCAGCCGCCAATCAAAGGGCGTGGCATCATGGGCCCACCCACGGAAATCCGGCGCACTCGTCACCCAGCCCCCAGTTTCCGGCCGTGTGCGTGCGTAGCCCTAGAAACCGGTGGACGCCACACCGCATGGCACCACCTGAACCCACCCCAAGAGACCCACAAGCCACCTCCAGGACCAGGAGAACAACTCTTGTGCTGGATGTCACAGGGCCCGCTCTTAGTGAGTGGGTGCGGTCATGGACTCCGTAAAACACGATTACCGGTAACTAATCTCAGATTTTCCTAATGCCATGACAGCACCCACAGAGACTTTCAGAGATCATCACCTGAGAGTTACCACAGTATTAAGAGCGGATATCCTGAAATCAAGGTCATCAGAAAAAAGACAGATGAAGGCGAGTGTCTGAAGAACGTGGAAGGTTAGACGCAGGGCTGCCGATGACTGTGCAGCACCCATGAGACACATGGCGGCACTACATGGACCATGGGATCGCGCCATCCACCCCTGTGGGAAGGGGGTGTAGACTGACTGGCAGGGCTCCCCAATGCTGCCACTGAAGACCCAGATTGCTGTCTCCACAGGCACCACACAAACATCAGGACCGAGGTACTCCTTTACTGCTGTAGGTTCCACATGAGGACAGGACACCAACTGAGGAGGTGAGGGGGACCGCCCCTTTTTATCTAAGTTCCTTGTGATGTAGGCTGATCCCCTCTTTCAGTGGATGCTGTCATGGCAATAGGAAAACCACATGTATGTTAACCCTTTAGGTGGTTCACAGGCATTAAAATGTTACGTTTTCCCAACAAAAGCCCCTAAGGCCAATAGGAGAAAAAGAACTGAACAATTTGGTGCAATTTCCCCTGAGAAAATCAATACTCCACATGTGGTGGAAAAAAAAAAAAAAAAAAAAAAGTATTTGAAGCACAGTGCAAAGCTCAGAAGGAAGGAGTGCAGATTTAGCTACAATAGTTTGGGGTGCATTTTGGGCAGGGTGGATAAAAATTAAAAAAAAAAAAAAATGTAAAAAAAAAATTTAAAAAAAAACGGATTTTTTTTTTTTTTATTTACGGTAAATTGGATTTTTTCAATAAACTGCTTTTTGAAGAAAATATTTTACCATCCAAAGGTTCTTCCATCATGAGATAAAGCTGAGTTGTTTAACTCAGTAGAATAAAAACTGTATATGTGTAACATTCACAATACCATGCTCTTCCAGAGGTTTCTGTAGGATTAGTGGGCAGTTTCTCTCCTATATTATCACAGACGCTCTCTTTACTTACGCAGTTCTCAAAACTGAATTTGACTCCGCAGAGGTCCCAGCCTCTTCTTCATGGCAAAAATGTTACAACATGAACAGAGTTGAGAAAAAGACCTTAATCCTATTGTTCTACAAACCTATGAATACAGAATCAACCCCTTCAGTGCCAAGCCCAAGAAGTTAGACAATATGTTTCTGATTGTTTGGAGTGGAATAGATCTGCACAACACAAGAAGAATGTGAATCTAAGTGTGAGGAGGAGGAAGGGCAAGCAGACAAGAAAATGAAAGTGAAACTTTGAGCACAATACTGCAGCATAGCCACAGACAGACAAGTCTGGAACTGTTTGTGTGTACGATCTGAGGTTTATTACATTCTTTCCTTATAATGGCAGCAGGCTGTAAGAGAGACCCAGTTTGGGAATATTTTAATGAAGCTCCTTCGCCTATCGGTAAGGCAGGCATGCGTGCAAAATGCAAACGATGCAACAAAGAGATGCAAGGCCTGGTGGCGCGAATGAGGCAACATCATGAAAAGTGCGGTGATGAAGATGACCAAAGAAACACTTCTGAACAGGCAGGATCTTCAGGTTGGTAAACATTTTTATTGAATCCTATTTCTAAAGACTGAACTGTCAGTGTGAGAAAAATTATATTTCTTATTATTACTGCATGTTACTGTCATTTGGTACAGTTATGAAGAAAAACAAAGATTCCTTTTGGGGCAGGGGCAGTGATGTGTTGTGTACAATAAGCAGAAATTGTATAATAAACAATAAAATAACAGCATTGACTTTTTTTGTTTAGGGGAATTCATGGATTCTGGAAACTATCCACCTCCAAGATCACCATATCCTGTTCTACAGTTTCAGAGTTATCCATCCAGGATAGTGCTTCATTAGCAGCAGCATCATCATCAGACACCCACAGCCACATATCACCATCACCCAAAAGGAAGAAAAAAACCTTTACCTCCTGGAACCACCATAGATAGGTTTGTGATAAGAACTAGCAGATTAGAAAAAGAGTTGATTGATGAAAAAATTGCCCAGTTTATTTATGCAACGAACTCTTCTTTCCGTCTGACTGAGAACCCACATTTCATTAATATGGTTCAGTCACTGAGACCAGGATACAGTCCACCCAGCAGAGCTGATGTTGCAGGGAAACTGCTGGATCAAGTGCATGACAGAGAAATGGAGCAATGTGCAACAGCTCTGGAGGGTAAAATTGTTAACCTAAGTATTGATGGGTGGAGTAATGTTCACAATGATCCTATTGTAGGTGCTTGTATAACAACAGAAGAAGGTAAAGTCTTCCTTGCACAAACAACTGATACGTCAGGAAATGCACACACAGCAGAATACTTACAAGAAGTGGCAGTAAAAGCTATAACGACATGTGAACAAAAATTCAAATATCTAGTACGCAGTTTGGTCACTGACAATGCTGCAAACGTATCCAAGATGAGAAGAGATTTAGAAGAGCAGGGAGGGAATACAAAGCTGCTAATAACATATGGTTGCAGTGCTCATTTGCTGCACCTCTTAGCCAAAGACTTAAGTGTTCCAGAAATAAAGGCTAATGTTGTTGAAATTGCTAAATACTTCCGTAATAATCATTTTGCTGCAGCAGCTCTGAAAAGGATGGGTGGAACCAAGCTAACGCTCCCACAAGATGTAAGATGGAACTCTGTGGTGGACTGTTTTCAGCAGTATATCAAAAACTGGCCTATTCTGATGACACTTTGTGAAGAAAATCGAGATATAATAGATGGCACTGTCACGGCCAAAATCCTCAACATTGAGCTTAAGAGAAATGTTGAACATATGCTGAGCTTCCTGAAACCCATCTCTCAAGCTTTAAACAAAATACAGAAAAATAGCTGTTTTATTGCGGATGCTGTTGAAATTTGGAAGGAACTGAGTGAACACTTAAAAACAGAACTACACATGGACAGAATTAAATTACAAGCAGTAAACAAACGAATGGGACAACCCACTGACTCCAGCTCATTTTTTGGCAAATATTGTCAATATCCAATATCAGGGTCAAAACCTAAGTGCTGAGGAAGAGGAGTTAGCTATGACATGGGTATCCAGCAATCATCCATCTTTAATGCCAACTATAATAAACTTCAGAGCTAAGGGGGAACCATTCAAGAAATATATGTTTGCTGAAGATATTTTAAGGAAGGTCACACCAGTAAACTGGTGGAAGTCACTTAAGCGCTTGGATTTAGAGACTGTTCAAGTAATGATTTCACTTAACAGCAGTAGCTTCTTCTGCAGGCATTGAAAGAATATTTCTTCCTTTGGACTCATTCATTCTAAATTGAGAAATCAGTTGGGACCCAATAAAGCAGGAAAGCTTGTTTTTCTTTTCCAGATTATGAATAGGAACAAAGAAGATCATGATGAAGATGACGACAAGTGAGCTACAGAGGACAGCAGGGACAGTAGTATTTAAATTTTTCATGTGTCGGCTGGGCTGACAGTCTAAGTTTCTTAACATATATATATATATTTTGTTTAGCCAAATTAGTTAACAAACATGGATGTTTGTTTAAGCAAATAACTTATGCTGTAATGTTGTTATTGTTTCAGTTGAATAAATCTATTTAAATTGTTATTAAGGTCAGGATTATTTTTCGCCTTCCTAAGTACAACAGAACAGTGGTGTCCAAATATGAATGATTAACCCATTAATCTGGGGAGAAAAAAGTAATATAAAAAGTGATTCTAAAAATCTTCATCTACTTGCATGTTAAAGTAGCAAGAACTAGTTTAGGTAGAAACTTTGATTTAAATCACTGATTTAAATCAAGCCTTACTGACTAGTGATTTAAATCAGTTAGATTTAAATCAAATCCACCCTGATTTTGGGTGCAGTGATCATAACGGCACCATGGGCAGCAAGGTACCCCCCAATTACATCTAATCATTGGTGGCACAACCTACAAATAACATCCCTCTCACAGCTTCTGCCCTTCTGATACACCAAATCTGTTATAGTATTAGGAAATAATGTGCCAATATCCCAATAATACGTGTGTCTCATATACAGCTACTTACTAGTTTTATCAATTAAACTCTGAGCTTGCTCTTCCATCCATTTCTGATAGTAATCTTTTACATTTTCCTTGTGCTTCCTTCCACTGCAATGGGTCTTGCGAACTGATGGCTAGATCAGGAAAGTAAGGTTTAATTTATGGTGCATGTTAAACATTCAACTTTTATCTGGGATATATGGTAAGTGGAGGAATACAAGACCACAATTCATGGTGCCCCAACCATGGGGAGCAAATCCTGACAGACAGCCATGATGGTACTCTAAAACAACGCAGTGTTCCACAGTTCTATCATCCCCATGTGCTATTACTTGGAACTAAAAACAATTCAGAAAAGCTCCAGCACCCGGGTTTAAATTGCAACTTTTTTTCGTTTAATATAGATTGTGACAGAACAAAAATAAAACAAAAAACCCAAATAAACATAGCCTGGGACACATATGGAAAGAGAAACAGCCTCATCTTACAATACAAAATACAAGTTCTTCAAACGACTAAGGGCATTGTCACCATAAACGTGCAAGATGAAGACCCAGATGGTCTTTTGTGCTTTTAAAGGGAAGCTGTCACCTCCATTTCAACCTATCCACTTTCCTATTACTACTCTAACTCTCCCGCTCTGCCCCAAATGTGCCCTGTGACTGTAATAAAACGTTTTTATTACTTACTCATTACAATAATTAACAGGGGGCCACCATTCCTAGCCCCCCTGGGCAGCCTCTCTCTGTCAGCTGTGATGAGCAGACTTAATGTGCTCCATAAAGCATGCGTACTGCGCAGCTTGAAGTGTGGCTACAGAGTAGCGGAAATGACACGTTCGGCGTCATACCCGGAACTCTGCAGAGCGGAGTGAAACAGGCGGGGGGGGGGGCAAGGCGCGCATTGGGACATCAATATCACACTCATCAGGGTGTGTTCAACTAAACAGGAGGCGGTGAAGGGACAGACACAGGATTGCCTGGGGGGGGGGGGGGGGGCGTGGGGGAGGTTGGGCTAGTAACGGTAGTCCCCCGGATCATTAACATACGAATGAGTGTAATAAAAACGTTTTATTAAAACAGGTTCACAGTGGCACATTTACTTAGCGACGCACCCCCTCCAGGCATCTAAAAATAACAGCCACCTTCTGCAGCACTAAGGCTGCAGTCTGACAAGGTGTCTATAGCATTTATGCTCCCTTGATTCATAGAAATAAAGACTTTTATAAGATCTGTTTCAAACCTGACCGAAGACCGGGAGGCGGGTTTTCAAGTGTCTATCTCCCTCCTCTGTGGTGTCAGTCATTCCTCTCTGCTCTGTGTGCCGCCTCCAGTAATATACTGCACTACAGAGCTTTGTCAGGTCTGCTACAACATAGAGCTGCTGTTATAGGAGACCCCACAGTAGTAAATCTAGCCGGAGGACCCTGAGCACACAAAGCACTGCCTGCTACATTGAAACCTGCACAGCTCAAGGGCTGCTCTTTGTTTCTTGTACCCAGCAGCATTGCTCCTCAGCCCCTGATCTAAAGCACAAACTCAACTCTGCTGCATTGCTGACAGCTCAGCTCAAGGGCTGCTATGTAGCAGGCAGTGCTTTGTCTGCTCAGGGTCCTCCGGCTAGATTTACTACTGTGGGGTCTCCTATAACAGCAGCTCTATGTTGTAGCAGACCTGACAAAGCTCTGTAGTGCAGTATATTACTGGAGGCGGCACACAGAGCAGAGAGGGATGACTGACACCACAGAGGAGGGAGATAGACACTTGAAAACCCGCCTCCCGGTCTTCGGTCAGGATTGAAACAGATCTGATAGAAGTCTTTATTTCAATGAATCAAGGGAGCATAAATGCTATAGACACCTTGTCAGACTGCAGCCTTAGTGCTGCAGAAGGTGGCTATGTTATTTTTAGATGCCTGGAGGGGGTGACAGGTTCGCTTTAATGGTTTTCAAATAAAGATTGAAGAACTTTGTTTACATTCCTGGATTGAGGCTTCTACAATCTTTTTCTCATTTGAATTTTCTGATTAAAATAAAGTTTTAAATTAACTTTGTTTGTGGTAAAAACCCCTTTAATTAAGGCTCCTGTCAGTCTCTGCCATGGAAAATAGCCTATAGTAAGCAATGGGGTCTCTCCTCTGAAGTGAAGGAAAGCACAGTGACTGCCGGGTCCCCAGTGTTCAGCATTGACACAGCTGTAAACCTGAGCTATCAGCTAAGGCCAGCTTCACACCACGTTTTTTTTCGGGTACAGGGCTGTCCGGTGTGAACCTGACGGCCCTGGACCAGATTATGCCTATGGTGCCGGATGGGGCCCAGACGGCAGTGATTTGCAATCCGGTTTTGTACCTGTCCGGCAGCATCAGGCGCCATTCAAATTTTTGTCCCGGACACAAAAATCGCATCTTGCAGGATTTTTATGTACAGGGGAAAAAATTCTAACAAAAAATCTAAATTACTTACCGGTAATGTGTTTTTCATGAGCCACGACAGCACCACCTGAGAGATAGGACCGCCCATCCAAGACAGGAAACCTCTGAGATAAAAAGGCGGGACCTCTCCTGAACCTCAGTTTCGGTTACAGAGACCGGAGAGGGGAACCCAACAAATCATTAGTACACAACCAAAAGAACTCAACAAATCACACACCACCCCTCCAACAGGACCAACACCAACAGGCAATAGGGAGGGATGCGGTGGTGCTGTCGTGGCTCATGAAAAACACATTACCGGTAAGTAATTTAGATTTTTCCCTATCGCCACGACAGCACCACCTGAGAGATTTCAGAGAAAAGGAATTTAGGGAGGGACCACCGCTAGCAGAACACGTCTACCAAAGGTCACCACCATAGCGGCAGCAAGATCAAGCCTGACATGCTCGAAGAAAAGAGAAGGAGCAGCCCCACAGATCAAGTCTAAGGGGACAACAGCCACCCCCGCTCAGGAAGCAGCTACTGCCCTAGTGGAAGTGCACAAAGGCCCCCCCGGGACCCGCACCTGACCGGAAGAAGCAAGAGTGAAGGCTTCCCGCAACCACCAAGCAAGGGCACCCACGGACACTGCCTCACCCCAAGAGGCACCCCGAAAGAAAAAAAAAAACAAGAGGGACAGAGCCAGACGCCAGGCCGTGGCCCGACGAAGCAGGCAAGCAACTCCCACCAGACCAAGAACGTGTGGAGAACCACGTCCTTCAGAATTGTAGGAAGACCACAGAAGGAAGGGAGAACAAGCTCCCGCAGTCCGCGGAACATGAGAGCCACCTTGGGAAGAAGGAAGGAACCAGGTAGAGGATGACCCTGTCCAGCCGAACCAGAGAACAAGGCCCCACCACCGACAAGGCCAGGAGGACACAAAAAAAGGCCGGGGGACGGCAAGCCGCCGCCCAACAGGACCAACTGCAGAGGCAGGACCCTAGGCGAAGCACAAGAGAAAAGCCCAAAGGGAGGCGTGGTTAAGGCATCCAGAACTAAAATGAGACCCCAAGGAGCCACTTTTGGACAGGGAACAGGAGTGGCCCGCCCCCCGGCAGAACCGGAAAACCCACGACACCCCAGAAGACCCATCGAGGGAACAAAGGCACAGGCCCCCAAAGCCGAAAATCAGAGCTCCAGGGAATCGACCGAGACCAATCCGCCACCCGCTGGAGGAAGTCGAAAATTGCCGTCACAGGAGCCCACCGTCCGGACTCGTCCCTGAAGAAGACAGAAAAGGTAAACCACCCGGTACCAGAAAAAAACGGCGGCCGACCGGACCTCAGCACACGAACAAAGCCCCCAGAGAATCCCCCACGTGACCGGAGCAGCCTGGTCAAGTCCCACGCCGTCAGCCGGAGACCAGCGGAAGGGGGACCGGCCCCCGCAGGAGAGACTGGAAGAGGGGGAGAGTCCAGGGAGCCTGGATGGACAGGCGACCGAGCCAAAAGAACCAAGCTCCCCGGGCCAGAAGGGCGCCATCACGACGACCCTCGCCCTGTCCATCCTGACCTTCCGAAGCCCTGCAGGAACCTAACCAAGGGAGGGAAGGGACACAGAAGGCCCAAGGACCAGGGGATCAGTACAGCGTCCCCAGCAACGGGCCGGACTCCGGGAATCAGCGAACAGAATCCACACACCAGACCGTGCTCTCGAGAGGCAAAGAAATCCATCTCCAGAAGGCCCAACCAGGCCACAATCGGAGCAAAAAATAAAAAACTCAAATCCAGGGCCCACTGCTCCCGTTGGAGCAGCACCCTGCAGAGAAAATCCGGCCAGGAAGTTGCCACCCCCCTGCCTGCGAAGGGCAGAGAGGGAATCAGACGGGCGTTATAACAGCTGACAACGCCCCGCGTAACTACCATGAGTGCCTGGGCCCGGGTGTCCCCATGACGGAGCCAGGAAGCCATCCAACACACCGTAGCCGTAGAGGACACTAAGATGGTGCCCCCGAAGGGAAGTAAGGAACGCAGAACTGCCTTCCAAACAGCCAGGAACTCCCGCATAAGGGAGGACAGCCTGGAGAGGCGATGAGTCTCAGGCTGCCCCGAGCGGACAGGTCCCGAAGGAGCCAGGAACTGGCTTCCGTGGTAAGCATCGGAGACCGGACCACCCCACGGGACGCCCCCGGAGAGGCGCCCAGGGAGCAGCCCCCCCCAGAGAATCTAAAGGCGGAGGGGACAGAAAATCTATGCTTCCAAGGCCGCCCCTACCCCGAGCTGACGCTGGGGAACCATCCACAGAAGGGCCTGAGAGCGCAACTGTGCCCAAGGAACAGCGGGGATACAGGACGAGAGGGAGCCCAAGAGGGACACAGCCCTTAGAAAACCAACCGAGGAGAGCCCCTGTACTGCAGAAAGGGATGACCGAAGACGCCATGGCCTCGAGGTCAGCGGGGAGTCTCCCGACATTATGCCCGTGCGGGGTCTCTGGACTGCTTTCAGTCACGCCACGACCCCCGACGTCCAGAAGGAGGTAAAGCAGAGACTGGGAACCCAGAAATAACCCCAGAACCAGCTGACGCGTGGCGGGGAACAGCCTGGACCTTCCCAGATCAACAATCCAACCCAGCTGACCCAGGGAAGACCAAACCAGTCGCAGACGGCACAAACCCCAGGGGTCTCCCACAAGCCGCAATGTCCAGATATGGAATAATTAAACCCCGCAGACGTCGGAAGTGGCCTCACTACTGCCAGCAGTGCCGTGAAAAGCCGAGGAACCATCGCCAGGCCGAAGGGGAGAGCCTGGCACAGCAAGGCAGGGGAAGCCTCCCAAACTGGGGGAACATCAGAACTGCCGGTGGGGACGGGGAACCGAAACATTGCGTTATGCTTTCCGCAGATCCAGCCCCACCCTGAAACAATTTGGCAACCAACCCCGATTGTCAACTACCAAGTCCCCCTCAGGAACGAGCTCCGCACCAGAAAGCTGTTCCGGGGATTCAGGGGTATAAAAGTCTGGAACGAACCGACTGGCTGTGGCACGAGAAACAGCGGGGAACAGAACCCCCTGCCGCAGGCGGCTGGAGGAACCGGGGAAACCCCCTTAGTCGCACAAGGGCCCGTAACCCCCTTATCAGAAAAGCGCCTTCTCCTGAACAGCGGACAGACACAATCACCAGGGGCCCCCAGGAGCCGAAGCGAACCCCAGTGTCAACCAGTCACTGAGAAGAGCGAGAGCTCCCTTGCAAGCCCCAACCCCGGAGCCGGCTGGGAGAAAGGGTCAAGCCTTCCTCCTGGAGCGAGCCGTCACTGATACTGGAACTACTCGCCAAAGGAGGAACCCCTGAACCAAAAAAAAAAAAAAAAAAAAAAAACCTCCGACTACATGCTTCCCCCTTGGCCCAAGAACTTCGGGTCCGACTAGGGGACCTCCGTTTAGCAACCGAGGTTCACGTAGGGGGAACGGCCCCGGAAGGCGAGAGCCGGACCCCCGGAGCCATTGCTGCCAATTCCACGAGGAATCCGCCAGTAAAGCTGTCACAGTAAGAGTCAAAAGGAGAAAGACCAGGTCTCCGCCGTAGGAGACCCATCCCTCACTTGCCAACTGCTGCAACCAAAACACGAGCCAAAAAAATGCTAGCAGTGGATTCCCAGGAATTACGCCAGTAGCCTAAAAGGAAGGAGAGCCCTTCCAAACAGGCTTAGTCCCGGAGCTAAAATGTTTTCCTGGGCCCTCAGATTTAAGGGAAAAGTCCGTCTCTGCGTGGAAGACAGATCACTGAACCTCAAATCCGCCACCAAAGAGGGGCCACGGCCATCCACCAACCCCACAGGCGAACAGACCGCTGTAAGCAAAAAACAGTGCATTACGTGGAACCCACGGCGTCCCCTCTCCGCTGTCCACAGAGGAGGAGGACCCGGAGGAGGAGGACGACGAGGAGGACGAGGCAGAGGATGAGCAAGACCTGCGGCTCCCCCCAGTGTAAACAACGAGCGGCACGGTCAGTACCAGAGGAAGAGCCCAAAGCCTTCTGCCGCATATGTCCCCCATCCATCCCGGCCAGCTGCAGGGACGGAAAAGGCCTCCCACACTAAAGCTCTAAGGCTAGAGGCCAGACTGGGAACCTCGCTCCGTACAGTTTCCGCAATACAAGGGGCACACAAATCCTTAACACAATCCTTAACCTAATCCTCTGGAAGAGGGACTTTGCAGAAACCACAGACTGTATGTCGATGCTTAGACGCCTTCTTCTAGCCGTCCTAGAAACAAGCAAGAGGGTGTAGTAAATACCTATAGCACAGCCCGAAGGCACTCACCCAACCAGAGGCATACCGACTTCCGGGGGGCTTTCGGGTCCACATCCTGTCTGGACCCTTCAGAGAGGACCTGTGGCTGCCAGCATGTAGTAGCTCCCTTGGGTCGGGAGGAGTCACGGACTGTTCCTCCGTTGTGGCTGGCGCTGTCCTCCATACTCTGCCCCACACCGCCGGCTGCAGCTGCGGCGTCTCCCAGCTGCCGAACGCTGGGCGCCGCCATCTTGGGCTGTACTGCGCAGGCGCGGAGCGTCACTTCCGGTCCGCGCCCCGAAACCGGAAGTAGCGGTTCCCGGCGCGAAAATTCAAAGCTGCCGCCGGGAACCCGCTCCCAGGCCCCTGACAGACCCAGGAACGCTGCGCCAGGCAGGGACTTACCCCTCTAGAGGAACCTGTTCACCCGGGGCACAATCATGCCGGACAGCCACCAATCCTGCAGCTGCGACGTCCGCGGGCGGCAACAAGGGTCGAGAACCGGCCGCTGGTGGCCCTCTCCAGACCCTGTGCCCTCCACCACCGCAGGGGATACCCCGTGGAGGAGCTTCTGCACCCAAGTCCGGAGCCACTGCCTAGGTAAGGACAGCTTCTTCCAGCTACCGGGTCAGGCCAGGACCGCATGAGCTTCAGAGGTCTCCCACCTCCAAGACAGGAAACCTAAACTGAGGTTCAGGAGAGGTCCCGCCTTTTTATCTCAGAGGTTTCCTGTCTTGGATGGGCGGTCCTATCTCTCAGGTGGTGCTGTCGTGGCGATAGGGAAAATCGGATCCTGCCAGATCCTCCCGGATCCAATGCAATTCGGCATCCCCCCAACATGGGAGTCTATGGGCACTAGATCGCACTGGAGCCGACAGTAAATTGGATCCGGCTGCTGGACGTTCAAGTACAGCATTGGCCGTCGCTGACTTCAGCACCTGGAGAGTTCCCTGCTGAAATTTCAGAACCGCGGCTAGCTCCCCACTAGCCACGAATCTGAAATTTCAGCACTTGACAGCGGCAGCAGCTGCACACTGCCGATTCCGGCAGAAAACAGGATCAGAGGGCATATTTGCCCTCCAGTTCTGTTTGTCCGGGAGCTGTCATGCGGTGTCCAGTGCATCCAGCAAAACACCGGACACAGCCCGACAGCTCAAAAATCGTGGTGTGAAGCCAGCCTGAGACTTGAGCAGAACAGGTGGCATGTTGCCTGCAGGTTGTGCGCCCATGGCTTAGAGATACAATATGTGTGTGTGGGGGGGGGGGGGGGGGGGGGTAGAGGCAGCGCACCGAAAATTAGCCATGTCAGATTCAGGGCTGTGGAGTCAGTATGTCAATCCTCCAACTCAAGATTCCTTAATTTCTCTGAATCAGACTCAACCAAAATGGACACAGACTCCATGACGCCACAGCCTTGGTCACATTACAAGCCTTATTTCAGTTCTCCTGATAACCGAATGTCAGATTGGAATTGCTCCTGTTCATGTGTTCTGTATATGTCTTTAACCAAAGAATAAAGGTAATTTTTGCTCATCTGAGTGCTGAACTTTCACAGGGCAGTGTCCAGTCTGTGGAATAAACCTCTCCTTTCTGTCATTAATCACACTTATGTCTGCTTTGTACTCACTCTGCAGGGAGATCAGGGCTGTTACAATCTCACACAGGAGCAGCCTGCCTGTGCTGGACTACAGCTGTGTCAGAATAATGACAACTAGCTCTCATCTCACTGTACAGGGAAAGGAACTCAAGTATGATCTGGACACTGAGCTCTAATCTCTACACAGACAGTGTGGAGGGGCAATCTAGCAGAACTGACAGAAGAGTGTGTAATGTGACACAGCTAAACTCCGCTGTGCTGCCACACCTCATCTGAAAGGTATTTGTCACCAGTGATTTCTAATCATACGAGATGTTAGACCCGGGTGTCTCATTATCCAGCCAAGTGCGTCTGCCATAAAAGTCTAAGCAAAATACTTAAGCGTAACCTTAGTTTTAATTTTTATTTTATAAATCAATAGTTCACATGAAAATAATCAAATTTATTATACATCTTTGAAAAATTTACCCCTTTCTTTGCAAAATTGATCAGTCATCAACATTCTCAAGTCTGAGGTAAAATCTATATTCAGTGAAGAATTTCCCATTACCGAGATAGTGGATGGCAGATGTTACTGATGAGATTCTATGATAACGGGAGGCGACGGAGCTCCATCCCCACTATGTAGATTCTTCTCTTGGTATCGCAGACTTGGACCTATCCTGGATCTCGTCATATCTAACAGACGAGACTTTCAGCATCTCCCTCCCACACACCACCTCCTCCTCCTCCTCATCTCCCGTCCATCTGTAGATGTTCTCTAAGGCTCAGTTCTAGGACCCCTACTCCTCTCCATTTACACCTTCAGCATGGGCCAGCTCAGAGTCCCTCGGCTTCCAGCATCATCTCTACGCTGATGACAAGCAGGTCTACTTCAGTACCTGATATCACCAAAACAAGAATCCCACAATATCTGTCGGCTATTTCATCCTGCTCTGCTCGCTTTCTAAATCTGAACATTGACAAAACAGAAATAATCTTTACCCCATCTCATTCTACCCCCCCACCAGACCTATGCACCAAAGTCGATGGCTGCTCATTCTCCCTAGCCCTGCATGCTCGCTGCCTTGGGGTAATTCTTGCTCTGTCTTCTTCAAGCCACATACCCAAGTCTTTCCACCTTATGCCGACTGCAACTTGGAAATATTTTCCGGATTCATACATTCTTTAACCAAGAATCTGCAAAAACACTTGTGCATGCCATCATCTCCTGCCTCAACTACTGCAACCTACTGCTCTGTGGTTGCCCTTCCAACACTCTTTCACCCCTTCACTTCACTGGCTTCCCACTGCCCAGACACCAGTTCAAAACCATGACATACAAAGCCATCCATAACCTGTTCCCCTCTCTGCCATGATCTCCCGATACTTACCTGCATGTAACCTCCGATCCTTACAAGGTCTCCTTCTCTACTCCCCTCTTATCGCCACTTCCAACAGTCACATACAAGATTTTTCCCATGCATCCCCCATAATCTGGAACCATCTGCCCCAACACAGACTCTCGCCTACTGTGGAAAACTTAAAATGGAACCTGAAGAACCACCTCTTCCAACAAGCCTACAACCTGCAGTAACCTTCTGTCCATTAAACCACCGCACAAACAGCTCTTCCCAATCCTAGTGTATCCTCACTGATCCCTTACATATTGAGCCCACGTGGGCAGGGTCCACTCCTCCAGCATCAGTCTGTGCCTTGTATGGTTCATAAATATTGTACTGGTACTGTACTATATATGTATAACCCTTTTCACATGTATAGCACCATGGAACAATTTGAGCTATAATAAATAATTTTGCAATATGTGGGGCCAGAATGAAGCATGGAGGAGGAGGTGTGATGGTGTGGGGGTGCTTTGCTGGTGACTGTTGGGGATTTATTCAAAAGTGAAGGTATACTGAACCAACATGGCTACCACAGCATCTTCAGGCGGCATGCTATTCCATCCACTTTGCGTTTAGTTGGACCATCAATTATTTTTCAACAGGACAATGACCCCAAACACACCTCCAGGCTGTGTAAGGGCTATATGACCAAGAAGGAGAATGATGGGGTGCTACGCCAGATAACCTGGCCTCCACAGTCACCAGACCTGAAACTAATCGAGATTGTTTGAGGTGAGCTGGATCGCAGGGTGAAGGCAAAAGGGCCAACAAGTGCTAAGCATCTCTGGGAACTCCTTCAAGACTGTTGGAAGACCATTTCTGGTGACTACCTTTGATGCCTTCAGATTCCCTTGTGACATATCTGGTGAAAGCCTGTACGGTTGTGAGTACAATGGTGTTTATGTTTCTCTCTCTTATTTCTAGCCAGAGTTATGATAAAAAATGTAAAGCCATACCAGGCCAAAATTCGCACTTTAAAACTTTAAAAATCTGTAAAAAAAAATTAACTGATAAAGAAAAAAAATTCAAAACTATTTGTAATTAACTAAAGTTGTACTTCATACAGAAAGAAAATTAAAAAAAAATCATACTTGGATCACTTGATATGGAATGACCCTTTAACCAAAGCTTTAAAATCAGATTCTTCTTCACAAGAAAACATGCTAGAAATGTACACGGAACAAGGGAAGGAACTTACCGAGTCATGAGTGAGGTAGGTGTCACAGTAATCACAGTAAAATCTGTACAGAAAGGAGAGACAAGAGATGAATTAGGAGTCATCCCATGTATTGGCTGTAGGGCCCCTTTCACATTAGCGGTTCTGTCCGAATACAGCCGACCCACCGCATCTGCCACCTAACGGCCGACTTGCGGAACACTGGCAGCAAGCCCCTATTCATGCTCTATGGGGCCTGAGGCAAGTGCAGTTCTGCCGTGATCCAGCAGTTGTGGAAAAAAATGCAGCTAGCAGAAAATTTTTTCTCGGCCACAAGTGCCGAATCAGCAGCATCAAGCAGAACCGCACTTGTTGCACCCTACCGCAGGCCCCATAGACAATCCATGTGGCTTGCTGCAAGTCGGCCGTTAGGTGGCAGATGCAGTAAACCTGTCGCAAATTAAAATAAACGCTGATGTGAAAGGGGCCTAAGAGGCATGGGGAATCAGCAAGTCAGGCCTCAATGGAAGTCAACTCATAAGCTGAAAGAGGGAGCAGCCCAAGGTGAGAGCTTAACCATTGCTAAACAGTCCCAGAAAGGAGGGGGCTGGGGACAAACACCTCACGCACAGCTACGGGTATATAGGAAGGGGTCAGCTCACCCACAGCTACAGGTATATGGGGGGGTGTCAGCTCACCCACAGCTACGGGTATATGGGGTGGGTGGGGGGGGGTCAGCTCACCCACAGCTACGGGTATATGGGGGGGGGGGGGGGGGGGGTCAGCTCACCCACAGCTACGGGTATATGGGGGGGGGGGGTGGGGTCAGCTCACCCACAGCTACGGGTATATGGGGGGGGGGGGGGTCAGCTCACCCACAGCTACGGGTATAGGGGGGGGTCAGCTCACCCACAGCTACGGGTATATGGGGGGGGGTCAGTCACCCACAGCTACGGTATATGGGGGGGGGTCAGCTCACCCACAGCTACGGGTAATGGGGGGGGGGGGGGGTCAGCTCACCCACAGCTACGGGTATAGGGGGGGGGGGGTCAGCTCACCCACAGCTACGGTATAGGGGGGGTCAGCTCACCCACAGCTACGGTATAGGGGGGGGGTCAGCTCACCAAGCTACGGTATAGGGGGGGTCAGCTCACCACAGCTACGGTATAAGGGGGGTCAGCTCACCACAGCTACAGGTATACAGGGGGGGTCAGCTCACGCACAGCTACGGTAGGGGGGGTCAGCTCACGCACAGCTACGGTATAGGGAGGGGGGGGGTCAGCTCACCACAGCTACAGGTATAAGGGGGGGGTCAGCTCACGCACAGCTACGGTATACAGGAGGGGGTCAGCTCACGCACAGCTACGGGTATACAGGAGGGGGTCAGCTCACGCACAGCTACGGTATACAGGAGGGGGTCAGCTCACGCACAGCTACGGTATAAGGAGGGGGTCAGCTCACGCACAGCTACGGTATACAGGAGGGGGTCAGCTCACGCACAGCTACGGGTATATAGGAGGGGGTCAGCTCACGCACAGCTACGGGTATATGGGGAGGGGGGGGTCAGCTCACCACAGCTCTACGGGTATACAAGGAGGGGGTCAGCTCACGCACAGCTACGGGTATACAGGAGGGGGTCAGCTCACGCACAGCTACGGGTATACAGGAGGGGGTCAGCTCACGCACAGCTACAGGTATAAAGGAGGGGGTCAGCTCACGCACAGCTACAGGGTATACAGGAGGGGGGTCAGTCACGCACAGCTACGGGTATATGGGGGAGGGGGGGGGGGGTCAGCTCACCACAGCTACGGGTATACAGGAGGGGGTCAGCTCACGCACAGCTACAGGTATACAGGAGGGGGTCAGCTCACGCACAGCTACGGGTATATGGGGGGGAGGGGGTCAGCTCACGCACAGCTACGGGTATATAGGAAGGGGGTCAGGTCACGCACAGCTACGGGTATACAGGATTAGGATATTAGTGTTTAGATTATGGTGGCTACAGAGGACATAGCCCTGCCAGGCCCCGTACGCCGCACAGGATCAGTCTCCCTCCCTCACACTTACTTAGGCATGGTGCTGATGGCGGGTGGACACCTTTGTCTCTGGCGGAAGTGGCGCAATCCCCGGGCGCCAGAGTTGTAGCTGCGCAGGTATGACGTCAGACTGGGTTCCTCCATCTTGGTTGAGGGCACCGGGGCTGTGGCCGGATTTCCCACGTACGGTGGAGCAGACGTTATTCTTTCTCACTAACTGACATAACGACACTCCGCACTCCAGTTATGAGCACGATAAACTCGTCTCCATGTGAATATTGCAGCTCTTGTGGGCGGAGGTATTCACGACGCGTTGACGTGCGTCCATTTCGTGACGTCGTGACGTGTGGCGCTCAGGAAGCAGGGAGGCCCTGAGCGGCCAGCTGCGGAGCCGGAGACCGGGTCCTTGAGTGACGGGCCCGGGGGTACCGTAACGTTTGGACCGTGGAAGATTAACATTCGGGAGCAAGCCTTACAGTTAGAGGTCACCGGGGTCAAAGGTCACCGATAGTGGCCGTGGAGGACAGCAGTGTGCTCGGGGTCCTGACTCTGGAGCCCCTGGACCAGGCCGTTATAGTCCGCTTTGGCGGGAGTCGGGGGCAGGTGGATGTCACGGACTCCTAGTGTTGCGCAGGGATCATCCACAGTGTGAGGACCATGGAGGGGATGGACGTGGACCTGGACCAGGAGCTGATGCAGAAGTTCAGTTGTCTGGGAACCACGGATAAGGACGTCCTCATCTCCGAGTTCCAGCGGCTCCTCGGCTTCCAGCTCAACCCTGCGGGATGTGCATTCTTCTTGGACATGACAAACTGGTAAGAGTCCTCTGATGGGGCCACCAGGGCTGTCACCATACTCAGTGTGCTCAGACCCCCACACCACACACAGAGCAGACCTAGATGTCATCTGATGGGGCCACCAGGGCTGTCACCATACTCAGTGTGCTCAGACCCCCACACCACACACGAGCAGACCTAGATGTCATCTGATGGGGCCACCAGGGCTGTCTCCATACTCAGTGTGCTCAGATCCCCACACCACACACTGAGCAGACCTAGATGTCATCTGATGGGGCCACCAGGGCTGTCACCATACTCAGTGTGCTCAGACCCCCACACCACACACAGAGCAGACCTAGATGTCATCTGATGGGGCCACCAGGGCTGTCACCATACTCAGTGTGCTCAGACCCCCCACACCACACACTGAGCAGACCTAGATGTCATTCTGATGGGGCCACCAGGGCTGTCACCATACTCAGTGTGCTCAGACCCCCCACACCACACACAGAGCAGACCTAGATGTCATCTGATGGGGCCACCAGGGCTGTCACCATACTCAGTGTGCTCAGACCCCCCACACCACACACAAAGCAGACCTAGATGTCATCTGATGGGGCCACCAGGGCTGTCACCATACTCAGTGTGCTCAGACCCCCCCACACCACACACAGAGCAGACCTAGATGTCATCTGATGGGGCCACCAGGGCTGTCACCATACTCAGTGTGCTCAGATCCCCCACACCACACACTGAGCAGACCTAGATGTCATCTGATGGGGCCACCAGGGCTGTCACCATACTCAGTGTGCTCAGACCCCCCACACCACTCACTGAGCAGACCTAGATGTCATCTGATGGGGCCACCAGGGCTGTCGCCATACTCAGTGTGCTCAGACCCCCCACACCACACACAGAGCAGACCTAGATGTCATCTGATGGGGCCACCAGGGCTGTCACCATACTCAGTGTGCTCAGACCCCCCACACCACACACAGAGCAGACCTAGATGTCATCTGATGGGGCCACCAGGGCTGTCACCATACTCAGTGTGCTCAGACCCCCCACACCACACACAAAGCAGACCTAGATGTCATCTGATGGGGCCACCAGGGCTGTCACCATACTCAGTGTGCTCAGACCCCCCACACCACACACAGAGCAGACCTAGATGTCATCTGATGGGGCCACCAGGGCTGTCACCATACTCAGTGTGCTCAGACCCCCCACACCACACACACAGCAGACCTAGATGTCATCTGATGGGGCCACCAGGGCTGTCACCATACTCAGTGTGCTCAGACCCCCACACCACACACTGAGCAGACCTAGATGTCATCTGATGGGGCCACCAGGGCTGTCACCATCCTCAGTGTGCTCAGACCCCCCCACACCACACACTGAGCAGACCTAGATGTCATCTGATGGGGCCACCAGGGCTGTCACCATACTCAGTGTGCTCAGATCCCCCACACCACACACTGAGCAGACCTAGATGTCTTCTGATGGGGCCACCAGGGCTGTCACCATACTCAGTGTGCTCAGACCCCCCACACCACACACTGAGCAGACCTAGATGTCCTCTGATGGGGCCACCAGGGCTGTCACCATACTCAGTGTGCTCAGACCCCCCACACCACACACTGAGCAGACCTAGATGTCTTCTGATGGGGCCACCAGGGCTGTCACCATACTCAGTGTGCTCAGACCCCCCACACCACACACTGAGCAGACCTAGATGTCATCTGATGGGGCCACCAGGGCTGTCACCATACTCAGTGTGCTCAGACCCCCCACACCACACACTGAGCAGACCTAGATGTCATCTGATGGGGCCACCAGGGCTGTCACCATACTCAGTGTGCTCAGACCCCCCACACCACTCACTGAGCAGACCTAGATGTCATCTGATGGGGCCACCAGGACTGTCGCCATACTCAGTGTGCTCAGACCCCCCACACCACACACTGAGCAGACCTAGATGTCATCTGATGGGGCCACCAGGGCTGTCACCATACTCAGTGTGCTCAGACCCCCCCACACCACACACAGAGCAGACCTAGATGTCATCTGATGGGGCCACCAGGGCTGTCACCATACTCAGTGTGCTCAGACCCCCCACACCACACACTGAGCAGACCTAGATGTCATCTGATGGGGCCACCAGGGCTGTCACCATACTCAGTGTGCTCAGATCCCCCACACCACACACTGAGCAGACCTAGATGTCATCTGATGGGGCCACCAGGGCTGTCACCATACTCAGTGTGCTCAGACCCCCCACACCACACACAGAGCAGACCTAGATGTCATCTGATGGGGCCACCAGGGCTGTCACCATACTCAGTGTGCTCAGACCCCCCCACACCACACACAGAGCAGACCTAGATGTCATCTGATGGGGCCACCAGGGCTGTCACCATACTCAGTGTGCTCAGACCCCCCACACCACACACAGAGCAGACCTAGATGTCATCTGATGGGGCCACCAGGGCTGTCACCATACTCAGTGTGCTCAGATCCCCCACACCACACACTGAGCAGACCTAGATGTCATCTGATGGGGCCACCAGGGCTGTCACCATACTCAGTGTGCTCAGACCCCCCCACACCACACACAGAGCAGACCTAGATGTCATCTGATGGGGCCACCAGGGCTGTCACCATACTCAGTGTGCTCAGACCCCCCACACCACACACTGAGCAGACCTAGATGTCATCTGATGGGGCCACCAGGGCTGTCACCATACTCAGTGTGCTCAGATCCCCCACACCACACACTGAGCAGACCTAGATGTCATCTGATGGGGCCACCAGGGCTGTCACCATACTCAGTGTGCTCAGATCCCCCACACCACACACTGAGCAGACCTAGATGTCATCTGATGGGGCCACCAGGGCTGTCGCCATACTCAGTGTGCTCAGACCCCCCACACCACACACAGAGCAGACCTAGATGTCATCTGATGGGGCCACCAGGGCTGTCACCATACTCAGTGTGCTCAGACCCCCCCACACCACACACAGAGCAGACCTAGATGTCATCTGATGGGGCCACCAGGGCTGTCACCATACTCAGTGTGCTCAGACCCCACACACCACACACTGAGCAGACCTAGATGTCATCTGATGGGGCCACCAAGGCTGTCACTATACTCCTTTTTTTTTTTTTTTTTTAAATCAAATACATTTTTATTGATATATTGTAATCAATCATCATAACAGATATAACATATGTAAATCATGCAGTACAACACAGTACATCCCATTGCACCTACAACAATGTTGAACACCCCCCTACCCTCCCCCTCCCCACCCCCTCCCCACCCTCCCTGACAGCAGTACAGTCCTTTGCATTCTTGCACAGCCAAATGACACAGTTTACTCTCCTCTACACCTTTTCTCCCACCCATCAGAAGTCCACCAGGCAAAGCCATGTGTCCCAAGTGTTAACTAGTATCTTACAGTCCTTTAAATTGGATCCATGGCTCCCATATCGTCTCATGCATGGACTGCGACCCTCTCTTCTCATAGATACCTCTTTCCAATTGCAGGATATACTCCACCCTATTAGAATATTCAGCAGTAGTCGGAGGATCAACCCCAGTCCAATGTCTCGCAATTCATTTCCTGGCACAGTACAGAAGTCTGGCTATGGCAAGTTTGGCACTGGACGTAGTTGAGATTTCCTCCACATATCCCAATAAGCACGTAATAGCATCCCCAGAGACCTCACACCCATACGCCCCTTCGATCATGCCTATTACTCCTGACCAGAATGATGATAGCCTGGAGCAATCCCATATCATGTGGAATATACCCGCTTCATCATTTCCACATCTCGGGCACGCAGAAGACTCTCGCAGTCCCATCTATTATATAATCGCGAATAGCTTTTTTGCCCCTTCCGGCGCTACTTCCGGCGTGGTCACGTGGATACGCGCGAAGCATTGGCCGCGAAGCATTGCCCGCGTAGCGGGCATTGCGAGCCATTGCCCACCCACACCCCGCCGATGCCGCCCACGCTGCCTCCGCTCCCCGCTACCCACATCTCGCCCGGGGACCATGGAGCGGAGGCGGCGCAGCCGCCTCCGCTCCCCGCTACCCACAGCCCACCTGCGACTATGGAGCTGCCCCCTGTGCCTCCCCCCCAGCACCGCTCCCCAGCCCCGCACCGCACACCCCCAACGCCGCACAGACCCCCCCCCTTCACTGCCCCCACACCTCCGCCGCCAGCCCCATCCACAGCCTAGCACCGCCCCCCAGCCCCGCTCACCAGCACCGCTCCCCAGCTCCGCAATGTCCGCACCCACCCCCCATATGTCTGCACCCCCCCCCATTATGTCCGCACACCCCCCCACAATATGTCCGCGCACCCCCCCATATGTCCGCACCCCCCCAACCCACCCCAATATCTCCTCACACCCCCCCACAATATGTCCGCACGCCCCCCCATATGTCCTCACCCCCCCCAAACCCCCCCAATATGTCCTCACACCCCCCCACAATATGTCCACACACCCCCCATATGTCCTCACCCCCCCCACAATATGTCCACACACCCCTCATATGTCCTCACCCCCCCACACCCCCCCAATATGTCCTCACACCTCCCCACAATATGTCCGCACACCCCCAAACCACCCCAATATGTCCTCACACCCCCCACAATATGTCCGCACACCCCCCCATATGTCCTCACCCCCCCAAACCCCCCCCAATATGTCCTCACACCCCCCCACAATATGTCCGCACACCCCCAAACCCCCCCAATATGTCCTCACACCCCCCCACAATATGTCCGCACACCCCCAAACCCCCCCAATATGTCCTCACACCCCCCACAATATGTCCTCACACCCCCCCACAATATGTCCGCCCCCCCCAGACCCCCCCAATATGTCCTCACACCTCCCCACAATATGTCCGCACACCCCCAAACCACCCCAATATGTCCTCACCCCCCCCACAATATGTCCGCACACACCCCCCCATATGTCCTCACCCCCCCAAACTCCCCCCAATATGTCCTCACCCCCCCCCCCCCAATATGTCCTCACACCCCCCCACAATATGTCCGCACACCCCCAAACCCCCCCAATATGTCCTCACACCCCCCCACAATATGTCCTCACACACCCCCACAATATGTCCGGGCCCCCCCCCCCCAACCCCGACGCCGTAGATCACTTACCTGTCTTCATGACATCTGCTTCGTCAGGTCCAGGTCCAGTCCTCCCTCCGGCCCAGGCATCCTCTTCCTTCAGCCCGGGCCACGAGTCTTCCATCCGGCGGCCTTCTTTCTTCCTCCAGCGAGCTCCGGGTCCTCGATGTTCCCTCTTCGGTCCGCTCCGCTGACTGAGGAATAAAGATGGCCGCCGCGAGTTTCTGGAAGCCCCGCCCACGGATCCAAATTGCACCAATCACATTCAAATACACATTAACCAATCACATTCAAGGCTCATTCATACATTTTTATCAATGGGAAAAAACACTTTTACTATTCCACTACGGCCAATCAGATTCGCGCCTCATTCATCCATGTTTCTCAATGGGAAAAATTCACTACATTTAAAGACAATAAAAATAAATAAATAAATACACATAAAAATATTTAAAAATACAAATAAATTCACTTAAAATAACAAATAATAAATAAATAAAATAATAATAAAAATACTAAAAAAATAATAATAATAATATAAATAAAATAAAATAAAAAATAATAATAAAAAAAATAAAATAAAATGAATATATAAAATTAATATATTAATTACATTAACTACCGTATATACTCGTGCATAAGCCGAGTTTTTCAGCCCAAAATTTGGGCTGAAAAGTCCCCCCCCATCGGCTTATACACGAGTCATATACGGGGGGGCTGTGTCCCGGGGGCTGTGGAGGCTGGAGGAGGCGGGGGGGGCTGCTGTATGAGCGGCCCCGTCACGTGGGGCCGCTCATTATATATGCACTGCTTCCCCCTGTCAATCAGCGGCAGGGGAAAGCAGTGCATATGGCCCCCCCAAAAGCTGGCACTGTCCCCCCTTGTAAGGGCCCCCCCCGCTGCTTATACATTACCATCCCGGTGTTCTGATCGGCGCCGCTCCTCGGTGCTGCGTCTTCATCCTCCTGTCCGCGCTCGCTGCATCCATCCGGGTTCTCCGGCTGTCGCAGCGATATGACGTCATCGCGCGACCGCCGGAGATCCTGGATGCAGCGAGCGCGGACGGAAGGATGAAGACGCAGCACAGAGGAGCGGCGCCGATCAGAACACCGGGATGGTAATGTATAAGCAGCGGGGGGGAGGCCTTACAAGGGTGACAGTGCCAGCTTTTGGGGGCTGCTGGGTACCCCCTGGGGGCTGCTGGGTACCCCATGGGGGCTGTTGGAACCCCCAGGGGGCTGTTGGTACCCCCTGGGGGCTGTTGGTACCCCCAGGGGGCTGCTGGGTACCCCCTTGGGGGCTGTTGGTCCCCCCAGGGGGCTGTTGGTACCCCCTGGGGGCTGCTGGGTACCCCCAGGGGGCTGCTGGGTACCCCCAGGGGGCTGCTGGGTACCCCTGGGGGCTGCTATATGTACCCTTGGGGGCCTGCTGTATACACTGGGGCTGCTGTATACTACCACTGGGGCTGCTGGCTCCTGTATACCCACTGGGGCTGCTGTATACTACCACTGGGGCTGCTGGGGCTCCTGTATACTACCACTGGGGCTGCTGGGCTCAGTATACTACCACTGGGGCTGCTGGGGCTCCTGTATACTACCACTGGGGCTGCTGGGGCTCCTGTATACTACCACTGGGGCTGCTGGGGAATCTGTATACTACCACTGGGGCTGCTGGGGCTCCTGTATACTACCACTGGGGCTGCTGGGGAATCTGTATACTACCACTGGGGCTGCTGGGGAATCTGTATACTACCACTGGGGCTGCTGATGTATACTACCACTGGGGGGCCTGTATACCACACTGCTGGGGCTGTATACCTGTGCTGGGTCCACCCTCGGCTTATACACGAGTCAATAGGTTTTTCCAGATTTTTGGGCAAAATAGGGGGTCGCTATACACGGGTCGGCTTATACACGAGTATATACGGTAATTAAAATAAAAAATGTAATCTAATACAAATAAATTTAATTAAAATAAAAAAATAATATACAAATAATATTTAAAATAATAAATAAAATAATAATAAATAAAAAATAAAATATAAATAAAATAAAAATATATATAATTAAAAATATTAATAACATTAACTAATTCTAAGAAAATCAAATTACCGTATATACTCGTGTATAAGCCGAGTTTTTCAGCCCAAAATTTGGGCTGAAAAGTCTCCCCCTCGGCTTATACACGAGTCATATATGGGGGGGCGTGTCCGGTGGCTGTGGAGGCTGGAGGAGGCGGGGGGGGCTGCTGTATGAGCGGCCCCGTCACGTGGGGCCGCTCATTAAATATGCACTGCTTTCCCCTGTCAATCAGCGGCAGGGGGAAGCAGTGCATAACTAAATAAATCCCCCCCAAGTGCTGGCACCTGCCCCCCCTTGTAAGGGTCCCCCCCCCGATGGTTATATTACCATTCCGGACTTCTGATCCGCGGCGCTCCTCGCTGCTCCGTCCGTCCGTCTTCTACATCCCGGATCTCCGGCCGTCGCAGGCATGTGACGTCATCGCGCGGCCGGGGATCCCGGATGTAGAAGACGGACGGACGGAGCAGCGAGGAGCAGCGAGGAGCGGCGCGGATCAAAAGTCCGGAATGGTAAGAGAAGCGGGGGGGGGGCCCTTGCAAGGGGGGGCGAGTGCCAGCATTTGGGGGCTGCTGGGGACCCCCAGGGGGCTGCTGGGGACCCCCTGGGGGCCACTGTGTACCCCCAGGGGCTGCTGGGGACCCCCAGGGGGCTGCTGGGTACCCCCTGGGGCTGCTGGGGTACCTACTGGGGACCCCCAGGGGGCTGTTGGTACCCCCAGGGGGCTGTTGGTACCCCCAGGGGGCTGCTGGGTACCCCCAGGGGGCTGCTATATGTACCCCTGGGGGCTGCTGTATACCACTGGGGCGTTATACTACGACTGGGGCTGCTGGGCTCCTGTATACTACGACTGGGGCTGCTGGGGCTCCTGTATACTACGACTGGGGCTGCTGGGGCTCCTGTATACTACCACTGGGGCTGCTGGGGCTCCTGTATACTACCACTGGGGCTGCTGGGGCTCCTGTATACTACCACTGGGGCTGCTGGGGAATCTGTATACTACCACTGGGGCTGCTGGGGCATCTGTATACTACCACTGGGGCTCCTGTATACTACCACTGGGGCTGCTGGGGCTCCTGTATACTACCAGGCTGCTGGGGCTCCTGTATACTACCACTGGGCTGCTGGGGCTCCTGTATACTACCACTGGGGCTGCTGGGGCATCCTGTATACTACCACTGGGGCTGCTGGGGAATCTGTATACTACCACTGGGGCTGCTGGGGAATCTGTATACTACCACTGGGGCTGCTGGGGCTGTATACTACCACTGGGCTCCTGTATACTACCACTGGGGCTGCTGGGGCTCCTGTATACTACCACTGGGGCTGCTGGGGCTCCTGTATACTACCACTGGGGCTGCTGGGGCTCCTGTATACTACCACTGGGGCTGCTGGGGCTCCTGTATACTACCACTGGGGCTGCTGGGGAATCTGTATACTACCACTGGGGCTGCTGGGGAATCTGTATACTACCACTGGGCTCCTGTATACTACCACTGGGGCTGCTGGGGCTCCTGTATACTACCACTGGGGCTGCTGGGGAATCTGTATACTACCACTGGGGCTGCTGGGGAATCTGTATACTACCACTGGGGCTGCTGTATACTACCACTGGGGAGGCCTGTATACCACACTGCTGGGGTCTGTATACCTGTGCTGGGGTCCACCCTCGGCTTATACACGAGTCAATAGGTTTTTCCAGATTTTTGGGGCAAAAGTAGGGGGGTCGGCTTATACACGGGTCGGCTTATACACGAGTATATACGGTACTCAAATTAAAAAAAAATTCAATTAAAATAAAAAAAAAAAATAATATTATAAAAATATTAAATAATAAATAATTACAGTAATACAATAATAAATAATAAAAAAAAATATTCCATATAAAAATTCATAACATTAACTAATTCTAATAAAATAAAACAAATAAATAAAATATTCATAACATTAAGTTATTAAAAAAAAAAATGTAAATAAAAAAAATAATATAGCTACTATAATCTAATTAACGCACGTTCTAGAATCCCGATGCATTTGCATCGGGCTCACAGCTAGTTTTATATAATCTTAGTGGCGATCTATACACCCTATGGACCACATAAATGTGTGATAATCTCGCAGGTTCGCTCATGGAAAGTTTCGGGATGTATTCCAGTATGGTCTCCCATACCTCATCCTGTATGGGGCCTATGTCTTCCTCCCATTTTCCCCTGGCCTTCAGTGGGAACTGTAACAGAAATGTATGCATAAGATCTTTATACGTGCCCGAGGTTACTCCTCTGGTATTCCCCTCTTGACAGACATAACTGAGAACCAGATCCGTCTCCACCACCATAGGCCGCGTAGCTCTCTGGGTTTTAATCGCATGCCTAACCTGTTCATAGTGTAACCATTCCGTGCTCGGCAGTAAAAACTCATTCTGCAACTGCAGGAATGGCTTAACGTCACCATTCTCCAATATGTGTGCCATACAGGTTATTCCTTTGTCTATCCTCACTCTTATGGACCCTATTTTTTGTATCTCCGGGAGACTACTATTCCTCCATATGGGTGTGTGCATGGTCATTCCTTTCACTCCTCTCACCTTCTTCAATTTATCCCAAACTCTATGAATCAACTCAAGCGTGGGTCCTGTTTTCCCCATCTTTTTCATATCTCCCCCCTCCAAACCCTCCAGCACTGGTCTATCACTCATGAAGTGTCCCAACAGTCGCGTAATGGTGCCTCCGTTCCCAGGGCTTGACCAACCCCTAAAGTGCTGGCTCTGAGCTGCTAAGAAAGGCTGTCACTATACTCTGTATGTTCTGCCACACACACACCCGGAGCAGACCTAGTTGTCTTCTGATGGGGCCACCAGGGCTGTCACCATACTCAGTGTGTTCTGCCCCCCCATACACACACGGAGCAGACCTAGATGTCTTCTGATGGGGCCACCAGGGCTATCACCATACTCAGTGTGCTCAGACCCACAAACGGAACAGACCTAGATGTCTTCTGATGGGGCCACCAAGGCTGTCACTATACTCAGTATGTTCTGCCACACACACACAGGAGCAGACCTAGATGTCTTCTGATGGGGCCACCAGGGCTGTCACTATACTCAGTGTGTTCTGCCCCCCCATACACACACGGAGCAGACCTAGATGTCTTCTGATGGGGCCACCAGGGCTATCACCATACTCAGTGTGCTCAGACCCACAAACGGAACAGACCTAGATGTGTTCTGATGGGGCCACCAGGCTGTCACTATACTCAGTATGTTCTGCCACACACACACACCCGGAGCAGACCTAGATGTCTTCTGATGGGGCCACCAGGGCTGTCACTATACTCAGTATGTTCTGCCCACACACACATGGAGCAGACCTAGATGTCTTCTGATGGGGCCACCAGGGCTGTCACCATACTCAGTGTGTTCTGCCCCACACACACACCTAGATGTCTTCTGATGGGGCCACCAGGGCTGTCACTATACTCAGTGTGTTCTGCCCACACACACACACCTAGATGTTTCTGATGGGGCCACCAGGGCTGTCACCATACTCAGTGTGTTCTGACCACACACACACGGAGCAGACCTAGATGTCATCTGATGGGGCCACCAGGGCTGTCACCATATGTGGTCCCCCACACCACACACTGAGCAACCTAGATGTCTTCTGATGGGGCCACCAGGGCTGGCACCATACTCAGTGTGTTCTGCCACACACATCACACTCCACACACACACGAAGCAGACTAGATGTCTTCTGATGGGGCCGCCGGGCTGTCACCATACTCAGTGTATTCTGCCATATGGCCTGCCATGGCTTTCACAATGCTGATCTTTCTGACCCCCCCCCCCCTCCCCCCTCAACACATGCACACTGCCCTAGATGGCCTCCGATGGGGCCACCAGGGTTGCACCATATGTGTGTTCTGATCTGACACACCCCCCCCACCACACACACACACAACACATGCACATCTGTCCACCAGATGTTCTCTATGGGGTACCTGGCAGGTCACAATGCTCTGTTCTATTCTGACCCCCCCCCCCCTCCCCTCAGACACATGCACAGCTGCCCTAGATGGCCTCCGATGGGGCCACCAGGGTTGTCACCATAGTGTGTTCTGATCTGACCCCCCCCCACACACACACACACACATGCACATCTGTCCCAGATGTTCTCTGATGGGGTAACCTGGGCAGTCACCATGCTCTGTCTTCTGTTCTGCCCCCACCACGGTTAGAATCTGACCCTAAGTGTTTAATTTAGGATTTTCTATTTCAATTGCTTTTTCAGTAGTATGAAAAGAAGACTCCCTTATACAGTGTGTCACAAAAGTGAGTACATCCCCTCACATTTTTGTAAATATTTTCGGATATATTTTCAGGAAACAACACTATAGATATAATACTTTGATACAATGTAAGGTAATCACAGGGCGGCATCATGAATAAGGCAATATGAGCACTGTGCTCAGGTGGTGATGAGTCCCTGAAGACAGGGGGGGGGCGGCAGAGCAGTCAGATTCCATGCTGCCGTGCTCCTGCAATCCTGTCTGTGTTGTCACTGACTGTGTGGAGTAGCTGAGGTCGGGACTAGGGAGGGAGGAGGCTCCTGGCTGCTTTTACTTTCAGTACAGCTGCAATTGGCTCTGCCTCCTCAGTATCCTCCCCCTCCAGCCAGGGAGTGTGATGATTAGTCAGTCCATCAGTCATTCTACCTCTGCATCAAGTGACCCTGTGTTCATTGAGACTCCAGGTGCTGTATGTGGGGGTGCTGTATATGGGGCAGGGGTGCTGTATATGGGGAGGCTCTGCTGTATATGGGGCAGGGGTGCTGTATATGGGGAGGCTCTGCTGTATATGGGGCAGGGGTGCTGTATATGGGGAGGCTCTGCTGTATATGGGGCAGGGGTGCTGTATATGGTGGGGGCTCTGCTGTATATGGGGCTTGAGCGCTGTATATGGGGGAGCTCTGCTGTATATGGGGGGCTCTGGTGACAAAGGGGGACTCTGTTGTATATGGGGGGGCCTCTGCTATATGTTGCTGTATATGGGGCAGGGGTGCTGTATATGAGGGGGCTTTGCTATATATCAGGGTGCTCTGCTGTATGTGGGGCTGCTGAACATGGGGCTGGGGTGCTGTATATGGAGGTACTGTGCTGTTTATGGGGGTGCTGTACTGTATATTGGGCTTCTGTGCTGTATTTGGGAGTACTGTGCAGTTTATGGGGGTGCTGTTCTGTTTGAGGCAGCTGTGCTGTATATTGGGGTACTGTATATGGGGGTACTGTGCTGTTTATGGGGGTGCTTTATATGGGGCTCCTGTGCTGTATATGGGCAGTGCTATATTGTACATGGGGGTGCTGTATGGTATATGGAGGGCTATGGGGTGCATTATATTATATGGAGGACTATGGGGGATGCATTATAGTATTTGGAGGACTATGCATGGTGCATTATATTATGTGGAGAGCTATAGCAGTGCTTTATAATATTTGTAGGTTTATGCGGTGCATTATAATATATGGAGGACTATGGGAGTGCATTATAATATATTGAAAATTATGGGGTGCATTATCTATGGGGGTGCATTATATATATGGAGGGCCATATGGGTGTATTATATATGGAAGCCATTAACTATTGGAAGGTCATTACATATTTGAGGTTGGGGGCAGGATAATACTTGCAGGGCTATGATGGAGCCTTTATACTTTATGGGGGGCTATTTGAGGGGTGTGTTGGGGTCTATTATACAGTGTGAAGAGGTTTAGGGACCATTATACTATATGGAGGGCTGTGAGGGGGTCACAGTTGGGGGTCATACTGTGCCAGAGTAGTTGGGGGGTACCGTATGGTACGTGTGGAGAGTCCAGTGTGTTTGGGGGACACTATTGGTGGCGTCATACTTTTATGGGGGCAATGAAAGATAATTTCTTCCGCCGGTTGGTCGGCACTTGTCCTCCTTCCTGCTCCCACATTGGGGAATGTTGGATGCTGCAAATGGATGATGGGGGCTGAAGGGGACATTGGGGAATGTTGGATGCTGCAAATGGATGATGGGGGCTGAAGGGGACATTGGGGGATGATGGAGGCTGCAGGAGGACATTGGGGGATGATGGGGGCTGCAGATGGATGATGGGGTCTGCAGGGGGACATTGGGGGATGATGGGGTCTGCAGGGGGACATTGGGGGATGATGGGGTCTGCAGGGGGACATTGGGGGATGATGGGGTCTGCAGGGGGACATTGGGGGATGATGGGGGCTGCAGATGGAGGATGGGGGCTGAAGGGGGACATTGGGGGATGATGGGGGCTGCAGATGGATGATAGGGATATTGGGGGATGATGTGGGCTGCAGGGGATATTAGGGGATGACGGGGTCTGCAGATGGATGAACGGGTCTGCAGGTGGACTTTGGGAGATGATGGGGCTGCAGATCGTTGATGGAGATATTGGGGGCTGCAGATGGATGATGGGGGCTGCAGGAGGACATTGAGGGATGATGGGGGCTAAAGGGGAACATTGGGGGATGATGGAGGCTGCAGATGGATGTTGGGGATATTGGGAGATGATGTGGGCTGCAGAAGGATGATGAAGGCTGCAGGGGGATATTGGGTAATGATGGTGGCTGCAGGGGGCTATTAGGTGATGATGGGGCTGCAGGGGGATGATGTGGGCGGCAGGGGGACATTGGGGGATGATGGAGGCTGCAGTGGGATATTGGGTCATGATGGGGGTTGCAGATGGATGATGGAGGCTGCAGGGGGATATGGGGGATAATGGGGCTGCAGATGGATGACAGTTTGGTTACGCTGGTTTGTGATGACAATTACTGTACATTATGTAATAAATGTTCATTTTTTTTGTTCATCAATAAATGTGAATTCTTCATGGAGATAAGACGTCCCCTGAAAATAAGACATCGCAATTCTTTGGGGGCAAAAATTAATATAAGGCCCCATTCACACACTGCTTTTTTGCTGCGTATTTTTACGCACAAGCTCAAAAAAAGCCAGGAGTGGAGCAATCAAAACCGGGAGTGGCACTCTCAGAGGAAAGGTCTAATGGCCACGTCACATGCTTCAATTTCCTTAACGATATCACTTAAGCGACCTGCTTTTTTGATCGCTTAAGCCAGAGGTCCCCAACTCCAGGCCTCAAGGCCCACCAACAGTGCAGGTTTTCAGGATCTCCTTAGTATTGCACAGGGGTTGGAATCATTACCTGTACAGATGATCACATTAGCACCTGTGCAATACTAAGGAAATCCTGAAAACCTGCACTGTTGGACGGGCCTTGAGGCCTGGAGTTGGGGACCTCTGGCTTAAGCGATATCGTTTGTCCGTCGCTGCGTGTAATCAAGCGATATTAGAATGTAAAATCGCTTGATTGTGTGATCTCAAATTTGTGAGCCGGAGCTCAAATCAAGCGATAATCGCTTGATCAATCTGCATCATCGTGGTGTGTGTGACACCACGATGAACGATCTCCCAGCGGCAGAGCCTATGCTGGGAGATGGTATCTATGGTAAACTTCGGGCAACCCGATGTGTACCATAGTTACCAGCGATCTCGCTGCTCCACATCGCTGGTGAGTCTGCCTGTGTGACATCTCACCAGCGATGTGAACGATATTGTTAGTGATCGCGCGTGCATGTGATCGCTAACCATATCGCTCACAAGATTGAAGCGTGTGATGGCACCCTAATAGAATCAAGTGCTCCACTTATGTTTAATCACCCACTCCTGGTTTGTGATGAGCTTGTGCTTAAAAATACGCAGCAAAAAAGCAGTGTGTGAATGGGGCCTAAGACAGTGTCTTATTTTCAGGGAAGCCGGGTATTAGCTCCGGACAGCCCCGTGTGCGGCGCTTGTGATTGGCTAAGTGTTTCGGGAGGAGGCATGGTCTGTTCGGGTAGACATGCCATTTTACCAGCTTAGTGCAGTGGCGGCTTGTGATGCTCAGACTGCAGGTCGTTGTATGTGTGGCCGGTGCCGCATGGTGACATGTCTGACTTGTCAGTGCCAGGCAGTGATCACATTGGAGCTGCCCAGAGTTTTGTAGGTGTGTGCCATAGATAATAGGTCGCAATCTGTGCTGCCTCCTGTGGTATAAGGCTGCAGCCACCATTGTGTTACTGTAGCTTGAGTCAAGTTGCCATTGCCATTAATGATCCTTATTTTGGATTTTTCTAAGTAATTCTTGCATGCGTGTGTGGCGGTGCTGACATCCTTGTGTTGGGGGCGCGTTTTAAAGTTTGCCTCAGGCAGCAGAGAGGCTAGGTTCACCCCTGAGTAATCAGTGTACAGCTTGTATAACAGGGCAAATTAGGTGTGCCCTCTAAAATTCTCAACACACAGCCATAATGTTTAATGCTGCTAGCAACAAAATTGAGTACACCCCTAAGTGAAAAATGGGCAAATTGTGCCCAATAAGCTATTTTCGCTCCTCGGTATCATGTGTCCTCATCAATGTTACAAGGTCTCAGGTATGATTATGGAGGGGATGTGTTGAATTTGGTGATATCTCTCACATCCTCTTTCATACTGGTCATTCTAAGGACTTTTTCACATGTGTCTCTAGTATGTGTGTTGTCCATGCACAGACATACGGAGACACATGACGCTCTATGACCCCTTTCACATGTTTGTTTTTCTACGCGGACTGTGTCTCCGTATGGAGCAGACACGTGTCCATGTACTCAACACGAAGAAATGTCCATTTTTGGGTAGCAGCACAGACCCAAATGTCCTGCACACGGATGTCATTCGTGTGGCATTCATGTGCATGGACTACAGCCAAGAGTTTTTAGCTTAAAAATAAAGAACTTCATGCGCGCCTGTCTCCAGCAATGTCCTGTCCTCTCTCTTCCATGGCCACTTATTACTCTCATGAAATATTCACTGCACTGAGAGCTGCAGCAGCCCCCGAAGTGAGCGGAGCAGGCCACACTGGAGACAGGTAAGTATACAATGACATGCTGTCCGTTTGCTATCTGGATGTCACACGGATAGCATATGCATGACCCACCATGCTTGACACAAACACACGGCCCCCCAAAATGGTCTCTCATACGTTTGTGTTTTGCACAGATGTGTGAAAGAGGCCAAAGTTCAGCATGGCACCTCATGACAAATGATTCTCTGAGGATCTGAAAAAGAATTGTAGCTCTACATAAAGATTGACTAAGCTATAAGAAGATTGCTAAGACCCTGAAACTGAGCCGCAGCACAGTGGCTAAGGCTGGCTTCACAACACGGCCAGATCCAATCTGGGGCTGTCAGGGGTGAACCTGACAGCCTCGGACCGGATCTGGACACAGAACCAGAGGACAAATATGCCCTCCGGTCCGGTGTGCAGCCGGATGCCACTAATTGCAGCTGCTCATTATTCAAGATTGCGGCTAGCAGGGAGGTAGCCGCGGTGCTGAAATTACAGCAGCGTGCAGCCGCTGGTGTCTGGTTGCCGTATGCTCCCGGATCGGGGCAATCCGGCCCCATAGACTCCCATGTTAGGGAGCATCGGATTGCCCCGGATCCAGGAGAATCCAATTTGGGAAGATTTTTCTCCCCGGACACAAAAATGCTGCATGTTCCGTTTTTGTGTCCGGGAAGAAAAATCTGAGAGCTGCCATCCGGCTCCATCCAGCCCATAGGATACTATAGGGCCAAAATCCGGACAGACCCTGATCGGATTTTACTGCGGTGTGAAGCTAGCCTAAGACCATATAGTGGCTTAACAAGACAGGTTCCACTCAGAACAGGCCTCTACATGGTCAACCGAAAAAGTCTAGTGCACTTGCTCAGTCAAAACCCAGAGGTTGTCTTTTTTCAAAATAGACATATGAGTGCTGCCAGCGTAGCTCCAGAGGTTAAAGGGGTGGGGGGGGGGTCAGCCTGTCAGTGTTCACACCATACACTACACACTATATCAAATTGGTCTGCATGGCTGTCCTAGAAGGAAACCTCTTCTAAAGATGATGCAGAAGAAAGCCCGCAAACAGTTTGTTGAAGACCAGCAAACTAAGGACATGAATTATTGGAACCATGTCCTGCGGTTGATGAGACCAAGATTGTTATTTTGTCAAGCTAGTGTGGCTGCAATTTGGTGATAAGTACAAAGTGTGTCTTGTCTACAGTCATGGACCATGAAGGGAGTGTCGTGATATTGGGCTGCACAAGTGCTGCCAGCTGTGGGAAGCTTCAGTTCATTGAGGTCAACATGTAATGTGACATACTGAAGCAGCGCTTGATCCCTTGCCTTAAGAAGCTAGATCATAGGGCAGTATTCCAACATAACGACTGCAAACAATCTCCAAGACTATCACTGCCTTAATAAAGAAACTGAGGGTAAAGGATCTGGACTCACCAAGACCTAAATCCTATTGGTCTTCTGTGAGACATCCTCAAATGGAAGGTGGAGAAGCGCAAGATCTTGAATATCTACCAGCTCCGTGATGTCTCCATGGAGGAATGGAAGAGGATTTCAGTGGCTCCTGTGAAGCCCTAGTGAACTCCATGCCCAGGAGAGTTAAGGCAGTGCTTGAAAATAATGGTGGCTTCAAAATATTGACACATTGGGCACAAATTGTCCATTTTCACTTAGAGGTGTACTCATTTCTGTTGCCAGCAGTAGAGGGTACACCAAAGTCACACTGTCATACAAGCTGTACAAGAACTACTTTAGACCTAAAGCTGCTTTCACATTGCGTTTCAGTTAAATCCGATGCTGTTCGATGAAAATCGGACAGCATCAGATCAGAATCAGCCCCCATGTTATCCAATGGGGATCGGATTTGGCATAATTGCCATCTGATTTGCCTCCGATCCGATTCTGTCCGATTTTTTTGCATGAGCAAAAATTCGTAGACTGCTGCGATTTTGGCTCCTGAAAAATATCGGAGAGAATCGGGCCCTATGGAGCAGGGTCCGAGAAAACATCTGATGTCTCCTCGGACCCAATTTTAGTGTACTGAGCATGCTCAGTACACTAAAACTATTGTGTGCCGCCTAATTTCACTTCCGCAATGTATATACCGTATATACTCGTGTATAAGCCGACCCGTGTATAAGCCGACCCCCTACTTTTGCCCCCAAAACCTGGGAAAATCTATTGACTCGTGTATAAGCCGAGGGTGGACCCCAGCACAGGTATACAGCCCCCAGCAGTGTGCTATACAGCAGCCCAGAGGTATATACAGCAGCAGACCAGTGGTATATACAGCAGCAGCCCCAGTGGTATATACAGCAGCAGCCCCAGTGGTATATACAGCAGCAGCCCCAGTGGTATATACAGCCCCAGTGGTAGTATACACGCAGCCCCAGTAGTATATACAGCCCTAGTAGTATATACAGCCCCAGTGGTAGTATACACGTAGCCCCAGTAGTATATACAGCCCCAGTAGTATATACAGCCCCAGTGGTAGTATACTCGCAGCCCCAGTAGTATATACAGCCCCAGTAGTAGTATACACGCAGCCCCAGTAGTATAACAGCCCCAGTGTATATACAGCCCCAGTGGTAGTATCCAGCAGCCCCAGTAGTATATACAGCCCCAGTGGTAGTATACAGGCAGCCCCAGTAGTATATACAGCCCCAGTGGTAGTATACAGGCAGCCCCAGTAGTATATACAGCCCCAGTGGTAGTATACAGGCAGCCCCAGTAGTATATACAGCCCCAGTGGTAGTATACAGGCAGCCCCAGTAGTATATACAGCCCCAGTGGTAGTATACAGGCAGCCCCAGTAGTATATACAGCCCCAGTGGTAGTATACAGGCAGCCCCAGTAGTATATACAGCCCCAGTGGTAGTATACAGGCAGCCCAGTAGTATATACAGCCCAGTGGTAGTATACAGGCAGCCCCAGTAGTATATACAGCCCCAGTGGTAGTATACAGGCAGCCCCAGTGTAGTATAAGGCAGCCCCAGTAGTATATACAGCCCCAGTGGTAGTATACAGCAGCCCCAGTGGTAGTATATAGCAGCCCAGTGGTAGTATACAGCATCCCCAGTAATGCAGGGCCCCCCCCCCATGCTCCGGTCACCTGTAAAGCAAATTATACTTATCACTGTCCGCTGTCCGCGCCCGCCGCTGCCGTCCGCGATCCTCCATCCTCATGCGTCTTCTTCCTGTTTCCTGCGACGAACACAGGAAACAGGAAGAAGACGCATGAAGATGGAGGATCGCGGACGGCAGCGACAGGCGCGGACAGCGGGACAGTGATAAGTATAATTTGCTTTACAGGTGACCGGAGCATGGGGGGGGGGGCCCTGCATTACTGGCTGCCGTCACTGACTCGCGTATAAGCCGAGGGGGGTACTTTTCAGCCCAATTTTTGGGCTGAAAAACTCGGCTTATACGCGAGTATATACGGTACATACATTGCGGAAGTGAAATATAACTAAAATCAGGTGTTTAAAATGAAAAATCTTTATTCTCACCTGCCAGCGCTCCCCGGCATCTCCATCAGCTCCCTGCTCTGTAACAGGACCTGGGATGATGTCACAACCCGATCAGCTGATCAGGGTCCCATGAGCGGTTACCGCGGTAACCACTCATGTGACCCGATGACTCTTCTGACATCATCGCAGGTCCTGTAAAACTGATCGGGAGCTCTATGGACACGCCGGGGGAGCGCTGGCAGGTGAGAATAAAGATTTTTTTATGTTGGAATGACAGGAAGCGGAGACAGGGGACAGCAGGGCAAAACGGGGGACAGCAGGGGCCACCAGGGCAAAACCGGGGGACAGCAGGGGACACCAGGGGAACAACGAGATGACAGGAAGCAGAGAGAAGGGGTGCGAGGTGACAGATAAAACTGATCCTGCAAAATATCGGAATTGGATGCCTATTTGGAATCCGATTGCAGGGATTATTTTGGATCCAATGCTGTCTGATTTTCATCGGACAGCATCGGATTTAACTAAAACGCAGTGTGAAAGCAGCCTAATGTATCTAATTGTCATGACGTCAGTGTTCTCCCACAAAAGATAACTTATTTTCAAAACTGTGAGGGGTGTACTCACTTTTGTGCTATACTGTATTTCTCCAATCCATATGTAAATAGTAGCCAAACAGGCACATATGGTATATTTCCTGAGCATGATGCCCATGTCTGTCTACTGACCTAATTCACAGTTATTAGCTGATATTGCCTCCTTTCCTGTTCTCTTTTTTTTATTCTATTGAGAGATTCTAATGTGACTCATTATTATCCTGTGGTGCCCAGAAACTTCAGTTTTGTCTGTACAGGAGCACATCTCAGCAAAAAGTACCTTAAGCTTTCCTTTATTGTCCCAAATATTTACAGCAAGTTATGTTCATACATAAAAGGTGCATGTAAAGAGGGATTTCTTTAAATATGAACTCCTGTGGACACCATATCTGTCCCTTCTAACATCTTCTATACCGCTGCTAATTCAAGGGTCTGCTTCCATTCATTTCCACATAAACACCAGATCATAATGCAATGGAAGCATTATAGAGATTGTCCACTACTTTAACATTACTCATCATTAGGATAGGTCATCAATGTCTGATACCTTACAAACCCGTAAATCAGCTGTTCTCAGTGCCGGTGGCAACAGCAGGTGGCTGGAAATCCTGAGTTTGGTAGCTGCTTTGTCTTCTGATAGTGGCAGTGGCCAGGTACTGCATGTCCATTCCTCAGTGCTCAGTGACATCCCCCACTGTTTTTTTCCACTGGTGAAAATGTCAGTGCTTTTGCCAGTCAGAGGCCACCAATGGGCTTATCGCTCACTTGACGTCCGCACACAATGTTGATCACAGCAGACCACACAGGTAGAAGTGGCACTGTGTACAAAGGGGTTGGACTTGCAGTTGGATATCTTCTTTAATGCATTGTGGTTTTGCTAGCTTGATCAATGATTGCAACTGTTGATATGTACCTCCAAAGGTTTGATTTTGTTTAGTCCATATGATTGACACACAAGTTTACAAGAAAGACTATTGAAGAGCTCCATCTTGACTCTTCAGTCATGGAAAGGTACAAATGCACAGTTTTGGCTCCAGGTTGTGTTTGGAGTTGTCCTGATTAACCAAGAAGGGGAATGTAGAAGGGGTGAAGAATCATGGGCATGTTGGACTTCTATATGCCCAGTCCTTGTTTCAGCAGGAATGTCTCCTCCACAAGGTCTCGGACAGCCCTTTTTTCCCCTCTCCCTGGTGTAGCACGTGTTGCATATGTATGGGGTAGTCAGGAATATCTTTTAACAAAATATTTGTTGAAAGTGTATGGGCTCATCTGCTTTCTATTATACACCACTGCTGCTTGTAAAACCTTTAAAAAGATGATCTGTTGTTAAAAGGAGGTAAAAAATGAAAGTGGCCACTGAAATTTAATGCAAAATGAAGTGCTTATCTACGTGTACACAAGACTATAGCATATTTCACAGCTACAGAAACAGTGTGCTGCCTGGGGATGGAAAAGTGGGGCAGCTGAGTAATCGTAGCACTTTGCAGGGGTAATGCAGATGCAGAGTTAAAGGGAACCAACCACCCCCAATGACCCCCCGGACTATTAATATGGCTCCCTACACCCAGCACATACATGTGCTGCAATGTTTTTTGCTAAAAAAAATGCTTTTTAAAAGTAAAGATAATGCTTTATAAAGTTTCTACCGAAGGGACGGGTGGGCGTTACTTACATGGGGCTAAAGCCGAGATTCTGCTGCCACTCATCCTCGTCTCTCCCCTCGCAGCAGTAACGGCCAGCCCTTTGTTCAGCGTCACAGCCTGGTGCACGGGATCGCATGCCCGTGCACACGTCATCAGCTACAGCCGGGTCGCGAGCGCGCGCTCTGACTTCCTGCGCTCAGCTATGGAAGTCAGAGCGCGCGCTCGCGACCCGGCTGTAGCTGATGACGTGTGCACGGGCATGCGATCCCGTGCACCAGGCTGTGACGCTGAACAAAGGGCTGGCCGTTACTGCTGCGTGGGGAGAGAGGAGGATGAGTGGCAGCAGAATCTCGGCTTTAGCCCCATGTAAGTAACGCCCACCCGTCCCTTCGGTAGAAACTTTATAAAGCATTATCTTTACTTTTAAAAAGCAGTTTTTTTTAGCAAAAAACATTGCAGCACATGTATGTGCTGGGTGTAGGGAGCCATATTAATAGTCCGGGGGGGTCATTGGGGGTGGTTGGTTCCCTTCAAGGAGCTGTGGAACAAGTGCTCCGGGTGTAGCCAGTGAGATGGCTGGACAGTTCAGGGAACTGCGCAGGCATGGGTGCATTAAATGTTGAACACGCACCCAATGACATCAAACCGGGGAGCGCATAAAGTAGAGGATGACTTCTGAGTTACGTTGGATTCTAGCTGTCAGTATTAAAGGGAACCAACCACCAAACAATCCCTATCTAACCTATAAATATCTGTCCCTGGAGCCTTAAATGACTATTCTAACCATCCCTGACTGACTAAATCTACCTAACTACATGCACAGTAAATCACTTTTCCCTATCGCCACGACAGCACCACCTGAGAGATAGGACCACCCATCCAGACAGGAAACCTCTGAGATAAAAAAGGCGGGACCTCTCCTGAACCTCAGTTTAGGTTTCCTGTCTTGGAGGTGGGAGACCTCTGAAGCTCATGCGGTCCTGGCCTGACCCGGTAGCTGGAAGAAGCTGTCCTTACCTAGGCATGCTCCGGACTTGGGTGCAGAAGCTCCTCCACGGGGTATCCCCTGCGGTGGTGGAGGGCACGGGGTCTGGAGAGGGCCACCAGCGGCCGGTTCTCGACCCTTGTTGCCGCCCGGATGTTGCAGCTGCAGGATTGGTGGCTATCCGGCATGATTATGCCCCGGGTGAACAGGTTCCTCTGGAGGGGTAAGTCCCTGCCTGGCGCAGCGTTCCTGGGTCTGTGAGGGGCCTGGGAGCGGGTTCCCGGCGGCAGCTTTGAATTTTCGCGCCGGGAACCGCTACTTCCGGTTTCGGGGCGCGGACCGGAAGTGACGCTCCGCGCCTGCGCAGTACAGCCCAAGATGGCGGCGCCCAGCGTTCGGCGGCTGGGAGACGCCGCAGCTGCAGCCGGCGGTGTGGGGCAGAGTATGGAGGGCAGCGCCAGCCACAATGGAGGAACAGTCCATGATGCCTCCCGACCCAAGGGAGAGACTACATGCTGGCAGCCTCAGGTCCTCTCTGAAGGGGTCCAGACAGGATGTGGACCCGAAAGCCCCCGGACGTCGGTATGCCTCTGGTTGGGTGAGTGCCTTCGGGCTGTGCTATATGCATTTACTACACCCTCTTGCTGTGGCTAGGACGGCTAGAAGAAGGCGTCTAAGCATCGACATAAAGACTGTGTTCTCTGCTAAGTCCCTCTTCCAGAGGATTATGTTAAGGATTATGTTAAGCATTTGTGTGCCCCTTGTATTGCGGACACTGTATGGAGCAAGGATTCCCAGTCTGGCCTCTAGCCTTAGAGCTTTGGTGATGGGAGGCTTTTCCGTCCCTGCAGCTGGCCGGGATGGATGGAGGACATATGCGGCAGACGGCTTTGGGCTCTTCCTCTGGTACTGACCTTGCCGCTCGTTGTTTACGCTGGGGGGGGAGCCGTAGGTCTTGCTCATCCTCTGCCTCGTCCTCCTCATCGTCCTCCTCCTCCGGGTCCTCCTCCTCCTGTGGTCAGCGGAGAGGGGACGCCGTGGGTTCCACGTAATGACACTGTTTTTTGCTTACAGCGGTCCGTTCGCCTGTGGGGTTGGTGGATGGCCGTGACCCCTCTTCGGTGGCGGATTTCGGGTTCAGTGGCCTGTCTTCCACGCAGAGACGGACTTTTCCCTTAAATCTGAGGGCCCAGGAAAACATTTTAGCTCCTGGACTAAGCCTGTTCGGAAGGGCTCTCCTTCCTTTTAGGCTACTGGCGTAATTCCTGGGAATCCACTGCTAGCATTTTTTGGTCCTTCGTGTTTTGGTGCAGCAGTTGGCAAGTGAGGGACGGGTCTCCTACGGCGGAGACCTTGTCTTCCTCCTATTGACTCTTGCTGCGGCAGCTTTACTGGCGGATTCCTCGTGGAATTGGCGGCAAAGGCTACATCTTTCTTTAATGCTGCTCACCTGGCCTTATGGTGGGGGCCTGGGCCGGTGTTGCCCACTCTGGGTTTTCTTTACCTGGTGCGGGTGCTTTTCCGGTTGGTACGTCGCTGGCTGATATCTTGGCCGGGGCTTGTGCCAAGGTGGATGTTTTTTCCTCCGGGGTTCCGGCTCCCGCCTTCCGGGGCCGTTCCCCTTCGTGAACCTCGGTTTGCTAAACGGAGGTCCCCTAGTCGGGCCCCAAGTTCTTGGGCCAAGGGGGGATGCATGTAGTCGGAGTTTTTTTTGGTTCGGGGGTTCCTCCTTTGGCGAGTAGTTCCAGTTTCAGTGACGGCTCGCTCCGGGAGGAGGAAGGCTTGACCCTTTCTCCCAGCCGGCTCCGGGGTTGAGCCTTGCGAGGGAGCTCTCGCTCTTCTCAGTGACGGGTTGACACTGGGGTTCGCTTCGGCTCCTGGGGGCCCCTGGTGGTTGTCTGTCCGCTGTTCGAGAAAGGCGCTTTTCTGATAAGAGGGGTACGGGCCCTTGTGCGACTAAGGGGGGTTCCCCGGTTCCTCCAGCCGCCTGCGGCAGGGGGTTCTGTTCCCCGCTGTTTCTCGTGCCACAGCCAGTCGGTTCGTTCCAGACTTTTCTACCCCCTGAATCCCCGGAACAGCTTTCTGGTGCGGAGTTCGTTCCTGAGGGGGACTTGGTAGTCGACAATCTGGGTTGCTTGCCAAATTATTTCAGGGTGGGGCTGGATCTGCGGGACGCAGAACTCAATGTTCCGGTTCCCCGTCACCACCGGCAGTTCTGATGTTCGCCCGGTTTGGGGGGCTGCCTCTGCCTTGCTGTGCCAGGCTCTCCCCTTCAGCCTGGCGATGGTTCCTCGGCTTTTTCACGGCGCTGCTGGCAGTAGTGAGGCCACTCCCAACGTCCGCGGGGTTTAATTATTCCATATCTGGACTTTTGCTGCTTGTGGGGGACCCCTGGGGTTTGTGCCCGTCTGTGACTGGGTTAGTCTTCCCTGGGTCGGCTGAGTTGGTTTGTTTCTCTGGGAAGGTCCAGGCTGTTCCCCTCCACGCGTCAGCTGGTTCTGGGGTTATTTCTGGGTTCCCAGTCTCTGCTTTTCCTCCTTCTGAACGTCGGGGGTCATGGCGTGACTGAAAGCGGTCCAGAGACCCCGCAGGGGCATAATGTCGGGACGCTCCCCGCTGACCTCGAGGCCATTGCGTCTTCGGTCATCCTTTTCTGCAGTACCGGGGCTCTCCTCGGTTGGTTTTCTGGAGGGCTGTGTCCCTCTTGGGCTCCCTCTTGTCCTGTATCCCCGCTGTTCCTTGGGCACGGTTGCGCTCTCGGGGCCCTTCTGTGGATGGTTCCCCAGCGTCAGCTCTGGTTAGGGGCGGCCTTGGACGCATAGATTGTTCTGTCCCCTCCGCCTTTGGATTCTCTGGAGCGGGGACTGCTCCCTGGGCACCTCTCCAGGGGCGTCCCGTGGGGTGGTCCGGTCTCCGATGCTTACCACGGAGGCCAGTTCCTGGCTCCTTCGGGACCTGTCCGCTCGGGGGGGCCTGAGACTCATCGGCTCTCCAGGCTGTCGTCCCTTATGCGGGAGTTCCTGGCTGTTGGGAAGGCAGTTCTGCTTTCCTTACTTCCCTTCGGGGGCACCATCTTAGTGTCCTCTCCGGCTACAGTGTGTGGTGGCTTCCTGGCACTGTCAGGGGGACACCCGGTCTCAGGCACTCATGGTAGTTACGCGGGGCGTTGTCAGCTGTTGGAACGCTCGTCTGATTCCCTCACTGCCCTTCGCATACGGGGAAGTGGCACCTTCCTGGACGGATTTTCTCTGCAGGGTGCTGCTCCAACGGGAGCAGTGGGCCCTGGATTTGAGTGTTTTTTATTTTTCGCTCCGATTGTGGCCAGGTTGGGCCTTCTGGAGATGGATTTTTTTTGCCACTCAAGAGCACGGTCTGGTGTGGGATTCTGTTCGCTGATTCCCGGAGTCTGGCCCGTTGCTGGGGACGCTGTACTGATCCCCTGGTCCTTGGGCCTTCTGTGTCCCTTCCCTCCCTTGGTTAGGTTCCTGCAGTGCTTCGGAAGGTCAGGGAGGACAGGGCGAGGGTCTTCGTGATGGCGCACTTCTGTCCCCGAGGAGCTTGGTTCTTTTGGCTCAGTCGCCTGTCCAGCCAGGCTCCCTGGACTCTCCCCCTCTTCCAGTCTCTCCTGCGGGGGCCGGCCCCCCTTCCGCTGGTCTCCGGCTGCCGGCGTGGGACTTGCCCAGGCGGCTCCGGTCACGTGGGGGATTCTCTGGTGGCCTTGTTCTTGTGCTGTGGTCCAGTCGGACGCCGGTTGCCACCGTTTTTTTTTCTGGTGCCGGGTGCTTTACCTTTTATGTCTTCTTCGGGGACGAGTCCCGACGGGGGCTCCTGTGCCGGCAATTTTCGACTTCCTCCAGTAGGTGGCGGATTGGTCTTTGTCGATTCCCTGGAGCTCTGGTTTTCGGCTTTGGGGGCCTGTGCCTTTGTTCCCTCGATGGGTCCCTGTCAAAGGGTGGCTCCTTGGGGTCTCATTTTTGTTCTGGATGCCTTAACCAAGCCTCCCTTTGGGCTTTTTCTCTTGTGCTTCGCCTACGGTCCTGCCTCGGCAGTTGGTCCTGTTGGGCGGTGGCTTGCTGTCCGCCAGCCCTTTTTTGTGTCCTCCTGGCCTTGTCGGTGGGGCGTGGTTCTCCGGGTTTGGCTGGACGGGGTCATCCTCTGCCTGGTTCCTTCCTTCTTCCCAGGGTGGCTCTCGTGTTCCACGGACTGCGGGAGCTTGTTCTCCCTTCCTTCTGTGGTCTTCCTGCACTTCTGATGGCCAAGGTTCTCCACGCGTTCGTGGTCTGGTGGGAGTTGCTTGCCTGCTTCGTCGGGCCACGGCCTGGCGTCTGGCTCTATCCCTCTTGTTTTTCTTTCGGGGGGCCTCTTGGGGTGAGGCAGTGTCCGTGGGTGCCCTTGTTTGGTGGTTGCAGGAGGCCTTCGCTCTTGTTTTTTCCAGTCAGGTGCGGGTCCCGGGGGGCCTTTGTGCACTTCCACCAGGGCAGTAGCTGCTTCCTGGGCGAGGGTGGCTGTTGTCCCCTTAGACTTGATCTGTGGGGCTGCTCCTTCTCTTTTCTTTGAGCATGTCAGGCTTGATCTTGCTGCCACTATGGTGGTGACCTTGGTAGACGAGTTCTGCTTGCGGTGGTCCCTCCCTAAATTTTCTTTTCTCTGAAATCTCTCAGGTGGTGCTGTCGTGGCGATAGGGAAAAATCTAAATTACTTACCGGTAATGTGTTTTTCATGAGCCACGACAGCACCACCGCATCCCTCCTATTGCCTGTTGGTCCTGTTTGGAAGGGGGTGTGTGATTTGTTGAGTTCTTTTGGTTGTGTACTAATGCTTGTTGGGTTCCCCTCTCCGGTCTCTGTAACCGAAACTGAGGTTCAGGAGAGGTCCCGCCTTTTTTATCTCAGAGGTTTCCTGTCTGGATGGGCGGTCCTATCTCTCAGGTGGTGCTGTCGTGGCTCATGAAAAACACATTACCGGTAAGTAATTTAGATTTTTTATACGTACCAAATTCTTGTCGGCTGGGCGTTCCTCCAGGGTCTTTGTCAGTGAGGCGGGTCTCCTCGCTGCACTCACACCCGCCTCGCTGCTGTCCATCTTCTTCCAGGATTCAAATTACCCGCCCATCATGTCCTCGCAATGAGCGGGTCACGTGCTGCAGGCCCCGCGTCACTTCCGCCCGCTGCGTCGCTGGGTCTATGACGCGCCCAGGCCGGCTTCAGCATGCCATCTGCGCATGCTCGGAAGCCGGCCTTGGTGTACCAGTGACGCGGCGGGCGGAAGTGACGCGGGGCCTGCAGCACATGACCCGCTCATTGCGAGGACATGATGGGCGGGTAATTTGAATCATAGAAGAAGATGGACAGCAGCTGACAAAGACCCTGCAGGAATGCCCATCCGACAAGAATTTGGTACGTATAAAAAGTGATTTATTGTGCCTGTAGTTAGGTAGATTTAGTCAGTCAGGGATGGTTAGAATAGTCATTTAAGGCTCCATGGACAGATATTTATATTTTAGATAGGGATTTTTTGGTGGTTGGTTTGTTCCCTTTTAAGGGCTGTGATTTCCCACACCTGACACTGTTGAGGAGCCTGTCAGCAGCCATTGATGCAAAGTAGTGCTTTCTTGAATAGGATGGGCAAGACCATAGCCCCAGAGGAGATCATGCTAAAGATGTATCGGTAATTCCTCTTCAAAATTCGGTACTCTATGGCTCCTGACGGGGAAGTGACCTCTGTTAAAGTACACCTTCTGTAATTGCAGATAAATCACTGTGTCAGTCTTGCATATATACAGATCTCCTTCATTACCTTCAAAAGCGATGGTTAAAGGGAACCTGTCAGTAACTTTATTCCCCCAAACCTATAACTATCAGTCCCTGCAGCTTCCTAGTACTATTCTAAGCATCCCTATCTGAGCTAATACTGTACTGTAATACATGAGAAAAATCATTTAGTGACTTACATTTCCCCTGGTATTTGGGTTCTGTCTAGTTGGATGTCACATTCCTATGGTCTCCATCCCTACTGTTTTCGATAGTTGTCACGCGCCGGTGGGCGTGATAACCTAATTTACAAGCTCGTTCCCAGCATCTGAATTGTATGGGCTTTTTCTAGATATGACGCGCTGGACGCGTTATTTCAGGTCCTGTGCATTGTGGAAGAGTATTGGGTATATTTGCTGGCTTCAGTATGCACAGTGCGCATGCTCTGGAGCCGGACCCGGACAAGTACATCCAATACTTAGCATCAATGCACAGGACAGGAAATAACATGGCTGTCATGTCATACCTAGAAAGACTCCATAAAATTCAGATGTCAGGACCATGCTTGTAAATTAGGTTATCACGCCGACCAGGGTTGGGGTACCCGATATAAATTACAAGGCAGCAATGCTCCACAAAGGAGGGGGAAAACAACACCAAAGCGGATATTTTTTAAGTCCGGTTCAAGTAAGGGGAGAGAATGTTGAATCAAAATGTTAAAACAGATTGTTAGCTGATGGAGATCCCCAGAAATAGATTTATTTGTGAACAGAGGAAATGGACAATTTAGGAAATTGTGCCTTGGATTTCAGTGGGTTCCTACAAGCAAACTACAGTGATATGAAAAAGTTTGGGCACCCCTCTTAATCTTACTCTTCTGTTTTTTTGTTTGTTTTTTTTTTTATTGTATTTTTGCAATAGCTATTTCAGTGTGATATTTGTAATAACTGATGGACACAGTAATATGTCAGGTTTGAAATTAGGTTTATTGTACTAACCAAAAATGTGAAATATGCATTATTTCAAAATTTGACAGGTGCCAAAGTATGGGCACCCTTCTGATTTTCATGATTTGAATACTACCGTATATACTCGTGTATAAGCCGTCCCGTGTGTAAGCCGACCCCCCTACTTTTGCCCCCGAAACCTGGGAAACCCTATTGACACGTGTATAAGCCGAGGGTGGACCCCAGCACAGGTATACAGCCCCCAGCGGTGTGGTATACAGGCCCCCCCCAGTGGTATACAGGGCTCCCCAGTGGTAGTATACAGCAGCCTCCCCAGTGGTAGTATACAGCAGCCTCCCTAGTGGTATATACAGCAGCCCCAGTGGTATACAGCAGCCTCCCCAGTGGTATATACAGGCCCCAGCAGTATTACAGCAGCCTCCCCAGTGGTATATACAGGCCCCAGCAGTATATACAGCAGCCCCAGTTGTATACAGCAGCCTCCCCAGTGGTATATACAGCAGCCCCAGCGGTATATACAGCAGCCCCAGCGGTATATACAGCAGCCCCAGCGGTATATACAGCAGCCCCAGCGGTATATACAGCAGCCCCAGCGGTATATACAGGCCCCAGTGGTATACAGGGCCCCCCCTTGCTGCCGCACACCTGTAAAGTAATAGATCATTATACTTATCGCTGTCGCCGCTCTGACACCGCACTCCTCCGGGTCTTCATGCTTCTTCCTGCTTGTGACCGGTGTGCGCAGACAATGACGTCATTGCCTGTGCGCTGGAGGAGGAAGCATGAAGACCCGGAGGAGTGTGGTGTCAGAGCGGCGACAGGGATAAGTATAATGATCTATGACTTTACAGGTGTGCGGTAGCAAGGGGGGCCCTGTATACCACTGATTGGGGGAAAGGGGCCCCTGTATACCGATGGGGGGGCGGGCGGCCTGTATACTGTATACACCTATGACTCGTGTATAAGCCGAGGGGGGGACTTTTCAGCACATTTTTTGTGCTGAAAAACTCGGCTTATACACGAGTATATACGGTAACTACTTTTTACTGGCTTGGGTCATTCCATGTCAAGTGATCCAAAAATGAATATTTTTTTTCCCTGACGTCCTCAGATTTTTTTTACATTTTTTTTCTATATGAAGAACAACTTTATTTAATTACAAAAAAAGTGCGAATTTTGGGCTGGTATGGCTTTACATTTTCTATCATATCTCTGGCTAGAAATAAGATAGAGAAACCAAATAAACACCAATCTACTCAGAACTGTCCAGGCTTTCACCAGATATGTCACAAGAGGATCTTTGTTAATATTTTACCCATGTGATCGCAAGCGCAAAACTTTAAAACGCATTTCCGAAAAATCGGCGCGCTTTAAATATTTCAAAAACTGCCCATGTGTCTGCTATGCTCTTAGCCACATCTGTACCAAATTTCAAGTTGGGGTCTTGGTGGGATCATATTTTAACATATTTTACTATTAATAGCGTCAATGGGTCATTCCATATCAAGTGATCTAAATATGAATATTTTTTTTTTACCTGACGTCTTTAGATTTTTTTTTCCTTTATGAAGTACAACTTTAGTTAATTACAAATTAAAAGTTTAGAATTTTTTTCTTCATCAGTTAATTTTTTACAGATTTTTAAAGTTTAAAAAAGTGTGAATTTTGGCCTGGTGTGACTTTACATTTTTTTTATCTCAGGCTAGAAATAAGATAATGAAGTGGGAGAGGCATCATTTTACTCAGAACAGTAACAGCTTTCATTTGATATGTTACAAGACTATGTTTCTTTATATCAAATTCAAACTATTGACGGACAATTGTGAAAAAATGACTGATTGTGTTCTTGGTGATTTTTGAATTGACACTATAATAGTTAAATATTTTAAAATATGATCCCATCACGATCCCAGCTTGAAATTTGGTACAGATGTGGCTAAGAGCATAAAAGACACATGGGCAGTTTTGGAAAATTTTTATTAAAACGTTTTTTTTTCGGAAATGCGTTTCAAAATGTTGCGTTTGCGTTCGCATGGGTAAAAAATTAAAATGAACAAATATACTCTTGTGACATATCTGGTGAAAGCCTGACAGTTCTGAGTAGAATGGTGTTTATTTTGTTTCTCTATCTTATTTCTAGCCCGAGATAAAAAAATGTAAAGTCATACAAGGCCAAAATTCACCCTTTTTTAAAATTTCAAAATCTGTAAAAAATTAACTGATGAAGAAAAAATTCTCAACTTTTAATTTGTAATTAACTAAAGTAGTACTTCATAAAGGAAAAGAAAAAAAAAATCTAAAGACGTCAGGTAAAAAAAAATATTCATATTTAGATCACTTGATATGGAATGACCCATTGACGCTATTAATAGTAAAATATGTTAAAATATGATCCCACCAAGACCCCAACTTGAAATTTGGTACAGATGTGGCTAAGAGCAAAGCAGACACATGTGCAGTTTTTTAAATATTTAAAGCGCGCCGATTTTTCGGAAATGCGTTTAAGGCTGCGTTCACACATTGCGTATTTTGCCGCGTTTTTTTACGCGCGCTTTTCAAAATACGCAATGTGCCTTTTGTCTGCCAGCAAAGTGAATGGGAAATTCACTTTGCAGTGCAGACATTGCGTAAAAATACGCAGTGCGTTTTCCGGGAGAAAACGCAGCTCCGTAAACAATTGATATGTCAATTGTTTACGCAGCTACTTCTGCTTATTCTCCCAGAGGGGACGAAGAATCCAGCTTCCTCCTCCCCTCTGTGACAGCTGTGGCCGCCCATTAGTGTGTATTAATACACTGTGAAATCTGTGAAATCTAAATTAAACAAAAGCAAGTGTCTGAAAAATAAAAAAGAATGAATACTTCACCTGTCCGACGCCTTCTGCCGCTGTGCGATCCCCGATTCCAAGTGGACAGGACCTGTGGTGATGTCAGAGGGACGTTCCCGGGCACTCGCGGTCATGTGATACATATCACATGACCGCGAACAGCCAATCAGCGATGGGAACGCCCCCCTCTGACATCACCACAGGTCTTATCAGTACACCTCACACTTACAACCGGAGAGTGGCAGAAGGCACCAGACAGTGGGAGAAGGCGCCGGAGAGGTGATGTATTAATTCTTTTTTATTTTACATACATTTGCCTCTGTTTAATTTAGATTTCACAGTGTATATTAATACATACACTGTGAAATCTAATGGGGCTGTCACAGAGGGGAGGAGGAAGCAGGATTCTTCCTCCCCTCTGTGACATCACTGCGCTTTCTGGGGTAAAGAAAGCGCAGTGTGAAAGCCCCTGCGTATTTTGCTGCGCTTTTTTGCGCGTCCGAAAAACGCGGCAAAAAGCGCAGCAAAATACGCAAATGTGTGAACGTAGCCTTAAAGTTTTGCGCTTGCGATCACATGGGTAAAATATTAACAAAGATCCTCTTGTGACATATCTGATGAAAGCCTGTATAGTTCTGAGTAGAATGGTGTTTATTTTGTCACTCTATCTTATTCCTAGCCTGAGTTATGAGGAGAAACGTAAAGGCAGGCAACAGCGAAATTCACACTTTTTCCGAACTTTGAAAATCATTTTAAAAAAAAATAAATTTTTTTAAAAAAATTTCTCTTCACATTTTGCATTGTCTGACATGCTATTATCAAATAACAAAATCTCAAAAGAATTAAAAATATAGAGGTAATAATCATTGGTTCACTTGACATGGAATGACCCACTTACTGAAGCACTAAATTGGTTTGGTAACCTCATTGAGCTTTGTACTTCATAGCCCGGTGTATCCAATCATGAGAAAAGCTATTTCAGGTGTCCACTTGCAAGTTGTTCTCCTAGTTGCATCTTCTCTGAGGAGTGGCATCATGGGCTCCTCAAAACAGCTCTCAAATGATCTTAAAAAAAAAAGATTGTTCAACATAGTTGTTCAGGGGAAGGATACAAAAAGTTGTCTCAGAGATTTAAACTGTCAGTTTCCAGTGTGAGGAACATAGTAAGGAAATGGAAGACCACAGGGACAGTTCTTGTAAAGGCCAGAAGTGGCAGGCCAACAAAAATATTAGAAAGGCAGAGAAGAAGAATAGTGAGAACAGTCAAGAACAATCCACAGACCACCTTCAAAGACCTGCAGCATCATCTTGCTGCAGATGGTGTCACTGTGCATCGGTCAACAATACAGCGCACACTGCACAAGGAGAAGCTGTATGGGAGAGTGATGCGAAAGAAGCCGTTTCTGCATGCATGCCACAAACAGAGTCGCCTGAGGTATGCAAAAGCACATTTGGACAAGCCAGTTTAATTTTGGAAGAAGGTCCTGTGGACTGATAAAACAAAGATTGAGTTGTTTGGTCATACAACAAGACGTTATGCATGGCGCCACAAAAACATAGCATTCCAAGAAAAACACTTGCTACCCACTGTCAAATTTGGGGGAGGATCCATCATGCTTGGGGCTTTGTGGCCAATGACGGCACTGGGAATCTTGTTAAAGTTGAGGGCCGCATGGATTCCACTCAGTATCAGCAGATTCTTGAGAATAATGTTCAAGAATCAGTGTCAGAGTTGAAGTTACACCGGGGATGGATCTCTCAGCAAGACAATGATCCAAAACACCGCTCCAAATCTACTCAGGCATTAATGCAGAGGAACAATTACAATGTTCTGGAATGGCCATCCCAGTCCCCAGACCTGAATATCATTGAACATCTGTGGGATGTTTTGAAGCGGGCTGTCCATGCTCAGCGACCATCAAACTTAACTGAACTGGAATTGTTTTGTAAAGAGGAATGGTCAAAAATACCTTCATCCAGGATCAGGAACTCATTAACAGCCACAGGAAGCGACTAGAAGCTGTTCTTTTTGCAAAAGGTGGATCTACTAAATATTAATGTCACTTTTCTGTTCAGGTGTCCATACTTTTGCACCTGTCAAATTTTGAAATAATGCATATTTCACATTTTTGGTTACTACAATAAACCTCATTTCAATCCTGAAATATTACTGTGTCCATCAGTTATTACATATATCACACTGAAATAGCTGTTGCAAAAAAACTATTTTAAACAAAAAAAAGAGTAAGATTAAGAGGGGTGCCCAAACGTTTTGTTATGACTGTATGTCTTCCTACACAGGTAAGATTTCAGACTGGCCTATGCTTTAATTCCAGCAGTTGTGAAAGATATCAAAGAAGTCTACTTAATAGAAGCCCTCTGGTACAGGGACTAGAAACGGGACTCTTTGGGAGACTGGGTAAGACGCTTCCGATATTTGGCCTACTACACAGACTGTGTACACGAGTGTTAAAGATTAGGGAAATAGATGGGCAGACGATCTATGCTCCTGTCTGGATTAACGAGAAATTGAGTGAATTCTCCAAAATGGGGTAATTAAAAGAATGGATGAGCAGAGGAGTCAAGTATGTTTACCAACTAGTGGTGGATGGGACCCTTAAGCCGTTTGAGGCTTTACAGGCAGAGTTTCAATTATAGGACGTGCATAGATACCAATATTTACAGGTTAAACATGCATTTGCACAACAGCGGAAACAAGGTGGACTGCACATCCAGAAAGACATTGTTCTTGACTACATATGTATGGAGGGAAGTACGAGGGGAGTAATTTCCACAGTATACAAAGATCTATTACACACCTTTCTACTGAGACTCCCTATAGTGGCACATAAGAAATGGGAAGCGGACGTGGAAGCCATAGAGGATGAAAAATGAGAATCCATTTTGGCATATGTCCCTAAATTGTTCCTATGTGAACTGGGGGGATGTCCCAACTGTTTATTATACATAGAGCATACAGATCTCCGGATTTCCTGTATAAGATTGAAGTACGCCTGGACTCGGAGTGTCCGAGGTCTGGATCTGAGACAGCGGGCATTCTACATATGATGTGAGAGTGCCCGAGACTCACGTCCTACTGGGTAGTAGTTCTTACACTTGTACTTCCCTTTAATTAATGTATTATCCCCAGAGATCCAGTAGTGTGCATAATGGGATATGTGGAAGACATCTCAGTTGACAATGTGGGGAAAATTGTAATAGCACGACTATTATATGTGGCTAGGAAACTGATAGCTAAGTATTGGGTTGGAGCGGAACCTCGATCTCAACAAGAATGTTATTTATTTTCAATCAGATTTTTTTATTAACCAAACATGTATTCATAACATCATAACGAAGTGGTATACATATGTTTACAGTAAATCCCAATCCAACGAATGGATGCAACCCCGACATCCCTTCCCTCTCCAGACAGCAAACGTCATAACCAATGTCTTTGACCCTATAAAAGTGATTTTACAAGGTATATCATCAGTCTACGAGCAATAGTTGTGATATATCATAACACTAGAACATCCTTTATAATTATAAATCATCCTTGAAGAACACCACATCCCACGAATTGCTCGCGTTACCCCCTCCATGAAGCCCAGATGTGTTCAAAAGTTGTCATGGCTTCCCTCCTCTGATAAATACCTTCTTCTAAGCCAATTATATATTCTACCTGTTGAACATACTCCTTTCTAAAGGGTGGCTAGGTCCCGAACCAGCCCTTAGCGATTGGCTTTCTAGCCATATATAACAGTCTGGCTATCACTATCTTTTGTGCGTTTTTGACCTGTATTTTATTCCACGTACCCCAACACGCACTCCAGAGGATCTCTAGGCACCACACATCCATACTTCCCTTCAATCATCACAACCACTACCATCCAAAAGGCTTGCAGCCTTGGACAATCCCACAACATATGCAGAATTCCTGCATTTTCATTCATTCATTTTGGACATTCTGATGTGTCTCTCATCCCAAACTTATATAGGAACTGAGGAATTCTTGTACACTCTGTGAATGGTGTAGAGTTGCGATAGCCGTCCCGGCTCACTTAATGATAGTTTTGGGTATATTCCAAAACCGACTCCCAGATCTTGTGGCACCCCTGCTGGGGATTGCCACAGGACTCACCGCTGCAAGGAGGGATTAACACTTTGGTACACACAGCACACAACACCTTCCACCCCAGACCTGGAGGGGGAGCTCTACTGCGTTAAGCCAGTTCACCTATAAAGATCCAGGCCTCAGGGGGGAGTCATTTAGTGAGTCTGCTTTCAGCAGTGAAGAGAGCAGAAGTCCAGTGAAACAGCTTAAGAGAAAGTACTGGAAAGAGCCTGTTACTGGAGCCACACCAGGCCCAGAACCAGGAGACACTGACCAGCTGTGTTGCACCCTAGAGAGGGGGACGGAGGCCAGTGAAGCAGTAGAAGGGAACATAAGAGGTTTCCCTTCAGCCCACCCGGGCATCGGAGTCCGACACTGCTAATCATCCATTGTAGCAGGAAAAGCCGGAAGGACCAGGAGGATCTAATCCCCCTGAGGTAACAAACTAAGAGACACTCAAACCTGACCAAGCACGGGACCAGGGGCCCGAAAGGAGAATAGAGGCTCCCACAGGAGGTCCTCATAGTCGGTTACAGAGTAACACCCTGAGAGGGAGAAGGAGCGACGAGTTCAGTTACAGGCATAGCTTACCCCAAACCACCGTACACCGTGACAGAGGAGGCCTCACAACTCTCCAAGGTGAAAGTCCCGAATTGCACCAAGAACCTGGTTACCCTCCTGGACTGTACCTGTTACTGGACTTCAGTAAAAGTTACCGAAACAGACTATTGTGTGTGTGCCTGTTTCACCTCCGCTGCCCACAGCGTTCACCGCAGAGACGCTACTACGACTTCCCTCATCCATCCCCGCTGCCCTGAGGTAAAGCCCCGCCTGTAACACCCAAGCTGCATCACATCACCTCAGCGGCCGGCCTGCAGCGCTGGTATCTAACTTACCAGGTACCACAGGTGGCGTCACAACAACATTCCCTTCTCCCACCACCATCATCATTTCCCTACCTGTCGACCACCTCAATCTCATCATCCAGCACCCCTAATTCTTCCTCCCATTTACTCCGAACACCAATCGGATGCTTCAACTGAAAAGTGTGTAAAATATCTTTGTATACGCTGGAGATTACCTCTCTTTTTAGTCCCTTCCAAACAAATATAGTCAAGGACTATTTCTCTTTGTATCTGCAGTCCAGTTTCCTGTCTCTGCCTCCTAAATGCATTTTGAATCCTGATTTATCTATATTCATGTCTGGGATGCCAAATTCTTCTTTAAGTATGTCAAACTCTTTCAATTGTTGATTTACTAGTAACTGTGTCATGTACTGTATCCCTTTAGCAGACCAGTCTTTCCATTCCCCAAGTTTATACACTTCGCTCAGTTTTTCATTCATCCAAATGGGAGTATATATATATATAGTCAGGCCAGAGACCCCTCTTCTTCTCTTGATTTTAGACCAAGTATTGTGTATTAGACACAGAGTAGGGAATTTCCTTCCCAAGCGGTTAAACATATGGGTCATTCCATGTCAAGTGAACCAATGATTATTACCTCTATATTTTTAATTCTTTTGAGATTTTGTTATTTGATAATAGCATGTCAGACAATGCAAAATGTGAAGAGAAAATTTTTTTTTTTAAATTTATATTTTTTTTTAAATGATTTTCAAAGTTCGGAAAAAGTGTGAATTTTGCTGTTGCCTGCCTTTACGTTTCTCCTCATAACTCAGGCTAGGAATAAGATAGAGAGACAAAATAAACACCATTCTACTCAGAACTATACAGGCTTTCACCAGATATGTCACAAGAGGATCTTTGTTAATATTTTACCCATGTGATCGCAAGCGCAAAACTTTAAAACGCATTTCCGAAAAATCGGCGCGCTTTAAATATTGCAAAAACTGCCCATGTGTCTGCTTGCTCTTAGCCACATCTGTACCAAATTTCAAGTTGGGGGCTTGATGGGATCATATTTTAAAATATTTTACTATTAATAGCGTCAATGGGTCATTCCATATCAAGTGATCTAAATATGAATATTTTTTTTTACCTGACGTCTTTAGATTAATTTTTTTTTTTTTTTTTTACTTTATGAAGTACAACTTTAGTTAATTACAAATTAAAAGTTTAGAATTTTTTTCTTCATCAGTTAATTTTTTACCGATTTTTAAAGTTTAAAAAAGGGTGAATTTTGGCCTGGTATGACTTTACATTTTTTTTATCTCGGGCTAGACATAAGATAGAGAAACAAAATAAACACCATTCTACTCAGAACTGTCCAGGCTTTCACCAGATATGTCACAAGAGTATATTTGTTCATTTTAATTTTTTACCCATGCAAACGCAACATTTTGAAACGCATTTCCGAAAAAAAACGTTTTAACAAAAATTTTCCAAAACTGCCCATGTGTCTTTTATGCTCTTAGCCACATCTGTACCAAATTTCAAGTTGGGATCGTGATGGGATCATATTTTAAAATATTTAACTATTATAGTGTCAATTCAAAAATCACCAAGAACACAATCAGTCATTTTTTCACAATTGTCCGTCAATAGTTTGAATTTGATATAAAGAAACATAGTCTTGTAACATCATCAAATGAAAGCTTTTACCGTTCTGAGTAAAATGATGCCTCTCCCACTTCATTATCTTATTTCTAGCCTGAGATAAAAAAATGTAAAGACGTCAGGTAAAAAAAAATATTCATATTTAGATCACTTGATATGGAATGACCCATTGACGCTATTAATAATAAAATCTTTTAAAATATGATCCCATCAAGACCCCAACTTGAAATTTGATACAGATGTGGCTAAGAGCATAGCAGACACATGGGCAGTTTTTGAAATATTTAAAGCGCGCCGATTTTTCGGAAATGCTTTTTAAAGTTTTGCGCTTGCGATCACATGGGTAAAATATTAACAAAGATCCTCTTGTGACATATCTGGTGAAAGCCTGGACAGTTCTGAGTAGATTGGTGTTTATTTTGTTTCTCTATCTTATTTCTAGCCCGAGAAAAATGTAGAAAATGTAAAGCCATACCAGGCCAAAATTCGCACTTTTTTAAAACTTTAAAAATCTGTAAAAAATTAACTGATAAAGAAAAAAATTCAAAACTTTTTTTTTTTTTGTAATTAACTAAAGTTGTTCTTCATATAGAGAAAAAAATTAAAAAAATCTGAGGACGTCAGGGAAAAAAAATATTCATTTTTGGATCACTTGACATGGAATGACCCATACCAGTTTCAAATCCCTGCACCAAAGGGCATCTTCCTATGAAATATGTCAGTACTGCCTGTATTGAACTACCCCCCTCCTTCCTAGAAGACCAACCTCTTAAATGCTGACTTTGGGATGCCAAAAAATATATCCAAGGGGTAGGCAAAGCCAACCCTCCCCTCTTTGTTGGGCCTTTGCAGGACCTCCAAAATTATCCTGGGTTGTCTAGCCCCACAAACCAGGTCTCTAAAGAGTGAGTTTAGTCTCTGAAAGACACCCCCCCGGAAGCCACACTGGTGAGTTGTGAAGTATATAAAGGAGCTTAGGCATGAGTACCATTTTAGACAGGTTAGCCCTGCCCACCACCGAGAGACGCAGCTTACCCCAAGTCTGAATCTTATCCCTAAGTTTGGCTAGGAGCAGCATCACATTTTGTATCAGATAATTCTCTATTGGCAATCCAATCTTTGCATTGTCTGTATGTAACCCTTTCTCATGTACAGCACCATGGAATTAATGGTGCTCTATAAATAAATAATAATAATAATCTGTACACCCAGATACTTAAATTGATCAACCATTCTCAGTTTGGTACAACCCAATTTTCCCATGTCCACCATGTTATCCCTGTCTACCATCAGTAGATTCAATTTGTCCCAGTTTATTCTTAATCCAGACATCTTCCCAAATTCCTCAACCAGCAGCACTGCCTGACTCAGGGTTTCTAGATGGTTCCTGAGGAACAAGAGGATGTCATCCGCATAGAGTGCAATTTTTTTTCCTCCACCGGCCCAAATTGAAACCTCTTAATCTCAGCCGCCCCACGGATATGAGCAGCTAGAGGCTCTAATGCCAGGGCAAACAATAATGGAGAGGGTGAACAACCATGCCACGTCCATCTAGTTAGATCAAATTTCTCCGATCTCTCCCCATTCACCCTGATTCTTGCCGCCCGGGAGGAACAGAGCAACTTTACCCATGAGATAAACACTGATCCGAAACCCATTTGCTCAAAAACCATCCAGAGAGAGCTCCACTCCACACTATCGGACGCCTTATGGGCGTCTAAGGATGCCACTGCCCTGTATCTTGCGTTATCTGCAGGTATTTGAGTGTTTAAAAACAACCTTCTTAGGTTAATAGCTGTAGATTTGTGAGACCTAAATCTGGTCTGGTCTGTGTGCACTACTGTGTGTACCACCCCTGCCAGCCTGGTCGCCATCACTTTGGCAAGTAACTTGGCATCTACTGACAGTAAGAAAATGGGTCTTTAGGACTCCGGCCTACGGGTGTTCTTGTTCTCCTTAGGGAGCACTACTATCGTCGCCTCTCTCACGGAATCCGGTAGACATCCCTCCCCCAGTGCCCCCCGAAGAACCTCACAAAGCCTGGGCAATAGCACATCCTTAAAGGGAACCTGTCACCCCAAATCACCCTTGTAAGCTGTAAATACATGTCCCTGAAGCATTACACTACAGTCCTACACATCCCTTTGTGGTGTTTTAGTTCAATATGAAAGTGCACTTTAGTCGTTTGCAAACTTACTAAATCCATGCCAGTGGGGCGTTCCCAAGCCTCCTTGTCTGCGAGGCGGTTCCCCTGTGTGCCGCTGTATTACGCCCTAATGGGCGTTTTTTCAAACTTTCTAGCGCGGGCACGATTCATAATCTCGTGCCCGCATCGTCACGGTCATGTGATGCCGTGACGCGTCATTTCCGGGCGGCTGGGTCGCTGCTGTCTGACGCGCACTGGCCAACTTCAGCGCATGCGCAGATCGCTTGCTGAAGTCGGCCGGTGCGCGTCAGACAGCAGCGACCCAGCCGCCCGGAAATGACGCGTCACGGCATCACATGACCGTGACGATGCGGGCACGAGATTATGAATCGTGCCCGCGCTAGAAAGTTTGAAAAAACGCCCATTAGGGCGTAATACAGCGGCACACAGGGGAACCGCCTCGCAGCCAAGGAGGCTTGGGAACGCCCCACTGGCATGGATTTAGTAAGTTTGCAAACGACTAAAGTGCACTTTCATATTGAACTAAAACACCACAAAGGGATGTGTAGGACTGTAGTGTAATGCTTCAGGGACATGTATTTACAGCTTACAAGGGTGATTTGGGGTGACAGGTTCCCTTTAAGCTGCTTGTAAACCTCTATCTGCAAGCCGTCCGCTCCAGGGGCCTTATTATTTGCCATAGAGCCCAGCGGCACCTCTAATTCGTCTATTGTCAATGGAGTTTCTAGACTTAGCCTAAGGCTACGTTCACACATTGAGTATTTTGCTGCATAATCACATTTTTTACTGCGTTTTCTGCTTTTCCTGCGTTTTTTGCTGCAATTTTTACGTGCGCTTTTTGCAGTAAAACGCAATTCTGGATGCACAGTCCAGCAAAACATATATGGGTTTTGCCAAATTTCATTCACACACTGTGTATTTGTGCTATATTTAGGTGCGCTCTTTCACTGCAAAAGCATGTGCGTAAAAAGACTCACCATGTCAATTCTTTCTGCAGTTTTTCTCTGCGCTTTTCCATTGCCCCCATGATAAAATAGTCTCTGAAAAAGCACAGCGAAAAAAGCAGAAAAAGGCGCAGTGTGTGAATGGAGCTGCGCTTTTCTCAAAAGCAGCGCCTAAAAAAGAGCAAATGTAGAAAAAGCAGCAATGTGTGAACGTAGCCTTAGGCTTTGGGCCAATTTAGCAAATTTGGTTGCAGAAATTTTTGCACCAAATCTGCATTTTCTCTCAGGAAAAACTCTGCGGCTAAAATACAAGTTTTTGTCGCAATTTGGTGCATTTTAAGGCCCCGTTACACGGTACGAGATCGTGAACGATATCTCTCAAACGTCTTTTGGGTTTGGAGTCGTTCAAACGACATCGTTAGGACGTCGTTGCATGTGACTTAGAGATATGACTCTGATAAATCGTTGGATCGTTGATCGCAGACGATTCTCAATCAGCCAACCTGCTGCATCGTTTGTGTGGACACAGCGATAACTATGTCGTTAACAGCTTTGCCTATTCACAACAGTGAACAAGTATCGTTGCTGGGTTGTGCGGACGGTTGCTGCTCACCACATCTTTGGTGCGTCGTCCACGATATCTACACGTGTGACATCTCACCAATGATGTCAAAACGATGTCCTAACGACCGTGCGCCCCCGAGATAGTTAGTGATATCTTAACAACATTGAAGCGTGTAAAGGTACCTTTAGATGCACCAAATCTGGCACTTACCCAGCTCTTCCGGATTGCCCATGTGCGGTGGCAATCAGCAATATAAGGATTTAATGACAGCTGGGAAATGACAGCTGGCATCAAGCCCTGGATAGGTGATGTCTGCGTCTTTGAGACCTCCCTCCTCCCCCCCCTTCCCCCATACCAATCCCGTAAATAAATAGCTAAGAAAAACATAGAAACAGAAATAAATCCTTTATTTGAAATAAAAAACAGCCTTTTTTTGCCCATTTATTAACCCCAAACATGCCCTTGAGGGTCGAGGGTCCAATCGTAATCCACAACAGGAGTTCCCTCTCTTGAAGCTCCTCGTGTCTGCTACATTCAAACCTCTCGCAGAGCAGCGACCACTCAGCTCGAGGTGTGGCAGACCATGACGGCACTGAGCTGCAGCTGTGAGAGCAGTAACGTGAGTGAGGTCATAGAACCCAAGAAGTGACTCAGGTGACCTCACTCATGTTGCTGCTCTCAGACCCACAGCTCTCGGTGCCATCATTGTGTGCCAGCACACAATGACATCACTAATGGCGGGTTTACACGCCGCGATATCGGCGTCCAACTCCGATCCAACTCCGACAAAAAGTCACGTGGTTCGGGAGTTGGACCCGATATCGTTCGCGCGTTGTACGGTTTGAAGGTACAATGCGATGCTTGAACGATGCCAAAACGATATCGGGGTTGAATGAGCGTGCTCTTCAACCGCCCGATATCACATGGCCGTTGTAGCCGCATCGTCCCGTGTGACAGCCCAACTCCGATGTGTACGCCGACGCTACCCATTAACTCCCATGTTAAATGGTCGTTACTGGGTTGGTGGGCGTACACATCGGAGGGACGTTGTTTCCCGATATCGTAACGTGTAAACCGCCGATGCGATATCGGGAAAAGCGCACCAAAAATGCGCGCTCCCGCGCCGTTGTATAGCGATATCGTCCCGATATCGAGACGTGTAAACCCACCATCAGAGCTGAAGCTGTGAGGTCACCTGAGGTCACAGCTGGGGAACATTGTGAGTTTAATGGGAATTATTCTGTTTTAATTTGTAAACCTATTGGGGCCATGTTTTTAGATCCATGTACACCAGTATATTAGATACCACTTGATCCTAAAGCCTCCTGATGAACTAGACGACGGGGAAAATGTGTCGAGGCAAATGTGTGAAGGGACAAGGACGTATAACTAACCTCTGAAGTGTGACTATATTCAATACCAGAGTAATTTGGTGTATTATCCATAAGAGGAAATATTGAAGTATATGGTGTCCTATAGAGACCTAAAATGGAGACAAAAAGAAATGATTTATAATTTTATTTTTTTTTTTCATCTTTATTTTTTGTTTTGATTTTTTTTTAACTTTTTTTTGTTGTTTTTCCTTTAATAAATAACACTGGGGAACAATTTGAAAAAAATTTCTGTTGAGTTAGATTTTTGAGCTGATTTATACTAAAATTGGCATGCTGATTCCAAAAATGTAGTCAGTTTTTTTCTAGCACGTCAAGTTTTTCCTCCACAACTTACCTGCCAGAGAAGCACAATTGCACTGATATCTGTAATAAGACTTGTTATCTGATTACAATTCGACTCATATAGAGCTCATAAAAAACATGATATTGTTTAAAACATATTTGTCATGCCTATTTCTTATATATTTCATTTTTTGTTCATATTTGTACTATTTAAAAAAAAAAAAAAAAAAAAAAAAAAAATTTTTAGGTACAGTAGTTTACATATTTTTGAGAAGACAAAAATCCTATAGTTCAAAAACTTGATGTGATAGAGAAAAACTGAGATGATATCTGGATTCAGCATCCAAAAATTAATTAAGAACAGTTTTCTGACCTAACTCCTAAAAAATTGTGTTCCCCAGTGTAATGCAATGCAAATGTAGTATATGCATCGTTTAAAGAGGACCTGTCACCAAACCAGGCATGGTGATCTAATTACAGCACTGGATGCAGAATGTCTGCAGCATGCAGACAAGGGGTCCCCCAGCACTTGAGCAGCCCTGTACCCCGAGATAATACACTTAGAAAACTTACATGCTCCAGCCACTAAGGAGGTGGCTAGGGGCTGCAGCCAAGGGCAGATTCACACCCCCTGCCTGTGTAATCTGCCCACCGCTGCCAATCATTCTCTTCCTGTCTGCAGCATTTAAACAGAGTTTTTTTTTCTCTCCCGTGTAGCCCCGCCCCTCAGACATGCTGTAATTAGATCACCATGCCTGGTTTGGTGACAGGTCCTCTTTAAGCACTTTATCATGATGTCTATATTATAAATCCAATGCAAATATTTGTTGCAGTTTATTGGAGAGGAGTAAGAGAAAAAAATGGTTCATATCTTTTTTATCTTTATTTACTCTTATTTTTTTCCTTCTTTGTTGTTTCTCTTCTGCAAAAAACATACTACCGTATATACTCGCGTATAAGCCGAGTTTTTCAGCCCAAAAATTGGGCTGAAAAGTCTCCCCTCGGCTTATATGCGAGTATATATGGGACCCCCTCACTGTTTGGCGCCCCCACCTCAGGATGGTTCCCCCCCGCATGCAGCGCTGCGCTCATACATTACCAGCCTATCAGCTGTCATCCTCCGGTGGCAGATCGCGGCTCCCGGCTCCAGCTTCCATCTTCATCTGTGTCTTCCTGCATGTCACATGACCGGCCGGCGTCGCGATGACGTCATCGCGATGAGCCCCGGCCACAAAGCAGGAAGACAGAGATGAAGATGGAAGCCGGAGCCGCGATCCGCCACCGGAGGATGACAGCTGATAGGCTGGTAATGTATGAGCGCAGCGCTGCATGCGGGGAGGGGGGGCATCCTGAGGTGGGGGCGCCAAACAGTGAGGGGGGCCAGTGTACTACCCCTGGGGCTGCTGTGTACTACCCCTAGGGCTGCTGTGTACTACCCCTGGGGCTGCTGTGTACTACCCCTGGGGCTGCTGTGTATACCCCTGGGGATGCTGTATACTACCCCTGGGGATGCTGTATACTACCCCTGGGGATGCTGTATACTACCCCTGGGGATGCTGTATACTACCCCTGGGGATGCTGTATACTACCCTGGATGCTGTATACTACCCTGGGGATGCTGTATACTACCCCTGGGGATGCTGTATACTACCCCTGGGGATGCTGTATACTACCCCTGGGGATGCTGTATACTACCCCTGGGGATGCTGTATACTACCCCTGGGGATGCTGTATACTACCCCTGGGGATGCTGTATACTACCCCTGGGGATGCTGTATACTACCCCTGGGGCTGCTGTATACCCCTGGGGCTGCTGTGTACTACCCCTGGGGCTGCTGTGTACTACCCCTGGGGCTGCTGTGTACTACCCCTGGGGCTGCTGTGTACTACCCCTGGGGCTGCTGTGTACTACCCCTGGGGCTGCTGTGTACTACCCCTGGGGCTGCTGTGTACTACCCCTGGGGCTGCTGTGTACACCCCTGGGGCTGCTGTATATACTGCTGGGGCCTGCATACCACTGGGAGGCTGCTGTATACTACCACTGGGGGGGCCTATATACCACACTGCTGGGGGCTGTATACCTGTGCTGGGGTCCACCCTCGGCTTATACACGAGTCAATAGGTTTTCCCAGGTTTTGGGGGCAAAAGTAGGGGGGTCGGCTTATACACGGGTCGGCTTATACACGAGTATATACGGTAACTAAGTACCCAGTTATTAACACTTTTTTGCACTTGCTCTTTACTTATATCACAAAAGATCTTTCACACGTGCGTTTTTTTCCTGATTTGGAAGATCAGGAGAAAACCCGATTCTTACAGTATTTTGCCCATCCACTTTAATTTTGTCAGGTAGAATCTTGTTGCTTCATGTTTTTTCCTGAAATCATTAAAGGGAATGTGCAAAAAAAATTAATCCTGTAAGGCGGCCGTCACACGGAACGATATCTTGCCCGATATCGTTTAAGCGATCTCCTTTTTGATCGCTTAAGCGATATCGGGCAAGATATCGTTGCATGTAATCAAGCGATTTACGATGGTAAATCGCTTGATCGTGACATCGCTGATCTGAGGTTCGGTTCTCAGATCTAGCGATGAACGATGCAACGATCTGCATCATCGTGGTGTATAACACCACGATGATCCATCTCCCAGCGACCGCGCCTATGCTGGGAGATGGTAACTATGGTACACGTCGGGTAACTAAGCGACGCGCGGCGCCTAGTTACCCGATGTGTACCATAGTAACGAGCGAGATCGCTGCTCCACATCGCTGGTGAGTCTGTCTGTGTGACATCTCACCACCGATGTGAGCGATATTGTAAGCGATTGCGCGTGCACGTGATCGCTTACAATATCGCTAAAGATGTCGCAGCGTGTGACGGCCCCCTAAGAAACAGGTGTTTTCCTGATCTTCCGAATCAGGAAAAACCTGCAAGTGGGAAAGGGCCCTAAAAAACGTCCAAATTACTCTGCTATATAAGTCTACTCTATGCATCATTTTTCTTTATGTAGGTAATTTTACAAACCTGATGTAAAGTGGTGTTTATGGGATATACAGTAGTGTTCGAAATAATAGTCCAATATGACTAACCAGATTTACTGTTTTTGATATAAATGATATTACCATGTCAAACAATTTATCAGTTGGGGATGTGTTCAAAATAATAGCAGCGTGGAGTTCAATTAGTGAGGTCAATCATTCTGTGAATAAACAAGTGTGAATCAGGTGACCTTTATTTAGGGGTGAAGCCAACACATGTTGTACATGCATTTCTTCCTGCAAGCCTGAGAAATATGCAGGGCTGTGGAGTCTGTAAGCCAAACCTCTGACTCGGAGTCCTTCTTACATGGCTCATGTTTAAGTGATAACTTTATTGTAGAACAATGTAGACATCAGCCTTTAATCATTATTATGATACAATAATCAAGATATTTAGAACATAATATTTCATAACATCCAGCATATGTTTAATTGAACTACCGTATATACTTGAGTGTAAGCCAAGCTGAGTATAAGCCGAGGCCCCTAATTTTACCCTCCAAAACTAGGGAAACGTATTGACTCGAGTATAAGCCTAGGGGGGAAATGAAGTAGACTCTCATCACGGTATACAGCCCCTCTCATCATGATAAATGGCCCCCCATTATATAATCCCCCATCACTGGTATATAAGACCACCATCACTGGTATACAGTACCCCCCCCATCAGAGGTTATAACCCCCATCAGAGGTTACAGCCCCAATTAGTGGTATATACAGGCCCCCCCATCAGTGGTATATACAGGCCCCCCATCAGTGGTATATACAGGTCCCCCCTTCAGTGGTATATACAGGCCCCCCCTTCAGTGGTATATGCAGGCCGCCCCCTTCGGTGGTATATGCAGGTTCCCCCCTTCAGTGGTGTATACAAACCCCCCCCCTTCGGTGGTATATACAGGCCCCCCCCCCCTTCGGTGGTATATACAGGCCCCCCCCTTTCAGTGGTATATACAGGCCCCCCCTTCAGTGGTGTATACAGGCCCCCCCTTCAATGGTATATACAGGCCCCCCCCTTCAGTGGTATATACAGGCCCCCCTTCAGTGGTGTATACAGGCCCCCCCTTCAGTGGTGTATACAGACCCCCCCCCTTCAGTGGTATATACAGGTTCCCCCTTCAGTGGTATATACAGGCCCCTCCAGTGGTATATACAGGCCCCTCCAGTGGTATATACAGGCCCCCCCCTTCAGTGGTATATACAGGCCCCCCCTTCAGTGGTATACACAGGCCCCCCCTTCAGTGGTATACACAGGCCCCCCCCTTCAGTGGTATATACAGGCCCCCCAGTGGTATATACAGGCCCCCCCTTGCTGCCGCACACCTGTAAAATAATAGCTCATTCATACTTATCCCTGTCGCTGTCACCGCGCATCCTCCGGTCTTCTTCCTGCTTGTACCTGGCGTCATGTGACCGATGCAATGACGTCATCGCTGCTGCGCCCGCCGGGTACAAGCATGAAGAAGACCGGAGGACGCGCGGTGACAGGGAAAAGTATGAATGAGCTATTATTTTACAGGTGTGCGGAAGCAAGGGATGGCTGTATACCACTGGGGGGGGTGCGCTGACATAGTGCAATGTAATATGCACCGCTCCCCCTACCGCTCATGGACAGGGGGATGCAGTGCATATTGCATTGCACTAATGAGCGGGGGCAAGTGACCACCCGCTCCTATTGCAGCCCCTCCCCACCGCTCCCCCACTGAGCCGTCACTGTGACTCCAGTATAAGCCGAGGGGGGCACTTTTCAGTGCAATTTTTGTGCTGAAAAACTCGGCTTATACTCGAGTATGTACGGTACTTGACCCATTTCATTCTATATTTTAGGAGTCGGTCAGTTTTACACAGACTGACTTCACTGCCCTGGAAATATGGATTGTTTAAGACAGTGTGCAGAAGAACAGCGTACTTATGATTTAAAAAATTAAGTTGAGAGGATAAAACCTATAATGAATTGCAGACAATGATGGGCTGTTCAGTTAAATGATTTTTAATGCTTTAAAATGGAAACCAAAACCAGAGAGACGTGTAAGAAAATGGAAGACTACCATTGAAATGGATCAAAGAATAGCCAGAATGGCAAAGTCTCAGCCAATGATCAGCTCCGGGATGATCAAAGACAAACCCAAGTTACCTGTGAGTACTGTGACAGAACACGCCTGTGTGATGCTAATCTATTAGCAAGAAGTCCCCGCAAAGTCCCACTGTTATAAAAATGACATGTACTGAAGCGGATACATTTTGCCAAATAACATCAACTGGCCTAAAGAGAAATGGAGAAACATATTGTGGATTGATGAAAGTAACATTGTTCTTTTTGGGTGCAAGGGCGGCAGACAATTTGTCTGATGACTTTCAAACTCTGAATTCAAGACTCCGCATACTCTGAAGACCGTGAACCATGGTGGTGCAAGCATCACGATATGGACATGTTTCTCTTAAGATGGTGTTGGGTCTATTGACCGCATACCAGAGATCATGGACCAGTTTGCTTATATCAAAATGCTTGAAGAGTTCATGTTGCCTTAAGCTAAAAAGGAAATGCCCTTGAAATGGGTGGTTCAACAAGACAATGACCCTAAACGCACCAGGAAACGAGCACAATCTAGTTCCAACAAAATTGAGGTCATGAAGTGGCCAGCCCATTCCCTGTACCTTAATCCAATAGAACACCTATGGGGGTTACATCAAAATGCCATTTTTGAGGCAAAGCCAACAAATGCAAATAGATTGTAGGATGTAATCAAAGCATTCTGGGTTGGAATAACAGTTGACAGGTGCCAGGAGCTGGTTGTCTCCATGCAACATAGATGTGAAGCAGTTCTAAAAACTGTGGATATAGAACTAAGTATTAGTTTAGTGATTGACAAGAAGCAAAATCCTAAAAAAAATACATACGGTAATTTGATTTGTAAAGATAAATGAGACATTGCTATTTTTTTTTAAACAGCCCAATGTTCATTTTTTGTTTTCTGTAAAGTAGTTAAAAATTATCTAAATTTCTCCATGTTTTGATTTAGAAAATTGTGTGCAATGTCCCTAATGCATTGAAAAGACAACTATTAGGCTGCGTGCACACGATGAGTGCAGCATTATGGATGCAGCGTATTTGACCTGCACCAACCACAGATCGTGGGCATAAGGTGCCTGTGTTCACCTCCGGAGATCACTGGGTTCCTGCAGGAGAGGAGGCACTGCGTCCATCACGTAGTGTCTCCTGATCATCTGCACAAACCTTTATAAAGATTTTGGCCTTAACTTATGTTTTTAAACACACAGCTATTATTTTGAACACAAATGTATGTGATTAACTCTTTTTTCATCCCTACTATTTTGCCTTGTTGTTATGTTATGAATAAGCTCTAAATAGGGCCATAATAATAATAATAATAATAATTTAATATATTAATATATAATTAATTTAGGGAAACTGGTGTTGGGAGGCCCAGGCTATCTGGCCTTCCCCCAAACTGGGAATTACAGCCTTAGGCCCCTTTCACATAAGCGGTTTTAAGAAAATGCGTCAGAATTACCTCATCTCCGGCATCTTCTGCCTACCGGCCGCACTTGCCGCAGGTGTGCCACAAGCCCCATGCATTGTCTATGGGGCTTGCAGTCAGGTGCGGTTCTGCCAGTTGCAGCAGATGCGGCACTTGCGATCGTGAAAAAACAAAACTAGTTTTTTTTTCGCGGCCGCAACTGCCGCACTTGCTGCACCTGACCCCAAGCCCCATAGACAATGCACAGGGTGTGCCGCAAGTGCGTCCAGTAGTCGGCAGATGTGGTAATTCTGCCGTATCTGCCGCATTTTCTTAAAAACTCCTATGTGAAAGGGGCCTTAGCTGGACAACTGCTGAGAATGGTTGACAGCAGAGCCCAATGCAGCTACAACATGCTGGTAATCAGCTAGAAGGACAAGAGGTATATCCTTATTTTGACCACAATACACTGTGACAACAGCTCCTTTGTATTGTCCAAAGTACCACAACAGAAGTTCCAATAGCAGATTCTATCCTGAATTGTAATAAGTTCATAGGGGGTATACATTTCTCAGATCAGGTCCTCAAACCATACAGTGCCATGCAAAACATGAAAGTATGGTACAAAAAGCTGGTCGTGCACATTGCACTGATGGAACTGTACAATGATTTTGTGCTTTTTCGATGTGAAGGCAATACAGTGAGCTTCTTCCAGTATTAGAAGGTAATTATCAAGGCCCTAATGTTAATTAGGCAGGAAGATGTGTGCGACTCTGCGAGTGCTTCTGAAAGTGATGGTGCCCATATTGTACCATATCAACATTTTCCTGGTGATGTTCCCCAAATATATAGGAGGTATAAGGGTGCGTGTGAAACATCAGACTGTAATCGGATGTCACCTGACTACAGTGCAATATATGCCAAGATTGACAATGGAGGAGATTAATCTCTCCCTCTCCTCCACAGCTTGTTATACCATCATAGGTTGAGATCACATGACTCCTACTTCATACTCGCAGCAGCGTCTGAGCCGATGGTCATTAGCATATTTCATCCGATTCTCATGCATTGGATACTCATATACTGTTGGAATCTCGGCCTAAGGATTGATTCAAAGTATACCACACGTCCATAATTTGATGAAGTTTGGTTTTACCCTGTTGACACAATGCCCTTTTATATTCTGATATACAATGCACAACTTACACATGCCTACAATTTAATTCTGTTTGCATCAGTAAAACCAGAGGCAAATGATTCCAGAAAAATTTGTGTTCTAAGACTTCTTACTTGCCACGCGCCCAATACATTTTCTGCCAAATGTGGGGTATCCATTTACTCGGGCTGCTTTCACATTGTGTTTTTTTTTTTTGTTTTTTTTTTAGGATCCGTGGCTGTCCATTGTAAAACTGACAGCCATGGATCCAATTTGGCCTCCATGTATCACTATGGGCGGCGGATCACATCGGATTTGCCCTTAATGGCATCCGATTTGTGTCTGATCCAATTGTGTCCGATTTTTTGCTGTGTCCAATCGGATCCGATTTTAGTGTACGGAGTATGCTCAGTACACTAAAACTGCTCCTAACCGTCTAATTTCACTTCTGCAATATGTGTGTGTGTGTGTGTGTGTGTGTGTATATGTATATCTACTATATAAAGCCCGAAGCCACTTCCGGCCAAACCCGAAGCCACTTCCGTAGTGTTGTGGTCGGATATTCGGCCAGCTCCACCCGCACAGGGTGGACCAAGATGGCCGCCCTATGCGGGAGGATCGCGGCGAGTGCTGTGCAGTTTTTTTTCTGTTTTGTATCTTATGGAGTTTCAGGCTCCTTGCTGCAATTTGCACCCTCATTGACCACAGGTGATCTAGGGTCGAGATGGAGTCTGCCCACTGAGAAGTGGGGGATGGACAAGGAGGATAGGGATATCAGCGTGGGACTCATCGGACCTGAAGTCACTTTATCGCAGTCGATGAGCAAACAGACATTGGCCAATGTGTGTACCAAGAACTTCAGAATTAAAAAGATAAGATTTTGAGTTTTTTGAAAAAAACGTAAGTTTTTAAACTTTTTTTCTCAAATATATATAGCTTGTTAGCATATGTACATCATTGATAGTAGCTGAGTGCTGCAGAGTAATTTTTTCTAGTTATTAGATCCAGCATCCCTGCTGGCACCAGTTCACATTAGTCTGTGAGTGCTGTGCAGTTTTTTTTCTGTGTTTTTTTTTATATACACATACATACATACATACTTACAGGAAGTGAAAGTGCCCTGCACAGCTCTTTCTGTGTCCGGGCCCGTGAAAATCACAGAAATAGCATCTGGAGGTCACCTCCGATGGTGTCTGTTCCTGTCCGTGGGGTTCTGCAAAAAATAAGATCCTGTGGCACCCCTGCGGGGGATTGCCACAGGATCCACCAGTGCAAGAAGGGATTTACACCATGGTATACACAGCACACAACACCTTCCACCCCAGACCTGAAGGGGAAGCTCTACTGGCTGCCTTAAGCCAGATCCCCTTTAAAACATCCAGGCCTGAGGGGAGAGGTAGCCAGTCCCAAGAGTCATCTGCAGTGAGCAGAGGAGAGAGCTGGAGTGAGGAGCTGGTCGCTGGGAAGGAACCAGGACCAGGGACCACTGATTGCTGTGTTGCACCCTAGGGAAAGGGTCGGAGGGCAGTGGAGGAAGCAGGGAATCAAGAGAGGGAACCAGTTAAGGTCTCCCTATAGTACACATGGACACCGGAGTCAGACGCTGCAAACATTTAGTGTAACAGCAAAAGCCCGGAAGAATCAGGAGGAGTTCAACCCTGAAGAAAGCACAGTAAGGGATGCTACAACTGACCAAGTACAGGACCAGGGGCCATAGGAGAAACGGGGACCCCACAGAAGGACCTCATAGTCAGTTTAGAGCAAAGCCCCAAGAGGGAGAAGGAGCGGTGGGTTCAAGCACAGGCAGGACTCATCCCAAACCACAGAAACAGAGGAGGCCTCACAACTTTCTAAGGTGGAAGTTCCATGTTGCACCGGGGACCTGGTTATTTCTCTGGACTGTACCTGTTATCACCAGTAAAAGGTACCGAAACAACCATCACTGTGTGCCTGTTAACCGCCGCTAGTCACCGCCTTGTCTGCAGATACGCGACTACTAATCCTCTCATCCATCTCTGCTGCCCTGAGGTAAAGCTCCACCTGTGGGGAGCTGTACCACACTCTGCTGCACCCACCATCACCTCAGCGGCCGTCTGCAGCGCTGGTATACCCGTTACCAGGTACCATAGGTGGCGTCACGTTAACAACCCCCTTATCCCCCACCGTTCCCCGCCATTGAGGGTTCAGGGCACTGGACCGGGGACCAAACCAGCCGTGATCCCCCATCCAAGCTGCCATCAGCCCCAGTACCCGAGTACCCCCTACCCTGTCAACTGCCTCAATTCCACGGACAGGTAAAAAAACGCTATGTGAAATCAGCCTCCGGAGAAATTGTACAGCAAAATGTATGGTGCATTTTCTCCTATTACCTTTGTGAAAATTGAATATTTGAGTCTAAAGCAACATTATTTTCCTTCCACACTGCTTTAGTTCCTGTGAATCACCTGAAGGGTTAATCTTCTTGAATGTGTCTTTAACTAGCATGAGGGGTCCAGTTTTTGGAATGTTGCCATGTTTGGGTGGTTTCTGTCACATCGGCCCTCAAAGTCACTTCTAATGTGATGTGGTCCCTAAAATAAATGGTTTTATAAATTTTGTTGGAAAAATTAGAAATTGCTGATGAACTTTGAACCCTTCTAACTTCCTAACCAAAAAAAATGTTTCCAAAATTGGGCTGATGTCAACTAGACAGGTGGGAAATGTTATTAACTATTTTATATTCAAATAAGTTTATGGCTTAAGGACATATTTATTAATTTTGCAATTTTCAAACTTTTATCAAAATGTTTGTCAAATTTCTGATATTTTCACAAACACATAAAGATCATCCTAATTTTACCTCTGACATGGAGCAAAATATGACATGAATAAAATAAGCTCAGAATCAATGGGATGTATTGAAGTCTGGGGAACTAGCTTTCTACCTTATGGAGAGGAATCAGCCTGCTGCTATGAGGAGAGAGAAGCTGATAAGGAGACTTCTAGCCACAATGCTCCTCTGGGAAATATGCAAAATGTCACTTCAGTGAGGAAGTGAGAAACTCTAATGCCACCCAATAAGGGTAGCCATCCTTGAAGTCATAATCAACTCTTTAACAAGCCTTTTAATATGACTTAGGATTTGTGCCAGATCAGAAGCCCAAACTGCAGGTGACTGCCCCTCATCAGTGCAGTGTATGGGAATTCTGGGATCTATTGAAGGCATATCCCGAAAAGGGGCACTGGTCAGAATTGGAAAATGTGTCCTGGTCAGGAAGGTGAAACAGACCAGAGGGGAAGAAGGGGTTAAATACAGTAGTTGATAGATGCACACATCTTGTTGATTTATGCAAATCTTTTAGAAATAATGTGTCCATTTTAATATCCTATTACATAAATGTTTTGACAAGGATGATTTTGCATTAGAGTACAGATGAGCTGTTTCTACTGGCACTCTATCTACCAATCTGTAAATGTGTTTGTTTCTAGGAATCTACAGGCAGCCATTGGAGCATATTACGATTTTGAGAGCCCTAATGTAAACATCCCTTGTATGTCATTTGTAGAAGATGTAACTATTGGAGAAGGAGAATCTGTACCACCAGACACCCAATTTACCAAGACTTGGAGGGTGCAGAACACAGGTAATGTATCACGTACTTGTTGATTTGCAGTGTTATACAGTAGTGATGAGCACACAGATTTCAGAGGCTAAACATTCTACTTAGGAACCAGAGATCCACAGCGCTTCCATCCAGTGATTTTAAACATAAAGTTCTTATTTATTCAATATCCGTTAAAAGCCATATAAAATGAAGCAAAACACTCCATCCTGACACGTTTCTGGCTTACAACCGCCCTTAGTCATAGATATTTACACATAGAGAAAATGTCACGTATAAACCCATCACCCGCCTATTCCAAATTACTCCATCATTGGTTAGTTTAATCCCATCACAAATGACCAAACACCAGCAATATGCACCTGAGTAGCCAATATAATATACATGACTTGTACAAATATTTTTTTGGGATATAAACATATTCCTACATATAAAACACCACAATTTTACTTCATAACATATAGAAATTCCGAAATATCACAGAAAAGACAGTTTGTAGCTAGAATTATAGTCAGTAGTAATACGGTATTTAGTAAATATAAAAGAGGTCGTTCTTTAATTTCATACCTCCTGCCATTTCTGTTTCCATAGTAAGGATCCAGTAGGCTTCTTTCATATGGAGATTTCTTAATTAATTACCTCCCCGCACTGAACATTTAACTCTTTCTATACCAAAAAGGTAAAGGTATCTATACTGCCCCCATTGCAGGTGACGAAATGCTGAACTGCACCTGAATATGTACTATTTGTATTGAATGGTACTCTAATGTTCCGCTACACGTCTTTTTAATTTTCTTACAGTGCAGCCTATATATTTCATATTACATGCCCTACATTCAATGCAATAGACTATGTTATCAGTTAGCCTGGTTTCACACTGCAGTTTTTTTCCTGATCATGTTCGATCAGGTTTGTGTGTCAAAACCAGGAGTCTCCAAAACTCAGAACAGGGGTCAATCTTGAAGTAATAGATTTTCTCTGCAAGTTCCTCTCCTGGTTTTGACACACAAACCTGATCGAACCTGATCAGGGAAAAAACTGCAGTGTGAAACCAGCCTTAGGCTACGTTCACACATTTGCGTATTTTGCTGCGCTTTTTTGCGCGCGCTTTTTGCCGCGTTTTTCGGCCGCGCAAAAAAGTGCAGCAAAATACGCAGGGGCTTTCACACACTGCGCTTTCTTTCCCCAGAAAGCGCAGTGATGTCACAGAGGGGAGGAAGAATCCTGCTTCCTCCTCCCCTCTGTGACATGTGTGACCGCCCCATTAGACTTCACAGTGTTAATAAACACTGTGAAATCTAAATTAAACAAAAGCAAGTGTACGGAAAATAAAAAAGAATGAATACATCACCTCTCCGACGCCTTCTCCCGCTGTCTGGTGCCGTCTGCCGCTCTCCGGTGACCGGTTCTAAGTGAGATGTCTTCTCACAGGACCTGTGGTGATGTCAGAGGGGGGCGTTCCCGGGGCGGTCCCATCGCTGATTGGTTGCTCGTGGTCACATGACCGCGAGTGCCCGGGAACGCCCCCCCCCTCTGACGTCACCACAGGTCTTGTCAGAAGAGATCTGACTTGGAACCGGGGATCGCACAGCGGGAGAAGGCGTCGGAAGGTGATGTATTCATTCTTTTTTATTTTTCACACACTTGCTTTTGTTTAATTTAGACTTCACAGTGTGTATTAATACACTGTGAAGTCTAATGGGGCGGCCACAGCTGTCACAGAGGGGAGGAGGAAGCTGGATTCTTCCTCCCCTCTGGGAAAATACGCAGAAGTAGCTGCGTAAACAATTGACATATCAATTGTTTACGGAGCTGCGTTTTCTCCCGGAAAACGCAGTGCGTATTTTTACGCAATGTCTGCACTGCAAAGTGAATTTCCCATTCACTTTGCAGGCAGACAAAAGGCACATTGAGTATTTTGAAAAGCGCGCGTAAAAAAACGCGGCAAAATACGCAATGTGTGAACGTAGCCTTACAGTTAATTAAATATTTAATATTATAAGTGAGTCCTTTGGGCAAAGTAAATGATTTGTTTGTTATTTTGACAAAATGTGCAAACATTTCACATTGATAGATCCCATCTGTGACAGCCATGTTGTGCACCTTCCGCTATCTATAAATGCTCTTCTCGGCTCAGATTTTATTAAAAGTTCATTTTGTGGTCTTACATTAACCTTATTAATTGCATTGTTTTTTAATCTGTTAGGATATATCCGTGTTCTTTTAATCCATTGTATATAATTTTCTTTTCATTATTGAATCTATTGGCGCCAGAGCATATTCTTTTCATATGTACCATTTCTCCATATGGTGTTGATTTTATAGTGTGCCGCGGATGGTTGCTAGACGCCAACAAAGTACTGTTCCCTGCTTTTTCCCAAACAGTGTAACATGCACCTTTATGGTTCCACATCTCCTTGCAAAAACGGTCCAGAAAGGATATAGTCTGGCTAAGGGAGCTAAAGACTAATCTTAGATTATAACTGTTTGATTTTAGAAAGACAGGAACATCTACTATAACTGAAGTCTGTCCTAAACAGTCAATAGATCGTCCACATATCTACCCTATTTATCCTCCAGTTGCCTTTGGAATCATGCTGTAATTTCAGCAATGCTGGTCGATTCTGCCCAGTGCAATGTCTCTCATCTGGTCATAGCTGCTGTGTCTAGAATGGAACTTCTACTATAAGATAGTGTGCTTCTGAGTTGGTGGCTGAGAAACAGTACCCAGTACAACGTTTATTCTACAGACCTACCCTCTAATAAAGTGACTTCCCCTTCCCCCCCCCCCCAGGCAGTAGGGTCCGAAGGATGGGACACTAGCAGCGGTTCCCAAGTTGGCTTACATCGGGCTGAGACAGACTGGTGCGTGAATTAGTGGAGTTTCCCCAAGCGTCTGGCAGCTCAAGGATATACTTTGGCCGTAGTGACAGAACACCTTACCCCTCCTCCACAAGAAGAATAAACATAGAGCCACGGAAAGGGAAAGTGACTTTGCACGGATTGGACTGTGGCATTGGGCTGGGTTGCTCTGGGATTTGCAAGACCTGTAAGAACGGAAACAAGACAGATGGAACAGGAAGGCTGCCTGAATATGCTATGTACGACTGAAAAGGGCTGGAAGTTATGTGTCCACTCCCTTATGTATAAATTTATAATGCAGGGATTCCTCCTCTGCAATGGGATAATTAACCTTCCTAGCGGTATTCCCAAGCCTGACTCGGGGTTAACATTCACTGCCAGAAGCAGTAACCCCGAGTCAAGCTCAGGCTTACCCGCGGTCGCGGCAGATGCGGTGAAAAAAACGCATCTGCCGCACTTGCCGCGTAGCCGCCGCACTTGCGGCGCGGTTGCGGTAATCGCCATAGTAAGTATAGGGGGACTTGCGGCAGGTGGGGCAAGTGCGGTTTTGCACTTGCGGCAGGTGCGGCCGCGAAAAAAACCGCACTTGCCGCACCTGCCGCAAGTCCCCTATACCTACTATGGCGATTACCGCAACCGCGCCGCAAGTTCGGCGGCACATGCGGTTTTTTTCACCGCATCTGCCGCGACCGCGGGTAAGCCCGAGCTTGACTCAGGGTTACCGCTTCTGGCAGTGAATGTTAACCCCGAGTCAGGCTCGGGAATACCGCTAGGAAGGCTAGAGTCTTCTTTGATCAGGTAATTACTAAGAATTGCAGGCCTACAGTACATAACACCAAATTTCCATGCCAAAAAATGGTACCGCTTTTAGCACAAAATTCCTGACATAATCATACCGCCAGGTAGGTTAAGTATTGCAAAATGAATGTAATTTTGGAATACAAGAGTTTGTTTCATAAAGGACTAAGTATTGCCTTATTGTTTAAAGTGAACTGGTGGTCGTCTTGTCGGACTGAGTCATCATCTGATCCTGCCCAGCCGTAATCAATGGCAACATGAAGCCTACACAAGCAAAGTTGCCCACTCCTCACAAGTCCATACACCCAGCCAGGATCTGTTAGCAGTGCCAACAAACACGGCTCTGGACGGCCATTATGTAGAAGTGCAGGACAGTTAAGCTTAGCTAGAACCAGCTCATGATGTAAAACCACAGCAGATATATGAATATAGATGACAGAAGATAATTTTATCATGGTAGCGTACTGCACGGGACCAAAGAGTGCGGAGTAGCATAAGATGACCTCTAAATTTAGATTAGCTTGATGGGAATTCGGGGTTAGTGTGGAGCCTACCTTAGAGGGGTTTGCAGCCCTAAGTAGAAGCAACTGCTGTTGGGAAATTTATTTTTGATAGCTGAGAGTAGGACTATCTGTTCTACTATGTGAAGCTGGATGCACCAAGGGGTGAACTGAGATGAAAAATGACACAAAGGTACATGAAAATAAATGTTGTTGTCATGCTGTCAGAGTGCTCTGATGTTGCCAACATCAGATAATAGTCACATGACCCCAGGTGTCCAATTTGTATACCATATTTTTCAGACTATAAGACGCACCAGACTATATAAGACGCACCCAGACTTGAGAGGACGGAAAAAATTATTAGTTAAGTAAAAAAATGCGGTTATAATTAACTGTTATTGGGGTGGGGGGATGATGCTGACACTGTTATGGTGGTAATATCCTCATCCCTGGCTCCGACCAGGTAATATATGTCCTCCATCCTGTTTATAGCTGCTCATCCTTACAGCCTCCTATCCTGGGATATAGCACCCCCTGCCACTGAATATGCCCCCCCCATCCTGGGATATTGGAGCCCCCCATCACTGGATATGACCCTTACCCTGGGATATTGCAGCCCCCCATAACTAGATATGGCACCCACCCTGGGATATTGCAGCCCCCCCATCACTAGATATAACCCCCATCCTGGCATATTGCTGCACCCATCACTAGATATGACCTCCATTCTGGGATATTGCAGCCCCTATCGCTGGATATGCCCCCCTTCATGCTGGGATACTGCAGCCCCCATTACTGGATATGGCCCCCATCCTGGGATATTGCTGCCCCCATCACTAGATATGACCCCCATCCTGGGATATTGTAGCCCCTATCGCTGAATATGCCCCCCTTCATGCTGGGATACTGCAGTCCCCATTACTGGATATGGTCCTGATCCTGGGATATTGCAGCCGTCATCACTGAATATTGCAGCCCCTATCGCTGGATATTTCTCCCCTCTGCTGGGATACTGCAGCCCCCATTACTGGATATGGCCCCCATCCTAGGATATTGCAGCCCCCATTGCTGGATATGGCCCCTTCCCCTTCATGCTGGGATACTGCAGCTCCCATTACTGCATATGGTCCCCATCCTGGGATATTGAAGCCCCCATCACTGGATATGACCCCCATGCTGGGATATTGCAGCCCCCATTACTGGATATGACTCCCATCCTGGGATATTGCAGCCCCATCACTGGATATGCCCCTCCCCCATGTTGGGATACTGCAGCCCCATCCTGGAATACTGCAGCCCCAATCGCTGGATATAGCCCCCCATCATGCTGGGATACTGCAGTCCCCATTACTGGATATGGTCCTGATCCTGGGATATTGCAGCCGTCATCACTGAATATTGCAGCCCCTATCGCTGGATATTTCTCCCCTCTGCTGGGATACTGCAGCCCCCATTACTGGATATGGCCCCCATCCTGGGATATTGCAGCCCCCATTGCTGGATATGGCCCCTTCCCCTTCATGCTGGGATACTGCAGCTCCCATTACTGCATATGGTCCCATCCTGGGATATTGCAGCCCCCATCACTGGATATGACCCCATGCTGGATATTGCAGCCCCCATTACTGGATATGACTCCCATCCTGGGATATTGCAGCCCCCATCACTGTATATGCCCTCCCCCATGCTGGGATACTGCAGCCCCATCCTGGAATACTGCAGCCCCAATCGCTGGATATAGCCCCCATCATGCTGGGATACTGCAGTCCCCATTACTGGATATGGTCCTGATCCTGGATATTGCAGCCGTCATCACTGAATATTGCAGCCCCTATCGCTGGATATTTCTCCCCTCTGCTGGATACTGCAGCCCCATTACTGGATATGACTCCCATCCTGGGATATTGCAGCCCCCATCACTGTATATGCCCCTCCCCATGTTGGGATACTGCAGCCCCATCCTGGAATACTGCAGCCCCAATCGCTGGATATAGCCCCCCATCATGCTGGGATACTGCAGTCCCCATTACTGGATATGGTCCTGATCCTGGGATATTGCAGCCATCATCACTGAATATTTCAGCCCCCATCGCTGGATATTTCGCCACCCTGCTGGGATACTGCAGCCCCCATTACTGGATATGCCCCATCCTGGGATATAGAAACCCCATTACTGGATATACCCCTCATCCTGGGATATTGTAGCTCCCATCACTTTATTTGGCACCCCATGCTGGGATTTTGCAATCCCCATTACTGGATATAGCCCCCATCGCTGGATATGGCCCCCCCCCCCCCCATGCTGGGATGTTGCAGCCCACATCACTCTATATGCCCCCCATGCTGGGATCCTGGACTCTCCATTCCCTGGATATTGCCCCCCCATCACTGATTATGACTTCGCCCTGCTGCTGCTCACACTAAAATAATAACCGGTATACGTTCTTCTGATTTGTCAGTTGTGCCCTCCATCTCTGCAGCCACATCGATCTCTTCCTGGTGAGCCGGCATTCTGTCAGAGCTGTGATAAGAATGTTGGGGTGATGCTTTAAGAATATGCTCCTATGAGATATATTTAGTCTTGCTGACAGCAGAATATGAGGATTCTTCAGAACATAAAATCATGAATCATGTGCTATACTCCAATGTGCCCACTGAGTGGCAGAATCGTCTTTTCTATGGTTCCATATAACTACCAGTAGTTCTAGCCCACAATGCCCAAACCTGTTGTTAACCTCATAACTGCTTTAGATATTGAAGTTGATTTCCTTGTTAATTAATCTGTTCATTGAATTTTTCTTTTGTTTTTCTAGGGTCAGAAGCTTGGCCGCCTGGTGTGTGCTTGCGTTATGTTGGAGGTGATCAGTTTGGACATGTGAATATGGTATTAGTACGCTCTTTAGATACCGAGGAGATGACAGACGTCAGTGTGCCAATGTGCAGTCCCAATCAACCTGGCATGTACCAGGGACAGTGGCGAATGTGTACTGCTACTGGCTTATATTTTGGAGGTAAGCATCTTTCTTGCACTTTGTTTGCTACAAAGCATGATTCTTCAATTTACAGATATGTTAATTTTATAAAGATGCGTTCCTCACATCACTGATGGATAAGAATTTGTTTTCTTAGATCTGCCATAAATGCTGGTTTCTAAGGTTGTAGAAAATATTCTAAAAGATGGCTAATTATTTTTTACATTTCTCCACATTTAAAGGGTAACTGCTTTTGAGTAGTTATTCATGATAAGGAGCCCTGTGTGTACATGAGTAATAATGCCATTTCTGGCCATTATGTGGTTAATGTCCTTACTCACATTCTCATTAGTTTTCCTTTCTGTATACTCTATTAGTGTAACTAGTAATCCACTGTTTTCTGGGGGGTGGCGATGAGCTGCATTCTCCCATAGACAGCGGGGAATGCCTGCTCTTCATTCATTTTTTAGCTCACCTGTTGCAGCAACACAGAGGACATTATACAGCAGAGCTCACCTGTGTTGAAACAATCGCTGTGAGTTTTTATCGATTTATTTGGCAGTTTATCATCATTTGCTGCCAATCTAGAACTGAGGCTTGCTCTAAGCCCCTGATGCAGATTCCATCACAATGATCTGACAAGGTTTAAATAAGGTAAAATACTAGTTATAGAGATGTGCAGTGCTGTTTTAAGTTGGCCTCTATATGTGCCTTCCATACTGCTTATTGCCACTGCCGCCCCTCTCCATTTATTTAAACTTTGGTTGTTGGTCTAACTTCTGGTTTACTGATACGTGGGCAATTTTAAGGAGACCATGCTTAATTGTGATATATCACCGTTCAGCTTACTAAAAGGCCTACTGTTCTGCTAAAAAATAAAGAATTGCTTTTCAAGCGCTGCACAGTCATGAGCTTATTATCACTGATGGTACCTTTACACGCCGCTACCGAAAGGTAGAAACCGGCAGGTGTCGGAGACAATTGTACCTTTTACCTTCAAAACACCGCGAAGTGGCGGCATGTAATTCAGGTTGTACATTCCTGTCTCTTTGGATACCTGTCTTTCAGCCGTGCTGAAAAACAAGCAGGTATAACCCCTATGGTAGCGTCGTGTAATCGGGGCACAGGTACGGTATTTGAGTTACCTGGGACTTGCTACAGTGTCATGTATACCACGCCCCATCAGCTATCATTGGTGGGGACTACTGTGTACCCATTGGACTGTCCCTGCACAGGGCGGCATATTTAACGAGCTGACCAGTCACAATACACATTTGCTATAGCGTCATGTATTAGCCAGCCTTCCTGCGCTGGCTGGCCAATCATGATGTTATTGATGTTATTGCATTGTCCAATCACCGTACGAGCGCGCGTAATACACAACTCTGTCACGCCTAGGTAGTTATGGCACACAATATGTACGCCCAGATTCCCTTGTGGTGGTGGCGTGTAAATCAGGGAAGGTGCTCCACAGAAGGTATCCTGCGGCACCCGTCAGCACTTCCGGGGAACGAAAATACCTTCTGTGGAGCACCTTGTGGCGGCGTGTATTTGTGGTATCAGGTACCGTTAACAACCGTCGAAAATGCGCACGTGCGGTGCCTACCTGTTGCTACCTTTGATAGCGGCGTGTAAAGGTACCATGATAGATTGATAGAGGGAAATCTATCAAAACAGATGTACACAAAACTGTTATTTGACCATTCCTTTCTCAATTAATATACACTTTCCTTCCACCATTTATCTTTCTCTTTGGGTTCTATGAATAATAACTTATACTGTACTGCTATTAATAAGAATCTGTCACCAGGTTTTTGCCACTTAATCTGAGAATAGCATAATGTAGGGCCAGAGATTCTGATTCCAGCGATCTTTCACTTACTGGGCTGCTCAGTGTGTTTTTGATAAAATCACTGTTTAATTAGCTTGAGATTATCAATAGAGCTCTACTTGGCCTGCTGCAACAGCATATTTGTGATCTTAACCTCCCTGCCGGTATTCCCGAGCGTCATTCGGGGTTAAATTTCACTTCCAGAAGCGGTAACCCCGAGTGACGCTCGGGGGTGAATGTCAGAACTGTCCTGGGTGTCCCTTTACCCCATCCTGATGGTCTAGAGGTGTCCCCGCTGTGATCCCTCTGTGCCTCCGGTGGGCGCCGCCATCTTGCTTCCTGGATCCGTCTCTCTGAGCCGCAGAGGCTCATGGGAGGCGGAGCCAGGCGCCAGATTCAATAAATAAAGTGACACACACACTGTAAATAAATTTAAAAAAAAATAAAAAGTGAAATCCTGTCAGAATTCCTGTCAGACTCAGATGTGACATTGTATCCACTGAGATCTGACATTTTTTCGTCCTCACTGCCCTGCCTGCCCATTTTGCTGTCATGGCATCAAAGCGTCGCATCTCCAAAGCGGCTGTGGATGTGATGGAAGACAGCGGCAGCGACATAGAGCCCTTTGCGGACGTGAGCGACAGCGACTTGTGGTAGGAATCGTCTGACAGCAACAGCGAAGATGGTGCACCTGACCTCAGTGATGTCCGCACTTGGTGCCCTATTGACTGCGCCATGGATGAGGTACCGCCGCCAAGATTCCCTTTACCGGATCACCAGGTATGAAGGTGGACGTTGACCCCAGTGACCCCTTGGCATACTTCAAATTATTTTTGACGGACGACGTCATTGCCAAAATTGTCGCCGAGACAAATCGGTACCAGCAGCAGTCCGCTACTGCGCACACCCGGTTTTCCCGTAACAGGAAATGGGAACCGGTGACCAAAGAGGACATTTGGCAGTTCCTGGGGCTAATTCTTCTTCAGGGGGTGGTGGGGAAACCCCTGCAGAAATGGTATTGGACTACCAATAAATTGCTGGCAACCCCATTTTTTGGCACCGTCATGTCGGAGTACCGCTTTTCCCTGATTATGAGATATTTACACTTTACCAACAATGAGGATTTTGACGCAGCCTCTCATCCGGCGCCAAAACTCAAAAAGATTTGGGAGGTGTACCAGCTGATCCTCCGAAATTTCCAGCAGGCCTATGTGCCAGACAGAGACCTCAGTGTGGATGAAAGTCTGATGGCATACAAGGGACACCTCAGCTGGATCCAGTATATTGCGTCCAAGAGAGCCCGGTTTGGCGTAAAATCGTACATGCTCTGTGAGTCGGCCACTGGCTATATCTGGAATTTGGTGATCTACACCGGTAAAGGCACACAATTCGACCCCAGGTACAGCCGCTATGGGATGGCAACATCATCAGTCCTCACCCTGCTTCAGCCGTTGCTGAATCAGGGGTATTGTGTCACAACGGACAATTTCTACACCTCACCGGAGCTGTACGAGTGCTTGCTCAAGCACAAGACCGATGGTTATGGAACTGTTAGGGCCAACCGTCGTGACCTGCCATCCATGTTTTCCAAACAATAACTGAAAACCGGAGACATGGTTGCCTGGCAGAAAGGCAAGATGATGGCGATGCGCTGGCGGGACAAAAAAGACGTGTGCCTGATGAGTACAGTACATAACACCTCCACTGCCATGGTCCACACAAGAGGTGGGAAAGACATCATGAAGCCACGACTGGTCATCGACTATAATAACACCATGGGAGGAGTCGACAGAGCTGACCAGGCGATGACATTCTATCCGGCGATGCGGAAGCAGCAAAAAAAATATTATAAAAAAATATTCCGCCATCTCCTGGAGCAATGCCTGTGGAGCACATACGTACTGCACAAAAAAAGCAGTGACAGGCCTCTTGTGCATTCAGACTTTGTGTGGAAGGTGGCGCAACTGATTTTTGAATCCAACCCAACGCCATCCGTGTCTGGGAACAGATCCGGGCGTCGTGCTAGTGATGTTGCTAACCCAGAACGCCTAACTGGTCGCCACTTTGTGGACTACATTCCACCAACGGCTAAAAAGGCAGCACCTACGAGGATGTGCGTGGTGTGCTGCTCAAAGCGCAACGGCAAGGGCCAGAAAATCCGCAAGGAAACCCGGTTCCATTGCCCAGACTGTGACGTGGGTCTGTGTGCGGTCCCATGCTTCAAGATTTATCACACACAGGATGTGTACTGATTTTTTGTTATTTGATAGGTGTCATTATGTATTTATTTTATTACATTTGATTTTTTATTATTCAATAAGAGTATTGATTATTGAATAAAATTATTTTATTTAATTATAATTCATGATTTAATGTTTCAAACTTTATCACATCTGAGAGGTCTACTAGAGTCTTCTTTGATCATGTAATTACTAAGAATTGCAGGCCGACAGTACATAACACAAAATTTCCATGCAAAAAAATGGACCGCTTTTAGCATAAAATTCCAGACAAAATCATACCGCCAGGGAGGTTAATATAACCCCATCCTCAACACTGTATTCAAAAAGCTGCCAATCAGTAGTGTTGACAGGGTTATGGAGCTCCACATTCAAATAGCTGCTAAATCTGCGACAGAGAAAACAGCACTTTTACTAAAATGACAGCATCACTGGAATCAGGGTTTCTGTCCCTACATGCTACTCTCAAATGAGATGGCAAAACTGGAGACAGATTCTCTTTATACAGTAAACTATAAACACACATAAAACTGTTATAACTCTGACCACATATACAGTGCCTTGTGAAAGTATTTGACCCCCTTGAACTTTTCAACCTTTTGCCACATTTCAGACTTCAAACATAAAGATATAATTCTAATTTTTTTGTGAAGAATCAACAACAAGTGGGACACATTCATGAAGTGGAACAAAATTTATTGGATATTTTAAACTTTTTCAACAAATAAAAAACTGAAAAGTGGGGTATGCAATATTATTCGGTCCCCTTGAGTTAGTACTTTGTAGCGCCACCTTTTGCTGCGATTACAGCTACAAGTCGCTTGGGGTATGTCTCTATCAGTTTTGCACATCGAGTGACTGAAATTCTTGCCCATTCTTCTTTGCAAAACAGCTCGAGCTCACTGAGGTTGGATGGAGAGCGTTTGTGAACAGCAGTTTTCAGCTCTTTCCACAGATTCTCGATTGAATTCAGGTCTGGACTTTGACTTGGCCATTTTAAAGCCCCTGTCACACTAAGTGAGATCGCTGCTAAGTCACGAGTTTGGTGACGCAACAGCGACCTCAACATCGATCTTATGTTTGACACTTGGCAATGATCAGGCCCCTGCTATGAGATCGCTGGTCGTGTCAGTGTCGCCTGGACCATTTTTTGATCGTTGGGGTCCCGCTTGGCAGCATGCATCAGTGTGTTTGACAGGGACAACGACCTCAATACTACAGATCTGAGAAACAGGGTCCCAACGACCTCTGTATCATTCCGGATCGATGTCGTGTCACTGGTGAGATCTGGGTGTTTGACATCTCACTAGCGATTTTGACAGCGATGCACCAGCGATCCTGGCAGGTCGTATCGCTGTCTGGATCGCTGGTGCGTCGCCAAGTGTGACGGTTCCCTAACACCTGGATACGTTTATTTTTGAACCATTCCATTGTAGATTTTGCTTTATGTTTGGGATCATTGTCTTGTTGGAAGATAAATCTCCGTCCCAGTCTCAGGTCTTTTGCAGACTCCAACAGGTTGTCTTCCAGAATGGTCCTGTATTTGGCAATTTTAACCATCTTCCCTGTCCCTGCTGAAGAAAAGCAGGCCTAAACCATGATGCTGCCACCACCATGTGTGACAGTGGGGATGGTGTTTTGAGGGTGATGAGTTGTGTTGCTTTTATGCCAAACATATCGTTTTGCATTGTGGCCAAAAAGTTCGATTTTGGTTTCATCTGACCCAGAGCACCTTATTCCACATGTGTGGTGTATCTCCCAGGTGGCTTGTGGCAAACTTCAAACAAGCCTTTTTATAGAGAAATGGTTTTCTTCTTGCCACTCTTCCATAAAGGCCAGATTTGTGCAGTGTACGAAGATTGTTGTCCTGTGGACAGACTCTCCCACCTCAGCTGTAGATCTCTGCAGTTCATCCAGAGTGATCAAGGACCTTTTGGCTGCATCTCTGATCAGTCTTCTCCTTGTTTGAGATGAAAGTTTAGAGTGACTGCCATGTCTTGGTAGATTTGCAGTGGTCTGATACTCCTTCCATTTCAATATGATCGCTTGCACAGTGCTCTTTGAGATGTTTAAAACTTGGGAAATGTTTTTGTATCCAAATCTGGCTTTAAACTTCACCACAACAGTATCTCAGACCTGCCTGGTGTGTTCCTTGGTCTTCATGATGCTCTCTGTACTTGAAACATAACCCTAATGGCCACTTTACACACACCAACTTATCTGTTCAACTTCTGACCAACTTGCTGGTTGCAGTGAAATCATGGACACATAGTTCCATTTGTACACAGCCACAAAATGGAGCAATGTGTCCATGATTTCACTGCAACCAGCAAGTTGGTCAGAAGTTGGACAGATAAGTTGGTGTGTGTAAAGTGGCCCTAATGGTGGGGTTACACGTCCCGATATCGCGGCGATATCGGAGGCAACGACGCGGGAGCGCGCATTTAGTGCACGTTTCTCCCTGCATCGCATCGTCAGTTTACACGCCGCGATATCGGGATGCAACGTCCCTCCGATGTCTACGCCCACCAACCCAGGAACGACAAGTTAACATGGGAGTGAATGGGTGACGTGAGCGTAGACATCGGAGTTGGGCTGTCACACGCAGCGATGCTGGTACAACGGCCTTGCGATATCGGCGAGTTGAATAGCTTTGCTATTCAACTCCGATATCGTTTTGGCATCGTTCCAGCATCGCGTTGGATGCTAAAACAATACAACGCGCACCCGATATCGGCTCCAACTCGCGACCCACGTGACTTTTTGTCGGAGTTGGGTCGGAGTTGGACGCTGATATCGCGGCGTGTAAACCCACCATAAGACTATCAAAGCAGGTACATTTATACGGAGACTTGATTACACACAGGTGGATTGTATTTATCATTACCAGTCATTTAGGACAACATTGGATTATTCAGAGATCCTCACTGAACTTCTGGAGTGAGTTTGCTGCACTGAAAGTAAAGGGGCTGAATAATATTGCACGCCCCACTTCAGTTTTTTATTTGTTTAAAAAAAATTTTAAATATTAAATGAAACGTTGCTCCAGTTCACGATTGTGTCCCACTTGTTGATTCTTCACAAAAAAATTAGAATTTATACCTTTATGTTTGAAGCCTGAATGTAGCAAAAGGTTGAAAGGTTCAAGGGGCCAAATACTTTCACAAGGCACTGTAATTGGACAACATATTGCACAGAGTATGGTTTTGGCAGGAGGTAGAGTGACAAAGATGAAATGGCTGAATGAAAGCTAATGTCCTCTAACAATAGTAAAAAGTACTACTAACTAAATACCTTTTTACTTAAAGGGGTTGTCCAACCTTGCGGTACAAGTCTACAGTAACTCTATGTATGCAGAATCTTCAGTGTGCTGTGGTCTCAGGATTATCTGGTTTTGACCCCGGACATGCAATCATTAGTATGTAATTTCCATGTGTCACGTGCTGACTAGTCTTGTTCATCACAAGTGTATTGAGTGAGGCCGGATACGTCTATTTGAAATGTGTTGGGAATATGCACATCACATACTTGTCGTTTCAATACTGCCCGCTGCCAGCACCGAAAACCCTGACAGCGTGTGCACTGTGAGGATTCACAAATCTGCAGTCACAAAGAGCGTCTGCAGACTTGTGACTCAAGGATGGACAACCCCCTTTTTAGCCATTCTGAATATACCTGCAGTCTGAGTGAATTACAATAATGACTAATCACTATCTAATCCTGTTTCCAGCATTCCTACATTATTCTAATCCATAAAGTAGGAAAAATCAGCTTACTCAATGAATCTTGTTGTGAAGACTTTGTCCAGGTTTCATAGTTACATTGGGGAAGATCCTCTGAGCTGTCAAGGCTGACTAGTACATTGGCAGGGCTGTGATTGGTTAATATCAACATGTACGGACACTATAGAGGTGTTCAGAAGCAATCTAAATATTTATCTGGAAGTGCTACTTTATTGGGAGATAGTCATGATGTTTTAGACCAGGATGAGCTGGTCAGATTGATAGACATTTTTAGCAAAAGTTGCATTTTATTTATTAATGTTCCTGGTGTTTGTATGTATGAGTGGTCCTATCCAATGATCGGCTGTAGAGCTGTCAGTCACTAGTTAGTTCTCCCACCTGGGATTTAAGTGAAACAAGTTGGGCTACTTTGACACCAGCTATTCTCAGCATTTGCTGCAGATCAGTCAGTTTTGCCTGATCTGCTGGAAGCCAGAGAACAAAAAATGGGTCAATCAAATGCTGCTAGCAGTGGTTTTTAAACTCACCGCAAGGGCTGCACATGTCCGCAAGTCCCAACACTGCCTGATCTGCAGCAAATGCTGAGAACTGCTGAAATCAGCCTTAGGCTAGGGCCACACTGACGTTTTTACCCTTTTCTAACGCAAACCAGTTAAAACGTAGATGTTTTCCCAGAAGCGCACAGCGGTAACACTATGCGGTTCGGGAGGACGCTGCCCTTGGTAACCCGATGTATTCCATAGTTACCAGCCACACACAGCTACTGGACTGTGCTTTAGCTGAGCGCACAGAAAACGTTATCTGCAACAATTTGTGTGCGCTCAGCTAAAGCACAGTCCAAGTAGCTGTGTGTGGCTGGTAACTATGGAATACATCGGGTTACCAAGGGCAGTGTCCTCCCGAACCGCATAACATTACCGCTGTGCACTTCTGGGAGAACTTCTAAGTTTTAACCGCTTGCGTTTGAATAGGGTAAAAATGTCACTGTGGCCCTAGCCTAATACTAAGTCTTCCCACAAACCTTTGTGTGATTTTGCTCAGCTTGGCCTTTTCTACACCATGCTGTTCCAGTATTCATAATTGTATATCTTCAGGCATTCATACCTGTCACTTTTCTTTTCTTATATCAGATGTGATTTGGGTTATCCTCAGTGTGGAGGCTGGTGGGCTCCTAGGTGTCACACAGCAACTCTCATCCTTTGAAACAGAGTTCAACACTCAGCCTCATCGCAACCTTGCTGGGGATTTTAACCCCTTTGCTTCACCCCAGAAGAGTCGTTCCACAGATGGAGAAAACATGAGTACCTGGACATCTGAATCAAAGACTTCTGAAGGAGAACAGAATGGACTTTCTCAGACAAATGTAAATATATGTTCAACGGATCATTAAAGCAGCCATTCTGTAGCAACATATAGAGAGGTGAGGCAAAATGTGGAATAATGAAATAAAACCTCTAATTTGACAGTAAGGGTGAAATGTGCACTTTGAGTAGTGTCATACCTTTCTGTTCTTACTGTGCTGCAAAAAGTGCAAATCCCATCTGCTTATGGTCCGGCAATCTATTTCCTCTACTCGGCACCTCAACTTCGTATTCCCTATTTTTCAGCAAGTTACATAGATATTGTACGTCATGTACAAATATATTAAAGAAAGTAAGTACCCAATTAGTTCAACCAAATGGAGTGCTCCAGAAAAACACATGTACAAAAGTAGAAACATGCAGCCTGTGTGGTTACAGGATCTTCTATCATCTCATCTACTCTGTGCTGTAGGGTCATTCCATGTCAAGTGAACCAATGATTATTACCTCTATATTTTTAACTCTTTTGATATTTTGTTATTTGATAATAGCATGTCAGACAATGAAAAATGTGAAGAGAAAAAAATTCTAAACATTTTTTTTTATATTTTCAAAGTTCAGAAAAAGTGTGAATTTTGGTGTTGCCTGCCTTTACATTTCTCCTCATAACTCAGGTTAGAAATAAGATAGAGAAATAAAATAAACACCATTCTACTCAGAACTGTCCAGGCTTTCACTAGATATGTCACAAGAGGATCTTTGTTAATGTTTTACCCAAGTGAACGCAAATGTAAAATTTTAGAACGCATTTCCGAAAAAAACATCTAATTTAAAAATTCCAAATAATGCCCATGTGCCTGCTATGCTCTTAGCCACATCTGTACCAAAATTCAAGTTGGGATCGTGATTGGATCAAATTTTAAAATATTTTACTATTAGGCTGCTTTCGGATTTCTGATGCTGTCCGATAAAAATCGGACAACATCGGTTCCGAATTTGGCCCCATGCAGCCCTATGGGCATCGGACCGAATATGATGTGCACTAAATGCCATCCGATGTGGTCCAATCCGATTCTGTCCGATTTTTATTTATCGGTGCAAAAATCGGAGACTGCTCCGATTTTTGCACCGAAAATAACATCGGACCAAATCGGATGGCATTTAGTGCACATCAGATTTGGTCCGATCAATTTAGCATGGGGCCCTATGGAGAGGGGTCCAAGGAAACATCTGATGTCTCCTCGGACCCGATTTTACTGTACTGAGCATGCTCAGTACAGTAAAACGTCTCCAAACTGGGAGAGAAGGGATTAAAAAAAAAAAAAAAATTTATGCTCACCTCCCCCAAGCCCCCGCCGTTTTCCTGTAGGCTCCCGGTGTCTGCAGAGGTCTTCTACTGCAGTATAGGACCTGCGGTGATGTCAGTCGCATGACTGCAGGTTACCATGGTGCAGACAGCGGGAGCCTACAGGAAGACTGCGGGGGCTCGGGGCGAGGTGAGCATAAACTTTTTTTTTTTAGGACCGGAGGCTACGATTTAATGCCGGAATCTGATGCCTATTTGGCATCCGATTCCAGGCATCAGAAGGGAGCCGATGCTGTCCGAATTTATCGGACAGCATCGGCTCCCTCATAAATCGTAATGTGAAAGTAGCCTTAAATGGGTCATTCCATATCAAGTGATCCAAATATGAATATTTTTTCCCCTGACTGCTTCAGATTTTTTTTTTCTTTTCTATATGAAGCACAACTTTAGTTAATTACAAATTAAAAGTTTTTAATTTTGTTTTCTTCATCAGTTAATTTTTTACAGATTTTAAAGTTTTGAAAGCGTGAATTTTGGCCAGGTATGGCTTTACATTTCTTATCATAACGGTACGGGCTTATCGGAACGGTACGGGCTTTCATTTGATATGTCACAAGACTGTTTCTTAATATTTTGTTAATAATTTTGTTATATTTTGTTAATAATCTGCCTATTCCTAAAGGCTCATCAACATAATGAGCTTGTCTATGACTCACTGAATGTATCACATACACAATCTGACAAGATAATGGGAATCTATAGAACAGTTAGTAATGCTTCACAGCTCGGACCACTATGTGCTGCAAAGTACAGTATACATATTAACAAAATATTAAGAAACAGTCTTGAGAGTTATCAAATGAAAGCCCGTACCGTTCTGAGAAAAATGCTGCCTCTCCCACCTCATCATTATCATAATTATCTTCGATGTTAGAAAGTGATTTAATCAAATACTCTATTGTTAAATCAAGATTAATAAAATCCTTTGTGTTGGAAGTTGCAGGCTCTTCAGAATTTTGTGCCTGCAGAGTATTTTTCTCTTGTAAGTTGCTTTCTACAACTGTCACAAATGTTCATGCTGCACTGAATGATGGATTTATATTAAACATCCAATCTTGGACCGGCCTAAGATTTTTTTCTTGCTGTGTGTCCAGTTTTCTAAGGGATTGCAGTTTTCTAGGGATTGCCACAGCATATATTATAAAATATTGTTCCTTGAGAAACAGCAGCTATTGCTCTGTGAGAAAAATACAGTTAATATTAAGTAAGGAAGATGAGTAATAAAAATAAAGATTTACAGTACACTTGAGATAGAACTGTCTTACTATAAAGTGAGTATCAGTGCTAGAGCCACACAACCTTTTCTGTCTGCGGATAAACACTACAGTTTTGGCAGCTTTTTTTCTACTGAGTCTTCACTATCTGCATTAGTTTTTTTAATCCCTAGTGAAAACGATGGCAGATTTTTTTTTATATATATATATATATATATATATATATATAATATATATATATATATATATATATACATATATATATATATAAATAGTGATAAATGCTGCGGTTATTGCAGCGATGAAAAAGTAGTGCAAGCATTTACTCCCTCTCTGAGTGTTTCAAAAACACTGCATGTGTTTAAGGGTGGCTTCACACTGGCGTTTGTGTCTGCATGCTGATGGCATGCAGACACAAACGCTGTCAAAAGCAGTGTCTTTATGATGTGTCCGCAGCGGATAATGTCCGCCTGCGGACACATCACTAGGGAGCCCGGCAGCCAATCGGCGCTGTCCGGGGGCGGGCCGGAGGAGGAGTTCAGTGCCGGAGATCTCCTCCTCCCCGCCACCGGTAAGCACCGGGACATGTCGGCGGGGAGTACAGCTGATGTGACAGCTGTTTGAATCTTCCCGCGCCGACACTGAGAGGAGATGTCGGCGCGGGAAGATTCAAACAGCTGTCACATCAGCTGTACTCCCCGCCGACAGGTCCTGGTGCTTACCGGCGGCGGGGAGGAGGAGGACAGCAGTGGCTCAGCTGATCTCCCGGTGGCCGTCGGTGAGCTCCTGTGACATCACCGGCGGCCACCGGGAGATTTTTCAATGGGTCCGCAGCGTTCTCCAGGGCTGTCAAGCGCTGAACACTGCGGACCCATTGAAGACAATGCATGTTTTGTGCGCTTGGGGACGCTTGCCGATTTTCCAAGCTCCCCGAGCGCACAAAAAATGCAACATGCTGCGTCCCGGGCGCGGATGCTGGACACCGGAAGGAGCAGATATCGTCCGCATCCGCACCCGAACGCAGCAAATGCAGGCACTATGCGTTCCTATGTTAAACATAGGAACCGCAGTGCGCATGCGTTTGACTGCGTATGGGAACGCAGCATGCGCTGCTTTCCCATACGCAAATGTGAAGGCACCCTAACCCTGTTATTTCTAGCCCGAGATATGATAACAAAGGTGAAGCCATACCAGGCCAAAATGTCCGCTTTTTTAAAACTTCAAATATCTGTAAAAAATTAACTGATGAAGAAAAAAAATTCAAAATTTTTAATTTGTAATTAACTAAAGTTGTACTTCATAAAGGAAAAAAAAATCTAAAGATGTCAGGTAGCAAAATATTCAAATTTAGATCACTTGATATGGAATGATCCTGTATGCTAACTTGTGTGTTTGCTTAAAGGGGAACTCCAGGGAGATAAAACTTTTATGTACTGTCTCTGCCCTCCTACATGATGAAGCGGAGCTGTCCACTGTAGTTCTAGAGTCTATAGATCGCTTATAATTCAATAAAATCATACCTGCTCTTTGGCTCTCTTCCCGGAGTTCCCCTTTAAGTAAAGGTAGAAAGTTTCCCAATATGGGGAGAATTTAAAGCACCACTTCAGCGTTTTGTTCTGTCTCTCCCCACTACTGTAGTGGCGCTTTCAATGTAAGTCCTCCATCACTGTCTAAGGGCCCTTTCACATCAGCGTTTTTCGTAATTCGCGGCAGATGCGGTGAAAAAACCGCATCTGCCGCGTTTGCCGCATAACGGTTCCACTTGCGGCACGGTTGCGGTTTTTTCCATAGGAAGTATAGGGGGACTTGCGGCAGATGCGGCAAGTGCGGTATTGCACTTGCGGCAGGTGCGGCAGAGAAAAAAACCGCGGCTTACTGCGTTTTTTTTCTCTGCCGCACTGCCGCAAGTGCAATACCGCACTTGTCGCATCTGCCGCAAGTCCCCCTATACTTCCTATGGAAAAAACCGCAACCGTGCCGCAAGTGGAACCGTTATGCGGCAAACGCGGCAGATGCGGTTTTTTCACCTCATCTGCCGCGAATTACGAAAAACGCAGATGTGAAAGCACCCTTATACTTGCCTTTCAATGTTTTCATATTTTACCAACACTGCTCCGGCCATTTCTGTATTTTTTAATCTACAATGTGATATGGAGAACTAAAGGGAATTCTGTCACTAGGTATTTGCCACCTTATACGAGAGCAGCATATTGAGGAGCCAGAAATCCTGATTGCAGCAATGTGTCACCTACTGGGCTGCTCAGTGTAGTTTTGATAAACTCTGTGATTCAGCAGTAGAGGACCATTTGGCCTGCTGCCAGGTAGTCCAGCATATTAATGAGCTCTTTATGGCCTCCCATGTTCTCTATGTACACCAGTGGTGCCCAACTCCAGTCGCCAACACTGCATGTTTTCAGGATTTCCTTATTGGACAGATGTTGGGATCATCGCAATACAATGGAAACCATGCAGTGTTGGTGGCTCTTGAGGACTGGTTCACTGTGCACTGAACATGAGCAGAAAACTGCTAGTGAGTGATGGCACAGAGAGCTCAGATCACTGCTACATCTGCAGCCAATAAAACCGAAATAACAGCAATCAGGGTCTCTGGCTCTACATTATGCTGCTCTCAGATGCAGTATCAGAATTCTAGTAAAAGAGCCTTTTTACAGAAAAACTCTGACTATTAAAATACAACTAGATATCCAGATAGTTACAAAGCATTTAAACAGCGGTGACTGAGATGAACAGAAGATCAGTGCATCCAGTCCAGATAGAAGTCCTGTACAGAGCTGCTGTTTGGTCCGTCGTACAGCAGTGTTCAGACAATCAGAAGACTGGACCATCACTCGTCTGAGTGTTTATTATTATTATTATTAGCACTATTGATTCCATGTTGTACATAAGAAGGGATTACATACAAAATGTAAATTACAGTGCCAGACTGGTACAGAGGAGGAGGGGCTCTACCTCCACCGGCTCACTTTCTACTTTGCCCTTTAGTGCCGACCCGTTATCCATCTTGTGAGACTATTTTCATTTGACACTGGAACACTGCTGACAGAAGCAAAATGTCATGGCCGGTGGATCTGCTTAAGAACATAATAAATACAATAAAGCATCTAACCTATTAATAAGTATTCTTAATCTTTTAAACCAAAAAGTGCCTTCCACATTCAAAAGAGGAAAACTTTCATTTTGCAATGGTCAGGTTACGAACTCGGAGAGTGTCCTCTGTCTGGCCAATCACCCCTTAACCCTTTAGTGACCAGTCCAAGTTTTTGAAATCTGATATGTGGTACTAAGTCTCGAATATTTCAGCATTTCCCAGTGATTCTGAGGCTTGTTTTTTTTTTTTCATTACACTTTATATTTAATAATAATTGTACATTTCGGTTGAAACATTGTATTTAAAAAAAAATATCAGAAATGTCACAAATTTCTTAAAAATTAGCAATATTCAAACATTGAGTGATTATCCCTTTAATCTTTTCATGACATCCACCATGTATGGTGCTGCGGAAGGTGTGTTCCCGCAAACCGCAGGACATATATGGTGCTAGGTTCGCGTTGGCTCACTTGCGCCAGCGAAATCATCAGTAGGTGTCAGCTATGTATTCTAGCTGACGTTCTGCTGTAATGCCTACGATCGTTGCATTTAACCCGTATCATGCCGCTATCAATAGCACCAATAGCATTTATGAGCTCTTAGAGCAGTGGTGGGTAACCTCAGGTCCTAGGGCCACTCTATACCCCAGCCTCAGCCTCCCCAGTGATCTCTATGCCCCAGCCTAAGCCTCCCCAGTGATCTCTATACCTCAGCGTCCGTCTCACCAGTGATCTCTATACTCCAGCCTCAGCCTCCCCAGTGATTGCTATGCCCCAGCCTCAGCCTCTCCAGTGATCTCTATACTCCAGCTTCAGCCTCCCCAGTGATCTCTCTGCCCCAGCCTCACCAGTGATCTCTATACTCCAGCATCAACCCCCCCAGTGATCTCTATACCCCAGCGTCAGTCTCCCCAGTGAATTCTATACCCCAGCCTCAGCCTCCCCAGTAATCTCTATACCCCAGCCTCAGCCTCCCCAGTGACGTATATACCCCCAGCCTCTCCTGTGATGTCTATGGCTCTAGCAAACCAAAGAGAAGCAGCTCCAGCCACCACAATAGGGGGAGTTGATTGTTTAACCAAATATAGCGGGTAATTTTCAAGTTGATAATTTTGTACGGCCCCTACAGGATAGTAAAAATTTCCAAGTAGCCCCAGGCAGAAAAAGGTTCCCCACCCCTGTCTTAGAGGGCTCCCTCCTTCCTTCCATCGGTACAACACAATTGCGATTGCTTTGTGCCAATGGTCTCCGTGGTAACCCTAGGAAGAACGATGACTGTGGTTTCAATCGGGTACTGTGGCCTGTGAGGTCCTGTCTTGAGCATGACCTGACACATCTGCTGCAAGTGTATATGATTCAGTCAACCACTACCCCGCATTGAAAAAGCATTGCAGAGCATTAGGGTTAGCAGTCAGACCAGGGAAAGATAATCTCATCCCAGGACTAGGTAAAGGAAATGGAAGAAATGTGCATGTTTATGTATGTCTGACATACATACATACGTGTGTGTGTACATATGTACATATATATATACATATTATATACAGTGCCTTGTGATTTGGCCCCCTTGAACTTTTCAGGCTTCAAACATAAAGATATAAATGCTAATAATTTTTTTTTTTTTTTTTTAAGAATCAACAAGTGGGACGCAGTCGTGAAGTGGAATGAAATTTATTGGATATGTTAAACTTTTTTGACAAATTAAAAACTGAAAAGTGGGGCGTGCAAGATTATTCGGCCCCCTTGAGTTACTACTTTGTAGCGCCACTTTTTGCTGCAATTACAGCTGCAAGTCGCTTGGGGTATGTCTCTATCAGTTTTGCACATCGAGAAAATTGAAATTCTTGCCCATTCTTCCTTGAAAAACAGCTGGAGCTCAGTGAGGTTGGATGGAGAGCATTTGTGAACAGCAGTTTTCAGCTCTTTCCACAGATTCTCGATTGGATTCAGGTCTGGACTGTGACTTGGCCATTCTAACTCCTGGATACGTTTATTTTTGAACCTTTCCATTGTAGATTTTGCTTTATGGCTGGGATCATTGTCTTGTTGGAAGATAAATCTCCGTCCCTGTCTCAGGTGTTTTGCCGACTCCCAACAGGTTTTCTTCCAGAATGGTCCTGTATTTGGCTCCGTCCATCTTCCCATCAATTTTAACCATCTTCCCTGTCCCTGCTGAAGAAAAGCAGGCCCAAACCATGATGCTGCCACCACCATGTTTGACAGTGGGGATGGTGTTTTGAGGGTGATGAGCTGTTTACTTTTACACCAAACATATCGTTTTGCATTGTGGCCAAAAAGTTTGATTTTTGGTTTCATCTGACCAGAGCACCTTATTCCACATGTTTGGTGTGTCTCCCAGGTGGCTTGTGGCAAACATCAAACGAGACTTTTTATTGACTTTTTATGGATATTTTTGAGAAATGGATTTCTTCTTGCCACTCTTCCATAAAGGCCAAATTTGTGCAGTGTACGAAGATAGTTGTCCTATAGACAGACTCTCCCACCTCAGCTGTAGATCTCTGCAGTTCATCCAGAGTGATCATGGGCCTTTTGGCTGCATCTCTGATCAGTCTTCTCCTTGTTTGAGATGAAAGTTTAGAGGGACGGCCGAGTCTTGGTAGATTTGCAGTGGTCTAATACTCCTTCCATTTCAATATGATCACTTATACAGTGCTCCTTGAGATGTTTAAAACTTGTGAAATCTTTTTGTATCCCAATCCGGCTTTAAACTTCGCCACAACAGTATCTCAGACCTGCCAGGTGTGTTCCTTGGTCTTCATGATGCTCTCTGTACTTGAAACAGAACCATGAGACTATCACAGAGCAGGTACATTTATACGGAGACTTGATTACACACAGGTAGATTCTATTTATCATTACCAGTCATTTAGGACAACATTGATCATTCAGAGATCCTCACTGAACTTCTGGAGTGAGTTTGCTGGACTGAAAGTAAAAGGGCTGAATAATATTGCACGCCCCACTTTTCAGTTTTTTATTTGATAAAAAAGTTTACAATACCCATTACATTTTGTTCCACTTCACAATTGTGTCCCACTTGTTGTTGATTGTTCACAAATAAATTAGAATTTATATCTTTGTTTGAAGCCTGAAATGTGGCAAAAGGTTGAAAAGTTCTAGCAGGCCAAATACTTTCACAAGGCACTGTATGTATGTATATGTATGTGTATATATTAGATATATATATAATAAAATATAAATTATATATCGTATATACTCGCGTATAAGCCGAGTTTTTCAGCCCAAAAATTGGGCTGAATAGTACCCCCTTCGGCTTATACGCGAGTCATACGCTTCAGTGGTACACAGGCGCCCCCCACCATGAGTATACAGGCCTCCCCCCCTTGCTGCGGTAAACCTGTAAAGTAATAGATGATTATACTTATCCCCGACGCCGCTATCGCGCTCCTCGGCTTCATCCGTCTTCCTTCTCCGGCGCACAGACAATGACGTCATTGCCTGCGCCCACACCAGAGGAGGAAGACGGATGAAGCTGGAGGATCGAGATGGCGGCTTAGGAGCGCGATGGCGGCGGCGGGACAGCGACAGGGATAAGTATAATCATCTATTACTTTACAGGTTTACCGCAGCAAGGGGGGGCCCTGTATACTGATGGGGTGGGGGGGCCCTGTATACTGATGGGGTGGGGGGCCCTGTATACTGATGGGGTGGGGGGCCTGTATACTGATGGGGTGGGGGGGCCCTGTATACTGATGGGGGGAGGGGCCCTGTATACTGATGGGGGGAGGGGCCCTGTATACTGATGGGGGGAGGGGCCCTGTATACTGATGGGGGAGGGGCCCTGTATACTGATGGGGGGGCCTGTATACTATGGGGGGGGCCCTGTATACTGATGGGGGGCTGTATACTCATGGGGTGGGGCCCCCTGTACCACTGAGGGCTGCTGCTGTATACACCACTGGGGCTGCTGCTATATATACCACTGGGGCTGCTGCTGTATACACCACTGGGGCTGTTGCTGTATGTACCACTGAGGCTGCTGCTGTATACACCACTGGGGCTGCTGCTGTATACTACCACTGGGGCTGCTGCTGCGTATACTACCACTGGGGCTGCTGCTGTATACTACCACTGGGGCTGCTGCTGTATACTACCACTGGGGCTGTTGCTGTATACACCACTGGGCTTGCGTATAACTGGGGCTGCTGCTGTATACTAGCACTGGGGCTGCCGCTGTATATACCACTGGGGCTGTTGCTGTATACACCACTGGGGCTGTTGCTGTATACACCACTGGGGCTTCTGCTGTATACACTGCTGGGGCTGCTGCTGTATATACTACCGCTGGGGCTGCTGCTGTATACTACCGCTGGGGCTGCTGCTGTATACTACCACTGGGGCTGCTGCTGTATACTACCACTGGGGCTGCTGCTGTATACTAGCACTGGGGCTGCTGCTGTATACTAGCACTGGGGCTGCCGCTGTATATACCACTGGGGCTGTTGCTGTATAACCCACTGGGGCACTGGGGCTGTTGCTGTATACACACTGGGGCTTCTGCTGTATACACCGCTGGGGCTCTGCTGTATACACCGCTGGGGCTTCTGCTGTATACACCGCTGGGGCTTCTACTGTATACACTTCTGGGGCTGCTGCTGTATACACTGCTGGGGCTGCTGCTGTATACACCGCTGGGGCTGTGCTGTATAACACTGCTGGGGCCTGTATATACCACTGGGGCGCTGCTGTATACTACCACTGGGGCTGCTGCTGTATACTACCACTGGGGCTGTTGCTGTATACACCACTGGGGCACTGGGGCTGTTGCTGTATACACCACTGGGGCTGCTGCTGTATACTAGCACTGGGGCTGCCGCTGTATATACCACTGGGGCTGTTGCTGTATACACCACTGGGGCTGTTGCTGTATACACCACTGGGGCTTCTGCTGTATACACCGCTGGGGCTGCTGCTGTATACTACCGCTGGGGCTGCTGCTGTATACTACCGCTGGGGCTGCTGCTGTATACTACCAGCTGGGGCTGCTGCTGTATACTACCACTGGGGCTGCTGCTGTATACTAGCACTGGGGCTGCTGCTGTATACTAGCACTGGGGCTGCCGCTGTATATACCACTGGGGCTGTTGCTGTATACACCACTGGGGCACTGGGGCTGTTGCTGTATACACCACTGGGGCTTCTGCTGTATACACCGCTGGGGCTTCTGCTGTATACACCGCTGGGGCTTCTGCTGTATACACCGCTCGGGCTTCTGCTGTATACACCGCTGGGGCTTCTGCTGTATACACCGCTGGGGCTTCTACTGTATACACTTCTGGGGCTGCTGCTGTATACACTGCTGGGGCTGCTGCTGTATACACCGCTGGGGCTGCTGCTGTATACACTGCTGGGGCCTGTATATACCACTGGGGACGCTGCTGTATACCACACTGCTGGGGGCTGTATACCTGTGCTGGGGTCCACCCTCGGCTTATACACGAGTCAATAGGTTTTCCCAGGTTTTGGGGGCAAAAGTAGGGGGGTCGGCTTATACACGGGTCGGCTTATACACAAGTATATACGGTATATACTATACTGGAACATGCATGTATTTATGTAAAGAAAAATAAATACACCTTTTGTATCACTGTGCAGAGAACATCATATTCTTTAAAACTGCCACGCTGGTTAACCCTTTCAGCGATCACTGTAAACAAAGTAAAGAACAGCTTTAAAAAAACTACGCTTTTTCATCATACTGGTGAAATAAAACGTAACCAAAAAGTCAAATGTAAATAAAAATGGTATAAACGTCATCTTGTCCTGCAAAAATATAGCAACCACTCTGCTCCATTAGCAAAGAACATATAAAGCTACAACTTTCAGAATAAAGTGATGCAAAAATTATTTCTTTTTTTCTACAATGGTATCTTTTGTTTAAAACGGCAAAACATTAAAAAACATACGATAAATGTGCTATCACTGCAACCATACTGACCCAAAAAATATAGCTGTCATTGTACTATACAGTGAATGGCATAACAAACAAACCTGAATTGCTTTTTTTATGTCTCGCATATATCAGAATAGAAAGCAATGAATAAAATGTTCTGTCCAAAAATGGTACCAAAAAAATCTTCAACTCGATTTTGTCGGCAGCAATGTAAAATAATTATGGCTTATGAAATATGGCGATGTGTGTGATGATAGCAAAACCTGAAAATCTGAATCCGGTATGGCTGTAATCACGCTAACCTGAAGAATAAAGCTGCCTACTCGCCAATCCTGCATGGTGAATGGCATAAAAAAAATTAATAAACCATTTCTTGACCTGCCTTTGATTTGTCCCCACCCAAAGATCGCAGTAAGTCTCGGCTCATATTTACCTTACTCTCTATACTGAGCCCTTACAGTGGAGTTTACGTTTAAATCTGTGAATTACGTGATTCATACAGAACCCGTGATGGAAGAGTCCCTATATTGGGGCAGATGGAAGACCCTGTGGAATCTCTCTGGCCTGTGGTCCGGTAGTGTTTGTATTTTTAAGCATGCATAAAAGCGCAGTCAACAACAGTTTTGTGCACTTCTCAAAGGCTAGACACCATTGAATAGAGGCCAGAGTAACTCTGCTGCCTCATTATGGTAAAGAGATTTGTCGAGGTTTTCATCTGAATCATGCTATTGAGAGATGTCAATGGAATTCAGAATGTAAGTGCTCAGCGTCAAGCACAGGATAAATGTGATTCGAACTTTTGTGTAAAATATTCCAAATAAAAGCGTCAACTGGTAACAACAAAAGCAAAATGGCTCCCACCAATGGAAATCAAGCAAATTCTGTGCTCCTAAATCCAAATTGAACCCCCTTCTCTTTCTGAGCCCCACAGTGTGTCAAAAAAACATATTCAGCATCCACATATTCTCCGTTTCTGCAATTAGTAGAAGCGTGCATTATGGGGTGTGTGTCTTAAGAAGCACAGGCCTGGGCACAATGTATGGACTCTGGGGTACTTGGCACTACAATGACAGATTTGCAATTATCACTCAGCAAGTCCAATGCGTGTTTGTTTCTGGAAAGCATCCATTGAGTCAAAATAATCACTGTAGATACATTCCCAACCCCTTCCTGTAATGACCCCAGAAGCTGTCTGCAATTACTTCCTGCCGGCGATCTCTGAGCTCTGTCGCTAGCAGAAAGCGATTACTCCTGTGCTCAGATGTGCAGCAGCTCATAAGTGCACAGGAGAAGCAATCACACTGTGCAGCACAGAGGCCCCCTAGTGGGCCAAGTAAAATAAAGAAAAAAAATGTTTTTACAAATATGAAGAAAAAAAACATAAGTTCAAATCACTTTCCTTTTGCCACTTTGAAAAAACTATTAAAAAAATACACATATTTAGTATCGCTGCGTTCAGAAATTGCCGATATGTCGAAATATAAAATCAATTAATCAGAGCAGTAAATTACGTAACAGAAAAAAAGTCCAAACACCAGAGTTACGGGGTTTTTTGTCACCTCAACATTATAATAAAATGCAATAACGGGCGCTTAAAACATCACATCTACCCAAAAATTTTATCATTAGAAATGTCAGCTCAAGCTGCAGAAAATAAGCCATCACACAGCCCCAGATCCCGAAAAATCTGAACGCTACAGGTCACAGAACATGGCAACAAAATTGCAAATCTTTTTTTTTATTATTTTTTTTTTTTTTTTTTTTTTTTTTTTTTTAAATGTCTTAATTTTTCTTCATGATTGGTATCTACAAACTCATACTTACCTGAAGCATCATACTGACAGGTCAGTTTTACTATATAGTAAACATGGTGAATAAAAAAATAAAAAACCAAAAAACAAACATGTAATTGCATTTTTCTTTTTTTTTTTTTTTTTTTACTTTTTTTTTTTTTTTGCAATTTCACCACACTTGGAATTTTTCCCATTTTTCTGCACAAAAAACAAGCCATCATATGTCTATATTGATGGAAAAATAAAAAAGTTATGGCTCTTGGAAGCCGGGGAAGAGTAAATGGAAAATCAGGGTTGACGGGGTTAAGTTCCAAAATGGGGTCAACCTGTGGGGAGACTGCGGTTCTGACAGCTAGGGGACTTTGTATATGGAGTCCACAAACAAGGAAATCTGTTCTCCTACAATCAAATAGCGCTCATTCCCTCCCAAGCCCTTCTATGTGGCCATACAGTACTGTACAGTCACATGTGGGGTATTGACACCTTCAGCAGAAATTGTGTGACAAGTTTGGTGCTGTCTTTACCCATATCTCTATGGGAAGATGTAAAATTTGGGGCAAAAAGTAAATTTTAGTAGTAAAAGTGTAGTTCTTTTTTCTTCTTCACCCAATAGTATATTATTCCGTGACATATCTGTGGTGTCAATATAACTGCACCCTAGATGAATTGATATGTAAAAAATGTCCTATGTTTTTCCACTAACATGAAGTATAATGTGTAATGAGAAGACAGTCTCAGAATCACAGGATCCATTGTAACGTTCCAGAGTTGTCGTATAGTGACATTGGTCAGAATAGGAAATATCGGCCTGTTTTCATCTTACTGACCAGTCTGGGGGTGAAGGGGTTATTCTGGGTAGTCACTCACACAAAATAGTTAATACATAAATTTCATCTCATGTCCGCACCATGTGTAAAATGTCCTCTTATGTTGTTAGGATGTTAGACCCCTTCACATCTCGTTTTTTGTGGATCCGTGTCTATCCATGGTAAAACTGATAGCCATTGATCTGATTTGGCCTCCATGTATCCCTTTGGGCACTTATGTGCTCGGATTGGTCCTTATTGGCATCCGATTCTCAGCTTTGTGATGGATCCACTTGTGTCAGATTTATTTCCCGTCCCCAAAATCGAAGCCTACTCCAATTTTGGCCTGCCTTGAAAAAATCAAACAGAAACTGATCCATTGCTGTCCATTTCAAATAACATGGAGCTCTATGGTGACTGGTCAAAACAAAGCCGGCAAAAAATCGGATCCGTAAATCGGATCCGATTTGCTGTACTGCGTATGCTCAGAAGCAAGGTAAAGCCCTATCTCTGGTAACTGATGATGGATCCGTGGAAATCACAGATCTGTGGGCATCAGTGGCATCTGTTGGGACAGACACATGCCTGTCTGTGTGATCCTCAAAACTCATGGATCACCAGGGATGTGCAGAAAACATGTGAAGGGGGCCTTAGAAGGTTTAAAATTATAGCAATAACATTTAATCTTTTCAAGCAAATTTACAAAACAAATTTTTTTAAGGACCTACTGTGTTTAGTTTTGATGTGACTTTGGGAGACCTATGTATTGGGAAATCCCTCAATGTGATACTATTCTAAAACCAGCGCCCCTCATCATATTCAAAACTGCCGTTAAGTAGTTAATTAGCTGCTTTTCAGAAATCTCTGCATATTTTTACTACCTACATGTCACTATATTCCACAACCTCTAAGACCCTTCCGTTACTACTGGAGCCCTCCTTCACTTTCCTGACCAGGATACATTTTTCAGATATGATGCATTTATTTTTGGCAGAGGTGCGGAACTCCAGTCCTCAAGGGCTGCCAACAGATCATGTTTTCAGGATCTCTTTAATATTGCACAGGTGATAATATAGTCACATGCACTGGTGATGAGTCTGACCCTGTGCAATGCTAAGGAAATCCTGAAAACATGACCTGTTAGCGGCCCTCGAGTTCTCCACTCCTGATATGAGCTAAAAATTCTAGCATGCTTCCACATTCCCGCTAATTCTGAGATTGTGTGCATGTTTGTTTTTTTGCAGCACATTGTACTTTGTTAGTGGTAAATTAAGGCAGGTAAAATTTGTGTTTATTTAAGAAAATGGTGGAAATTTGTCAAAATTATAGAAAAAAAAGTTTGACAACTTTCATGCCCTTTAAAAAAAGTCATGTCACACAAGCATTAAATGAGTTCTCCCACAAACAAAATTAATTTTTATCAATAGATCTTGTAATAATTTTCACAATCGGATGTGTTTTTCCTTTTTTTTTTCCTGTGCTGAGATCGTCTTATACAGTTGTGGCCAAAGTATTGACACCCCTGCAATTCTGTCAGATAATACTCAGTTTCTTCCTGAAAATCCATAAAGAAAGAAGAAGGCAGCACTCATTGGACCGGTGAAGACAGGTATGTTTATTCCAGTCGCAGTATTACATCAGGTGGAGGGTGCGGGGAGGGAGGTGCAGGGATGACGGAGCCCGTTTCGAGTAGTGCTTACTCTTCAACAGATCCTGTTGACACCGGTCCAATGAGTGCCGCCTTCTTCTTTCTTTATGGATGAAAATGACTATGTCCTACGGCTGAGCAACGCTGGACTTGGTTCTGTGCCACAATTTCAACTGCAGCAATATAAGGTCAATGCCCGGTTTTCCTTCTACATTCTTCCTGAAAATGATTGCAATCACAAATTCTTTGGTGTTATTATCTTCATTTAATTTGTCTTCAATGAAAAAACACAAAAGAGAATGAAGCAAAAAGCAAAACATTGATCATTTCACACAAAACTCCAAAAATGGGCCAGATAAAAGTATTGGCACCCTCAGCCTAATACTTGGTTGCACAACCTTTAGCCAAAATAACTGCGATCAACCGCTTCCGGTAACCATCAATGAGTTTCTTACAATGCTCTGCTGGAATTTTAGACCATTCTTCTTTGGCAAACTGCTCCAGGTCCCTGATATTTGAAGGGTGCCTTCTCCAAACTGCCATTTTTAGATCTCTCCACAGGTGTTCTGTGGGATTCAGGTCTGGACTCATTGCTGGCCACCTTAGGAGTCTCCAGTGCTGTCTCTCAAACCATTTTCTAGTGCTTTTTGAAGTGTGTTTTGGGTCATTGTCCTGCTGGAAGACGCATGACCTCTGAGGGAGACCCAGCTTTCTCACACTGGGCCCTACATTATGCTGCAAAATTTGTTGGTAGTCTTCAGACTTCATAATGCCATGCACACGGTCAAGCAGTCCAGTGCCAGAGGCAGCAAAGCAACCCCAAAACATCAGGGAACCTCCGCCATGTTAGACTGTAGGGACCCTGTTCTTTTCTTGGAATGCCTCTTTTTTTCTCCTGTAAACTCTATGTTGATGCCTTTGCCCAAAAAGCTTTACTTTTGTCTCATCTGACCAGAGAACATTCTTCCACAACGTTTTAGGCTTTCTCAGGTAAGTTTTGGCAAACTCCAGCCTGGCTTTTTTATGTCTCTGGGTAAGAAGTGGGGTCTTCCTGGGTATCCTACCATAGAGTCCCTTTTCATTCAAACGCCGACGGATAGTACGGGTTGACACAGGTGTGCCCTCGGACTGCAGGGCAGCTTGAACTTGTTTGGATGTTAGTCGAGGTTCTTTATCCACCATCCGCACAATCTTGCGTTGAAATATCTCATCAATTTTTCTTTTCCATCCACATCTAAGGAGGTTAGCCACAGTGCCATGGGCTTTAAACTTCTTGATGACACTGCGCATGATAGACACAGGAACATTCAGGTCTTTGGAGATGGTCTTGTAGCCTTGAGATTGCTCATTCTTCCTCACAATTTGGTTTCTCAAGTCCTCAGACAGTTCTTTGGTCTTCTTTGTTTTCTCCATGCTCAATGTGGTACACACAAGGACACAGGACCAGAGGTTGAGTCAACTTTAATCCATGTCAACTGGCTGCAAGTGTGATTTAGTTATTGCCAACACCTGTTAGGTGCCACAGGTAAGTTACAGGTGCTGTTAATTACACAAATTAGAGAAGCATCACATGATGTTTCTAAGGGTGTCAATAGTTTTGTCCACCCCCCTTTTTATGTTTGGTGTGGAATTAGATCCAATTTGGCTTTGGGACAATTCTTTTTGTGTTTTTTCATTGAAGACAAATTAAATGAAGATAATAATACCAAAGAATGTGTGATTGCAATCATTTTCAGGAAGAAACTGAGTATTATCTGACAGAATTGCAGTGGTGTCAATACTTTTGGCCACAACTGTATATGTGTGCCTGCTATGTACTGTGTAATGTCTGTGTCTGACTGTACAGGGACATGGTCTGATCATACCACATCTCCTGTGCTGAGATAATCTTGTATATGTGTCCCTGCTACGTACTGTGTAATGGCCGTGTCTGTCCGTACAGGGAAAGGGTCTGATCATACCACATCTCCTGTGCTGAGATAATATTATATATGTGTCACAGCTATGTACTGTGTAATGCCTGTGCGTGACCGTACAGGGACATGGTCTGATCATACCACATCTCCTGTGCTGAGATAATCTTATATATGTGTCACAGCTATGTACTGTGTAATGCCTGTGTGTAACTGTACAGGGACATGGTCTGATCATACCACAGCTCCAGGGCTGGGGAGGACAAAAATATCTCAGCCGAGGAAAATTATCTCACCCAGGAGATGTGGTATGATCAGACCATGTCCCTGTCCATAATCACATGAAGCATTTTTTCAAGGAGGTGTTAAAGTAGGATAGTAACGCTGATGACGGTGTCATTAACGCATGCCATGTTTGTGGAGTACTCAAAGCAGTTCATCACAGCTCACACATCTCACACATCTCGCATGGAGGCCCACTCTTTGGTCGTGAAGTGGTGTTCCGCAGAATGACTCACCTTTACATGCTGCAGCTAAAACTATTGCTTGCTGCTGCTTGCTGAGTCTCTCCAGCATATGCCAGGTGGACTTTTACCTTGTTGGTATGTCGCATATGAGGCTGTCAGCTGGAAGGCAGAAGTTACACTGTAGTGTAGACAGGCGAGCAGCAGGGTGAGAATGCAAAATGCAAGCAAAGACAACGTACACTTTCTGCAGCAGCCATGACGTCTTAAGGTAATTTTTCAAGAACCTCTACACCATTTGCCAAGTAAGGGATGTGCGTCAAACCAACTAGGCCCAGAGCTGCTACGAGATTTCGCCCAGTATCGCACACCACCTGACCGGGCTTGAGTTTCAGCGGCACCAATAACTCATCAGTCTGTTGTTCAATCCCTGACCTGCTCCTGCGTGTTCTGGGGTTTACCTGCAAACAGATGACAGCAGGCTGTTAAAACTCATTTCCTCCTGACAGTGCTGAAGTTGGTCATAGAGGCGTTACGCTGGCCAAATGAAGAGGAAGCGGAGTATAAGGAGGAGGCAAAACAGACAGAGAAATGTCAAGCAATCCTCCATGGTGGTAGGACATGCGCTAAAACACTTTCCCCTTCTACCTCAGGCTCAGCTGCCACTACATTTACCCAGTGGACTGTTAGGGAGATATAACGTCCATGCCTATGCTTACTGGTCAACTTATCAATGATTATGTAGACCTTGCCTCTGATGACACCGTACAGTGCAAACCTGATTTTGTCAGCAACTTGTTCATGCAGGGCAGGAATGCCTACCTGTAAAATTAGTGGTAGCTGGAAGCCAGACACTCTGGGACAGCCACTGACATAAATTATTTAAGTGTCTGTCTCCACCAGCCAGAATGGCTGCATTTCAAAGTCCAGGAATTTGGAAATGCTGCCATTCGGGAAAGGGGCTTGTGGGTGGGTAGGGGAGTACATCCTCTTTCTTTCCAGGGTTTGGGGATGGATAACTGAACGCTTCCATGGGACTGTGTTGAGATGCTTTAGGACACTACTGGGGGTGGTGCTTTGGCATTCTATATTTATAGGGAAGTAGGTGGCCTTGTTGCTTGAGTGGGGGAGGAATTTACTGAGACCACAGCAGAAAAGGGTGCAGGAGGAGCCTCCGAACTTTCCTGTTTTTTCAGGTGTGTTCTCCACTGCAGCTAATGCTTTGTATTCAGGTGCTTTGTCATGCAGTTGGTACATTTATGTCTCGCGTCAGACTCTAATGCCATCAGCATGAAATGCCACGGCAGGTAGCTCCTTCTAACTGCCTTTTGGTGTGCTCAGTCCATTGGCGCTGTGGCAATAGCAGCCAATGTACTAGCTAGGGGTTGGCCACTTTGCTTTACACCTTGCTCCCTCTTTTGCTGTGTAGCTGGGGCAGCATAACAGCCATGTCTTGCTCCGAACTGGGAATGTTACTTGAATGGCATTGACACCATGTGGGGTCTAGGACCTCATCCCCTGCATCATCTTCCACCCACTCCTTACCCCTGCCCTTATTGGCTGAAGTGGGTGGGCAGGCTGATGCAGCAGGCATATTGGGTACAAGCTGATTCTAGAAGGTACTATCAAGTACAGGCTCATTCTAGCAGGTACTGGCAGGTATGGACAGACAGGTACACTGGATGGGAATCGTAACACTGGTACTGGTTACAGGAAAAGGATACGGGTTCATGATACAGGGGACATGATAACTAGCTTATGAACAGACGCCTGCTTTCACATCTGCGGTTTGTAGTACTTGCGGCAGATCAGGCAAACTTGACATTTTTAACTTGCCCGATCTGTCGGAAGCCGGCACTTTTGTGGCAGGATCATGGCCAGACTGCATTCTGCCTAATGTATTCTCTATTGGACTTGCGGACGTGCAGCACTTGCGGTTTTGCCATGATCCAGCAAATGCGGCAAATTTACAACTGCTGCTAGCAGTGGTTTATGTCCGTTGCCGCAGGTGCCGGATTAGACGAATCGTGGCAAAACCGCAAATGCCACATATGTACGCAAGTCCCTTAGGGAATGCATTAGGAAGAACGCAGTCTTGCTACGATCCTGAAGCAAGTGTCCCAGCTTCAGCAGATCAGGCAAAATTGAGTTCAAAGTTCAACTTTGCCTGATCGGCCAGAATCTGACGATATATGTTGCTCAGGCAACTTTAAGCCTGTTACATGGAGTGCAAGTACACAGACAGCGTTACACTCTTCGCTCTCAGCAGGGTACCAGATGAAAGCAAAGTGAAGGAACTCAAAGCGCTCTAAGCCATCTAATTTAAAGAGGATCTGTCTCCCCCGGTGCATGGCAAACTAAATGCAGCACTGAATGCAGCATGTCTGATTTTTTTTTCTCTCTCCCAGAAGTTCGTTAGCCCCGCCCCCGAGGGGCGGGGCTAAACGGGAGAGAAAAAACAAACTGTTTAAATGCTGCAGACAGGGAGAGAATGATTGGCAGCGGTGGGCAGATTACACATGCAGGAGGTGTGAATCTGCCCTTGGCTGCAGCCCCTAGCCACCTCCTTAGTGGCTGTAGCATGTAAGTTTTCTAAGTGTATTATCTCGGGGTACAGGGTTGCTCAAGTGCTGGGGGACCCCTTGTCTGCATGCTGCAGACATGCTGCATCCAGTGCTGTAATTAGATCACCGTGCCTGGTTTGGTGACAGGTCCTCTTTAATATACGGCTCAGCAGACTATATTACACAGCTCTAAGATTAGTTCTGCAGCTCAGCAGATTGCACCAACAGGGTAAAGCTTCCGTCACACACAACGACGCACCAACGATCCCGACAACGATAACAATCCTGTAGGGATCGTTAGTGTGTCGTTACCTGGTCGCTAGGGAACTCTTAGGCAGACCTCCCCAGTGACCAGGGAGCCACTACTACATCGCTGGTAACTATGATAAACAGCGGGTATCTAGGCAGCACGCCCTGCCTTGATACCCGGTGTTTACCATCGTTACCAGCCTGTGAGATCGCTGATCGTTGGTCTCTTCCTGTCACACTCAGCGATGCGTGCTGACCAACAACCTAAAAATGACCCAGAGCACTTTGTAACGATCAGCGATCTCACAGCAGGGGCCTGATCGCTGCTAAGTGTCACACATAACGAGATCGCTGGAGAGATCGCTGTTACGTCACAAAATCTGTGACGTTACAACGATCTCGCTAACTATCTCGTTATGTTTGACGGGGCTTAAGATTATATATACAGCTCAGCAAACTGTACCAATCGGGTTAGGATTAGATACACAGTTCAGCAGACTGTATCACGCAGCCCTACGATTAGATACACAGCCCAGTAGACTGTACCACACAGGGTAGGATTAGATATGCAGCTCAGCTCTGTATAACACAGATCTACGATTAGTTCTGAAGCTCAGCAGACTATATCCTAGCATTAAGCCCCCGTCACACATAACGAGATCATTAGCGAGATCTTTGTAAGGTCACATGTTTTGTGACATAACAGTGATCTCGCGAACGATCTCACTAAGTGTGACACCTGGCAGCGATCAGGCCCCTGCAGTGAGATCGCTGATCGTTACAAAGTACTCTGGGTCATTTTTAGGTCGTTGGTCTCCCGCTGGTCAGCACGCATTGCTGCTTGTGACAGCGAGAGATCGGCGATCTCACAGGCTGGTAACCATGGTAAACACCGGGTATCTAGGCAGCGCGCCCTGGTCGCTGGGGAGATCTGCCTGTTTGACAGGTCCCCAGCAACCAGATAACGACGCACCAACGATCCTTATCGTTGTCGTGATCGCTGTTGCGTCGTTGTGTGTGACTGGAGCTTAAGGTATGTAGCACTGCAGACTATCACACATCCTCAGCATTAGATTAGATACACAGCTCAGCAGGTTGTACCACACAGTGTTAGATTGCGCAGCTCTGCAGACTATCACACTGCTCGATAATTTACAAAAATGCACAGAGCTTGGGAAACAAGTAAGAAATACTGAAGCTAGTAATACAAAAGGAAAATTATTACATCATCTGCATCACAGCAACATGGTGGAACGACACATGATTGGAAGGATACAATATTCTAAAAGAATAGAACTAACAAAAAAGGAGGCATTGCATTGTTTGCTAAAACAGAATACATCACAGAAATTAAAGTTTCAGAGAATAAAAATATACTAGAAGACATTTGTGTAAGAATTCAGGGAGAAAACAATGGGAAGGACATCATTACAGACATTTTATTATAGACCACTGGGCGAAATGGAGAATATGAATAAGATTTATTTTTTTTTTTTATACACCAAATATTCCAAAGGTCTAAAAAACAAACATTAAATAGTGATCAGGGGAGATTTCAACTGCCCACACATTCTTTGGGAAACCCTCACAGGTGTGTATAAGGGCTCCTTCCAGTTTTTATCCCCCCTTGCAGACAACTTCATCTCCCAGCCCCCCAGCTGGTAGAAGAAAAATATGAGGGTTCAGCCATCTAACCAACAAGGAGGATATGGTTGAGGGGCTAAGGGTCTCAGGGACTGGGACTCAGCAATCATGCTATCCTTGAATTTGGGGTTGCAAGAGGAAGAATACCTGAGAAGACACAGAATTCAAGGCTCAACTTTTGCAGATCTAACTTCAAGGGTTTAAAGGCAAGGGTTGGTAGAATTCAAGGAGCATAATTTTCGAGCACAAAACTGCACACAAAGGGTGGGAAATGTTCTGTAAGGAGATTCTTAATGCACAAGAACTAACAATATCAAAAAGGAAGAAAAATGGTAACCTAAAGAAATCTGGATGCATGATCAAAAAAAATTCCATCACCTGCTGGAAAAAAAAAAGAAAACATACAAGTGGAAGATGGGGATTACACCTAAGGAAGAATGCATAGCAGTTTGTAGCCTCTGCAAGGCAAGCATCAAGGAGCTAAATCCAAACTCAAATTGAGGCTTCCATAAGAGCCCAAGAGTAAAGTAAAATAATTTTTGGGGTATGTTAAAAATAAAAGTAAAATGAAGGAGACCATTGGAGTTTTGCAGAATGAAAAAGCTGAAACAGTTTACTAGGCAGAATAGCAGATGGAGCTACTCAATCCATATTTCATATGTCTTCTCCGTTAAAACTAATGCAAGCATTAACAATAATCGTGATAGAATGATGATCAGGAGGAATCCAAGTTGACAATAAGCAAAGCATTGATGGGACACTTGGCCAAGCTAAAGGAAACCATGTCCCTAGGACAAGATAATGTACACCCTAGAATCAAGAAAGATATAGCAGGAGAAATAATAGTACTGCTTTACATGAACTACAATAAGTCATGGAAAACAGGAGTGAACTCACTAGATTTGAAAAGGGCAAATGTGGTCCCTATGTACAAAAAGGGGAAAAATAAGGATCTGGGAATTGCCAGCTAATAAGCTTGACCTCCATAGCAGGAAAAATCTTCGAGCAAATTGTCAAGGAACATTTATTTGGGTAGCTGGAAGTGAGGGCATTCTTTACCTAGAGCTAGCATGGCTTTATGACCAATATAACTTGTCAAGCTAACCTGATTTCCTTCTATAACAAAGTCACTGAATGGTTGGCTGGGGGAAAGCCATGGACATAGAATACCTTGACTTCAGTAAGGTATTTGATAACGTATTACATAACATCCTCATTTGAAAAAATCTTCAAATATGCAATAGTAAAAATAAAAAAAAAAAACCTGTTAGATGGATTCACAACCGCTTTCATGATCGAGCACCAGAAGCAATACTATATTTCTTACACCGACGTGGAGGAAAGTTGGAAGTGGGGTGCCGCAAGGCACTGTCCTGGGCCCAGTGCTATTTAATATCTTTATAAATTGTCTTGACAGTGGAATCATTGACCTCAGAAAAATTATAGATGATATGAAGATAGTAGGAATAGCCGTCACTAGAGAGGAGAACGTGCATTCAAAAGGATCAAGACACATTCGAACTGTGGACCAAGGTGAACAGAATGGTGATTAATAGGGACAAAAGCAAAGTTCTGTATCTGGGTAAAAAAAAAATGCAAAAAGCATATATGTAATATGGGAGGAATAGAACTAATTGTTAGCAGAGGAAAAAGACAGGCATAATAGTATTATTATTTATTAATCATTAGAGTCCATGGCGCTTTACATATGGAAAGGGCAGACGAGGGCAAGTACAATATATGTGGACAATCAAGTCATACAGGAATGAGAAGACCCTGTCCATGAGGGCTCACAGTCTAAGAGGGTCGGGTTAGGGTACAGTAGGAGAGGGTAGTGCCGATCGACAGATGGTGCAGTGGACCATGTCTCATTGCAGGTTGTAGGCTTGACGGAAGAGGTGGGTCTTCGGTTTTCTTTTGAAGGTTCTTAGGGTAGGTGAATGTCTGATGTGTTGAGGCAGAGGGATCCAGAGTATATCAGAGATGCACGGGAGAAAGCCTGTACGTGGTTGTGTGAAGAGATGAGAAAGGATTAGAGGAGGAGCTCTTGGGAGGATAGTAGATCAGATTCAACATGATCCACCATTGTAGCTGCAGCTAAAAACACTATCAAAATTATGTAATGTATAAAGTTAACCATTTATTATAGATCCAGAGAGGTACTTTTTCCCCATATACTCTTCCCTGGTTACACCCCACCTGGAATATTATGTACAGTTCTGGGCAACCCAATTCAAGAAATACATCAATATATTGGAACAAGTCCTGAAAAGAGCAACCAAGAGGAGGGTAGAGGGTCTGCAAATCATGTCCTATGAGACTGGCTTAAAGAACTAAGAATTTTTAGTTTGCAAAAGAGAAGGCTGAGAGGAGACTTAATAGCAGTGTAGAAATATCTAAAAGATAGTTACTACCCTATTCTCATTAACACAAGGAAGTACAAGAGGCAATGGGATGAAATTTAAAGGAAGGAGATACAGATTGGACTATCTAACAGTGAGGGCAGTCAGAGTGGAACAGGCTGCCAGGGATGTCGTGAGCTCTTCATCAACTGAAAACTTCAAGCAAAAGCTAGGATGATTTAGGAAAACCTGCACTCGCATGGAGTTTACCCTGATGGCCCTTGAGGTCCTTTCAAACTTTATCATTCTGTGATAGATGGTCCAGCAGACTGTACAATGCAGGATAGGATTACATATGCAGCTCAGCACAGTTTCACATGGCTCAGCAGACTGTATCCCAAAGCTCTAGGATTAGATGAACAGCTGTATCACACAGGGTAGGATTAGATGCTCATCTCAGCACTGTATCACATTTCTCTAATATTAGATACACACAGCTCAACAGGCTGTATCACACAGGGTAGGATTAGATAGGTAGCTTTGCACTGTATCACACAGCTCTAGGATTAGATCCACATCTCTGCAGACTGCACCACACAGGGTAGGATTAGACACAGTGTACCCCCCACGAAGCCTGTTTGCATGGTAACACTGCCGTCCATGATCTGGGGGTTATACAGGCTGAGTAAGGTGGTGCAGCAGTCCATATCAGCCATGTCAGTACTACACATGATTGTAATGGCTGAGGAAGCTTGTTTGTCAGTGCTGCAACCTTTCAACAAACTAGTATCCAAAGTCGACCACATACTTCTGTGAGAAGTTCGGGTTTTAGCACCAAATACTTGATGTCTGGTACCAAACCCGAACTTTCCAGTTCAAGTTTGCTTCTCCCTGTGTATAACATGTTTAACATATCCTTATTTTTTTCTTTTTTTGCAGAGTGTGCACGGGCCTTACCCCTATGGAGAGTCCTAAAAAGAGGCTTTCTTTTTCTCCATTGCCTTTTGTCCCAGTCCCATTTCCTGATAAAAGATATGTTCCACAAGATGGCTACTGAAGAAGATATGGGGATAGTGACGGTAGTGACCTTGTGAATTGGATTTCGGGTGCTGCATTTTTCTCCTTTTTGAAGAAGTTGTTGCATAAACTGTACACCCCAACCAAGACTAAAGGCAAAAATGCCTATCATATTCAGTATGGTGCAGGAGAATTGTAAAACAATTGTTTTAACTTGTTAAATGCAAGATCACCAACAATTTGATAATTTAATCCAGAATTTAAGGTTTTGCACATTTAAGTCATTCAAACAATGCAGATTTAGTTTTTTGTTTAATTTTTCTGTTTGTTTTTTATAATAGTGAAAATGGTCATATGGTTGATTTCTTAAAGTGCTATGTTGCAACTATTGCTAATAGCCCTGAGTTTGTTAAATGTTTTGGTGGCGGAAATTTTTTCACCAGAGCATCATATTGAAATTTTGTGCAGCTTTTCTTCTTCCAATAATTATTATTATTATTATTTTTTTTTGTTACTTCTTTTCAAATGAGGAAGGCAGATTGTTCATTTACACCCAAATTGTGTCTCTTATTATACATAGACAGGAGTAACTTGCATCACTTGCCATATTACATTGGTCCCTTAATTACATGCTTTCAATTTTATGGAAGATGCCATAAAATAATTTGCTTTGTGGGTATTCTCCCATGTAGTATAGGCCATACACAGAAACTGTTGGTAAGCTCTAGGCCTATACAACTTTATAGGGCAGGAATCCCTGCCATCCTTATTCTCCTGTATTTCACATGTAAGTTACTTGAATCTCCAGAATTCTCATACTAAATTATCAAAGCAAGTGAGTTTGAGAGCATAGAGTTTAGGAAACAGTAGTTGCTTTACCTTGACTGAGCTTCCACATGGGCCATTATTAAACATTCATATCAAGCGCTGATTATTGGTGATTCTTCTCAGTTGGTTTTACATTGTTAAAATGTTTGGAATAGTGTTGATATTACCTGAACAGGGTTTTTCCTTTCTTCATAAATGGGTATTGTTGGATAGTGCTGGTAAATGCAAGCAGCTTACGATAAACTGTTTATAAAAATTTTCAGTTGGCTTATAGACGTCAGAGCATGTATAGTGGTTACAAGTTTTGTTCTATAGAGCTTGTAAGCACTGTTTTGAAGCACAGTATCCTCTTGGAATCCTGGCCAGCATCACTTCGGTGCTTACAGGTTAACCTGGCTTCACACTACTGGTCTTTACAATGGGCAAGAAAGGTTTTTCAACATAAACAGAATTCTAAAAGGATGCAGTTTTTTGCCCATTCACTTTATTGGTGTCAGGTAGCATGCGGTTGTTTCAGGCTGCTACCTGACACCATTAAAGTGAATGGGGAAAAACCAGGATCCTTTTAGAATCTTCTTTTTGTTGAAAAACCTGATCTTGCCTGATTGTAAAAAGCGGTAGTGTGAAGCCAGCCTAAGATCACAGAGATGGCTGGTCTGCTAGGTAACCAGCTGTAAAGAAAGGCAAAGATTAAGAAGTGCAAATTTTAATAACAAGTAAATTGCTTGTTTTTTGCAAGAACCATCTGACAAAATCCATGAAAGGAGGACCTTTTGTGAGGCCTGTTTAAAGACAGTTATTGCATAATAAAGTGCTTGTATTTGGATTACTGTTTTTAGGGTACCCGTCAGTTAGGCTCTTTGTGCTTTGTGAACATATTTCTATTACATATAGATACTGTTTGTGGTACTTGGAGCAGTTGCTGCTTGACTCATTTTACATTATCTGAAAATTAGGACTGCCATCACAATAAACATTGTAATTCCCAAGCATGTTTTTTTTTTTTACCCCTTGTTCTCAGCTTAACAGTTGAACGTGTATTGCCATCTCATATGTTTGACATATCTGCAGAATATTACATGCATGTATAACACACTGATCTCAATACTTGGATCTGCATCTTTGCGTCTTTGTGAGGCCCATCCCAAAAGTGACAGGGTATGGAGATGTGATTATATGTCCACTCTCTTCATTCATTTGTATTGGAATTCCAAAAATCACTAAGCATGCTTGTTTGGCAATATTTAGAGCTCCCATGCAAATTGGTGGAGAGCAACTCGCATGATCAGCCATTTCTCCAATTCTAGATTAAAACGGGACCCTGATCTGCCATCAATGCATGGTATATTCTGTGGATATGTCTTAAATGTATGTAATAGGAAAGTTCCTTTAAATTTACTCCCACCATATTTAAATATCCCAAAGAAGTACTCTTTAAAATGTTAGGGCAGTAGATCCATGTTTTGAAAACGTTTGCTTAAGGATTTATTGTAGGAACATGCTTCTTTCCAGTCATATATCCGAAGAGAAGGTATATATATTAAATATCTATAAACAGACATACAGTAATTTTGGCATAAAAAAAGAAAGCTCCTTGTTTGTATTTTTTTTTATGGTGAGAGCGGTTAGTAGGTAGAGTGTGTGCTCAGGGTCAGACGTGCATGAGACGAGTGTGCAGAAGAGTGCTTGGAATTTTGGGGGTTGGGCTTAAATGCTTGGAAAAATAAAAAAAAATTAAAAAAATCTGAAAAAAATGAGGATTTTTCCTTATTGTTTAAATAAAATTTCTATCAATAAATTAACGTGAAAAAAAAATCCTTGGTCTTGTTTTCTTAAATGTTGTCTATTGTTTGATTTACATTTTTGTGCTTTTACTGTCTCAGTAATAGGGTCAGCGATAATACTCTTATTCAGAACCAGAAGCTGACTCCTTCCTTATACTGTTTGCTTTTTTTGGGGGGGGGAAGGGATTGTTCTAGAACCACATAGTTTTTGCCGCAATTTCATAAAACCGTGGGGTTTCTTTTTTTTTTGCTGCAGAGTGAGAAATCCAATTTGGCCCAAACATATCTGCCCTGTTTTATTAGCATTTGACTCATTCATTAGAATGCCTACTCTATCCATCTCCTACTCTAGTCATAAAATGGACTAGAGTAGGAGATGTCTTGAATTTTTTTTTTGACTTGTGTTCTAGTGTTTTGAGGAATTTTTGGCGGAGTATTTTCTATTAGATTTAGTACATAATGTCACAAATGAAAAACATGAACAAAAATTGTTGCAACACTTGGCAAGCTTTTTAGCCCTTCACCGTCCAGACCAGGGCATATTCTACAATTCTGACCAGTGTCACTTTGATGTAATAACTCTGGAACACTTCAATGGACCCCAGTAATTTTGAGATTATTTATTTCATGACTTGTATATGTTAAGGGTAAATTCAGAACAATAATTTTTGCTTTTATTTGTAAAAATACCACAAGTTTGCTGAAATTAAGAAAATTTAGCAATTTTAAAAATTTGAATTTTTATGTCCTTAAGCCAAAGAGTTGTGTCACATAAAATACTTAATAAATGACATTTACCGCATGTCTACATTACATTAGCACCATTTTGAAGCATTGTGGAAGGAAAAAATAAATTGCTTTTTCTCACAAAAATTTTACTTAAGCCCCAAATTTTGCATTTTCACAAGTGTAACAGGACAAAATGTACTATGAAATTTTTTACACAATTTCTTCTGAGTGTGCAGATACCCCACAAGTGATGGAAAACTGCTGTTTGGGCACACAGCGGGGCTCGAAAGGGAATGAATGGCATTTGACCTTTTAGAATGTAAAATTGGTTACAGTCTTTGGCAGGCATCATGTCACTAGGGATAGGCGAACCCGCAGATGTTCGGGCTTGGCAGACCCGACCAGACTTCTTTTTAATAGAGCTGCAGGTACGGAAGGACCTGCACTATACCCTAGGGGGGGTGACTTAGTTCCCCCGTGGCTATAACCGCTCCGGTTGGCATTGAAGTGAAAGTGAAACTGCCAATTGGAGTAATTGTAATATCTCACCAACGAAACTTGGTGAGATATTACAATACAGTCAATGCCTGATGCTGGACAGCATCAGGCGTTGGCTGGACAAGGGGCCCTTTGTCACCCCCCCCTCAGATCTGATTGGAGAGAGTGTCTCTCTCCAATCAAATGTGGGGGGCGGTGTGGCCAATGGGTCCCCTCCCTCCTCTGCCGCCGCCGATCCCTGGCCCTCCGCTCTGCCCCGGCCGCCGATGTGCCCCATGCCCTCCGATCACCCACCGTGATCTGCCCCTGTGATTTCCCCTGTGATCTCCCTGTGATCTCCCCATGCCCTGCGATCCTCCCCCTGTGATCTCCCCATGCCCTGTGATCCCTCCCACTGCCCTCCAATGATCATCGCTGCCCGCGGTGATCACCTCCCATTCTCCTCTTCCCGCTCCCTCTTCTTGCTCACCTGTCCTTCGGTCTTCTCCCTCTTTCCTCCGGTCTTCTCCCTTTGTCCTCCGGTCTGCTCTGCCTTCTGTCTTCTCTGTTGCTGTCTTGTTCCTGCACCGTCCTGCTTCTTCTGTCGGCTCCTCTACACAGTCATCTCCCAGATCATTGCCATACCGTGCACCATGATGCTGATCCCAGAGACTACAACAAGAGGACACTTGATCCCTTGTTGTAGTCTCTGGGATCAGCGTCATGGTGCACGGTATGGCAATGATCTGTCATACCGTGCACAATGGCGCTGATCCCAGAGACTACAAGAGGACACTTGATCCCTTGTTGTAGTCTCTGGGATCAGCGTCATTGTGCACGGTGTGGCAATGATCTGTCATACCGTGCACAATGATCCTGATCCCAGAGACTACAAGGACACTTGATCCCCGAGACTACAACAAGGGATCAAATGTCCTCTTGTAGTCTCTGGGATCAGCATTATTGTGCACGGTATGGCAGATCATTGCCATACCGTGCACCATGATGCTGATCCCAGAGACTACAACAAGGGATCAAGTGTCCTCTTGTTGTAGTTTCTGGGATCAGCATCATGGTGCACTGTATGGCAGATCATTGCCATACCATGCACCATGACGCTGGTCCCAGAGACTAAAGGGATCAAGTGTCTTTTTATTGTAGTCTCTGGGATCATAGTCTTGGTGCATTGTATGACAGATCATTGCCATACAGTACACCATAACGCTGACCCCAGAGGCTGTAGGAAGAGGACACTTGATCCCTTGCCGCAGTCTCTGGATTGAGCAGAAGCGATTGAGCGTCGTGGGATCTTCGTTGTGGACTACGTTGGATCTTTACAATAAAGATGGAGTCCGAATCTTGTTTGTGTTTTTTTTTTCAAATAAAAAGATTTTTCTCTGTGTATTTTCTGACTATTTACCGGAGATTCCTAATGGCGGGTCTAACATCGGCCCTATATTATGAATCTCGGGCTTAGTGCCAGCTGCCAATAAAAATCTGGCATTAACCCCTTTATTACCCAGTTTTCCACCGGCACCAGGGCAACTGGAAGAGTCTGAGTACAGCGCCAGAAAATGGGGCTTCAATTAATGCGCCATTTTCTGGGGCCGCTGCGGGCTGCAATTCGCAGCATGGGGGGCCTAGAACACTTGGGCCTCTCCATGCTGAGGATTCCAGCCCCCAGCTGCCTAGTTGTACCTGGCTGGGCCAAAAATATGGCAGAGCCCCACGTTTTTTTTTTTTTTTTTTCTAGAATTAGTTCTAGAACTAAAAGAAAATGGGCTTCGCTGTTTTTTTGGTTGAAGGTCAGGTACAACAAAGCAGCTGGGGGTTGCTGGCAGTCCCTAGCTGCCAAGTTGTACCTGGCTGGACCAAAAATATGGCGGAGCCCCACGTCATTTTATTTTCTAAAATCTGTTCTAGAACTATAAATAAAAAAAAAAAAAGGCCTTCGCTGTATTTTTGGCTACCAGCCAGGTACAACTTGGCAGCTGGGGGGCTGGAATCCTCAGCGTGGAGAGACACAAATGTGGGCCCCCACGCTGCAAATTGCAACCCACAGCCACCCCAGAAAATAGCGCATTCATTAGAGGCGCCATTTTCTAGTGCTGTACCCCAACTCTACCAGTTACCCTTGTGCTGGTGGCACACGGGTTCTCCATACGACATGGTGTCCGCTAACAATTTCAATGGAAAAATTAGCTCCAATTGTTAGCGGAAACCATATCGCGTATGGAGATCCCCTCCTTGTGTGCCTGAACATTGGAGCTCCTCCACAAGTGACCCCTTTTTGGAAACTAGAACCCCTAAGAAACATATCTAGATGCATAGTGAGCACTTTGAACCCCAGGTGCTTCACAAATTGATCTGTAATAAGGAAAAAGTATTTTTTTTTCACAAATTTTCTTTTTTACTTTTTACTGATCAATTTGTGAAGCACCTGGGTGTTCATAGTGCTCACTATGCATCTAGATAAGTTCCTTGGGGGTCTAGTTTCCAAAATGGGGTCACTTGTGGGGGAGCTCCAATGTTTAGACAATAGGGGCTCCCCATACGCGACATGGTGTCCACTAGCAATTGGAATTGTTAGTGGACACCATGTCATGGATGGAGAGCCCCTGTGTGCCTAAACATTAGAGCTCCCCTACAAGTGACCCCGTTTTGGAAACTAGACCCCCCAAGGACTTTATCTAGATGGGTCGTGAGCACTTTGAACCCCCAGGTGCTTCACAAATTAATCCGTAAAAAATGAAAAAATAAATATTTTGTGGAAAAAAGAACTTTCATTTTTACGGATCAATTTGTGAAGCACCTGGGGGTTCAAAGTGCTCACTATGTATCTAGATAAGATCCTTGGGGGGTCTAGTTTCCAAAATGGGGTCACTTGTGGGGGAGCTCCAATGTTTAGGCACATAGAGGCTCCCCATACGCGACATGGTGTCCACAAACAATTGGAATTGTTAGTGGACACCATGTTGCGTATGGAGAGACCCTGTGTGTCTAAACATTAGAGCTCCCCACAAGTGGCCCCATTTTGGAAACTAGACCCCCCAGGGAACTTATCTAGATGGGTGGTGAGCATATTAAACCCCCAGGTGCTTCACAAATTAAACCATGAAAATGAAAAAAAAATTTTATTTGAAAAAAAAGTACTTTTTCATTTTTACAGATCAATTTGTGAAACACCTTGGGGTTCAAAGTGCTCACTATGCATCTAGATACGTTCCCTGGGGGGTCTAGTTTCCAAAATGGGGTCACTTGTGGGGGAGCTTCAATGTTTAGGCACACAGGGGCTCTCCAAACGCGACATGGTGTCCGCTAACAATTCGAGCTATCGAGAGAGTGTGAAAAACCGGGCACTGACCTTTCGTTCCACCTGGAACCATGAGGTGAGGATAGAGGCACGTTGCTCAGCTACTCAGCATGAGATCAAGCGAATGTCCAGATAGATGAGCGGCACTCATGCTTCTTAGATAATTCCGATTTTATTCATCGTAGTTGCATGTTACAGGGAAAAGTGCTTATTTGAGCTGATTTTCCATTCAAATTGTTAGCGGACACCATGTCACGTGTGGTGAGCCCCTGTGTGCCTAAACTTTGGAGCTCCCCCACAAGTGACCCCATTTTGGAAACTAGACCACCCAAGGAACGTATCTAGATGCATAATGCGCATTTTGAACTTCCACGTGCCTTACAAATTGATCTGTTAATATGTAAAAAGTACTTTTTTTTTCACAAAAATGTTTTTAGCCTCAATTCTTTCATTTTCACATGGGCAACAGGATAAAATGCATCCTAAAATTTGTTGTGCAATTTTTCCTGAGTACACTGAAAGCTCATATGTGGTCATAAACCACTGTTTTGGCGCACGGCAGGGCTCAGAAGGAGTGCAATTTCACTTTTTGAATGGAAAATTAGCTCCAAAAGTCAAATTGCGCTCTCTTCCTTCTGAGCCCTGCCGTGCGCCCAAACAGTGGTTTATGACCACATATGAGGTATCGGTGTACTCAGGAGAAATTGCACAACAAATTTTAGGATCCATTTTATTCTGTTGCCCATGTGAAAATGAAAAAATTGAGGCTAAAAGAACATTTTTGTTAGAAAAATTAAAATAGCCATTTTCTTGTCGTCCAAATCTGGGAGACCCTGACAGTGGTGTTATATGCTGCCCCCTGGAGGTCACACCAAATATAGAAGAGATTTACTCCTCCTTCTCCCCTGCAGCATATACTGCCCTCTACAGGAATACTGTCAGTTTGTTATTTGGTGTTGTTGGAGGCACATCTCCACACTGAAGCTCCTGCTACAGATGAAGCTTAGGGGACCATCGGGGTCCCCCGGCATGGGCCTTCGGCCCCATATGCCGTGCTCCCTCACCATACTCTTTCAAAGAGCCTCTGGTGAGGTGGAAGCCGACTGAGGGGTCCACAGTTCTCTGTGCCCCTGGCCTATACACAGTCACTGTGTGGCCCCTGTGATGGAGTTCAACTCCCGGTAGTCACAGGTGACGGATGCAGGCTCCACCACAAGGTACCGAGCTGGCCCCTATCTTCTCCCCCTATGGGGATCCAGGTATGTGCTGCGCACATTGGGCCCCCGCATCCACAGCAGGATCCAGGACAGGACCTGCTATTGTGTCCCTGCAATGGCCCCTAGCCTGGCTAGCAGCCCAGCAGCGATCCCCTCCCTGCCTGTCTTAGCACAGCAGGGGGATGGGGCATTGAATTTGGAGCATGGGGCTCCCAGCAGCGATCCCCTCCCTGCCTGTCTTAGCACAGCAGGGGGATGGGGCATTGAATTTGGAGCATGGGGCTCCCAGCAGCGATCCCCTCCCTGCCTGTCTTGGTACAGCAGGGGGATGGGGCATTGGATTAGGAGCATGGGGCTCCCAGCAGCGATCCCCTCCCTGCCTGTCTTGGTACAGCAGGGGGATGGGGCATTGGATTAGGAGCATGGGGCTCCGTTTTTCCCGCATCCGCGGGCGTTTTGCGGGACTTCCGCGCCGGACCCCTCACGCAGGCCGGCCGCGGCCTCAAATTTAGTCCCCGGCTTCGCCGGAGGCCTAGGCCGCGATTCCGCCCCCTGCTTGTCTATCAGCAGCGGGGGGCGGGGATTTGCTCTGAATAGCCCTGGGAGCTCAGGGCTTGGTCTCTGGCCTCTCCCACTCACAGGGCTCGGCCTTCCCCTCCTGTGTACACAATGGGGCCACAGAGCCCGCGTTTTTACAGGCCCTTCCCTCTCTGACTCCCCCCTCTCCCTCTGTGGGGGCCATCTTGGCCTCATTTTCTGCAGATTCTCTCATCTGCTGCTGGGAGTCTCAGACTGGGGATCAGGGCTTTGGCAGTGAGGTACTCCACACCATTGGTGTGGATTCCCCTCTGTGGCATCCCCCTTCTGTTAGTTTGTACACAGGATAGGGTCAGACTATGTCTTCTTCAAGGAGCACATAAGGCTGCTATATTGTATGCAACTTGTACAGTGTACACAATCACATTGCCTGCGCAGAGTGTCATTCCCTCTGCACGACCGGTGAGCAGACTGGGGCTCCGGATATCCTCGGAACCCGGTCCCAGGTGGATGCCCCTGCCCCCTCTGGGGATCAGGCGTCCGTTCCCCTGGTTTTTAACACGGCCCCTCAATGGACTGACGTTCTATCTCAGTCATTGTCTGTTTCAGTGGCCAGGGCAGTGCCACGAGCTATGTCACAATCCGTAGCCTCTATGACTAAGCCCATCATTCAGGCCATCACGGCCGGACGCGGCGGCTCCAAGCCTCGGCCCAACAGGTCCTGAGCCCGGACCAGAAACTAGGGAATCAATGTGGAGGGTTCTCATCGGTCCCGGGTCCGTCTCTTCCTCCTGGCCTTACCAGGCCCTCTCTGCCTCTTGGTGAGCCCTGCTCCAAAGACAGAGACCCTTCCCCCTCCTCTGGAGGGTGAGGAACAGGACCCTTCGTCCTCTGGCTCGGAGGCGGCCTCGGACTCGGTCCCGGAAGGGGACGCTCTGGCTGACAATAATGCCATTCTTCGTCTTCTGCTCCCGACACTCAGTCGGTGCAGCGAGCCAAGGTCTCACTCAGGGATCTGAAAGGACCTGCCAACGTCTTCTCCGATCACCCTGACTTTTCAGACTCGGTGCAAAAGCCTAGAGCTTTTCCGGCCAACACCACGGATCCCAAGTATCCGTTTACCGGCAATACTATCGGGCTGGTCTCAACCTCCTTAGGTGGACCCGGCGGTGGCCAGATTGGCAACTAGTACCACAACTTCCATTGCCGACAGCTCGTCTTTAAAAGACTCGGCAGACCGTCAGGTTGAACTGTTGTCCAAGTCCTTCTATGACGCGGTCGGCGCTGCGTTTCCTCCCGCTTTTGCAGCGGCCTGGTCTCTTAAAGACGCAGTTTACGCCATGACACGCCACACGGTACCTGAGGTGTCTCTCCTCCTAGACCAAATGGCTATGGTCTCGAACTAGCCTCTTTACGCCGTGCTTAACTCAGCCGGTCGTTCCGCATTGGCAGCCGCCAAATGCCCTTGCCATTCGGAGAATTCTCTGGCTTAGGGATTGGAAGGGGGTTGCTTCTTCCAAGAAGCATCCTACAGGATTCCCTATACAGGGGATCGTCTTTTAAGGGAACGTCTGGACGTACTTATTAAGGAACTTATCTCAGGTATCCCTTTGTCCACCTTGTCACACAAGGTGGCATTTTTGGTGGCTATCATCTCGCTTCGGCGGGTGTCTAATTTGGCGGCATTGTCATTCAAGTCCCCATTCTTGGTGGTGCATCAGGACAGGGTGGTCCTGCACCCCGTTCCCTCTTTTCTACCGAGGGTAATCTCTCCTTTCCACCTCAATCAGGATATCTCTCTTCCGTCCTTTTGCCCAAACCCAGTTCTCCAGGTTGAGAAGGCCCTCCACACTCTGGATTTGGTTAGGGCTCTGAGGGTGTACTTGTCTCGCACAGCTCCTCTCCGTCGGACGGACTCCCTTTTCATTTTCACGGCCGGACGCGGCAAGGGCTCTTCCGCTTCCAAGGCCACAATTGCCCGTTGGATCAGGTCGGCTATCTTGGAGGCCTATTCGGCCTCGCACACGTCGCCCCCAGCGGGTCTCAAGGCGCATTCCACCAGGGCTGTGGGCGCCTCCTGGGCTTTGCGGCTCCAAGCCTCGGCCCAACAGGTGTGTCAGGCTGCCACTTGGTCAAGCCTCCACACGTTCTCAAAGCATTACCGGGTACATGTTCATGCCTCAGCGGATGCAGGATCTGGGCAGACGCCTTCTCCAGGCGGCTGTTGCCCACCTGTAAATGTCTGAGTTGCCTTTCAGGGTGCAGTGGTTTTTTCCCACCCAGGGACTGCTTTTGGACGTCCCACTGTCAGGGTCTCCCAGATTTGGACGACAAGAAAAAAGAGAATTTTGTTTACTTACCGTAAATTCTTTTTTCTTTAGTCCTTAAATCTGGGAGACCCAGCACCCTCCCCTTTATTTTTGCCCTTCGGCCGTACCTGTGGCTCTTTTAAGCACATAATCTCTGTTGGCCATGGTTCTGGCCTTATACCTTTCCTGTTCGGCCCGTTGGCCGGGAATTTGGTTTACAGTGCAATGTTTTCCTCCTACTGCTCATATACCAAACTGACAGTATTCCTGTAGAGGGCGTATATGCTGCAGGGGAGAAGGAGGAGTAAATCTCTTCTATATTTGGTGTGACCTCCAGGGGGCAGCATATAACACCACTGTCAGGGTCTCCCAGATTTAAGGACTAAAGAAAAAAGAATTTACGGTAAGTAAACAAAATTCTCTTTTTTTTTGTTTCCACTTTGCTTAGTTCCTGTGAAGCACCTGAAGGGTTAATAATCTTCTTGAATGTAGTTTTGAGTAGCTTGAGGGGTGCAGTTTTTGGAATGGTGTCACTTTTGGGTGTTTTCTGTCATGTACCCTCCTCAAAGGGACTTCAAATGTGATGTGGTCACTAAAAAAAATGGTTTTGTAAATTTTGGCGGAAAAATAAAATTTGCTGATGAACTTTGACCCCTTATAACTTCCTAACAAAAAAATTTTTTTTTTTTTCCAAAATTGTGCTGAAGTGAAGTAGACTTGTGGGAAATGTTATTTATTAACTATTTTGTGTCACATACCTCTCTGGTTTAGCAGAAAAAAAATTCAAAATTGGAAAATTGCAAAATTTTCAAACTTTTTGCCATATTTTTTCACAAATAAACGCAAAAATGATCGACCTAAATTTAATACTAACATAAAGCCCAATATGTCACGAAAAAAACATTCTCGGAATCGCTAGGATCGGTTGAAACGTTCCAGAGTTGTAACCTCATAAAGGAACACTGGTCAGAATTGCAAAAAATGGCAAGGTCTTTAGGGTCAAAATAGGCTGGGTCCTGAAGGGGTTAAAGTTCGAGTTCAGAGCCGAACTTGACTCGAACTTGAACCCAAACTCAGACTTTAAAGTTATAAGTTGGAAAGGCTAAAAAAGAAAGAAGATTGTTATTAAACATAAGTGTTATACTTACCGGCATCCGCCCTCTTGTACTTCTGTGGCTGTTCATAAACTTCCTGGGAATTGACTGCTGAGGGTGAAACAGCCAATCACAGACACTGTCACAGAGAGTGAGTGTCTCTGATTAGCTGTTGGAGTAACCTGGAAACAGCTTATATATTCTAGCTTGCTAAATGCTAGAATGTATGGGCTGTTTTCAGGTTATTGAGCCCACACGTTTTTAAAATTATTTATTAAAATAATTAAATTAATGAGCTTCCTGTATTTTGTTTGCCAGCCAAGGTAAAGCCAGTCTGTTGGGAGTGACAGCCCGCATCTGTCCGCGTTATCTGTGCTGACAATCAAGAATACAGCGAAGCGCTATGTCTTTCTTTTTTAATATCTAGTTTTACAGCATTATGATGTCAGTGAATGGGTGAGAGGCCCAACAGCGATCACAGACGCTTTCACAGATAATGGACATCTGTGATTGGCTGCTGGAGTAACTGAAACAATCCATACATTCTAGTATCTACCATGCTATAATGCATGGTTTGTTTCCAGGTTACTCCAATAGCCTATTAGACACCCACTCTGTGACAGGGTCAGTGATTGGCTGTTCCGCCCTCAGCAGTGAATACCCAGGAAGTTAATGAGCAGCCTCAGAAGTAGTAGTAATAATTATTCATTTATATAGCGCTATTAATTCCATAGCACTTTACATACATTTGCCAAGTATGTCTTTGGAGTGTGGGAGGAAACCTTAAAGGGAACCTGACCTCACAAACTGACCCCCCCCCACATCTTTCTACCTGTCCCTGCTCCCCCTCTTATCATTTCTAGCCATCCCTTTTGCAGAAAAAAATCGATTTTGTAAAGTAGAGAAAAGTTTATATTCACCTCGTCCTGTGTGAGTTCTCTGTTTCTGAGGAAGCCGCAATAAGCAGGCCTGTCTGCTGCTCCCTTTTAATTACGTACACCCCTCTCAGCTTGCTCAGAGCCTGGCCGTGTCATGAAAGGGGGTGGGGCTACCGGGATGACACAATTTTAGCCCCGCCCCTTTCATGACGCAGCCAGGCTCTATGCAAGGCAGCAAGCTGAGAGGGGCATGCATAACTACAAGGGAGCAGCAGACTGGCAGACCATTGAGACTAATTCAGAAACGGAGAACCCACACAGGACAAGGTAAATATAACCTCTTCTCTACTTTACAAAATCGATTTTTTTCTGCAAAAGGGATGGCTAGAAATGATAATAGGGGGTGCAGGGACAGGTCTAAAGATGCGGGGGGGTCAGTTTGTGGGATCAGGTTCCCTTTAACAAACAAGGGAAGAACATACTTTATACATATGTGGTAGAAAACTACTGTTTGAGTGCCCAGCAGAAGTCAGAAGGGAAGGCGCACCATTTTACTTTTGTAGTGCAAAATTGGTTAAAATAAAATAGCGGACGCAATGTCGCTGTTGCAGAGCACCTGATGTATCTAAACAAGGCAAGTCCCTTACAAATAATCCCATTTTAGAAACTACATCCCTCAAGGAATTAATCTGGGAGTGTGGTAAACATCCTGCACCTATTAGTGTTTCGCAGAATTTTATAATTTTGGGCCATGAAAATGAAATATGTTTGTGTTACGCAATTTCCCTGAAGTATTGCAATACCTGTTGGTCAATCTCTAGACCTGTCCGAAGTCAGGTACACAACATAAAAATCCAGAATGATTCTCTGTTAAGGACTTTCCTTTGAAAATTGCCACCACGCAGGGATTCTTTAACCTTTTGCTGCGGAAACATTCGGTGCTTCTGAGTTAACTGTCGGAGAGATGTCTCCTGATACAATTTTTTGAGTGATAGTGCTGCCAACATACTGCAAACGGCATGCTCCACAATCAATAGATAATTCACACCAGGAGTATTACAGTTAATAAACTGTTGTATGAAATATTTGTTTCCTGTTTCAGTAGATGAAAATTCTTTACTTTTTTTCAGCATATGCATAAGAGTCTATAGGAGTCGAAAGGCGTAGGATTGCCTCCCTGCTCTGAGGTATCCACTGCTTGCACTGTATAATTTTAATATGAAAGAATAAAAAGTCTTGTTTAATACTTACCCATTCTCATGGATTTGCTGGGGGATTTCTTCTTCTATGCTTGGACATTTTACAAAGTACACCTTTTATTGAAATCATCTAATAGTGCAGTGAGCATATTGATACCATGTATGTTTCACAAAATGTTTTACCACTGGGTGGTGAAGAAAAAATAATTAAATTTCTACGACTGAAATGTTTAAGTCACAGATTTTACATTTTCACAAAGGAAATGGGTAAAAAATACCACATACCGTATATACTCGTGTATAAGCCGAGTTTTTCAGCACAAAAAATGTGCTGAAAAGTCCCCCCCTCGGCTTATACACGAGTCATAGGCCGGCCTCCTGCCCCCCTCCATCGATATACAGGCGCCCCTTCCCCCCCCCCATCAGTGGTATACAGGGCCCCCCTTGCTGCCGCACACCTGTAAAGTAATACATCATCCTCCGGGTCTTCATGCTTCCTCCTCCGGCACACAGGCAATGACGTCATTGCCTGCGCCCGCCGGTCACAAGCAGGAAGAAGCATGAAGACCCGGAGGAGTGCGGTGTCAGAGCGGCGACAACGACAGGGATAAGTATAATGATGTATTACTTTACAGGTGTGCGGCAGCAAGGGGGGGCCCTGTCTACCACTGATGGGGGGAGGGGGCCTGTATACTACTGTGGAGGGGGCCTGTATACCACTGGGGCTGCTGTATATACTGCTGGGGCCTGTATATACCACTGGGGAGGCTGCTGTAATACTGCTGGGGCCTGTATATACCACTTGGGAGGCTGCTGTATACCACTGGGGCTGCTGTATATACTGCTGGGACCTGTATATACCACTGGGGAGGCTGCTGTATACTACCACTGGGGAGGCTGCTGTATACTACACTGCGGAGGCTGCTGTATACCACACTGCTGGGGGCTGTATACTTTTTCTGGGGTCTACCCTCGGCTTATACACGAGTCAATAGGTTTTCCCAGGTTTTGGGGGCAAAAGTAGGGGGGTCGGCTTATACACGGGTCGGCTTATACACGAGTATATACGGTAATTGTCTTACCACTTGTCATGAACATAGCAATACCCCATATGTGTCTTTAAGTTCCACTTGGCCACACAGCGAGTCTCGGGAGGGAAGGTGCACAATTTGACTTTTGGAGCGCAAAGTTTCCAAGAATAGTTTGCAGACCCCAAATACAGAACCTCTAAGTGCCAGAGAAACAGAAACGTCTCTCAAGTGGCCCCAATTTGGAAATTACACCTCTCTGGGAGTCCATCTACGAATGTAGTAATGATTTTCACTCCATGGGTGTTTTACAGAAACAAGCAGCAAGGGATGTTGCAAAATGAAAATGGAAATTTCCTGATTAAGAAGAGACTGCACTCACCGGTGTTTTGCTTACTGCAGTTATGTTAAACGTGTGGATGCTTACTTTTGTTTAGGAACACTGGGGGGGTTATGCAGTCTACTATGTCTGGGTGTCCTCCTCCAGTAGGCGTTTTCGCCTAAAAACAGTGCACAACAGACTACACAGTTTAGCACCATTATTATCAATAGTCCCATCAACATATATGTCTAAATCCCATTTTTGGGGGAGCTTTGCAGTATCCCCCAACAGGATCATGCAGCATTACAGATGTGGGTCTCCTATCCGTAGCATAACGGCTTCCTATAATTGTATGAAGCTATGCCCCCCTGGCCAGAAGATCTGCTAACAGTCTATGCATTATGGTTTTAGATCAGACCAGTTTGTAGGGACAAGTGCATGAGCCCTTAATTATAGCGGTCATTTGGAATATTTTTATAATTCTTTTTTTGGTATGTGGACTATTTCTTATACTATACAAATGTAATTATGTTTAGCTGTACCCCAAATTAGAATAATGTGTAAGTTTGGTTTCTGTAAAAACATTACTGGGTATTCTAATCCCTATCAGTCCACATAAACTGTGTACATATATAAGAATAATAATTTCTGCTTCGCCTCATTGGGGGACACAGACAGTGGGTGTTATGCTTCTGTCCACTAGGAGGCGACACTAGGCAAGATCTGAAAAATATTAAGTGGCTCCTCCTCTGCAGTACACACCCCTGGCTGGAGCTTGCCTAACCAGTTTTTGCTTAGTGTCTCAAGGAGGCATACCCTGAATTACAGATGTCTCTTTAGTTTGACTTTTCGGACACTCTGGCCATAGTTAAACTATTCTAGGCAGTTAACCATTCACCGGACGTGCTGACCCTACTTGCCACACGACCCCCACACACGCGGATTCCTTCAGGGGAGTTAAACGCACATACCAATGTTCTGCGGATCATCCTGCATGTGGAGGTCCTTCAAATACATAGGTCACACTCAGACTAAACATTTGGAATCCACAAGATGATTGAAACTCGCCTTCCCTTCTTACCTGCATTGAATCAAGACTGACCAGTCTCCACAGGTAGATCCCCTGGCTTTCCATCTAGCCCTTAGGACTTCTCTCTCTGTCCCGCACGGCTCCTCCATCAAAGATGCAACAATCCGTCTGGAGAGCAAACGGCACGGTCCGGCTTCAAGGCTACCGGGTCGTCATTATATCCCCTTGTTTTTGGTCATGACTTGAGCAGGTAATGTCAAATCAGACTGCGTTCAACTCGTCTCAGACGTTCCCAAGCATCTTCCTGACCGTCCAGACTACTCTTGAGACCTGGTTTTTGGCTCAAGACGTTTTCCTCGCAGGGTGCAGTCCTTTGAACCAGTCTCCTTTTTTACCTTCAATCTGGTCTAGACGCTGGTCTCTCTCTCGCTCTCTTCCTCTCGGCTCCCTCAGGGGTCAAATCTCTGCACTATCTGTACTGTCCCAGCACCATCTCGCGGCTACGCCTCGGGTTAAGACCTTCATCCGGGGAGTTTCTCACCTCGTGCCCCCTCTTTCAACGACTGTTGGAAGCAAGGGGCCTCAACCCGGTAATGGACGCGCTGCATAACCCACTCTTTGATCTTATCACAGAGGTTTCCCTTCGTTGTCTTTCTCAGTTGGTAGCTTTTAACTTATCTGTCAATTCTCAAACCTCGCAGCGCTCTTCTGCAAAGCACCCTTCTTGGTGTTTTCACCATGGTTGAGTAGTACTTGAGCTCTGCCGTCATTCCTTTAGTAAGTGGTATCATCATTCCATCTAAACTGAGAGTTTTTTCCTTAGTATCCTTTGTCCGGCTCCATTGCATCGTTGTCGATACAACTCTACTTACTTACAGGATCTAGTGCAAGCCCTTCGTACCTACACGTCTAGAACAGCTCCCCTTCAGGAGGTCTCTTCATCCTCCCGAAAGGACACCCAATAAGCAGGCCAGCATCCAAGGCCACTCTGGCCAGGTGAATCAGATCCATTATTCAGGAACTTAATCAGTTGCGGACAGTGCTGATTCCTTCAGACCATTTTTTGCTCGTTGGTCTCCCACTGTCTCCCACTGTGCAGCATGCATCGGCGTGTTAGATGGCGGGAGACCAACAAGCGCCGATTACGAGAACGCAGTGAGTCGACACGGGCAGCAGAACCGCCACCAGCCACAGCGGCGTGCACCCGGCCGCGCAGTGCACGCTGGGACTTGTAGTCATAAGGCTACATGTCCCAGAGTGCACTGCGCGGCCGGGTACACAGCGCACCCAATGTGTAACCAGGGTACACATCGGGTAACTAAGCACGGCGCTGTCCTAGTTACCCGCTGTGTACCCTGGTTACCAGCCTGTAAGCTGGAGAAGACCAAGGTACACAGCAGTAACTAGGACAGCTCTGTGCTTAATTACCCGATGTGTACCTTAGTTACTAGCCTTCTCCCGCTTATCCAGCAATGTGGAGGTCGTTATACGGCTTCCTGGCCGCTGAGGAGATCTGCCTGTTTGACAGCTGCCCAGTGACCACACAGCGATGTTCCATTGATCCTGTTCATTGTTGTGATCGCTGGAACATCGCTGTGTGTGAAGTACCCCTTACTTTCCCCAATTTACTTCACTGGAAAGGAAGGTTGGAACGGGAGAAAGTCAGTCTATCCAGAGCATTAGTTTTAATCGCATTCTTCAGAGTAGTACATTCCATAGGTGCTTCATGAGAGACGTCTTGGAGAGAAAAGTGGGAAAAGTTCAGATTATAAAGATGGCAGTCATAGATCAGTTCCAGAATGGAGAGCATAGGTAGGGTGGTAGACAGAGGTGATGGAGGTGATATATGGTGGTGCAGAACTGTGAAGAGCTTTGTGGGGTAGAATAAGTTTATTTTGTACACTGTATAGGTACCAATGCAATGATTGACACAAGGAAGAGGCATTGGTGTAGTTATATAGTTTATACAGTAAGGCCACATTCACAAAAGCAGAAGTTGTGCATATGTTTCTGCTATACTTTTCCTTGATTTTTGCACTCTTGAATTTGGCTTACAAATAGCGATGTAAAATTCAGACCAAATACTGAACGTGTGAATTTGGCCTCATAGTGATAGTAAGGTATTACAGAAAATCTATTTACATGCATCTGAATGGTAGTGTTTTTGCAGTATATGCAAGTACTTGAAGAACCCCCATTCAGATGTATGGAACAACAACAGATATTTTTACACTAAATTTCCCACGCCAGACTATACCCCAACAAAGGTAAATGGCTAATTCAACACTGATCTATTTGTGTGTAGGTCAGCTTACATTTCTCATACTAAAGCAAAATAAACCTACTTTAGCCTCGCCCTCAGGAAAATTCTTCCAACCCTGAACTTTTGTGTTCCAAACTATTTACCTTTCCAAACTGAAAGCTTGCGTCATTCAGCCAGAGGGTTAAGGACTGTATTTACAGAGCAGAGACTGCCAGAAGTAAGGAAGTAACAAAAGAGACAGGTCTATGGTGGGAGAAAAAAACATTCTGTGAAACTCTCATGGCCCTTGTAACTTCTTGAGATTAGATGTGCATTCAAGAAATGACCAGCACACAGTATCTAGATAGTCGTGCCATAATGTAAGCACATACACTGGCATGCAAATTTGTGGGAGCCCCGGGTTAAAATGACTGTTTTTGTGAACAGTTAATCAAGTTAAAGATGAAATGATCTATAAAGTGCATCAAGTTAAATATGACAAATTTCCTTTGTATTTTAGTCAAAAACAAAAAACTGTTTTCATCTTTTACACTTTAAAAATTACAAAAAGGACGCAAATGTTTGTGCACCTTGCAAGGGTAGTACCTAGTAGCACCGCCTTTTGCAAGCATCACAGCTTGTAAACCCTTTTTGTAGCCAGCCAAGAGTCTTTAAATTCTTGTTTGAGGGATTTCATCCATTCTTCCTTGGAAAAGTCAGTTCTGCGAGATTCCTGGGTAATCTTGCATGCAATGCACTTTTGAGATCTAGCCACAGGTTTTCAATGATGTTGAGATCAGGGGACTGAGGACCAATGTAAAATCTTCAGCTTACGCCTTTTGAAGTAAACTAGAGCGGATTTTGAAGTCTCTTTAGAATTATGTATTTGTAGAAGCTATCCTGTTTTCAACTTTAGCTTTTTTTTTTACAGATGGTGTTATGTTTGCATCAAGAATTTGATGAAATTTCATTGAATCTATTCTTCCCTCTACCCGTGAAATGTTCCCTGTGCAATTGGCTGTAAGACAAACCCAAAGCATGATTGATCTACCCCCTTGCATAATGGTTGGTGAGATGTTCTTCTCCTGAAACTCTGGCCTTTTTTCTCCACAAATACTTTTGATCACTTTGACCAAAGAGTTCTATTTTAACCTCACTGGTCCACAGGACTTGTTTGCAAATTGCATTAGCTTGTTTATATGTTCTTTTGTTTACATCTGACACTGAATTTTATAGTGAGGACACAGGAGAGGTGTTCTTCTGATGACTCTTCTATGAAGGTCATATTTGTGCAGGTGTCTCTGAACAGGAGAACAATGTACCACAACTCCAGAGTCTGCGATAGTTTCCTGAAGGTCTTTTGCATTCAAGTTTGGGTTCTGATTTGCCTCTCCTACGAGCGGCTCTTACTGAAATTTTGCTTAGTCTTCCAGACATCATCTTGACCTCTAATATTTATGATATCTACCATTTCTTCATTACATTTCGACTAAAGAAAGGGCAACTTGAAAATGCTTTTCTATCTTATTATAGCCCTCTCCTGCTTTGTGAGCCTTTACCATTTTCATTTTCAGAGTGCAAGGCAACTGTTTAGGAGAACTCATGGCTACTGTTTTTTGGCCCAAGGCTAGAGGAGGCTGGGTTTTTATAAAGCAGTGAAATCTGCATCACCTGGCCTTTCCTATGGATGATGACAAACAAGGAATAGTCCTATCAAGATAATCAAGGTCTGAAACCATGGTCAAAATTTTCTAAGCACACAAATCTCCAAGAGTGACCAAACTTTTGTATTGGCCCATTTTGCTTTTTGTAATTTTTAAAATGTTAAAAATCACAATTTATTTTACCTAAAATACAAAGAAAATGTGTTGTCTTTAACTTTATGCCTTTTAAAGATCATTTAATCTTCAACTTGCTTAACTGTTCATAATATTCATAATAACTGTAATTTTGCCATACCATACCTAAAGTACCAGCCACTGTACAACTATGGCTGGTTTCACACTACAGATTTTATAAATTCGATGCTGTCTGATAAAAATCAGACAGCATCGGACCGATTTTGGGCCCCATGCAGCCCTATGGGCATCGGACCGAATCGGATGTGCACTAAATGCCATCCGATTTGGTCCGATCCGATTCTGTCCGATTTTATTTCGGTGCAAAAATCGGAGCATGCTCAATTTAACATGGGGCCCTATGGAGCAGAGTCCGAGGAGACATCGGATGTGTCCTCGGACCCGATTTCACTGTACTGAGCATGAGTACTGTACTGAGTAAAACTGCTCCAAACTGGGAGAGCAGGGGTTAAAAAAAAAGAATATGCTCACCTATGCCCGAGCCCCGCCGTCTCCCGCAGGCTCCCGGTGACCTCGCGCTGTCTCCAGAGGTGGTCTACTGCTGTACAGGACCTGCTGTGATGTAACAGTCATGTGACCGCAGGTTACCATGGTGTAACCTGCGGTCACGTGACTGTGACATCACGGCAGGTCCTGTACAGCAGTAGAAGACCTCTGGAGACAGCGCGAGGACACCGGGAGCCTGCAGGATACGGCGGGGGCTCGGGCATAGGTGAGCATATTTTTTTTTTTTTTTTTCCAGACGAGGCGGAGGCTACGATTTTATGCCGGAATCGGATGCCTATTTGGCATCCGATTCCAGGCATCAGAAGGGAGCCGATGCTGTCCGATTTATATCGGACAGCATCGGCTCCCTAAAAATCGTTATGTGAAAGTAGCCTATACAGATTCATCCCAACCAGTGTGATAGGACAAGTTGCATCCAGGTGCCTTCTGCCTGAGCAATGGCCAAGAAATTTACTTCCAATCGTGACTAGTGTATGGTCTAGTCTTACCATACAATTTCCTTTTTAAATAGAGAATCTAAAGTGGTTTGTAGTAAATTAAAATAAAAAAAGTAAGAGCGTAATTGTGAATGAAGGAAAGCTTCTTGCATACAGACCGAGGACCATGGATTCCTGAGTGCGCAGTTAAAAGAGGGAGATGAAGGTGAGCAGGTAATGTTAATAAAGTTAGTAGGATTTCTATGTGAGGTGGAGGAGGGGTTGAAGTTCGCAGAGGGTGGACCAGGTTTGGGAGAGATATCATTTGACAGGAGCAGCAGTAAAAAAAGAAAGAGAAAATAGTTTTTGGATTTGTGACATGGATTGTGATGCAAAACTTTGGAATATCACACTTTTCCCTGTACCTAATGTCCGCTGCCTCGGAGTGATCCTTGACTCTGCCTTATCCTTTAGGCCACAATCAACCCTCGATCTACTAAACTACTAGTGCATGCGCTCATCTGCCATCTCCGCCTCTGTGGCCTCCCTGCTAATACTCTGGCACCTGTCCAATCTGTCCTCAACTCCGCTGCCCAACTAATCCACCTTTTTCCTCACTGCTCCTCCAGTTCTACTCTCTATAAATCCCTTCACTGGCTCCCAATTCCACAGCATATCCAATTCAAACTACTAAAGGTACTGTTACATGGCACGACATCATGCCAGACATCACTCAAAAGTCACGTGTTGAAACAACATCGTTAGTGCGTCGTGGCGTGTAACTGAATGATTCGACTATGATAATTAGTCAAGTTGGAGTTGACAGATTTATGAACATGTTCAAAAACCTGACCATCTCGTTCAAGCGATCTGCTAACATCGTTCTGTGTGACACCGCGATAAAGATGTCATGGACGACTTTGCCCATTCACAGCAATGAGCAGGGATCGTTCGCGGGATTGGCGAACCATACCTGTTCACAACATTGTTGGTGAGTTGTCCACGATATCTAGACGTATGACCTCTCACCAAAACGCAAGGACCTAATCACAGGAAGGGAAGAGGAAGACAAGTCGTTAATCCTATGTACCGCACTCATGTTATCGGACCAGAAGCATATATGACCGCTACCAAGATAGGAAATAGCTCCAAGAAAGATAAGTTCTTTGTCCATTCTTTAGCATGCCAGTCCGCTGGCCACATGGAGGCGCACCAGTGAGAACCCAAAATGAACCCGAAACCACTGGAACCCACAGCATCCAAAAACAATTCAATATCTGCATTGGATGATTCTGCAGCCTGAACGCAAGTGTGACCGTTATACTCGGACAAAAAGTATTTCCAAACAGTCAGATCATCTTTCATAGGCCTGGTCAAACGAATTCTGTGATGGGATGCCTTAACCCCCCTCGTGGCTAGGCTCAAATGCCGGAAGAATATCCTGCCCATAGGCATCACCCTGCAAGCGAAATTAAGTGAACCCAACAGCGACTGCATTTGACCGAGCGTGACCTTGTCGATCCCCAAGAAACCGTCGATCAGCAAAACAAGCTTTTCAATTTTTTCCGTGAGGAGCCGAAAAACCATGTCAACGGTGTCTATCTCTATACCCAGGAAAGACAGCCGGGAAACCGGACCCAGCGTCTTTTTCGGGGAAAGAAGGACCCCAAAAGAAGAGCACAGTTCTTTAAAATTTGTCAACGCCTCCAAGCATCGCTCGGAGTCAGCCAGACGGACGAATAAAAAATTGTCCAAGTAATGGGTGGAGGACCCCAGAGCTAACCTGCGATGCCCATTCGAGAAAGGTGCTAAACATTTTGAAAAAACGGCACTAGATAGAACAGCCCATCGGGAGGCAAGTGTCATAATAATAACCCCCGTTGAAATAGCAACCCAATAAATGGTGACAATCCGGGTGCACTGGTAGGAGGCTGAAGGCGGATGCATTATCTGATTTGGCCAACAGAGTCCTGTGGCCAGCCTCCCGGACCAGGGAGACCCCCTGTCAAAAGAAACGAATACACTGCAGCGTCCTCCAGAGGGATGCCGTCGTTAACTGAGGTACCCTCCGGGAAGGACAGATGATGAATCAACCTGAATTTGCCCGGTTCCTTTTTAGGAACCACCCCCAAGGGGAATACCTGGAGGTTTTTGAAAAGGTGGGGCCGGAAACGGACCTTCAATCCTGCCAAGGGCTACCTCCTTCACCAATTTTTGTTCCAAAACCCAGGGGGATTCTCTAGCCGATTTTAAATTGGACGCAAATGAACCTGATCTGGACAAGTTAATAGGTATAAAAAATCCAAAAGTGAAACCACCACGCAACGTCACGGCGGCCTTCTTATTGGATTACCTGGTTAACCAAGGTGCCATCGCGGTTACGCTCACTGGCGTCCTTGGGTTATCCCAACGCTGAGGCCTTTCCTGAACTGGGTTTCTGCTGAGAACGGGTACACTTTGAAGCGATATGTGGTCCCCCACAGGCGGAACATTCGTGTTTGAACTTACAGGCGTTCTGAAATCTGCAGTGGCCCTCATTGAACAGCCAGCAGCAACCTGGTCATCGCACGGCCACTGCCCCGGAGGGCGACACACCTGGGGGGCCGAGGCCGAAAAGGGCTGCGGCGGTTTTTGTGCAACCATCAAGCGAAGCCAGGAGTCCGTAGCTTTGACTCCCCAACCCAGCTGAGGGTTCAGAGTGAGTCGGCGGCGGAAGTCTTCATCATACTTCCACCAAGCCGATTGCGATTTGTAAGAGGTATAGATACAGTCATATGAAAAAGTTTGGGCACCCCTCTTAATCTTACTATTTTTTTTTGTTTTAAATTGTTTTTTTGCAACAGCTATTTCAGTGTGATATATGTAATAACTGATGGACACAGTAATATTTCAGGATTGAAATGAGGTTTATTGTACTAACCGAAAATGTGAAATATGCATTATTTCAAAAATTGACAGGTGCAAAAGTATGGGCACCTCAACATAGTAACATAGTTTTTAAGGTTGAAGGAAGACTTTAAGTCCATCTAGTTCATTTCATTTCATTTCAAAAATTCTTTTTATTATTTTACAAGATATTGAGATGGTAAACAGAAAATTACAAAATCAGAAGTATTCAGCTTATGACAATCAATTGAGAATAGTTAGATATTTCCAAACAAATGTTTAAACAGTTATTGTCAAACTATCTAGAGAAAGTTAAGTACATGAGGAAGAAGAAATAATGAGAAAGAAGAAATGGTAGATAAGTAAGAAGGAGAGGCTAGGTAAAAAAACAGGAGTGAGCATAATAGGTGAGAGATAAAGAGAGAGGTGGGGAGATCCGATCATAAGTTGGAGCCTATAGGATTTCTGTAGAGTAGATGAGGCAAGGGGTTGAGATTAAGGTACTATGAGCGTCTTTTTGAAGAGTTCCCAGGCTCGCCAGTGGTTGCTGACAGATGCCTGTGTATGGTTCACCGAGGCAGCCAGTTTTGCTACTAGATACAGTTGGTCAATTTTATCAATTAACGATTGAAGAGTCGGGATTTGAGGGGATCCCCATACCGTTGGTAGAAGAAGTTTCGCTGCAGCCAGTATTGTGCAGATTAACACAGAGAATCCACCATGGGGTGCGTCTAGGGGTAGATTCAGCAGGACAACTTCAGGGGATAACTTGATATTTCGTTTAGTCACATCTCTGATCAGATGAGCCGTCAGATTCCAGTAGGGGGTCAGGGATGGACAATGCCACCATAAGTGGATGTAGTTCCCGTTTGCATCTCCACAACACCAGCAATTCGCAGGGTGTTGTGTCTTCCATTTGTGTATTCTCTGCGGATCAGTATACCAGCGGGAGAGAATTTTGTAGGAGTTCTCTTGTACCTTGATGCATTTAGTCGGACCATGTGAGTGGGCGTAGATATATGAAATCTGTTGGGGTGTGAACTTATAACCTAAATCTTTTTCCCAGCTATGTATATAGGCTCTTTTCATGGGTACATCACTATCTAAAATGCTTTGATAAATGGTAGAAAGGATCTTAGTAGGTCTGATCTGTCTCGCGCATAGCGTTTCGAATGCCGTGGGGTTGCGGGCGAGCGCCGTATCGAATCGGATGTTGTGTAGGAGGGATTGTAGAATTTTATATTGCAGAAAATTAATGGATTCGAGGCCTGGTAGTTTGTTTAGATTAGGTAACGGGAGAAGTGCTCCGTCTGTGTATAATTGGTCTGCTGTCAGGCTGGCAAGCAATTTGGTGCGAATTTTGCTTGGATTATGTAGTAGGTTCGATCCCATTAGTATATCTAGCAAAGTGAGAAGAGGGGTCGATGAAGGCATCAAATAGGTATGCATGTTGGTCCATACTCATAGGAGTGTGTTTGTAAGATGATTATGTTGGCGTTCAGACGATTTGTCAATGTGGTGTGTCAGTAGAAGGGGGTGGAGGAGCTGTGGGGACAATTTGTATTCTATATCGATCCATAATTTGTTTTGTGTGTTTCGTATGATATCAACAGAGCGTGTTAGAACTGCTGAGTGGTAATATGTTCTGATGTCAGGTGCGCCCATACCCCCTTTTATTTTTGGGAGAGAAAGAGTGCGGAAATTTAAGCGGTGTCTCTTATGTTTCCAGATATAGGTAAAAAAAGAGAATTGACCTTGCGTAAATAAGCATTAGGGACATGTATTGGTAACATAGAGAAAAGGTAAGTAAATTTAGGTAAGATAAGGCTTTTGAGTATATTTTTACGACCCATCCAGGATAAGAAAGGGTCACGCCAAGTTTTCATAGTGGCAGTTACTCTGTCTAATAAAGGGGGGTAGTTGAGGGAGAACAGAACTTTATGAGATCTGCTAATTTTTATGCCTAGATAAGTGATGTGCGTTTTGGGCCATGAGAACGCGTACTTGGTCTTTAATCTGGATAAGATTGGTAATGGGACGTTCAGATCTAAGGCCTCCGATTTTGATGTATTTATTTTAAAATTGGTGAGGGTACTGTAGTTGTCAAGTATTTTTATTAAGTGGGGGAAACGTTTAGAAGGATTGGTCATGAGTATAAGTAAATCGTCTGCGAAGGCGGCCGTTTTATGATGCGTCCCCCCTAGTGTAATGCCTTGAATCCCTTTATCAAGCTGGATATCAATCAGCAAGGGTTCCATTGCTAGGATAAACAAAAGGGGGGACAGTGGGCAACCCTGTCTCGTGCCATTGTGTATGGTGAAGGTATCTGTTAGGGAGCCGTTAATGTTGATGCGAGCGGTTGGGCTGGTGTACATTTTTAAGATCGCCGCAACTAGTTGGGTCGGGATGCCGAAACTAAGCAGCGTCTCCTCTAAGTACAGCCAGTCCACCCTGTCAAAGGCCTTTTCAGCGTCCGTTCCCAGGAGGACTAGTGGGATTTTTTGTCGGTTGGCATAGTGGGTAAGGTGCAGTATCTTCAGTACGTTGTCCTTCCCCTCTCTTCCCCCCACAAAACCAGTTTGGTTTAGTGAGATTTTGTCCGGGAGGTAGGCAGCTACTCGACGAGCGATCATACTGGCGAAAATTTTTAAATCAACATTTAGTAAGGAGATCGGCCGGTAGCTGCTACACATTTCCCGGTCTTTCCCTTCCTTGTAGATTAAGGATTTTTTGCTTCTAAGGTTTGGGCCAGGAATCGATCTCCTTGCAATATGGAATTGTACATATTCAGCATGTGTGGTTGGAGAATCGAGGGGAAGGATCTGTAATAGGTACAGGGTAGTCCATCCTGTCCCGGCGCTTTGTTGGGGGGACACTTTGACAGGGCGAACCGGAGCTCTTCCAGACCAAAAGGCTTGCCTAACAGTAATTGCTGTTGTGGGGTAAAGCTCGGAAGATTTAGGCGGGATAAGTAATGTTTGATTTTTTGCCTTCTGGTTGCCTCTTCTGTAAGTCCATCTAGTTCAACCCATAGCCTAACATGTTGATCCAGAGGAAGGCAAAAAAAACCCATGTGGCAACACTAAGCTCCACATTGGGGGAAAAAATTCCTTCCTGACTCCAGGTACGGCAATCAGACTAGTTCCCTGGATCAACGCCCTATCAAAGAATCTAGTATGTATAACTGGTAATATTATAGTTTTCAAGAAAGGCATCCAGGCCCTTCTTAAATGTTAGTAGTGACTCACTCATTACAACATCATGTGGCAGAGAGTTCCATAGTCTCACTGCTCTTACAGTAAAGAATCCGCGTCTGTGATTATGATTAAACCTTCTTTCCTCCAGACGTAGAGGATGCCCCCTTGTCCCAGTCTCAGGCCTAAGAATAAAGAGATCATTAGAAAGGTCTCTGTACTGCCCCCTCATATATTTATACATTATTATAAGATCACCCCTAAGCCTTCGTTTTTCCAAGCTAAATAACCCCAAGCTTAATAACCTGTCTTGGTATTGCAGACCCCTTAGTCCTCTAATGACTTTTGTCGCTCTTCTCTGGACCCGCTCTAGTTCAGCTATGTCTTTCTTATACACCGGAGACCAGAATTGTACACAGTATTCTAAGTGTGGTCGCACTAGTGACTTGTATAGAGGTAAAATTATGTTCTCCTCATGAGCATCTATGCCTCTTTTAATGCATCCCATTATTTTATTTGCCTTTGCAGCAGCTGCCTGACACTGGCCACTAAATGTGAGTTTGTCATCAACTCATACACCCAGGTCTTTTTCAGTGACAGTTTTGCCCAGTGTTTTACAATTAAGCACATAATTATACCTTTTGTTTCCTCTGCCCAAGTGCATGACTTTACATTTATCCCCATTAAAGCTCATTTGCCATTTAGCAGCCCAAGCTTCTAGTTTACATAAATCCTCCTGTAATATAAAATTGTCCTCCTCTGTATTGATTACCCTGCAGAGTTTAGTGTCATCCGCAAATATTGAGATTCTACTCTGTATGCCCCTACAAGGTCATTAATAAATATATTAAATAGAAGCGGGCCCAACACTGACCCCTGTGGTACCCCACTGTTAACTGTGACCCATTCTGAGTGTGTTCCATTAATAACCACCCTTTGTTTCCTATCACTAAGCCAGTTCTTAACCCACTTACACATATTTTCCCCTATCCCCATTGCCCTCATTTTATGTATCAACCTTTTGTGTGGCACCGTATCAAAAGCTTTTGAAAAGTCCATATACACCACATCCACTGCATTTCCTTGGTCCAGTCCAGAACTTACGGTACTTCTTCATAGAAGCTTATTAGATTAGTTTGACAGGAACGGTCCCTCGTAAAACCATGTTGATAATGGGTCATGAGGTTATTTTTCTTCAGATACTCCAGTATAGCATCTCTTAGAAAACCTTCTAGGATTTTACCCACAGTAGAGGTTAAGCTTACTGGCCTATAATTTCCAAGTTCATTTTTTTTCCCCTTTTTGAATATTGGCACCACATTTGCTATACGCCAGTCCTGTGGTACAGACCCTGTTATTATGGAATCTTTAAATATTAAAAATAATGGTCTATCTATGACAGTACTTAATTCCTGCAGCACTCTGGGGTGTATCCCATCCGGGCCCGGGGATTTGCCAATTTTAGTGATTTTTAGACGATGCCGTACTTCCTCTTGGGTTAAGCAGGTGACATTTAATTGAGAATTTTTGTTATCACTGATCATATTGTCTGTCATGGGATTTTCTTGTGTAAATACTGTTGAAAAAAAGTCATTTAGCATATTGGCTTTTTCCTCATCCTCATCCACCATTTCACCCAGACTATTTTTAAAGGGGCCAACACAATCAATTTTTAGTTTCTTACTATTTATGTAGTTAAAAAATATTTTGGGATTCTTTTTACTTTCTCTGGCAATGAGTCTCTCTGTCTCAATCTTTGCTGCCTTGATTTGCTTTTTACAAATGTTATTTAATTTTCTGTATTTATTTAATGCCTCATCACTACCTACTTGCTTTAATTCCCTAAATGCTTTCTTTTTGTCACATATTGCACCTCTTACCGTTTTATTTAGCCATAGTGGTTTCCTCCTATTTCTAGCATGCTTATTCCCATAGGGTATATATTGTGCACAGGTCCTATTCAGGATGCTAATAAACATCTCCCATTTGTGTTGTGTACTTTTATGTCTCAGGACATCGTCCCAGTTTATTGCACTAAGATCATCTCTCAACCGTTGGAAATTTGCCTTCCTGAAGTTTAGTGTCCTTGTAGCCCCTCTACTACACGTCTTAGTAAAGGATACTTGAAAGCTTATTAAGTGAACAGAAAAGTGACATTAATATTTAGTAGATCCACCTTTTGCAAAAATAACAGCCTCTAGTCACTTCCTGTAGCTGTTAATGAGTTCCTGGATCCTGGATGAAGGTATTTTGACCATTCCTCTTTACAAAACAATTCCAGTTCAATTAATGGTTTGATGGTCACCGAGCATGGACAGTCCGCTTCAAAACATCCCACAGATGTTCAATGATATTCAGGTCTCGGGACTGGAATGGCCATTCCAGAACATTGTAATTGTTCCTCTGCATGAATGCCTGAGTAGATTTGGAGCGGTGTTTTGGATCATTGTCTTGCTGAAAGATCCATCCCCGGCGTAACTTCAACTTTGACACTGATTCTTGAACATTATTCTCAAGAATCTGCTGATACTGAGTGGAATCCATGCGACCCTCAACTTTAACAAGATTCCCGGTGCCGTCATTGGCCACACAGCCCCAAAGCATGATGGACCCTCCCCCAAGTTTGACAGTGGGTAGCAAGTGTTTTTCTTGGAATGCTGTGTTTTTGTGGCGCCATGCATAACGCCTTGTTGTATGACCAAACAACTCAATCTTTGTTTCATCAGTCCACAGGACCGTCTTCCAAAATGAAACTGGCTTGTCCAAATGTGCTTTTGCATACCTCAGGCGACTCTGTTTGTGGCGTGCATGCAGAAACGGCTTCATTCGCATCGCTCTCCCATACAGCTTCTCCTTGTGCAGTGTGCGCTGTATTGTTGACCGATGCACAGTGACACCATCTGCAGCAAGATGATGCTGCAGGTCTTTGAGGTGGTCTGTGGATTGTTCTTGACTGTTCTCACCATTCTTCTTCTCTGACTTTCTGATATTTTTGTTGGCCTGCCACTTCTGGCCTTTACAAGAACTGTCCCTGTGGTCTTCCATTTCCTTACTAAGTTCCCACAGTGGAAACTGACAGGTTAAATCTCTGAGGCAACTTTTTGTATCCTTCCCCTGAACAACTATGTTAAACAATCTTTTTTTTTCAGATCATTTGAGAGCTGTTTTGAGGAGCCCATGATGCCACTGCACAGAGAAGATGCAACTAGGAGAACAACTTGCAAGTGGACACCTGAAATAGCTTTTCTCATGATTGGATACTCTGGGCTATGAAGTACAAAGCTTGATGAGGTTACCAAACCAATTTAGTGCTTCAGTAAGTCAGTAAAAAGTAGTTAGGAGTATTCAAATCATGAAAATCAGAAGGGTGCCCATACTTTTGCACCTGTCAAATTCTGAAATAATGCATATTTCACATTTTTGGTTAGTACAATAAACCTCATTTCAAACCTGAAATATTACTGTGTCCATCAGTTATTACATATGTCACACTGAAATAGCTGTTGCAAAAAAACAATTTTAAACAAAAAAAAAAGAGTAAGATTAAGAGGGGTGCCCAAACTTTTTCATGTGACTGTAGAATCCATATAAGTGCAAAGTTCCGAGCATCTTTTGGGGTGCTTCTGGCCCATCACACTGCCCAGCATGCAGAAAGCCTGCAGCTGTTCATTGTCTTAGCCAGCTTCGGCTTTCTTTCGTATGGGCGGTCCACTGTGCGACGCTCTCGGTCAACAGTACCCTGGTCCACAGACAGTAAAGCCCACAAATCAATATACTCGTTAGCCCAAATTTTCTGCAGGGTATCCTGATCGAGGTGAGCTCCCAATGGCGGAACGCCACAAAAGAAAGAGTGTTTGTGCAAATCAAGGCGAGGGGGTTCATGTTTCGCCGGTTGTTGCGGCGCAGGGTTAATCAGGCCTTTTCCTGCTAATAAAGTAGATAAAACCTCCAACACACTCGAAGTTCGCCCTCCCCAAGCCCCAGCACAACTTAACTCACCGCCTGAAGGTGTTGTAGTCGTGGTCAGTGTTCCTTCCTGTTGTTGATTGGGAACTTGAGGACCGTTTCCATCCAAACGAGATCCTGCCCTCTCATTGTCACTTTGCCTGGGATTCTGGGATCGATGACATGAATGGCGGGGGCCATCTGAAGAGGAAGAAAAACTTCTCTGCGAATGGGATCTACTGTGACTTCTGCGGAAACTCGATCTATCACGAGATCTACGGGACCTAGAACGGCTCCTATGGGATCTTGACCGATATCTACTCCTGTACCTACGCGATCCTAGGCTTTTCCGGCTGGCGTAGCTACTTTCCCTGCTTCGGGAAGTCACGGTGGATCCTGAAGCCCGGCTGCCACGCCTATCACGGCTCCAAACGGCCGCGGGTACCGGCACTGCTACCACTTTTCCTGCCGACTGCCTCGAAGACACCTGCTGAGACATCGCCGCGTCCAATGGCACTAACTGCTGCTGGCCCTGGAGGAATACCCGGGTGCAGTCCCAGGGCAGGGTAAAGACGGAGCTGACTGCACATGTAACACATCAGAAGCTGAGCTGAGGACTTGCTGGGTTAGAGGGGGGGTCATAACCCAATCCCACCCAGCTATCCTGCATCCCCCACTGCCCCCTAAGCTGCCCTGTGCAGGTCCCACCGCACTTACCCTCTGGTCTCCTGGGGGGGGTGCCTTGATGCCTGGTTGCCTCTCATGTTGTGCCCTGCGGCTCCCGAACCAGAAAGCCCCACTGTAATCTCTCCCTGGGAGGTGGGTAATGGGGCCTTGGCCACTCCAGGGAGCAGGGGCGTAACTACCGGCATAGCAGACGTAGCAGTCGCTTTGGGTCCCGGCCCTTGTGGGGGGCCCGGACCCAGCGCCGCTACGCTGCTATCCGGTCAGCTACAGGCCCCCAGTGTGTATATACAGGTCCCCCACTCCTCCTCTGCTGCACACGTCACCTGTAAAGGAATACATCATACTTACTTATCTCTGCCGGCTGCCGCCGCTCTGCACCGCGCTCCGTCTTCATCCAGCTTCTTCCTGGTTGTGACGTCATTTCCTGCGCCCGGCGGTCACAACCAGGAAGAAGCTGGATGAAGACGGAGCGCGGTGCAGAGCGGCGGCAGCCGGCAGAGATAAGGCCTGTATACTACCACCAGGGGCTCTGTATACTACCACCACCAGGGGCCTGTATACTACCACCAGGGGCTCTGTATACTACCACCACCAGGGGCTCTGTATACTACCACCACCAGGGGCTCTGTATACTACCACCACCAGGGGCTCTGTATACTACCACCACCAGGGGCTCTGTATACTACCACCACCAGGGGCTCTGTATACTACCACCAGGGGCTCTGTATACTACCACCACCAGGGGCTCTGTATACTACCACCACCAGGGGCTCTGTATACTACCACCAGGGGCCTGTATACTACCACCAGGGGCTCTGTATACTACCACCAGGGGCTCTGTATACTACCACCAGGGCTCTGTATATACCACCAGGGCCTGTATACTACCACCAGGGCCTGTATACTACCACCAGGGGCCTGTATACTACCACCAGGGGCCTGTATACTACCACCAGGGGCCTGTATACTAACCACCAGGGGCTCTGTATACTAACCACCAGGGGCCTGTATATACCACCAGGGGCTCTGTATACTACCCCACAGGGGCTCTGTATACTACCACCACCAGGGGCTCTGTATACTACCACCACCAGGGGCTCTGTATACTACCACCACCAGGGGCCTGTATACTACCACCAGGGGCTCTGTATACTACCAACACCAGGGGCCTGTATACTACCACCAGGGGCTCTGTATATACCACCACCAGGGGCCTGTATACTACCACCAGGGGCTCTGTATATACCACCACCAGGGGCCTGTATACTACCACCAGGGGCTCTGTATACTACCACCACCAGGGGCTCTGTATACTACCACCACCAGGGGCTCTGTATACTACCACCACCAGGGGCCTGTATACTACCACCAGGGGCTCTGTATACTACCAACACCAGGGGCCTGTATACTACCACCAGGGGCTCTGTATATACCACCACCAGGGGCCTGTATACTACCACCAGGGGCTCTGTATATACCACCACCAGGGGCCTGTATACTACCACCAGGGGCCTGTATATACCACCACCAGGGGCCCTGTATACCACCACCAGGGGCCTGTATATACCACCACCAGGGGCCCTGTATACCACCACTGGGGCCTGTATATACCACCACTGCGGAGGCTGCTGTAATACTGCTGGGGCCTGTATATACCACTGGAGAGGCTGCGGTATACCACTGGGGCTGCTGTATATACTGCTGGGGCCTGTAAGGGGGTGTGTCTTGAAGGGGCGTGTCATTTGGGGGGTGTGTCTTGGAGGGGCGTGTCATTGGGGGCGTGTCTTGGAGGGGGCCCCGTTCAAAAGTTTGCTATGGGGCCCTGCCAGTTCTAGTTACGCCCCTGCCAGGGAGCGGTCCGCTCCTTGGTGAACCGCTATGCAGCGCCGTCAAAACCGGACCGCGCTGCCGGTGTACGGCCGCTGCAGCGTCGGAGTGAGGGGGAAGGGGCGGAGCCACACTCAGAGTGCGCGCAGAAGCACTATGCATGCTCCAAGAGCGGGCGGCCTCAGGACTCAGGCGCTGCGGCGGGTGGGAAATCCTTGTAGACCTCCGCCCGCCCACTGCCTCGTGCGTATCGCTCAGAGGGACACCACTGCTACTAACCAGGCTGTCAGCCATGGAGCGCTGTCCCTGGCGATCCTTTCCATAACCGCAGTCTCCAGCGGGTGCATCAGGTGGCCAGCAGCTGATAACCGCTCTGGGTTCTGACAAGAGGGAAAGGGAAAATGGCCCTCAAATGGCCTCATAAATACCTAAGGGGGCATGACAACTAATGGGAAGGCACAAAACAATAGAGGTTCCCGTGGATAGGCTAACAAAAGGGGAAGGGGAGGGGGATTTTATTACTCGGCACCAATTTAACCATTTCAAGGGGCTTGTGAATCAGGGGGCAGTGGAGGCAACGCTGTGGTGCCCCACAATCTCTGAAAAACGTGATTCATACAAAATTCCCAACAGAAAATTCACTGTAATTGCTTTGCTCATTTATGCTCAGAAAGAGAGTATTTGAAATTCAACATTTGTTACAACTCGTAGAGGTAATGTGTTATCCCTTTATGACATTTAAATGTGTTTCACACAAACTAGCTGCATTCCTACAGATACAGATGTCTTGCCCTTTAAGATCAGTGTATTCTGAGAGACCGCTCCCCTGCTTACCCAGGAATGAGAGACCTGCAGACATTTCCTGGGCTCCAGACAGATAAGACACATGTCCATGGCTCCTGATCCCTCCTTACAACAAGAAAAAAACTGCACAGCACTCAAAGACAAATGTGAACTGGTGCTAGCAAAGACGCAGGGTCATATAATGTGAAAAAATTCTTGCAGCACACAGCTACTACCAATGATGTACAAATGCTACAAGCTATATGTGTTTGAGGAAAAAGTTTAAAAACTTACGTTTTTTTAAAAAAACTCAAAAATTCTAATTTTTTATTTCTGAAGTTCTTGGTACATACATTGGCCAATGTCTGCTTGCTCATCAACTGCGACAAAGTGACTTCAGGTCTGATGAGTCCTACTCTGATATCCCTATCCTCCTTTCCACCCCCCACTTCTCAGTGGGCAGACTCCATCTAGACCCTTGTTCACCTGTAGGTGAGGCGCTGCGGCGGGCGGGAAATCCTTGTAGACCTCTGCCCACCCACTGCCTCGTGCGTATCGCTCAGAGGGACACCACTGCTACTAACCAGGGCTGTCAGCCATGCGGTGCTGTCCCTGGCGATCCTTTCCATAACCGCAGTCTCCAGCGGGTGCATCAGGTGGCCAGCAGCTGATAACCGCTCCAGGTGCTGACAAGAGGGAAAGGGAAAATGGCCCTCAAATGGCCCCATAAATACCTAAGGGGGCATGACAACTAATGGGAAGGCACAAAACAATAGAGGTTCCCGTGGATAGGCTAACAAGAGGGGAAGGGGAGAGGGATTTTATTACTCGGCACCAATTTAACCATTTCAAGGGGCTTGTGAATCAGGGGGCAGTGGAGGCAACGCTGTAGTGCCCCACAATCTCTGAAAAACGTGATTCAAACAAAATTCCCAACAGAAAATTCACTGTAATTGCTTTGCTCATTTATGCTCAGAAAGAGAGTATTTGAAATTCAACATTTGTTACAACTCGTAGAGGTAATGTGTTATCCCTTTATGACATTTAAATGTGTTTCACACAAACTAGCTGCATTCCTACAGATACAGATGTCTTGCCCTTTAAGATCAGTGTATTCTGAGAGACCGCTCCCCTGCTTAGGCTACCTTCACATTACGATTTATAGGGAGCCGATGCTGCCGATGTTCCCTTCTGATGCCTGCATCAAATCGTTCCCTGCGGGGTGAAGAGAAGAAAAAAAAAAAAAGTTATTCTCACCTCTCCACGAGCCCCCGCCGTCTTCCGCCATCTTCTTGGAGGCTCCCGGTGGCTCTCGCAGGCTGCCGGTGTCAGCAGAGGGCTTCCTCTGCCTTATAGGACCTGCGGTGATGTCACAGTCACGTGACCGCGGGTTCACCATGGTAACCCGCGGTCACATGACTGTGACATCACCGCAGGTCCTATAAGGCAGAGGAAGCCCTCTGCTGACACCGGCAGCCTGCGAGAGCCACCGGGAGCCTCCAAGAAGATGGCGGAAGACGGCGGGGGCTCGTGGAGAGGTGAAAATAACTTTTTTTTTTTTTTTAACACTTGTGCTCCTAGTTAGGAGCAGTTTTACTGTACTGAGCATGCTCAGTACAGTAAAACGGGGTCCGAGGAGACATCAGATGTTTCCTCGGACCCTTCTCCATAGGGCCCCATGTTATAGGGATCGGACCTAATCGGATGTGCACTAAATGCCATCCGATTTGGTCCAATCCGATTCTGTCAGATTTTATTTTCGGTGCAAAAATCGGAGCAAGCTCCGATTTTTGCACCGATAATAAAATCGGACAGAATCGGATCGGACCAAATCGGATGGCATTTAGTGCACATCCGATTCGGTCCAATGCCCATAGGGCTGCATGGGGGCCAAATTCGGATCCGATGCTGTCCGATTTTGATCGGACAGCATCGGAAATCCGAAAATCGTAATGTGAAAGCAGCCTTACCCAGGAATGAGAGACCTGCAGACATTTCCTGGGCTCCAGACAGATAAGACACATGTCCATGGCTCCTGATCCCTCCTTACAACTACTCCCCCTGTCCAGCTAAATCTGATGAGGACTGTAATTAAGACTGTATCTGTATGTTAGAAGCCATGTAAGCAGGCTACGACGCAGCCACTGTTACAGAAAGCATTGTGTAGTAGAAGTGTGTTATCCTCCACCATAGTTAATGCTCCTACATTGTATGCAGTTAGGAAATACCTCTGTATAGAATAGTGCCTTGTGCAATGAATCTTGCCACAGTTATTTATATGTAATTGCATTTTTGTGTTATCACTGTGCTGGTTTCTGTTATGTGTCCAGTACTGACTCAGACTTTGTTTTGTAGTTTTTACCGCCAAGTGTACCGCCAAATTCATATCATCGCACCAATAAACTAAGGCTACTAAAACTCAGTCTGTTTGCTGGAATCCACACAGCACCAGATGTGGAAAAAAGGCAGAACAGTAAAAACTGATTTAACAAATTGACCAGCATCAGTAAAAATGGATGCTGGCCTCAAGCGGTAGTTGATCAGACTGTACAGCACCGCTACCACCCATACTACATCACTTATGTGCAGCAGCCACCATACAGTCACAATTAAGGAGAGTGCAACCTGCCACTATGTGCAACACCATTACCGCCACACTGAAGCCATTCATACATAGACTCAGGTCTGCACTGAAGTACCCCGCAGCCTGCAGCTAAGCACACAATGTTTGGAAGTGGAAACATCCTTACTTAAAACGAGGTCACGAACAGGCTCTAGCAAGTCTTCAATAGCAGAGTTTGCTGCTGTCGTTCGTTCTGAAGCCGAGGCGGCAAAAGAGAGCTCCTCCTTCGCTGCACAAGAGATACAATTAAAGCTGAGACAAGCAGAGCAACATGCAGAGCAAGAAAGACTCACTAAAGAAAAAGAGACAGCAGCTGCAATAGCTAAAGCAGTGCTTTGAAGCTGCAGAGAACCCTGTTTATGAGAAATGCACCAACATTTTCGGAACAGATCTTCACCAGCAGGATCCAGCACAGCGCGTCTCAGAGTACGTACACCAACATTCCAGAATAAATGACAGCCGACCACCAGCGATCTGACCTTGAACTTCACTACTGCAAACCAGAAAGTGTTCAGCACAGAGATGTTCGCCGCAGCTACTATTCTACCGAGCAGAAGGTACAACCTCCATCCCGCCTTAAAGAAACACCTTTCTCATCAGGAAGGTACTATACAGACTACCCGAAGCCAGAAACGTCTAACAGGAATGTTTGATACACCATACACTCCACATGACAACAAGACACCGGCTCATATCAGCACTGACCAAGCCACCATGGACTTTGCAAAGTTCTTTCTTGCCGAGAACTGGTCACAAAAGGACTTGTAAAGTTCACTAATTATGCTGAGAACTATTGGTCATGGTGAACCTCGTTCCAGAATGCCATCAGAGGTCTGGACCTTTCTTATAGCAAGGAGTTAGATCTCCTGGTAAAGTGGCTTGGGAGCGAGTCGGTCGAGCATGCCAAAAGAATAAGAGACATTAATGTAAAGCATCCACAGGTCTACACAAAGTGTGGGAAAGACTTGATGAATGTTATGGGTCCATAGAAGTAATAGAAAATGCTTTGGATAAAAGAATTTACGATTTCACTAAAATAAAGGTTACCAAAAGCAAAGAGAATTAAGTGATTTGTTAATAGAGCTACAGGTCGCTCAGGCGGAAGGAGATGTGACCGGATTGGTAATCTTAGACACCGCCAGGGGTGTCATTCCGATAGTGCAAAAACTTCCTTACAACCTACAAGAAAAGTGGGTCACATATGGTTCACAGTAGAAACAGACTCATAACGTACCGTTCCCTCCTTTTACTGTGTTCATAGATTTTGTCACCCAACAAGCTAAAATCAGAAATTACCCTACCTTTTACTTCACTTTGTCATGTCCCATTGTCCCCGGAGTCAAACCTGGTAGGACACTAGAGACTGACGCATGCCCAGGGCTCAGGTATTCAGCTCTCAGGCTCGGGTTCAATCTTGGGGATGTCACGGGTGGCCTGCCCAAGGCCGTGGCCCTGGGGGTCAGCTGAATAAGGGAGTATTTACAGGGGATTATGTACAAGATGTATTCGTGACGCCACCTGCTGAGTCTGGTGATGCCCACCAGCGCCGCCACAGTCCTCAGGTGGTCGGTGGTATTCCGGCCGAGATGGATTAGTCCCTGCAGGCGGGACTGGACCACCGGGGCAGTGATGCTGTAAAGCAAACAGTTTGTACTGAAAAGATACAGCAGAGTCGGGACTTCACTTCACCGGGTAACTTTACTGGAAAACTTTCAATCAGCGTTACAGTCTTTCAGTAGCAGTTGATGGTATAACGGCAAATGCTTCGGATGCTGCAATTGGGATTTCTGGCTGTAGACGGATCCCTCCTTGTGTGCCTTCCTTTCTCTTTCTTAATGCAATAATAAATGGGGTATATAGAAATGAGCGCTAGGGATAACGGAACAAGCCGAACGCTTTTGTAGACATTACCTATAAGTTTATTACGATAAACACAGTACAGGTCCTTCTCCCACAACGCGTTTCGACGCTACATGCGTCTTTCTCAAGTGGATACTGGACCTCTATCAGACTTCCCTTATATCCTATCTCTGTACTAATCATTGTACATGGGGGTGTGTTTTTTTTTTTTTTTTCTTTTTTTCTCCTTCTCCTTCTACTCTCTTACCACACCCCTGTTGACCTAATCTTCTGTGTACACCTGAATAACCTTACCTGCCATACAATCTATATTATTAAATATCTATAGTTCATGCTTAAAATCCATTAAAATACATCAAAGATACATTATAATAAATTTAAAATTACATTAAAAATATATTAAACCAAATGTTAAAATAATAAAATCACATTCATCATATAAAAACACATTCATCATATAAAATTACCCCTTAATTCAAGTGTTCTCTACCTCATATAGTTAATTTTTATTTATTAGGGTGCCTTCACACCAGCACCTCCCCGAAATCGCGGCAGACGCGGCGAAAAAAAAACGCATCCGCCGCGACCACCACACAATGGCCGCACCCGCGGCACGGCCGCGGCCCAGCCGCGGCAAGCCCCACACAATGCACAGGTGGGCCACACCGCACGGGGCCCGCCGCTACCGCACCGCAACCGCAGCCGCCACGCGGCAACCACGGCCCCCCCACCGCATCCACCGCGACCCAAAAAAAACACCGATGCGAAAGGGTGAAAAAACATATTATATATTTTCTATGACTATATATTGTTCTCCAAGAAAGGTTTAAACCTTCAGGAGACAAAGTGCCCATTTTAACCTTCCTAGCGTTATTCCCGAGCCTGACTCGGGGTTAACATTCACTACCAGAAGCGTTAACCCCGAGTCAGGCTCGGGCTTAACCGCGTTCGCGGCAGATGCGGTGAGAAAACCGCATCTGCCGCATCTACCGCATCTGCCGCACTTGTGCCGCACTTGTGCCGCACTTGCGGCGCGGTTGCGGTAATGTGCATAGGAACCAACCACCTCTGATGACCCTCATACATTGTTAATATGTGCCCCTGCAGCCTAGTAAACCATTAGCAGCACTGTTGTTGTGTGCAAAGTGGCTGCAGTAGAAGTGCGATAATGATTTTAGACACTTACATGCCTGGTACTTGAGGCCGTCTCCCTGTGTGTGCTGGGACTTGTTGTGCTGTGCTCATCATGTCTGCTCGCCCCCTCCCTTATGCACGCCCCCTCTCAGCCTGCTATAGTGCTGTGAGGCTGATTGCGTCATAAAGGGGCGGGGCTACCGTGATGCCGCGATTTAGCCCCGCCCCTTTATGACGCAATCAGCCTCACAGCACTATAGCAGGCTGAGAGGGGGCGTGCATAAGGGAGGGGGCGAGCAGACATGATGAGCACAGCACAACAAGTCCCAGCACACACAGGGAGACGGCCTCAAGTACCAGGCATGTAAGTGTCTAAAATCATTATCGCACTTCTACTGCAGCCACTTTGCACACAACAACAGTGCTGCTAATGGTTTACTAGGCTGCAGGGGCACATATTAACAATGTGTGAGGGTCATCAGAGGTGGTTGGTTCCTATGCAGATTACCGCAACCGCGCCGCAACCGCGCCGCAAGTGCGGCACAAGTGCGGCACAAGTGCGGCAGATGCGGTTGATGCGGTTTTTTAACCGCATCTACCGCGAACGCGGGTAGCCCGCTTTTAGCAACAAATTCCAGAACTAAACAGACCGCCAGGGAGGTTAAATATCCAAAATGTTTCCTTTCTACACAATTTATTAACCCTATCATGCACATCTTCCCCTATTTGATCAATAATGGTTAATCTCAAGCTTGAGGGATCCTTTTCATGTGTTTGCGCATAGTGTCTGGATACACTATGTTTCAAGTGCCCATTCTTAATATTAAATCTATGTTTATTTAACCTCGCTTGCATTGTCTGAGTTGTTCTTCCTATATATTGGTATTTACATGGGCACTCTAACATATATATAACAAATTGTGAGCGACAATCTAATCTTTGGTTAATCTTAAATGATTCATTTGTAGTGTTAGATATAAAATTACGACATCCATGTGATATGATCTTACAACATTTACATCGTCCTGATCCGCATTTGAAGCATCCTTTATCTGTATCCTTAATCCTTTCTTTAAACTTCTTATTTTCTTTGTGTGGATTTTTTATTCTATTCGGAGCAACTAGTGCCTGAAGGTTTCTACCTCTCCTAAAGATAATCTTGGGGTCTTTTGTTATAATTCTAGAGAGAATGGGGTCCCCCAACAAAATAAACCAATATTTCCTCATTATTGTATAAATATTCTTATATGATTGGTTAGAAGTTGTTACCAGATTGCAGTTCTAATTGTCATTTTCCCCATTCTTTATCAGTTCCTTTTGTGTGTTCTTTTTTTATACACTTTTTTTCATTCATTATTTTTATGAATCCTTCTTGGGTGTATTTTTTACTTTTTTTATATGCATCCGATAGTAGTTTGTTGGGGTACCCTTTCTCTCTGAATCTTCTTTTTAGTGTAGCAGCCTCTTTTTTAAAAACTACATCACTTGTACAGTTTTTTCTTATCCTCAGGTATTGACCATATGGTATATTTTTAATCCATGTTGGCAGATGACTACAGTCAAATTTAAGGTAGCTGTTCACATCTACACTTTTAAAATAGGTGGATGTGGTCAGTTTTCCTTCACTATCTATGTTGATCATAAGGTCTAGAAATTGTAAATTTGTTTCAGAAATATTCATAGTAAAATTTAGCCCCCACATTGTGTAGAAAGGAAACATTTTGGATATTTAAAATGGGCACTTTGTCACCTGAAGGTTTAAACCTTTCCTTGGAGAACAATATATAGTCATAGAGAATATATAATATGTTTTTTCACCCTTTCGCATCAGTGTTTTTTTGGGGTCGCGGTGGGGGGGGCCGCGTCTGCCGCGGTTGCCGCGTGGCGGCTGCGGTTGCGGCGGGCCCCGTGCGGTGTGGTCCACCTGTGCATTGTGTGGGGCTTGCCGCGGCCGTGCCGCTGGTGCGGCCGTTGTGTGGTGGTCGCGGCGGATGCGGTTTTTTTCGCTGCGTCTGCCGTGATTTCGGGGAGGCGCTGGTGTGAAGGCACCCTAATAAATAAAAATTAACTATATGAGGTAGAGAACACTTGAATTAAGGGGTAATTTTATATGATGAATGTGTTTTTATATGATGAATGTGATTTTATTATTTTAATATTTGGTTTAATATATTTTTAATGTAATTTTAAAGTTATTATAATGTATCTTTGATGTATTTTAATGGATTTTAAGCATGAACTATAGATATTTAATAATATAGATTGTATGGCAGGTAAGGTTATTCAGGTGTACACAGAAGATTAGGTCAACAGGGGTGTGGTAAGAGAGTGGAAGGAGAAGGAGAAAAAAAAAAAAAACACACCCCCATGTACAATGATTAGTACAGAGATAGGATATAAGGGAAGTCTGATAGAGGTCCATTATCCACTTGAGAAAGACGCATGTAGCGTCAAAACGTGTGTTGTGGAGAAGGACCTGTACTGTGTTTATCGTAATAAACTTATAGGTAATGTCTACAAAAGCGTTCGGCTTGTTCCGTTATCCCTAGCGCTCATTTCTATATACCACATTTATTATTGCATTACGTTCCTTTCTCCCTTTGGGGAGAGTGGTGCGAGCAGCTCTGGGAGAGGACCTTGCTGAAGAAAACAGAAACCTGGCCCCTGCACGTGCACGGGACGGTGCACGTGTGAGAGACGGAGCATAGACCTGGATGCAAAGGGGAGACAGGCAATAGATGAAGACAGGGATCCTGCATAAAAAATCTCACCTACTTGAGGCTAATCTAGTTGTGCAGAGGGCACAACCAACTTAGGTGAGTGAAACGTACAGTGTAACGGCAATTTATACCCCTAAATTTGCAGTGTGGTGCAACCATCTATTTTGATTTTTCCTTTCTCTTTCTTTCCTTTTTGCCTCCCAGTGGCAGTGAAGTCTGACTCCTAATGATCGTCGGACCTCCAGCTCCTTCTCTCTCCTCTCTCCCTCCTTTGCGGTCTTCAGGACAATCTTCTCTTAAGCTAAGCAGTGGCCTCTGCTCCTAGCTTTTGGCTCCCTTTTTAGTTTTGACTCACTCAGGAGACTGGGGCTGTATTTATAATATCCCCGTACGTCGGATTCTCTGTGAGCCATATAGGATCTCACAGTTACGGGCTCCGGTACCCATTTTCCTTCCTGAACTGGCTCTTCTCCTGAGCTTCTGATCCTTCTCTCTGTTTCTGGGATCTGTTCTGGGCCCCTCAGCCGAGGAGACCCTCCTTACTTCCTTTCAGGCTGGCTGCTTGACTCCAACTACTCCTGAGCAGCTCAACTAGTTCCCCCTAGAGGCTACTATATACCCTCCCGGGGTCCCTCCCACCTACTATCCTAGTGTGTGGGTGTTGCTCTAGGGTTCCATCTAGTGATCATAGTCCCAATTACAGTGGGGTGACTACACTGCTTTTCTGGGTGTAGTACCCCTTTTGTGGCACCTGCATAGCGGGGTCCACACACTAGTGGCAGCCCACAAAACTAGTATTGTTTCCACAGGTCCTCCTCATAATGGGAGTAAGTCCCCTCCAGAAGAGGGCAAACCTCAAGATGTCAGTAAGCAGTGTCCTACATGGGAAACCACATCTTCTACTAAAATGCTGAGCCTTCAGGGAGAAGTCTTTAGAAGATTGCAAAGGTTTCCTAAAAAAACAACATCTGCTTCAAATGCTGTGCTACAACATCACACCTTGCCAGGAACTGTGAAGCTACTGTGAAATGTGCCGATTGTGGTAGCATGGATCACAATACAGCTTTGCACCCTCAACCACCCCCACGAGTGTTGTCACAAGCAAAGGAGTGCGATGGCAAGCAGTAGGAGACTGACAGAGACACCCCCTTTGGTCACATCTCCATGTACAGAGATCTGCAGAGAACTTATAGGAGGAAGATCCTGTTCAAAAATCTACCTTGTCAGAGTCTATCCAGCAGGCCGCAGGATCAAAGCGATCAAGATATATGCGATCCTGGATGATTAGGGCTCTAGCCACGTCCATCTTCTTTGACAGCTTCAGCCTTGCAAGCCCCGGTTCTCCCTACTCCTTGAAGTTGTGTACAAGTACCCTTGAGATGGTGGGGAGAACAGCAACCAGATAAAAGTGGAGCCCATAGATGGCCATACCTGCTTACCATTACCGACCATACTGAAGTGCAACCAGATTCCTGACTACAGGTCCGAGATACCCCTGCCGGAGGTAGCAACACATCACCCCCACCTGAGGCGTATAGCTCACCTGATACCTGAGTTGGACCTAGAAGCTCCAATAGCGTTACTCCTTGGAAGAGACATACTACAAGTCCATAAGACTTAAAGAATATATTAATGGCTTTCAGAACGCTCCATACGCACAGAGGCTCGATCTTGGATGGGTTATTATAGGGGATATCTGTCTAGGGGAGAACACAAGCCGACCTCAGTACACAGTATGCTCACCAGCACACTAGAAAATAGATGTCCATCTCTCTTCTAACCATGTCGGAGTAGTTTGCTGGTAAAACAATTGCTGAGCAGTACTTCCCTGCCTTGCCCTTTTGCATAAACTTTCAGTGAAGACCACACCTGTGAGAGTGAACAAGACCACATAGGTTGTACAGTCTTCCATAGGACAAACGAAGGCAAAAAGGCAGTGATGTCTACAGAAGACAGGATGTTCTTGGACATCATGGATCGAAAAATAGTCAAAGACAAGTCAAACAGTTGGGTCACACCTCTACAATCCCGACCTCAGAGATGACGCCTACCCAACAACAGGGAACCGGTCTACAGTCGATTCATAACCCTCAAACATAAGCTTTAGAAGTCACCCAAGGCAAAAGAAAATTTCTTTACCTTCATGGGGAAGAAGTTACAAAACAGCCACGCAGAGATTGCACCAGCACTTCGAGACTCCGAGGAGTGTTGGTACTTACCCATCTTTAGCGAGTATCTCCTAAGAAGCCAGGTCAGATAAGACTGGTATTCGACTCAGGCACCAGATGTGAAGACGTCTTTTTAAATAACGTCCTACTTTCAGGCCCAGACCTCAACAAAAGACTCCTAGAAGTACTACTCTGTTTCTGCAGGGATACAGTGGCATTTATGGCTGACATACAACCGATGTTCCACTGCTTTCTCGTCAAAGAGGAACACAGAAACTACTTGAGGTTCTTCTGGTATTGCAACAATGACCACGACAAAGACATCGCAGAGTACAGGATGAGGGTATATATCTTCGGGTACAGTCCTTCACCAGCAGTCACTATTACGGTCTCTGAAATTCCGCCAAACAGGATGAAGAAAAGTACGGGTCAGATGTTAGATCCTTCATAGAAAAGGACTTCTATGCAGACAACTGAAATCCACACCGACAAACGAGGCTGCAATCAGTGTCCTATAAAGGGCTCAAGAAATGTTCGCTCTGTTTAACTTGAGGTTGCACAAGATTGAAAAGAAGTTATGGATTACCAACTTTAAAATTTGTTAAAAAATGTTTTATTAACAATCCAATAAAAAGGTCAAAGACCTACATAGAAAAGACATTACAAACAAAGACAAACTTTTGAATCACGGATAAGTGTGATTAGGGGAGACTAAATTTCCCTCATTTGTTTGTACCTACCTACCAATGGGGGATTTTCACCCTAATTGTTTTGGTGCCTCCATACCTCGTCGGCCATCCATTATCTTACCCTGTTTTACCTAATAAGGGTTCCTAAGGAGAAGAAACACTCCCAATGCCACTTAACTTATTAAAGTTGATTGTGGTTTTATAGGGAATGTCACACTTTTTTTCTTTTGTAGATTCAAAATGGATGTGGTACTTATCCAATCTTGACGCGTTTCGTCTGACCTTATACTGTCAAACTCATCAGAAGGCGGAGTGATTGAAAATGGCTTGCCAAACTATAAAAGGCAAAAAGACAACAACCACGGTAAGGATGGAACTCGGCAAACTAAATTCTCACTGATATACAAGGTCCACACATTTGAGGAGTAGTTAATTCAACATTCCGGATATAGAAGGTTGACCCTATCGAGAAGATGTTATTAGGGTACAGAGATCTGTTTGTCTTTTTTCCTGCATGCGAACAAATAAGTTCACAATATGCTGAAGAAGGGACCTCAAACAGAATCATGAATCTAATGTGGGACCAAGGGGTCTTTAGTGAGGATGTATTTTGTATACATCCCAGTATGTTGCCGCCATTCACCTCGTGGTGTGTCAGTTGCACAAGATTGCCTACAACAGCTGAGAATTAATGGAGGCCTTTCCCTCTCAAGACTATTCGAGCATGAGCAATCTAAAGGACTTGGACCTAAGCATCGACTCCCTACCAATGCAGTGGAGCCTTGGATTTCTTTGGGATTTGAAGACGGATGCCTTCACCTTTCAGATCAACAAATATGAGACACTCTTCACGCGCAGAGTAGTTTTTCTTTCGTAAATGGCTTGTACAACCCTTTGTGGTTCGCAGCTCCCGTAACCATCCAAGGTAAAATGATGCTAAGGGACTTCACCAAAGAAACTTTTGATTGGGACGATACACTTCCAGCAGAAAAGGCAGACCTGTGGGCAGAGTGGAGGAAGTCTCTCGAAGCCTTGACCAACCTTCATGTGAAACTACCATTTGCTCCAGTGCCATCCACAGAAGTCAAAACACAAAGACTTTGTATCTTGTCAGCATTACTCTTGTATGTAAAGTGCTATGGAATTATAGCGTTATATAAATTAATAAATATTATTATTATTATCTTCTGTGACGCATCAATCAAAGCGACCGCAGCAGTAGCATACCTCAAAACTATAGACATATACGAACAATGCCATATCAGGTTTGTCATAAGCCGGACAAAACTGACGCCACTTCACAAATATATGATACCCAGATTGGAACTCTGTGCTGCTGTCCTCGCAGTTGATTTGGCTGAACTTATCTCAGATAAAATGAATCTGGAGATCAAAGATGTTGAATTCTGCACAGACAGCAAAGTGGTACTAGGGTACATCTGCAACGAACAGCGACACTTATATGTCTACGTCAGCAATCGAGTGCTGAGGATCAGTAGATCCACATGTCCTAAACAGTGGCATTACGTGTCTACTCACCATAATCCTGTGGACCATGCAACTAGACTCCGTCACGTCGAGTCATCTTAAGGACATTACATGGTTCATAGGCACGGACATCCTTATACTGTTCGACACACCACATTGATAAGCCTGTTACATGCGAACTAGTGGACCCAGAAGCTGACGAAGAGCTTTGTCCTCAGGCGTCTGTTCTACGTACATTGATTTCAAGTCATCACCTCGAGTCTCATCGGTTCAACAGGTTCTCCACCTGGAAGTCACTCGTTCGAGCCATCACTTGCCTACTTCATGTAGTTCAGTCTTACAAGTCAGCACTACTTACAAGTCAGGAACTTGTAAAGGTTGGCATCAATGCAAACATGCGTTCACTGCTCCCAACCTAGAAAGAGCCAAGATTGCAATACTTCGTATTGTACAAAATTAAATTTATTCCAGAAAAATAGACAACCTCAACAAGAGACAAGCCGTTCATAGAGACAGGGTGCTGAAGATCGATCCGATTGTTGATCAAGATGGGTGGTTGAGAATATGAGGTCATCTTCGAGAAGCTGAGGTAGAATTTTCAGAGAAACACCTGATAATTCCTGGACGTCATCAATTCACGTCTCTGCTCATTCAGCATCATCATGTCTTAATGAGACACCAAGGCCATTTGTTCACTGAAGGGAACCTACAGGCATCTGGACTATGGACAGTTGGAGCAAAGAGAAGCGTGAGCAAACTCATCTTTAACTGCGTTACGTTTATACAACTTCGTAGTATGTTTCAGAATCCAAAGATTCCAAAGGCCCTTGGTCCGTGGCTACACAACGCACTAGGAAGATCCATGCCGAAGCAAAGTGTTGGGCTGTCCTGTTCACTTGCTGGTCCATCAGAGATGTTCATATTGAAGTAATCGACTTCATGGGCACGTTTCATCGCGATCAGAGGCCCTGTGAAGCACATTTGTTCTGATTGAGGCACAAATTTCATTGGAGCAGCAAGAGGACTACAAATTCCTTCCAATTTAGACGTTACTAGCGTAGAAAGATACCTAGGTGAACAAGGATGCACCTGGACTTTCAATCTACCACACTCTTCCCACATGGGAGGTGTTTGGGAAAGAATGATAGGGTTAGCACGCAAAATCCTAGACTCTATCTTCTTGCAAGCTAAGAGCAGACTCACACACAAGAGCTTGACTACGTTCTTGGCCAAGGTTTCAGCTATCATGAATGCAAGGCCATTGAGAGCACTTTCCAGTGATTCCAGAGACCCAGCAATTCTTACCCTGCCATGTTACTCAAGCAGAAAACTGGTATTCCATTTGTAGAGTTCAACAACAAAGACCTGTACAGACGACAATGGAGGCAAGTACAAAGTGTGTCCAGTGCCTTTTGAGACAGATGGAAAAAGCAGTACCTCTCCACTCTACAAACCAGAGTGACGAAGTGTCAGACAGACCACTCTAACATCAAAACTGGTGATGTTGTACTTGTGAAAGACAGTCAGTCGCATCGTAATGAGTGGTCAATCGGCCTAGTCACCAAGCCTTTCCCCAGAAAGGATGGGAAAGTAGAAGTCAGAGTGTGTAGGTTTGGGGAGAACAAACTGTTCCTCTGGCCAGTAACAGAACTTGTGTTGCTATTTTTCTCAAAAGAACCTAATAGTGGCATCCGTTGAAGCCAAGCGGGAGTGTTCAGCCCATTTATGCTCAGAAGGAAAGTATTTGTAGTTTAACACTTGTTACAACGCTTAAAGGTAATATGTTATCCCTTTATGATGTTTAAATGTGTTTAACACAAACTAGCTGCATTCCTACAGATACAGATGTCTTGCCCTTTAAGATCAGTGTATTCTGAGAGACTGTCCCCCTGCTTACCTGGGAAGAAGGGGAGACGTGCAGACTTTTCCTGAGCTCCAGAGAGATAAAGGTCATGTCCCTGGTTCCTGATCCCTCCTTACAACTACTCCCCATGTCCAGCTAAATCTGGTGAGGACTGTAGGTAAGACTGTATCTATATGTTAGAAGCCATGTAAGCAGGTTATGATGCAACCACTGTTACAGAAAGCATTGTGTAGTAGAAGTGTGTTATCCTCCATGTTAGTTAATGCTCCTGCATTGTATATCGTTAGGAAATACCTCTGTATAGAATAGTGCCTTGTGCAATGAATCTTGCCACAGTTACTCATATGTAATTGCATTTCTGTGTTGTTTATCACTGTGTTGGTTTCTGTTATGTGTCCAGTTCTGATTCAGACTGTTTGCATTGTAGTTTTTACCACCAAGTGTACCACTAAATTCATATCATCGCACCAATAAACTAAGGCTACTGAAACTCACAGTCTGTTTACTTGGGATGTGAAGAAGGGTATAGCTGTATGCTGGAATCCACATAGCACCACACGTGGAACAAGGCAGAACTGTAAAAATGGATTTAAATGGATTGGATTAAATGGATTGATCAACATCTGTAAAAACGGATGCTGGCCGTAAGCAAGTAGTTGATCAGACTGTATGGGACCATTACCACTCCCACTGCATCACATACGGAGAAGAGTAATGAGGCAGAGACATTCACTTTGAACTCCCATCTGGATTGTGATCCGGTGGTGCCCATCTTTTTATGCGTTCATAAAAGTGCGGTCATCAACAGTTTTATTAACCTTTGAAAAACGTATACTGCTAAACAGAGCAAATGAGAGAGAATTTCCAGCATCTGCCTGGGTATGATAATACAGGTTTATTTAAGTAAAGTTCACAAAATCCTTTAAAAACAGATAATGTGCAAAATAATTTATTTTTACATCAGGATGTTGTTTTGTCATCCATTCTTACAGATGCTTAGTACAAGAAAGAAGAATTATCAGCTCAGCATTGATGTCCTTTTCCAAGAATCCCCTTCATAGCACGGGTCGTGGCTTGGAAACCGACGATTATGAAAACCAGAACGCAGAGATTGATCCAGCGTTGGGGAAAAAAGGCAGCAGGTAAAGGAAAAATGTGTAAAACTTCACTTTATAGCAAATCCAAAAAATAATATATAAAAGTAATGCACAATGTGCGGCAGTCAGATCAGTCCATGGGATGGTTAAGAGCGACGCGTTTCGGCTAAAATGGTAGCCTTAATCATGATCTACAGAGAACAACCGAATGCATGGTATATTGAGGCGGTGTAACCAGTCTATGTAAGAAACCAATTAGAAGTTCTCAAGTCAGCTGTGAAATTTTTTTTCTTCTTTTTTTCTACCTCTCTTTCTTATAATCAAGGAAGATTGATTCACAAATGTGTCGGCATACAAATCTGTATAGTGAAAAATAACGGTGAAGTCTTCTGTTTTCCATCTACAATATTTATATTGTAGGTGGAAACAGGAGACTATTTTCACTATACAGATTTGTATGCCGACAAATTTCAATCCCCCTTGATGATAAGAAAGAGAAGGAGAAAAAAATAAGAAAAAAAATCCCACAACTGACTTGAGAACTTCTAATTGGTTTCCTACATAGACTGGTTACACCGCCTCAATATACCATGCATTCGGTTGTACTCTGTAGATCATGATTAATGCTACCGTTTTAACTGAAACGCGTTTCTCTTAACCGTCCTATGGACTGATCTGACTTCCGCACATTGTGCATTATTTTATATATTTTATGCTGCCGTTTTTCCCAATCGCTGGGTCAATCTCTGCATTCTTACAGATGGGATGAGATTTTCTGCAAGGAAAGCCATTAGTTAAGGAAACATGCTATCCCCAAGTTTGTATTTTTCTAATGCAAATCATAGAAAGGGTAAAAAAACATGGCTTGTCAGTAACAGGTAATTTTTGGTGTGGTTCTAGCAGTTGTTCACTGTAAAGTTATGATAAAAACTGATATGTTTTCTCTGCAAGATTCCATGGAAAATTTTCATGTAAAAGGAATGCCGAATTGCAATTCTTCACACGTGGTCTATCTGGCCATGTGCAGTGGATACAACCTTAAGTGCATAGGTTGCACTGTGAGAAAATTACAAACTAGAATTGCTGAGCATATCTGAGATAGTACACCTAATCCATTAAAACTTATGTGATCCATGTGTGGCTTATCTCGGCATTTTCACGATAGTCATGCAAGTAATGCTGACGTGTGTCATTTGTATGGAGGAAATTGACCGACCCGTAAGGAGGGGGGATTGGGGTTACTCTCTTAAAAAAGCAGATGCTATGTGAATATTAAAAATGAACACACGAATGCCATGTGGTTTAAACTGCAGAAATGATCTCATGTATCTTTATTAGAATGGTATGATTTATGTTATGTCATGGTGGAGGATATAAGATAAAAAAATATGTAATTTTTATGGATATTAATATTTGTAAATTTGTGTATGGATATAACTATTTCTAATTCTAAAAATAAACATTGGTAAGGCTGGTTTCACACTGGCGTTTTTCTCCATCCATTTGTATCCAGCTTAAACTGAATGGACACACTTTAGATTTCGATCCCATTGACTTTCAAGTCAATGGGACTAAAAACTAAGGCGTGTGCATCCAATTGTGTCCCGTTTGCCCGGATCCATGTGGAACCAGGTATGCACATATTTTTCAGTGAAAAAAAAAAACATGAAGCCACAAATCCAGGGCACCACATATAAAATTATAATGGGGGCCTATGTATCATGGAATAAATGAATGTCCAGATCCTGGTGAATCACACTTCCGATCCATGTTCCATAAACTGCGCATGCACAGGGCAGGCGCAGTACGCAGTTCTAAATGACATGCCTCTTGGGGGGGGGTAGGGGTACCAATAGGGGTCAGTATTGGGCCCACTTCTTTTTAACATTTATTAATGACCTTGTAGGGGGCATACAGAGTAGAATCTCAATATTTGCAGATGACACTAAACTCTGCAGGGTAATCAATACAGAGGAGGACAATTTTATCTTACAGGAGAATTTATGTAAACTAGAAGCTTGGGCTGATAAATGGCAAATGAGCTTTAATGGGGATAAATGTAAGGTCATGCACTTGGGGAGAGGAAATAAGAGGTATAACTATGTGCTTAATTGTAAAACACTGGGCAAAACTACCACTGAAAAAAATCTGAGTGTATGGGTAGATAACAAACTCACATTTAGTGGCCAGTGTCAGGCAGCTGCTGCAAAGGCAAATAAAATAATAGGATGTATTAAAAGAGGAGAACATAATTTTACCTCTATACAAGTCACTAGTGCGACCGCACTTAGAATATTGTGTACAATTCTGGTCTCCGGTGTATAACAAAGACATAGCTGAACTAGAGCTGATGCAGAGAAGAGTGACCAAGATTATTAACCCTAGAACGCATACCTGGGGCCTCGCAGGCCCGCCAGGTTACTTGTTTCTATTTTCTGTAAAAGTACTTTAGTTTGAATTTTGAAAATCTAGGTAATCCTCAGGTATATAGTTGTTAGTAATTTCCAGTTATTCATATATTTTTATGTTACAGACATTTCAGTATAACAACCTTTTTTTGAGACTACCCCATATTCACGCACCTGGGGCCTTTTAGGCCCGTACTAGGTTTACATGTGATATTCAGTCTTTTTGTCTGTATTGTTGCTGGGGAAGAACTTTTATGACTCTGGGAAGAGTGTGGATTCTGCATGACAACATGGTCATGTGATCTTGGAAGGGAGGCTCCCTCACAAAGTCATGTGTCTCTGACCTCATCACAGGTGTTTTTGTCCTAATTGCTGGAGCTTTGGAGGAAGAAGTCAGCTTTCTTTTGTCTGGAAATAGAAACTTTCTGAGCTCCAAAACCAGAGGCTTCTACTGCACTACAAGAAAGTGATCTGTTGGAGGTAAGAGGAGGGGGGCTGCACTTTACCTGCTTTATATCGCTTGGTGTGCTGGGACCCTAACAAAGAGTCTTATCACATACTGTTTACAGTGCACAAGTCTGATTGTAATCTTTTTCTTTTTTTCTTTTTAGTTTACTGACATCTAAAATTACAATGGCACAGTCATTCCGCCAGCCTTAGCTGGGGTCACCAGGAGGTCAGATCCATTACGGATCCCCTCCTGGCGGACCCCAGCGCTACTGGGAAATGTTCTGTACCCAAATAGTCATCAATTAGCATTCAATTCTACCCACAAAAACACAAGTCACCACTCAGGACTGTCATCTTTTAATGTAAATAGGGGGTTTCTGTATTACTGGGACCACAATGTCTCTAGATAAATGCTATGGCTACCCCCTCAAAAAAGAAATCCAGAAAAATCTGCACTACAAAATCCAAAAGCTCCTCCAAACTTCTGAGCTCCACAATGTGCCTAAACCACAGTTAACGTCCACATGTTTGACATTGTTGTAGTGAGGAAGCTCACTTAATCTACAGGGTGTGTTTCTCCAAAAACACAAGCTGAGCACAATTTATGAGCACTACAATGTTCTGGGCACTATAAGAGCTTATTTGCAATTTTTTAATTCTGCAACATTCACTGCTTTTGACACCATGGGTGTTTTCCAGAGATTAAATGGTCAGTATACCTGTAGATGAACTCACAGAAAGCTGTAATTTCCAAATTTGGTCACTTGAGGGTATTTATTCTGTTTGAAACTTAGGGGCTCTGCAAATGGAGTTTGCAAACTATTCTAGGAAAACCTTCCGAGCCCTGTGGTGCAGCCAAAAAGTACTGTACAGTGATATTGTTACGTTCAGGAGAAATTGTTTAACACATTATGGGGCCTTTTTATCTATTCCCCCCTGTGAAAAATGGAAATCAGGGGTTGGAACAATGTTTAGTGGTAAAAATGTAATTATTTTTTGTTCACCGCCCAATAGTATGACATTTTGTGACACACCCATAGTGTCAAAATGCTCACTACACCCCTGAATTAATTCATTGAGAGGTTCAATTTGTAAACTGGGGTCACTCTGCTGTTATGGCACCTCAGGGGCTCTGCCAATGTGACATGGCACCAGCAAACCATTCCACCTTATCTGAACTCAAGTATGGCACTCCATCTCTTCTTCAGTTTGTATTGTGCCTCAAAAGTAGTTTTTGACTGCATATTGGGTATTGACATTCTCTCCACAAAGCAGCCAAATCTTTTGTTGAATGCACAAAATGGATGCAGAGGACCTCCTTTATAAAGATGGGTGCAGCCCAAGTGCACAATGCTGATGAACTCACACCCTCCACACACTCACAACCCTCCAAAAAGAAGGGGGCCGGCTGCTAGCATAAGACCTGCACAGTAATAAAGCTTGCATAGGGAGCACAGGACAGGCTTACCAATGTTCCACCTAAATTCAGAAGGATGCAGAGGACCTCCATATTTTAGGCCAAAATATAAAATAATACCTCACATTATTTGTTGCACATTTTATACATTTTTGCAGGGTGTAGTTTGGGGCCTTCAAATTTAGGAGGTACATTGGTGAGTCATGGAGGTACAGTCATACAGCTCTAACTAGCTCGCCCCACCTGACGTCATTAATAGACTCTTGTTCAGACACTGAGTATCTCACTCATCTATGTGACAGGCTCCGTATACAAGCTTTACTAGTGTGCAGGTCTTAAGCTAGCAGCCACCCCACTCCATTATGAAGGGTTGTGAGTGGCTGTGTGATCAGCATCGTTCACCTGGGCTGCACCCATCTTTATAATGGAGGTCCTCTGCATCTGCATCCTGTTTGTGCATTCAATATCAAATTTGACAACTTTGTTGTGAGTTATTTCCTTTGTTTTGACGTATGTAAATTGTGCAACAAATTCTACTGTCCATTATCTCATGTTATTCTAGTGAATTTGAAAAATTTGGGGTTACAGCAAATTTTTTGTGGTTAAAATATTTTTTCATTTTCACGGCTCAACATTATAAAATTCTATGAAGCACCTGGGGGTTCAAGATGCTCAGGGGTCTAGTTTCCATAATGAGGTCACTTGTTGTAGAGATGTACTGTTTAGTCACCTCAGGTGCCTTGCCAATGTAACTTTGCAGCGGTAAACCATTCCAACTAAATCTGAATTCCAAAGTGATACTCCTTCCCTTTTTCAATTTGCACTGTGCCTCACAAACAGCTTTCAACCATATATGGTACTCTTCCATCTGTACCAGTCCATCAATTTCTTTACTGTAAACTATATGTATATTTTTGTATGTAACCCCTTCTCATGTACAGCACCATGGAATAAATTTTGCTATATAAATAAATTATAATAATATGGAGTATTGGAAAAATAAATTCCTTGAGAAGTCTAGTTTCGAAAATTAGGTCCCTTGGGGGTTCCACTGTTTAGGCACATCTGGGTTTCTCCAAAGGCGTCATGGCATCGGTTAATGATTCCAAACCGTTTTCCGTTCAAAAAGTCAAATGATGCATCTTCCCTTCCGAGCCCAGCCGAGCACTGAAACAGTGGTTTTCCATCAAATATCAGTGTTTTCAGGACAAATTGCACAACACATTTTGGGACCATATTCTCCTGTTGGCTTTGTGAAGATGAAAAAAATTGAGGCTACATAAAACATATTTGTGAAATACAAAAGTATTCTTTCATTTTCACAGCTCAACACTATGAAATTCTGTGAAGTACCTGGTGGTTCATTGTGCTCACCACACATCTAGATAAATTCCATGAGGGGTCTAGATTCCAAAATGGGGTCACTTGCCATGTGTTTCCACTGTTAAGGTACATCAGGGGTTCTCCAAACGTGACATGGCATGCACTTATGATTCCAGCCAACTTTGCATTTCAAAGTGAAATGATGCTCCTTCCCTTCCAAGCCCTGACGTGCACCCAACCAGTGGTTTTCTGCCACATATAAGGTATCATTGTACCAGGAAAAACTGACCAACACATTTTGTTGTCCATTTTATCCTGTTGCCCTTGTGAAAATAAAACAAATTGAAGCTAAAAGAACATTTTTGAAGAAAAAAAATATTTTTTTCATTTTCATGGCTCAACACATGAAGCACTTCTGGGTTTGAAGTGCTCACCACACATTTAGATACATTCCTTGGGGGGTCAAGCTTCCAAAATGGAGTCACTTTTGGGGGGTTCCATTATTTAGGCACATCAGGAGCTCTTCAAACACGAGTTGATGTCAGCTGACTATTCCAGCCAATTTGCCATTCAAAAGGTCATATGATGCGCCTTCTCTTCTATACCTTGCCGTGTGCCCAATCAATGGTTTTTTTCCACATATGGGGTAAAAAAATCTTTCTCAGAATCACTGTGATCCATTGAAGCATTCCTGACTTCTAACCTCATAAAATGACACTGGTCCTTACAAAAAAAATAATTTAAATGGACAGCTCTGGCAAAAATTAAGAAACCACTGCAAAATGTTCAGTTCCTCTGATTCTTCTCTTTATAGTGTAGGTATATTTTTGAGTAAAATGTAAATTTTTTTTTATTCTATAAACTACTGACAATATCTCTGCGAAATTCAAAGCTAAAAATTTTGAATTTGTTTGCAGCAAATGAGAAATCATCAAAATAATAAAAAAGTAACAGTGCTTTCAGACCTCAAATAATGCAAAAAAAAAAAACAAGTTCATATTCATTAGAAATAACAATACTAATGCTTTAACTCAGGAAGAGTTCAGAATTCCATATTTGGTGGAATAACCATGATTTTTAATTACAGCTTTCATCTTTCGTCTTGGCATGCGTTCCATTAGTCTTTCACACTGCTTTTGGGTGACCTTATGCCACTCCTGGCACAAAAATGTATGCAGCTCATCCTTGTTAGATGGCTTGTGACTATCCATCTTCCTCTTGATTACATTCCAGATGTTTTCAATGGAGCTCAGGTCTGGAGATTGGGTTGGCCATGACAGGTTCTTGATGTGTTGCTCTTTCTTCCATGCATTGATTGACCTGGCTGTGTGGCATGGGGCATTGTCCTGCTGGAAAAAACAGTCCTCAGAGTTGGGGAACATTGCCTGAGCAGAAGGAAGCAAGTGTTTTTCAACGATAACCTTGTATGCGGCTTGATTCATATGTCCTTCACTAAGATTAATCTGCCCTATTTCAGCCTAGCTGAAGCATCCCCAGATCATCACTGATCCTCCACAAAATTTCACACTGGGTGCAAGACACTGTGGCTCTTACGCCTCTCCAGGTCTCCGTCTAACCATTAGAAAACCAGGTGTTGGGCAAGCTGAAAATTAGACTCATCAGAGAAAATTACCTTCAATTCTCTATAGTCCAATCCGTATGGTCTTTGGTTAACTGCAGCCTGCTCTCCTTTGCTTCTCACTGATAAAAGGCTTTTTTCTAGCTTTACATGACTTGAGCCCTGCCTCTAGGAGCCTGTTACGAACTGTTCTTGCAGTGCACTTCACCCCAGCTGCCATTTGCCATTCCTTTTGTAGATCACTTGATGTCATCCTGCGGTTGTCTGAGCGACATTCTAATAAGATGATGGTCATCCCTGTCAGTGGAATGTCGCTTTCACCCTCTGCCGGTCTGTAGCTTTGTTGTCCCCAATGTCTGCTGCTTGACCTTATTGTAATGGACTGCAGTCTTCTAAATTTTAAGGATGTAGTCAAATGACTAGAGATGAGAGATGTTTGATTAGAATTGTTCGCCAATTTCAAATTAAACCTGTTTTGGGCTATGTTCGAGTCATTCGACGAATTCGAACAATTTGCTAAAAATCCGGTAATTCGAGGTTATGTTTGATGCCACTTTGTTGACCAAAAGTCTTACTGACTTTTCACAGTAATGCTTGTGTTCAACGTTATTATGAGTTTCAGTGTCTAGAAATGAAGAGTGGGCTGGAGAGGGGCTAGGGAGACGTCTGTGGTGAAATAATGCAGATCTACATATTTTTTTCTTTGCCGCTCTTTCTTACTGTGGGTGGTCCGATCTGTCAGCCTATTAGCATGCATAGAGCAAAGTGTACTTTTTGCAATCAAGGGTTTGTGTCATTGGCTGGGCATGTCTCATGTCCTTGCCATATAAGACCGGACATTTTAACCTCCTCGACATTTTCTTAGTGCTGCAGCTCAGTGTCAGACGGCACCGCTGCTGCTGCTGTGTGGACAAAGAAAGCTAGTTAGATAGCGATTCAATTGCACACAGCAGTGTGTCAGGCATTGGTGTAGCACTGTTGTGAAGAAAGCTACACCGCCTGTCTGTAATAGCCATTTTTTACTGCATCTAGCCAGTAAATCCTTTTTGGCTAGTAGCAGTGTGTCAGACATTGGTGTAGCACTGATGTGAAGAAAGCTACACCGCCTGTCTGTAATAGCCATTTTTTACTGCATCTAGCCCAGTAAATCCTTTTTGGCTAGTAGCAGTGTGTCAGGCATTGGTGTAGCACTGTTGTGAAGAAAGCTACACTGCCTGTCTGTAATAGCCATGTTTTACTGCATCTAGCCCAGTAAATCCTTTTTGGCTAGTAGCAGTGTGTCAAGCATTGGTGTAGGACTGTTGTGAAGAAACTACACCGCCTGTCTGTAATAGCCATTTTTTACTGCATCTAGCCCAGTAAATCATTTTTGGCTAGTAGCAGTGTGTCAGGCATTGGCATAGCACTGTTGTGAAGAAAGTTACACCGCCTGTCTGTAATAGCCATTTTTTACTGCATCCAGCCCGGTAAATCCTTTTTGGCTAGTAGCAGTGTGTGAGGCATTGGTGTAGCATTGTTGTGAAGAAAGCTACACCGCCTGTCTGTAATAGCCATTTTTTACTGCATCTAGCCCAGTAAATCCTTTTTGGCTAGTAGCACAGTTTGAGTAGGTAGATGTACTTCAGTGTTCTTTTGAAATCTACCGCCACACAGTGCAGAAAACACTTTTGTATTGCATCTGCCCAAAACTACCGTATATACTCGTGTATAAGCCGACCCGTGTATAAGCCGACCCCCCTACTTTTGCCCCCAAAACCTGGGAAAACCTATTGACTCGTGTATAAGCCGAGGGTGGACCCCAGCACAGGTATACAGCCCCCAGCAGTGTGGTATACAGCAGCCCCAGAGGTATATACAGCAGTCCCAGTGGTAGTATACAGCAGCAGCCCCAGTGGTATATACAGCAGCAGCCCCAGTGGTATATACAGCAGCAGCCCCAGTGGTTAGTATACAGCAGCCCCAGAGGTATATACAGCAGCCCCAGAGGTATATACAGCCCCAGTGGTAGTATACAGCAGCCCCAGAGGTGTATACAGCAGCCCAAGTGGTAGTATAAAGCAGCCCCAGTAGTAGTATACAGCAGCCCCAGAGGTATATACAGCCCCAGTGGTAGTATACAGCAGCCCCATTGGTAGTATACAACAGCCCCAGAGGTATATACAGCCCCAGTGGTAGTATACAGCAGCCCCATTGGTAGTATACAGCAGCCCCAGAGGTATATACAGCCCCAGTGGTAGTATACAGCAGCCCCAGAGGTATATACAGCCCCAGTGGTAGTATACAGCAGCCCCAGAGGTATATACAGCCCCAGTGGTAGTATACAGCAGCCCCAGAGGTATATACAGCCCCAGTGGTAGTATACAGCAGCCCCAGAGGTGTATACAGCAGCCCAAGTGGTAGTATAAAGCAGCCCCAGTAGTAGTATACAGCAGCCCCAGAGGTATATACAGCCCCAGTGGTAGTATACAGCAGCCCCATTGGTAGTATACAGCAGCCCCAGAGGTATATACAGCCCCAGTGGTAGTATACAGCAGCCCATTGGTAGTATACAGCAGCCCCAGAGGTATATACAGCCCCAGTGGTAGTATAACAGCAGCCCCAGAGGTATATACAGCCCCAGTGGCAGTATACAGCAGCCCCAGAGGTATATACAGCCCCAGTGGTAGTATACAGCAGCCCCAGTGGTAGTATACAGCAGCCCTAGAGGTATATACAGCCCCAGTGGTAGTATACAACAGCCCCAGAGGTATATACAGCCCCAGTGGTAGTATACGAGCAGCCCCAGTGGTAGTATACAGCGCCCAGTGGTAGTATACCAGCAGCCCCAGAGGTATATACAGCCCAAGTGGTAGTATACAGGAGCCCCAGAGGTATATACAGCCCAAGTGGTAGTATACAGCAGCCCCAGTGGTAGTATACAGCAGCCCCAGAGGTATATACAGCCCCAGTGGAAGTATACAGCAGCCCCAGAGGTATAATCAGCCCCAGTGGTAGTATACAGCAGCCCCAGAGGTATATACAGCCCCAGTGTTAGTATACAGCAGCCCCAGTGGTAGTATACAGCAGACCCAGAGGTATATACAGCCCCAGTGGTAGTATATGGTAGTATACAGCAGCCCCAGAAGTATATACAGCCCCAGTGGTAGTATACAGCAGCCCCAGAGGTATATACAGCCCCAGTGGTAGTATACAGCAGCCCCAGAGGTATATACAGCCCCAGTGGTAGTATACAGCAGCCCCAGTGGTAGTATACAGCAGCCCCAGAGGTATATACAGCCCCAGTGGTAGTATACAGCAGCCCCAGAGGTATATACAGCCCCAGTGGTAGTATACAGCAGCCCCAGAGGTATATACAGCCCCAGTGGTAGTATACAGCAGCCCCAGAGGTATATACAGCCCCAGTGGTAGTATACAGCAGCCCCAGTGGTAGTATACAGCAGCCCCAGAGGTATATACAGCCCCAGTGGTAGTATACAGCAGCCCCAGAGGTATATACAGCCCCAGTGGTAGTATACAGCAGCCCCAGAGGTATATACAGCCCCAGTGGTAGTATACAACAGCCCCAGAGGTATATACAGCCCCAGTGGTAGTATACAGCAGCCACCAGGGGGTATATAGCAGCCCCCAAATGCTGGCACTCTCCCCCCTTGTAAGGGCCCCCCCCCGCTGCTTATCTTACCATCCCGGTCTTCTGCACAGTGCCGCTTCTCGGTGCTCCGTTCTCCATGCTCCGTCCTCGCTGCATCCGGGATCCCCGGCCGTCGCGCGATGATGTCATATGCCTGCGACGGCCGGGAATCCCGGATGTAGCAGGACAGGAGCATGAAGAACCGAGCACCGAGGAGCGGCGCTGTGCAGAAGACCGGGATGGTAAGATACGCAGCGGGGGGGGGGCCCTTACAAGGGGGGAGAGTGCCAGCATTTGGGGGCATATATGCACTGCTTCCCCCTGCCGCTGATTGACAGGGGGAAGCAGTGCATATATAATGAGCGGCCCCGACTACCGTATTGACCCGTGTATAAGCCGACGGGGAAACATTTCAGCCCAAATTTTGGGCTGAAAAACTCGGCTTATACACGAGTATATACGGTACTTACCAAAACTATTTAGGCTCCTAGCACAGTTTGACTAGGTAGCTGTACTTCAGTGTTCTTTTGAAAAGTAACACCACACAGTGCAGAAAACAGTTTAGTATTGCATCTGAGCAAAAGTACTTACCAAAACTATTTAGGCTAGTAGCACAGTTTGACTACTTAGCTGTACTTCAGTGTTGTTTTGAAATCTACCGACACACAGTGCAGAAAACACTTTTGTGTTGCATCTGCCCAAAACTACCGTATTTTTCGCTTTATAAGATGCACCTGATTATAAGACGCACCCCCAAATTTGGTGAAGGAAATGAGAAGAAAGTAATTTTTAACATTAAATGGGGTCCGTATTATAATGCCAGTGTCGGTCTAACAAATCATATAGGGTATTTGTCCCTCATAGCACCCTCATTCTGGTACATTGTCCCTCATCCTGGGATATAACTCCCTATCATAAAATTAGCCCCCTTAATCTGGATATGGCCCCTTTATATTGGATATAGCCCCCTTGTGATGGCACACAACCCCCAGTAATGCCACATGTCCCCTATTGCTGGCACACATCCCCTATTGATGGCACACGTCCCCCTGTGCTGGCACACGTCCCCTATTGATGGCACACATCCCCCATGGCTGGCACGTGTTCACCGCGGCTGGCACATGTCCCCTTTGGCTGGCACACATCCCCCATAGCTGGCACATGTTCCCCGTGGCTGGCACACATCCCCTTTGGCTGGCACACATCCGCTATGGCTGGCACACATCCCCTGTGGCGGGCACACATCCCCTGTGACTGGCACACGTCCCCTGTGGCTGGCACACGCCCCCTTGTGCTGGCTATGGCACCAATGCTGCTGCCCATAGTAAAATGAAAACAGTTTACTTAGCTTCTCCAGCGCTGTCCTCCCGGTGTCTCCCTGCATGCCGCTGCGCTCCTCCACTTCCTGGTTCTCAGTGCCAGTCATGTGATCGGCACAGCAGAGAGACATCATCTCTGCATGCTCGATCACAGCAGCAAGCAGGGAGATCGGGGAGACACAGGGAGGACAGCGCTGGAGGAGGTAAGCAAAGCTTTTTTATTTTACTATGGTCAGCAGCATGGGGGCCATATCAAACACAGGGGGAGCATGTGCCATCACTGGAGGGGCACAGGCACATATAATATGGCTGCTCCCCCAATCCATCACCGTGGTGCGGTTTCAGCACCACGGTGATGGACAGCGGTGGTGCATATTTTATGAGCGGGGGCACCTGAGCTCCCGCTGCCTCCTGCAGCCTGCACGAGCACGCCCCAGCCTCCCCCATCCCCCGGACAGGCATCAGAGCTGCCCCCCCCCCGTAGTATAATCCATATATTCAGATTTTTAAACGCACCCCCCACTTTCCTCCAAAATTTGGGGGAACAAAAGTGAGTATTATAATCCGAAAAAAATGGTACTTACCAAAACTATTTAGGCTACTAGCACAGTTTGAGTAGGTAGATTTACTTCAGTGTTCTTTTGAAATCTACCGCCACGCAGTGCAGAAAACAATTTTGTATTACATCTGCCCAAACCTACTTACCAAAATCTATTTAGTGTAGTACCACTATTTGGCCACTCAGATCTGCTAGTTTTACAACCATAGTTTTTTGTACCAACAACTACAGAGTTGTCAATTAGTTACCCTCAAATATGAGTGGTAAAAGGTCTGCTGATGGTGGAAAGGGGAGTAGGCGTGTTGGAAAGGGTAAAAATATTTGAGTCCGTGAGGTAGGTGCTAAAGTAACAGAAACATCTCCTGAACAAATCAGGTAGGTCATTGACGTGTTTGGCTTACTGGGCCGGATAAACAGAAAGCTCATGCAATCGCTCCCATCAACGTTATGCCCTGCCACACACACGTGGGACAATTATAAGTTTTGTGGAGTATTACAGAAAAAACTAGTCAGGTAGGTCAGTGACCTGTATAGGCTTAGTAGACAGGGGAAATTGACCAAGCAATGCTTTAAAGGTCCCAAAAAATGTTAATGTCTATACAGCACATTTGAACAACCTGGTTTGATTGCCAAGAGCAGTTTATGCAAACATTAAGGGAGATGTAGTAATCACTGCTTTTAAGCACCCAAAAATGGTGAATGTGAATACAGCAAATTTGTTAATCACTGGTTTGATGGACAAAGAGGTTGAATATTCAGAAACAAGGGCAGGAGTGTCAGGGATAGGTATTGAGCTCAGAGAGCCCTACTTACCGTATGTACTCGAGTATAAGCCGACCCGAGTATAAGCCGAGGCCCAAAATTTTACCCTCCAAAACTAGGGAAACTTATGTTTATACTCGAGTATAAGCCTAGGGGGGAAATGAAGCAGACTCATCACGGTATACAGCCCCTCTCATCATGATAAATGGCATACCATTACTGGTATATAATCCCCCATCACTGGTATATAGGACCTCCATCACTGGTATACAGTTCCCCCCCATCAGAGGTTACAAACCCCATCAGTGGAATACAGCCCCCCATCATAGGTATATACAGGCCCCCCTCAGTGGTATATACAGGCTCGACATTAGTGGTATATACAGGCCCCCCTCAGGTGGGGTATATACAGCCCCCCCTCAGTGGTATATACAGGCCCCCCATCAGTGATATATACAGGCCCCTCCATCAGTGGTATATACAGGCCTCCCATCAGTGGTATATACAGGCCCGCCATTAGTGGTATATACAGGCTCCCCCAGTGGAATATACAGGCCCCCATCAGTGGTATATACAGGCCCTCTTCAGTGGTATATACAGGCCCCCTCAGAGTTCAGCCCCCTCAGTGGTATATACTGGCTCCCCTTCAGTGGTATATACAGGCCCCCTTCAGTGATATATACAGGCCCCCCCAGTGGTTTATACAGGCCCCCTTCAGTGGTACATACAGACGTCCCCCCTGTGGTATATACAGGCGCCCCCCCCCGTGGTATATACAGGCGCCCCCCCATGGTATATACAGGCGCCCCCCCCAGTGGTATATACAGGCGCCCCCCCAGTGGTATATACAGGCGCCCCCCCTTGTGGTATATACATGCGCGCCCCTGTGGTATATACAGGCCCCCCGTTGCTGCCGCACACCTGTAAAAGAATAGCTTTCATACTTATCCTCCTCGCTGTCACCGCGCGCGCATCCTCCGCTCTCCTTCCTGCTTGTACCCTGCGTCCATCTATGTGACCGCGCACAAGCAATGACGTCATTACAAAAATTACCCAGCTGTATTTGGTTAAACAATCAACTTCCCCCATACGTGATGGCTAGGGCTTATTCTCTTTGGCGATATTGATCATGTTGCTTTTCAAATGCTTTTCCAGTCTTGCTAGGGCCATAGACATCACAGGAGAGGCTGGGGGCATAGAGATCACTGAGGAGTCTGAGACTGGGGGCATAGGGATCACTGTGGAGCTGGATTGAAAGGGCAGACAGTGTGAAAAACCCGGCTGCCAGCTCAAGCACTACAGTCCCCAAGAATCTGCCTGGGGGCCGCAGAAAAGGTCATCGAGGGCTGCATGCGGCCCTGAGGCCTGAAGTTCCCCACCCCTGGTCTAAAAGCTTCTGTTGATATTCCTGCATGCGTGCGTCCCTTTCCAGAGCAGGAAGCATTGGGCCAAATTTACTCTTGTACCGGGGACCTAACAGTGTGGCAACCCAGTTGTCGGCATTACTTCGAATTCTAACAATCTGAGGATCATGCTGCAGGTAGCGCAGCAACAAGGCACTCGTGTGTCTTGCCCATCCAGGAGGCCCAAGTCCTTGTTGTGTTAGTGACAACGGGGTCACATTCACGCTTTCTTCATATGCCCTCTCCCCGCAAACTCGCACATCAGAAATGTGATCAAGATTTCCCTCATCTGCTGAGTCTTCCATGCCCATCGCCTGTTCATCATCCATTTCTTCCTCGGCTCCTGCATCTTCATCAACAGTTTAGCTGCTATCATGCACCCTCATTGTTTCCTCTCCCCCACCCTCCCATGCCAGCCGCCTTGGTGCTGCCGACTGTCTGGACCTTTAAGATCTTGTTATCCCTTCCACATAGGCCTCCTCCTCTACTTCATCCCCCTCCTCTTGGCCCACCAGCTGACTCCGAATACAGGTTAAAGTGTGCTCCAGCATGTAGATGTCCAGAATAGTCATGCTGATAATGGCATCGTCAGCGCTAAACATCTTAGTAGCCATTTGAAAACTCTGCAGAAGAGTGCAGATGTCCTTCATCTGAGACCACTCCAGCAGCGTGATTTTCCCCACCTCTGGATCGCGTTGGTCCAGGCTATATGTCATAACATACTGCCCCAGGACTCATCGCTGCTGCCACAGTTGCTGCAACATGTGCAGAGTGGAATTCCATCGTGTCGGCACATCGCATTTCAGGCGGTGAACCAGCAGACCAAACGACTTCTGTAGCGATGTAAATCATTGAGCTGCGGGATGCCAACGGCGGAAGTGTGCACACAGCAACCATACTCTCTGCAGAAGTGCATCTAGGCCAGGATAGTGGGCTAGAAATTGCTGGATGACCTGGTTCAAGATGTGAGCCATACGACTTTCCCCGGCGAAGGGCCTCACCCAGGTTTGCAGCATTGTCGCACACAGCCTTCCGTGGCTGCAGGTTCAGTGGAGACATCGATTGATTAAAATCAATTTCAAGAGCTGACCACAACTCCTCAGCTGTGTGACTCATATTTCCCAGACATTTTAAATTTCTCCTCCCTCTCCTCCCCTATCGACACCACCCCCACTCCACAAACTCAATCATCCTCGCAGAAATCTAAAACCATTAGATTTAAACTCATTCTCTGAATCCCTTCTCCCTCTTGTGGACACAGCTTCCCTGCATGACAGCGGATGCTGCCGCATTCCTATATAATGCCACTATAACTTCTACCCTTGACTTGGCTGCCCAAACAACTATTTAAAACTTTCAATTCCCTACTCTGTCCCCGGGCACCTCCTCCCTCCCCACTTATCTCTGCTGATGAATTTTGCCACCTTTATCAAACGAAAGATCGAAAACATCAGAGACAGCTTTGACCCTCTGTCCCCGCAGCCTCTCCTCACAGTATCATTTGCCTCTCCTTCCAAAGCCAGCTTCTCCACCATGACAGAAGATTATCTCTCTTCCCTTCTGTCAAAGTCTCACCTCACCACCAGCACCCTTAATCCACTTCCATCTCATCTCATTCCCAGCCTCACCTCGGTCCTTATCCCAGCCCTAACCCATCTCTTCAACGTATCTCTCAATACTGATTTGATGTCTTCCCCTCATCCTTCAAACACGCCTTGATCACACACATCCTCAAAAACCCCTCCCTCGACCCATTCTCTGTTTCCAACTATTTGCCCTGTGTCACTTCCCCTTCGCCTCCAAACTACTGGAACACCACGTCCACCTCGAGCTGTCCTCCCACCTCTCCTCCTCCTCCCTCTTTGACTGCTTTCAATCTGGGTTCCGACCGAACCACTCCACTGAAACAGACTTAACCAAAGTGACCAATGACTTAATAACTGCCAAGAGCAAACATCACTACTCCTTTCTCCTGCTCCTTGACTTATCGCCTTCGACAGTGTAGATCATTCCCCTCTGCTACAGATCCTTGAATCTCTTGGTATCCTGGCCCTCGCTTGGACCTCTTCATACCTTTCAGACCAGACATTCATCGTCTCCCTCTCCCACACCGCTTCCTCACCTTACCCCCTATCTGTCGTGGTCCCACAAGGCTCAGTTCTCAGACCCCTTCTTTTCTCCATCTACACCCTCGGTCTGGGACAACTCATTGACTCCCTCGGTCTTCAGTACCACCTCTACACTAATAACAACCAGATCTATCTCTCAGGACCTGACATCTCCTCTTGTTATCCAAAATTCCACACTGTCTGTCCACTATCTCATCCTTCTTTTCTACTCGCTTTCTGAACTGAACATGGACAAAACTGAACTATTCATCTTTCTCCAACCAACTCTCCCCCCTACCTGACCTATCCTTCACAGTCAACAGCTGCTCAATTTCTCCAGTCCCCCACGCTCACTGCCTCTGGACTATCCTCAACTCTGCTCTCTCCTTTAAGCCATACATCCAAACCCTCGCCACCTCCTGCCATCTCCAACTGAAAAATATCTCCCGAATCCATTATTTTCTTGACCTTGACACCGCAAAAACCCTTGTTCACGCCCTCATCATCTCCCGCCTCGATTACTGTAACCTTCTGCTCACTGGCCTCACCTCCCTCTCGCTCCACTCTAATCTATCCTACACTCGCGGGCCTGTCTAATTCACCTGTCACCCCGCCATTCCCCTGTCTCTCCACTCTGTCAAGCCCTTCACTGGCTCCCCATTTCTCAGAGGACCTGGTTTAAAACCCTAACCATGACATTCAAAGCCATTCACAACATGTCCCCCCTGTACCTCTGCAACATGGTTTCCCGCTACCTCCCCTCACGCAACCTGCGTTCCTCCCAAGATCTCCTTCTCTACTCCCCCCTTATCTCTTCTTACCACAACTGCATTCAAGACTTCTCCCATGCCTCCGCCATACTCTGGAATGCTTTGCCCCAACACATCAAGCTTGCACCTACTCTGACAACCTTCAAAAGAAACTTAGACTCACCTCTTCCGGCAAGCCAACAACCTATTGTAAGCCGTGGTCCACCACACCACCACAGGACCGGCGTTACCCCCTCCTATTTCAATCCTTTACACTCCTCAAGATCATGAGCCCACGCAGATAGGGTCTCCACTCCGTCTGTACATGTGTAACCTCATTTGTCTGTTCATTGTTCTTGTCTTTGTGTATCCTTCCAAATGTAAAGTGCCATGGAATCAATGGCGCTAAACATAATAATAATAATAATAATATTTTAACGTAAACACCGCATGATGGCGTTGAGCCCTACTACCAGCATAGTAAGGAGGTGTGCTGGATTTTTTCTGCGCAGTTTGAACTTGTGTCACATTACCAGACAGGATTTGGGCTCAGGTGGAGGACCTAGGAAACTTCTACATACAGAGGTTTGACACACAACTCATGGGGATGGCAAGACTTGTACAGTAGCCCCTTCTCATGCTATCACCATAGTCACCCAGTGCCCAGTCACAACATGTAACGCCCCTGTCCATGCTTACTCATCCAGGTGTCTGTGGTGAAATGCACCCACCCTGTCACACTCAGAGTTTCTCAAAGTAGTGGTGATGTTGTGTGCAACATGCTGGTGTAGCGCAGGCACAGCTTTCTGTAGTGGCAACTGGGCGTCTGGTACTGGGGCACTGTGACGGCCATAAGGTCTCAAAAATCCTCTGTATCCACCAGCCAGAAAGACAGCATTTCCGTAGCCAACAGCTTGCAGATGGTGAAATTCAACTCTTAGTTTTGGCATGGTAGGAGGAAATGGTCTTTTACTTGTCCACATCTGAGGGACCGAGGGCTGGCTGTTGTGCTGAGAAAGGGTTGAGTAGGGTGTCCCAGACAAACTGCTGGACTTTGAGGGAGGTTCAGACGGACATATTATGTCGCATTCATAAAAAGGTGGTGCTCTCGATGTCTGATAGCGCTCAACACCAGCAGATGTTTCCACTTCCAAAACAGCTGATGACCTGTCAATCACACTGGCTGTTGCGGGTCAAGAGGTGAAAATTCTGCGGCCGAAAGCCTGAGTGAAAGCTGTCCCCACAATCACAGAGAATGAAGAAGCCACAGATGCACTGACGGTGCCGGGGTAGACGGTGGTTGGCTGTGCCCGCTAGGCCGCATTGTAGCACAGTGAGCTTCCCACTGTGACTTATGCTCCATGTCTATGTGATGGTTCATGCAGGAAGTACTCAAGCCCAGAGTCAAGTTGTCGTTCCAATCATGTATCATGTATGAGTCTCATTATCATCTGCCTCATTGTCTCTACCAACAGGGGTTACAGTTTGGGAATGAGGGTCTACATCATGCTCGGACCCTTCTTCATCTTGGCCTGGATCCGACTCACAAAGATTTTGGGCATCAGTGCAGATCATTTCCTCGTCTTGACTCTCTGAAGCTTTGGAGCAGACCTCTGATTCCCAGGATATAGTGTAAGTGAACAGCTCTGCAGACTCACCCATCTGTGTTAACCAATAGTCAGTAGGGCAGCTGGAGACTTGTGAGCTGTAAGGAAGCAAGTGCGATTGGGGTGACACCTCGGAGCACTGGAGTATTTGTGATGTTGAAGTTGAGGTGGAGGAGAGCCCACTTGATGGAGCGCTTGATATCCATTGCAGCACCTGCTCCTTTTGGGCCTCATCTACAAGTTTTAGCGATGCTCTGCTGCGTAAGAAAGGAATGATAGCAGATCGTCCACAAAAAGAAGTAGACCTTTTAGTTTGGCTCTAAGATGGTACTAGTTTTTCCTGTAATACTCCACAAAACTTAGTTGTCACACCTGTGTGTGGCGGGGCATAACATTGAGCGGAGTGTTTGCATGAGCTTTCAGTTTACCTGGTCCACTAGGCCCAAAGAGGTCTCTGACCTACCTCTCTATTATTTCCTATAATACTCCACAAAACTGATGGTGGTCCAACCTGTGTGTGACGGGGCATATCATTGATGGAGCACTTGCATGAGCTTGAGTTTATCTAGCCTACTAGGCCCAAACAGATCACTGCCCTACCTCTCTATTATTTCCTGTAGTACTCTGCGACACTGATAGTGGTCCCACCTGTGTGTCACGGGGCATAACATTGAATGGGAATGCTTGCAAGAGCTTTGAGTTTATCTGGCCCACTAGGCCCAAACAGGTCTCTGACCTACCCCTCTATTATTTCCTGTAATGCTCCACGAAACTGATGGTGGTCCTACCTGTGTGTGGCTGGGCATATCATTCATGAGAGCGCTTGCATGAGCTTTGAGTTTGTCTGGCCCAGTAGGCCCAAACAGGTGACTGATTTACCTATCTATTACTTACTGTAATACTCCACGAAACTGATGATGCTCCCACCTGTGTGTGGCGGGGCATAACATTGATAGGAACGCTTGCATGAGCTTTGAGTTTATCTGACCTACTAGGCCCAAAGAGGTCTCTGACCTACCTATTATTTACTATAACACTCCACGACGCTGATAATGGTCCCACCTGTTTGTGGTGGGGCATAACATTGATGGGAACGTTTGCATGAGCTTTCAGTTTATCCGGCCTACGAGGCCTAAACAGTTCAGTTAGGGATGGTCGAATCTACTCGCTAGTACTCGTTACTCTGCGATAATAGTGAATCGCAGACTCGGTACTCGCGAGTTTCCAGCTATACTCGCACGTAACGAGTCCACATCCTCGTCCCCCCCCCAGCTCCACAGATCCTAAGTTAGGACGGGCGGGGAGCAGGTGCAGAAACTCAGAACTCAGGCGGGGAAGCCGCGGTGAAATTTGCTCACTGCCGCTTTCCCCACTGAGTCCTGACCAGGGGAAGGCTTGGGAAGGGGGGGTTGGTGAGTGCACCGGACCGGCTGGCTACTTACCGCAGCCTCCGCGGCGCCGGCCGCAGACTCGCTCCCCAAGTCTCTCTGCTGCTGTCTCCGGAGATTCCCGAACGGTGACAGAGCAGTGAATAAATTAACTTCCGTCACTGCTCGGGAATCTCCGGAGGCAAAGCGAGTCAGGCTGACAGCAGGGTTCAGCTCGGGTCATAATGACCTAAGCTGAACCCTGACTGTTTAGTCAGTTCTCAGCTCTGCTACATCCCTGTGTGTCTAAGCACAGACAGGGATGTAGCAGAGCTGAGATTGCGTTTTGGACTGATGTCACATGACCGGCAGTCATGTGACTGTGACGTCACGGCAGGTCCTGTCAGCAGACAGCTGCCGACGCCAGGAGGATACCAGGACCCTGCGGAGCCTGCCTGCCTCCCTGAAGTTAATTTATTCACTGCCCTGCCGGCACTCCTGCCGCAGCAGCAGTGTCAGGCTTTAACAGCAGGGTTCACCTGAGCTGAACCCTGAAAGTGAAAGTCATTTGCAGCCTGCTCACTCCCTGTGCATAGACATGTATGTCTATGCACAGGGATGTGGCAGTGAAGATCTCGTTTTTGGACTACGTCAGACGGAAGAGGATTTTTGGAATAAAGATGGAGTCCCTAATGTCTTTTTTGTTTTATTTTTAATAAACATTTTTTCTCTGTGTTGTGTTTTTTTTAACAAACTTTACTAGAAATTCATGGCGGTCATGGCTAATATTGGCGTGACCGCCATAAATTTCGGGCTTAGGGCCAGCTGATAATACAAAGCTGGCCCTAACCCCTTTATTACCCAGTGAGTCCACCCGGCACCAGGGCCACTGGAAGAGCGGGGTTCAGCGCCAGAGGATGGCGCTTCAATGAACGCACCATCTTCTGGGGCGGCTGCGGGCTGCAATTTGCAGCGGGAGGTACCCAGAAAGCTTGGGCCTCCCTGCGCTGCAGATTCCAGCCCCCAGCTGCCTAGCTGTACCTGGCTGGACATAGAAATTTGCGCGGAGCCCCACACATTTTATTTTATTTTCATGAAATTCATGAAAGAATAAAAAAAGGGGGCTCACCTGTATTCTTGTGTCCGGCCAGGTACAAATAGGCACCTGGGGGTTGGGGACAGCACGTTGCTGCCTGCTGGATCCGGCTGGTTACAGAAATATGGCAAAGCCCACGTCAATTTTTTTTCTGAAAAATCCATAAAACAATATAAATAAAAGGGACTGCATCTTTATTAACCCCTGGACCACGAATCGAATTGAATTCAAACATTGACACTGAGAACAAGTGTGATTACGAAATCTGTGTGCATTGCCAAAGCTGTGTTTTTTTGCATACAACAAGTGATTACTAAATCTATGTGTTTCCTCTTGAAATACTTTTTTGGCCTCAAACAAGTGATTGCCAAATATTTCTGCTTCTCCTAAAAAGGCTTTTTTTGGCCTCAACAATTGCCAAATCTCTGTGATTCCTCTAAAATACTTTTTTGCCTCAAACAAGTAATTGCCAAATATTTGGGGGTCCCCTAAAAGGTTTTTCTTGGCTTCAAACAAGTGATTACCAAATCTTTCTGTTGTCCTAAAATGTAGGGTTGGGTGAACCAGAACACGTAAGCTTGTGACCCGCTTCACGGGTCCCCACTTATCACAAGTCCTAGCCACTAAATCAGTGTCCAAAAACAGCAAAGGACAAATTTAGAAAATGTTTCCTTACCACAGCATTACTTTGGTCAGTCGACCATTGCACTCATGCAAGGTGCAGCTTTGCCTTGAATAAAAAGGGAAGGCATTACTAGTGCAGGACACCAGCTTCCAATCACTAAACACCTCCTTAATCTTGGAGGCAGTGAACCACTGGCAGTTGTCACGTCCTACTGACGGACCCCACACGTGGACCCACTGGACCGCGTAGAGCGGATGCTGATACGGGTGATAGAGAGGCGGACCAGTACAGTAGAGTCAACAGGTTTATTTGAACAACAACAAAACAAGAACCCACGCCCCAGGGGAGAGCCACAAGGTCGCAGCACTGGAATACCACCGAAGGAGGCCCCGAGCACTTAACCCCTATACAGGATACGCGTACAACCTCGGGGGGACCAATGAAGCGGACACGAGTGTTAAACCGACCCCAGGCGACGTGGTAACAAAACAGCAACCGGGTATAAAATAGGACACGGGGAACCGGGAACACTGAGAATCCGGAGCAGGACTGGAGACAGCGCTTCAGCAGGGAAGAGGTCCGGGAAGCAGGCCGAGACTACTGGAGTCAGCGAGGAGCCGACACGGGAGGAATCTGCGGGAAGGAACACAGAGTAATCAGATATTAAGCCAAATAAGGAACAACCTGACCAGACCAGGATTAGCAAGTTCACTACATAGAAATTGCCCTGGCAAAGAGTAAGAGGAAACAGGAAGCTTATATCACAGCAGGGTACTCCTGATTGGCAGAACACAGAGACATGGTGATTGGCTGAGGGGAGGAGCAAGCTCCCTGCAGTTCTCCAGCAGATACTGATTTGGAGATGGATTGTCATAGCTCAAGCAGCGGCCCCGGAATTGAGATGAGCAGCGCTGCTCAAGCAGAGGGTGCTGGACCCCTGCGGCTGGGGACAGGTGCGCGCACCCGGGGAGCATGCGGTAAGGAAGACGCTACCCGACTGACCCGGGCGGCGGCTGCCAGGCCCCGGAGCCGTCGGGGACGGTCGACACCCGGGATCCTTGAAGCCAGACAGGGCGGTAGGAGCCGAGGGAGTAAAGGCAGCAGGCCGCGGGGCACGGGCGCCAGACCCCCGGGTGGTAACAGTACCCCCCCTCCATGCCCCCCCGGACGGAACCCGGCCAGAAACCTGCGCAGGAGGCGCGGGCATTGACGTCCGCCTCGGGTACCCAGGACCGTTCCTCGGGACCAAACCCCTTCCAGTCGACCAAATTAAACGACCCATCCCATGTCCAGAATAGCACTGATCTCGAACACGTCGGAAGCCGTGACCGGTGGTGGATGCGAGTCCGGATCCGGGAAGTAGCGGTTGAGGACCAGAGGCTTGAGGAGAGAACGGTGGAAAGAGTTATGGATACGCAGCGACGGAGGCAATCGTAGCTGGTAGCACACCTCATCAGTCTCCGGACCACAGCAAAGGGACCGATATAACGCGGACCGAGCTTGTAGGAAGGCATCTTGAGGGTACGTACTTGGAGGAGAGCCATACCTTGTCTCCGGGGTTGAACAGGGGTGAGTCCAGACGGCGTTTGTCGGCATGACCCTTCATCCGCTGGGAAGCCCTCTCCAGGGCTGTACGGGTCGTCTCCCAGATCTTGGTAAAGTCTCGAGCCAGCGTGTTCGCAGCTGGATTCGGAGTTGCGTCCGCCACGGGACGTGGGACCCTAGGATGGTGTCCGTAGACTATAAAGAAAGGGGTGTTACGGGAGGACTCACCAACGTGGTTATTATAGGAAAACTCGGCCCAGGGAAGCAGGGAGGACCAGTCGTCATGGTGGGCGTTGACGAAGTGTCGCAGGTACCCGGTACAACACTTGATTTACCTGTTCGACCTGCCCATTGGACTGTGGATGATAAGCTGAAGAGAAGTCGAGGGTGACATCGAACTTCTTGCAGAGAGAACGCCAGAACCTGGAGACAAACTGCACACCCCTGTCGGAGACAATGTTAGAGGGAAGACCATGCAGACGGAGAACATGAGACATGAACAGTTCAGCCAACCTGGGAGCAGACGGAAGACCGGGCAGGGGAATGAAATGAGCCATCTTAGAGAATCGGTCAACCACGACCCATACCACAGTGTTGCCGGAGGAGACAGGAAGGTCGGTGACGAAGTCCATGGTGATGTGCCTCCACGGTTCCGAGGGCACCGGTAAGGGTAGAAGGAGCCCGACGGGCCTTTGCTTGGGCGTTTTGTTCCGAGCGCAAGAAGGACAGGCGGAGACATAGTCGGAGATGTCCCGACGCATCTGCGGCCACCAGTAGTACCGCTAAATCAGGAGCTGGGTCTTTGTTACCCCCGCATGGCCTGCGAGTCTGGACGAATGACCCCAGCGAAGGACGTGCCTGCGATCAGCCTCGGGTACCAGCGTCTTATCTGGAGGCGGAAGGGACAGACGGAGTGGTGCCACCATGCAGATGTTGGATGGATCGATGATGGATCGGGGCTTCTCCTCTTGGTCCTCTACGAGGAAGGACCGGGATAGGGCATCCGCCTTGATGTTCTTGCCTGCTGGGCGAAAATGGAGTTGGAAATCAAAGCGGGCGAAAAACAGTGACCATCGAGCCTGTCGGGGATTGAGTCTCTGTGCCGACTGTACGTATGCCAGGTTCTTGTGATCGGTGTAGATCACCACGGGATGTACCGCGCTCTCCAGGAGGTATCGCCACTCCTCCAGCGCCATTTTGACGGCCAGCAGCTCCCGATCCCCTATGGAGTAGTTCCGCTCTGAGGAGGAAAAGGCTTTGGAGAAAAAGCCGCATGTCACCATAGACCCTGTGGAGGACTTCTGGGAGGACGGCTCCGGCTCCGGAGGAGGATGCTTCCACCTCCAGAAAGAATTGTTTATCCTCCACCGGCCGGTGGAGAACTGGAGCCGAGGAAAAGGCACTCTTGAGTGTCATGAAGGCGGTCTCGGCCTCAGGGGTCCAAGCCTTAGCAGTCGTCCCCTTCCGGGTCAGTGCGGTAAGAGGCTTGACCACATCGGAGAAATGTGGGATGAACTGCCGATAATAGTTGGCGAAACCAAGGAACCTCTGGATGGCCTTGAGTCCCACGGGTCGAGGCCACGAGAGGATTGCGGAATGCTTCTCCGGGTCCATCTCCAGACTGACGTCGGAGATAACGTAGCCCAGAAAGGGCAAAGATGTCCGTTCGAACAAGCATTTCTCGTATTTGGCATATAACTGGTTCTCCTGTAACCGGAGTAGGACCCGTCGGACATCTCGCCTGTGAGTGGGAAGGTCCGGAGAAAACACCAGAATGTCATCCAGGTAGACCACGACACACACGTACAGGAGGTCCCGGAAGACATCATTCACGAATTCCTGGAAGACATCAGGGGCGTTACTGAGACCGAACGGCATTACCTTATATTCGTAGTGCCCGTCCCGGGTGTTGAAGGCGGTCTTCCATTCGTCTCCTGCTCGTATCCGGACCAGGTTATATGCCCCTCGGAGGTCCAGCTTCGTGAAGACCCGGGATCCACGTAACCGGTCGAAAAGCTCCGGTATGAGGGGAAGCGGGTATCTATTCTTCACGGTGATGGCGTTGAGACCCCGATAGTCTATGCACGGTCGTAAGGAGCCGTCCTTCTTTACGAAGAAGAACCCTGCCCCTGCGGGCGAGGAGGACTTCTGTATGAAACCCCGCGCCAGGCTGTCCCTTATGTAGTCAGACATTGCCTGGGTCTCGGCAGGGTTTAACGGGTAGATACGGCCTTTCGGGAGTAGAGCCCCAGGCACCAGGTCAATAGGACAGTCATAAGGTCTGTGCGGGGGTAACGTCTCGGCCTCCTTGTCGAAGCCGTCGGCATACGACCAATAGGCCAAGGGCAGCCCGGGTAGCGATGCCGGTGATGGTGGCAACCGGACCGGGGACACGGGAAGAAGGCATCGACTATGACAAGCCTGCCCACCGCAGACCTCACCTGTTCGCCATTCCAGAACCGGCTCATGCATGCGGAGCCCTGGAAGACCGAGCATAAACGAGGAATAGAAAAAGGTGTAGAATCCGTGCCACAAAATTCCTTTTAATTTTCAAAAGTTTTAAAAATCACACATGCTCCAGAGGAGCTCCTGGACGCGTTTCGTGGTCTAGCCACTTAATCGTCAGTAGTCAATAGTTGCTACTGGTGGTTGCCAAGCACTTTCGGTTTGCCTGGGAGTCCTGGGAATATTAGGTGTTGGAGCTAGTCCTTTTTTTGATTTATAAACGGAGGAGACAGGGTCGGCAGGACATAGAAAGTGAGGCGTTCCGTGTGCAGAGCTCCGACTTGTATCTCTACCACTCCGGTGACACCCGTCACTGCGTCCTGTAGGGGTCTCCCATCGACCGAGATGATGACACGGGGATGCTGCAGGGGGTATATGGGAATACCGTAGCGCTGCGCCGCCTCTTGTTGCACGAAATTACTTGCAGAACCGGAATCCAGGTGAGCCACCTCCGAATGACGTTTGTCTCCGACCTTAAGCAGGATGGCAATAGTGAGAGGGTGAGAGGAATCGTTCTTCGTTAGGTTGGTCTCTCTTACCTGTCCAAGACGAAGGTTCTCCGGCCGCTTGGGGCATTGGCGACGAAAGTGGTCAGATCCTCCGCAGTACAGGCATAGACCCCGGGTGATCCTCTCCTCCCTCATCTGGATCCGGGAGCGGACGTGATCTACCTGCAAGGCCTCCTGACCTGCCGGAGGCGCTGTGGGTACCGGAAGAAGGGGTCGCTGGAAAGTGGGAGCCAAGTGAAGGGGTCTTCTCTCCTGCGTCCTCTCCTGCGTTTTCTCCTGGGACCGCTCCTGAAGACGACGGTCAATTCGGACAGCAAGGGCGATGTACTCCTCCAGGGAGCTGGGCAGGTCCCGAACCGCCAGTTCATCTTTGATCCGGCTCGACAACCCCCGGCGAAGACACCAACTAAAGGCTCATCCGCCCAGCGGAGTTCGGAAGCCAGGGTATGGAACCGGATGGCATACTGCCCAACAGACAGGTTACCTTGGTGTAAGTTGAAGAGTGCCTCGGTGGCAGAGGCCACCCGACCCGGCTCATCAAAGGTCCTACGAAATTTGTCCAGGACGCCCGGAGGTTGGACACGATGGGATCCTCCCTCTCCAATACCGGGTTGAACCACGCCAGTGCTTCTCCCTCGAGATGCGAAGCCAGAAACGCCACTCTTGCCTCATCCGTCGGGAATTGGTGGGTAGCAACCGGAAGTGGAGTTGGCACTGGTTAATAAACCCCCGCATGCTTTCGGATCCCTTGCATACCTGGTGGGCTGGCATAAGCGTGGAGAAGACACGGCTCCGGCCGGAGCTCCTGCAGGTAGCACGGGGACGGAACCTGGACTTCCAGTCCCTCTCTGTAGGCTGGTAAAGCCGATCATCCACGGAGGCCATATGGGATAGCATCCGAGTCTGTATCCCTCTCTGGTGGTCCAACTCCTGGTGGAGACCCAAGATCTGAGAAGAAGAGCGGGATCAGTAGTGGAGAGTGCCCCTAGGCGGGCCTCCAGAGACTAGATAAATCCCACGACCTGGTCGTGACTCTGGCGGAGTCCGGCCAGCTCTCTTTGGGCATCAAACCTGGTATCAGCGGGGTCCATGGCCAGGGCAAGATCTGTCACGTCCTACTGACGGACCCCACACGTGGACCCACTGGACCGCGTAGAGCGGATGCTGATACCGGGTGATAGAGAGGCGGACCAGTACAGTAGAGTCAACAGGTTTATTTGAACAACAACAACAAAACAAGCACCCACGCCCCAGGGGAGAGCCACAAGGTCGCAGCACCGGAATACCACCGAAGGAGGCCCCAGAGCGCTTAACCCCTATACAGGGATACCACCGGTACCAACCTAGGGGGGACCAATGAAGCGGACACGAGTGTTAAGCCGACCCCAGGCGACGTGGTAACAAAACAGCAACCGGGTATAAAATAGGACACGGGGAACCGGGAACACGGAGAATCTGGAGCAGGACTGGAGACAGCGCTTCAGCAGGGAAGAGGTCCGGGAAGCAGGCCTAGACTACTGGAGTCACGAGGAGCCGGCACGGGAGGAATCTGCGGGAAGGAACACAGAGTAATCAGATATTAAGCCAAATAAGGAACAACCTGACCAGACCAGGATTAGCAAGTTCACTACATAGAAATTGCCCTGGCAAAGAGTAAGAGGAAACAGGAAGCTTATATCACAGCAGGGTACTCCTGATTGGCAGAACACAGAGACATGGTGATTGGCTGAGGGGAGGAGCAAGCTCCCTGCAGTTCTCCAGCAGATACTGATTTGGAGATGGATTGTCATAGCTCAAGCAGCGGCCCCGGAATTGAGATGAGCAGCGCTGCTCAAGCAGAGGGTGCTGGACCCCTGCGGCTGGGGACAGGTGCGCGCACCCGGGGAGCATACGGTAAGGAAGACGCTATCCGACTGACCCGCGGACGGCGGCTGCCAGCGCCCCGGAGACATCGGCGGACGGTCGACACCCGGATCCTTGAAGCCGGACAGGGGCGGTAGGAGCCGAGGGAGTAAAGGCAGCAGGCTGCGGGGCACGGGCGGCAGACCCCCGGTTGGTAACAGCAGTCCTGCACAATGTATAGGATTCACATAGGACGCTGTTCACACAGGTTACTGCAATGTGCCCAGCCTCTTAAGAGCCGTAGGTACGGGTTGGTCGAATCCTGTTCGTGATGCCAGAAAAAGGCTTATGACTCGCCCAGGGTATGGGGACTCAGGTGTCTGGGTCTCTGCTGCTGTTGGGGTTGTCACTGGTGGCCTGCCCAGACCCGTGACCCTTGTGGTCTGCTTTTGAAAACGGGCAGTTGAAATAGGAGGAATACAGTCTATAAAGTTTATCGTGATGCCACCCACAGCTTCTGGTGATTGAGCACCAGCACCGCTTCAGACGTCCGGAGGGTGGTGGTATAGCGGCCAAGATGGTACAGCTCCCTGCAGGTGGAGCTGGCCCTCTGGGCAGGGATGCGCTGGTGGTAATGGAGGTGCTGAGGATGAAAGTGAGCAGGGCATGATATAGCAGAGAAACAGATACATGGAGACTCAGTCACTCTACCCAGGTACTTTACTGGAACAATGCAGATGGTGGTGCAAATCACAGTGGCAAAACAGTCTTTATCCGGCCGGGTAGTCACAGTGGGCTGCAATGTCTCTGGAAGTCTCCCGTGGTATGGGGGATGAACTCCCTGACCGTCTTCGGAACCGGTACTCCGGTAAACTGGACCAGGGTTCCCTCCCTGAGTATGGATGCTCGGGGGTCCCCTCTTTCAGTCTGGGCTGCCTGTTCTCTCTCTCCAGGCCTCCTCCCTGGAAGTCTCCTTTTCTCACTCGGAAGCTCCCTGTTCTCCGTCTTTCCTCAGTGCCGACTAAAACTCACTGTGTGTCCTACCTCCTCCCCTACCTCCCCCACAGGGTACGGGCCCAAAGCCATCTATTCTAGGTGGGTGTGTGGGAGTGCTAGGATGGCAGCCTCCCAGAGACATCTGCCTTCCCACTATGACAGGGGTTACCGCATACTCATTTATGGGTGCAGTATCCAATTGTGATGCCTGACCAGGTGGGTGCCACACATGGCTGCGTTGATGCACCATGCGTACGACACACAGCACATGCCCAAGAAATGATTCTCAGTCCTTCCAAAGCCCTCCCAAATCCCAGCTGTATAATAAGGGGTTTGGACATGGGAAGTTCAAGACTCTGGATCTCAAGACATTGGATCTCTACACGCTGGATCTCTACATGCTGGATGTCTAGACGTGATAAGTGTTCAAACTTTGCAATGATTTATGTTTATTTTTTTTTATTGTAGGTTTTGTTTTTCTATTTTTTTTCCTTTTATTTCTATTTCTAACTTTTATTTTTTATTAGTCTTTTTTTTCTTCTTTTTTTTCTTCATTTTTAATGTTTTTTTTCTGTTTTTCTGTGTGTTGTTCTATCTCAATCCATCCAGTTTTTTCTTTTTCTTTAACATAATGCAGCCTGTACTCTGCACTGCGTTGTGTACTGTGGATCTCTGTATGCAATGTTGGTTTTGCCTTTTGTATCTCCATGCAGCCTGTACTCTGTCATGCACTACATTGTGTACTGTGGGTCTCTCTATGCAATGTTGTCTTTGCTTTTTGTATCTCATTGCAGCCTGTACTCTGTGTCATGCACTGCATTGTGTACTGTGGGTCTCTCTATACAATGTTGTCTTTACTTTTTCTATGTCATTGCAGCCTGTACTCTGTGTCATGCACTGCATTGTGTACTGTGGGTCTCTCTATACAATGTTGTCTTTTCTTTTGTATCTCATTGCGCCTGTACTCTGTGTCTTTGCACTGCATTGTGTACTGTGTTTCTCCTATGCAATGTTGTATTTCTTTTTCTATGTCATTGCAGCCTGTACTCTGTGTCATGCACTACATTGTGTACTATGGGTCTCTCTATACAATGTTGTCTTTTCTTTTTGTATCTCATTGCAGCCTGTACTCTGTGTCATGCACTGCACTGTGTACTGTGGGCCTCTCTATGCAATGTTGTCTTTGCTTTTTGTATCTCATTGTAGTGTGTACGCTGTGATATGCCCTGCATTGTGTACTGTGGGTCTCTCTATGCAATGTTGTATTTTCTTTTTCTTTCTCATTGCAGTCTGTACTCTGTCATGCACTGCATTGTGTACTGTGGGTCTCTCTATGCAATGTTGTATTTTCTTTTTCTTTCTCATTGCAGTCTGTACTCTGTCATGCACTGCATTGTGTACTGTGGGTCTCTCTAAGCAATGTTGTCTTTGCTTTTTCAATCTCATTGCAGCCTGTACTCTGTGTTATTGCACTGCAGTGTGTACAGTTGGTGTGCATGCGTTGTCTTATGCATTCATTACTGTTTTGCCTTTTAGTGTCCGTGACTGACTTGCAAGGTCTCACAATCGCTCCACTATGAGACTGTCAATTGTCATTCTTTTGAAAGAAGGGTGATCTTCTGCAACACTAGACACTTAATGTGCACATAGATGAGTGCAATAAGTGGCCGCACGGCCCAGCTAATACAAGTATAATGAAAATGGGTTATAGCAATCACTGCTCTAGATATAATGTAAAATGGAAGACTTAGCTCAGGGGTTGTAAGCATCAGCCTCTTGGCAATAGTAATCACAGGTAAGCAAAGAATACCTTTGTCGCCCAGAAACCCTGGCTTTGCAACCACAGAGATCTTGATAATATTGCACAGGGGTTACAATGATGAACACCTGCACAATACTACTGAGGTACCCACAGCTCAGTTGTTGGTGTATGCAAGAGGTGGACATTGGGTTTCTATTATTACTATTGGCCAGGGTTGTAAGCATCAGCCTCTTGGCAATAGTAATGATAGTGTAGACATACGGTGACATTGGTACCTAACAGCTGAATTAACAAACCAACAGAATGTAAACTCTCTTTCTATTACACTCTCAGATGAACTAAACTATGCCTTTGTTGTCATTGTTCTAACAGTTTTATTTCATGGAAGTAAACGTACTTCACTCTAATAGTTTTGATCCTTAGGAAGGTAAAAAAAAGCCAAGGTTCATAAATAGCCAATTGGATTAAAAAAAAGTCATTCCTGGACTGAGGAATTGCAGTCCGATACATATCCTGGATCAAAAAATAGGTCAAATAGAATGGGGTGTGAGACAGTGAGGGGGATCATAGGCAGGGGCCGCTATGTGTCCCCCAGAATGTGCACTGTCACGTATTGAACCCGGTATGGAAGGTAGGATAGAGGGATGCTCCACTCCAGGCCGGGTCTTGTAGGTTTTCCCCGGAGGGAGACACGGGGTTTAAAAGCTAGGTTAGGAGGGGTTCTCTGTGGAGAGCTTCAGCCTGAGCTGAGGCAGAAGAGGCTCCTGAATGGTAAGGTCAGGGCTGTGAAAGGCTGTGTGCTATTACAATGCAGCCTAACCCGTGAGCCCAGTGCGACCTAGACCGGAGAGAACTTCTAATCTGAAGGGATCGTGTTACTGAACAGTGGATGTATGCATTGTACCCGGCTGGGTCCCAGACCCTGCGGCTTGTGCCACTTCTGTGCCTCATGAATAAATCCGGGTACTGTATGAACTGATACCGGGCTCACTGCCGTTTGTCTTGCAATCCTGGCGCTACCTCACAGGGGGATGAAGGGTTATGAAACTTTTAAGTACAACAATAGTAACTTGAATTTACAAAACATAACTCTATCAGGATTCACTATGACAATATTGAATATAGCTGAACAATTAATCACATAGTGTCTACAGTCCCTGACAAAAGTTATGTCGCTTATCCATGTTATGTAAATAAAAGTTTATAACCTGACGTTAAATTCATCCATTGGTTGTATAAATTACTCTTTAGAAAGCTGAAACCCTCCCAAATATGGTTTAGGTTAAGAAAATAAGTTGGCATCAATGCTGAAATATTGATCATTCAATGAACACAGAATAGTCAGATTTTGGGAAGACAAAAGTTTTGTCGCCTGGTCTTATAATGCACCCAATCCTAGTTTACATCCTCACCTGTGCTCCGTAAATGATCGGTTAATTAGTGGGTGTGTATAAAAAGAAACCAGCACCCCAGACCTTCACTTGAACTGCAACTTGAGCTCTGACAACATGCCAAAAATCCACCCTGCGACCAAAGCCTTAATTATCAAGAGGCTGAAGACCAGATCCACTGCAGACATAGCTGGCACCTTTTAATGTGTCTCAGCGTCAAGTACAAAGAATTAAAAAAAGATTTGAAGAGACTGGAGATGTGTTTCACAAGCCCAGGTCCGGCAGACCCTGCACGACAACTGCTCAGGAGGAACATTTGTTGGTTAGAAAATCCAAAGCAAGCCCCTCTTCCACTTCATTAGAGTCCAACAGGCCTGGTTACCTCAAGTCCCTGCGTCAACTAGAAAAATTTGTAGGATTCTGTCTCAAAATGGCCTCCATGGTCGTTCAGTGCCAAGAAGCCAGCAAGAAACAAAAGGCAAATAAAAACCTGCTGGCATTTGCAAAGTCCCACAGCCTGCTAAACAGATGGACGCTGGAAAAGTGGCAGTAGGTGGATTTCTCTGATGAATCTTCAGTAGAATTACACACAGCCGCCACAAATACTGCAGGAGACCTACTGGAGCCCGTATGGATCCAAATTTGGTGGTGGAAAGATCATGATGTGGGGTTACATTCAGTATGGGGATGTGCGAAACATTTGCAAGGTGCAAGGCAATATCAATAGCCTAAAATATCAAGAAGTATTAGCTACCTCTTACATTCCAAATCATAAAAGAGGTCAAATTCTGCAGCAGATGGTGCTCCATCTCATACATCCATCTCTACAACTAACTTCCTCCAGGTAAAAAATATCAAGGTAGCTCAAGGACTAGCCAGCCCAGTCACCAGACATGAAATCATTGAGCATGTTTGGGGTAGGATGAAAAAGAAGCTTGGAAGACAAAACCAAAGAATCTAGATGAACTCTGGGAGGCATGTAAGACTGCATTCTTTGCTATTCCTGATGACTTCATTAATAAATTGCATGAATTATTGTTGAACCGCATGGATGCAGTCCTTAACCTCATAGAAGTCAAACAAAATATTAAATATGACTCTAATAGCACCACAACTTCATTCACCAATGTTATGCAATATATATTTGTATTTTTAATTATTTTTTGAATATCACATTACTTTGTAAAGCGCTGCGGAATATGTTGGCGCTATATAAATAAAGATTTATTATTATTATTATTATACTTTCTGTGGGCGACAAAACTTTTGTCTTGCCAAAATCTGACCATTCTGTGATCATTAAATGATCAGTATTTCAGCATTGATGCCAATTTATTTTCTTAACCTAAACCATATTTGGAGGGTTTCAGCTTTCAGAAGAGTAATTTATAAAACCAATGGATGAATTTAACATCAGGTTATAAGCTTTTATTTACATAACATGGATAAACGTCATAACTTTTGTCAGGGACTGTACAAACATTACTATTACAAAATTGGAGAAGAGATAGGAAGTGGAATACCAGACCCAAAGCTTTATTACTCCACAAACACAAAAGGGAATACACTGATCAAATTAAAGTATTATACATATAGAATGGTGCTGAAAGAAGAAGTGGAATTGCAGGCCCAAAGCTTTATTAATCCACCAAAAGGAACGGAATACACTAATACACTTCAAAACACCTCAAGTATTGTGGTATTCTACCAAAAACATTAATGTAACAAAATTAGGTATTTTGAAGTCGAATTGCATGACCGAAGCTTAATTACACTGCAAACACAAAAATTATGATTTATCAACTTCAACAAATTAACTATTTACAAAAACAGTAATAAAACTTTGTGGATAGCTGGGTTAGGCTAGGGCCACACACACTTACCATGTCCCCCATGTTAAACGGATCCAGTTACTGCAGAGCCCAGCCCGCAGTAACGGCCAGCGTTAACATCGGGGGCTGCCTGCGAACGCTGCTCCATGGTAACCGATGTTTACCATGGTTGCAGCCACACAGGAAGCCCCAGGAACTGTGCTTTAGCCGAGCGCACAGGAAAACATTGTCAGCAAACCAAAGGCTCACTCCACAGTCCATCATGCTCTTGTCAGTCAGTAATTGTAAATCCTTTTTGTCCCAATTCAAGTCACGACTAGAGTATGGTTTGCAGAGGTAGCCACACATTTGAAACGCCTCGTCCCCAACCACAACAAATGGCATTGGTGGTCTTTCAGTGTTCAGCAGGGGTCGTGGCGGTGGAAAGTTGAAATTATTCCCATACAAACGTTGGCCCATGTCTGAGTGTTTGAAATTCTGCAAGTCATTTCCTCGCCCAAATAAGCCAACGTCCACAGCGACAAATCGACAGTTAGCGTCCACAATCACCATCAAAACTATCGAAAAGTATTTTGTGTAGTTGAAATACCCGGATTCGCTTCCAGCAGGTTTCAGGATCCAGACTATGTTTGCTGTCCACGGCCCCAAACAGTTCAGAAATTGACAAATCTCCTGCAGCGTTGTCCAGCCAGAGTTGAGTTGTGGGATGGGGGAGGAATTTTTTCGAAGATCTTCACAGATTGCACGGCAGGTCTCTTCAACAATCCCAGACAGCGTTGACAATCCAATCCGAAACTGAAAATGCAGAGATGATAACATCTCTCCGGTCGCCAGGAATCTGACAAACAGAAAAGGAAAAGAAAGTAAATTAATTTGTTTTGTAACAATTACATCATAATGACATGTGTTGACATGTGTTTGATTTTAAAAATAAACGTACCACAAGCTTACCCACAGCCGTTCCTCCGCAGGAATTGCGTCGACGTAGCTGTGTGTCCTGCCTGTTGATCGATCCTTGGAAACGTCGCAGCAACTCATCGAAGCTCTCTTCGGACATCCTGGTGTAATCAAAGGACTTCTGAGGGTTCTCACGAAGTTTGCTATACAATGAGTGGTAAGCTCGCGGCTCTCTCGCATTTCCACCATCCTTTCCTTCTGCAATCTTCTTCACATGTCACAGCGAAGGAAAATGCCATTTTCAACGATAAATCCAGGTTATGATAGACGAGGTCTAGGTCCATTTATGATGTCAAGGTCCATCTTGCAGCAAAGAAGAGGATTTCCTCTGTGCAGGATCTAATTATAAATTTCCTTTCAGAAACGCCCTTTGGGCTTGGCTTGTCTGGAAAATCCAAGAAAACACTCCTGGCTGTATTGAACTCATGCGCAATAAAAACGCAAACACATGCACAAACGCATACAAACGCCTGCATGCGCTGTGGTTTTTGAATGTCTTGTGTATGCTCATCCAGATAAAAAACGCTGCATATGCATGGGTTTCCACATGCGCAGCATACGCAGTGTTCAAAAATGCAAATGTGAAAGTATCCTGAGTTTTACTAACTGCCTTACCTATTGTCATCTATTTTTAAATAGTGAAATAAATGTGATGTTTTAAACACCATAGATATTCATGCATCTTTCTACCTGAGTACGCTGCATCATTTAAGTCTCTGTAGTTCATCCAGTGTGATCTGTGCGCCCAGAGGGATTCGGTATCAATGAAGAGAAGTTGGGCTGACAACCTTTGTTTTTTCATATAATATGGAATCAGCTCATACATTCTAGCAGGTAGATCCTAGAATGTATGGGCTGGTTTCAGATTACTACAACAGTCATTCACAGATGCCCATTGTCCGTGACTAGAGATTAGCGGTGTTCGATTCGAAATGTTCGCCAATCTCAAATTCGAGCTGTTTTGGGCGGTGTTCGAGGCATTTCGACGAATTAGAACATTTAGCTTGAAATTCGGCAGTTTGAGGTTATGTTCGATAACGCTTCGATCACCAAAAGCTTAACCCCAACACTAACCCTAACTCTAACCATGTTAGGCTGGGTTCACATTGGCGTTCCCCTCTGCAGCGTTCTGTGGAGGGGAAGCGCCATAGGGGCTTCTGCTGGCTGCGCACACATCTTTATAATGGGAGCACACGGTCATGCGCAGTCAAGCGCAGCACCGTGCGCTCTCATTATAAAGATAGGGGCTTCTGCTGGCTGCGTACACATGGCGCTTCCCCTCCGCAGAACGCTGCGGAGGGGAACGCCAATGTGAACCCAGCCTTAATGAATGTGAATATCCAGTTTCTAGGTATAGTGTGCAGGGGGGGGGGGAGGGGTTGTACCAGTGCGGCAGAAATAATAGCGATCTCCATTTTTTTTTCTCCAAACTGCAGATACAGTGGGGCGTTGCAGCTGTCAGCCAATCACATACACACAGCAAAGTGCATTTTTTGCACACAAGCAAAGTTAGGCATCATTGGCTGTGTAAGTCACATGTCCCAGCCCTATAAGACCCAGCCATTTTCCCCATCGCCACCATTTGCTCATTGCTGTAGCTCTATGTCAGACGGCACTGCTGCTGGTGGGCGATATAGAGTGAAATCAAGCAATTGTGTTCTGATTCAGCTAGTGAGGTAGATAGATAGGTTTAGGGAGTAGGGACTGGAGGGAGGGTGCGAATTTTTGAGGGCTGCTTCATAGGAGTAGTGATTAGGGACTAGGGACTAGTAGTCTAGCAGCCCTTTTTCAGGTGTACTTCATAGAAGAAGGGACTAGTTTTAATTTCAGCCCTTTTTAGGGCAAGATTAGAGCAGTCCCTATTAGTTTTTGCCAGACAGAAGTGTGCCAGTGCTGTGCACGTGTTTTTCACAGCATCTGGCCACATCTAGCTCTGGGAGTCCTTTAGGGCAGGTAGTGTAGCACTGCTGTGAAGAAAGCTACACCACCTGTGTTAAGTAGGCATTTTTTGGCTGCAGCTAGTCCAGGCAATTTGTTTGGACTAGTACTGTAGCAGTGTCACTTACACAGTGGTGTAGCCCACTTGTGAAAGAAGCTACACTGCTTGTGTAGTTGGTACTAATTTTTACCTGCACCTTGCCCAGGTCTCACTTCGGGTCAAGTAGCAGTGCCACAAAAAGAAGTAGTGTAGGCCACTTCTAATACAAACAACTACACTGCCTGTGTAGTTAGTTACTTCTAATTTTTACCTGCACCTTGCCCAGGTCTCACTTTGGGTCAAGTAGCAGTGCCACACTAAAAGAAGCAGTGTAGGCCACTTCCTAATACAAACAACTCACCGCCTGTGTAGTTTGTTACTTCTAATTTTTAACTGCACCTTGCCCAGGTTTCACTTCGGGTCAAGTAGCAGTGTTGGTTCAGTCACTTCTGCTTGATTTACATCCAGCTTTTTGTTGTCCAACAACTGTACAGTTGCAAATTTTGTCCCATACAAAATGAGTGGCAAAAGGCCTGCTGCTGGTGGGAATAGGAGTAGGCGTGGTGGAAAGGGAAAAAGGTTTGTGTCCGAGGGGTAGATGCTAAATCTACATTAACATCTACTGAAGTAAGACAATCTTCCAGCCAAAGAAGATGTCTACTTCTTCCCGTGGAGATTCTGATATGATCCCTTTCGTACGGACACGACTTAGACGACGATCAATACCAATTCTTGATCAGGCACAAAACGAGCAGACGCTTGAATGGATAGCAAGCGCTTCAGCAAGTGGCTCTCCTCCACCTCAACTTCTACATCACAAATACACCAGTCCTCAGAGGTGTCACCCCAATCCCACTTGCTTCCGCACAGCTCCCAAGTCTCCAGCCACCCATCTGAGTATGGGATAAGACAGATGATTGAGTATGCATCGCTCTTCACTTATACTATAGCCTGGGAATCAGTGGTCTGCTCCAAAGCTTTTGTGAGTCAAGACGAGGAAATTATCTGCACGGATGCCCAGAAGCTTTCGGAGTCGGATCCAGGCCCAGATAAAGAAGGGTCTGAGCAAGCATAATGTAGACTCTCATTCATAAACTGTGAACTGCACCTTGGAGATCTTGTGAGCCCCTCTGCATACGACTCCTCCTGTACTTGATCCCCCTCCTCTACTGCCACCACCTGACTCTGAATACTGTTTAAAGTGTGCTCCAGTATGTAAATGACGGGAATAGTCATGCTGATAATGGCATCATCATCACTAAACATCTTCGTCGACATTTCAATACTGTACAGAATGGTGCATAGGTCATTCATTTCAGACCACTCCAGCTGTGTGATTTGCCCCAGCTCTGGATCTCGTAGGCCCAGGTTATACGTCATGACTTATTACACCAGGGCTTGTCGATGCTGCCACAGTTGCTGCAACATGTGTAGAGTTGAATTCCATCGTGTCGGCACATCACATTTCAGCCAGTAAACTGGCAGGCCGAACGACTTCTGTAGAGATGCAAGGCGTTGGGCTGCGGGATGTGAACGGCAGAAGTGAGCACACAGCGACCGTGCCCTCTGCTGAAGACCATCTAGGCCCGGATAGTGGAGACTCTTGTTGTAGTCCCCTAAATGTGATACAATGCTCAGCATGTGCACGAGGCCTTACAGATGCTGAGGTAAAAAACACGAAATACTCATTGCCTGCACGAGGCCTTCCAGATACTGCAGTAAAAACCGCACCAAATACTCATCGCCTGCACAAGGCCTTATAGATGCTGAAGTAAAACTCACCAAATACTTATCTTCTGGATGTGGCCTTAAGGTACCTTTACACGCCGCCACACCCGCCACAGGAGGTAGCAACAGGCAGGAAACGCACGTGCACGTTTTTAACGGAGGATACCAATCGCCGATGCTGCATATACACGCTGCCACAACGTGCTCCACTGAAAGTATTTGTGTTCCCCGGAAGTAACATAGTAACATAGTTTTTTAAGGTTGAAGGAAGACTAAGTTCATCTAGTTCAACCCATAGCCTAACATGTTGATCCAGAGGAAGGCAAAAAAAAAACATGTGTCGACGGGTGCCGCTGCTTACTGCCTGTGGAATACCTTCCCTGGTTTACACACCGCTACCACAAAGGAATATGGGCGTACATATTTCGCACCACAAGTACATAGGCGTGCCATAGTTTGTGTGATGTACAGTGATTGGACAACGCAATAGCATCATGATTGGTCAGCCTACGCAGGAAGGCTGGCTAATACATGACGCCATTGCAATTGTGGACTGTGAATGGATAGCTCTTTTAAATATGGTGCCCTGTGAAGGGACAACCAATCGTAACGCAGGAGCCTCCACCAATGATCGCTGATGGGCACGTGGTATCCATGACGCCGTGGCACGCCCCTGGGATTTCGTAGGCCACACAAATACCTTGCCTGTGCCCCAATTACACGCCACCACCATAAGAAATGTGCCTTCCTGTTTTTGAGCACGGCTCAGACTGGTATCTGAAGGAACTGCGGGACACAGGAAGGAATTTCCCGATTTACACGGCGCCATTTCGTAGTGATTTCATGGCAACAGGCACAATTGTCCCCGATGCCTGGCAGTTTCTTCCTTCCTGTGGCGGCGTGTAAAGGGGCCCTTACAGATACTGAAGTAAAACGCACCAAATAATCATCATCTGAACATGGGCTTACAGATACTGAAGTAAACGCACCAAATAATCATCATCTGAACATGGCCTTACAGATACTGAAGTAAAACTCACCAAGTACTCCTCGTCTGAACGGGGGCTTACAGATACTGAAGTAAAACTCACCAAGTTCTCCTCGTCTGAACATGGCCTTACAGATACTGAAGTAAAACTCACCAAGTACTCCTTGTCTGAACGTGGCCTTACCTATAGTGAGGAAAAACATCACCAAATACTCCTTGTCTGCATGATGCCTTACAAATACTGGAGTAAAAACGGATTTTAGAGGGGCATGACATGCCTATATCTGTGTCTCCTACTTTTACTCGTCCATCTCTTTTCTTCTCGCATTTGTATATGTACATGTCACTTTTCCATGTGTGTGTGTTGTGTGTTTTGAGTAGTTTGTCACCTTTTGGACACCTTACGAGGTGTTTTCTATGTGTTTGTATGTGTTTGTGTTTGCCTTCCATTGTTTTCAATGGTGTTCGACGTTGTTCGAGGAACATTCGACGAACATTCGACAAACACACATCAAATTCGATGAATCAAATCGAATTCGAACACCGGGGTGGTGGCTTATCTCTATCCGTGACAGCATCTGTGATAGTTAATGGGTGAGGGACCCAGCAGCCTAAATCGAAGTACTGTAAAAATAACAAAAAAAAAAAACTATGTAGTGCTTCGCTGTACACCATGTTCCAAATTATTATGCAAATTGGTTTTAAGTGTCATAGGGTTTTTGTTTTTTTATGAATGAAACCCATTGATGGTATTGTGTCTCAGGTTCTTTGGATCACTGAAATCAATCTCAGATAGCTGTGATAATTACTTTGGCAGGTGAGCCCAATGAAATGAAAACTGGATGTTTCACAATATTGAACAGGCCACAGTTTTCAAGTAACATGGGAAAGAAAAAGGATCTCTCTGCTGCCGAAAAGCAACAACTAGTGCAATGCCTTGGGCAAGGGATGAAAACATTAGATATTGCATGAAAACCTAAGCGTGATCATCGTACTGTGAAGAGATTTGTGGCGTGATTCTGAGCACAGATGTGTTCGTGCAGATAAAGGCAGAATGAGGAAAGTTTCTGCCAGGCAAGTTCATCGGATTAAGAGAGCAGCTGCTATAAAGGCCTTATAAACCAGCAAACAGATATTTGAAACTGCTGGTGCCTCTGGAGTCCCTCAAACCTCAAGGTGTAGGATCCTTCCAAAGGCTTGATGTGGTGCAGAAACCTACTATTCAGCCAGTTGAAGTATTAAGTCGCAGCTGGTGGATGAGGGCGCTGGTGAGAGCCAACCTGCTGCGGACGGCCGCTCCATCGAGCCTCTACCCTTCTGGTTATAAGGCAGATTTGTGCCTACGGTTGAGCTGCGGCCAAAACAATCCAACCCCTGTTTTCAATTACATATGAGTGGTGTTACGTTTATACCCTCAATAAAGTTTGGAAAAGATATCCCATGTGTCTACATTGCTCATTGCGCGGCTGGGAGAACCGGTGGGTGGGTCTCGGCAGTCACAGGAATGTTGACTTACTGTGTATAGTATAGCACAGTCCAGTAGTATTTAGTGTACACACTGATGTTGTAAATCGCCATCCTTAACTAACGTACATAGTTTCCTCTTTATTATGTATAGTGCTGTGCTTTATTAGCATCCCCTCTAGTTATGTATGGAACTTTCCCTTCCTATATAACGTGCTCTCTTGTTATGTATAGCACTGTCCCTTACATAGTGTATTCTTGTTATTTTTGTTATTCACAGCCCTCTCCATCTACTATGTCGTCCTCACTTTTTAGGTATATAATAACTGCTGATAGAGAAGTATGTGCCCAGACGTTCAGTCCATCAGCTCCTTCGTTAGAAGAGAAGCTTCACCATGTTCCATCAGCATCGTCATTTTATTTTATATCTAACAAGAGCGATACTATGAAATAAATACAGGGCGTTATAAATAACAAGACAATCCGATGTGTAAGGGACAGTGCTTTACATAAAAAAAGAGGGCACTATGTAGTATATATGTGTATATACATATATATGTAGCTTTGTCATGGTAAAAGTATAAAAGTAGGGGGGAGGAGCCCAGAGAAAATTTCTTTCACAGGGGTCCCAAGCTGCCATTGTTCACCCCTCTTTAACTGAATACGCATCCAGAATGGCCTAGCTTCAAAGAGATTAGACTATGGGAACAAATGATTAGACGGTACTTTTGGCTTGCACAATGTGTAATAAACTGCCTGGCATGTGGCATAGTGGAAAGCAATCATATAAACCCAACTCACTAATTAATTAAATTTTGAAAAAAAAAACAACTACTAAATAAATAAGAGTTTACAATAGCAGCTATTTCCATTAGTATGTATCAGAGAGCACAGCATTTGATCTTTGAGAACAATCCATATATATTATTTAGTACTAAAAGCTTTGTATTTATATCACTCGACTAGGAGTGCATTACCAGTATTTCAGTGGATGGAGTGTGCTATCTGCCTTGTTTGACGATTGCTCTTTAAAAAGATAACATTATTGACTGATTTAGAACCTACTGGCAAAAGTGCAGCATTTAATGAGTGCTTTCATGCCATGTTTTCTCTGTATCTGTTGTCAATCTATGGGAAAAGTAAGTATATATAAAACCTGTGACCTCAGTGAGCAGAGGTCGTGGGATTATATTGCTAATGAGAAATTTTTGAAAAAATGAAAATAATTCAATATTTAGGAGATTGTACAGACCTTCTCCTACTCTATCTGTGGGGCAAAGTCAGAATATTTAAAGGGTGTGTCTGGTGATGAAATATTGAAGGCCTTTACTTAGGCTGGCTTCACACTGCAGTTTTTCACTGATCAGTGTCCATCCAGTTTGTGTGCAAAAACCAGGAGAGGAACCAGGAGAGGAACTTGCAGAGAAAAACTATAATTGAAAGATTGACACCTGTTCTGAGTTTTGGAGTCACTCCTGGTTTTGGCACACAAACCTGATCGAACCTGATCAGGGAAAAAACTGCAGTGTGAAAGCAGCCTTAGGAAGGATTATCAATTTCAGATCAGTGATGATCACACACCTGGCACCTCCAGAAATTAGCTCATATATGCTTCGGCAGACGACAGATATAAACACCTCCACTGCTGACAAGAATGGCATAATAACTCCAGTTAACCCATTACTTGCCAAATTAGCAATTTTCCTTTTCGAAAATTGGTGTATGAAAGCTCTCTGGGTCGAAGAATATTCAATTAAAAATGACAATGACATGATTTCCTGTTTTGAAAACATTCATTTTTAAAACACAAGACAAAACATTGGACCTAATTATAAAATCTTAGTTGCTAGAAGCAAAAGATTAGGTGTCCCAAAAAAAGGACATTGGTAGATAATGGGTTAAATTGAAAAGGATATGTTCTGCAGTATTCTAGGAACAGCTCCCATTCAATTAATGAACTGCACAGTCTATACAAGTATTTGTCAAAAATAGATGTAAGGCCCGGTTCACATCACGATTTTGTGCCTGTCCGTGGGATCCGAGTTTGAAGGAGGATCCCACGGACAGACATGGATCCACACGGATCCCTGCACTTCGATGGCAAATAGCCATCCGATCCGTGTCTGTGCAGGATCCGTGTGGATCCTGTTCTCCCTGCTTCTTCTCTATCTGTCCCTGTCACTCCCTGTCTCTCCCTGTCTGTCCCTTCTTCTATCTAGGCTCTCCCTCTCCTCTATCTCCCCCCCCCTGTCCTCCCCCCTGTCCTCTCCCCTCCGGAATGTGTCTGCTGCAGGGCTGTGGCTGCTGCAGGGCTGTGACAGTGTCTTCTGGTGACTGAAGATCCTGTGGTGATGTCACAGAGCCGGTCACCTGACACATCAGGTGACAGGCTCTGTGACATCACGAGAGGTCCTTCAGCCACCAGAAGATCAGGAGACTGTCAGCCCTGCAGCAGCCGCTGGAAGATAAAGTATCCTCCGGGAGGATTTTCTTTTTCATTTACACATTCCGGAGGGGAGAGGACAGGGGAAAGAACGGGGGGGAGGATAGAGGAGAGCAGAGATAGAAGTGGGACAGGCAGGGACAGACAGGGAGTGACAGGGACAGACAGGGTTAATTATGTATTGAGCACTGCCTCTGGGCATGCTCAGTACATAAGCACGGAGCTGACATCGGATCAGAGTTAAACTCGAATCCGATGTCCATAGGCTCCTATACTATCGGGGCTCGGATCAGCTCTGATCCGAGCCTGTCCAATTTCATTCTCGGACACAAAACGCAGCAGGCTTCATTCTTGTGTCCGTGCTGAAATCGGACAGGATCGGATGGTGCCAAAATCGGATGGCAAAAGGCACACATCCGATCCGAGCCCCATAGGGATACATGAGATCCGATTTCGGACCCAAGTGTATCCGTTTTGAAACGGATACACTCGGATGCCTTGAAATGATGATGTGAAACTGACCTTAGTAGTAGGGATGAGTGGACACATGGAAATTCGGGTTCATTGGATTCAGTTAAACTGTGCTTAAAAGTTTGGTTTCATACCTGAAATTTACCCAAATGGGACCCCAAATCCGATAGATATCAATGGGGACCCTAATTTTTGTACTGTTAAATGGTCATAGTAAGGGCTAGGAAACCGCAAAAAGTGTGTAAGAGCAAGGCAATTGCCCTGCAGACAAATGTGGATAGGGAATTGGCTTAAATGAGTTTGGTCACCATAGTCATCATAGGAAGTATTTAAGTAGGAAGTCTGTTTTCAGAGTTTCCCCAAAGAGCCAAAATTTTGAGAGTGCCACAACAGAGCCAAAATTTTATGAGTGCTGCCAAATAGTCTGGTTTCACAATTCCCCTACAGAGCACACAGAACGTCTTTAAAATAACATAAAATAACAAATAATTTAAAAAATAATAATAATCTTCAGCCAGGAGGCAGAGGTCTAAGTGAAAAAGGAGGAAGAGGTAGCCAAATAGCTTTTTTTTTAAATTTTTTAAATTTTTTTATTTGGGGATACCACAAAACATTAGAATTTGCAAACAGAACAAACAAACTACAGTGGAGTATAAGGCTACGTTCACAGGGTGTGTTTTCACAGCGTTTTTTTGAGGATCCATAATTCCAGTGAAATGCAGTGACTTTGCGCGTCTCAGCCAAGTTAATGCATTTCCCAATTTAGCGTTCAGATGCTCTGTCTTTTTGAGCATCCATTTTCACTGGAAAGCGGATCCTCAAAAAGGATGAACATGTCAATTTTTTGGCGCTTGTGAGGATGTGCTTTTCCATTGACCCCACTGTTGAATGGGTTAAAAAAAAGTGGATCCTAAAAAGTGCACTGTGTGAATGGTGATGTTTTTTTTTTACAATAGCGCATCCGTTTTACAGATCCCCAAAAATATGCTGCAAAAACGCAGCATGTGAATATACCCTCACACTGGGTGGGTGAGGCTGGTATACTTCTCTAGCTAGTCAAAGGTATGGACATGACCTTTGGGATCCACGCCTGGTTCATTTTAATGAATGTGAGATTGTCCACGTTGGCTTTAGACAGGCAGATGCGCTGGTCTGTGATTACACCCCTTGCCATGCAAAACACATATTCCGACAGTTTACTTGCCGCAGGACAGGAAAGCACTTCCAAGGCGTATAGGGCAAGCTCAGGCCATGTGTCCAATTTGGAGACACAGAAGTTAAATGTGGCAGACCCATCACTCAGCACATGGAGGCAATTGGACACATACTATTGCACCATGTTGTTGATATGCTGCCTCCTGCTAATACAGACAGTATCAGATGGTTGTGCTGGACTTTCTGGCAAGCTGAGGACGTTTTTCCACATTTCACCCAACTGCGTTGGTGACTCCTTCATCCTTCTCTGCCTTTTGCTTCTACTTAGTTCCCCCTGCCAGTTGGGAATGCCATCAGCAGTACATTTACCAGCGTGTGGTTTTATTCCCACACTTTCTGATCATGCTCAGTGACGGAAGTAAGGATGGCACATTGTTCTTATAGCTGTAATACATCAGGGTGACCACCCAGTAATCAGTACTGGCAACTTGTCAGTTGTTGGACCGGAACTTTAGCATTTATTCGGTCATGTGTGCCAGGCTGCCCAGAAGCAACCACAATCTATCCTTGGGGGTGGTGTACTATCTGTATCCCCTCAGCTATGTTCCAGTGATGCTCGTGAGAAACTTTGGGTACCGCTCTGCTGTGAACAGAATTACTCTCATCAGGGTCAGCTCCAGGTTTTTGTGGGCCCCGGGCGAAACAGTCTCAGTGGGCCCCTTTAACACATACTATGATTCATGAATATAATATAGAAGTTGCAGACTGTGTATATGTAATATAGAGGCTCCTGGGTGGGCTGTATATATAATATAGAGGCTGTTCAGGGTTGTATATATAATATGGAGACTGCCGGGCTGTATATATAATATAGAGGTTGCGGGCTGTATATATTATTTAGAGGCTGTGCTGGGCTATATATACTATTTGGAAGCTGTGCTGGGCTGTATATATAATATGGAAGCTGTGCTGGACTATATATATTATTTGGATGATTTGCCGGGCTGTATATATCATTTGGAAGCTGTGGCAGCCCAGCAGCAGCCTCCAAATATGTATCCAGCCCAGTACAGCCTCCAAATAATATATATAGTCCAGCACAGCTTCCATATTATATATAAAACCCAGCACAGCTTCCAAATAGTACATATAGCCCAGCACAGCCTTCAAATAGTATATATAGCCCAGCACAGCTTCCATATTATATATTTCATGGACATGGATTAAAGTTGACTCAACCTCTGTCCTGTGTCCTTGTGTGTACCACATTGAGCATGGAGAAAAGAAAGCAGACCAAAGAACTGTCTGAGGACTTGAGAAACCAAATTGTGAGGAAACATAAGCAATCTCAAGGCTACAAGTCCATCTCCAAAGACCTGAATGTTCCTGTGTCTACCGTGCGCAGTGTCATCAAGAAGTTTAAAGCCTATGGCACTGTGGCTAACCTCCCTAGATGTGGACAGAAAAGAAAAACTGACGAGAGATTTTAACACAAGATTGTGCGGATGGTGGATAAAGAACCTCGACTAGCATCCAAACAAGTTCAAGCTGCCCTGCAGTCCGAGGGTACAACAGTGTCAACCTGTATTATCCGTCGGCGTCTGACTGAAAAGGGACTGTATGGTAGGATACCCAGGAAGACCCCACTTCTTACCCCGAGACATAAAAAAGCCAGGCTGGAGATTGCCAAAACTTACCTCAGAAAGCCTAAAACGTTTTGGAAGAATGTTCTCTGGTCAGATGATACAAAAGTAGAGCTTTTTGGGCAAAGGCATCAACATAGAGTTTACAGGAGAAAAAAAAAAAGGCATTCAAAGAAAAGAATACGGTCCCTACAGTCAAACATGGTGGAGGTTCCCTGATGTGTTGGGGTTGCTTTGCTGCCTCTGGAACTGGACTGCTTGACCGGGTGCATGGCATTATGAAGTCTGAAGACTACCAACAAATTTTGCAGCATAACATAGGGCCCAGTATGAGAAAGCTGTGTCTCCCTCAGAGGTCATGGGTCTTCCAGCAGGACAATGACCCAAAAAACACTTCAAAAAGCACTAGAAAATGGTTTGAGAGAAAGCACTGGAGACTTCTAAGGTGGCCAGCAATGAGTCCAGACCTGAATCCCATAGAACACCTGTGGAGAGATCTAAAAATGGCAGTTTGGAGAAGGCACCCTTCAAATATCAGGGACCTGGAGCAGTTTGCCAAAGAAGAATGGTCTAAAATGCCAGAGCATGAGTGAACAGCTCTGCAGAGCATTGTAAGAAACTCATTGATGGTTACCGGAAGCGGTTGATCGCAGTTATTTTGGCTAAAAGTTGTGCAACCAAGTATTAGGCTGAGGGTGCCAATACTTTTGTCTGGCCCATTTTTGGAATTTTGTGTAAAATGATCAATGTTTAGCTTTTTGCTTCATTCTCTTTTGTGTTTTTTCATTGAAGACAAATTAACTGAAGATAATAATACCAAAGAATTTGTGATTGCAATCATTTTCAGGAAGAAACTGAGTATTATCTGACAGAATTGTAGGGGTGTCAATACTTTTGGCCACAACTGTATGACATTATTCAATATCAAATGAGGTAGGGACAATAAAGGAAAAAACACGAGGAGTAAAAGGAGGGAATATAGGAGATAGGTATAAAAGTAATGGAGAAATAAACGAAAAATAGAAGAAAGAACAACAAAGATACTTTCTTAGTCTGGACCGGTCAAAGCCAGAAAACGGAATCCTCACAGAAAAAATAATGAGAAAGAATAGGGGAATCCCAGGGGCCGCAGACAACCATAGAGGAGCCCATCGCAGGCTCGGGACACATCAACAATATATGTTTGACATATGAACCCATTCGACACTATCAAAAGTTCCCATCCCAAACCCCCCTGTCTCCCCTCCATCAGAGCCAGGGCTCTGCATCAAATCCATCTTAATGTGGTATTATTACTAACCCATCAGAATGTGTACTAAGTATGGTAAGAAAAAAGAAAATTAGGGTGGCGGGGTGGGGTTAGGGAGACTTCAACAATAAAAACCATATAACAAACCGAGTACTGGTGCATCCTAGCACCAAGTTTCAATATTATCAGGAATTCAGAGACCTCCATCATTTGGCGGTAGTATCACTGTTTGACTACTTAGCTGTACTTCAGTGTTCTTTTTAAAAGTACCGCCACACAGCGCAGAAAACACTTTTGTATTGCATCTGCACAAAACTAGTTACCAAAAGTATTTACGCTAGTACCACTGTTTTACATTTGCAAAAAACTACTTACCAAAACCTATTTAGGCTAGTACCACTGTTTGGGCACTCAGCTCTGCTAGTTTTGTATCCATTGTTTTTTGTGCCAGCAACTACAGAGTTGCCAATTACTTACCCTCCAAAATGTGTGGTAAAAGGTCTGCTGGTGTTGAAAAGGGTAAAAATCTTTGTGTCCGTGGGTAGGTGCTAAAGTAACAGAAACATCTGGTGACCAAATATCATCTTCAAGCCAAACTAAAATGTCTACTTCTTTTTGTGGATGACCTGATATCATCCCTTTGTTACGCAGCAGAGCATCGCTAAAACTTGTAGATGAGGCCAAAAAACAGCAGGTGCTTGAATGGATATCAAGCGCTCCAGTAAGTGGGCTCTCCTCCACCTCAACTTCAACATCACAAACACTCCAGTCCTCAGAGGTGTCACCCCAATCATACTTGCTTTCTCACAGCTCACAAGTCTCCAGCCACCCTATTGACTATGGGGAAACACAGATTAGTGAGTCTGCAGAGCTGTTCACTCATACTATAGCCTTGGAATCAGAGGTCTGCTCCAAAGCTTTATTGAGACGAGGAAATGATTTGCACCGATGCCCAAAATCTTTGTGAGTCGGATCCAGGCCCAGATGAAGTAGGGTCCGAGCATAATGTAGACCCTCATTCCCAAACTGTAACCCCTGTTGGTGGAGACAATGAGGCAGATGATGATGAGACTCAGATACCTGATTGGACTGACAACTTAACTTTGCGCTCAGGGCAGGTAGAGATTGGCTCTGAGCACGACGAGTGTGAAAACACACAGGGTGATGATGAGGTTGGAGATCCCATTTACTGTCAACCCACAGGCAGGCAATTGATGAGCTCATCAGAGGAGGTGACGGAGGATGCTAGTGACGAGGTTAGGTTGCAGCTTCCTGGACAGAGACCAAATTCTGAAAGCACGTCAACAACTGCGTCTTCAGCCACAACTCTGCCTCTGTGCAGACGTCGTGGTGGCTCTGCAGGTCACATGGGCGCTAAGCCTTGCCTAGCCTGGGCCTTTTTTCAGATCGCAAAGGATGACCCAACTCATGTTATCTGCCAAATTTGTAAACAAAAACTGAGTAGTGGTAAAAAAAAAATCTATAATTTTAGTACTTCATACATGAACCGTCACATGGACATGAAGCATAAGTCACAGTGGGAAACTCACTGTGCTACTATGTGGCCTAGCAGACCTGGCCAACCACCGTCTGCCCCATCAAGTGCATCTGCGGCCTCTTCATCCTCTGTGACTGTGGAGAAAGCTGTCAGACAGGCTTTCGGACACAGAACTTCCACCTCTTTACCCGCAATAGCCAGTGTGATTGATAGGTCGTCAGCTGTTTTGGAAGTGGAAACACCTGGTGTTGCTGAGCGCTGTCATACATCGATAGCACCACCTTTTCATGAATGCGACTTATCAATAAGACTTATCAATAAAACAATCCTAAAAAAGGGACTGCATCTTTATTAACCCCTCGACCATGGTCCAGGGGTTAATAAAGATGCAGTCCCTTTTATTTATATTGTTTTATGGATTTTTCAGAAAAAAAAATGATGTGGGCTTCGCCGTATTTCTGTAACCAGCCAGATCCAGCAGGCAGCGACGGGCTGCCCCCAACCCCCAGGTGCCTATTTGTACCTGGCCGGACACAAGAATACAGGTGAGCCCCCTTTTTTTATTATTTCATGAATTTCATGAAATAATAAAAAAAAAATGCGTGGGGCTCCGCGCAAATTCTATGTCCAGCCAGGTACAGCTAGGCAGCTGGGGGCTGGAATCTGCAATGCAGTGAACCCCAAGCTTTCTGGGCACCCCCACTGCAAATTGCAGTCCGCAGCCTCCCCAGAAGATGGCGCGTTCATTGAAGCGCCATCCTCTGGCGCTGAATCCCGCTCTTCCAGTGGCCCTGGTGGCGGGTGGCTCACTGGGTAATAAAGGGGTTAGGGCCAGCTTTGTATTATCAGCTGGCCCTAAGCCCGAAGTTTATGGCGGTCACGCCAATATTAGACATGACCGCCATGAATTTCTAGTAAAGTTTGTTAAAAAAAAACACAACACAGAGAAAATTTTTTTATTAAAAATAAAACAAAAAAGACATTAGGGACTCCATCTTTATTCCAAAAATCCTCTTCCGTCCGACGTAGTCCAAAAACGACATCTTCACTGCCACATCCCTGTGCATGGACATACATGTCTATGCACAGGGAGTGAGCAGGCTGCAAATGACTTTCACTTTCAGGGTTCACCTCAGGTGAACCCTGCAGTGAAAGCCTGACTATGCCGCTGCCGGCGGGAGTGCCGGCAGAGCAGTGAATAAATTAAGTTCAGGGAGGCAGGCAGGCTCCCGCAGGGTCCCGGTTTCTTCCTGGCGTCGGCAGCTGTCTGCTGACAGGACCTGCTGTGACGTCACAGTCACATGACTGCCAGTCATGTGACATCACGCAAATTTCACCGCTGGCTTCCGCGCCTGAGTCCTGAGTCCCTGCACCTGCTCCCCCAGCCCGGTCCTAACTTAGGATCGGTTGGGGAGGCTGCGGGGGGGATGGAGGGATGGTGGACTCGCTACTGTGCGAGTAATAGCTTGGAAACTCGCAGAGTACCGAGTCCTAGCGAGTAGATTCACCCATCCCTAATCAATATCAAACAGAATAGCAAACTGGATCACACAAATACACTGTATGTCCTGCGCCTGCATGTTAACACATAACTTGATAGGAACACCTCAGAGTCCTTATAGAATTCCTATATAGAAATCCATCACTCAACAATTATTGTCTACTCCCATAATGCTAGTGGTGAAACAGAGCATCCTCATATGACAATCTCCAACAAACCAAAACAGAGGATTCTTATGCTTATAAATATTTATTTTTCTGGACTTACAGCAGGATAAACACAGACAGGAGATATAACAATTGCACAATCCCAGATTCTCATATAATCATATAGTCCTAAAGAGTATTTCCCTAGCACACAAAAATATTGCACAATCCCAAACCGGCCTCAGAGATAAATTCCGCCTACCAACCTGAGGTACTAACCTCAATAAGTGGGTATATAAATATATAGCTGCTCAATGAGCCTAAGAGAAAAAGGTGCAAAAGTATAGTATGCAATCGTTACCTGGCTATGGATGAGTCTGGGACTGCTGTGGGAAGGAACCCCTACAGCCGTTTCGCAGGCTGGACTGCCTGCTTCTTCGGGGGGAGTGTATTGAACCGTGCCTGCGGGTCTCCTTTATACACACACACCGCGCCAGGCTCCATTGCAGTGACGCCGGAGGTAGGCGGAGCTACCACCCGGCATCCTGGGAACGTCCTCACGTCACATCCTGCTGATGTGTGCGCACACGCACGCAGCGGAGGAGCGTGGCGTTACCCAGGAGACCAGGGAGCTTCCGCTACCACCTCCACACCGCCGCTTGCATGGGACGTGTCACCATAGCAATGGCAGTGGAGGAAAAAAAGGCATTTCACTGCTAAGGGGTGGTCCCAAGAGTATTTGGGGATATGTGTCTCGATAATGGGAAGGGAAAAGGGGGGCTGGTATACATCCATATATGTCCCACCCATAGTATCTCCAATCCCCCTGCACATATAACTAAAACATATAGATAATTCCCCAAACAATCGCAGGTTCCATAGTATAATGTAGCACAAGGCGATGGTGTCGACCCATGGCACACGAACATCCATCCAGGGAGATAGATAAAGGTGAAAACACACGAATCTATAAAAATATATAAAAGAACAAAAATTAGAATAAAATCAAATCATCTTTTATACAATCAGAGGAATGGTGAAAAACTCACTGTCTCATTGAGACCCATCGGCGCTGGAGAACCAAGTGTGATGATCCACTTTGTCTCACACTGGGCAAGTCGCTTCCTTAAATCTCCCCCCCTAATCCCCCCATGAATGACATCAATCCCTAAGAATGAAAGAAAATGCGGGTCACAGCGATGATGTTCCCTAAAGTGCCGTGGTAAAGTTTTAAGACCAGCCACATCCTCTGCCTCTACCTTCGCTGCGTCACATATGTCGCGGCAATGTTCCCTAACTCTCACGCGAAACCCGCGGGATGTAAGTCCAACATATATGCGAGGGCAACTACACTTAGCATAATAGACCACATATGTGGTGCTACATGATATGTAGTCCCTGATCATATATTTTTTAGCATTGTCAGCTGATTCAAACGTATGTCCTCGCAGTATATTGGCACAAGCCGCACAACGGTCGCATGGGAAGCATCCCTGTCGTGGTCCTCTTGATCCAAATAAGAATGGCACCTTAGGGGCATAATAGCTGCGTACCAATAGATCACGTAAATTCCTACAGCGCCTAGATGTCATAGGAGGGTACTCTGGTAGGCAGTGTCTAAGGACACTATCCGAACGAAGGACCGCCCAGTGCTTAGACAGAATGGACCTCATCCTTCTCCAGTCCTGATTGTATGTAGAAATGAATCTAACCACTCCCTCCTCTTTACTTTTGTCAGTCCTTCCCGAACCACCACGGACGAGCAGTTGTGTACGAGAGACACTTTTGGCCCTATTATATGCAGCCTTGATAGACCTTTTACTATACCCTCTCTCCTCGAATCTAGTCCTTAGTTCCCTGGCCTGCTCCTCAAAGGAAGTTTCTGTTGAGCAGATCCTCCTTGTCCTTAGGAACTGACCGACAGGGATAGCTTTAATGGTTGCTCTGTCGTGGGAGGAGGAGGCATGCAGAAGGGAGTTGACCGCCGTAGCTTTCCTAAAGAGATCAGACTGTAGTGAACCATTCTCATCAACACTCCTGATATCTAGGAAGTCAACTGTCGACTGACTATAAGTATATGTCAATCTAATGTTGATATCATTGGTATTCAACTCCCCCATGAATGCCTCCAGCTGCTCCGCCATGCCAGCCCAAAAGAAAAGTAAATCGTCGATATATCTGATCCAGCACTGCACATGGGACCCGGCCCCCACCCCCTCGTCACCAAAAATCTCCCTCTCTCAAAAACCCGGATCGGGTGGGGAGGCTGCGGGGGGGACGGAGGGATAGTGGACTCGCTACTGTGCGAGTAATAGCTTGGAAACTTGCAGAGTACCGACTCCTGCGATTCCACTATTACTTGCAGAGTAACGAGTCCTAGCGAGTAGATTCACCCATCCCTAATCAATATCAAACAGAATAGCAAACTGGATCACACAAATACACTGTATGTCCTGCGCCTGCATGTTGACACATAACTTGATAGGAACACTTCAGAGTCCTTATAGAATTCCGTAGTCCTTCCAAGGTAATTATATCCGGTAGAATCATCTGGTCACACCACACATGGACAAATTATCTAGAAAAATAAAAGGGCAATTAAAATCAAAAGACGCAAAAACATTAAAAAGAAGTGTGATACACCCCGAAACCACTAAAAGAGTAAAAAACTCCAAAGATTTAATAGAAATGGACTAAAACTGATTGTCTCATTGAGACCAAGAGGAACCACCATGTCTAACCAGGTGATCCATCTTGTCTCCTTTTGAAGCAAAATTTTCATTATGCCCCCACCTCGGGAACCCAAGTGCGCCCTTTCAATCCCCCTGAAAGATAGCCCCTTAGGGTCACACCCATGAACATCTCTAAAATGTTTGGGTAAGGTCTTCAATTTCTCTATCTCCTCAGGTTTAGTGGCCTTCGCCGCCCCTCTAATATCCCTCAGATGTTCCTGCATCCGAACACGGATGGCTCTCGTGGTCATGCCGGCATACATCAAGTCACATGGACAGGTAGCCAAGTACACTACGGCTTCAGTGTTACACGTGAAGTGATGTACGACCTTAAAGGTCTTGGTTTTAGTAGAATCAAAAAACTCCCTCGTTTTGGGCATGAAACCACAAACTGAACAGTCACCACACGGAAAAGATCTCCAAGGTGGTCCTCTGCTGTCAAAGATAAACTTGCTTCGTGGAGTAACATAATGGCTCCTCGTGAGGATGTCCTTTAGATTGTGTGACCTACGCCAAGTAATGGATGGTTGGTCGGGTCAGGTAGTGCCCTTGACAAGTCTAGCTGTATAAAGGCTTGTTTCTTTGAAAGACAATTTGTAGTTTTGAATCACATCATTTATTTTACCATGTAATGTAATGAAAATAGGGGCAATTATCAATATTTTTTTATAGCATTCACTGTATGAAACAAATGTCTTTTGCCATAATGTTTAATAACTCCCTAACCTTTTATTTTTTGTCAAACTTGCAAGAAGGCTGTACTTGTTTATTAAATTTATGTAAATTAAATCTATCATGTTAAATATACAAAAATTAAATGTATTTGGCATTTTATGTGATGTACCAATAAGATTTATCAAGAATTTGGGCACTAAAAGGAAATTATACATTTTTATCTAAATATTTTAAAAGTATAAATCGGAAAATTGTGTTGTGCATTTGTACTCAGCTCCCCTGAGTCTATACTTTGTAGGATCAACTTTTGCAGCAATTACTGCAGCAAGTCTTTTGGGGTATCTACCAGCTTTGCGCATCTATAGGCTGACCTTTTTGGCCATTCATCTTTACAAAATAGATCTGGCTCAAAGAAATTGCATGGAGAACAACTGTGGGTAGCTGTATTCTTGTCACAGATTCTCAATGGGATTTTGACTGGGCCATTCAAACAGTATGCTTTGATCTAAACCATCCATTTTAACTCTGGCAGTATATTTAGGGTTGTTGTCCTACTGGATGGTGAACCGACATCACCGTCTCAAGTCTTTTGCAGCCTCTACCAAGTTTTCCTCTAGAATTGCCCTATATTTTGCTCCATCCATCTTCCTACTAACTCTGACCAGCTTCTCTGTGTATGCTGAATTAAAGCATTCCCACAGCTTAATGCTGACATCATCAAGTTTGACGGTGGGGATGGTGTTTTAGGCTGATGTGCAATGTTAGTTTTCCACCATACATACGGTAGCATTTTGAATTTAGCCCAAAAAGTTATATTAGGTCTCATCTAACCAGAGCACCTTCATACACCTACTAGCTATATCCCCTACATGCCTTTTTGCATACAGGACTTCTTATGGTTGTCTTTCAAAAATGTGTTCCTTCCTGCTTCTCTTCCACAAATGCCAGATTTGTGGAGTATACGATTAATAATTGTCCAGTGGATGTGGATCTCTGCTGCTACGCCAGAGTTACCATGGGGCTCTTGGTTGCTTCTGTAGTTAGTCCTCTCCTTGATTGCAATGTCAGTTTAGATGGCCATGTCTTGATAGGTTTAAGTTGTGCTACACTGTTTCTTTTATTCTTTCTATGTTGGATTGAACAGTACTCCGTGAGATATTCAGAGCTCTGGCAATTTTTTTTTTTAGTAAGCTAATGCTGCTTTACTCTTATTTACAACTTTATCCTGGATTTTTCTGGCATGTTCCTTGGTTTTCATGGAATCTCAGGAGCACACTTAGGGTGCCACTCTGGAAAGTTTTAAAGGGCCGGCGTGCTCTGACCTGGAAGTGCTTTTCAGCCAATGGCTGAGATGCATAGGGATTTTCAGGCAGTCTCAACAAATCAATAATAATAAACTTAATTTATATATAGCGGCAACATAGTCTGCAGCGCTGCTTCACAATTCAAAGGTTCATATACAAATAGTCATAAGTAACAATTATATAAAAATGTATTATATATATATATATATATACTAGCTGTGAGCCCGATGCAAATGCATCGGGATTCTAGAACGTGCATTAATTTGATTATAGTAGTTATAGCTGTTAGCCTGATGCAAATGCATCGGGTATCTAAAATATGTTTATTGTTTTTTTAAAGATTTTTAAATAATAATCGCATTATCAATAGCAATAATATAAGCCATAGTATTATTATTAGCAGTAATAGCAGTATTAATAGCATTATTAGCAGTATTATGAGCATTAATAACAGTATTAATAGCATTAATAGCATTATTATTAGCATTAATAGCATTATTAATAGCATTATTAGCATTAATAATAGCATTAATAACATTATTAATAGCATTAACAGCATTATTATTAGCATTAATAGCATTAATAATAGCATTATTAGCATTAATAATAGCATTAATAACATTATTAATAGCATTAATAGCATTATTATTAGCATTAATAGCATTAATAATGCCATTAATAGGATAAATATTAGCATTGATAGCATTAATAGCATAATTAATAGCATTAATAGCATTATTAATAGCATTAATAGCATTATTATTAGCATTAATAGCATTAATAGGATAAATATTAGCATTAATAGCATTAATAGCATTATTAATAGCATTATTATTGGCATTAATAGCATTAATAATAGCATTATTAGCATTAATAATAGCATTAATAACATTATTAATAGCATTAATAGCATTATTATTAGCATTAATAGCATTAATAGCATTATTATTAGCATTAATAGCATTAATAATACCATGAATAGGATAAATATTAGCATTAATAGAAATAATAGCATAATTAATAGCATTAATAGCATTATTAATAGCATTAATAGCATTAATAGGATAAATATTAGCATTAATAGCATTATTAATAGCATTAATAGCATTAATAGGATAAATATTAGCATTAATAGCATTAATAGCATAATTAATAGCATTAATAGCATTATTAATAGCATTAATAGCATTATTATTAGCATTAATAGCATTAATAATAGCATTATTAGCATTAATAATAGCATTAATAACATTATTAATAGCATTAATAGCATTATTATTAGCATTAATAGCATTAATAGCATTATTATTAGCATTAATAGCATAAATAATAGAATTAATAGCATAAAAAATAGCATTAATAGCATTAGTATTAGCATAAAGAGCATTAATAGCAATATTATTAGCATGAATAACATTATTAATAGCATTAATAGCATTAATAGGATAAATATTAGCATTAATAGCATTAATAGCATAATTAATAGCATTAATAGCATTATTAATAGCATTAATAGCATTAATAATAGCATTATTAGCATTAATAATAGCATTAATAACATTATTAATAGCATTAATAGCATTATTATTAGCATTAATAGCATTAATAGCATTATTATTAGCATTAATAGCATTAATAATACCATTAATAGGATAAATATTAGCATTAATATAGCATTAATAGCATAAATAATAGCATTAATAGCATTATTAATAGCATTAATAGCATTATTATTAGCATAAATAGCATTAATAATAGCATTATTAGCATTAATAATAGCATTAATAACATTATTAATAGCATTAATATTATTATTATTAGCATTAATAGCATTAATAATAGCATTATTAGCATTAATAATAGCATTAATAACATTATTAATAGCATTAATAGCATTATTATGAGCATTAATAGCATTAATAGTATAATTAATAGCATGAATAGCATTATTAATAGCATTAATAGTATTAATAGCATTATTAATAGCATTATTAGCATAAATAATAGAATTAATAGCATTATTAATAGCATTAATAGCATTATTATTAGCATTAATAGCATTAATAATAGCATTATTAGCATTAATAATAGCATTAATAACATTATTAATAGCATTAATAGCATTATTATTAGCATTAATAGCATTAATAGCATTATTATTAGCATTAATAGCATTAATAATACCATTAATAGGATAAATATTAGCATTAATAGCATTAATAGCATAAATAATAGCATTAATAGCATTATTAATAGCATTAATAGCATTATTATTAGCATAAATAGCATTAATAATAGCATTATTAGCATTAATAATAGCATTAATAACATTATTAATAGCATTAATAGCATTATTATTAGCATTAATAGCATTAATAATAGCATTATTAGCATTAATAATAGCATTAATAACATTATTAGCATTAATAGCATAATTATTAGCATTAATAGCATTATTATTAGCAGTAATATCATTATTATTATCATTTTTTTTTTAATTATTTTTTATTTAATTATTTATTATTTTTTTATTATTTTTTTATTATTTTTTAATTATTTTTTAAATTTAATTATTTATTATTTTTTATTTCTTTTTTTTATTATTTTTTAATTATTTTTAATTATTTTTTTTATTATTAAATTTATTATTTAGGCTGAGACCCAGTTCTCTTTCAGGTCCGCTAAAAGGGCTGATATTATTAGCATATATTTAATTTTTTTATTATTTTTTTTATTTAATTATTTATTATTTTTTATTTATTTTTTTATTATTTTTTAATTATTTTTTAATTATTTTTTTTATTATTAAATTTATTATTTAGGCTGAGACCCAGTTCTCTTTCAGGTCCGCTGAAAGGGCTGATATTATTAGCATATATTTATTTTTTTTATTATTTTTTTTATTTAATTATTTATTATTTTTAATTTATTTTTTTATTATTTTTTAAATATTTTTTAATTATTTTTTTTATTATTAAATTTATTATTTAGGCTGAGACCCAGTTCTCTTTCAGGTCCGCTGAAAGGGCTGATATTATTAGCATATATTTAATTTTTTATTATTATTTTTATTTAATTATTTATTATTTTTTATTTATTTTTTTATTATTTTTTAATTATTTTTTAATTATTTTTTTTTATTATTAAATTTATTATTTAGGCTGAGACCCAGTTCTCTTTCAGGTCCGCTATTTGTTCCCATTGAAATACATTAGCGGTGTGTCGGCGATTTTATGGCCGCCCACCTGGTTCTATTTGTCGGCCCTAAAATCGCGGACACACCGCTAATGCATGTCTATGGGCAGTCCGCCCGATTTCGGATTGGAAGCAGACCAATCAGAATTCGAGCTCACTGCCCATATTCTGATTGGTTGCTGTCTACTTCCCTCAGCCAATCAGAAGAGCCCCTCACATCTCATTGACATAGAATGGTGGATTTGTCGTCCATTCTATGTTAATGATAAGTGAAGAGGATGTCGGAGCTGGAAGTTGGCGGAAAGAAGACAGAAGATCCCCGGGGCCGGACGAAGAGGCGGAGATGGCGGAAAGAAGAGAGAAGACCCCCGGGGCCGGAGGAAGAGGACGCCTGGCCGGACGGAGGACTTGTGGATCGGACGGACGATCAGATGACTAAGAAGGCATGTAAGTGATCGACGGGGACGTTAGGGTAGGGGACGGCGGGGGCTTCAGGTGTAGGGCTTTAGGTGTTAGCGACAGCGGCGGGGGAAAGCGGCGGGAGCTTAGGAGGCGGCGGGGCTTAGGGGGTAGGGTGTTAGGTGCGGCGGGGCTTAGGGGGTAGGGGCATAGGTGCGGCGGGTCGGGGCTTAGGGTGTAGGGGTGCGGCGGACTTAGGGAGTAGGGGCTTAGGTGCGGCGGGTGGGGGCTTTTAGGTGCGGCGGGGCTTAGGGGGTAGGGGCTTAGGAGGCGGCGGGGCTTAGGGGGTAGGGTGTTAGGTGCGGCGGGGCTTAGGGGGTAGGGGCATAGGTGCGGCGGGTCGGGGCTTAGGGTGTAGGGGTGCGGCGGACTTAGGGAGTAGGTGCTTAGGTGCGGCGGGTGGGGGCTTTTAGGTGCGGCGGGGCTTAGGGGGTAGGGGCTTAGTTGCGGCGGGGCTTAGGGGGTAGGGGATTAGGTGCGTCTGGTCGGGGGTTAGGTGCGGCGGGGCTTAGGGTGTAGGGGCTTAGGTGCGGCGGTGCTTAGGGGGTAGGGCTTAGGTGGGGCGGGTCGGGGCTTAGGATGCGGCGGAGCTTAGAGGGTAGGGACTTAGGAGCGGCGGAGTTAGGGGGTAGGAGCTTAGGTGCGGGGTGGGTGTGCGGACATGGGGTGGCTGTGCGGACATGGGGGGGCTGTGTGTACGACATGGGTGGGGCTCTGCGGACATGGGGGGGCTGTGTGGACATGGGAGGGGCTGTGCGGACATGGGGAGGGGCTGTGCGGACATGGGGGGGGTCTGTGCGGACATGGGGGGAGGGGTCTGTGCGGACATGGGGGGGGTCTGTGCGGACATGGGGAGGGGCTGTGCGGACATGGGGAGGGGCTGTGCGGACATGGGGGGGGGTCTGTGCGGACATGGGGGGGGGGTCTGTGCGGACATGGGGGGGGTCTGTGCGGACATGGGGAGGGGCTGTGCGGACATGGGGGGGGGGTCTGTGCGGCATGGCTGCGGACATGGGGGGGGGTCTGTGCGGACATGGGGGGGGGGTCTGTGCGGACATGGGGAGGGGCTGTGCGGACATGGGGAGGGGCTGTGCGGACATGGGGGGGGGTCTGTGCGGACATGGGGGGGGGGGCTGTGCGGACATGGGGGGGGGCGAATTGTGGGTAGCGGGCGGCACTGGGGCACAGAGGCACAGGGGCACAGGCTCCAGAGCACTGTGTCAGCATGTGCTGACAGCAGCTGCTCCGGAGCGGGCACAGGGGCACAGGCTCCGGAGCACTGTGTCAGCATGTGCTGACAGCAGCCGCTCCGGAGCGGGATGACAGCGGCGAGAGGTCGCAATGCCCGCTACGCGGGCAATGCCTCGCACGACGTGGTGACGTCACATAGTGACAAAGCCACGGCGTGCCGGGGTCCGACACAAACGTGCCTACGGCAATTATATAGTAGATATATATATATATATATATAGCTCTGGCAAAAATTAAGAGACCACTGCACAGTTTTCTAAAAATCACTATCTACATGTCTGACAGCCATTCCAGTGTCAGTTGAAACAAAGGACACCTTATTCTACTTAATGTGCTTCTGATTAAGTGATCACCAGAACCAAATCTTATTTAATGAGGGAAAATATAAAAAAACACTGCTATGGTCTTCACAATCATCTTGCAATAGGACAAGCTGGATGGGGAAACAAGTGCTAGGAATAGCTCAAAAGTAATTTGAATTAAATAAATAACTTTTAAACATGCTAAAGGAGTTGAAAAGAAAAATCTTGAGTGAGGAAAAGAAGGGCTAAATTCTGGCTTTACTAGCAGAGGTATACAGTGAGTGTCATGTTGCCTCCATCCTTAAAATTTCAAAGATGGCAGTCCATTACAACAAGGTCAAGCAGCAGACAGTGGGGACAACAAAGCTACAGACCGGCAGAGGGTGAAAGTGACTCTCCACTGACCGGGATGACCGTCATCTTATTCGAATGTCACTCAGCAAATGAAAGATGACATCAAGTGACCTACAAAAGGAATGGTAAATGGCAGCTGGGGTGAAGTGCATGGCAAGAACACTTTGTAACAGGCTCCTAGAGGCAGGGCTCAAGTAATGTAAAGCTAAAAAAAAAGCCTTTCATCAATGAGAAGCAAAGAAGAGCCAGGCTGAACTTTGACAAAGACCATAAGGATTAAACCATAGAGGACTGGAGTAAGGTAATCTTTTCTGAGGAGTCTAATTTTCAGCTTTGCCCAACACCTTGTCGTGTAATGGTTAGATGGAGACCTGGAGAGGCATACAAGCCGCAGTGTCTTGCACCCACCGAAAATTTGGTCGAAGATCGGTGATGATCTGGGGGTGCTTCAGCAAAGCTGGACTTGGGCAGGTTAATCTTTGCAAAGGACATATGAATCAAGCCACATACAAGGTTATCCTTGAAAAACACTTGCTTCCTTGTGCTCAGGCAATGTTCCCCAACTCTGAGGATTGTTTTTTCCAGCATGACAATGCCCCATGCCACACAGCTAGGTCAATGAACGTGTGGATGAAGGAGCACCACATCAAGACCCTGTCATGCCCAGCCCAATCTCCAGACCTGAACTCCATTTAAAACCTTTGCAATGTAATCAAGAGGAAGATGGATAGTCACAAGCCATCAAACAAAGAAGAATGCTTACATTTTTGTGCCAGGAGTGGCATACAGTCACCCAAAAGCAGTGTAAAAGACTTGTGGAAAGCATGCCAAGACACATGAAAGCTTTGATTAAAAATCATGATTATTCCACCAAATATTGATTTCTGAACTCTTCCTGAGTTAAAACATTAGTATTATTGTTTCTAAATTAATATGAACTTGTTTTCATTGCATTATTTGAGGTCTGAAAGCACTGTTACTTTTTTATTAGTTTGACGATTTCTCATTTGCTGCAAATAGATACAAACATTTTATCTTTGAATTTCGGGAGACATGTTGTCAGTAGTTTATAGAATAAAAGAACAATGTACATTTTACCCAATAATATACATATTATGGTGATGTGACCGGCATGTGCCCCATGACCGGTATACTTCACTTGGGTCATTATATATTTTGCTCTGTGGCAGCACAAACAGGGTTAACGGCAGCTAGGTCTGAGTGATGATTTCTCACTGCCTTCCAGCTGTGGGTGTGTGAGGCAGCATATGAGCTGCCCAGGGCTGTAGAGCAGGAGAGAGAGTGAAGTATCATAGCAGCAGGAGCTGTGTGGATTTCTGTGTGGACAGGCTGTGTGGAGTGTGTGGAACACAGCCTGGGAGCATTGGCTGTGTGCAGTTAACACAGCTTGGCAGTGTGGACTTGGCCTTCCCAGAGGCCCCGGCTAAAGAGAGAGCCTGAGAGCCTGACAGCCATACTGGACTGTGGGAATACCTATTATACCAGCTGTGTGCTAGAGCTACAAAAGGTCTGTATTAACCCGGACTTGTAAATAAATAGTGCGTTGTTTGAACAAGTGCCTGATCACTGCCTTCTGTCTTGCCGATCCTAAACGCTACCTTACACTATAAAGAGAAAAATCAGAGAAAATTTGCAGTGGTCTCTTAATTTTTGGTAGAGCTGTATAAAAAACAAAAAACAAACAATATAAAAAAATGCAATACAATAACTAAAGCAAAAAAATAAAGATGACCTTGCTCATAAGAGCTTACAATCTACAATGAGATGGAGGTTACACAAAGTACAGGGGCTTATTTAAAGCCATCTTGAGGAAATGGGGGATAGATAAAATTGCATAAGTGGTCACCCGGGAACCTCTGTAGAGCTTATGAATTTGGTCGAGTTTGAAGGAGAGTTATGTTCAGAAAAATAGTGAATGGGGTATGTATAAAGCACTTTGATTAGGGATCATAATAGGCTGCCTTAAAAGATGTGTTTTTAGGGAGTGCCTTAAACTATGTAAGTTGTGGATAGTTCTAATTTTTTGGGGTAGAATATTCCAGAAAATTGGTGCGACTCAGGAGAAGTCTTGGAGCCGGGAGTGGGAGAATCAGATTAGTAGGGATGTTAGTCGAAGGTCACTTGTAGAACGTAAAGAACGGATAGGGTGATAGACAGAAATGAGGGAGGAGAGGTAGTGAGGTACTGCACTGTGAAGAGCTTTGTGCGTGAGAACAAGCAATTTGAATTGGATCCTATAGTGTATAGGCAGCCAGTTCAGTGACTGGCACACAGCGGAGGCAACCTAGTAACAATTAGCCAAATAATGGACCTTGGCTGCTACATTAAGTATGGACTGGGGAGGGGAATGTCTAGTGAGGTTGAGGCCAATTAATAGAGAATCATAGTAATCAAAGCGGGAATGGATCAGGGCCACAGTGAGAGTTTCTGTTGTTGCCATGGTGAGAAAGGGGAATTTTCTAGAGAAAAGGCGATAAGAGCAGGTGAGAGATTTTATGTAGGAGGAGAATGAGAAATCGGCATCAAACATAACACCCAAACAGCGGGCCAGCTGCCTATGAGTTATCGTGGTGCCGTGCACTGAGAGGAAGGTGTCAATTTAGGAAGGATAGTGGAGGACGGGCACAGAAGAAGTTCAGTTTTGAAAGGTTAAGTTTCAGATAGAGACATGATGTTGGAGACTGGAGTTAGACAGTAATTTGCGTTCTGTAATACTGCGGGGCTAAGGTCCGGGGAAGAAGTGTATAGTTGGTGTCATGAGCATAAAGATGGTGCTGGAAGCCAAATCTGATGATCTATTCAATTGGGGCTGTGTAGAGAGAGAAAAGAAGAAGGCAAAGGACCAAACCCTGATGGACCCCAATCATGAGAGGAAGAGGAAAGGATGTGGAGACCGCGAATGATATACTGAAAGAGCGGTCAAAAAGATAGGATGAAAACCAGGAGAAAGTGGTGTCCCTTATGCCAATGGAGTGCAGCCTAATGAGTAAGAGATGGTGGTCAACAGTGTCAAAAGCTGCAGAGAGGTCAAAAAGAATAAGCAGAGAGTGGTCACCATTATGTTTTGCTGTCAGAAGGTTATTGGTCACTTTGGTGAGGGCAGTTTCAGTACCAGACTGTAATGGATCTAGAAGGGAGTGAGTGGAGAGGTAACAGGTGAGGTGGGAGTAGACCAGACACTCCAACAGTTTAGAGATGAAGGGGAGGTTGGAGAATGGTCTGTAGTTATTTGTGCAGGATTGGTCAAGAGAAGATTTATTTAAAAATGGAGTAATGATAGCGTGTTTAAAGGAGTAGGGGAAGATGCCAGAGGAGAGGGAGAGATTGAAGATTTTGGTTAGGTAAGTAGTGACCACCGGAGAGAGAGATTGGAGTAAGTGTGAGGGAATGAAGTCAGTGGTGCATGTAGTGCCATGAGAGGAAGAGAGGAGCCTGGAGACTTCTTTTTCTGTGACTGGGTCAAATGTGGAGAGTGAGCCAGAGGAGATGTGGGGAAGAATGGAAGTAACAGTGCTTGGAGGCCGGGACCTGATTTCTTGGCAGATATTTTCTATTTTCTCTGTAAAATAAGAAGCCAGATCATCACCACAGAGATCAGCGATAGGGGCCTGCACTTTAGGATTGAGGAGGGTGTGAAATGTGTCGAAGAGTTTTTTTGGATTGTTCTATAGTAAGGAGATCAGGGAGGTGAAGTAGGTCTGTTTGGTGAAGTGAAGCGCAGAGTTGTAAGTTCTTAACATAAATTTATAGTGGATGAAGTTTTCTGGTGTGTGATTTTTCCTCTATTACAAATATGGATACAAAGTTGCACACTCCTTTAGATGTTTTTGATGCAAGGTTTATTATGAACAGTTAATGGCCACAGATGTCAACGCGTTTCGGCTTTAACCAAAGCCTTGATCACGACAATTGGCAGGTGTGGGTCATGGAATGTTCTAGGATAAGATTGGAAAGAGGCGTCTTTCCTTGGTGGCGAACGCTCGATTAAGGTGGTTTGCTTTATTTCAACAATTCCCAAATGGGGATAGGCGTTTTTCAGCACGGTCCTTCTTTCAGTGATAGGTCCGCCCCCGTCAGAGTCCTACTAGGACTCTGACGGGGGCGGACCTATCACTGAAAGAAGGACCGTGCTGAAAAACGCCTATCCCCATTTGGGAATTGTTGAAATAAAGCAAACCACCTTAATCGAGCGTTCGCCACCAAGGAAAGACGCCTCTTTCCAATCTTATCCTAGAACATTCCATGACCCACACCTGCCAATTGTCGTGATCAAGGCTTTGGTTAAAGCCGAAACGCGTTGACATCTGTGGCCATTATGATAGGTCCGCCCCCGTCAGAGTCCTACCAGGACTCTGACGGGGGCGGACCTATCACTGAAAGAAGGACCGTGCTGAAAAACGCCTATCCCCATTTGGGAATTATTGAAATAAAGCAAACCACCTTAATCGAGCGTTCGCCACCAAGGAAAGACGCCTCTTTCCAATCTTATCCTAGAACATTCCATGACCCACACCTGCCAATTGTCGTGATCAAGGCTTTGGTTAAAGCCGAAACGCGTTGACATCTGTGGCCATTAACTGTTCATAATAAACCTTGCATCAAAAACATCTAAAGGAGTGTGCAACTTTGTATCCATATTTGTATTTACTGGGATTGAAGAAATCCTGTTAGTTGGCACCTCCACTCACCACCTACGCGGTGTGCACACCATTATACCCTATTTTTCCTCTATTGGCGTTCAGCATTCCTAGAGCATTGCTGGAGGAATCGAGTTTGTAATGTGAACCAGGGCTATTTTACTCTGTGTTTGGAGGGTCCTTGGATGAGGGGCGCTACTTGGTCCAGGGTGCTTCTGAGAGTGTCATTGTAGTGATTCACAGCCAGATCAGGACAGGAGAGGGAGGAGATTGGGGACAGTGATGAGTGTAGAGAGTCTGTGAGTGCATGAGGGTTAATGGCCTGTAGGTTTCTGGATGTGTGATAGGTAGGGTTCTGCTGTGGTGGTCGAGGATTTGAGAGTGTGAAAGAGAGAATGTTGTGGTCAGAGAGGGGAAGGGATGAGTTATCTATGGAGGAGGTTAAACAGAGGCAGGTAAAGACCAGGTCAAGGGTGTTACCATCCTTGTGTGTCTCAGAGCTTGAATATATACAGTATATTTAGATTTTTATATATAATTGTTACTTATGACAGTTTGCATATGAACCTTTGAATTGTAAAGCACTGCAGAATTTGTTGGCGCTATATAAATAAAGATTATTATTATTATTCCCCTCTTACGTGGATGAGTGAAGCTAAGGAGAGGAATGCTTGAGTCACCAGGTGGTTTTTCTCCCTGGAGAATTTCAAGTTTTCAGTGGAACATCGGGCTGTCAGACTGCAGGGGAAAGCAGATGCCCGGTCCAGAGTCCACTGTATGTCATGTGTCTACCCCCAAAAGGTTGAACAATGGGGGAGGTATGTGGTGCAATGAAAGGTGTAGTGCTGGATGAAAGGTGTATTTCTCCCAGCATGGTAAAATGTGGCCTGGATTTTCCCTAAGTCTCTGGGTTTTCAGGTCAACAACTGACAAGCACAGCTTCAGCAATCAAGCCTGCATAAGCCAGTTAGTAGGGAAATCTCAGTGTGTGAGGAGTTAGGCTGGACTAAGTCTAAATTCACACGGTGCATATTTCACCATTTACACAGCGGTTTTTAGTGCTTGCGTAAATGCAGTGAAATGCAGCGCCTTAACGCAGCCCTGCAAAAGCTATGGCTTTTGCGTAAAACCGTTCACACGGTCTGTCTTTTTGTGGACGCGCATTCACTGCAAAGGGTGTCCGCAAAATTGATGACCATGTCAATTGTTTACGCATTTTTACGTGTGTTTCTCCCATAGCGCACATTATAACATGGGCTTGGGAAAAGCGCAGGTCAAAATGCGCAGTGTGTGAATGTGAAAAGCGCAGCAAAAAAGCGCAACTGCTTAAATACACAGTCATTACGCACCATGTGGACATAGCCTAAGCCTCAATGTATATTGTATCTTGATATACATGCTGCAAAGGACTGTGACAAGACTCAAAAAAACTCCAAAAAAATTAACTAATTCACAAAAAAAAAGCTGTCACATGACTCTGTTGGCAGACAAATGAAAATACTATAGCCTTTAAAATTCAGCGATGCAAAAACCTTTACTTAGGTAATAAAGCGTTATAAGGGTAAAGCCATAGTGGTGTTAAACTCGCACTAGCGCAATGTGTGGAAATCTCACATTGCACTCGGACCAATGTTAAACAATCAGTCATTTTAGTGCTTCAATTAATGCTATATATTTTTTCTCCTTTTATAGATGAATGGGAATTAGGAGAAAAGATTTAAAGATATAGGCAATAGATTTGAACTCTGATCACACAATCAAAGAGATAGAATTGGATTTGTTATCACACAACAAAATATATAGCATATTAATTGAAGCACTAAAATAAGTGAATTGTCACATGAGGGGGAGTGATAAATTTGTAATTAAGACTTTTTCCACAAATAGGTATGAGCACCAAACCGCTATTGAAAAGAGAGGCTCCAAAGTGACATCCTTGGTATGAAGTATGAAAATATAATAATTTATAAATATACAAAAAAATAGATAAATAGAGTTTACTATAATTCAACAGTGCAATTAATCTGCAGGTAAACAAGAGGAGATAGAAAACACACAGTGGGAGGTGATAATGAGAACGCACCAAAATCCTCACAGGTATTGTTACATAATAAGCAGAATAAAATGATGAATAAAGAAAACAAACCACCAACATAATATTTTACATTTTCCCATCAGCTAAAGGGCACTGAGAATCCTAAAAAGCTACTACATACAGGAGAGGCATTATAGAAGGAGACCCAGTGTAAGGTAAGGGTCTAACAGTAGTAATGTTACAAATTAGAAGACCAGAGAAAAAACAACTGGTAACTTAATATATCATTTTTAGGATTCCTGTTACTAATTGAAGAACACAGTTTATCATAAAGAGTGGTGTCCAAAAAATATATGAGAAGAAATACCGGACTAAGAATATAAATTAATTTCCAAGAGTGGATTATTATGTACAAAGAGAAATAGTATATTTTTTATGATTTTTTTATTAATTTTATTATGAATTTTTAATACTTTAATAAACCATTTGATAAGAAAAACAAAGAAGTGTGAATCAATAAATAGAGATAACACATAGCCATTGATTTTAGGAAGATATGCGCTGGGCCCTTATAACTTTACATAGTAATAATATATAAAAAGAGAGGGGGGTTAACACAGTATTCCCCTGAGCGCCTTCTAGCAGCAACATCACAGTAGTGATACCTATAAGACTAGCTCCGGTGTATAACCTATTGTTTTAAATGTATTTCAGAGATGTAGCTGGAAACTCGAAAGTACCGTATATACTCGTGTATAAGCCGACCCGTGTATAAGCCGACCCCCCTACTTTTGACCCCAAAACCTGGGAAAACCTATTGACTCGTGTATAAGCCGAGGGTGGACCCCAGCACAGGTATACAGCCCCCAGCAGTGTGGTATACAGGCCTCCCCAGTGGTAGTATACAGCATCCCCCCAGTGGAAGTATACAGCAGCCTCCCCAGTGGTAGTATACAGCATCCCCCCAGTGGTATATACAGCATCCCTAAAGGTATAAACAGCAGGCCCCAGAGGCATATACAGCAGGCCCCAGAGGCATATACAGCAGGCCCCAGAGGCATATACAGCAGGCCCCAGAGGCATATACAGCAGGCCCCAGAGGCATATACAGCAGGCCCCAGAGGCATATACAACAGGCCCCAGGGTATATACAGCAGGCCCCAGGGTATATACAGCAGACCCCAGGGTATATACAGCAGGCCCCAGAGGTATACAGCAGGCCCCAGAGTATATACAGCAGGCCCCAGAGGTATACAGCAGGCCCCAGAGTATATACAGCAGGCCCCAGAGTATATACAGCAGGCCCCAGAGTATATACAGCAGGCCCCAGAGGTATACAGCAGGCCCCAGGGTATATACAGCAGGCCCCAGGGTATATACAGCAGGCCCCAGAGGTATACAGCAGGCCCCAGAGTATATACAGCAGGCCCCAGAGGTATACAGCAGGCCCCAGAGTATATACAGCAGGCCCCAGAGTATATACAGCAGGCCCCAGAGTATATACAGCAGGCCCCAGAGGTATACAGCAGGCCCCAGAGGTATACAGCAGGCCCCAGGGTATATACAGCAGGCCCCAGGGTATATACAGCAGGCCCCAGAGGTATACAGCAGGCCCCAGGGTATATACAGCAGGCCCCAGAGGTATACAGCAGGCCCCAGGGTATATACAGCAGGCCCCAGAGGTATACAGCAGGCCCCAGGGGTATACAGCTGGCCCCAGGGGTATACAGCAGGCCCCAGAGGTATACAGCAGGCCCCAGAGGTATACAGCAGGCCCCAGGGGTATACAGCTGGCCCCAGGGTATACAGCAGGCCCCAGGGGTATACAGCAGGCCCCAGAGGTATACAGCAGGCCCCAGAGGTATACAGCAGGCCCCAGGGGTATACAGCTGGCCCCAGGGGTATACAGCTGGCCCCAGGGGTATACAGCAGGCCCCAGAGGTATACAGCTGGCCCCAGGGGTATACAGCTGGCCCCAGGGGTATACAGCAGGCCCCAGGGGTATACAGCTGGCCCCAGGGGTATACAGCTGGCCCCAGGGGTATACAGCTGGCCCCAGGGGTATACAGCTGGCCCCAAGGTGTATACAGGCAGCCCCGCAGTGGCACTAGCCCCCCCATCATTGAAAGAGCCCCCCACACTGTGCAGAGCCTCCCCCCCGCTGCATTAACTTACCATCCAGCGTCTTCATCACCGCGGGCTGTCGCGTCCTTCCTCCCGCGCTGTCTTCCCGGTCTCATGTGACCCGGCGGTCGCTGTGGAATGACGTCAGCGCGCCGGGTCACGTGAGACCGGGATGACAGCGCGCAGGACCCGCGGCGAAGACACTGACTGGATGGTAAAGCATCGGGGTGGGGGGGCTCTGCCAAGTGTGGGGGCTCTTTCCATGATGGGGGGGGCTCGTGCCACTGGGGGGCTGCTGTATACACGGGGGGCTGTATGCACGGCTCACCCTGCCGCTGTGATGGGCGGGGGGAGCCGTGCATATCTAATGAGCGGCCCCACGTGACGGGCCGCTCAGTCATCAGCCTCCCCCCGCCTCCTCCAGCCTCCCCAGCACCCGGACACAGCCCCCACACATATATTACCGTATTGACCCGTGTATAAGCCGAGGGGGTGACTTTTCAGCCCAATTTTTGGGCTGAAAAACTCGGCTTATACACGAGTATATACGGTAAGTGCTCAGCATAGAGCACAGGATAAATGTGAATTGATCCAAAATGTTCTCTATATAGACCTAGTCCCTATTCAGTGGAAATCATGACATATTATTATTATTATTTTTACAAATTATTTCCTATGCTTATGGATGAGGACTTTAATACTTACAAAAAAAATCAGGAAAAAAATGCAAAGAAACTTATTAAAGAGAAGCCAAAATTCAATAATAAATGCACAAGCAGAATGTAGTAGGCCACCATTATAGAGGCGGTAGCAGCACAGGTACAAAATAGTTTGGGATTAGTTCCAGACTAGCAGCATTCCTCCAACTCTCCTTATTTTATTTGTTGACGAAGGTTGACCTGCTTGATATTTGATGATTTCAATATCCAAGTTTGAGGCACTACTGTTATTGCTATGATTCACTGTCATTAATAGGCCTGGACATTGACACTAAATCTATCTTACTATAATAAGTTGGTGGCCTATCTTCAGTGGAGTATCGATGATTACTTGTGTTTGCAGACACAACTGCACTTTGGTGAAGTTAGTCCCCTTTGCATAAATCTATGGCATTTATAATCTTACTGTCTACAGATAATTGGAGGGAATTCTAGAATGTTTTTACTTTAGTGAGAGTTTAACATCTAAACTCTTAAGTGTGGGATGCTGTAAGATGCTTATCTGGGGTGTGAGAACTGGCAAAATTAGTAAAGAAAAATCCAAAACAAGAGAACTCAAAAAAAAGTTACAGCAAAGAGTTTGAGAAATGGAGGGAATGCAGGTAGAAAACTATAAGACAAATAAGGCAAATTGGAAGAAAGCTCAAAATTTCTTGGCTGAATATCGATTGTCCTTGGTGATTCAAAAATGTATGTTTATTATTCAGAATTTAGTCATTTATATTTAGTTTTCTTAAAAAAAAACAAGCAGCATTGTAATAACTACTACATATGTTTTCAGGCAATCCATGAACTGCACTTAATAAATAGTATGCAGATGATATTGCCCTTAAGAGCTAGCACATGTTACCAATGTGACAGATACATTTAGCAAAGTACACAACAAAGTAATACAACTTTCATCTAAACATTGAATCAATATACCTTTAAAACAATTTAGCAGATATAACATACGATGAAAAATGTCTCTTTTGTTCTTTTACTTTAGTTGTGTGAAACACTTACATATTATTTTGATATTTTTATGATGGGAAATTGGATAGGTTTTCTTTTCCAAGCATAACTACTTTTAGATATTGAAGAAATCTACTCATTTAAACACAACACAATCCTAATGTAAGCCTCCGCATACCTTTGGTGTGTGTCATGTCGGGGACCCATGACACAAGGGATCACAATGACACCGATATCTATATTCTTTTCACCTTATGTGTATTTTTTTTTTTCAGTTTTTACCTCTTGATCATGACTTGGCAGATTTGAAAAATAGGCACTGGATTGACGGATTACAGCAGTGCCAGTGGATGAAAACTAAAAGGGTATAAGAAGACTAATCTGCAATTGGTGACAGATCTGAATGGGGCAAGAGGACAAAAGAGCTATTTAGTCAACTGCTTGCTAGAGCATGTGGCTTTCCAGCATGTGACTAAAAAAGCAATGGAAGAGGGTAAAATGAAGGGAGGAAGCAGCATTGGAGAAAGGGCAGCAATACAAACGCAGAAGAGGACCAGAAGACAGTGGTAGATCACTGAAATTCTTTTCTAAGGAGAGAGCTAGCAAGCAGAGTTCAGCTTTACCTCTTTAGTCCTTTGTGCAGACAAACAGCACAATGGAGCAGAACATGAAGCCAGGTTATACTGTGGTTTAGAGCCTCTGTGTATAGTCTGTTACTTCTGATCAATAACGCTCCCCTGATGTCAGGAATGTTTGTATATTTTTTTGATATCTTGGGAAATTGGACAAATAGCACTAAAATTAAAGGGGTTGTCAAGTCTTAGGCTACAGTCTGCAGTCACTCTATGTGACTGCAGACTTCTGAATCCTCACATTGCTTGTATTTTGCAGGCTGTAAGGATCATCTGGTGTGAGGGCCCGAAGCAGCGGGTAAGTAACCGTAAGTATGAGATTTACATAATGTGTAAAAGTGGTTAATGCTCAAATTAATTCCCAACTGATAGAACTATGGAAAATACTGCTGTTACTGCTTAGGTTTATCACTCTATTGAATAAAGGCAACGTTACATGGCACGACATCTTTAACGACATCGCTTAAAAGTCATGGTTTGAACGACATTGTAAGTGCGTCGTTGTGTGTAACAGCACAATACGACAACGATAAATCGTTTGATCAGAGTTGACAGATTTATCAACATGTTCTCAAACCAGACGATCAACGAACTATCAACGTGCTGTATTGTGTGTGACACCACGATAACGATGTCATTAATAACTTCTTTGATTGTGCAAACAATCTTATAGGCGTGCCTTGGCGTTGCTGTTTTCGCGCCCCGTCTGCGCCGATTGGTTGTCATTACTGAGTTCCGATTGCTGGCGTTGGTTATGGAAAAGGCGGCATCTATGAAGATCCGTGCATTGATCAGTAGACTCATTTACTTGTTTGTTCATTAACCTTTCAGTAAACACATTTAAATAAGGAGACTCATTGAAGTTGCCATTGTGTTGTATAGGTGTTTAGCTACCTGCGTGTGTATGCAAATAAACACTTGTTGTAACGATACATTTGTGAAGTCCTAAATATATATAAAATGTGTTTATGTTACATAGTCTTTTTTGTGCGTAAAAGTTATGAGCCAACATGTGCACCATATATAAATAAATGTAAACATCTGTCAACCTTCTGAACGTCATTGGTCATGTATGTCTGCCACATTGGTACCTACAGTATGACAACATATATGTTTTTAATTCAGAATGCAAAGCACATACACACATTTCAGCACTTAACTAACCATTTTCACAGACATTTACACACACATATGTATGTGTGTGCACATGTACACATTGGTGTCTTCATACATACATACACACATAGTCGCAGATGCAACTATTTTGGACGCATCATTGTGCTACCAATCGAAATACATCATATTATGTTCGTAGTGTTTATGGACACAGGCAGTCAACCACGGGCAAAGCACGAGCGTTTCCGTCAGACATATTGTTAACGCAGCCGCGTGTCCGAAAAGGCTAACTACTGTGTGTGTGGCTGCCTCCTTTGCGGACGTTCAAGTGTCTTGGGCGTAACCAGCGTGCGGTGTGGCATCATGACATTGTTGTGTGTCCCGCCCTGTTGTCCTGGTGCGTTCTCTGCCTCAGCATAAAGATAGCTGCCATGACATGCTCAGCACCCTGGGGAGATGCGGAGCTGATGCTCCTAATCAATATATGTGACCGGTGTGACTATTGGTGCCATTTCCATTATGCTCACCCGGTCCTCCATAAGCAGGCCCTCCTCAGGAGAATCCAGCAGGCCCTTCTGAGGAAGATGGGGGTTGAGCGGGAACCAGTCCAGATCCGCAAAAAAAATTGCAGACCTGAAGTACAAGGCCAGGGACCATATTGCCAATCTCCGTGCCCGCATACAGAGACTGCGTGGTGAGTATTTTAGAACGCAACATAGACCCACCTTTGTATACAACACAAAATACACACCTTACAATACATGGAAGTTTACCCAGTGTGATCGTAACAATCAAGTGATGATGCAGAAGCTTCAACAGTGGCCATGTGCAGGGGGTTCTGAACGGTCCATGAAGGGCCAGCCTACACTCATGTGTATAGCATTTTAGACCCTGTTCATTGTTGTGTAATCACACTAACAACACACACACCTCTTTGTGAAGCTGAAAGGCTGCATGGGGATATTGTACATTAGTTAGGGCCTCACAAGAGGCAAAATGTCATTATGTTCCTCCTTGCTTTGATATCCCAGGCCATACCCTGGTTTACCTTGGCCATATTTTAATTTTTCATAAGCAAAGGCTGCATTATGCTACATGCCAGTCAAAATATCCATTCTTTTTCCTGTTATGTGGTCAATATTTATTCCAATCATGGTTATAAAAGGCTTAGTATTGTAACATCTCTACTTTATGTTCATTCATGTAAAGGTTGTCCTGTGTTCCTGAATTAATGAGCTCAAAAAAGTGGCTTGAACAAAAGCTGACCATAGGTAGTGTGTGCGTAGAGTACTGGCAAAATCACAATTCTGGCTCCAAAACTTGTATGGCCCCAAATATAAACGTGTCTTTGCAGCCTGGCCAGGAGACACCTACTTCAACAACATATTGTTATGTTGCCAACAAAACAGGGTAGATGTCATTACTGCTTACTCTGGGTAAAAGTTGCTCCGTCAGCTTAAAGTGTGTCAATGGGCCAGCATATCCATGGCCTTGATATTGTTTGGCATAGTATATGTTTTTTTGCCTTCAACTGTACTGTCATGTATTATGCTACAGCTGCACAACGGAGTCCCCCAGCCTCTGCCTCTCCATCTGCTGCTGGATCACCACGAGGCCCAGCATCCCCTGCTGCCTCAGGATCACCACCAGGCCCCGCATCCCCTGCTGCCTCTGGCTCTCCTCCAGGCCCCGCATCCCCTGATGACTCTGGCTCTCCACCAGCTACCGCCTCACCACCCACCTTGGCATCCCCAACTGGCTCACCAGCCTTGAATGGTGAAGAGGGGACCCCCCCTCATCCACACACCCCTACACCTGACAAGGTCTCTTCCGTGTCCTTGCCGGAGGGTGGATTTTCCCCCCTTGGCACCCCTGATCAGGCTGGAGTGAACCTTTTAGGTAGGTACATCAAATGTAATCACTGAGTGTCAATAGCAAATGTGTTTCCATAAAAAAAAAAGAGGTTGTGCCACTTTTCAGCGTATAATTGTTTTTGTGTTTCATCAGCCACAGGAGCTGCTGATGCGGGGTGGGCGTTGAGCCCCTCACCATCCCCCGAAAGGGACATCATGGGAGATGAGGCAAACTGTTAAGTAACATTGCACATTCACATCCCTTTCCCACCCATATAGGAGCAGCTTACTGATTGTGTTTTCTTATCACTATAGGTCTTCCATGATTGGTGGAGCTGATAGACTGCTACCGTACCAACGGGCTCAGGCCAAGCTCTACCGCCTGGGTGTCCTGCTCCACAGGCTGATTTCAGCCCAGCATGCTGGTAGCCCCTCGTCTCCGGCAGACCGCAGCTGAGTGTTTTTTGGTTTGTGTTTTTTTTTGTTTGTCATTGTTTTGTGTGTATTTATCACACAATTATTATTTAATGTTTTTTGGTTGATTTAAAAAAAAACAAGAGATCCAAGATGGCCGCGGATGAGGGAGGCTGCACATTCTAGCTCTCCCACAGAACATCTCAATCCGTGCCATCCACCCTCGTGAGGGACCCCAAAAAGCCCAGAAGACACCCCTGACCACGTCTGAGACCCCTCTACACAAGAACAAGGCACTATTCCGCCAGCTGAACCATCCCCTACGGCGGAGAGGGGCCCGCAGTACACAGCACGCAATACACAGCACGCGGCCCCCGGAAGGAGTGATAGGCCTGGCGGATCAGCCGCAAAGAAATACAAAAGAAGCGGAGACAGGCTTACCCCTGCTGGGGATCCCCGCGACCGGTCCGCACCTGATCTGCGGAGGGAGCTGAGGCTGGACGGACACCGCGGCTGCAGGAGAAGCCCGACGACGCACCAGGGATCGGAAACGGCGGTAAGAGAGACGCCGAGCTGAGACAGGCGGCCTGAGAACAGTGCAGCTGCTGACGACCTGAGACCCCCCAGAGACACAGCGCGCGAGGTAACAGAGGGAGTGACCAGGTGTGGGTGCGGGGAGAACGGTCCCGCGGGAGCCTCCTCAGAGAGCCCAGACGGAACCAGGGTCACACTAAACCCCACGGGCCAGGCGCTTACTATTAGCCCAGAGCTGTGATCGGGGGCTCCTCCGAATAACACCATAAGGCCTTCAGGAGCAGACGTATATAAAGATAAGGGGCTCCATCCTCTGCATTTATACCATCTAAACCGGTTACATACAGGGTCCAAGAAGTCTGCAGGACGGACAGTTAAAGAAAAAACCCTCCCTAACTGGTGCCTGGGCTAACTGAACTGATAAACCAGACCCCTCAAATCACGAGACTGGTTATAACAGCAAGATACCAGTAGATCTCCACAACAGTTAACAGGTCTATCTACTATTTCTTTAATATAACAGTCCCACATTAACATGCTGCAGTAATCCCTACTAGCCAGCAGGGGGAGCTACGTAACCATATCATTCAACCAGCATTTAAAATTAACCCATCACTATTATGGGGAAAACTGGAACAAAAACTCCAAAAGGATCCCTGAAACTTGCTAAAGCAGTCACGCAAGCTGACGTAGACAAATTCTTAAAGAAACAAGCCGCTCTGACTGACTCAGACGTGCCCTCCAAATCAAATGACCCAAATCTAATGGACGACTCAGACACAGACATGGATAGTGAATCTGAAAGTATGTCAACTGACAAAGACACACAAGTCACTCGCTCATTCATAGCAAGAATCCTCTCACAGAAATTAGATCCAATAAGTAAAGAACTTGCAGAAATAAAACGCGACCTCACTCAACAAGGGCAAAGGCTGGATACGACAGAAAACACGCAGACGACCATAATACAACAGTCTAATGCTATGCTGGAATGCCTACAACAACATGAGAGCATCCTCCACGCGGCACACCTATCCTTGGAAGATCATGAGAACCGTGAGCGACGCAACAATATTAGAATACGGGGCATGCCGGAGTCTGTGGCGCTGGAAACACTCACTAAAGCGGCCATTGAAATATTCAAAGACATATTGGGTCAGGACAAAACGGAAAACATTGAACTGACAAGGGTACACAGAGCCTCAAACCTAGGCCCCCACAAGGCGAACAGCCTAGAGATGTACTCTGCCGTTTCTTAGACTTTCGAGTGAAAGACCTAGTGCTCCGGAAAGCAAGAGACAAACGGACGATCACCTGTGAAGGAGTCATGATTCAATTATACCAGGACTTATCATCCATCACGCTACGTAAACGGCGACTCTTGAAGCCATTCACTGAGGCCTTAACAAAGAAGGGTTGCAGATTTAGGTGGCTGTTCCCATTTGGCATCTTTATAACAGCAGGGGATAAGAAACTGCAAGCTAGGACCTCGGCGGATGTCAAACAAACCTGCGAGGAATTAGAGATCATACTAGATTCATATCCGGATCTGGAAGCATTTCACTCAGCCTCCTTGCTCCAGCAAATTCCGCCACCACCAGCATGGCAAGTAGTCACCACTCCTAAGGCTCAGAGAGTGAAGCGCAAGACGGCCAAATCGCCCGCAGCAAAAGACCTGATCGACACGACCTGACACTCTGGTATCCTGGCAATTGAATAGATAGATTCCTACAAATGGATAACAGAACTTTGCATTTTGTTCCTTTCCCCTTATACAACCATGCTTAAGTGCAAACCCATGGACCTACTATCCTCCAAAGGGACTTGTCCACACCGAAGTAATGAAACAATCTTTACAGGAGCGCCTCTATGCTTACACGCTATGTTGGACTAAATTGTAGGAGGCGCCCCCTCTTTTTACAGTAAGGACGATTACTGACAGATATGGATGCTCTCGAATGAAGCTTGGTCCATAATGCAAGCCCCCCCCCAACCGATCCCCTACCCATCACCCAATACCCAGATACCCTTCCCATCCCCCAACCCACATCATTGTTTACCACCATACTCGATTAACTCTTAAAACTACTTACCCACCCCCCCTCACCTTCCCCTCCCTTCCCAACCGACCCCTGACCCACACCCTTCCCTCTAACAATATGTTTCCTTGCTTGAAGACTTGGTTACACACCAGCATTCACAACCTTGAACGATGATATCCTCCCCAGAGCTGGCTGCTGAGGCCCTCTGTAGTCCTATGTTAAATAGAATTATAATCACACTAAAACCTGTGAACTTATTGCAGTTATTGAAAGTTATGTTTTATCTTCTCTATCTCTCTTATCTCTTCTTTCGCTATGCTAGCTTTCACCTCTTCCCTCCCCCCCAGTCCGGTGATCCAGGAAGGTCGAAGGATATGACGCCGACGATGCTGATACATAACGACCGAATCGACGAAAACAAGTATGGCGGACATGACTAAGGTAATTACATTTGCTTCACTCAACGCACACGGCCTAAATTCACCAATAGCAAGGCGACACATATTACACAGACTTAAACAACAAAAAGTGTCAGTGCTCCTTTTACAGAGACGCATTTCAAACCAGACAAAATACCAGATCTGACCCGCTCTGGATATGATAAATGGCACCACGCTACAACGACTCAAACACGAACTAAAGGTACCTCAATAGCTATAGCCAAAGGGGTGACATTTCAACTGAGAGACACGCTAACCGACCCCCTAGGACGATATATACTAATCAAAGGACTACTAAATGGAACCTTAGTGACGTTATGTAGCCTATATGCTCCAAACAAAAAAGTAGCAAAATGGTTGACGGTAATGATGAAGAAAATAGAAATATTCAAAGAGGGTGTGTTGGTGGTCGGTGGAGATCTTAATGTAGCGCTGAACCCACTAATGGACACCTCTAGACAGAAGAGTACGCTCTCAGCAGAGGACCTAGCTAAAATACAGCGGTGTCTGAACTCCCAACATTTGATTGACACATGGAGATGCCTGAACCCCGCCGACCGCGATTACACCTTTTATTCTTACCCCCATAAAACCTACCATAGGATTGACTATATTTTTGTCCACAAAACACAGATGTCCAACATTAAAAAATCAAACATTTCTCCAAATATATATACAGACCACTCCACTGTGACTTTGGAAATATCACTACAAAGACAACACCCCAACAATAGATCGTGGCGCCTCAATGAAACCATATTGGCGGAACCTGGGGTCAAAGAGCGCATACAAAAGGCACTGCACAGCTACTTTGCGCTTAATGATACACAAGGTATGTCGGCACAAATTTTATGGGAGGCACACAAATCAGTCATCCGGGGTGAACTAATATCAATCTCTTCCCACCTTAATAGAAAAAGACAACAAGACATGTACGACCTCTACGAAGAGATAGCCTCACCAGAACTAAAACATAAAAGAAAACTTGACCATCAGACCATGCTTCTGTTATCCACAAAGAGACAACAACTAAAAGATCTTATAGCACTACAATCAGCAAAATATTACAAATCGTGGAAAAATAAATTGTACGCCCACGGAGATAAAGGTCCAAATTCATGATATCACTCATACGTAAGAGACAGATGAGCACTCAGATTGGTGCGGTCAAAAACAAACAAGGTGTCAGCTCTGATAATCCCACACATGTGGAAAACGCATTTTTAGACTATTATAAGCACCTTTATGATTTGAGACCGGACGAATCTGGTGAACAGAAGAGATTACGGAAAAAGGAGATTAAGATCTTTCTGCAGCGCTTGGGACTACCCAGACTGACGGAAATACAAAAGAAGGAACTGATAAAGCCATTCCAAATTGCGGAACTCCAGTCCACTCTGTCAAAGTGCCCGACCGGAAAATCACCAGGGCCTGATGGGCTTCCAGCACAATATTATAAGACCTTCCCCAATGTCCTACTACCACGATTTCTGGACATGTGCAATGCTGTACTCCAAGGTCTGCCAATCCCACGACAAATGTTAGAAGCTAGCATATCGCTGATCCATAAAGGGGGGAAGGACCCGGAGCAGTGCAGCAATTATAGACCAATCTCTTTATTAAATGAGACCTAAAACTGCTCTCCAGCTTGATAGCACGTAGAATGGCGACACTGTTGCCACGATTGATCTCACCTAGTCAAACAGGATTCGTTGGGGGACGAGAAGGGAAAGACAACACACACAAAATATTGCATCTGATGCAAGTAGCAAAACACCGTGGATCACCTTTGGTACTCCTGGGAACTGATGCTGAGAAAGCATTTGACAGAGTGGACTGGACTTACCTTGAAGAAACCCTAAGCACATTTGGGATACCACATACCCTTACTAGAGCCATATTAGCAATGTATGACAACCCCACAGCCAGAATCAGGATAAATAATTCGCTTACAGACACATTTGTCATAAAAAACGGCACGAGACAGGGTTGCCCGCTCTCGCCGCTACTCTTTGTGCTCTCCATGGAGCCTATGTTGCATGCCATACAGTCCCATCAAGACATTGAAGGCATCACAGTAAATCACTCACATTATAAGACGGCGGCGTTTGCGGATGACCTACTTGTACTAATAGATAATAGAACACTGCACACTCAAAGGTTTTCTAGGTGATGAATTTAATTTATTGTGGTGCAGACGGACAGATTAGCGACAAACTGACGTTTCGACCACCTCCGTGGTCTTTATCAAAGCATCGCTGTGAAATACAAAAAAGGTGTAGTGAATATACAATATTTACAGAATATATACAATTTCAGTGTTGCTTGTGTTCAACACTTCATGGTTAACATAGACCCATCTTCTAGCATGAAATTTTACAATACAGAGATTATCTACTAACCAAAATAGGGGGGGGGGGGGGGGGGGGGGTTGTAGTGTTCTAGTAGGTTTAATGAGAGGTTACTTGTGGTTATTAGTATCACTTGTTAATGGGTGGTGTGAGCGCTGTGTATTGGAAGAGAGTTTAGCAAGTTACCTGTCCTTATAGCTGTAGGGAGTATGCACCTAGGTGAGCCTTAGGTCCAGTACTGCATAGGGTTAAGATGGCCCCTGGCAGTAGTTTCTGTTAAAAAATAACCATGGTAAGTGCAGGGACAGTATCTCTATTTATATTGCCAATGGTAAGGTGTTTTACCTTTAAAGTTATGTGTGCCTCTTCTATGGAGGTCTTATCCCGGTCTGTGTTCCCCAGAGGTGAGCACCTTTCTATGGGTGGGTTGTATCCCTGGTGGTGGGCAAATATAGAGGGTATTATAAGGCTCTGTAATACTTAGCTTTTGGTAAGATGTATTGGTGGTTCAGTGGGCTTGCCTCCCGCTCCAGGTTATGCCCGCGCGTCCCGCGCTTCGGCTGTGGATGGCAGACTGACGGGAGATGCGGCTCCTTTATCCGCCTCCTCCAGTCAGCTGACCGGAAGTGACGCGCTACACTGAGCGTGCGCAGTGCGCGTCGCTTCCTTAGTGATAGTAACCTGGCAATACCGAGCGGTCGCACTGCGCGTGCGTGGCTCGTCTCCTGTTTACAAGCTCATGTCTTTAACCTTGTTAAGTGCTATATCTGGATTCTTTTAGCTGTTATGTCTGGGATCTTTTTAGATGTTAGTCATTATCATCCTCCCTTTACTGTGGTTAGATTAATAGGTTGGTATTAAGGATAAATACATTACATAGGTGTTCATGGTAAGAATTAAACATGCATACAGGTTTCAATGAATACAGTTGGTATTAAGAATAAATACATTGCATAGGTGTTCATGGTAGAGTTCAACATGCATATAGGTTTCAGTGTATACAGTTCCAAATAGGCATAGTATTGAATTTAAACAAGCATCTGCAGTTCTTAATATGTTCATATGTATATATGTTGCAGTATTTATGGTAGAGGTCCAAATCCTTGTCAACGAATACAGTATCATAAATGAGAACATGAGCTAAATAACATAGGAGACAGCAATGCATGCAATACATAATAGCACTCATCAATGGTAGAGATCCCAATCCTTATTGTTATCTTTAGTGTAATAAGTGATCTCTCAAGGAGTCTAGACTCAAAAACCTAGGGATCATCAAGACATGTGACGGAAGAGGAGCAATTATATAACAGTAATTGACTATGAGGCCCTATTGATGCTTACCAACCAGGGTGTCGGACTAGAGGGAGTGTGATTGCGACTACATTCTCAGTGCGTCTGTAGGGAAGGAAAGCATATACAGAGAAAGTTACCAATCGATTTCTCTATTGAGGCCTTTAGGGGTAAGGGTATCAAGTGTATAAATCCAGAAAGTCTCTCTTTCTTTTAAGAGTTTAATGTGGTTACCCCCTCGTCTTGGTCTATGTACTTTCTCGATGATTTGGAACCTTAATTGTGATACTGAGTGTCTAGCCTCCTTGAAGTGGTGTGGGAGTGGAAGCCATGTCTTCCCACACCGGATCGTGGACTTGTGGCTGGATATTCTGTCCTTTATAGGTTGTATGGTTTCTCCTATGTACAGTAGGCCGCAGGGACACTTAATCAGATATACTACAAAATTAGTGTCACACGTATAGTAATCATGAATTTTATATGATTTCCCTGTTCTGGGGTGGGTAACCATGTCCCCTTTGATTACATTTGAGCAGCAGGTGCAGTTCAGGCAGGGGAAGGTTCCCATCCTTCTTGGTTGTATATGTGTCTGAGACTCATGTGTACCTAGACTACCTATATCCGCCCGTACTATTCTGTCCCTGATGTTTTGTGGTCTTTTCGTACACATTAGAGGTGGTGTTTTAAAGGCTTCAATTTGTGGATAACCTTTATTTAGAAGTGGCCAATGTTTTCTGATTAGTTTGTGTACTTTGTTCATTGTAGGGTGGTAATGGTGTACGAACGGGATCCTCTCTATCTTGTGTCTGGGTAAGGGTTCCGATGATGCTTCTTTGGCTGCCGCTAACTCGTCCTGTAACAGTTGTTCCGGATACAGTCTGTCCCTAAACTTTTGGGACATCTCTGTAAGTCTTGTTTCTCTGGTACTCGTGTTGGATACTATTCGTGCTACTCTTTTAAATTGTGATCTGGGGAGGCTGTCTCTTAAAGATTTAGGGTGACAGCTGTTGTAAAGTAAAAGTTTGTTACAGTCAGTGGGTTTTGAGAATAGATCTGTGTGGAGGTGTCCTCCCGTATCTCTGATTACTCTAGTGTCGAGAAAGGTGATGTCTGTCATACTAGTTGTCATGGTGAATTTTAATTCCTCCCGGCTAGTGTTTATTTTACTGTAAAAAGTTAGTAAGCTATCCATAGGGCCATCCCATAAGCAAAATATGTCATCTATGTATCTTACCCAGCAGGTGGCATGTTGTAGATATAGTGTGTCGGAATACACGTTTGTCTTTTCAAAAAGATCCATGTATATATTCGCATAAGCTGGTGCCACATTCGCGCCCATAGCGGTCCCGCACTTTTGAATATAGAAATCGTCTCCATACAGGAAGAAATTTTCCCTGAGGACGATGTTCAGGAGGTCTAGGCATAGGTTCTGTTGTTCTATTGTATAGTCAGAGTCGTTTAATGTTAGTCTGACAGCGTCAATTCCTTTGGCATGGTCTATAGAAGTGTATAGACTATTGACGTCAAGTGTGACTAATATGCTTCTGGGAGGTATAGGGCCCATGGACCTGATCTTGTTAAGAAAGTCACCTGTGTCTAGGATAAATGACTTGGTTTTTTTTTGCGAATGGGGTCAAGATTTTTTCTAAGTATATGGATAGTGGATTAAGGATGGAGTCTGTCGAGGCTACTATTGGTCTACCTGGTGGGTTAGTCAGGCTCTTGTGTATCTTCGGTAGTATATAAAAAACCGGTGTGATCGGGTGTTGGTTGATTAGGAAGGTCTTTGTTTGGAGGTCAATGGTCTTATTGTCAACATACGTCTGTAGAGTTTCTATAATCAGTCTCCTAATTCTGTATGTAGGGTCATTTTGGATTTTTACGTAGGTTTTGTTGTCACTCAGTTGTCTCTCAATCTCCCCCGTGTATTGATGTTTGTTTAACACCACTATGGCACCACCTTTGTCCGCAGGTTTAATTACAATATGTTGATTGGTTTTCAAACTTTCAACCGCCCGTTTTTCCTCTGCCGTGTAGTTGTTATGGACTGGGAGGAAACCCAATTTTTTGTCTTTTATGAGTCGATCGATATCTCTATCTAGGATATCGATAAACGCCTCACTGGCATGGTAGGTGTGCGGGGGGTTGAAAGTGCTTGGGTTGTGTAGACCCAGATGTTTCAAAGACAAACGTGTAGTGGGTACTATTTCCTGTGTATTGCCTATGTTGATTCTGTCCATGAGGTTAAAGTGTGTCTTTAACCTGATGGATCGGTAGAATCGCTGTAGTTCCTTTTTTAATGTGAAGGAATCCCAGCGTGGGGTGGGGCAGAAGGATAGACCCTTATTCAATACAGCGTGTTCAATAGGGGATAGCGAATAATCAGACACATTTATGACAAGATTCGGACCCCTACCTGTGACCGTAGAGTCATGCTGCTCGATCCTCCTCCCCCGCTTGGGGCGCCTCCGTCTCGACCTCCTCGTGGGACCTGATGATGTAGGCCTAAAAAACCGGCCGGTGTCGGTGGAGTGGATGGTACTGAGCCTCCTGAGCTTCCAGTGTCGCTGTTGGTACCGGGTAAAGGATCCCCTCGCGGTTTTCCACCTCTCGGCCATGGTTTCTTTGGGCCCTTGGGGTATCTGGGTTTATTGGGGTTCCTGGGTTGGTTTGGGCGTTGGTCTTCCCACCTGTAAACTCGATTATTCAAATAGTCCTCTGTATCCCTTTGAAACTTCTGGCGCTTCCTCTCTTGTAGAGTCCTGGTGTGTGTCTCTAAGATATCTGCGACCCTTTCGCCCAGCTCTTTAAGTTCTGTAGGGGTAAGAGTGGCCGTAAGTTGGCTCTCGATCGTGCTGATTTTTTTCTTAGTCTCTGTGATTGCTGCTTGTAAGGATTCTATTGTGAGGAGAATCAGATCGAACGAGCACTTGTTCAGTATCTTCTGAAACGTCTGGCAGTATTTTTCATCATCCGAAAAGATGGTCGGTCGTAGGTTGCTTCGGAGGCCTCTAGGGATTTTGCCTTGACGATGGTACTCACCGAGGGTAGCACAATGTAGCTCGTATGAGACGAGACGTTTTTTCTCCTTTTCCCAGTCGCGAGTCTTGATATCCTTTGAAGGTATATGTAGGAAATCGTGTGAAATTCCTATTTTGGATAAGATAGTACTCTCTGTTTCGTCGGTGTAGGCAAACGTATTGGAAGACATCTAGTCTATGTAAGGGTGCTACAGCCATACGAGCTACATTGTGCTACCTCGGTGAGTACCATCGTCAAGGCAAAATCCCTAGAGGCCTCCGAAGCAACCTACGACCGACCATCTTTTCGGATGATGAAAAATACTGCCAGACGTTTCAGAAGATACTGAACAAGTGCTCGTTCGATCTGATTCTCCTACAATAGAATCCTTACAAGCAGCAATCACAGAGACTAAGAAAAAAATCAGCACGATCGAGAGCCAACTTACGGCCACTCTTACCCCTACAGAACTTAAAGAGCTGGGCGAAAGGGTCGCAGATATCTTAGAGACACACACCAGGACTCTACAAGAGAGGAAGCGCCAGAAGTTTCAAAGGGATACAGAGGACTATTTGAATAATCGAGTTTACAGGTGGGAAGACCAACGCCCAAACCAACCCAGGAACCCCAATAAACCCAGATACCCCAAGGGCCCAAAGAAACCATGGCCGAGAGGTGGAAAACCGCGAGGGATCCTTTACCCGGTACCAACAGCGACACTGGAAGCTCAGGAGGCTCAGTACCATCCACTCCACCGACACCGGCCGGTTTTTTAGGCCTACATCATCAGGTCCCACGAGGAGGTCGAGACGGAGGCGCCCCAAGCGGGGAGGAGGATCGAGCAGCATGACTCTACGGTCACAGGTAGGGGTCCGAATCTTGTCATAAATGTGTCTGATTATTCGCTATCCCCTATTGAACACGCTGTATTGAATAAGGGTCTATCCTTCTGCCCCACCCCACGCTGGGATTCCTTCACATTAAAAAAGGAACTACAGCGATTCTACCGATCCATCAGGTTAAAGACACACTTTAACCTCATGGACAGAATCAACATAGGCAATACACAGGAAATAGTACCCACTACACGTTTGTCTTTGAAACATCTGGGTCTACACAACCCAAGCACTTTCAACCCCCCGCACACCTACCATGCCAGTGAGGCGTTTATCGATATCCTAGATAGAGATATCGATCGACTCATAAAAGACAAAAAATTGGGTTTCCTCCCAGTCCATAACAACTACACGGCAGAGGAAAAACGGGCGGTTGAAAGTTTGAAAACCAATCAACATATTGTAATTAAACCTGCGGACAAAGGTGGTGCCATAGTGGTGTTAAACAAACATCAATACACGGGGGAGATTGAGAGACAACTGAGTGACAACAAAACCTACGTAAAAATCCAAAATGACCCTACATACAGAATTAGGAGACTGATTATAGAAACTCTACAGACGTATGTTGACAATAAGACCATTGACCTCCAAACAAAGACCTTCCTAATCAACCAACACCCGATCACACCGGTTTTTTATATACTACCGAAGATACACAAGAGCCTGACTAACCCACCAGGTAGACCAATAGTAGCCTCGACAGACTCCATCCTTAATCCACTATCCATATACTTAGAAAAAATCTTGACCCCATTCGCAAAAAAAACCAAGTCATTTATCCTAGACACAGGTGACTTTCTTAACAAGATCAGGTCCATGGGCCCTATACCTCCCAGAAGCATATTAGTCACACTTGACGTCAATAGTCTATACACTTCTATAGACCATGCCAAAGGAATTGACGCTGTCAGACTAACATTAAACGACTCTGACTATACAATAGAACAACAGAACCTATGCCTAGACCTCCTGAACATCGTCCTCAGGGAAAATTTCTTCCTGTATGGAGACGATTTCTATATTCAAAAGTGCGGGACCGCTATGGGCGCGAATGTGGCACCAGCTTATGCGAATATATACATGGATCTTTTTGAAAAGACAAACGTGTATTCCGACACACTATATCTACAACATGCCACCTGCTGGGTAAGATACATAGATGACATATTTTGCTTATGGGATGGCCCTATGGATAGCTTACTAACTTTTTACAGTAAAATAAACACTAGCCGGGAGGAATTAAAATTCACCATGACAACTAGTATGACAGACATCACCTTTCTCGACACTAGAGTAATCAGAGATACGGGAGGACACCTCCACACAGATCTATTCTCAAAACCCACTGACTGTAACAAACTTTTACTTTACAACAGCTGTCACCCTAAATCTTTAAGAGACAGCCTCCCCAGATCACAATTTAAAAGAGTAGCACGAATAGTATCCAACACGAGTACCAGAGAAACAAGACTTACAGAGATGTCCCAAAAGTTTAGGGACAGACTGTATCCGGAACAACTGTTACAGGACGAGTTAGCGGCAGCCAAAGAAGCATCATCGGAACCCTTACCCAGACACAAGATAGAGAGGATCCCGTTCGTACACCATTACCACCCTACAATGAACAAAGTACACAAACTAATCAGAAAACATTGGCCACTTCTAAATAAAGGTTATCCACAAATTGAAGCCTTTAAAACACCACCTCTAATGTGTACGAAAAGACCACAAAACATCAGGGACAGAATAGTACGGGCGGATATAGGTAGTCTAGGTACACATGAGTCTCAGACACATATACAACCAAGAAGGATGGGAACCTTCCCCTGCCTGAACTGCACCTGCTGCTCAAATGTAATCAAAGGGGACATGGTTACCCACCCCAGAACAGGGAAATCATATAAAATTCATGATTACTATACGTGTGACACTAATTTTGTAGTATATCTGATTAAGTGTCCCTGCGGCCTACTGTACATAGGAGAAACCATACAACCTATAAAGGACAGAATATCCAGCCACAAGTCCACGATCCGGTGTGGGAAGACATGGCTTCCACTCCCACACCACTTCAAGGAGGCTAGACACTCAGTATCACAATTAAGGTTCCAAATCATCGAGAAAGTACATAGACCAAGACGAGGGGGTAACCACATTAAACTCTTAAAAGAAAGAGAGACTTTCTGGATTTATACACTAGATACCCTTACCCCTAAAGGCCTCAATAGAGAAATCGATTGGTAACTTTCTCTGTATATGCTTTCCTTCCCTACAGACGCACTGAGAATGTAGTCGCAATCACACTCCCTCTAGTCCGACACCCTGGTTGGTAAGCATCAATAGGGCCTCATAGTCAATTACTGTTATATAATTGCTCCTCTTCCGTCACATGTCTTGATGATCCCTAGGTTTTTGAGTTTAGACTCCTTGAGAGATCACTTATTACACTAAAGATAACAATAAGAATTGGGATCTCTACCATTGATGAGTGCTATTATGTATTGCATGCATTGCTGTCTCCTATGTTATTTAGCTCATGTTCTCATTTATGATACTGTATTCGTTGACAAGGATTTGGACCTCTACCATAAATACTGCAACATATATACATATGAACATATTAAGAACTGCAGATGCTTGTTTAAATTCAATACTATGCCTATTTGGAACTGTATACACTGAAACCTATATGCATGTTGAACTCTACCATGAACACCTATGCAATGTATTTATTCTTAATACCAACTGTATTCATTGAAACCTGTATGCATGTTTAATTCTACCATGAACACCTATGTAATGTATTTATCCTTAATACCAACCTATTAATCTAACCACAGTAAAGGGAGGATGATAATGACTAACATCTAAAAAGATCCCAGACATAACAGCTAAAAGAATCCAGATATAGCACTTAACAAGGTTAAAGACATGAGCTTGTAAACAGGAGACGAGCCACGCACGCGCAGTGCGACCGCTCGGTATTGCCAGGTTACTATCACTAAGGAAGCGACGCGCACTGCGCACGCTCAGTGTAGCGCGTCACTTCCGGTCAGCTGACTGGAGGAGGCGGATAAAGGAGCCGCATCTCCCGTCAGTCTGCCATCCACAGCCGAAGCGCGGGACGCGCGGGCATAACCTGGAGCGGGAGGCAAGCCCACTGAACCACCAATACATCTTACCAAAAGCTAAGTATTACAGAGCCTTATAATACCCTCTATATTTGCCCACCACCAGGGATACAACCCACCCATAGAAAGGTGCTCACCTCTGGGGAACACAGACCGGGATAAGACCTCCATAGAAGAGGCACACATAACTTTAAAGGTAAAACACCTTACCATTGGCAATATAAATAGAGATACTGTCCCTGCACTTACCATGGTTATTTTTTAACAGAAACTACTGCCAGGGGCCATCTTAACCCTATGCAGTACTGGACCTAAGGCTCACCTAGGTGCATACTCCCTACAGCTATAAGGACAGGTAACTTGCTAAACTCTCTTCCAATACACAGCGCTCACACCACCCATTAACAAGTGATACTAATAACCACAAGTAACCTCTCATTAAACCTACTAGAACACTACAACCCCCCCCCCCCCCCCCCCCCCCCCCCCCCCCTATTTTGGTTAGTAGATAATCTCTGTATTGTAAAATTTCATGCTAGAAGATGGGTCTATGTTAACCATGAAGTGTTGAACACAAGCAACACTGAAATTGTATATATTCTGTAAATATTGTATATTCACTACACCTTTTTTGTATTTCACAGCGATGCTTTGATAAAGACCACGGAGGTGGTCGAAACGTCAGTTTGTCGCTAATCTGTCCGTCTGCACCACAATAAATTAAATTCATCACCTAGAAAACCTTTGAGTGTGCAGTGTTCTATTATCTACTGGCATTGAGACCCAAGGGACTCCTACACTGGCACCTCTACTATACCCAATAGGTGTGCACGCCAATCACTACTACTACTTGTACTAATGACCTCCCCACTACGCGGTTTTCCGGCTCTAATGAAATTATTGGATCAATTCAGCCACCTTTCAAACTTTAAAGTCAACTCTTCTAAATCTGAAGCACTTGACATCAACATCAACCCTGCGACTTTATTAAAATTAAAAGAGCTCTATCCCTTCACATGGCCTACCACATATATAAAATATCTTGGGGTGAAACTGGGGAGGAACAGCAGTGATCTTTTCCGACTCAACATCAAACCAATGCTTGAAGAGGCAAAGACTAATATTGGCACATGGAGAGATAATTATCTTTCTTGGATGGGTAGAAAAAATTTATTAAAAAGCCTGATCCTCCCCAAGTTTACCTATATGTTCAATATGCTCCCCATATTAATTCCGACGACATTCCTTACTAAAATTAATACCCTATTTAGTAACTACATCTGGCACCGAAAAAAGCCCCGCATATCATATCGAACACTAACACTCCATAAGACTGCAGGGGGAATGGGAGCGCCTGATATACGGAAATATTATCAAGCCGCGATAATCTCAAGAGTAATTGACATCCTTAGACGACCACGAGACAACCTATGGATTGCAATAGAAGAAGCACTAGCTCCAAAATCGCTCAGGTCTTTATTTCTCACATATGAGAAGCCCACTAAGCTGACCCCAATCCACAACATACATACTAAGGCTACCCTTCAGATCTGGTCGAAACTGCGTCATACGATGATACCCCCGCTGTCTCCCCTAATTACACTAACGGACCTTCTTCCTGGTAGACCCGGCAATTCTAATAATGAATCACATAAGATACCTGCCCTGCAAACCCTAACTGTTGATCGAATCTTGATAGATGGAACCATGCCAACCTTCTCCGAGATAAGGAATACACCTGGTCTCCAAAGACTGAACTTCCTACACTACACTTGCATAAAATCAGCACTGAAACCACACTTACAACAGGCGGATCTTTCACGCACCATGACACAGTTTGAAAAGCTATGTGCAGCCACGTTGAAACCAAAAAAAGTATTATCTACATTATACCAAACACTACTGATGTCTGACTGCAGCCCAAAACGGAGCTATATCACACTCTGGGAAAAAGACCTGGGATATTGCTTCACACCAACGCAACAACGATCTATATATGAAAGATCCCATGGCCCATCGCAATGCGTACGGGCCCAGGAAAACACTTTCAAAATTGTGTCGCGATGGTATCTGGCACCCAAACAAACCTACCAATGGCAAAAAGAGAGTTCAACAGACTGCTGGAGGTGCGGAGGTCCTGACGGAGACTATATTCACATATGGTGGACATGTCCCAAAATCAGAGACTTCTGGAATAAAGTAGCCAGACTTATACAGACTGTAACGAACAAAACACTAACGCTATCACCTGAGACCACACTATTAAACTTTCCACTCTGGACAGAAGACAAACACGCGACTGACCTGACTTAGCACGTCACTGCATAACTGCAGCAAAATTACTGATACCACAATACTGGAAGACACCAGATTTACCGACCCCCGAACAACTGTATGACAAAATAAATGCTCTATATCGAGTAGCGATGACTGTAGTGTCAGCTGAAAATAGACAAACGAAATTCAGACACACATGGACTCCATGGACAACCTTTCGTAAGACACACGACTATCCGCATAACCAAGATCTCACCCGTTCTACGACAACTTGAATGGCATCGGACTGTAACTTCTGGACTCTAACTTCCTGGTAACCGGACTACCCCCCCCCCCACCCTCCCCCTCAACCCCCCCCAACCCTGCTCTCTTTTCTTTCTTCCTTTTTCCCACTATCTATCAACCACTTTAACATAATCTTATACTTTCTTCCATCACTCTTTATATTCACTGTTACTCTTCGATACAAATGGTATTGCATAGACAACGGTGACCAAGGTGGTTCCAGGCGAAAGGATGACATGCATCTGAGACTATGTAAGAAACAATGCGATTGAGAAATGGCACATCCTAACTCTCATAATATGAGCTAGTCTACCACCACTGTTGAATAACTTGGAGAACTTCAGTAAGATGCCATACACAGATGAACACCGTATATGCTCATTATATTTTACTCATACCTTGCAATTCTTTGAAATACCATTGTAATTTTCTTCTGTCATTTTTTGATATTTCTATTGATGTTCTTACACTTTTAATGTTTGATATTATGTTATGCAAACATCACAAATAAAAAGACCATTGAAAAGAAAAGATTTAAAAAAACAAAAACAAAGTTTAACAAAAATATAGAAAGGTTTACAAAAAATAGGCCAAAATCCTATAAAAAAACAAAAACCATGACAATTGGCAACCAAAAGCAAATGTAATAAAAAAAAATTAAGGTGCAGTCACACATAACGATCGCTCCAACGATCCCGACAGCGATAACGACCTGCCGGGATCGCTGGAGTGTCGTTACCTGATCGCTGGGGAGCTGTCAAACAGGCAGATCTCCCCAGCGATCAGGCCCTGGGAGCCACCTCCCACATCGCTCCCTGCTTAGCGCTGTCTTGGCAGAGCAGGGAGAACGCTGGTAACTATGATAAACAGCGCGGTATCCGGGCAGCGCACGCTGCTTGGATACCCGCTGTTTATCATAGTTACCTGTGTTCTCCCTGCTTACAGGCAGTGCTAAGCAGGGAGAACGCTGGTAACCATGGTAAATGCCGGGTATCTAGGCAGCGCGCGCTGCCTAGATACCCGGTGTGTACCATAGTAACCAGCCCTGTGAAGTCACAGATCGCTGGTTTCTCGCTGTCACACGCAGCGATGCGTGCTGACCAGCGGGAAACCAACGATCAAAAAATGACCCAGAGCACTTTGCAGCGATCAGCGACCTCACAGCAGGGGCCTGATCGCTGCAAAGTGTCACACATAGCGACATCGCTGGAGAGATCGTTGTAACGTCACAGTTACAACGATCTCTCTAACGATATCGTTATGTGTGACTGGGGCTTTAGGAACAGTAGCATTTGAAAAAAAGGACCTGTTGTTCAAACATAATATTTCTCAAAATAAAAGTGAACGCGATGTCATATATGCCTCAGTATTCTTTCAAGATGATCAACAGGTAACATACATGTTAAAAAAAACATGGTGTAACATTTATCAACTGTGGAAACGGCCCACTGTGTGGCCTTTTGTGTGTAGAGATAGATGTGTTGTCAGCAGGGATGTTAAACTCCATGCCTCGAGGTCCCCACACCTTGCATGTTGTACAATAAACATTTCCATTTGTCAGTTGGTGTTTGGAATTCTAACTGTCAAATGCAAAATTAGGGGAAACACAAGCACTGTGTGTAGGCCTCCAGACCTGTTTTTTTAAAGGGCCGGGTGATACCTTGACTACACATGTAGGCAGCATTCCTATACATACAGACACAATAGGTGGAGAAACAAAGTGTGAAATCAAACGCCTTAATACCCCTCCCATGTGCTAATGCAAACAAAAGTGGCCTTCACCTGCCAAAAGTGGCTTTAAGCCCCTTAGTAGACTACATGCCAAGATTATTCTTAAAAAACATGAAGATGACACACATTGTTTGTTTAGTGTTTTTTACTCAAACCAAAGTAAATAACACACATCCTGTGTATAACATGAAAAACCTAGAATGCTCCAAAAGCACATAACACATTGTAGTAGCGTGTGTCTTCCGAGTCATAATCAGCTGCAGGAGCTGACGAGGCTTCTGGACCGATATATCCATATGAATATAGGTCCGCCCTATGAGGAGGATCAGATGGTCTGGGGACCCTCTGTATAGCAGGAGTTTGTCCAGGGCCAGGCACATGAGCCCTCATGCCCTGGGACACTGGGCAGGATGGAGCTAGTGGGGCAGAATGGAGCCGGCGGGGGGGCAGGATGGAGTGCTCGGTAACCGGGAACAGTAGCAGGTAGTGTCCTGCTAGGACCTTGCATGATGTCAGAATGACATAGTTTTTCGGCGCTGTGATTGGCCCGCTCGCAGTCATGTGATATGTGATAAGCATATCACATGACCGCAAGCGGGCCAATCACAGTGCTGACCGCCGATGTCATTCTGACATCATGCAAGGTCCTAGCAGGACACTGCCTGCTACTGCTCCCGGTTACTGAACTCTCGGCGGAGAGGTAAGTATAACAATCTTTATTATTTTTAATACATTTGTCTTTGTTTTACATTTGATTTCTCAGTGTATAATGCACTGCGAAATCAAATCACTAAAGAAGTAGCCCTAAGGAGCAGGGGGCCGCGGGGAGCGGGAGCGCAGACAGGGCAGAGGAGCAGGGCATGGAGTGCGGGCAGGACAGGAGGAGCGGGGGGAAGCGTGGTCAGGACAGAGGAGCGTGGTATGGAATTCAGGCAGGACAGGAGGAGCGGGGGGGGGAAGCGCGGGTAGGGCAGAGGGGCGGGGTATGGAGCGCGGTCAGGCCACCATCAGCCAGACCCGTGTATCCCGGCGCTGTTGCCGGGCTGCAAATTGGCGCGGAATTTGAACTTTGAATTTGCGCGTCTATTTGCATAGTCTGCGCTCTTTGGTGCCCTCCTCCGGCGGCCACCATTGAGTGGCCTCTGTCTGGCGCACGATTTCTGTGACTGACAGACGCCTTAGACAATGATATAGTAGATTCTACGTGGGTCCGTTGCTGCTGTTGAAGTGCTTATAGTGGTTGCGACCCACATTCCATAAAAGGTAAGTCTATTTAAACCGCTTTTTGATATCTTAATTGTGAAGGTAAGATTATTTGCGCCTAATCTGTCTCTCCAGATTCGATTATTTACACCAGGAATGTGCATTAGATAATTTACTATTGATGTTAATAGATAATTATAATTAAAGGGAACCTGTCACCTGGAATTTAGGCCCTGACCTATCAGTAGCTGTCCCTACACCTTCCTAGGTGCTCCCTAACCATCCCTGTCTGTTCCAAATCTGACTTGTAAAGAGTTAAAGAAAAAGACTTTAAACTTACAGCACGTCGCTCTCTCAGGCGACTGGAAAGGCGGTTCCAGGCTCCATTGTCCCCTCCTCGCAGCTTTCCAGCTCGCCCCGCTGGACGGCATATTTCTTTATTCATGTCCTCTTGAATTTGGAATCTCCCGCCCTCTTTTCATGTGATGATACACCAGCAGGTACGTCACATCCGATCACGTGATTGGCCGCGGTGCATTAAGGCCTTGATCACGTGATCGGCCTGGCTCTGCGCATGCGCATATTGAAGACGGGCTAATCACGTGATCAGGCCCATAATGCACCGCGGCCGATCACATGATCAAGGCCATAATGCACGGCGGCCGGATGTGACGTACCGGCCGGGTCAATATCGCATGAAAAGAGGGCGGGAGATTCCAAATTCAAAAGGACATGAATAAAGAACTATGCCGCCCAGCGGGGTATGCTGGAAAGTTGTGAGGAGGGAACAATGGAGCCTGGAGCCGCCTTTCCAGTCGCCTGAGAGAGCGATGTGCTGTAAGTTTAAAGCCTTTTTTCTAACTCTTTACAAGTCGGATTTAGAACAGACAGGGATGGTTAGGGAACCCCTAGGAAGGTGTAGGGATAGCTAGTGATAGATCAGGGCCTTAATTCCAGGTGACAGGTTCCCTTTAAGGTTGTATATAACCCACCCCTTGATGCCTAGGGACATTCATAGTTTCATTTATTCGTAGTAACAAATGTGATTGTATGTTATAGCGGATTATCTGCACCAATGCAATGTTGTAGGGGGAGGAATGAGGTTATATGACTTCTCTAATATGTTGTTACTTGAGTATTGATCTAGGTTTTGTGTATTTCTTGCGTTATATGATAAATCATTTTTTATTTTTCTAAATTCTATTCAATAAAATTCAATGTTCATTTAAATAAAAAATGTGAAGAAATATTTTTGTAATTTATAGCTATTCAGAACAAATCCAGAACAAAGATCATAAATGGCAATGACAGGCTTGACACAAACTACAGACACTTAATGATGACTGGCAGAGCTGTGGTTGCTGTAGGCAGACACAGTCCTGCATCCTTATAGCACAGGAGGCAGCACTGATTGCCAACCACTGGCAAACGCCTACAAAACTCTGGACCAGTGGCGGACCTTGACCCCGGAGGGCCCTGGTGCAGGAGCTGCTGGTGAGGACCGGGAAGGGGGGTGCTAGTGAACGTCGGCGAGGAGCGAGGGGGGGAGAAATGCTAATGAACGTCAGTGAGGAGCGGGGGAGGGGGGGTGCTGTGGGTGATGTGGCTCCCACCTGCTGCACCGAGCCGCGCTTTGAAGTCTAGGGAGTCGGGGCGGCAGAGGAGGGGCGGGATCAGTTACTCTCCTCTCTCCTTTTACACAGGTTCATGGGGGTCGGCTGGGGGCCCCCCTGCAGGCTTGAGGGGCCCCCTAGCCGGTCGGGGCCCTGGTGCAACTGAACCAGCTGCACCACGGTAGGTCCGCCCCTGCTCTGGACTACAGCCTGACACTGACTAATCAGACATGTCACCATGCAGCACCGTCCACAACGACATACAGTCTGAGCATCAACAAGCCGCCACTGCATTAAGCTGGTAAAATGGCGCTTCTTCTCCAACAGACCATGCTTATGAGGCGATCGACAGGGTATGGGGTACTCGGGTACCGGGGCTGATGGCGGTTCTGATGGGGGATCACGGCTCGTCGATCCCCGGTCCTATGCTCTGGACCCTCAATGGCATGGAACAGTGGAGGGTTTAAGGGGGTTATTAACGTGACGCCACCTATGGTACCTGGTAACAGTTATACCAGCGCTGCAGCTGGCCGCTGAGGTGATGGTGGGTGCAGCAGAGTGTAGAACAGCTCCCCACAGGTGGAGCTTTACCTCAGGGCAGCGGGGATGGATGAGGGGAGTAGTAGTCAAGTCCTTTCTGACACAGTGGTGAATTGCGAAGGTTAGACAGGCACACAGACACACTGGAATTGTTGTTTCAGTACCTTTTACTGGTGATAACGTAATAGCTACAGTCCAGAGTAATAACCAGGTCCCCGGTGCAATTTGGGACTTCCACCTTAAAAGGATATGAGGTCTCCTTTGTGTCTGTGCTCTGCGGTATGGGCTGAGTTCTGCCTGAGCCTGAACCCACCACTTGTTCTTCTCTGATCATAGTCCTAAGCTGACAATGAGGTCCCTGTTTCTCTTGTGGCCCCCGGTCCCATGCTTGGTCAGTTTAGTGTCTCTTACTTTATCTCTTCAGGGCTGCACTCCTCCTGAGTCTTCTGAGCTTTCTACTGCAGCTCTGAAGGCTGGCAGCGTCGGACTCCAGTATCCGTGGTACTAAAGGGCTAAGCAAGTGACTCCCTTTCTCAGTTCCCTGTTTCCTCCACTTGCCTCCGGCCCCTTCCCTGGGGTGTGCACAGTGGTCAGTCGTCCCTGGTCCTGAGCCTGAATCTCTCCCCAGCGACCAGCAGCTCTCTCTCCTCTCTCTTCCTTCTCCTCACAGGAACTGCACTGAACTGAAACTACAGGGACTAACTAACTCCTCCCCTCAGCCTGAGTGTTCTTAAAGGGGAACTGACTTAATGCAGCCAGTAGAGCTCCCCTTCAGGTCTGGGGTGGAAGGTGTGCCGTGCTAACCAAGATGTAAGTCCTTCTTTGCACCGGTGGAACCTGTGGCAATCCCCCGCAGGGGTGCCACATTCCCCCCTAGTTAAATACAGTCCTCCGGGACTGGAACATTTTTCCATAAACACAACATAACTATTTACATTCGATTATTGCACAGAGTGTTAAAAATGAAAAATGTACAAAAACCAGGTCAATAAGAAAACAGGTAACCAGTCCATACAGCGCTAGTCCATCCGTTGCAGGCTGTTTTAGGGAGTGTTGAAATGGGGTTTGGCCACTGCCAGTCCTGTGGCTATGGTCCATTTTTGAAAATAGGAAAAAGGGGAACATTCAACAGTCCAACAGGTAAAGTCTCTTAAAGTTCAAAAACATAACTATATACAACTAGCTGTGAGCCAGATGCAAATGCATCGGGATTCTAGAACGTGCATTAATTTGATTATAGTAGTTATAGCTGTTAGCCTGATACAAATGCATTGGGTGTGAGGACATTTTGGGGGTGTGTGAGGACTTTTTGGGGGGGTGTGAATACTTTTTGGGGGGGGGTGAATACTTTTTGGGGGGGTGTGAGGACTTTTTGGGGGGTGTGAATACTTTTTGGGGGGTTGTGAATACTTTTTTGGGGGGGTTTGAATACTTTTTTGGGGGGGTTTTTGTAATACTTTTTTGGGGGGTGTGAATACTTTTTGGGGGTTGTGTGAATAATTTTTGGGGTGTGTGAATACTTTTTGGGTGGGTGTGAATACTTTTTGGGGGGGTTTGAATACTTTTTGGGTGTGTGTGAATACTTTTTGGGGGGGGTGTGAATACTTTTTGGGGGGGTTTGAATACTTTTTGGGGGTGTGTGAATACTTTTTGGGGGGGTGTGAATAGTTTTTGGGGGGGTTGAATACTTTTTTTGGGGGGTTGAATACTTTTTGGGGGAGTGTGAATACTTTTTTGGGGGGGTTTGAATACTTTTTGGGGGGTGTGAATACTTTTTTGGGGGGTGTGAATAATTTTTGGGGGGTTGAATAGTTTTTTTGGGGGTGTGAATACTTTTTGGGGGTGTGTGAATACTTTTTTTGGGGGGGTTGAATACTTTTTGGGGGTTGTGAATACTTTTTTGGGGGGGTGTGAATACTTTTTGGGGGGGTTGAATACTTTTTTGGGGGGTTTGAATACTTTTTTGGGGGGTGTGAATACTTTTTGGGGGTGTGTGAATAATTTTTGGGGGTGTGTGGGAATACTTTTTGGGGGTTGTGTGAATACTTTTTGGGGGGTGTGAATACTTTTTGGGGGGGTTTTGAATACTTTTTGGGGGGGTGTGAATACTTTTTTTGGGGGGTTGAATACTTTTTTGGGGGGTGTGAATACTTTTTGGGGGGTTGAGATAATTTTTGGGGATGTGTGAATACTTTTTGGGGGTGTGTGAATACTTTTTGGGGGTGTGGAATACTTTTTGGGGGGTTTGAATACTTTTTGGGGGTGTGTGAATACTTTTTGGGGGGTGTGAATATTTTTTGGGGGGGTTGAATACTTTTTGGGGGGTGTGTGAATACTTTTTGGGGGGGTGTGAATACTTTTTTGGGGGGGTTGAATACTTTTTTGGGGGGTTGAATACTTTTTGGGGGGTGTGAATACTTTTTGGGGGGGTGTGAATACTTTTTGGGGTGGTGTGAATAATTTTTGGGGGGTTGAATACTTTTTGGGGTGTGTGAATACTTTTTGGGGGTGTGTGAATACTTTTTGGGGGGGTTGAATACTTTTTGGGGGTGTGTGAATACTTTTTGGGGGTGTGTGAATACTTTTTGGGGGGGTGTGAATACTTTTTTGGGGGGTTGAATACTTTTTTGGGGGGTTGAATACTTTTTGGGGGAGTGTGTGTGAATACTTTTTGGGGGGGTTGAATACTTTTTGGGGGTGTGTGAATACTTTTTGGGGGGTGTGTTGGTAATATTTTTGGGGGGTTGAATACTTTTTTGGGGGTGTGTGAATACTTTTTGGGTGTGTGTGAATACTTTTTGGGGTTGTGTGAATACTTTTTGGGGGGTGTGAATACTTTTTGGGGGGGTTGAATACTTTTTTGGGGGGTGTGAATACTTTTTGGGGGGTGTGAATATTTTTGGGGTGTGTGAATACTTTTTGGGGGGTGGGTGTGAATACTTTTTGGGGGGTGTGAATACTTTTTGGGGGGGGTGTGAATACTTTTTGGGGGTGTGTGAATACTTTTTGGGGGGTGTTGAATATTTTTGGGGGGTTGAATACTTTTTTGGGGGGTTTGAATACTTTTTGGGGGGGTGTGAATACTTTTTTGGGGGGTGTGAATACTTTTTGGGGGGTGTGAATATTTTTGGGGGGGTTGAATACTTTTTGGGGGGGTGTGAATACTTTTTGGGGGGTTGTGAATACTTTTTGGGGGGGTTGAATACTTTTTGGGGGGTGTGTGAATACTTTTTGGGGGGGTGTGAATACTTTTTGGGGGGTGTGAATACTTTTTGGGGGGTGTGAATACTTTTTGGGGGGGTGTGAATATTTTTGGGGGGGTGAATACTTTTTGGGGGTGTGTGAATACTTTTTGGGGGGGTGTGAATATTTTTTGGGGGGGTTGAATACTTTTTTGGGGGGTTGAATACTTTTTGGGGGGGTTTGAATACTTTTTTGGGGGTGTGTGAATACTTTTTGGGGGGGTGTGAATACTTTTTGGGGGGGTTGAATACTTTTTTGGGGGGTTGAATACTTTTTGGGGGAGTGTGAATACTTTTTGGGGGGGTTTGAATACTTTTTGGGGGGTGTGAATACTTTTTGGGGGGTGTGAATAATTTTTGGGGGGTTGAATACTTTTTTTGGGGGGTGTGAATACTTTTTGGGGGTGTGTGAATACTTTTTTGGGGGGGTTGAATACTTTTTGGGGGGTGTGAATACTTTTTTGGGGGGTGTGAATACTTTTTGGGGGGGTTGAATACTTTTTTTGGGGGGGTGAACACTTTTTGGGGGTGTGTGAATACTTTTTGGGGGAGGTGAATACTTTTTTGGGGGGTTTGAATACTTTTTTGGGGGGTGTGAATACTTTTTGGGGGTGTGTGAATATTTTTGGGGGTGTGTGAATACTTTTTGGGGGGTTGAATACTTTTTTGGGGGGGTTTTAATACTTTTTGGGGGGGGTGTGAATACTTTTTTGGGGGGTTGAATACTTTTTTGGGGGGTGTGAATACTTTTTGGGGGGGTGAGAATATTTTTGGGGGTGTGTGAATACTTTTTGGGGGTGTGTGAATACTTTTTGGGGGGTGTGAATACTTTTTTGGGGGGTGTTGAATACTTTTTGGGGGTGTGTGAATACTTTTTGGGGGGGTGAATATTTTTGGGGGGGTTGAATACTTTTTGGGGGTGTGTGAATACTTTTTGGGGGGTGTGTGAATACTTTTTTGGGGGGTTGAATACTTTTTGGGGAGGTTGAATACTTTTTGGGGAGTGTGAATACTTTTTTGGGGGTGTGTGAATACTTTTTGGGGTGGTGTGAATAATTTTTGGGGGGTGTGAATACTTTTTGGGGTGTGTGAATACTTTTTGGGGGGGTTGAATACTTTTTGGGGGTGTGTGAATACTTTTTGGGGGTGTGTGAATACTTTTTGGGGGGGTGTGAATACTTTTTTGGGGGGTTGAATACTTTTTTTGGGGGGTTGAATACTTTTTGGGGAGTGTGAATACTTTTTGGGGGGGTTGAATACTTTTTGGGGGTGTGTGAATACTTTTTGGGGGGGTGATCTGGGGGTGTAATATTTTTGGGGGGGTTGAATACTTTTTTTGGGGGGGTGAATACTTTTTTGGGGGGTGTGAATACTTTTTGGGGTGTGTGAATACTTTTTGGGGGGTGTTGAATACTTTTTGGGGGGTGTTGAATACTTTTTGGGGGTGTGTGAATACTTTTTTGGGGGGGGTTGAATACTTTTGTGTGGGGGTGTGTGAATACTTTTTGGTGGGGTGGGAATATTTTTGGGGGGTGTGAATACTTTTTGGGGGGTGTGAATACTTTTTGGGGGTGTGAATACTTTTTGGGGGGTTTGAATACTTTTTGGGGGTGTGTGAATACTTTTTTGGGGGGTTTGAATACTTTTTGGTGGGGTGTGAATATTTTTTGGGGGGATGTGGGTGTGAATACTTTTTGGGGGTGTGATGAATATTTTTGGGGGGGTTGAATACTTTTTGGGGGTGTGTGAATACTTTTTGGGGGGTGGTGTGAATACTTTTTTGGGGGGGGTTGAATACTTTTTTGGGGGGGTTGAATACTTTTTGGGGGAGTGTGAATACTTTTTGGGGGGTGTGAATACTTTTTGGGGGGTGTGAATAATTTTTGGGGGGGTTGAATACTTTTTGGGGGGGTGTGAATATTTTTTGGGGGTGTGTGAATACTTTTTGGGGGGGTTGAATACTTTTTGGGGGGTGTGAATACTTTTTAGGGGGGTGTGACTATTTTTTTGGGGGGTTGAATACTTTTTGGGGGGGTGTGAACACTTTTTGGGAGTGTGTGAATACTTTTTGGGGGGGTTGAATACTTTTTTGGGGGGTTTGAATAATTTTTTGGGGGGTGTGAATACTTTTTGGGGAGGTGTGGGCGGGTGCATCACACGGGTTATCAATGCAGGTCTGTGTTCACATGGGCCGGTTTTCCTGATTGTGTGTGGTGTGTGAAACCTGTCCGATGTACAGGGGGTTAAAATCTGAAGGGTTTTCATGAGCTGAGTAAAACAGCTGAGTGTGAGTGCTGAAGATCCGATACATTCATGAGCCTAATGAGCGGCTGAACCTGTGAGGATGAGTGCTTTGCTGGGCTAAACCTGAATGGTGCACAGGGGGTTAATCACATCTCAGGTCTGTGTGTGAGTGAAGATGTGCTGATTGACTCACTGTGTTGCAGCTGGGAGTGAGTAGGCTGGATAGGAACCTGCCAGGTGTCTGAGTGAGAAGAGGACGATTCAGAAGTTTAGAGCACTGCCATGTGAAGAGGTGCTGGAAGTGATCCGTCCTCAGTGGGTAAGTGATGGGAGCCTACCAGCTCCATGCTAGTGCACCTGATGTGTGCATGGCAGCCAGTGTTCAAGGGCCAGGCGGTCACAGCGTGGTGGTGGTGGTGGTGGTTTCTGCTCGCAATGGCCGCTCCGCGGCCAATGCTTCGCGCGTATCCACATGACCACGCCGGAAGTAGCGCCGAAAGGGGCAAAAAAGCGATTCGCGATTATATAATAGATACGGGTGTCTCTGCTTAGGAGGCCTGGCTTTACTTATACCACCCCAGGCACTTTCTTTTCCTAACTTGATGTGCATGGGGGCTAATCCAGTTCATCCACCCTTCTGTACACTACCATTAAAAACATATTTACATTCAGCATGTATTTGCATTTTCCCACATTTTACAACTTATTCTCTGAACCTGAGTGGCAGGTGTCCTAGATTGACACGTGTTGATCTACGTGGTTCTGGTGTAGGGTCTGTGAGAGTGTACTAGTAAACTGAGTAGCAGTCTGCGACTACCTGATCTCATAGTAGGAATGGCAGGTACACCGATTGCAGGGATCTCTGGTTTCAGTACAACGGTTGGCTCTTGTACTGTCGGCGTTTCTACTGCTGGTGGGAACATCAATGTTGGAATTAGGTATGTACCTTCTATTTGAGGTCAATCTGCTGGTAACTCTCCAATGATTGTTTGAACTGTTTTTGGCTTCTCTTTCTCTTCTGACTTTGGACAAGGTACATTTTCTTCTGGTTGCAGCTGTTGAGAGCACTTATTCAAATGATCTCTGGACACTGTTGCAGTTATTTCACCATCATCTTTGCTGATTAAACAGGTTTTCTGGTTGTCAAATTGAGATGGTAACACAGTGTATGGTTCTTTTTCCCATTGATCATCTAGCTTGTGCATTCTTCTTTTTCTCTTCAAAACAAATTCACCTGGTGTTAAGGGCATTCCTTGTGCACTTTTGTTGAAGTTGGTTTCTTGTCTTTCTCTAGATTTTTCCAGACTTCTCTCAACACATTCTTGGATTTTCTGGTATTGTTCTTTCCTACGAGTATCCCAATATGTATCTGTAGCATCTGATTCAGGAACTACTATGCCTATTTCAAAATCTACTGGCAATTTTCTTGGTCTTGCTCTCATGAGGTATGCAGGAGTACAATTTGTTGAACTTACTGGGATGTTGTTGTAGATGTCAACTAGATCTGGTAACTTCTCTAGACATTGTTTGCATTCTTCTAAAGGCAGAGTTTTCAGCATTTCAATTACCATGTGATTCATCTTTTCACAGATTCCATTAGTTTGAGGATGGTAAGACGTGGTGCGTATTTTCTTGCATCCGTATAGGCGACAGAACTCTTGAAATATTTCAGCTTCAAAGGCAGGTCCTTGGTCTGTCAATACCTGTTCTGAATAACCATGGGGTCTGCAGAAATAAGCTTGAAATGTTCTTGCTGCTGTCTTAGCTGTTAAGTCCTTTACCGTAGCTACCACAAGGAATCTGGAATAGTGGTTTACCATGGTAAGAGCATAGGTGTAGCCTGATTTGCTGGATGCGAGTTTGACATGATCTAAAGCTACCAGTTCTATTGGTTGTTTGGTGATGATAGGCTTGAGTGGTGCCTTCTGGCTGTTACGGTCTCTTCTTCTTAAGGAGCATGGTCCACAGTTTTTACACCATCTCTCTATGGAAGACCTCATGCTGATCCAATAGAATCTTTCACGTAGCATTATTTCCAGTTTTCTCCATCCAAAGTGTCCCGATCCATCATGGTACGCTTCCAATACCATATGGACATCTCTCCTTGGAACCACAACTTGCCATACCATTTCATGTGTTCTTGGGTTGATGTACCGTCTGCATAATTGACTTTAATAGATGAATAACTGGCTTCTTTCTTTTCACAGGTGTTGGGCTTCTAGTGGAGCATCCTTTTCAAGTTTGGAATCTGGTTGGGTTATCAACTTCTTTACAAGGCTCACTTCCGGATCACTGTCTTGAGTCTCCTTCCATCCATAGTGAGACAACAGTTTGACAGTTCTGGTAGACGCAATCTTCAGCGATTTGCCATTTTCTGCTTTTATGGAAGGCTGGGAGTTCTATTTCCTCTAAGTCATCCTCTTCTTCATCAATTCCTGGTAGACGTACTTGAGGGTTTCTAGAAAGGGCATCAGCATTTGCGTTGTTGAGACCTGCTCGATATTTGATAGTAAAGTCATAGTTTGATAGTCAGCCATCCAATGTTGCTCCAGTGCTCCAAGCTTCGCGGTGTCCAGATGTGTTAACGAGTTATTATCCGTGTAGACGGTGAACTTTGAGGCTGCGAGGTAATGCTTGAATCTTTCTGTTATAGCCCAGACCAAGGACAGGAACTCCAACTTAAAGGAACTGTAGTTTTCTGGGTTCCTCTCAGTGGGTCGAAGTTTTCTGCTGGCGTAGGCAATTACTTGCTCTTTACCATCTTGAATCTGGGAAAGGACTGCTCCCAGGCCTACATTGCTTGCGTCGGTATAAAGGACGAATGGTAGGTTATAATCGGGGTAAGCCAGGATTTCCTCACCGGTCAGAGCCTGCTTCATCTGTTGGAAGGAGTTTTCTTGTTCTTCTCCCCATTCCAATGGTGGCTCTGAAGATCTTGTCTTCTTAGATTGGCCTATCAAAAGATCTTGTAGGGGTGCTGCTATCTTTGTGTAGCCCTTAATGAATCTTCTGTAGTACCCAACCAACCCTAAGAACTGACGTACCTCGGTGACGGTGGTTGGTTCTGCCAATCCTGGATTGCTGTTTCCTTTTCCAGGTCTGGTGCTACTCCATCTGCACTGACCACGTGTCCCAGGTATTGAACTTTACGTTTCAGCAGGTGACATTTAGATGGTTTGAGCTTCATCCTGTACTTTGCTAAAGCCTCAAATACATCTGCCAAGTGTTCCAGGTAGGTTTTGGAAAACACGATGACGTCGTCCAGGTATAAGAGTACTGTCTCAAAATTCCGGTGTCCCAGACAACTTTCCATGATTCTTTGAAACGTTCCTGGTGCATTGCATAACCCGAATGGCATGCTGTTGAATTCGCATAGTCCCATTGGTGTTGTGAATGCACTCTTCTCTCGGTCTTCTTCTGCAACGGAGACCTGCCAATACCCACTAGTGAGATCTAATGTGGAGAAATAATTAGCAGTCTTTAATGCAGCAAGAGACTCCTCTATTCGTGATAACGGGTAAGCATCTTTGTGAGTGATTTTATTGACCTCCCTGTAATCCACACACATCCTCATCATGCCATCCTTCTTTCTGACTAGGACTAAAGGGGCTGCCCAGGGACTACTGCTATCTCTTATAACCCCGGCCTCCTTCATGTCCCTCAGCATCTCTTTGTCATGTTGGTAGTGATCTGGTGGAATGGGTCTGTGTCTCAACTTAATTGGGGGATGATCTCCTGTGGGTATTCGATGGTGTACCCCTGTAATCCTCCCAAAATCTAATGGATGCTTACTAAACATTTGTTCGAACTCCTGCGCTACCCGGTAAACTCTGTGCTTCTGGTGATAAGGGGTAGCATCAGTTGCTACGTGCAACTGCTGACACCACTCCTTCAGCTGTCCTTTGGAGTTGTTATCCTCTGCCTGGCTAGACGAGGAAACAGGTCCTACTGCTTCACTGCTTATATGTTGTTATTACAAACAGTATACAGCTTTGCTACTGTAGCATACCGGGGTAGTTTTGCTTCCTCTTCTCCACAATTTAACACATGGATTGGTACTCGTTCCTTGCGTACATCCACCACTCCTCTGGCTGTCAGTAGTGTAGGTCTGTGCTCTGAAAATACCGGCTCTACAACTGCCTGGTATTGTCCTCTACCACCTATCGCTGCTCAACACCATATCATCATCTCACTTTTTGGTGGTAACACAATGGGAACCGGGTCTGTTACCCGCACACTGCCAATTTCTCCCCCAGACAGATTTACCTGTTGCTTGTGAATGAGGGCTCGGATCTCTCTTTGGATGACTCTTGTCCGCCCATAACCAGCAGTCTGAGAAATCTGTCAGAGTAAAAACAACATTTCTCCAAAGCAGTTTTCAATAACATTTGTACCAATTACCATGTAAGGTCATTTTTCATTAGGATTATCTTCAACCACAAATAACCCTTGGCCTTTTAATTCCTGCCTCCCCAATTTTATTGCTGCTCTGAACCCCATCTGTTTTTGTGGTTGGCCATTAGTTGCAATAATATAAAAATTGGGGTTTGGGGGTTCAAGATCATCATCAGACCAAGATTATTTGTAAAGGATATGTGGGATCGTAGTGACCTGCGACCCGGTGTCGAGTAGGGCCGACATGGGAATTCCTTCTAGTGTAATGTCGAGGAATGGACGGCCTCCCACATAACGCTTACACCAGTCCTTTTGGCCCAGCTGCTCTACTCCTGGGAGCTGGCCCTCGGGCCCAGGAATCTCATGTTTAAAAGACATCCTCTTGCAAAGTGTCCTGGTTTGATGCATTGCAGGCAAATGGGTTGTCCTGAAGAATCCGTGTAGTCCCTGGCTCTGCGTTGGAATGGTGCGTCAGTCCCCTGAACGGGCGACTTCTTGGTCCCCTCCATGGGCGACATGGGTCTACATTGGAATGGTGCATTGGTCCCCTGCACAGGCGACTTGGTCTTCCTCTACATCCATGGGACATCCTCTGGGCTATCAGCTAGTTGGATTTTGCTTGGTGGTGGTGCTTCAGGCATAGTTTGCAAGAGTTTTAATACATAGTCCATGTTTTTGGTTAACTGCAGCACCTGGTTATGCATGTCATCATTTGTCACAGTTTGACTTTCTGCTTTTGCAGGTTCTGTAGAAACAGGTTTCAAGTCGATGGGAGAGGTATTTGCCTGCCAGGATTGGATGGCAGGTTCTGCAGGCACTGGATCTCTTAACACAGTTATAGCAAGATCTTTTAAGTCACTAAAGTTCACTGTTGGGTGATCCAATACCCACATATGTACCTGCTGGCGGTGGTAGTCTGACCTCAATCCCTCTGTAAACTGTTCTGCAAGCATTTTATCCTCTTCCAATACACTTGGCGGGTCTACCTGTTCTAAGGACCGGAGGGCCCCTTGTAAACGGAGGGCATAGTCTCTGATGGTATCTTGTGGTCTCTGTTTACATTGGTAGAACAGCATCCTCAGTTCAGACTGTGTTCACTTTTCAAAAATCAGTTTTAGCTTATCAAATACTTTAGCAGCAGAGTCCCTGTCAGCATCACTCCAGGACTCTACCTCCAGCTTCGCTGAGCCTGTTAATTGTCCCAGCACAACGGTGGCCTGCTGCTTCTGTGTCATCATATACAGTTAGAGCCAGAAATATTTGGACAGTGACACAATTTTCGCGAGTTGGGCTCTGCATGCCACCACATTGGATTTGAAATGAAACCTCTACAACAGAATTCAAGTGCAGATTGTAACGTTTAATTTGAAGGGTTGAACAAAAATATCTGATAGAAAATGTAGGAATTGTACACATTTCTTTACAAACACTCCACATTTTAGGAGGTCAAAAAGTAATTGGACAAATAAACATAACCCAAACAAAATATTTTTATTTTCAATATTTTGTTGCGAATCCTTTGGAGGCAATCACTGCCTTAAGTCTGGAACCCATGGACATCACCAAACGCTGGGTTTCCTCCTTCTTAATGCTTTGCCAGGCCTTTACAGCCGCAGCCTTCAGGTCTTGCTTGTTTGTGGGTCTTTCCGTCTTAAGTCTGGATTTCAGCAAGTGAAATGCATGCTCAATTGGGTTAAGATCTGGTGATTGACTTGGCCATTGCAGAATGTTCCACTTTTTTGCACTCATGAACTCCTGGGTAGCTTTGGCTGTATGCTTGGGGTCATTGTCCATCTGTACTATGAAGCGCCGTCCAATCAACTTTGCAGCATTTGGCTGAATCTGGGCTGAAAATATATCCCGGTACACTTCAGAATTCATCCGGCTACTCTTGTCTGCTGTTATGTCATCAATAAACACAAGTGACCCAGTGCCATTGAAAGCCATGCATGCCATGCCATCACGTTGCCTCCACCATGTTTTACAGAGGATGTGGTGTGCCTTGGATCATTTGCCGTTCCCTTTCTTCTCCAAACTTTTTTCTTCCCATCATTCTGGTACAAGTTGATCTTTGTCTCATCTGTCCATAGAATACTTTTCCAGAACTGAGCTGGCTTCTTGAGGTGTTTTTCAGCAAATTTAACTCTGGCCTGTCTATTTTTGGAATTGATGAATGGTTTGCATCTAGATGTGAACCCTTTGTATTTACTGTCATGGAGTCTTCTCTTTACTGTTGACTTAGAGACAGATACACCTACTTCACTGAGAGTGTTCTGGACTTCAGTTGATGTTGTGAACGGGTTCTTCTTCACCAAATAAAGTATGCGGGGATCATCCACCACTGTTGTCATCCGTGGACGCCCAGGCCTTTTAGAGTTCCCAAGCTCACCAGTCAATTCCTTTTTTCTCAGAATGTACCCAACTGTTGATTTTGCTACTCCAAGCATGTCTGCTATCTCTGATGGATTTTTTCTTTTTTTTCAGCCTCAGGATGTTCTGCTTCACCTCAATTGAGAGTTCCTTTGACCGCATGTTGTCTGGTCACAGCAACAGCTTCCAAATGCAAAACCACACACCAGGAATCCACCCCTGACCTTTTAACTACTTCATTGATTGCAGGTTAATGAGGGAGACGCCTTCAGAGTTAATTGCAGCCCTTAGAGTCCATTGTCCAATTACTTTTGGTCCCTTGAAAAAGAGGAGGCTATGCATTACAGAGCTATAATTCCTAAACCCTTTCTCCGATTTGGATGTGGAAACTCTCATATTGCAGCTGGGAGTGTGCACTTTCAGCCCATATTATATATATAATTGTATTTCTGAACATGTTTTTGTAAACAGCTAAAATAACAAAACTTGTGTCACTGTCCAAATATTTCTGGCCCTAACTGTACATGTCCAGCATTTCACACATCCTTTGCTTAAAGGTTGCTAACGTACCGGGTTTGCCTTCATATGTTGGTAACCATTTGGCACCTGGTATATACGGCAAGCTTAGAGGCATTATTTGGGCTGCTGCTCCGGGTACTGCATTCTGGGCATCTCCCCCGTCAGAGACCCGCACATCATCCGTATCACTCATGATGGGGTCCCCTAGTTAATTGCTGCCAACCGGTGAGATGAAACAGACTTCTCCGGTCGTCTGCAACTCTGCAAAGGGAGCGGGGCACCTCAGGTATTTCTGGAGCAGGGAGCTGCGCTTCGTGAATCTCCGGCAGAGTGAAGGAGTGGGGCTTATCTTCCTGCTCTTTTCCACCCACGCTGTGGCACAGCTCAATTTCTGTAATGGCGACAGGTTGTACAGTACATGCACGGTTAATAAAGTTCAGTTCTTGGCACACAGTACCCCGTTTTACCGGGCACGGGATCCTGTTCGTGACGCCAGGATTGAGGCGGTTGACAGGGTATGGGGCACTCGGGTACCAGGGCTGATGGCGGTTCTGATGGGGGATCACGGCTGGTCGATCTCAGGTCCCGTGCCCTGGACCCTCAATGGCGGGGAATGGTGTGGGGGTAAGGGGGTTATTAACGTGACGCCACCTATGGTACCTGGTAACGGTTATACCAGGGCTGCAGCTGGCCGCTGAGGTGATGGTGGGTGCAGCAGAGTGTGGAACAGCTCCCGACAGGTGGAGCTTTACCTCAGGGCAGTGGGGATGGATGAGGGGAGTAGTAGTCAAGTCCTTTCTGACATAGTGGTTAATTGCGACGGTTAGACAGGCACACAGACACACTGGGATTGTTGTTTCAGTACCTTTTACTGGTGATAACGTAACAGGTACAGTCCAGAGTAGTAACCAGGTCCCCGGTGCAATTTGGGACTTCCACCTTAGAAGGTTATGAGGCCTCCTTTGTGTCTGTGCTCTGCGGTATGGGCTGAGTCCTGCCTGAGCCTGAACCCACCACTTGTTCTTCTCTGATCTTAGTCCTAAGCTGACAATGAGGTCCTTCTGCCGGGTCCCTGTTTCTCTTGTGACCCCTGGTCCTATGCTGGGTCAGTTTAGTGTCTCTTACTTTATCTCCTCAGGGCTGCACTACTCCTGAGTCTTCTGGGCTTCCTGCAGCAGCTCTGAAGGCTGGCAGCGTCAGACTCCAGTGTCCGTGGGTACTAAAGGGCTAAGCAACCAATTCCCTTTCTCAGTTCCCTGTTTCCTCCACTTGCCTCCGGCCCCTTCCCTGGGGTGTGCACAGCGGTCAGTCGTCCCTGGTCCTGGGCCTGAATCTCTTTGCAGCGACCAGCAGCTCTCTCTCCTCTCTCTTCCTTCTCCTCACAGGAACTGCACTGAACTGAAACTACAGGGACTAACTAACTCCTCCCCTCAGCCTGAGTGTTCTTAAAGGGGAACTGACTTAATGCAGCCAGTAGAGCTCCCCCTTCAGGTCTGGGGTGGAAGGTGGTGTGTGCCGTGCTAACCAAGATGTAAGTCCTTCCTTGCACCGGAGGCAATCCCCCGCAGGGGTGCCACACTTACTCCCGCATTGCTTAGCCAATCACAAGGACTGCTGTCGAGCCCCAGGCCCTGGGGTACTCGGGTATCAGGCTCGGAGGGGTTAGAGGGGATGTCACAGATGGCAGTGCCTGTGCCCGTGGCCTGGGTGACACTTCAATAGCGAGGTTATATACAAGGAAAATAGTTATTGTCACGTGATGCCACCTGTAGTACCTGATGATGGGTCACCAGCGCTGCCACAGTCCTCCGGAGGGCGATGGTATCGCGGAAAAGATGGCAAAGCTCCCTACAGGCGGAGCTGGTCCTCCGGGGCAGCGTTGCTGTAAGCAAAGAGGTTGAATTTTTCGGCACAAAGGCAAGCAGGTAAAGTCACTCTCCCACGTACTTCACTGTAAACAGTCATCGGCATACAAGTCTACAGTTCAGCAAAAGTTGTTAAAGAAACAGGTAGCTCTGCGGGTGGCTGCAAGTGGATGCCAGGTGGTATGGTGGTACCCGTGGTATGCCTTAGTTAACAAACCCCTGTCCTTTCTTCCCTGCCTAGGATGAGTCTATACCCAATTACTCCTTGAAGGTAGTCTTGGGGCTCCCCTCCCTCGAAGTGAAGAAGCAGGCAGACCGCTCCGTCTGGCAGGGTGCCGCAGCGGTGAACAGACCGCAGCAGCTGGTTGACGACTTCAGAGGTGGACTCTGGCCGTTTCCTCAGGTCCAACGTTCCCGTGGTGGACTGGGGAATTCCCTGGAGTATGGTCGCTCCACGCTGGGGTTACCCTTTTCTCTCTGGCCCAGACTCACGCGTCAGGCACCCTCTCTCAGGTCCCTCCAGGATCCCCTTTCATCTGTCCTCAGGATCAGCCAGGAGCTGTCTTGTTCGACCTACCGACTCGCTCCACACCCCTCCTCGACTCCTCTCCAACTCCTAACTCTCTAACTCTCTTAACTAACTCCTCTTTGACTCCCTCTAGAGGTGACTATATCTCCCTCCCAGAAGTAACCTCCCACCATTACTCTAGTGTGGGAGTGCAGGAATGGGTCCCACCCACCAGCCCAGCATCCACTTGCAGTTGGGGAAAATTACACCACTTTTACGAGTGCAATACCCCACTGTGACGCCTCACCATGTGGGGTGCTACACTGCACGTGGAGCTGTCTGAAATTAATAACAGAGTCCTTCCTATTGGATTGAGCAAAGGATGTGGGGGCGGGAAGGGGAGAGAGCACCATTGACCAACCGCTGCTCATGAGAAACATGGCTGGATGCCTGTCTGAACCGAGGGGCGGCACTGGACCTAGTGTATAAGTTATGGCCAATCAGTCCTGCAGCAGAGGGACAATGCATCCTGCATCATAGAAATCAGCAGAAGGTCTAATTGGGCACCGCCCAAAAAAAATAATATTTGGCTGGATCACATAGGTACATCTCTCACAACATTTCAGCCTTCACAAAGTAATTTTCCTCCTACTGAAGTCCCTAGATTTCCCTTTCATTGCTCCTGTAAAGTGTGATGCTAACAAAAGTGCCCCACAAAAACTGTATGATCCCCCACTGTGCATTCTTCCACATGCACAGTATGATGATACTACTGTATCTCCTTCAACTACCCCAGTACAGTATGATCCCCAACTATGACCCCTGCCCAGCCCTCCATGAAGTATAATGGACCTACGTACAGTATAATGGCCCCCAACACAGCCCTTAAATAGCCCTTCATAACGTATAAAGGCTCCCTTGTAGCCCTCCAAGTATTATCATGCTTCCCACAGAGCCCTCCAAATATTATAATGGCTTCCATTTAGTATAATTGGATTTATATAATATAATGCACCCCCCATAGTATTCTACATAGTATATTGCACTCCCACATTCCTCCATATAGAATAATGCACCCCACTGTCCTCCATCTAGAATAATGCACCCCCATACTCCTCCATTTAGTATAATGCACGCCACAGTCCTCCATATAGAATAATGCACCACCACAGTCCTGTGTATAGTATATTGCACCCTTAAAGCATGACATATAGTACAATACAGCCCCACAGTCCTCCATTTAGTATAATGCACACCAAAAGGCCTCCACATTGTATAATGCACTGCAATTGTCCCCCATATAGAATAATGCACCCCCACAGTCCTCCATATAGTATAATGTACCCCCCCACAGCCCTCCATATAGAATAATGCACCCCACAGTCCTCCATCTAGAATGATGCACCCCCCATAGTCCTACAGTCCTCCATTTAGAATAATGCACCCCCACAGTCCTCCATTTAGTATAATGCAGGCCACAGTCCTCCATATAAAATAATGCACCCCCACAGTCCTCCGTATAGTATATTGCACCCCAAAAGGCCTCCGTATTGTATAATGCACCACAAAAGTCCTCCATATAGAATAATGCACCCCAAAAGTCCTCCATATAGAATAATGCACCACCACAGTCAATGGTAGCATACTTTGGCAGGATGACTTCTTCCCCACAATTTAAATGCGTACTGGTACCCTCCCTCTGTGCACTTCAACTACCCCTCAGGCTGTCAGGACAGTGGGCCTACTGTCTGAGTACACAGGTTCGACCAGGGTTTGGTAATCTCTCCCTCGAAAGCCTATTGCTGCCCTACACCAGACCAATGTTTAACTTTTTGGGGGTATTGCAACTGGTACCAGGTCACTTACTCTTGCACTGCCAATTTCTCCTCTGGACAGCTCTACCTGCTGTCTCAGCATCAGTGCTTTTATTTCTTTCTGCAGGACTCGTTGCTGTCCACTGTTGGCAGTTTCGGCAATCTCCTGTAACACAACAATAAATTCGGCAAGACAATTTTCTATTACATTAGTGCCCAAAATAATTATTGGATTACATTCATCCCGGTCAACATCAACAATAATCAACCCTTGGTCTTTTAATTCCACCCGCCCCACCGTAATGGTCACTTCTTTAACCCCTTCAGGACCCAGCCTATTTTGACCCTAAAGACCTTGGCATTTTTTGCAATTCTGACCAGTGTCCCTTTATGAGGTAATATCTCTGGAACGCTTCAACCGATCCTAGCGATTCTGAGATTGTTTTTTCGTGACACATTGGGCTTCATGCTAGTATTAAATTTAAGTCGATAATTTTGTGTTTATTTGTGAAAAAATCAAAAATATGGCAAAAATTTTGAAAATTTCACAATTTTCACATTTTTTTTTTTTTTTTTCTGATAAACCAGAGAGATATGTGACAGAAAAAAGTTATTAAATAATATTTCCCACATGTCTACTTCACATCAGCACAATTTTGGAAAAAAAAAAATTTTTTGGTAGGACGTTATAAGGGTTCAAAGTTCATGAGCAATTTTTCATTTTTCAACCAAAATTTACAAAACCATTTTTTTTAGTGACCACATCACATTTGAAGTCCTTTTGAGGGGTGTACATGACAGAAAACACCCAAAAGTGACACCATTCCAAAAACTGTACCCCTCAAGCTACTCAAAACTATATTCAAGAAGATGATTAACCCTTCCGGTGCTTCACAGGACCTAAGGCAAAGTGGAAACAAAAAATGGATATTTTAATTTTTTTCTCAAAAATGTTCTTTTAGCCTCAATTCTTTCATTTTCACATAGGCAACGGATAAAATGGATCTTAAAATGTGTTGTGCAAATTCTCCCGAGTACACAGATACCTCATATATGGTCATAAACCACTGTTTGGGTGCATGGCAGGGCTCAGAAGGGAAGGAGCGCAATTTGAATTTTGGAGCTAATTTTACATCCAAAAAGTGAAATGGCGCTCCTTCCCTTCTGAGCCCTGCTGTGTGCCCAAACAGTGGTTTATGACCACATATAAGGTATCGGTGTACTCAGGAGAAATTGCCCAACAAATTTTAGGATGAATTTTATGCTGTTGCCATGTGAAAACGAAAAAATTTAGGCTAAAAAAAAATTTTTGTGAAAAAAAAAGTACTATTTCATTTTCACAGATCAATTTGTAAAGCACCTGGGGGTTCAATATGCTCACTACCCATCTAGATATGCTCCCTGGGGGGTCTAGTTTCCAAAATGGGGTCACTTGTGGGGGAGCTCCAATGTTTAGGCACACAGGGGCTCTCCAAAAGCGACATGGTGTCCGCTAACAATTTGAATAAAAATCAGCTCAAATTGTTAGCTGTCACCATGTTGCGTTTGGTGAGCCCCTGTGTGCCTAAACATTGGGGCTCCGCAACAAGTGACCCCATTTTGGAAACCAGACCCCCCAGGGAACGTATCTAGATGCATAGTGAGTACTTTGAACCCCCAGGTGCTTCACAAATTCATCCATAAAAATGAAAAAGCACTTTTTTTTTTCCACAAAAATTTCTTTTTTCATTATTACGGACCAATTTGTGAAGCACCTGGGGGTTCAAAGTGCTCACTATGCAGCTACATATGTTCCCTGGGGGGTCTAGTTTCCAAAATGGGGTCACTTGTGGGGGAGCTCCAATGTGGAGACTCACAGGGGCTCTCCAAACACGACATGGTGTCCGCTAACAATTTGAATGCAAAATGAGCTCAAATTGTTAGCGGACACCATGTTGCGTTTGGTGAGCCCTGTGTGCCTAAACATTGGAGCTCCCCACAAGTGACCCCATTTTGGAAACTAGACCCCCCAGGGAACGTATCTAGATGCATAGTGAGTACTTTGAACCCCCAGGTGCTTCACAAATTCATCCATAAAAATGAAAAAGCACTTTTTTTTTCCACAAAAATTTCTTTCTCATTATTACAGACCAATTTGTGAAGCACCTGGGGGTTCAAAGTGCTCACTATGCAGCTACATATGTTCCCTGGGGGGTCTAGTTTCCAAAATGGGGTCACTTGTGGGGGAGCTCCAATGTGGAGACGCACAGGGGCTCTCCAAACACGACATGGTGTCCGCTAACAATTTGAATGCAAAATGAGCTCAAATTGTTAGCGGACACCATGTTGTGTTTGGTGAGCCCATGTGTGCCTAAACATTGGAGCTCCCCCACAAGTGACCCCATTTTGGAAACTAGACCCCCCAGGGAACGTATCTAGATGCATAGTGAGCACTTTGAACCCCCAGGTGCTTCACAAATTGATCTGTAAAAATGAAAAAGTACTTGTTTTCCGCAAAAAAAAATTTTTTCCATTAATTTGTGAAGCACCTGGGGGGTCAATATGCTCACTATCCATCTAGATATGTTCCCTGGGGGTCTAGTTTCCAAAATGGGGTCACTTGTGGGGGAGCTCTTTAGGCACACAGGGGCTCTCCATATGCGACATGGTGTCCGCTAACAATTGGAATTGTTAGCGGACACCATGTTGCGTATGGAGAGCGTCTGTGTGACTAAACATTAGAGCTCCCCCACAAGTGACCCCATTTTGTAAACTAGACCCCCCAAGGAATGTATCTAGATGCATAGTGTGCACTTTGAACCTCCAGGTGCTTCACAAATTGATCTGTAAAAATGAAAAAATTATTTTTTTGTGGAAAAAAAAGTACTTTTTTATTTTTATGGATCAATTTGTGAAGCACTTGAGGGTTCAAAGTGCTCACTATGCATCTAGATACGTTCCTTGGGGGGTCTAGTTTCCAAAATGGGGTCACTTGTGGGGGAGCTCCAATGTGTAGACACACAGGGGCTCTCCATACGCAACCTGGTGTTTGCCAACAATTGGAATTGTTAGCGGACACCAGGTCGCGTATGGAGAGCCCCTGTGTGCCTAAACATTGGAGCTCCCCCACAAGTGACCCCATTTTGGAAACTAGACCCCCCAGGGAACATATCTAGATGCACAGTGAGCACTTTGAACCACCATGTGCTTCACAAATTGAGACGTATAAATGAATAAAGAAACTTTTTGTGAAAAAACATACTAGTCTAGTAGTTGCAATTCGCAGCATATGGGACCCATGGGGCTCTGCCATATTTTTGGTCCAGCCAGGTACAACTTGGCAGCTACGGACTGCCACCAGCCCCCAGCTGCCTCGTCATACCTGGCTGGAACCAAAAATACAGCGAAGCCTATTTTTTTTTTATTTCTAGAATTATTTCTAGAAAAAAAAAGACATAGGGCTCCGCCATATTTTTGGTCCAGCCAGGTACAACTTGGCAGCTACGGACTGCCACCAGCCCCCAGCTGCCTCGTCATACCTGGCTGGAACCAATAATACAGCGAAGCCTATTTTTTTTTTATTTCTAGAAATATTTCTAGAAAAAAAATGACATAGGGCTCCGCCATATTTTTGGTCCAGCCAGGTACAACTTGGCAGCTACGGACTGCTACCCACCCCCAGCTGCCTCGTCATACCTGGCTGGAACCAAAAATACAGCGAAGCCCATTTTTTTTTAATTTCTAGAACTAATTCTAGAAAAAAAAATTACGTGGGGCTCCGCCATATTTTTGGTCCAGCCAGGTACAACTAGGCAGCTGGGGGCTGGAATCCTCAGCATTAAGAGGCCCAAGCGTTCTGGGCCCCCCATGCTGCGAATTGCAGCCCGCAGCCGCCCCAGAAAATGGCGCATTCATTGAAGCGCCATTTTCTGGCGCTGTACCCACGCTCTTCCAGTTGCCCTGGTGCCGGTGGCTAACTGGGTAATAAAGGGGTTAATGCCAGCTTTTTATTGGCAGCTGGCACTAAGCCCGAGATTCATAATATAGGGCCAATGTTAGACCCGCCATTAGGAATCTCTAGTACGGTAAATAGTCAATAAATACACACAGAGAAAAATCTTTTTATTTGAAAAAAAAACAGACACAATTCGGACTCCATCTTTATTATAAAAAGATCCGACGTAGTCCACAACGAAGGTCCCACGACGCTCGATCGCTCCGACGTAGTCCATAACGAAGGTCCCACGACGTTTGATTGTCTCCGACGTAGTCCACAACGAAGGTCCCACGACGCTCGATCACCTTTGCTTTCAGATCGCTACTCTGGAGCCCGATCCGCCAGCATGGTGATCGAGCTGCAGAAAGTGATCTGACACCCCGGGCGCAGTGACCCATTATGTGCATCACTGCGCCTGTGCTGCCAGATCACTTTCCGCAGCTCGATCCCCATGCATGGGGATCGAGCTGCGGAAAGCGATCTGGCAGCACAGGCGCATTGACCCACTATGTGCATCACTGCGTCCGGGCTGTCAGATTGCTTTCTGCAGCTCGATGCCCATGCAGGGAGATCGGGCTGCAGAGCAGCGATCTAAGAGCCTGGGCGCAGTGACCCACTATGTGCATCACTGCGCCTGGGCTGCCAGATCGCTTTCCGCAGCTCGATCCCCATGCATGGGGATCGAGCTGCGGAAAGCGATCTGGCAGCACAGGCGCATTGACCCACTATGTGCATCACTGCGTCCGGGCTGTCAGATTGCTTTCTGCAGCTCGATGCCCATGCAGGGAGATCGGGCTGCAGAGCAGCGATCTAAGAGCCTGGGCGCAGTGACCCACTATGTGCATCACTTCGCCCGGGCTGTTAGATAGCTTCCTGCAGCTCGATTCCCATGCATGGGGATCGAGCTGCGGAAAGCGATCTGGCAGCCCAGGCGCAGTGATGCACATAGTGGGTCACTGCGCCCGGGTGTCAGATCACTTTCTGCAGCTAGATCCTCAGAATCCAGCTGTAGAAAGTGATCTGACAGATCCAGTACAGTGATCCACAGTGATCACATAATGGTCACTGTGGATCACTGTGCTGGATCTGTCAGATCACTTCCTACAGCTGGATCCTCAGGATCCAGCTGTAGAAAGTGATCTGACAGATCCAGTACAGTGATCCACAGTGATCACATAATGGTCACTGTAGATCACTGTGCTGGATCTGTCAGATCACTTCCTACAGCTGGATCCTCAGGATCCAGCTGTAGAAAGTGATCTGACAGATCCAGTACAGTGATCCACAGTGATCACATAATGGTCAATGTGGATCACTGTACTGGATCTGTCAGATCACTTCCTACAGCTGGATCCTCAGGATCTAGCTGTAGAAGTCATCTGACAGCTCCAGCACAGAGCTGTCAGATGCGGAAGCGGCCGGAGAGAAGAGGAGGAGGAGCGGGACGCAGCCGTGCACCGGGTGCAGGATGGAGCGCGATCGCCGGGGGGTGAGTGGGAGAGGCGATCGCCGCTCCGGTGATCGGGGGGGGCAGGCAGGGGGAAGAGGGGGGGTGACAGGAGATGGGGGGCTCTCAGAGGAAGTGGGGACATGCAGGAGGAGGCGGGCGGCAGGAAGAGGAAGCCCGCGGCAGGGACAGGAAGCGGGCGCAGGGACAGGAAGCGGGGGGGGGGGGTAAGACAGATGAAGAGGGGGCAGAATAGAGAGGTGGGGGACAGGGGGGCACTTAGAGTATGACAGGGGAGAAGATCGGAGGGTAGGGAGAGCAGGAGCAGGCAGGGAAGCATGACAGGCGCGGTGATTTTCACTTTCACTTTTGAGCGCCAATCACCGCGCCTGTAGCCGGGGGGGTGGGGGTGGGGGCAAATCGACCCCCCATGGGGTTTGTACAACACCCCATGTACCTGCAGGCCGAGTGACAGGTCAGTGAGACCCTCACTCGGCCTGCAGGAGCCCGATCAATCCATGGCCCACCCCCTGGGCCAAGGGTCGGGAACGAACTTGTTTCCATGGCCCAAACGGTGGGCCAAGGGTCGTGAAGGGGTTAAACCCAATCTGTGGCACAGGTTTACCATTACTAGCTACTATCTTAAAGTCATCATCTGGGCCTCGTAGAATGCCTGAATCTGCCCAGTACCTTTTGTAAAGGATATACGGTATTGATGTCACCTGGGAACCAGTGTCCAGCAAAGCGTTCATGGGGATACCATCCAGCACGACAAGTAGGATCGGGCGTCCTCCCGCATACCTGTCACTCCAGTTTGGTGGGCCTGGGGGTCTTATTACTGAGGGGTGGCCTGCTGCCCCAGGGCATTCTGGTTTAAAGAAAATTCCCTGGTAAAGTGACCTGGCTGTCCATCAGAGTATCTTCTTGGTCGCATCCGCGGGACATCATCACTTCTGGAAGCCAACTTGATCTTCACCACCGGCTTGGATCCTTGCAACTTTTGCATAGCCATTTCAGCTACGCTCTTAGTCAGGGCTTCAATTTTTAGGTTTACGGCCTCATTGGTGGGGCCTGTGCATTAACCCATTCTGTAACCTGCAAATCTTGCATCCCCAACTGTTGGTAAGTTATAGCCAGTGTGAGGTAGCGCCGGGATTGCAAGACAAATGGTCGTGAGCCCGGTATCAGTTTATACAGTACCCGGATTTATTCATGAGGCACAGCAGTGGCACAAGTTGCCGGGTTCCGGGACGCAGCCGGGTACAAGGCATACATCCCCCGGACAGAAACACGGTCTCTTCAGGTTAGGAGTTCTCTCCAGTCTAGGTCGCACTGGGCTCCCGGGTTAGGCCGTGTTGTAACATCACACAGCCTCTCACAGCCCTGACCTGACTGCTCAGCAGTCCCTTCTACCTCAACTCAGGCCGAAGCTCTCCACAGGGGAAACGCCCCGTCTCCTAACCTAGCTTTTAACCCTGTGTCTCCCTCCGGGGAAAACCTACAAGACCCAGACTGGAGTGGAGCGTCCCTCTATCCTATATTCCATACCAGGTTCAAGACGTGACAGTGCACATTCTGAATGTAAAGATAGCTGCTGCTGTACTGGTATACTTGAAACTAATTATCAGACAAGAAAAGGTTAATGACCATGGTGCTTCCTCCAAAGATAAGTAAGTAAAGAGATTCTTCAAGATTTGTGACTTATTTTCTAAGTGTTTCAGAGATCAACTCCTTCATCATGATAAAATATTACCTAATGGGGTCAGGATCCAGCTCTGGTCTCGGATGCCAGAGGAGGAACTGAGGAGGTCACAATCAGGAGATGAGCCATTCCCCATATCAGTTGGGAGAAGCAGATGTCACACTCAGGAGGATCTTCCAGAATTCCTTGCATTATTACACCTGCCTGTGCAGCAGCCGGTGGATTGGCAAATCCAGGAGGATGATAAGGAGAAAGATGAGAAAGAGGAGGATGTAGTAGATGCAGAAGGCCCTGTTTCCCGGTCTGTAGCACCCCCACCAGAGGCCTTTGACTTAGAGAATGCCATTTCGGGACCCCTACCTGTCTCCTTCCTTGAGGAGATTAGGCTCGTGGATGCCATCACTCAAGAGTTGCATGGGTCCAAGGCCAATGACTTTGATGACCAAAGTACCTCAGGCATGGTGGTGGCATACATCCAGGAGAGGCGGTTTGGTTTAATAGCTGAAGAAGGTAATGGCCATAGGTGCTATGTCAACCATCCAACCTGCTGCATGACCATCTTCCCAAAAGACTCCGCACACTCTCTGTTTGTGTCACAATGGTCACTCTTACTTTGGAGACTTGTGAGTGGTTTGGGACCTCTGTCTCTTTTCTGTATTGAGACTTCATATTAAACGTGTTTCTTACCTTTTGTAGTGTAGAAGTTAATGTCAGTTTCTATTGTTGCAATGCTCCTAGTTCTGTTCCCAGATGTGACTGCTTTGTGATTACTCCTATCCTCCTTTATATGGTCACATGTGCATGCCTTGCTGGTGATTGAAATGATTCTTGGCCTGGCTACCTGAGGTGTCAGTAGTACTCTGGAGAGCTGATTTTTGCTAAGCCATCTGCTGTCTTGGATTGGCAGCAGGCGTCAAGTTGCCTTGTCTTTCCCTATCTGTCACCCCTTCACCTCTTGTCTTGTTTATTGCAGTGGTTGGGATTAGTGTTTTCGCCGGCCATCTCCCTATTGAGGGTTTACATCAGGGCCAGCGAGGGCATAGGTATCCTACTCATCGATGGGGTGAAAGAACCCGTATAGGAACAGTAGGGAGTTCAGTGCATGGGTGCAGGTGAGCACAGGAGGTGTCCTTTCCCCTGTTCCCTATGAACAGTGCCCCTCCATTGTATTTGTCCCCCACCCCTGGTGTTTCCCCAATGTGTTGTGGGTAGTGCGCTGGACATCATTGGTCTGTGCACCACTGTCACACACAGTGTCTGGACGCTCCCTAGTCCGCGGATGACATAATCATCAGCCAATGCCTTTTTGTGATCCATTATGGATCCTGCTGCTTTTTTTGCACACCTTAAGCAGACTCTGTCACAAGAGGTGACGGATCTGCGTGAACAGGTGGTGCAGCAGCTGCAACATATCGCGGGTCTGCTGGTTACGACTCACACTCGGCCACAGCATCTGAGGAGGACATGGCCCTGGGAGAGTGAAGGGAAGGTGAGTATGATCAATTATTTTTTACTGTGAGCAGCAGGATGGGGGATTGTATGTACCAAAATGAGGCCAGGGAATAGATATAGCAGGAGGAGAGCCACCTTATTATATATTATTTGGATGCTGCTGCTGAGCTATAGAGGCTGCTGCTGGGCTGTGGAGGCTGCTGCTGTGCTGTGGAGGCTGCTGCTATGCTGTGGAGGCTGCTGCTGAGCTGTATGGAGGCTATGCTGTATATATTATTTGGCGGCTGTGATGTATATATAATAAGGAGGCTGTGCTAGGCTATATATGTTCTTCAGACTGGTGTGCTTTATATAGTATTTGGAGGCTGCTGCTGGGATGCCAAAGTCTCCAAATAATATATACAGTCCAGCATAGCCTCCAAATATACACAGTTTGCAGGCTCTATCTTATATATGCATCCCAGCAGCAGCCTTTATATTATATATACAGTCTAGCAGTCTCCATATTATATATACTGCCCAACAGTCTCTATATTATATATGCAGCCCTGCACAGCTTCAATATTATATACTAGATGGTGGCCCAATTCAAACGCATCGATTTTTCTAGAATATGTATGTAGTTTATTTATGAAGATTTAAAAATAATGCGGGGCTTAAATCCCACGCCAATACCGCTGATTGGTCGCGGCCGGCCGCGAACAGGACTGACCTCACTTGAGGTCAGTTCGGGTGAGTCACATGGTACCTGCTGTGGGTGTCACCAACTGCAACTTCAGTTGAACTCAGTGCTGCACTGTGGGAGTGCGTGTTAGGTTAAGGTTTAAGGTGAGTTCTCAGCAATCAGGTCTTGCAGTAATTATTAACACAGTGACTTTAATAGAGCCTCTAAAACAGTGTTTCTCAACTCCAGTCCTCACATCATGCTTTCAGGATTTCCTTAGTATTGCACAGGTTGTTTGAATTATCCCCAGTGCAGGTGATTAAACTATCATCTGTGCAATACTAAGGAAATCCTGAAAACAAGATCTGTTGGTGGGTCCTGAGGACTGGAATTGAGAAACACTGCTCTAAAAGAACTTATAAAGGTTCCTTGACTTTGCAGCTGTTGGTACACCTGGAGGCTGTGAACTTTATGAAGTGTTTACAGCCTACAGATGTGCAACAGATGTGAACTCCAGGAACCTTACTGTTTCCATTAAATGTTCCTGTAAGATTTCTGGGCCTCACAGCCGCAGGAAGGCCCAGTGGCTTTGAACTCTGATAAGCTTTATGGCCGCTTTACACGTCCAGATATCGTTGTCCAACAACGATAAAAACTCACGTGGTTCGTGTGTTGGCCCCGATATCGTTCGTGCGTTGTGTGGTGTGAATGTGCAATGTGATGCAAGAACGATGCCAAAACGATATCGTTGGGGAATTGTGCAGGCTCTCCAACTGGCCGATATTGGATGGATGATCTGGCAGGATTGTGCTGTGTGACAGCCCAACAACGATTTGGAACACAACTTCCCCTATTCACTCCCATGTTAAATGGTCGTTCCCTGGGTCGCTCGTACGAGGGGGCATATACGTCTAATTTGCGTTGCCTGCCGATATCTCCCTGTGTAACATCTCCTATGCGATCTTGGACTAGTGCCAAAAATGTGCACGCTCCCGTGCCGTTGTATCCAATATCGGAACGATATCAGGACATGTAAAGGGGCCGTTAAGGTTACCTGAATTTACAGCCATCAGGTCTTGCAGCAGCTGTCAATCCAGTGAGTTTAGGGTAAGTTCACATTACCCGGCGGGTTGGTCGGCGGCGGCTGGGCGGGACCCGCCAGGAAGCTCCGGCGCCGTCCACCGGCTTCCTGGCGGGTATGTGCGGGCGGTATCCGGCGGCTGCCCAGCGGGTTCTCGGCGGCGATTCTGCAGCGGCTGGAAGCAGCACATGATTATGCTTGCAGCCGCTGCAGAACCGCCGTTTTTTAGAACATGGTCATTCTTTGCTAACCCGCTGGGAAACCTGCGGGTTAGCAACGGATGACGCTGGGTAACCGCCGGTGTGTGCACAGCCTTGGGCTGTTTACATTAGTTTTAATGTTAATCCAAACGCCGGTTTGGATTAACATAAATTAACATAAAACTAATGTAAACAAAACGGCGGTTTACACAGGTAAACCGCCGAAAACCCGGCCAGTGTGCACTTACCCTTAAGGCTATATTCACACACTGCTTTTACTACATTTTTATCTTGTTTTTTTGCTAATCTATGCTAATCTAGACCTGTGTTTTTGTTTCCCAGCAAAACCTATGAGATTCAGGGAAAAGCTGTCCACACACAATGGTTTAATTTCTTTGCAGAAACAGAAATCTGTAAAGGAGCATGTCAATTCTTTTCTGCGTTTTTGCAATGTTCTATGGGCAAAAATGCAGAAAGATGCAGCAAATGAAAACGCAGTAAAAGCGCCCAAGAAATGCAGCAAATAACATTTAATAACAGGTTTTCTCATGCCAAGAAATCTGGATTTACTAGAAACCCCTACAGTTTGCTGTGTTTTGTGTAAACATAGCATAAGGGTGCCTTTAAAGGGGAACTCTGGGGAAAGAAAATGTTATTATACTACCCCTGCTGATCTACATGATGAAGCTGAGCTGTCCACTACAGTTCTAGAATGTTTAGATCCATTATAAATCAATAAATCATATCTGCTCCTCAGCCCTCACCCGTCCTTCAGGGACAGTAGGTCCCAGAGCAGATTCAGTCATGCTGCTGCAGAGAGCATACTCATACTCATACTTCCTACTAGTGTAATGAACAAGTGGCGAGGCCACTGGCCCATGCTGTCACTATATGCCAGTCCACACTCTACAGCAGAGGTCAAATTAGGATATGCAAAAAGACTTGCAATTGTAGTCAGCGTTTGTGTCTGACTAGTCCACCTGCAGGGCATTAATCTCAAATCTCAGTGTCGTGCTAAAAGCCAAATCTTGTCTGCACTCATTTAGCATCTTAGTGCAGCTACAGTAGGTTGCAGCGTAAATTAGGATATGCAAAAAGACTCGCTATTGTCGTCAGCGTTTGTGTCTGACTAGTACACCTATAGGGCCTTAATCTTCAAATCTCAGTGTCGTGCTAAAAACCAACTCTTGTCAGCATTCATATAACATTTGCGTGCGGCAGGAGTAGGTTGCAGCGCAAATTAGGATACGCAAAAAGACTCACTATTGTAGTCACCGTTTGTGTCTGACTAGTACACCTGCAGGGCCTTAATCTCAAATCTCAGTGTCGTGCTAAAAAACAACTCTTGTCTGCATTCATCTAACATCGGCCTCCCCTGCTGCACTAACCTACGGCGGCCTCAGCCTGTCCCACACCCCCTGTCCCTCTGGCAAACACGGCGATGGAGTCGGCATACTGCTGTCCAATTCCTGCACCTTCAGTCCTATCCCCCCGCCCCCATCCGTCACTGTCCCCTCCGTCGAAGCCCACTCGGTCCGAATCTTCTCCCCCTGCAACCTCCAAATAGCCATCAACTACCGCCCCCCTGGACCCACCGCCTCCTTCCTTGACCACTTCACCACCTGGCTACTTCACTTCCTCTCCACTGACATCCCCTCCATCCTCATGGGTGACTTCAATATCCCCGTTGACACTCCCTCCTCAGCCACCTCCAACCTTCTTTCCTTGACCACTTCCCTAGGGCTCTCCCAATGGTCCTCCTCTCCCACCCACGACCAAGGCCACACGCTTGACCTCATCTTTACCCGCCTTTGCTCCCTCTCTAACCTCACAACCTCGGAACTCACACTGTCCGACCACCATCTCTTGACCTTCTCCGCCCTCTCCTCCCCTGCCACACTACCCCCTCTCCGCAAACTTGATCACCCTCACCAAAACCTAAAAGATCTTGATCTTCCTTTATTCTCTGAATCACTCCTCCCTCTCACCGACATACCCTCCGCTGACGACATTGACATTGCCACCACCCTATACAACACCACCATAATGAACGCTCTCGACCTAGCCGCCCCCTCTCTCTCCATGCTCCACGCATTAACAGGCAACCCTGGCACACCACCCTCACTAAAAACCTGAGACGGGCATCCAGGGTCACCGAGAGGAGATGGAAAAAGTCCCACACCCCGAGCACTTTGCTCTGTTCAAGCAATCCCTCACCGACTTCAAGACGGCACTTGCTACTGCCAAGCAAGTGTTCTTCTCATCCCTTATAACCTCTCTGTCCCGCAACCCCAAACAGCTCTTCAAAACTTTCAACTCCTTACTTCGCCTGACTGCTCCTCCCCCTTCTCCCCTCATCTCTGCTGAAGACTTTGCGACCTTCTTCAAGGAGAAGATCGACAAGATCAGAAGCAGCTTTGGTCCACTATCCCCACAACTCCCCTTCCCACCTACACTGCCCTCCTCCTCCAACAGCCACTTCCCCCCCATAACTGAAGACCAACTCTCCTCCCTCCTGTCAAAGTCACACCTCACCACCAGCGCCCACGACCCACTCCCATCCCACCTCATTCCGAACCACACCTCCATTTTCATCCCAGCCCTCACCCACCTCTTTAACCTCTCACTTAGCACTGGTGCCTTCCCCTCGGCCTTCAAACACGCCCTAATCACGCCCATCCTAAAAAAAACCTCACTTGACCCTACCTCTGTCTCTAACTATCGCCCCATATCTCTTCTCCCATTCGCCTCTAAGCTACTTGAACAGCATGTCCACTCTGAACTGTCCTCTCACCTCTCCTCGTGCTCCCACTTCGACTGCCCACAGTCCGGCTTCCGACTCCTCCATTCCACCGAAACAGCCCTGACCAAAGTCACCAACGACCTACTGACCGCCAACAACAAACACCACTACTCCATCCTCCTCCTCCTTGACCTGTCTGCCGCCTTCGACACTGGTTGACCACTCCCTTCTTCTCCGGATCCTGGAATCCCTTGGCATCACCCACCTTGCCCTCTCCTGGATCTCCTCATACCTAGTGGACCGGACCTTCAGCGTCTTGCACTCCCACACCTCCTCCTCACCCTACCCCCTTTCTGTCGAGTCCCCCAAGGTTCGGTCCTGGGACCCCTACTTTTCTCCATTTACACTCTCGGCCTAGGGCAACTCATCAAGTCCCATGGCCTCTAGTACCACCTCTACGCCGACAACACCCAAATCTACCTGTCCGGCCCTGACATCACCTCCCTACTCTCCAAAATCCCACAATGCCTTTCCGCCATCTCATCCTTCTTCTCTGCTCGCTTCCTTAAACTCAACATGGACAAAACTGAATTCATAGTCTTCCCCCCAAGAAATTCCACCCCACCTCCCAACCTATCCATCTTCATCAATGACTGCGCCCTCTCCCCAGTCCTCCAAGCCAAGTGCCTCAGGGTAATCCTTGACTCCTCCCTATCCTTCAAGCCCCACATCGAGGCCCTCACCACATCCCTCCGGCTCCAGCTCAAGAACATCTCACGGATCCGCTCCTTCCTCACCCACGACACTGCTAAAACACTCATCCATGCTCTTATCATCTCCCGCCTTGACTACTGCAACCTCCTTCTCAATGGCCTCCCGGCTAACTCCCTCACACCTTTCCAGTCTATCCTCAACTTCGCTGCCCGACTAATCTACCTGTCCTCCCGCTACTCCCCTGTCTCCCCCCTCTGCCAAGCCCTTCACTGGCTCCCCGTCTCCAAGAGATCCCAATTCAAAACACTAACCATGGCGTACAAAGCCATACACAACCTGGCCCCACCATACATCTCCGACCTGGTCTCCCGATACCTATCCCTCACGCAACCTCCGCTCCTCCCAAGAACTCCTCCTCTGCTCCCCCTCACACCTCTTCGCCAACCAGTCGGACTGTACGTCCTATCGCTAGATTTAGTGTACTTGTCTTGTCTCCCTTATCTCAGTAAAGCGCCTGGAACCTAATGTCGCTTAGTAAAAATAAATATATAATAAATTTGTGTGCGGCAGGAGTAGGTTGCAGCGCAAATTAGGATATGCAAAAAGACTTGCAATTGTAGTCAGCGTTTGTGTCTGACTAGTACACCTGCAGGGCCTTAATCTCAAATCTCAGTGTCGTGCTAAAAACCAACTCTTGTCTGCATTCATCTAACATTTATGTGCGGCAGGAGTAGGTTGCAGCGCGAAATTAGGATACGCAAAAAGACTCGCTATTGTAGTCAGCATTTGTGTCTGACTAGTCCACCTGCAGGGTCTTAATCTCAAATCTCAGTGTCGTGCTAGAAACCAACTCTTGTCTGCACTCATTTAACAACTTAGTGCAGCTACAGTAGGTTGCAGCGTAAATTAGGATATGCAAAAAGACTCGCTATTGTCATCAGCGTTTGTGTCTGACTAGTACACCTACAGGGCCTTAATCTCAAATCTCAGTGTCGTGCTAAAAACCAACTCTTGTCTGCATTCATATAACATTTGTGTATGGCAGGAGTAGGTTGCAGCGCAAATTAGGATACGCAAAAACACTCACTATTGTAGTCACCGTTTGTGTCTGACTAGTCCACCTGCAGGGCCTTAATCTCTAATCTCAGTGTCGTGCTAAAAACAACTCTTGTCTGCATTCATCTAACATTTGTGTGCGGCAGGAGTAGGTTGCAGCGCAAATTAGGATACGCAAAAAGGCTCGCTATTGTAGCCAGCGTTTGTGTCTGACTAGTACACCTGCAGGGCCTTAATCTTAAATCTCAGTGTCGTGCTAAAAACCAACTCTTGTCTGCATTCATCTAAATTTGTGTGCGGCAGGAGTAGGTTGCAGCGCAAATTAGGATGCGCAAAAAGACTCGCTATTGTCGTCAGCGTTTGTGTCTGACTAGTCCACCTGCAGGGCCTTAATCTCTAATCTCAGTGTCGTGCTAAAAACAACTCTTGTCTGCATTTATCTAACATTTGTGTGCGGCAGGAGTAGGTTGCAGCTCAAATTAGGATACGCAAAAAGACTCGCTATTGTAGTCAGCGTTTGTGTCTGACTAGTACACCTGCAGAGCCTTAATATTAAATCTCAGTGTCATGCTAAAAACCAACTCTTGTCTGCATTCATCTAACATTTGTGTGCGGCAGGAGTAGGTTGCAGCACAAATTAGGATACGCAAAAAGACTCGCTATTGTCGTCAGCGTTTGTGTCTGACTAGTACACCTGCAGGGCCTTAATCTCAAATCTCAGTGTCGTGCTAAAACCAAATCTTGGACGCCTTCATTTAGCTGTATACAGTCAGCACAACATTGAAAATTTGCAAGGCCGATGGCAAGGGACAAGGAACTGGACGTGATGGTGGTGCAGGCAGAGGCCGAGCCCATGTGCAAGCTCGATTGTGCCATGACAAACGCCCACATCATCTCGCTTGACCTTCCTGTCACAATTTCTAGGGGACTGCAGCAGTACTCCACTATTAAACCAAGACCAGTGTCAATAGGTTGTTAGTTGGATAGCGGATAATGCTTCCAGTCAGTTTGGCACCACCACAAATACCCTGTCTTCCACACGGTCAAGTGTCAGTAGCCCTGAGACTGGACCGCACATTCCACACCTTGATACTCCTTCCTCCCACCATGCCGAGTGCCCGGCCCCGGACATAACTGATCCCACACTTGGACACTCTGAAGGGTTGTTCACTTATCCATTTGTAGATTCTGGCCCCTCGCCAGCTCCACTTGAAGTGGGTCATGATGAGATCATATGTACCGATACCCAAATATTTGAGCAGCTACGGTCTCACGAAGGCAACAGTGGGAACGTGTCTAAACAAGAGGTGGACAATGATGAGACACAATTGCCAGAAAGTCAGGAGGAGGACCAGAGTGCGGAAGTGGAAGACGACGTGGTGGATGATCCAGTAACTGACCCAACCTGGCAGGAGGACATGCAGAGCGAGGACAGCAGTTCACAAGGGGAGTTAGGCGTAGCATCACAACAGGCCGGAAGAAGCAGGGTGGTGGCCGCAGGCAGAATGCAGGCAACCGTTCCCCGGAACAACAACACGAGTGAAGTTGCCAGTACAACTGTTAGGTCTTCCCGAGTCTGGCTGTTTTTAAAGGTGTCTGCAGATAATTCGAAAAAGGCCATTTGCATCACCTGCCATGCCAGCATCACAGGGGTAGCAAAACTAGCAGCCTGACCACCACCAGCATGATCAGGCACATGGCAGCAAAGCACCCGACTCTGTGGGATGTACAGCAGAGTCCAGGAGCAGTGTCTGCGGGTGATACCGCTGCGTCTTCCACTGTTGTGAGTGCAAGCCAATCCCCTGTCCATACTGCAGGTGAAGATGCCTCCTGTCCTTCACCTGTACTTGCACAAGTAAAAACAGCACCATCATCAGCCACGTCCTTGTCCCAGCGCAGCGTTCAGTTATCCATACACCATCTTTGGAATGCAGGTGCAAATACGCTGCCAACGCCACACATGCCACAGTTCTGAATGCACACATTTCACGACTGCTTGCGCTGGAAATGTTGCCTTTTAGGCTGCTGGAGACGGAAGCATTCCACAACCTGATGGTGGCGGCTGTCCCACGTTACTTGGTCCCCAGCCGCCACTATTTTTCCCGGTGTGCCGTCCCCTGCATTACATAAGTACGTGTCAAAAATATCATACGTGCCCTTACCAACGCAGTTTCAGGCAAAGTCCACCTAACCACGGACATCGTGGACAAGTGCTTGTGGGCAGGGCCGGTACATGTCGCTGATGGCACACTGGGTTAATATTCTGGAAGCCGGGACCCAGTCTGAGCTTGGGACGGAACACGTCCTTCTGACACCAAGGATTGCAGGCCCTAACTCAGTCAGGGTTTCACCAACAGTGTACAGCTCTGGCACATCATGCTCCTCAGCCTCTTCCTCCTCCTCTTCCTCCACTTCACCCTCCACACCAGTCCCAAGTGGAAGCACTGCAGCACTGCCTCGTCTAAGCGGCAACAGGCTGTGCTGAAGCTAATATGCGTAGGTGACAAACCCCACAATGCTGAAGAGTTGTGGAAAGCTCTGAAACAGGAGGCAGATCACTGGCTCACGCCGCTGAACCTACAGCCAGGCATGGTCGTGTGTGACAATGGCCGGAACCTTGTGGCATCTCTGAGGCGAGCTGACACATGTTCCATGCGTGGCCCCTGTGCTCAACCTCATGGTTCAACGGTTTATTAAATCCTACCCGGACCTGTCTGATCTGCTCGTCAAAGTACGCCGCCTGTGTGCCCATTTTAGAAAGTCACCTACTGCTTCTGCCGGCCTTGCCGGCTTTCAGCGGCGTTTGCAGCTTCCGGCTCACAGACTGGTGTGTGATGTCCCCACACGTTGGAATTCCACACTGCACATGTTGGTCAGGATTTGTGAGCAGAAGAGGGCAGTTGTTGAGTAACAGCATCAACTAGGCCGTCGGTATACAGTTCAAACTCCACACATAAGACCTCAGGAGTGGACATGGATGTCCGACATATGTACCGTCCTCCAAAACTTTGAGGACTCCACCAAGATGGTGAGCGGCGATAACGCCATCATTAGCTTCACCATCCCGCTTCTCTGTCTTCTAAAACGCTCTCTGCTGAAAATCAAAGACGATGCATTGCAGGCGGAGCATGAAAACTTGCAGAAAGAAACCGTACTGGGTGATTACACACAGCCCAGCCTCATCTCATCCCAACGTGCATTGGAGGACTATGACGAGGAGGATGAAGAAATGGAGCTACTTTCATTCGGAATTGACGGTAATACATTCACAACCGTCAGACCGTCGGTTGAGCGTGGATGGCCAGAGGACAGGGAGAGGAGGAGGATGAGGTCAGCATGGCCAGTCATGCTGTTGGTGAGGACCCTGAAGTATTGCCTGTTAACAGTTTGGCACACATGGCTGACTTTATGTTACGCTGCCTGTGTCGTGACCCTCGCGTTATCAAGATCTTGGCAGACACTCATTACTGGTTGGTGACACTTTTAGACCCACACTACAAAGAGAACTTTATTTCTCTTATTCCCGAGGCGGAGAGGTCTACAAAAATGCTGCAGTACCAGAAGGCCATAGTCACGGAATTATTAAAAAAATTCCCTTCTGAAAACACTAGCGGCAAAGGTTACGATTCAGTGGACAACCAAGGCGTCCAGCAGAGAGAGGCACAAGTCCAATCCAGCAGGGGAACACTCTCAAAGATATGGGACACTTTTCTAAGCACCTCCCGTACCACAGGCCCTGAGGTGCGGGGTAGTGTCACAAGGAATGCAAAGTTTGCAAAGATGCTGAGGGAGTACCTTGCCGATCGTACTAAAGTGCTCCTAGGCTCCTCTGTGCCTTATAATTATTGGGTATCCAAGCTGGACACGTGGCAGGAATTGGCTCTCTACGCCTTGGAAGTCCTGGCCTGCCCTGCCGCTAGCGTTTTGTCAGGGCGTGTTTTTAGCGCCGCAGGCGGAATCATTACAGATAAATGCACCCGCCTGTCAACTGAAAATGCTGACAGGCTGACTTTGATCAAGATGAACAAGGGTTGGATTGGGCCTGACTTCACCACACCACCACCAAATGATAGTGGAATTTAAATTTAGTGTCGGTAGATTCCCATGCACCTCCGCACACCCACACATCAGTACACACTTCATGTGTTTGGCTACTTGCTGTACTGCTCCTCCTTCTCCTCATCCGCCACCATCATATGATCAGTGTGACCGTGGTTCATGATGCCATAAAACCATAATTTTTTGACATTATATATATGATGATGATGACCCTAACTGTTCAAAAGTTAGGCATTAGTTTCATGTATACCCCCCAGGGGTAAATGTTTTAGTCCATGCTTGCAGAATGGACATTACAAGTACAGGAGACCCGGTCCTTTGTAATGGGAACAATTTTTAGAGGCTCTCCTCCATGTTTCTTCCCAGGGGCATCACAATGCCTCCCAATTTTTGGCAGCCCTTCCTAGGGCAATCCTAGAAAAGACCCACTTGCTTTAAATGGGCACATTATTTAAAAAGGCTCTCATGCACATCTCTATCCAGGGGCATTGAAGTGCAACACAATTTTTGGCTTCCCTGCCTAGGGCAATCCTACAAAAGACCCACCTGCTTAAAATGAGTACATTATTTAAAAAGGCTCTCATGCACGTCTCTATCCAGGGGCTTTAAAGTGCAACACAATTTTTGGCTGCCCTGCCTAGGGCAATCCTACAAAAGACCCACTTCCTTATAATGGGCAGAATATTAAAAGAGGCCCTCATGCACGCCTCTATCCAGGGGCATCTAGGTGCTTCCCAACCACTTGGCTTCCCTACCTAGGGCAATACTACAAAAGACCCACTTCCTTATAATGGGCAGAATATTAAAAGAGACCCTCATGCACGCCTCTATCCAGGGGCATTGGGGTGCCTCCCAATGTTTAGCAGCCCTGCTTAGGGCATTACTACAAAAGACCCACTTCATTAAAATGGGCACATTTTTTAAAGAGGCCTTCATGTACATCTCTTCCAAGGGGCATTGTGGTGCCTCCCAATTTTTGGCTGCCCTGCCTAGGGCAATACTACAAAAGACCCACCTGCTTAAAATGGGCACATTATTTAAAGAGGCCTCCATGTATGTCTCTTCCAAGGGGCATTGTGGTGCCTCCCAATTTTTGGCTGCCCTGCCTAGGGCAATACTACAAAAGACCCACCTGCTTAAAATGGGCATATTATTTAAAGAGGCCCTCATGCACGCCTCCGTCCAGGGGCATTGAAGTTCCTCCAAATGTTTAGCAGCCCTGCCTAGGGCATTACTACAAAAGACCCACTTCATTAAAATGGGCACATTATTTAAAGAGGCTTTAATGTACGTCTCTTCCAAGGGGCATTGTGGTGCCTCCCAATTTTTGGCTGCACTGCCTAGGGCAATACTACTAAAGACCTACTTCCTTTTAATGGGTACAATATTAAAAGAGGCCCTTAAGCACGCCTCTATCCAGGGGCATTGGGGTGCCTCCCAATGTTTAGCAGCCCTGCCTAGGGCATTACTACAAAAGACCCACTTTCTTAAAATGGGCACATTATTTAAAGAGGCCCTCATGTACGCCTCCATCCAGGGGCATTGAAGTTCCTCCCAATGTTTAGCAGCCCTGCCTAGGGCATTACTACGAAAGACCCACCTGCTTAAAATGGGCACATTATTTAAAAAGGCTGTCATGCACGTCTCTATCCAGGGGCATTGAAGTGCCTCCCAACCTTTGGCTTCCCTGCCTATGGCAATCCTACAAAAGACCCACCTCCTTATAATTGGCAGAATATTAAAAAAGGCCTTCATGTACATCTCTATCCAGGGCATTGGGGTCCTTGCAATGTTTAGCAGCCCTGCCTAGGGCATTACTACAAAAGACCTACTTGCTTAAAATGGGCACATTATTTAAAGAGGCCTTCATGTATGTCTCTTCCAAGGGGCATTGTGGTGCCTCCCAATTTTTGGCTGCCCTGCCTAGGGCAATACTACAAAAGACCCACCTGCTTAAAATGGGCACATTATTTAAAGAGGCCCTCATGCACACCTCCATCCAGGGGCATTGAAGTTCCTCCAAATGTTTAGCAGCCCTGCCTAGGGCATTACTACAAAAGACCCACTTCATTAAAATGGGCACATTATTTAAAGAGGCCTTATGTACGTCTCTTCCAAGGGGCATTGTGGTGCCTCCCAACTTTTGGCTGCCCTGCCTATGGCATTACTACAAAAGACCTACTTGCTTAAATGGGACATATTTAAAGAAGGCATTCATTTACCTTCTCTTCCCAGAGGCATCAGAGTGCCACACAATTTTTGGCTGCCTGCCTAGGGCAATACTACAAAAGACCCACTTCTTACAATGGGCACATTATTTAAAGAGGAGTCATTAAAAGCAGGAACAGGCACCGGAGGCAATAGCTCCCGGGGCAGCAGCAAACAAGGGAGGCAACAGTCAGAAGCCCGGCGGTGGCAGCCTAGTAGCACAACACGTAATCCAGCTTATAGAAGAAAGACGGCACTCACGTGTAGTTTTCGGGGCGTTATTTCCGATCGCACATTACTTGGTGCAGGAGGGGACAGTGCAACTGTCCCCCTCCCGCACCAAGTATTGCGATCGGAATAAACGCACAAATACTACACGGTGAGTGCCTCTTTCTTCTATAGGCGCATTATTTAAAGAGGCCCTCATGCACGTCTCTATCCAGGGGCATTGGGGTGCTCCCAATGTTTAGCAGCCCTGCCTAGGGCATTACTACAAAAGACCCACTTCCTTATAATGGGCACATTATTTAAAGAGGCCTTCATTTACGTTTCTTCCCAGGGGCATGGGCGTGCCGCACAATTTTTAAAAAGAAATCTTTCATATAATCCAAAAAACTGACATACACCAACTCTGTCTCACAAGTGGGTATGAGCCCTTAATATTTTTCTCCATGAAATCCGTTTTGGTTTCATTTTGTAACGTTTTCTTTACAGTCCGTAAAAGTGGTGTAATAGTCAGACAACATTGTTGACATAAGTGACCTTGGGGTCTGAAATGCTTCCAGAGGTCTTCCCATGGTGTTGCCATGTCATTTCAGCACTGTTCTAATACTTTTGTGACATTTTTAGGGTTTTTCCATGCTGCCGGGGGTCATGTCAGAAAAATGCTCAGATCTCCCATAGGATAACATTGGGCTCGGTGCTCGGGCCGAGTACACGAGTATCTTGGGATGATCTGCCCGAGCTTCGAGCACCCGAGCATTTTAGTACTCGTTCATCTCTACTGATCACTGCTCATGAGCTTGGTGTAGTTCTCAAGAACCTCACAAATGTCAGCGATCCACACCCACTTGATAGTTGTTATGAGTGTTGGTTGAGTCTCTGTCACAATGGTTTCTCTAACCTGTGAGATTTGTGACTGTTTTTGGACCTTTGTCTTATTGTTTATAGTGAGACTTTATATTAAACATGTTTCTTTCCTTTGGCAGTTGAGGAGTTAATCTCCGTTTTTATTACCAGCAAGCTAGCTAGGTCATGTCTAGGTGTGGCCACTCTGTGACTTACTCCTTCCCCTTTATATAGTGTCATGGTCCCAGCATGCTCTGCTGATAATTGAATTCATTCTGACCAAAGGTTCCTGAGGTGAAGGAGGCTTTCTAAAGAACCTGATTGCTGATAAGCCGTCTGCTGCCCAGGATTTATGACTGTTTTTGGACCTTTGTCTCATTGTTTTAGTGAGACTTTATATTAGTTTAATCTCTATTTATTAACAGATTTTTACTTAAACAAGCATACACAAGAATAACATACAGCATTTTGCTAACTAGAATTATATAACTTCAGGTGAGCTTAAACTTGTTCCTTTCCTTTGGCAGTTGAGGAGTTAATCTCAGTTTTTGTTGCCAGCAAGTTAGCTAGGTTTTGTCCAGTTGTGGATACTCTGTGATTACTCCGTCCCCTTTATATAGTGTCATGGTCCTAGCATGCTCTGCTTGTGATTGAACCCATTCTGGCCAAAGCTTCCTGAGGTGAAGGAAGCTTTCTGGAGAACCTGATTATTTCTAAGCCGCCTGCTGCCCAGGACATTGCTATTGTCGCCCATCGGTCTGTCTCCCATTCCCTCTTGTCTCCTTTATTGCCGTGGTTGGGACTAGCGCTCATGCCGGCCTTTCCCTGTTGAGGGCTACCAACAGGGCCAGAAAGGGCCTAAGCATCCTGCTCTGGGACGTGTTGAAAGAACTCGTATAGGGACGGCAGGGAGATCAGGGCACAGCCACAGGTGAGTGCAGGAGGTCATCTCTCCCCTGTTCCATATGAGCAGGCCCTCTGCTGTATTTATCGCTCTGGTGTCTCCCTGTCTGTTGTTTTGTGTAGCACGTCGGACCATTGATCCGTGCACCACTATCACATACATTTTCCGTACGCTCCCCTCGTCCAGCGTGACATAATCACCAGCCATATACCTTTTTTATTCTTGGCTCCATTATGGATCCTGCGGCAGTATTCACCCAGTTCAAGCAGTCTCTGTCACAGGAGGTGACGGATCTACAGGAACAGGTGGTACAGCAGCTGTGATATATCATGGGTTTGCTGGTCTGAGTTCAGGCTCAGACCCAGCCAGAACCCAAGAATCCCGTCCCTGATTGGTATTCGGTGGGTGTGATAAGTTGCGGGCATTCCAGGAGGCATGCAAGTTATACTTCAGGCTCGACCCATGTTTTTAGGGAAGCGAAGAACAGAGAGTGGGGATCATTGTCTCCCTGTTGCAAGAAGATCCCCAGTCCTGGTCTTTCTCTCTACCGATCAACTCTCAATCTATGCGATCAGTAGACGAGTTTTTGTGGCTTTGGCCCTTGTCTATGGGGACCCTGATGGCGTCTCTCTGGCAGAGTTGAAATTTCCATAAACTCTGGCAGGGGATGCGGCTGGCTGAGGAGTACTGTTCAGAGTTCCGGAGGTGGGCCATGGACACCCAATGGAATTACCTGGAGTCAGTTCTGTCATGGGTTGACTAGTAGGGTAAAGGACTCCATGGTTCAGTACTCTGTTACAGAGTAACTGTAGGCCACTATCTCTCTTGCCATCAGAATAGATCGACTTCTCAGGGAAAGATCCACCCTGATTCAACCCCTGTTTTACCCATGGAGCATGTCCCACAGGTGCAGATGGAGGAACATATGCAGATTGGGGGGTGTCCCGTCGTGTTAGGTCATCTGTGGTTTGCCGTGGGATGGGGGTGTGTTTTTACTGTGCACTTAAGGGTCACTTTGTTGGGATTTGTCAATCCTTCCCCAGACAATTGTCTCAAAAGCCATCTCCCCCAGGTCATGCGGAGGGTGGCAAACTGGGCGTGTATATTTCCTTCGTTTTTCCCTCTTTTCCGGATGCTATCCCTCCAGGACAGAGAGGGGATCCCATTTCCACTCTTTGGGATTATGCTAGGCCTCAGTCTCTCCTCCATGCATCTGTGGGAGGAGTTGTTCATACCAGGGACCTGGCTCCTGAATGTACGGTTCCTATGTTTGTTCTGTCAGAGATGTACACTCCCAATACACTTCTGAAGAGCCACCCTCCCCAGGTCATTTTGAAGAAGGCAAGGTGGGTGTATACATTTTCTCTGAACTTCCCTCACCTCCAGTTAATGTGCACAAGATGCAACCGGAGAGAAGGCCCATAATTTCTCCCTCTGCCCAGGTTTTTTATGAACCTATGTGTCCCCCTAGGAGAGATTGTTGAGGGGGGGTGTTGCCCCTAAGCAAGTTTCCCATTATGAGGGTGGGAGTTGCAGGTTTTAGGGCGTCACCTCTGTTGTTGGTCCTTCGAGGGAATGTTCACGTTCCAAAAGACACATGCTTGGTAATAAACCTGCAGGTCCGGATCTGTGTGTGAATGACTGTGTGTGGGTATCCACTAATGCCATGAAGTGGATGTGTGCTTTAGGGGCTCTGAACTCTAGGTTTGTAGGTCCGTATCAGGTGATGGGCATCATTAACCCTTCAGCAGTCTGGTTGGACAGGTCATGGCTCGAGAGATGTGTTGTATCTCCTTAGCTGACATGTACTACATCTTTACCTTGATGTGCAAGTAATATCCTTGAGGGACAGAGTGCTACTGAAGTGAACGCTGGTAGATCGCGGCATTCTTTTCATTGGTGTTATACTGTCTTCGCTCTTGAGGGTCCGGAGGCCCCTCGTTAAAGGTGGGGTATAGTCATAATGGTCTCTCTAACCTGTGAGATTTGTGACTGTTTTTGGACCTGTGTCTCATTGTTTATAGTGAGACTTTATATTAGTTTAATATCTATTTATTAACAGATTTTTACTTAAACAAGCATAGACAAGAATAACATGAACATACAACGTTTTGCGAACAAGAATTATATAACTCCAGGTGAGCTTAAACGTGTTCCTTTCCTTTGGCAGTTGAGGAGTTAATCTCAGTTTTTGTTGCCAGAAGCTAGCTAGGTTTTTTCCAGTTGTGGCCACTCTGTAATTACTCCTTCCCCTTTATATAGTGTCATGGTCCCAGCATGCTCTGCTGATAATTGAACTCATTCTGGCCAAAGGTTCCTGAGGTGAAGGAAGCTTTCTAAAGAACCTGATTGTTGATAAGCCGTCTGCTGCCCAGGAGAGAAGTAGTAGGTGTGAAGTTGCTTTTGTCATCCACATGTCTGTCTCCCCTTCCCTTTTGGAAGGAAAAAACAACAAGTTGCGCCACGCTGATCCAACACTTTGAATAAGGGTTAATCAGAGATACACCCACCTTTTAATAAACTTAGAGGTAATTCTCTTAATTTTCAGTTCCTTGGTCTTTTCTAGCGCTCACTTCCATACTATATTTCCTTCCTGTCATTATCCCCTTCCCTTTTGTCTGCTTTATTGCAGTGCTTGCAAGCACACTAGCATTGTATAAGTGTGGCTGATGTTGACGGCACAAGCCAACCTGTGACCCCAACAATATCAGGGAAAAAGGACCAGAGCATACTTTTCGCCAGGCAGCACAAAATGCTAGTACTACTATGGAATTCGAAAGCACACTAGCACTGTATAAATTTGACTGATGTTGACGGCACAAGCCGAGCTGTGACCCCAAAAATATCAGTAAAAAAGGACCAGAGCATACTTTATGCCAGGCAGCACAAAATGCTAGTACTACTATGGATTTTGGAAGCATACTAGCACTGAATAAATTTGACTGAAGTTGACGGCACAAGCCGAGCTGTGACCCCAAAAATATTGGGGGAAAAGGACCAGTGCATACTTTGTACCAGGCAACACAAAATGCTAGTGCTACTATGGATTTTGGAAGCACATTAACACTGTATAAATTTGGATGATGTTGACGGCACAAGCCAAGCTGTGAACCCAAAAATATGTGGAAAAATGACCAGCGCTTACTTTGTACAAGGTAGCACAAAATGCTAGTACTGCTTTAGATTTTGCAAGTGCACTAGCACTGTATAAATGTACCTGGTGTTGATGGCACAAGTCAACTTGTGACCCCAAAAATATCGGGGAAAAAAGACCAGTGCTTTTTGACAAGAGGCAGCACAAAATGCAACCACTCTGTATCCTGGAAAAAAGAGCTCTGACAAGAGTTATTGTTAAATGGATACTGGAACAACAGTTTAATCTCTCCTCCCTAATCCACAAACTCTCCCTCTCTATACTGTGACCTTGTTCAGTATTTTCAGCTCTATTTTCTGGTACTATGAAGGTAGTGAAACGCTCCTTTAAACTGTCTCCCTGCTTGAAAAACTCTTCCTCCTTACACTACACTGACCTAGTACACACTGCAGGTAGTCCTGAAAACAGATTTTGTGTTATAGATGCCTGACACACTCTCCCTACACACTGCTCGCTCTCTCCCTATACTTCTCAAATGCTGTTTCTGGATGCAATGTATGCAAGATGGCAGTGGTAGGGCTTAAATAGACCCTATGATGCCAGCCAAGCACAATAATGCCACAACAAAGATGGCTGAGGTATTACTGTAAATGGTTAAGAAGCCCAGCATGATTAGTAGCTGCACATCAGATGCCAAACATGCTGGGTGGAAGATACGAATATCGTGAGGTGAGTACACAAATACAATATTGAGTAACCTGAATACGGTACTATTTGTGTGATTATGGAATAGTGTCGATTACACTCACTCATCACTAGTGGTGACCAAAAAACTTAATTTTGGCATTTGGACTTTTTTTTCCATTACGCAGTTTGCAGATAGGATTAATTGATTTTATATTTTGATAAATATGAATGTGGTAATATTAAATGTGTGCATTTAATAATTTTATTTTCAATTGAGCAAAAGGAAGGTGATTTGAACTGCTCTGTTTTTTTATTTTTTTTCATAATTTTTAAATATTTTTTTAAACTTTTCTTTTATTTATCATGGCCCCTCAGGAAGCTTCAGCACTGCACTTTCTGATCGCTTGTGTTATGCATAGATGCGTCACCATCCCTCTGCACAGCACAAATGATTGCATTCTGCAAGTCACACCTCTTGGGCATTGCTGGCAAGTGAGTCATGGCAACATCTAATGAAAGAAAAAGGGGGAAGGGGAACAAGAGGCGCAATAGTGCCTTATCACTTAGACACTGACAATCCGGTGGTATAAAGGAACCACTCACCTATTTCAGTTGTGCGACCCACAACTGGTATGCAGACATGTAGTGTTTAATCCGGATGGCTGCTGCTGGACTCCCACCGACCACTTGCACGTGGAATCACACAGTAAAAAAATGGGAAAGGAAACGGTGTTCACCAGTCCGCGCTGCCAGGATCCACTTATTCCAGGGAAGAAACTCACGATCAGATGTGATATGATCAAAGCCTTTTATTGCATCCAACGCGTTTCAACGCCTTTCCTGTCGTCTTCCTCAGATCCCATGAGGAAGACGCCAGGAAAGGCGTTGAAACGCGTTGGATGCAATAAAAGGCTTTGATCATATCACATCTGATCGTGAGTTTCTTCCCTGGAATAAGTGGATCCTGGCAGCGCGGACTGGTGAACACCGTTTCCTTTCCATTTTTTTACTATGGCAACATCTAGGGTCATCAGCTAACCCCACGCTGTCGTGGCAACACATTGAGGCCACATGATCGCATCATGGGGCCGCTCATACTGGAAGAGAACAGTGCGATTCCTGCCGTGGTGCTTTGGGTCACAATGTCAGTGACTGATCTCTCATCCAATCAGTCCTGTTAGCTAAAAAATGTCAACTGATCAGATCAGCTGACATGTACAGGGAATGATGCACGCTCAGCAGGTGAGCTCGCATCAAAGGGAGGAGGTGGTCATTGGTGTACATACATGCCCTCAGTTGTGAAGAGGTTAAACAAAATATGGTTAAGAATGCTTACCCACTTCCATCTTTCCTGATCTATATAATTAGCTTACAATGGTTAAATGATTCTCCAAACTTGATCTCAGAGGGGCTAATAATTTGGTATGCATCCGAAAGGGTAATGTGTGTAGAGGCTAATTTGAAAAATTTTCATGCCTTTTGGATTAGTCAATCAGTAGTTTTTTTAAATTTTAGTAATTATATTGTTTTGGATTGCATTGGAAGGTTTAGTGTAGTTTATCTGGATGACAGTCTAAGGCCGGCTTCACACCATGGTGAAATCCGATCAGGGGCTGTCAGGGGTGAACAGAGTTGTAAATAGAACCGGAGGACTAATATGCCCTCTTGTCCGGTGTGCAGCCTCATGCTGCAGAGCTCAGCTGTCCCCTGCGAAGTGGTGCTGAACCGCTTCACAGGGGACAGCTCCCTGGTGCTGAGGTTCAGCGTAGCTCACGCTGACCTTCAGCAGCCGGCGTCTGGTTCCCGATCCTCCTGGATCCTCCCGGATTGGGGCAATCCGGCCCCATAGACTCCCATTTTAGGAGGATCCGGAGAATCTGTGAGGATCCGATTTGGGGAGAGTTTTCTCAAAAATACTGCATGCTCCGATTTTGTGTCTGGGAGAAAAATCCGATTCCTCCCGGATTTTCCCAGACAATGGAAACCGGATGGCAGAGAGCTGCCATCTGGCTCCATCCGGCTCCATAGGATACAATGGGGCCAAAATCCGGTCCGGGGCTGTCCGAAGCCCCGGATCGGATTGTGCCGTGGTGTAAAGCCGGCCTAATTTTTTTGCTTTATCTGAAATCACACAATGAATATATCCATTTTGTTTTACAAAAGCTTAGAGAAATTCTTTGTGTGCTAAGCTTGAGAAATATAGTTTTTTCTCTGCAAGAAATATTCATTGTTTTAGTTGAAGAGTTTAAGATGCATCCTGAAAAGGTGCACACCATAATTGATTGGGTTCAACCTTGGGATCTTAAGGCTTAAGCCCTATGGGGCTGGATGGAGCCGGATGGCAGCTATCTACCATCCAGTTTCCATCTGTCCGGGAGGATCCGGGACAATTCAGATTTTTCTCCCGGACACAAAAACGTTGCTTGCAACGTTTTTCTGTCCAGGTCGAAAAATTTGCCCAAATTGGATCCTCCCGGATCCGGGGCAATCCGGCGCTCCCTAACATGGGAGTCTATGGTGCTGGATTGCCCAGATCCGGGAGGATCCGGGAACCGGACACCGGCGGCTGCAGTTCAGCATGAGCTTTGCTCAACTTCAGCACCAGGGAACTGTCCCCTGTGAAGTGGTTCAGCACCATTTCAGCAGGGGACAGCTACCTCGGCTGCGATCTGATGTCAGGTTCACCCCGGACAGCCCCGGACCTGATTGTACCGTGATGTGAAGCCAGCCTAAAGCATTGGCTTGGTTTCTAGGATTCACAAATTACAATAGAACATGTATTAGTGCTTTCACTTTTCACTCAGATCACCAAACCGATTGCTGACTTCAGACATAAGGGAGCAGATCCTAGGATTTGGTCGTTGGATGCTTTTGTGGACTTTAATGAATTAAAAAAAACAATATTTTACGTCTGTTCCTGTTCTTATTCTACCCGATCTCCAGAAACCATTCATTGTGGAGGAAGATACTTCTGAAATCAAGGTTGGGGCTGTTTTTTCTCAAGGTCTCCTGAAACTTGCAGACACGCTATATTCTGTTAATAGCTGGCTGTCCAGGGAATTGATTCCTTTGCCAATTCAGGAAAGACCGTGGACTCATTTGTTCATGAATTTCAATGCTGATTTGCCTTAGGCTGTTTTCACATCAGCGGTAAATGTAATTTCGCAGCAGATCTGGCAGATGTTGCTCTGCACCTGCCAGATCTGCCGCATAACAGCTGAACTGCAGCACCAATCGGGCAATCCCCATTCTTTCTCTATGGGGCTTGCAGTCAGATGCAGCAAGTGCAGTTTTGCCGGATCTGGCACTTGCGGCACCACAAAAAAAACTGCTGTTAGCAGCATTTTTTTTTTTTTGCACGATCCGGATCTGGCAAATCTGCACTTGCCGCACTTTATTGCAAGCCCCATAGAGAATGAATAGGGCTTGCCAGATCGATGCCGCAAATCTGCCGTTATGCGGCAGATCCGGCAGGTGAGGTGACATCCTCCGGATCTGCCGCGAAATGACTTTTACCGCCCATGCGAAAGGTCCTTTACATGGACAAAGTGTGATTTGAGTGGTCGACAAGCCCATTTAATTTTATTATCAGTGTTAGGCTAGGGTCACACATAAGCCCTTGGTCCGTTTTTGGCTTCATTTTTGTCATTTTTTTTTTCTAAGTCCAAAAACTGACAGAAAAACGGATTGGATGTAATAAACACCCTGTCCGTTTTTTTCTGGACCTCAAAACATTGCTCTGTCCGTTTTTGAGCCAAAAACGTTGCTAGCAACGTTTTTGGCATCAGCTAAAAAACGCATGCGTTTTTTTAACATGGGGCCCTATGGGAAACGCATGCGTTAATGCATGGCACATATAGGCACCTGCGTTAACGCATGCGTTAACGCATATGCGTTTTTAATGAAAAAAAAATGAAAAAATGACTAAGTCCAAAAACGTTCAGAGGTGCAGGAGGCTCAAAAAGCACGCAAAAAAAACGGATTGGTCATGGAAATCACTTCCAAAAACGGATTTCTATGTGTGTGACCCCAGCCTTACCTAAAGCCGAAACACTTTCCAAGTTATGAATCATGTGGTCAATTGCATGGAATCCCTATGAACATTGTATCTGATAGGGGGATGCAATTTGTCTCCAAATTGTGGAAAGTGTTTGGTAAAAAATTGGGGATAGAATTAATATTTTCTTCTGCTTATCACCCTGAAACTAATGGTCAGACAGAAAGGACAAATCAGTAGTGGAAGCAAATTTTAAGATGTGTTGTGGCTCAGCAGGTACACTGGTCATTTTTAACTATTGACAAGTTCGCCTTTAACAGTAGAGTCTATGAGTCCACTGAAACCTCGCCTTTATTTTGTAAATATGGTTTCAATCCTCATTTGAAGGAATTTTCTAGGATCGGTTCTGGGAGTCCTTGAGTAGAGATAGCCATACAGAAACTCGGGAATATCTGGATGGAGGCTCAAAAGAATATTGTGGTGGCCCAGCTAAATCAAAGTTGGAAGGCTGTTAGGAAGCATTTGGCAGGCCAGTTTTCAAAGTAGGAGATAAGATTTAGTTATCTTTCAAAAATATTAAGCTAAAAGTTCCATCGATGAAGTTTGTCCCTTTATTTATTGGCCCATATGAAATTTTGGAGATAATCAACTTGGTGACCTTTAGATTGAAAGGCACCAAGTCTCTTCATGTCTCTAAAGGTGGGGTCACACGTGGCGATGTCGCCCGCGACATCGCCGAAAAGTGACGTAACAGCGATGTCGCAGGCGATATTGCAAGTGCGTCGCGCTGTGTGACAGCGCGACGCAACTGCAAATTATCGCTGGTCGCAGGTTGACAGGTTTATGAACATGTTCATAAACCTGTCAACCTGTGACCAGCGATTAGGCTGGATCGCGCCATCTGACACTGTTGGCGGCGCGATCCAGCCTATATCGCAGCGTTGCTGAGCCATAGCTCGCTGAGCCCAGCCCGTCACCGCCGCGTCACCGGCAACGTCGTGCCGTGTGACAGCTGGCCAGCGATGTCGGAAGCAAGCGGGCACCCGCGCATCGCTTCCGACATCGCTGGCCAGATCGTGCTGTGATTTAAGATTTAAGACTTAAGATTTTTCATAGATCATTGTTAAAAGAATTTGTCCCTTCAGTGCTATCTCCCTCGCCCCTGTCTCCTCCTATTTCCATTCATGGGTGTTTAGAGTACAAATTTCAGAAGATCATACAGTTGTGGCCAAAAGTATTGACACCCCTGCAATTCTGTCAGATAATACTTAGTTTCTTCCTGAAAATGATTGCAATCACAAATTCTTTGGTATTATTACCTTCATTTAATTTGTCTTCAATGAAAAAACACAAAAAGAATTGTCCTAAAGCCAAATTGGATATAATTCCACACCAAACATAAAAAAGGGGGTGGACGAAAGTATTGGCATGGCACTGTTAGAAAAATCATGTGATGCTTCTCTAATTTGTGTAATTAACAGCACCTGTAACTTACCTGTGGCACCTAACAGGTGTTGGCAATAACTAAATCACACTTGCAGCCAGTTGACATGGGTTAAAGTTGGCTCAACCTCTGTCCTGTGTCCTTGTGTGTACCACATTGAGCATGGAGAAAAGAAAGAAGACCAAAGAACTGTCTGAGGACTTGAGAAACCAAATTGTGAGGAAGCATGAGCATCTCAAGGCTACAAGTTCATCTCCAAAGACCTGAATGTTCCTGTGTCAACCGTGCGCAGTGTCATCAAGAAGTTTAAAGCCCATGGCACTGTGGCTAACCTCCCTAAATGTGGACAGAAAAGAAAAATTGATGAGAGATTTCAACACAAGATTGTGCAGATGGTGGATAAAGAACCTTGACTAACACCCAAACAAGTTCAAGCTGCCCTGCAGTCCGAGGGTACAACAGTGTCAACCCGTACTATCCGTTGGCGTCTGAATGAAAAGGGACTGTATGGTAGGATACTCAGGAAGACCCCACGTCTTACCCCGAGACATAAAAAAAGCCAGGCTGGAGTTTGCTAAAACTTACCTGAGAAAGCCTACAAAGTTTTGGAAGAATGTTCTCTGGTCAGATGAGACAAAAGTAGAGCTTTTTGGGCAAAGGCATCAACATAGAGTTTACAGGAGAAAAAAAGAGGCATTCAAAGAAAAGAACACGGTCCCTACAGTCAAACATGGCGGAGGTTCCCTGATGTTTTGGGGTATCTTTGCTGCCTCTAGCACTGGACTGCTTGACCGTGTGCATGGCATTATGAAGTCTGAAGACTACCAACACATCCTTTACAGGGAGGTGAGGGGTTTCTTTTTTTTTACATCAATACGTTTTTATTAATGTTCAAAAAAAAAAAGAAGGGGATGATGTAATGTACAATAATTAGATCTGTCTCTTTAAGAAAACTAGGTCTGGTGTATCATGGGCAATGAGAAGAAGGAGGTGGGAAGTTAAATTTTTAGTTTCACTTTGGAGCATGCTGATGAAAGACTGCTATGTTATATGATGGAAGAAAAGAATAAAGTACAGTTAAAGTTTACCCTTGTGAATGCCTCGTATCGTGTGGAAATTACATTCTTCAAGTTACATAAAACCAAAATACAAATAAATGGTGGTTCAAAATCTGATCAAATTACAAATCTAACCACATTAACACAATGCAGATAAAGAGGGTGGTGGAAGGGGGGGGGAGAGTGAGGGTACCTCAAGCTCAGATTTGTAAAAAAAAGATGGGGAGACACGGGAAAGGGGAGGGGGGAGGGGAAAGGACTACTGTAAGAAGGGAACGGGGGGGGGGGGGAAGGAAAAGATAGAAGGGATAAGAGAGCACCAGGAGAAGAGAGGGGGATGTACGGGGAAGTTTTGGGGGGAAGGGCGTGAAGGGGGGAGAGAGAGGAAAGAGGTCAGGGGGGTCTGTGCAGGCTTCCCTCAGACGGGAACTTGAATCGCTAAAAGATGTTCCACCCAGCAAGACCAGGCGTCCATCACATACCTCTTGCTTTTAGCGTTCATTGCTAATTAATACTCGTGACAAAATATCGAGCTTAGCTTGTCAGTCAGATCTCCCATCGAGGGGGGGACAGTTTCCTTCCATTTAGTGGCGATGCAGATTCTGGCTGCAATTAAGACATTCGTGATAACATGTCTTGGGACTGGTTGGAGTGCCTCTATTCCTATGTAGAGAACAGCGAGCTGGAGGGAGAGCAGAATCTTAAGACCCGTGAGGGTGTCCACCAATCTGGCCAACAGAAGCCAGAAAGGGGCCAGTCTGGGACAAGACCACCACGTATGGGCCAAATCTCCCTTATGTCCACACTGTCTCCAACACAGGGGGGCTACACCCAACTTAAATCTTGCTAACCTAGAGGGGGGGTGTATACCATCGTAAATGAATTTTCTTCAGTGATTCTAGTTGCTTTCAGGGTGCACTAGATCGCCCCCTCCCACTCATCAGGCTCTGCAAAAAAGCCAAGATCTCTCTCCCATCTAATCATGTGTGCCAATTTTAAAAGCGTATTACTGTCTAGTAGACCGTTATAGATAGCGAAGAGACCCTTTATGACCCCAGGGCCTGAAAAAATGAACCTCAGTAAAGGAGACACTCCAGGAGGTCCAAGGTCGAAGAAAGTGTGAAATCTGGAAAAACTGAAGTTGTGTCTAAGAGTAGGGTACCTGTCAGCGAAGACCGGGAACTTCATCAATTTACCTCCATCCATCAAGTCACCTAAAGTCTCAAGACTATGAGTCCTCCACAGGGATAAGTTCAGTGAGGGGATCAGGAGCCGAAAGGCAGAGAGTGAAATCTCAGTGACAGGCAGTTTGGACCATCCCCTCGGTGACCCCCTCCACACCTCAAGAAGCGTCCGCACCGTTTTTAGCTGACTATCCTTCCCTACAGAGCCCAAGGATTCTGCAACAAGAATATCTCTGAGTGAGCCGCCCATCGACTCATGTGCCTCAATCTGTAACCAGCCTCCACTCCTCCCCTCGTGCCACCAAGACTTAGCCGCCTCCAGAATCGCAGCTTTATGGTACGAAACAGCGTCCGGAACTCCCATTCCTTGCCTGCCAATTTGAAGATACATAACCCTCCTATGCACCCTGTTTTTTTTTTTTGCCCAGACGAACTTGTTAATTAGGGACTGAAGTTGAGAGAGTAGTTTAGAAGGGTATAGCACCGGTACAAATCTAAATAGATTCAGGATTTTGGGTAGCCAAAACATCATAACCGCCTGCACTCTCGCCATCCAAGATAGCGAAGAAAGGGCATGTGACTCCAGCGCCCCCTGCAGACTCCTCAAGAGTAAGGTAATGTTAGATACAGCAACCTTTGATGAGGGACAGAGGGAAATCCCCAAATATAGGATACCCTCCGGACACCACTGAAATGGGTAGATCCGCGAGAGGCGCTCCGAGTCAACTGCAGAAACATTTATGGGAAGAATCATAGATTTGCTCGCATTGAGTTTATAGTAGGAAAGTTGGGAAAAAGAGTGCAGGGATCTCATTAACCCCGGAGAGAGGATGAGGGGCTTGTGAGGGAGATGATGACATCATCAGCGTAAAGGCCCACAACATGTTCCCTTTCTCCAACGGCTGTACCCGAAATGGACGGGTCTTCCCGAATGGAAGCAGCCAGTGGTTCCATAAGTAGCGCAAAGACCAATGGGGAAAAGTGACAACCCTGGCGAGTGCCATTAGTAATCTGAAAGGCCCGAGACAGGAACCCTGCAGAAAAGACTGGCAACAGGGTGGGAATATAGACTAAGGATCGCTGACAGTATGGGGCCTGAAAAGCCAAAACTGCAGAGAACCTCCCAGAGATAGCCCAGTGTACCTTGTCAAATGCTTTTTCAGCATCAAGAGACAGGAATACACAGGGCCCCCCCTCTTTTCCACCACCTTTATCAAGTCAAGCATTCTCCTAGTCCCATCTCTGGCCTGTCTACGTTCTACAAATCCCACCTGGTCCGGGCCAACCAGGAGTGGGACCATCCCTCCCAATCTAGTAGCTAATAATTTAGAGTAGATTTTCAAATCTGTATTTAGTAAGGAGATGGGACGGTAATTTTCAGGGAGTTCCGGATCTTTTCCGGGTTTAAAAATTGTTGTAATTGTGACCTCTAAAGCTGATGAAGGTGCCAGGTGGGCACTGAAACGCGTAGGAGGAGAATAAAGAAGGTTTGGATTATAACTTTGCCTTGGGTCTTCCTTGATGATTCTGGTAGCACGGACCGCAGCACACCTTCCTTCCCTGAATTTCTTGGTATAACCACTCATGAGTGGAGCCGGTGGAGGTCCAGCAGCAGCCATCAGGATATTATCCTACATGCCTTCAAGCCAGTTGTGGGTCACACAACTGAAGTAGGTGAGTGGATTGCATTGTTCACCGCTGAAACTTCTAGTGTCTAGTGATAAGGGCACTATTGCGCCTCTTGTCCCCCTCCCCTCTCTCTTTTACTAAAGCTGAAGCTGGGATTCTACCTTTAGATTGCCAGATGTAAAATATACGCAGCAGGTATGGGGCAAGCACAGATCTGAACATATTATGGTACTCATTAACAAATCCGTCTGGACCTGGAACAGAGTTAGACTTAAGCGATGCAATCACGGTCTCAATTTCTGAAAGGGCGAACGGTTGGTTCAATGCAACCAACTTCTCAGCGGGGACCGAGGGGAGGCCCAAACCCGGCAAAAATTGTTTGATGGAGGAACTCGACGGTTGAGGGGTGCTGGCATCGTTTTTCAAATTATATAATTTTTCGCAGTAGCTTGCAAATACCTCTACCATCTTTTCCGGATCCCGGACCACCACACCCCCTGCCGTCTTCATGGAGGTGATCATGGACTGAGCTGCTCTTTTCTTAAGTCTCCTTGCTAAGAGTTTGCCCGCTCTGTCACCAGCTGCATAAAATTTTGTTTTTAGTTTCCTAAGACTCGCTTCATACTGATGCAGAAGTAGTGACCTTAATTTATTGCGAAGGTCCAAAATTTGGGAAACGCGGCGCAGGGTTAGTTTTATTATCTGATTCCAGCTGTTGGATCCAAGACAACCACTCCAATCTCAGTGTATCCCTAGACCTTTTTGCCTGTGCAGCCTTTTGAAGAAGGAGACCCCGGAGAACCGCCTTATGAGAGTACCAAAGTGTGTCGTCCGAGACCTCCCCGTTGTCGTTTAGGGAGAAAAAATCCCGCATCTTACTTTCGATGTCTCCAATAAGCTGAGAATCAGACAAAAAGCTTGCATTTAGCCTTCAGCGCCAAGACATCCCCCCCACACCCCCAACTTGATCTCTAATGAGATCGGGGCACATTATCAGGCCTACATCAGATGTCGCACAGGCCTCTAAGGTGGCATCATCAACCAGAAAGAGATCAATCCTGGAGTAAGTTCCATGACTGTTGGAAAAAAGGAGTAATCCCTTTCTTCCGCATGATGGTATCACCAAATACCATGGAGGTGGAATTCCCAACACAGAGTCCCAAGACCTCCACTCCTCTGCACCAACGGAGAGGAAGAATCCCGTCGACTTTCCATTACAATATTGAAGTCCCAGCAAATAATCAGTTTTCCCTCTGCTTCCCCTCTCAATTTCCCAAATAAGGACCGTGCAAATTTAATCTGACCTGTATTCAGAGCATACACATTTGCTATCGTGTAAGTAGCTCCTGATATGTCATAGACTAGGATGATGAATCTTCCCGCTGGGTCCGACATCACTCTGAGGAGTTGAAACTGAACGATTGTTTTATCATGATACAAACCCCTGCTGAAGTATGAGAATTGAGCATAAATATATAAAATTTTTTTTTAATGGTTACAAAGATATGAGAATGCTGATGATGCTAAATCAAATCACTAGTCTCTCACGATGAAACTGAACACGATGTCTTACCTGTGATACAGAAGACCGTGCTCAGGCTAGCTAATGAGCCCATCGAGATGATGATTCTTAATTACACTCTCATGAAATGTCTCCATGTGTACAGAGATCTAGCAGCTGCCATTAGTTTCTTTCAGAAAGAATCATGTGAGAGTTAAGCCCCTTAACATTAAGCGACAGTATTTTTAGGTTCATGATGAACACACTTCAAACCCGCCTCAAGAGCCCACCCAGACCTCAGGGAACGGTATGAAGGGTGTCCGGAGGGGGAAAGAGCAGAATAGAGGAGAGGGCGGGAAGAGGGAAGAACAAAGTAAGAAAGGGAAGTGAAACAAAGGCGAGCAAGGGAGGTAAGGTAAAGGGGGAGGGACAGGAGGGACACAAAGGACAATGAGGATACACAACACACTTATGTAAACTTCAAAACTCCAGACACCGTCTGGACTGGGGGGGGGGAGCTTAACGAAGTCACCCACTCAATGATGTGGGAAACCAACCCGCCAATAGGCGGAGAAAAGGCACTGCAGTTCAGCAGTTAGTCTCAAAGACCAAACTATGGCCTAACCATCAAAAAGACCTATCACACAAGGCCATAATGAAAGAAAGTCATGGCTTACTCATGGGACTCTTCCTTCTTTAGGAGACATCCTGGAAGCACTGTCGGAGTCCGAGCGTGGGGATGGCAAATTGCTTGTAGATAACAGGTTCCAGGCCCTCAGGGTTTTCCTCAGCTGTGAGGGTGATGAAAAGAAATGCCTGACCCCTTAAACCAGAAATTTAGTGAGACCCAGTTGTATAAAATGTTCCTATCTCTGAGAACTTTACAGCTTGAGGCAAACTCGCGGCGACGAGAGAGGGTTCCAGGGGACAAATCTGGGTACACTGAAATGTTAGCATAGGTTTCCGGTAGTGGGGACTTGCGTCTCATCACTTGCAACAGAAGATCCCTGATACCTGGTCGCACCAGAAACACCAGCACGTCTCTCGGAACTTCTTTAGGAAGTCAAGCCGGCTTAGGAAGCCGGTATGCTTTTCAATGACCAGATCACCTCTAGGTGACTCTGGGAGGGCATCAACAAGGAAGTTAGAAACCACCGCGGAAATATCAGTGTCATCCATGGTTTCCACCAGCCCTCTTATTTTAATGTTGTTCCTTCTGAGCTTATCTTCAACATGGTATATAGTGGTGTTTATAGAGCCCATTTCTTTATCAAAGTCAATGTAACTGTCCGAAAGTCTGTTATGTGCTGTGGCAAACTCTGTCATTTTTTGCTCTAGATGTGTAGTTCTCTATCCTAGCGCTCCCAGGTCCTCCCTTAGTGCACCTACTAGATCCCTCATGTCTTCCATAAGACTGCCTTAGAGAGCCCAGCAGGGACCTCAGGGACCCCTGAATGATGGGGGCACGCTCATCCTCTCCATAGACCCGCTCCTCCATGCTACTAGGAGAGCGGGAGTTAGAGAGGTGGGTACTCTTCAGCCGCCATGTTTACAGAGGGTAGATCAGTGTATGACTGGCGTCACCATAAGCGCAGGCAAAAAATAATATACTTACAGAAATGGTTATCTGCCGTGACACTACTATTTCATGAATAATGTAAATGAATAAGTGGCACTAGAAACAGGAGGCTCCTTGGAAGTGGATGTCAGGCTTACTCTTTAGTGGCCACTATTGAAACTAAGATCTCCAGTTTTTCATATTTAGCACAGGGCAGTTTCTGTAATACACACATGCATTATACCCATTGATCCTCCTGTTTCTAGTGCCACTTATTCATTTACATTATTCATGAAATAGTAATGTTTACAGAGGGAGCGCGCAGCCTCTCTGCCCCGAAAAAGTCAGTCACTTAGCATCTGTGTTTCTTATCCGCAAGGATGCTCTTGGCATGTCAGATCTCGCTGCAGGGGTATTCACCTCACCGCTGATGTAGCGTGGAACATCTGGAGAGCCGGTAAAGCACCGTTAAGCTGGCCTTGTGTGAGGAGCTCTCTCAATGTTCATCCGGCGCCATGAGCAGCAGGACATGCCCCTAGGTGAAGGGTTTCTGCAGGTGTTCCCTTTTATTGCCAAGCTACTTAGCTGAACAGTTTATCCCAGAACACTACTAGTCTTAGCATTCTGCTCAGTAGTGCTTGTTGGCCTGTAATCTGCACTTGCTGTTCTGATCTATTGTTGTGTGACCTCTGACAGTCATCTGACCTTCGTTTTGCCTAGTCTTTTTTTTCTCATCTGGTAATCTCCCATTATTCTGACTCCAGATCATGACCTGACTATACCTTTTTCTTTCTCATTTATCTTTTATGTGCCATCCTGGCATCTGGCCCTGAAATGCTCAATTACACTGCCTCTCAACTTATATATGTAGTACTAGAGTCAGGTTAGTGCCTAGAGATGAACAAACCTGTTTGGGGCTGGAGTTTGGAGGATTTCTATGTCCAAAGTGCTGCAGCTGAGATGTCTGTGCTCAGGTACGCTGGGTGGTTCGGCCAGTTCGGGCCACTTTCATTGTGTGATTTGCTCACACTGTCCAAAAAAGAGTTTTTGTCCGTAGTTTGGAAGTGATGTTAAAGAAATATAAATCCCACCCCCGGAAGTGCTTGCCTTATGGCTGGCTGTATGGGGGCAGAGAGCGAAATAACCAATTGGTGACCGATGGGGTCAGGTTCAGGTCCTGAACAGAGCGACCAAACCCAAACACCCATGACTGAGTGCAGTCTTGAAAGATTTGCTAATTTCTGTTAGAGTTAGTGTTAGAGATGCAACCTTTCATCCATTTTTCCCTGACATCCACATCCAGCGAGTTTAGCTACAGTGCCATGGGTAAACTTCTTGATTATGTTGTGCACCATGAACAAAGGAACATCAAGACCTCTGGAAATGGGTTTGTAGCCTTGAGATTGATTATATTTTTCAACAATTTTGGCTCTCAATTACCTTGACAGCTCTCTTTTCTTTCTGTTTTCCATACTTAATATACTTAGTAAGGCACACAGAGACTCACAATACAATGATTGAGTCAACTTTTCCCCATTTTATCTTGTTTCAGGTGTGATTTTCATATTGCCCACACCTGTTAGTTGCCACAGGTGAGTTTAAACAAGCATCACAAGCTTGAAACAAAGTTGTTTGCTAACAATTTTGCCCTACCCACTTTTTAATGTGAAATTATATCCAATTTGCCTTTTTCTATCTAATAATAATAATCTTTATTTATATAGTGCCAACATATTCCGCAGCGCTTAACAAACGAGAAATTCATATACAAACAAACAGTCATAAGAAACAGTTTTGGAAAACACAATAATTAAAAGCAAAAAAATAATGATGACCCCGCTCGCAAGAGCTTACAATCTACAATAATAATAATATAATATAATATTTATTCATTTAGCTAGCGCTATTAATTCCATAGCACTTTACATACATGAGTAATGCTGTCTCTCTTGGAGTTCACAATCTAAACAATAAGGTGGGGTGACACAAAGTACAAGTGCTTATTTACAATCATGGTCCAACCATTTTGAGGAAGTGTAGAATACATGAGAATGGAGTAAGTGGCCACCAGCGAGTCTGTGTAGAGCTTTTGGGTCTGATGGAGTTTGACAGTTATGTTCAGGTAACATATGTCTCAATGACTTTGATTAGAGAGTGATAGGCCGCCCTAAAAAGATGTGTTTTTAGGGAATGCCTGAAACTATGTAAGTTGTGGATAGTTCTAATTTCTTGGGGTAGAGAATTCCAGAGAATTTCTGCAGCTCGGGGGAAGTCTTGGAGACTGGAATGGGAGGTTTGGACTGCAGATGTTAGTCTAAAATCACTCCCAGAGCGAAGAGAACATGTGGGGTGTTAGACAGAGATGAGCGTAGAGAAGTAGGGAGGTGCCGAGCTGTGAAGAGCTTTACGGGTGAGAACAAGCAACATGAATTGGATCCTTTAGTGTATGGGCAGCCAGTGCAGTAGAGCGGAAGCATCCGAGTAACAGTTTGCTATCTATTTGTGTTGTTCCAATACACACAAAGGAAATTAACATGTGTATGACAAAACATGTGTAATTTTAACAATTTTCCTGAAGAAATACTTAATTTTCTAGAACAATTTCAAGAGTGCCAAGATTTTCAAGCCTTGACCATACAGTACCTTTACCTAGAAAATTGGTGACGTTGTCAATATATATTTGAGCCACTGTATAGATACATATATACTGTGTGTGTATATGTATATATATATATATATATATATATATAAATATATATATTTGCTCGAAAAAAAGTATTTTTGATTGAAACGTCGCATCACATGGCCTAAGGGTGCGTGCACACGGTCCGGAGGAGCTGTGTGTTGAAGTGAAGCCGTGGGTGGCCGCAGGGAGACCGCAGCCACCCTGTACTCACCGTAAGCTGCGGGTGCAGGGCGGCTTCTCCCTGCAGTCACCCGATGGGAGCCGCTTCTGACTCCGCAGCTTGAAATGAACATGCTGTGGAGGAGCAGACTCCCGGCAACCCGCACCACAGCTCAAAACACGCTGCGGGCGGGTTACGCAAAGTGAGGATGGGATTTCTTGAAATCCCATCCACTATGCTAGTACTGTACGACGCAGCGTTTTGGACGAAGCGCAAAGACGCTGTGTCCAAAACGCTGCATATCCTGATCATGAGGATGCACCCTAATAAAAGGTCCAGAAAAACATCTTGCCTGGAGTGCTGCCTGATTTCTTTTTTGATACGTATTACCACACAGTGGAGCACTGTGTACAGGACTATTGCACTTACCTGCATTTACTACTGTGCTGATTCTAACTTTATGTTCTCTCTCTATATATAAATATATAATACAAGTAGTATAATACTGTATAGTATGCTACTACACATTTATATGTAACAACATGAATTCCATCTTAAAATGACAAACACCAAGGAAGTCAGACTAAGTTCACAAAATTCAATGTATCAACAGGATAACAGATTTGGTGTTTGACCTTTTAAGACTGAAGTCATGTTGTTACATATAAGTGTGCAGTAGCATACTATATTGTACTATTTTATTACTCTGCTATACCGCAAACAGGTGTGGTATTCCTGCTATGTTGCAGCATGCCACAACAGTCGGGAATTTTCATTTAAGGTTTTGATCTCAGACGTTCTGATTGATACAGGTGGCGCGAGTGCAATCCATTGTATAATTATGTATATACATATATATATATATGTATGAGCACTTTTATTAGATATATCTTTTTGTCATTTGTTTACAGAACTGTACAACTGCTTTCGAGTGCCTACGTTTCACTGAAGGGTTAAGCGGGCAGGTCCTGCACCTGTTAAATGTGAGCACACAGGGTGTGTTTACTCAGGTACGGGACAGCACTATGTAAACTAAGATGATTCCATGGGAGAAAGGAAGAAAAAGTCTAAGAAAGCAGAAAGAGAAGTAGAAGTTTGAAGAAAGAATTGATATCCACAAAAAGAAAAGAGAAAAGAAAAGGAATTAAGGTAAACTAAGCACACAAAAGTGATATGACACATAAAAAGCAAAGATGACATTAGATAAGTGACAAAACAATAGCAAAAGTATAAAAAGGAAGCTAACAAAAGTAAGATAAGAAGTTTTCGGTGATGAAATTGAAGCCAAAATATGATTAGTATACTATAAGTAAGTCATAATAAGGTGAGGATGAAGAAGAAAATGGGAGACATCCCTTGCACCAGGGACACGTGTCTCTTCCAGGATCTAAAGCATCGTCAGCGAGAGACAGAGGGAGGAGAGAGAGACTTAGAGAAAAAGAGGAGGGAAAGGAGAGGACTGGAATAAAGACTAGAGAACAAGATAAAACAGAGGTAAAAGAGAGGTGATAAAGAATTGACATCAATTACACAAAAATCTTGCAAAAGACACATTTTGTGCAGGAAACATTTTAAGAACAACTTTAAAGAGGGAGTTATCCAATACTTACCTGGTCTTTAAATCTGCCTTAACGCTCTGACTCTTGGCATCCTGTGTTGTTTTGGTGAGTAATGTTGCATTTTAAATCTGTGTTGCTTTACGGTGATCTTATGTCTCGTACATTTTAGTGTATTATAGAACATGGAAGGTCTTGTTGTAGAATATGCTTTTTGTAGAATTGGTTCCATTCTTGAGATTATATGACTTGTGCTATTAGGGGATGGAGATTTTCAGTGTTTTTCAATCTCTTATTAACACTTTCCTAATGTATCTTATAATTGTTTAACAACTTTTCAAAGTCTCTTTAGGAAAATTAGGATGTCCATTATGTGGGTAAAGGTAAAGTGTCCCATTGTCACATTATATTGGATTAAAAATGGCACAGAAAAGATGACACAATCACGAGTTTAGTATGTCTCTGTGGCTTATGATTTCATGTGTCATTGTGTTCTTGTGTACAAAAGACTCTGCTTAAAGATTGTTAGCTCTATGTAGTATTTCAAAGACGTTCCCTTAATATTTGCCATCAAAAGCTTATGATGAGCAACGTATTGTCCACAACTCTACATTGTAGTCCCGTATTAATACTATCTAACTGTATGTGTATATTTGTGGGCACTTTTTATATATGCTTGTTAAATTCATTGTATTCCTACATGCACATTTAGCAGACATCTAGTAATATGGTCAAAATCTTCATACATGTTTTTGGAAGTAAAACTTTTTGACTTTTGTAGTATCTCATAGTGAATTGCATGGACCTATTTATTTAAGGCTATCAAAAGTGTGGAAGATGAAATATGCTGTGGGAATAAACAGTTTGACCTCATAGTTATGGTTGCCATTCTCCTTATCTTATTCCTTGGAAGAAAGGACTTTCATTACACAGAGCCTTGTCTCTTTTAACAAGCTTAAAAATGTCTTTATCTTTGTTCAACCACTGGAATATATAGGATCTTAGTGTTTTAAACACAACTTAGCAACGTATATAGCACAATTACAATTGACCCACATAAGCGATTACCTTGAGAAAAGCAATCATTTGCTGTCACATGCAGTAGTTTGATGGCTTTCTAAAGAGGTATCCCAGCAATTGCATTAAAAGGCAGTAAATAGTTCAATATATATTAAAATAGAAATGTAGCCTGTGTGATTTGTCTCTAAACCTAAGTTTTCTAAAATAATAGAGAAAATGTGTGTAACCTGGCTAAACATGCGCTTTGATTTAAGGCTACATTCACAAACCATGTTTCTCTCAGGTAGCGCATAAACCCATAGGGTTTCACATATCCATATCTGGTCCATGAAACTAAGAACATATTCTGTTTTCATCCATTTTGTGGATCGGACACGGCCAATAAAATCTATTTTTTACTGTTCATTGATGAGTCAATGGATAAATAAAAGTTCAGAAGATCTACATGTGAATATCAGAGGCAATACAGAGAAAAAGTGTTGTACACAGATTTATAAAAATAGGCACAAAAGTGTGACTGTAGCCTAAGTGACTCTAACAAGTAATACCTATGTAATTGTGTGTCACGCACCTGATTTTTGTATGCTGAAGTGGAACTAAAACCGTCATGGTTATACTGACAGGTTAAGGCCTCATGCATACAGTAAAGACGGTGACTTCATTGGAACCACATCAGTTTAGGCTAAATAGCACTGTTGTCTAGTAACTTTGTACAGTGGTATTTATTGAAATATCAATTAATTAAACAATATCGATAGCTCACATTAGGTTACATTAGGGTCCTAGAGACATTTTTGGCTCTATTGCTCCATAGATGCTGTGTAAAGCTATAAATCGGCACTGTGAATAAGGAGTGAATTGGGGACAGTTCAATAAATTCACCATCACATTAAAAAGTACAATGTAGGACTGGAAAGAAAAATGTTTTGTAGTGAAAATATTATGCACTAAAGCAAAAATGCTATTAAACATTATCATATTTTATTATAAAAAAGAAATGTATTTTACGTATTAAGGGTTTGTGCACGACTACTTTCTCCATGAATGATTTTCTAGTCCTAGCTAAGTGAATGAGGTTCCTGATGTCTCATGTGCACATAGCTTATTTTTTCCTTACAGACTTACCTCACTTTAAGATTTAATAACAATTCTGAAACTACTATATACAATAAATTATACATGACAAAACCTTATATGTAATTACCAATTGAAAAACTGACTTATAGTATGGGAAAGAAATAGCTATAGATATACTTTATATATGACATAACGACAAAATAGGGTTTGGTGTGATTGTATTACTGGCTTTCAAACATGGATTGCCACTTGGCATATAACCATAAAACCATCGTCTGATCAAGCATCTGTCATATGGAAAGCAAATGTTTATATGTTTGAGAAGAACGTCTCTACTTTCAACTCACTCAACTCCACACCAATGGAAATTACTCTGAACAGAGGCTTTGTTTGTTCATTCCCTATTTGCCTTCTCCAAAGCATAAGTCACAAAGCAGTGATGTCTTAATGCTGTATGTAAAATATATACTATGCATATACGTTTTATGTGGGGTACATGCTTTGTTCAGCTCTATATACAGCAGGGGTGGGAAAATCCAGCCCTCAAGGGCCCCAAACAGTGCATGTTTTCTGAATTTCCTTAGCATTGCACAGGTGATAATTTAATCACCTGCTCTGGTGATGATTCCAACACCTGTGCAACACGAAAGGTACCTTTACACACAGAGAGATATTGCTTGCAATTTGCTGGTTGCAGTGAAATCATGGACTCATCGTTCCATTTTGTTGCCGTGTACAAGTGGAATAATGTGTCCATGATTTCACTGCAACCAGCAAATTGCAAGCAATATCTCCCTGTGTGTAAAGGTACCTTAAGGAAATCCTGAAAACCTGCACTGTTTGGGGCCCTTGAGGGCTGGAGTTGCCCACTCCTAATATACAGCATAGTATAAATAAATCAGCACTAGATCCTTATAGCTCTTAGACTGTCTTGAGTACAAAGTTATCGTCTCTTGTAATATTTTATTATTTGGTCCCTGATTTTTACTGATACAGAGATTTTTTAATATCTTATGATAACATGTACAATCAGTGGTAGTTAGTGGGACATTATCAACCACAGTCTAAGGTAAATTTGATACTTTTTGATCGTCCTACCTTCACTGGCCTTGTAATTCTTGGTGGTTTAGTGTGGACTCGAAGATTTACTATAATGCAAAACACAAGGTTGTAATGGCCACTTTACATGTCCCGATATCGGCATCCAACTCCGACCAAAAGTCACGTGGTTCGTGCGTTGGCCCGGAAATCGTTCGTGCGTTGTATGGTTTAAATGTCCAATACGATGCACGAACGACGCGAAAACGATATCGGGGATCAAATGAGCAGGCTCTCCAACGGGCCGATATTGGTTGGACGTTGTGGCCGGATCGTGCTGTGTGAAAGCCCAACAACAATGTGAAGTACAACGTCCCATATTCTCTCCCATGTTAAATGGTCATTCCTGGGTCGGCCGTACAAGGGGGCGTACACATCGCTGGAGCGTTGCCTGCCAATATCGCGCTGTGTAACATCTCCTATGCGATCTTGGAATTCTGCCCAGAAAAAGCGGGCTCCCGCGGCGTTGGATCCAATATCGGACCGACGTTGGGACGTGTAAAGTGGCCATAAGATTAGCTAAACAGACACGAATGTCACAATGTCAACCGATTTAAGCTTAGGCCTCTCATTCTAACGAGTTGTGGCATATGAATACTTCAAGCATAAGTGACAGATATAAACTCTATCATAAGGGTGGAAAACCTTTTTTTAAAAAGGCTTTTTGGATATTTATAATATTCATGGGCTACACAACATTATACATATAAAAATGATCCTGCTATATTTGCTCAAACATTTAACCAACTCACCCCTAATTAGATGGCTGCAGCTGGTTCTCTTTGGTGAAACGTGAGATGTTTGATGGTATTGATATTGTTGCTACTTGTAACTGCTTTTCCAGATTTGCATCGGTCATTTTAGAGTACAGTTGATACTTTGCAATGATGCGTTTTGTAAAGAATGGTGAGTTGTATATTTCCCTGCATGTCTCCTTAAAGTAGGAAATTCATTACTTCTCATATAATGTTTAAATAGCGCAAGCAGTTGGTGATCTGCTGTATATGCCACATAGGAGACACCAAAAATGTTGTATCCATTGACATAGGAGATGCTGGGGTTTGTTTTAGACAAAGTGAAGCCCTGAGCAAAAGGTTAAAATGTAGACCAAATGCTAACATATTGCATGATCACACAAAAACATTTAGGATGCATTTACATATGACGAGTGAAGGCCAATAAGCATTATCAACAATATTCAAGTTGTTTGGAACCTATTTCCCTGCCACTTTATAGAGGTGTAGGAATAAAGATAGGCATAGAATGATCACTAATAGAGCAATTTGTCCACATACAGTATTATCTTATCAACAGCACATCTACAGTTTACTCTGGGCATTGTGCTGCTGAAAAAAAATATTTTTTAGTTGGTGATTGCCCATATCTTTACACTGTAGGAAATCTGGAAAGGACAGGATTAAATCCTAGCACTGCAGGGTTTGAGTAAATGCACCTCATAGCTTTGTACTAGAACTAGGGTTTACTTGTTTGTGCTGGTGGAACAGAGCAATGTGTGGGTTCTGCTGGGAGCTATACCATTCATGGCTGACTGAGCTGGGCTTGGAAAAGAACCTGGATTGTTGAATGGATTAGGGCTGTAAACAGGAGGTAAAAAGACTTTTGGGGCTGGTCTCTTTGACAGTTAGGCCAGGGCCACACTTTTGTTTGCAATCCTGCTACTGGATCCTGTTTATCATCCTGAAAACCTGATCAGGTATCTGACCCATAGACTCCAATGTTAACATTTGTGTGCCAACGTGCAATCCATCTACTGGATCCAGTTTTTGAGATGTCAGGTTTTAATAGGGTCTGCAATGTTTTTTTGGTGTTTGATCAAAACCTGATCCTTTTTTTTTTACGTGGGACCCTATGGGAAACGGATCAAAACCTGATCCGGTAAAAATGCCTCAAAAATGGCAAGGGGAAAAACTGGATACAGTCATGCCAAAGGCTGGGGTCACACTTGAACCGTTATTTGCCTTGGATCTGTTATCAGCATAATTTTTTGCATTTTTTTGTTCTAAGGCTAGGGTCACACTTTGTAAGAGAATTGCGTTCACCGCATCCAGATACGGATGCAGTGAACGCAATTAGCTTCAGACACATTTTGCAGTCCGGAGCAATCCGGTTACCGTACAGTTTGCTCATCCCTGCTGTTGCACTACGTCCTGGCAGATTTGAGCTGCTGCAGCTTCTGTGAGTGGGGTCGCTCAGGTGTCACAGATGCTGCTGCTCTGTGACAACCTGTAGATGACCCACAGGGGGTGGATTGACCCCCCCGTGCCCAGGACCCCTCCGATCGGCAGTTTAAAAGTGAAACTGCCGATCGGAGGGAATCACAGGAATTCACCCCTCCAGATCTGATTGGAGCTCTCCAATCAGATCTGGAGGGGCGGATCGGCATGTGTCCACCCCTCCTCACCCCCCTCCCGCTCCATGACTCACTGGGGGCCCCCCACCGTCCCCCAAACCGCCCGCCCCCCTCTATTATTATGCATATGCCGGCGGGCTGCACCCGCGGGTGTGCCCGCCGGCAACGCTGTCCGATCCCCTCCTACAGACCACCCAGGCAGCCCCCAGCTCTGCCCTGTGTGCTGCCCCCCTCACCTCCTGCGGCGGGCTGCACAACTCGGTGCACCCGCCACTGCAGCCGACCCGGCTCTGCCTCCGGCTGTGCTGCTCCTCTGCCGGCCGGTCGGTGGCCCCGCCTCCTCTCCCCGCCTCCTCTTCCGGCCTCCTGCTCATCGGTGGATCCAGAGGGTAAGTATGTATGTATGTATGTATGTATGTACGTATGTTTGTATGTTTGTATGTATGTTTGTATGTTTGTATGTATGTATGTATGTATGTATGAATGAATGAATGAATGAATGAATTGATGGATGGATGGATGGATGGATGGGGGGTGCATGCGTGGACGTGTACGTTCGTGGACGTGAGCGTACATGAGTGTGCGTGGACGTGAGCGTACATGAGTGTGCGTGGACGTGAGGGAGCGTAGACGTGAGCGTAGACGTGTGTGGACATGTGCGTGCATAGATGTGTGCGTTCATAGACGTGTGTTTGCATAGACATGTGCGTGCGTGGATGTGTGCATATATGCATGTGTGCGTGGACGTGTGTGTGGATGTGCGTGCGTGTGTGGATGTGTGCATGCATGGATGTCAGCGTGCGTGCGTGGATGTCAGCGTGTGTGCGTGGATGTGCGTGCGTGGATGTGCGTGCGTGGATGATGGGTGCATAGGTGGATGGATGGGTGCAACAAGGGATCAAGTGTCCTCTTGTTGTAGTCTCTGAGATCATAGTCATGGTGCACTGTATGACAGATCATTGTCATACAGTGCACCATAACTCTGACCCCAGAGGCTGTAGGAAGAGGACACTTGATTCCTTCCTGCAGTCTCTGGATTGAGCAGAGGCGTTCGACCGTCGTGGGACCTTCGTTGTGGACTACGTCGGAAGCGATCGAGCGTCGTGGGACCTTCGTTGTGGACTACGTCGGAGGCGATAGAGCGTCGTGGGACCTTCGTTGTGGACTACGTCGGATCTTTATAATAAAGATGGAGTCCGAATTTTGTTTGTGTTTTTTTTTCCAAATAAAAAGATTTTTCTCTGTGTGTATTTTCTGACTATTTACCAGAGATTCCTAATGGCGGGTCTAACATTGGCCCTATATTATGAATCTCGGGCTTAGTGCCAGCTGCCAATAAAAAGCTGGCATTAACCCCTTTATTACCCAGTTTGCCACCGCCACCAGGGCAACTGGAAGAGTCTGGGTACAGCGCCAGAAAATGGCGCTTCAATGAATGCGCCATTTTCTGGGGCGGCTGCGGGCTGCAATTCGCAGCATGGGGGGCCCAGAATGCTTGGGCCTCTCTGTGGATTCCATCCCCAGCTGCCTAGTTGTACCTGGCTGGACCAAAAATATGGCGGAGCCCCACGTCATTTTTTTTCTAGAATTAGTTCTAGAAGAAAAAAAAGGGCTTTGCTGTATTTTTGGTTGCCAGCCAGGTACAACAAGGCAGCTGGGGGTTGGTGGCAATCCGTAGCTGCCAAGTTGTACCTGGCTGGACCAAAAATATGGCGGAGCCCCATGCCATTTTTTTTTCTAGAATTAGGCCTAGAAAAAAAATAAAAATGGGCTTTGCTGTATTTTTGGTTGCCAGCCAGGTACAATGAGGCAGCTGGGGGTTGCTGGCAGTCCGTAGCTGCCAAGTTGTACCTGGCTGGACCAAAAATATGGCGGAGCCCCACGCCATTTTTTTTCTAGAATTAGTCCTAGAAAAAAATAAAAAAGGGCTTCGCTGTATTTAGATGCATAGTGAACACTTTGGCTCTCCATATTCCAATTTCAATAGTTAGCGGACACCATGTCGCATATGGAGAGCCCCTGTGTGCCTAAACATTGGAGCTCCCCCACAAGTGACCCCATTTTGGAAACTAGACCTCCCAGGGAACTTCTCGATGAATTGTTAGCATTTTGAACCCCCAGGTGCTTCACAAATTCATCTGTAAAATTGAATAGGTACTTTATCTTCCACAAAAATTTTCTTTTTTCATTGTTACAGATTATTTTGTGAAGCACCGGGGTGTTCAAAATGCTCACCACCCATCTAGATAAGTTCCCTGGGGGGTCTAGTTTCCAAAATGGGGTCACTTGTGGGGGAGCTCCAATGTTTTGGCACACAGGGGCTCTCCAAACACGACATGGTGTCCGCTAACAATTGGAGCTAATTTTTCAGTCAAATTGTTAGCGGACACCATGTCGCGTTTGGAGAGCCCCTGTGTGCCTAAACATTGGAGCTCCCTCACAAGTGACCCCATTTTGGAAACTAGACCCCCCAGGGAACTTACCTAAATGGGTGATGAGCATTTTGAACCCCCAGGTGCTTCACAAATTCATCTGTAAAAATGTAAAAGTACTTTTTTTTCCATAAAAATTTTCTTTTTTCATTTTTACAGATTAATTTGTGAAGCACTGGGGCGTTCAAAATGCTCACCACACATCTAGATAAGTTCCTTGGGGGGTCTAGTTTCCAAAATGGGGTCACTTGTGGGGGAGCTCCAATGTTTAGGCACACAGGGGCTCTCCAAATGCGACATGGTGTCTGCTAACAATTTAACTGAAAAATCAGCTAAAATTGTTAGCGGACACCATGTTGCATTTGGAGAGCCCCTGTGTGCCTACACATTGGAGCTCCCCACAAGTGACCCCATTTTGGAAACTAGACCCCCCAGGGAACTTATCTAGATGGGTGGTGAGCATTTTGAACCCCCAGGTGCTTCAGAAATTCATCCGTAAAAATGAAAACGTACTTTTTTTTCCATAAAAATTTTCTTTTTTCATTTTTACAGTTTAATTTGTGAAGCACTGGGGCGTTCAAAATGCTCACCACCCATCTAGATAAGTTCCCTGGGGGGTCTAATTTACAAAATGGGGTCATTTGTGGGGGAGCTCCAATGTTTAGGCACACAGGGGCTCTCCAAATGCAACATGGTGTCCGCTAACAATTTGACTGAAAAATCAGCTAAAATTTTTAGCGACACCATGTCGCATTTGGAGAGCCCCTGTGTGCCTACACATTGGAGCTCCCCACAAGTGACCCCATTTTGGAAACTAGACTCCCCAAGGAACTTATCTAGATGGGTGGTGAGCATTTTGAACCCCAGGTGCTTCACAAATTCATCTGTAAAATGAAAAAGTACTTTTTTTTCCACAAAAATCTTCTTTTAGCCTAAATTTTTTCATTTTCACATGGGGAACAGGATAAAATGGATCCTAAAAATTGTTGGGCAATTTCTCCTGAGTACACCAATACCTCATATGTGGTCATAAACCACTGTTTGGGCACACAGCAGGGCTCAGAAGTGAAGGAGCGCCATTTGACTTTTTGAATGGATAATCAGCTCCAAAATTCAAATTGCACTCCTTCTTTTCTGAGCCCTGCCGTGCGCCCAAACAGTGGTTTATGACCACATATGAGATATCGATGTACTCAGGAGAAATTGCCCAACAATTTTTAGGATCCATTTTATCCTGTTGCTCATGTGAAAATGAAAGAATTGAGGCTAAAAGAACATTTTTCTTGGAAAAATTAAAATGACCATTTTTTCCTTCCACTTTGCTTTAGTTCCCGTGAAGCACCTGAAGGGTTAATAATCTTCTTGAATGTAGTTTTGAGTAGCTTGAGTGGTGCAGTTTTTGGAATGGTGTCACTTTTGGGTGTTTTCTGTCATGTACATCCCTCAAAAAGACTTCAAATGTGATGTGGTCACTAAAAAAAATGGCTTTGTAAATTTTGCTGGAAAAATGAAAAATTGCTGATGAACTTTGAACCCTTATAACTTCCGAACAAAAAATTTTTTTTTCCCAAAATTGTGCTGATGTAAAGTAGACATGTGGGAAATGATATTTATTAACTATTTTGTGTCACATACCTCTCTGGTTTAGCAGAATAAAAATTCATAATTTGAAAATTGCTAAATTTTCAAAGTTTTTGCCAAATTTTTGATTTTTTCACAAATAATCGCAAAAATTATCGACCTAAATTTAATACTAACATGAAGCCCAATATGTCATGAAAAAACAATCTCAGAATCGCTCGGATCCAATGAAGCGTTCCAGAGATATTACCTCATAAAGGGACACTGGTCAGAATTGACAAAAATGGCCTGGTCATTAGGGTCAAAATAGGCCCGGGGGTGAAGGGGTTAAAAAAGCTTTAATATTCCTAAAAATTGTGCCCATCATGTCTCTAGGTGGTGCCCACACCCCCTAGAGACATGCTACCTTCTCAGGTGGGCATATAATGTGTTAATATCTCATGTACAGTACGCCGGCTCCTGTCGGCTCTGTACAATTTTCTGAATGAAGCCACCTGCTCCTCTGACAGCTGTGCGCATATTATACGTAATGTACGTATAGTATGTGCCGCTGTCCGAGGTCCTGAAGGCTTTTACAGTAGATCTATGGCGGTGCGCACCACCATAGATCTACAGTAAAAGCCTTCAGGACCTCGGACAGTGCACATACTATACGTACATTATGTATAATATGCGCACCGCTGTCAGTGGAGCAGGCGGCTTCATTCACTAAATTGTACAGAGCCGACAGGAGCCGGCGTACTGTACATGAGATATTAACACATTATATGCTACCTGAGTAGGTAGCATGTCTCTAGGGGGGGTGGGCACCCCCTAGAGACATGATGGGCACAATTATTAGGAACATTAAAGCTTTATTTAAAACATTAAACACTTTGCTTATCCTGGCGGCAGCCGGGATAAGCAAAGTATATGGGAACCGCATTGCTCAGGATTACACATCCTGAGCAATGCGGTTACTGCATTGCGGGTGTTACAACCGCTCTGAAAACTGCAGCCTGCATGATTTTTTGCGCAGGCTGCATAGCCGGATGCGGTAACCGGATTGCATGTAATGCAATCCAGTTTTTATAATGGGCTCCTATGAGGAGCGTTTCCTGATGCGGTTTTGAGCTTTTTAAAAGCTCAAAACCGGATCAGGATTTGGAAAATCAAACGCACCCCAGCCTAAGTCCAAAAACTGATGCCAAAAACTGATGGTGCACTCAAGTGTGACTGAAATGGCGTCAGTTTTTTTACTAGACCCAAAAAACGCTGCTAGCAGCGTTTTTTGGGTGCAGGAAAAAAACAGATCCGTTTTTTTTACTTGGGGCCCTATGGGAAAATGGATCCTGCAAAAAAAAAGGCACAAAAAAAGAGATCTGTTTTTTTAGGCCATTGTTTGGGGAAAAATGCAAAGTCCAAAAAATGCAGAGCTGCACAGGAGGGTCAAAAAGCACCCTAAAAAAAAGCAGATCAGTTATTGAGAACAAGGAAAAAAACTGATGCCCAAGAGTGAACCCAGGCTAAGGCTAGGGTCACACTTGCAGATTTTTCATGCTTTTTTGGAGACCTGCGTTTTTAAAAACGCATGTAAAAATGCACCCATAGGCCCCCATGCAAAAAACGCATGCCCTAATAGCAAAAACGCATGCTTTAATAGCAAAAACGCATACCTAAAGTGCCATGCGTTTTTGCCTTCAAAAACGCATGCAAAAACGCATGGTACATTAGTACCATACAAAAACGCATTCGCTTTCCATAGGGGCCCATGTTAAAAAACGCATGTGTTTTCTAAAAAATTTGATTCAAAAACGCATGCAAAAACTCATGGGTGCCTTAAGGCACCTAAAAAAATGCATGCAGACATGAAAAAAGCATGCAGAAACGCATGCTTTTTTTTAAGACACCAAAAAAACTCATGCCAAGTGTGACCCTAAGGCTAGGGTCACACATAAGCCCTTGGTCCGTTTTTGGCTTCATTTTTGGCATTTTTTTTTTTCTAAGTCCAAAAACTGACAGAAAAACGGATTGGATGTAATAAACACCCTGTCCGTTTTTTTCTGGACCTAAAAACATTGCTATGGCTGGGGTCACACATAGAAGTCCGTTTTTGGAAGTCCTTTTCATCACCAATCCGGTTTTTATAGGGTGCTTTTTGAGCCTCCTGCACCCCTGAACATTTTTGGACTTAGTAATTTTTTCATTAAAAACGCATGTGCATTAACGCATGCGTTAACGCAAGTGCCTATATGTGCCATGCGTTAACGCATGCGTTTCCCATAGGGCCCCATGTTAAAAAAACGCATGCGTTTTTTAACTGATGCCAAAAACGTTGCTAGCAACGTTTTTGGCTCAAAAACGGACAGAGCAATGTTTTGAGGTCCAGAAAAAAACGGACAGGGTGTTTATTACATCCAATCCGTTTTTCTGTCAGTTTTTGGACTTAGAAAAAAAAAATGACAAAAATGATGCCAAAAACGGACCAAGGGCTCATGTGTGACCCTAGCCTATGTCCGTTTTTGAACCAAAAACGTTGCTAGCAACGTTTTTGGCATCAGTTAAAAAACGCATGCGTTTTTTTTAACATGGGGCCCTATGGGAAACGCATGCGTTAACGCATGGCACATAAAGGGCACCTGCGTTAACGCATGCGTTAACGCATATGCGTTTTTAATGAAAAAAAATGAAAAAAAATTAAGTCCAAAACGTTCAGGGGTGTAGGAGGCTCAAAAAACACCCAAAAAAAACCGGATTGGTCATGGAAATCACTTCCAAAAACGGATTTCTAGGTGTGACCCCAGCCTAACTTGGACACTGAGGGGGGACTGTAAACCTGTTATGGTAAGTCTGAACTGACATGACATTCATGTGCCTGATGCAGGAACTATTTTGTTTTTTTTATACCTTTTATGCCGAGGATAGGTTATTTTGTATTAGTGAGCTGTGAACTGTTTATGAATCTTTAATAAATATCTCACTGCTTTGATACAAAAACATGGTGCATATGTGAATACGATCAAGTTGCCTGAAAGTGAGTGAAAACCCTACAACACCTCTAAACTCATGTCTGCGCTGAAAGTATTTGTAAATGTAATTGCTAAACACACACTTTATGTGACACCAACACTGTAGGCTGCACACATGTATACACACAATACACAGACATAATTGTGTATACATAGCACCTATGCATACAAAAAAAAGGAAAAAACTTCCAGCTCATCATTTCAGAAGTATTAGTATCCAGGGCGGTGCACAAAATGTACTGTAGTGTCGGCAGTAGATACAAATAAGAAGGGGGCATCATAAGAAATAGATTATAACTTCATTTATTAGGAAATGTGAAAAATATAGCGAAAAGACTCAGCATGGAGAAACTTGCTCCACAACCAACAGTTAGGCTGCCTTCACATTTGCGTTTGTGTCTGCATGCTGATGGCATGCAGACACAAACGCAGTGAAAAGCAAGGTCATTTTCATGTGTCCGCAGCGGAGAATGTCCACCTGCGGACACATCACTATGGAGCCCGGGCAGCCAATCGGTGGTGTCCGGGGGCGGGCCGGAGGCGGAGATCAGCGGCGGAGATCTCCTCCTCCCCGCCACCGGTAAGCTCCGGGACGTATCGGCGGGGTCAAACAGCCGATTTGACAGCTGTTTGAATCTCCCGCACCGACATCTCCTCTCGGTGTCGGCGCGGGAGATTCAAACAGCTGTCACATCAGTTGTTTCTCCCCGCCGACACCGCTAGGAGATTACCGGCGGCGGGGAGGAGGAGATCATCAGAGGCTCCAGCTGATCTCCCGGTGGCCGTCAGTGATCTCCTGTGACATCACCGGCGGCCACCGGGAGAGATTTCAATGGGTCCACAGCGTTCTCCTGCGCTGTCAAGCGTAGAACACTGCGGACCCATTGACGCCAATGCATTCTTTTGTGCGCTTGGGGAAGCTTGCTGATTTTCCAAGGTTCCCGAGTGCACAAAAAATGCAACATGCTGCGTCCCAGGTGCGGACGGGGGACCCTGGAGGGAGCAGATATCTTCCGCATGCGCACCCAAACGCAGCAAACGCTGCCAAACGCAGGCACTATGCGTTCCTATGTTAAACATAGGAATGCAATGCGCATGCGCTTGACTGCGTATGGGAACGCAGCATACGCTGCGTTCCCATACGCAAATGTGAAGGCAGCCTTACACGTTTCAAACACGGTAGTTCTTAACCATAGTTTGATTCAACCAAACAGGCATATTAATTATATTGAGGGGAAAAAGGGATAATTACATTTTATACATTTCATATAAATAAATTATATATATATATATATATATATATAATATATATATATATAGACCAAAAAATTGACCGCAGCACTCCAAAATGGTGTATATTGCCTTTAATGGCCTTCAGGCATCATAGTGGTGGGACGTTTCGGTCCTCAGACCTTCTTCTGAGAAGGTCTGGGGATTGAAACGTCCCACCACTATGATGCCTGAAGGCCATTAAAGGCGAAATACACCATTTTGGAGTGTTGCGGTCAATTTTTTGGTCTGTATAATAGGGTGAATGAACTAGCCCTGGACTGTTTGCACCACCCTTATTAGGGAATTAAGTGCTGCTCTATTTTTTTCTCTCTCTCTATATATATATTTATGTATATATATATATATATATATATATATATATATATATATATATATACTGTATATATATGACACACCCTTCCAGGGCCTTAGGATACTCAGAACCAGGCTGTTTTGAGGCTTCATCATGGGGATCATGGGAACCAAGACCCAGCTCCGTGACCCTGGTGGTGTCATTAAAAGTTTGGTGTTGGTAGCTCACTCTCCTAGGGATAGGGATCTGGTGTGGAGGGTTCATTCTGGGCAGGGTTGACTGGACCTGGGGATACTTGTTAATTTACACGTGACGCCACCCGCAGGTTGCGGCTATAGATGGCTGCCGCTGCACGAAAGTTCTCCCAGGGGCCGATGATTGGGAGAAAGCAATGTTCTTAAGCTCTCTACGGGTAGGGCTGACTCCTGGGGCAGCTTTAGGTACCTGAGGGTCTTGGCAGTTGTGTTTCTGGTGCTGTTAATGCATAAGAAAGTTCACAGACGCAGCAGGTTTCAGTCTTCCGGTCTTTTACTTGCAGTCTCGGTGCAACAGCCTGCTGAGCACTGGGTTCTCGGAGGCAGGGATCCAGCTATTCCTGGGTAGGAGGATGAAACATAATCGGCACCCCTTCTCTGCCCTTTCCCTGCCACCTTACACTGTGTTTGCTTCGCCCTCCTGCCTTGCGCCTTCACCACACAGAACTCTGAGTCAATAGCTGCGGACATTTCTTAGGGTCACCCTGCAGTATCTCCCCTTAGCACTATGGTGCCACCTTTTCAGCAGTTGTGTGCGGTAGTCGACCATGGGACCACAAAGTACCACAGTCCTGGGTTGCTAGCTGAGCCTGGTTTGGATTCTCCACTAGTCTTGGGGTCCCAATGCCCCCTCTGTGGCCTGGTCACTCCACCTTACCTTGTGCTTGGCAGTAGATATGAGATAACAAGTGGATTGCTCACGGCCTGTACCTCTGCAACCCCTTCTTCCTCCTGGAGCCACGTGGTTCTCCTTCTCTGCTCCTCAGTCTGGCCTCTGAATACTGGTCTCAAGTTCTTTTCCTTCTGTGATAGGCTTTCTTGCTCCAGCTCAACTCTAGCTGCTTCACTCTCTTTTTCTCTCTCTCCCTGCAGCAACTCTCCCTTCTGCTGTTCAACTGTTTCTCCTCTGTTCTAGATGGTTCCCACCCCTTTTATACCCTTTGTCACATGCCCCACATCATCTACATGTGTGCTTCCTGACTTCACTCCTCCCCAAGTACTCCCTCTAACTAACTCCCTTCACCACACGACCCCACTACAATCGTTCCCAGTGTGATCTGGGTGTCCCGGCACCGGTCTGTGCCTTCTTACCCGTGAGTCGGATAGTACACCCTAACAGGGGTGCAGTACCTCTGTGGCGACTGAATCCACAGGGGCGCCATACTTCTCCCTCCTTAAACGAAGCCCGTCTGTGGGCTGCAAGAAAACAGAAAAACAGTGGTATCAAAGACATGCAAATTTTTGTAATGCTTAATAACAAGAACAATAACAAGAAGAAGGCTTGATCATCCCTTTAACGGGAGGTACGGTTACTTTAACGTTGCACACATAAAAGTATAAAAAGGCATAAATAACTATATACAGTCCCGCCAAGTCCAATGCGAACCCAAACCGGGTATACATCACATTGTCCTAGGTGTTACACAGACGAGCGTCCCGCACCTGGTGTCTCCCTTTATCTTCAGAGGAACCCACCACAAGTAAAACCCCAGCACATTCCCTGGGCATGGTGACAGGGTTAAAAGAGACCGATTCTTCTGCCACACCAGTGGGTTTTCGTTCGTTGCAGTCTTACTGACATGTCGGCTCTAGAACCAACAGGGAGCACACCTTGGTGCCAACTATTTACATTTTAGTCCGAGCTACACACAGTCCATAACCACTCAGTCCTTTGGCACATAATTGACATGCATTCTATTCTACACTCATACAAAATCTACATATACACATCAAGGGTTAAACACATATATATACCCTAATCTGGTCAGTAACATTAAACTATCTACATAGTTGCACCTCTGCTAACACACTAGCTGGAAGTTGGCTTCCTCCTTTTCCATGACAGCACCTGCACCTCCTCATCACCATGGCTCTCCTGGAGTCCTGCAGTGCCACTTGCGCTGGTGGTTGCAGCTAAGTCTGGCGCTGCCACTGGTGCTAACGGCAGCTGTCCCAAGGGGATTGTGCAAATGGATGAAAGAAAAATATAAATAAAAAAAATAAAAGAGTGTAATGACGCCACCCGTGGAATGCGGCTGGTATAACTGCTGCTGCAGTTGGGACCTCTGGGGATGATGGAGTTGCAGCCAAGATGTTTCAGCTCTCCACGGGAAGAGCGGTTACCCAAGGCAACCGTAAAGTCCGTGGATATGCAGGGTTCGTTGGGGGTGCAAGGACTTGGTGTACAGAAAAACTGACAGACCCAAGGGTAACAGTCTCCTTTACCTTTACTGAAGTCAGAAGCAGGTTCATCCAGGGCTCAGTTCACAAGTAGTGTTAGGGGTCCGGAGCCTGGAAGCAAGTTGGGCTTTCCACACCTGGCAAGTGCTTAGGCCTCCCTGCTGTGCTGTTCATTGTGGGCCCTGGCTGCTTGAAGCTGTGCTGTGACCCTCTCCTCTCTGTCTATCTTGGCCGTGTGACAGGTGGCTTGAGCCCTTTTTGTGCTACTCTTCTTCATTGCATCTCCTGAGATCTTTGATGTGGCTGTGTCTCCTAGCTGTTCTGATGGACGAGCAACTTGGAATCACCCGCCCTCCAATGTTGGTTGCTAGGCATAAAGTCCCTGGCGACCTCGGGCTCTGGTGTCCGTACTATGCTAGGTGCTGAGGCAAGCTGGCACCGCTCCACTCCTCACATCTTTTCTCCACTTTCCTTAGACCCTTACCACAGGTCACTCACACTGACTAGTCAGTCACCTAGGACGAGCCTAGCACGGCTACCATCCATAGGATGTCTTCCACAGTCCTCCTAGAAACTGAACTGCCTGACCCTGCCCCCAGACCAGAATTTATAGGGGACCTGCCCTGAACTCGGGTGTAGAGCTCCCCCTTCTGGCCTGGAGTTGGGAAGGTGTTGTGCGTGTGTTTTACCTGAGGTGGGTACCTTTACTTGCTTCCAAGCTTAATATTGTATAAAGATAAAATAGGGAGGGGAACAAGAGGTGCAATAGTGCCCTATCACTAGTGACACTTATATGCAATGGTGGTGCTATGAAGCTGCTCACCTTGTCCAGTGGTGATCCCCACAACTGGTTTGAAGGCGTTTTTGGAAACGATGTTCCAGCTGCTGCAGGACCTCCACCAACCACTGGATAGTGGTGTGAATCGAAGAAATGATGGGAGTGCTGGTGTCTCACGGTCCGTGCTGCTTAAGGGTTAAATAAACTCACCAAAGAGCCAAATAGATTTCCATCCTTTTATTCCTCCTCTCTCCTACGCGTTTCAGCGCCACACCCGGCGCCTTCCTCAGGGATATTCAATATCCCTGAGGAAGGCGCCGGGTGTGGTGCTGAAACGCGTAGGAGAGAGGAGGAATAAAAGGATGGAAATCTATTTGGCTCTTTGGTGAGTTTATTTAACCCTTAAGCAGCGCGGACCGTGAGACACCAACACTCCCATCATTTCTTCGAAGCTTAATATTGTGGCAACCGTACCCTGGTGCACCACACATACATATATATAAATAAGAAAATCTAATCATTATTTATTAGTATTATAATCATACATGAAGCTTAAATAATACGCAATATTAATATTAATATTAATTGGAATATACAATCCTAAATTCAAAATCCAACAGCAAAAAATTTAGAGAGAGCGGGAGCAAACTAAGGCGGTAAATGAGGGACACCAGCGTGTTTTTAACAAAGGTAATCCACTCACCTGGTATGGTTGTGATAGTCACAACCACCTGTAGACGTTTTGGCCGCTGCAGATCCGGGATGCAGATACATACAGTAAAGGAGAAAAAAGCCGGGGTTTGTCCGCGCTAGACCACAGGGAAAAAAACGAAGATGCAACGAAGCCAACACGTTTCGTGGCCACCTGTGAACTGACTGTAACATTGCTGCCCTGATGAAGTGGCCAGGTGGCCACGAAACGCGTTTGCTTGAGTGTGAATAAAGGTTTGCTTGCATCTTTGGTTTTTTCCCTGTGGTCTAGCACGGACAAACCCCGGCTTTTTTCTCCTTTACTGTAAATTCAAAATCCAGAGAGCCTCTCTATGATGGAGAACTATATGTACCGGATAGACCCCAGAATAATTTGAGAAATGATTTAAGCTTTATGCATGACTATTATACTAAAATATGATGATTAGATGTTTTTAACCTATTTCTTATGGATGTTGTTGCTGAATGTTCCCTTCTGATCAGATGAGAGCATTTATGAGAGCACATATGTATACACAGCATATACATACACATATATATATAGAGCAAATATATGTATACAAAGAATAAATAGACACATGTGTACACAGAGCACATAGACACATATATATGTATAAACAGAACACATTCATATATTCTAGTACAGCCAGGGTGGACTTAAGTCTTAGCACCGCAGGTCTTTATTACAGGCACCTAGCTAGCTTTCACTAAGGATCAGGTCATGTTTTTACTTTGGACTGTCATTGTGCTAGAAAGAATGAGCAAAATGTAAAGTGTGAGATGTCATGTGTGACTAGACTGTTTTGAATACTCATGTTTGGTGATGAAAGCTGCTGGAGCTCTGTCTCTATCTGAAGGGGACACCAAGACTAGTATTACTGTACCCCTCATTGGTAGAAAATGTGCTCCAAGAAAACGAACTGTAATCTGTTCAGATCAGCCCAAACTGACATATATGTGACTCCTGAATGAACTATTTATTGCTGTTATACCTCTGTGCCCAGAAAAGGCTGTTTAGTTTTGAATCTCTTGAAGTTTTATGAAAGCAATTAAACTGCACATGTTTGGAGCAAACTGCATTGTCTGTGTGAACACTACCTAAAGCCTACCTGAGAGCGCTAATCCCTACACTACAATACATACAGATATTTGCACACACTGTGCACTGCACATACATACATATAAACACATACACATAGCACACACATAAGCGGCCGTCACACGCTTCAATGTTATGCACGATATTGTTAGCGATCACATGCACGCGTGATCGCTAACAATATCGCTCACATCGCTGGTGAGATGTCACACAGACAGACTCACCAGCGATGTGGACCAGCGAGATCGCTGGTAACTATGGTACACATCGGGTTACTAGGCGCCGCGCGGCGCTTAGTAACCCGACGTTTACCATAGATACCATCTCCCAGCATAGGCTCTGCCGCTGGGAGATCGTTCATTGCGGTGTCACACACCACGATGATGCAGATTGATCAAGCGTTTATCATTTGATATGAGCTCCTGCTCACAAATCTGCGATCAAACAATCAAGCGATTTTACATTGTAAAATCGCTTGATTACACGCAGCGACGCACTAACGATATCGCTTAAGCGATCAAACAGCAGATCGCTTAAGCGATATCGTTCAAGAAATTGATGCGTGTGACGGCCGCCATACAGAGATGTATACAGAGCGCACACACACATGTGCCGCGTCTGCGGACGGGTGGCCACAACAGAGCATAGCATCAGGGATTGGTAAATCGGTCACTTCGCACCAATACCAAACACACACACACTCCGATCCTAATCCAAAGAACTTCAAGTAAGGCAAGGGATGGTGGGAGGAGCTAAGTGGAGGGTGGAAAGTAGAACAAAACCCGGGAAAGGGGTGGAGGAACTGGAGTAAAAACCAAGCAACATTAAGTTAGGACACAAAAATAAGAAAGACGGAAGCAAACGGGAGGAGTAGAGAAAAGGACTCCTAAGCAGAGACACCCATCAGCTAACCAGTGACAGACACCAAGCTGAGAATAGCGAGGCCCGGCGGCCGATGCCACCGATGGCTAGTTTGGGACCCAGGCTGAGAGCAAGGAAAGACTGAAGGAGCCAGGTGGACTCGACAACTCAGGACACTTGTGGCTGGGCCAGGACCAGAGTGCCAACTCTGTAGATGTGGCCGGGTAGTGTTAGGCCCCAACCACTGGAACTCCAACGGGGAGCGGGGTCTTTATGTCCCGAGACCCAACCTCGGTGCGATGAAGTAAAATCTGTCGAACTAGGGCTAGTGACCTGGAGGGGTAGAACACTGAGAGCCTGTGACAGCCAGACTGTAACTCTCATGCGGAATGGAGGACGAGAGGACCCGAGAGGTACACAGAAAGGGAGTGTCGCAGGCAAGCCATCCCAGCTGCTGAGAAAGCCCAGATCCGCTGTGAACTGTTGTGAACTAACTGTGAACTGAATTGCTGAAAGCTGAGAGTAAAAACCCGGTAAAGCCCAGAACTGCGTGGACTCTGTTTGTTTCCCTGTGGAAGGTAACTGTGACAGTACATAGTCTGTGGATGCTGCGTGAAGGTACTGGGGACTTTATACTTTCACTTCTACATGGCTGCCCTGGGGATCAGCACTAGCCGTAGAGGACTCATCATCTTGCTGCACGCACCATCATCCCAAGTGGTCCCAATTGCAGTGGTGGCCTCATATAGCCACACACTACAGGGGGCGTCACAATTTATTCTTTAAAAAAACTATTAATTCCCCTTTTATTGACCGCCCGGGATTACAAAGCCAGGTCACGTCACTGTGACCACCCAGCCAGCACAGACGATGTCTGTGGGCTACTCACATACATACAGAGATATGCATACATAGAGAATTTACATTTAAACAGAGACATACTGCATACACAGAACACATACAAACATACACGTACATGTATACACATAGCATATACATAAGGAGACATGCATGCCCAAAGCAGATACATACAGTGGCATACTGCATGCACAGAGCTCATAAATAAAGAGACATGCATATGTAGCACACATAAATATAGAGACATGTATGCACAGAGCATCAACAAACAGATACATGAATACACAGATCATGTACATACATACAAAGACATGCAGCGTACACAGTGTACATACAAAGGAATGATACATAGTCCACATTCCCACAGAGGCATATAGGCACAGATTAGATACACTAGATGTGGGCCGATGCTATTGCATTGGGAGGGTGGTGACATCACGACGGGGGTAGGCGCGGTAGTGCTGGGAGTTGCGGTCGTCTCTCCCCCCTGCACTGTCTTCTTAACTCTGTGCTCTCAGCTTGGACTTGCCTCCCCCTGTGCACTGTCTTTCTCCCCTTGTGCGCTTTCCCCCTGTCCTGTCTTCTTCCCTCATGTGCTTTCTACTTTGAGCTCTTTCCCCTATGTGCTCTCCCCCCTGTATGTGGTCTTTCTTCCTCTGTGCTATCTTTTCCCCCTGTGTTGTCTTCTCTCCTTGTGTGCTCTCTCCTTTAAGCTGTCTCCTGCATGTGCGTTCGTCCCTCCCCCTGTGCACTCTCTCTTCTCCTTGTGCTTGTCCCTCCCCAGGTGCTCTCTTTCCTCCCCCTTGTGTACTGTTTCTTTCCACCTTGTGAACTGTCTCTTTCTCCATTGTGTACTGTCTCTTTCCTCCTTGTCCACTGTCTCTTTCCCCAACGTGGGCTGTCTCTCTCCCTTTGTGTGCCATCTTTCCCATGTGCACTGTCTCTCTGCCCCTTGTGTGCTGTCTCTCTACCCCTCATGTGCTTTCTCTGATACCATGCTGTGCTGTCTCTCTGCCCCCTTTGTGCTGTCTCTGTGCTCCCTCCTGTGCTGTCTCTCCACCCCCTTTTGTGCTGTCTCTCTGCCCCTTTGTCCCCTTTTGTGCTGTCTCTCTCCTGTGTGCTGTCTCTCTGCCCCCCTATTGCTCTGTCTCTGTTCCCCTTGTGCACTGTCTTTCCCCCCCCTTGTGCACTGTATCTTCCCCCCTTGTACACTGCCTCTTTCCATTCTTGTGTGTTGTCTCTCTGCCCCCCTCTGTGCGCTGTCTGTTCCCCCTTGTGTACTGTCTCTTTCCCCCACATGCACTGTCGCTCTCCCTTTGTGTGCTGTCTATCTTCCCCATATGCACTGTCTCTCTGCCCCTTGTGTGCTGACTGTCTGACCCCCTTGTGCGCTGTCTCTTTCTCCCTTGTGTGCTATCTCTCTACGCCCCTTGTGGCTGTCTCTTTCCCCTTTATGCGCTGTCTTTCTCCCTTGTGTGCTATCTCTTTCTCCCTTGTGCACTTTCTCTTTCTCCCTTAGGCGCTGTCTCTTTCCCTCTGGTGTGCTGTCTCTTAACCCCTTGTGCGTTGTTTCATTCACCTTGTGTGCTGTCTCTTAACCCCTTGTGCATTGTCTAGTTCTCCTTCTGCGCTGTCTCTTTCCCCCTTGTGCGCTGCCTCTTTCCCCCTTGTGTGCTGTCTCTCTCCCCCTTGTGTGCTGTGTTTCTTCCCCTTGTGCTTGTGTGCTGGCTCTCTCCCCTTGTTCTTGTGTGTTGTCTCTCTCCCCCTTGTGTGCTGTCTATCTGCCCCCTTTGTACGCTGTTTCTTTTTCACTTGTGTGCTATCTGCCCCCTTTGTGTGCTGTCTTCTCTTTACCCCTTCTGCTGTCTCTCTGCCCTCCTCCTGTGCTGTCTCTCTGCCCCCTTTTGTGCTGTCTCTCTGCCCTCTTGTGCTGTCTCTCTGCCCCCTTGTGCTGTCTCTCAGCCCCCTTTTGTGCAGTCTCTATGCCCCCTCTGGCTGTCTCTTTGCCCCCTTTTGTGTTGTCTCTTTGCCCTTTTTTTGCTGTCTCCCTAATCTCTTTTTTGCTGTCTCTCTACCCCCTTTTTTGCTGTCTATATGCCCCCTTTTGTGTTGTCTCTCTGTCCGTGTGTGCTGTGCGTTCCACTGTGGAATGCATAGAGGAACAGTTCGTATGGAATACAAATGGGAAGAAGTTGAGTGAGGTGAGTATTGGAGGTGGGTGCATAGTGATGTCAGTGGTGGTTGGACTCTGTGGTGCTGAAGGCGGGGCGAGGTGGTGGTCTCATCTATTTGTGAAGCACTGCGGGGAGGTGAGGATGGGGCCGGCTCATGGTAATGTCAGTGGGGGCGGGCTCTGTGGTGCTGGGGGCAGAGCAGTGGCCTCTCATTAGTACTGTACTGTGGGAACCTGTAGCAGCAGCTACGGATGGAGGAGGAGGTGTACTGAAATTCGGATATGATTTGTACATAATTAATTTGCACTTTTTTGTATGAAATGTGATACTATAGAAAAACAAAACTTAATATTTGGTACAACAACCTTTGTTTGCCAGTTCAGAGGTCAGATATTTCCTGTAGTTCTTGACCAAGGTTGCACACAGTGCAGAAGAGATTTTAGTCCACTCCTCAATACATATCTTCTTCAGATCTTTCAGGTTTCAGGGCTTTGCTGGGCAAAATTGAGTTTCAGCTCCCTCTAAAGATTTTTTGATTTCAGGTCTGGAGACTGGCTAGGCCACTCCAGGAACTTGAAATGCTTTTTACGGAGTCACTCCTTAGTTGCCCTGGTTGTGTGTTTCGGGTCATTGTCATGCTGGAAGACCCAGCCACAACTCATTGTCAATGCTCTTACTGAGTTAAGGAGGGTGTTGGCCAAAATCTCACGATATATGAAACCATCTATCCTTTCTTCAATAGGGTGTCCTGTCCCCTTTGCAGAAAAGCATGCCTAATATATCATGTTTCCAACCTTATGCTTCATGGTTGGGATGGTATTCTTGGGGTTGTACTCATCATTCTTTCAAACACTCCAAGTGGAGTTGATTCCAAAAGGTTCTATTTTATCTCATCTGACCACATGCCTCTGGATCATTCAGATTGTTATTGGTGAACTTCAAACAGGTATGGACATGTGCTGGCATGAGCAGGGGGACCTTGCATGCCCTGGAGTATTTTAATCCATGATGGCGTAGTGTGTTACTATGGCTGGAAACACACTATTCTACTTACATGTGAGTCTCTCGGATGAGACTCGGATCAGTGACCCTGAACGGCCTCTTCCTCTCTAGACGAGAGTGTCAGCTGCTTGTGTTTTTATGCAGCCTCACACTCCCGTCCAGAGAGGGAGAGGCCATTCAGGCTGACTAGTCTGAGTCTCGTCCGAGAGACTCGCATGTAAGTAAGATAGTGTGTTTCCAGCCTAAGGGTAATCATTGAGATAGTGATTCCAGCTTTCTTCAGGTCATTGACCAGATCTTCCCGCGTAACTTCTGTGCTGATTCCTGACTTTTCTCAGAATCATCCTAACCCCATGAGGTGATATCTTGCATGGAGTTCCAGCCAGTGTTGTGTTTCTTCCATTTTCTAATAATTTTGCCGACAGTTGATGCTTTCTCACCAAGCTGCTTGCATATTGTCCTGTAGCCCATAAAAGCACAGCTTGTGCAGGTTTACATTTACTGTAGCCCATGTGCAGGTTTACAATTACTGTAGCCCATGTCCTGTAGCCCATACAAGCCAAACTTGTGTAGGTTTACAATTTTGTCCCTGGTGTCCCTAAACAGCTTATGGGTCTTGGCCATGATTGAGAGGTTGGAGTGTGATTGATTTATGTGGACAGGTGACTATTATACAGGTAACAATTTGAACAGGTGCAATTAATGCCAGTAATGAGTGCAAAATAGGAGGGCTTCTTAAAGAAAAACTAACCGATCTGTGAGAGCCAGAATTCTTGCTGGTTGGTAGGTGATCAAATACCTTTTTTCATGCTAAAAAAGCAATTTAATTATATAAAAATCATGCAATGTCATTTTCTGTTTTTTTTGTAGATTCTGCTTCTCACAGTTGAAGTGTACCTATGATAAAAATTACAGACCTCTCCATTCTTTGTAGGTGGGAAAATGTGCAAAATTGGCAGCGTAACAAATACTTACCGTATATACTCGTGTATAAGCCGACCCGTGTATAAGCCGAGGGTGGACCCCAGCACAGGTATACAGCCCCCAGCAGTGTGGTATACAGGCCCCCCCAGTGGTAGTATACAGCAGTCTCCCCAGTGGCATATACAGGCCCCAGCAGTATATACAGCAGCCCCAGTGGTATACAGCAGCCTCCCCAGTGGTATATACAGACCCCACCAGTATATACAGCAGCCCCAGTGGTATATACAGACCCCACCAGTATATACAGCAGCCCCTGTGGTATGTACAGACCCCACCAGTATATACAGCAGCCCCAGTGGTATACAGGCCCCAGCAGAATATACAGCAGCCCCGGGGGTATACAGCAGCGTCCGGGGGTATACAGCAGCCCCAGCGGTATACAGCAGCCCCAGGGTATACAGCAGCCCCAGGGGTATACAGCAGCCTCCCCAGTGGTATATACAGACCCCACCAGTATATACAGCAGCCCCAGTGGTATACAGGCCCCACCAGTATATACAGCAGCCCAAGTGGTATACAGCAGCCCCCGGGGGTATACAGCAGCCCCAGTGGTATACAGCAGCCCCCCAGGGGTATACAGCAGCCCCCAGGGGTATACAGCAGCCCCCAGGGGGTACACAGCAGCCCCCAGGGGTACACAGCAGCCCACAGGGGTACACAGCAGCCCCCAAATGCTGGTACTCGCCCCCCCTGCTGCATAGCTTACCATCCCCGGTCTTCTGCACAGCGCCGGTCTTCTGTGCTCCGTCCTCCATGCTCCCGTCCTCGCTGCATCCGGGATCCCCGGCCGTCGCACGATGACGTCATATGCCTGCGACGGCCGGGGATCCGGATGTAGCCGGACGGGAGCATGGAGGACGGAGCACCGAGGATCGGCGCTGTGCAGAAGACCGGGGATGGTAAGATAAGCAGCGGGGGGCCCTTACACAGAGGGGGGGCGAGTGCCAGCATTTGGGGGCCAGATATGCACTGCTTCCCCCTGCCACTGATTGACAGGGGGAAGCAGTGCATATATAATGAGCGGCCCCACGTGACGGGGCCGCTCATACAGCAGCCTCCCCCCGCCTCCTCCAGCCTCCCCAGCCCCGGACACAGCCCCCACCACAGCAGCCTACCGTATTGACCCGTGTATAAGCCGAGGGGGAGACTTTTCAGCCCAATTTTTGGGCTGAAAAACTCGGCTTATACACGAGTATATACAGTATTTTCTTCACTGTATATCTATTCATACACGCACATTATACAGGACATATCAGCCTTTATCCTTTTTTTCAGTTCTTCTAGACTCCTTCTAGACTTATTGGAATCTACACTAATAATGCAGAACTGGTATTATCAATTTAGTTTCTGTTGTAAATGCTGTGGGTCACTAAGGGAGTACTGCACATATGAAATGCTGGAGCTGGTGTTCATAAATCGTATAGGAGACGCTAGGGCTGGAGCATACACGTAACATACAGTCTTGGCCAAAAGTGTTGATATCCTTAGAATTGTTCAAGAAAATAAAGTATTTCTCACAGAAAATTATTTCAATTATACGTTTTGTTATACACATGTTTATGTACATTAAAACAATACAAAAAAAAATAGAAAAAAAAGCCAAATTGGTCACAATTTCATAAAACACTCCAAAAATGGGCTGGACAAAATAGTTGCACACCCTTTGAAATAAATAACTGCAATCAATTGCTTTCTATAAATCATCAACAAGCTTCTTACACCTCTCAACTGGACATTTGACCATTCTTCTTTTGCAAACTTCTCCAGGTCTCTCATATTTGAAGGATGCCTTACCCCAACAGCAATTTTAAGATCTCTCCACAGGTGTTCAATGGTATTTAGCTCAAGACTCATTGCGGGTTACTTCAGAATTTTCCAGCACTTTGTTTCCATCCATTTCTCAGTGCTTCTTGAAGAAGTTTGTTAGGTTCATTGTCCTCAGGGTGCACCGAGCCCACTGCCGCCTGAGCCGCGGCATTTGTTACGGGGGGGGGGGGGGTCTAGTGAACCCTGGCCTTCTGTGACCGGGTCGCCACTGCCGCCTGAGCCGCGGCAGTGATTGCCTGCCGCGGCCGTGAGTGAGTACCGGGGGGGGGGTGCTAGTGATGCCTGGGGCTGCCGCCCCTCTGTGCCTCTCCCCGGCGGTCGCCGCTTACTCCGGTGCGCGGGTGAGCGCCGGCGCCATGACAGGGGAGGCTGTTTGCATGAGGCGCGCCCCTTCTGCACAGCCGCTCCCCTGCCGCTGCCGCCTGAATGACAGGCTCACACTGTCAATGGACGGTGCGGCCTGATTGTCCTGCTGGAAGGCCCATGATCTAGGATGCAAATCCAGCTTTCTGACACTGGGCATGATAATGCGACAAAAGCTTTTGATAATCTTCAGATTTCATGATGCCTTGTACACAGTAAAGGCACCCTAGTGCCAGCGACAGCAAAATAACCCCCCAAAATATTTGAAGCTCCACCATATTTGACTGTCAGTACTGTGTTCTTTACGTTGTAGGACTCATTCATTTTTAGTAAACAGTACTATGTGTGCACAAGATGCTTTCCTAAAAATATTTTGGCTTACTCACAAGTATTTTGGCTAAGTGCAATTTATCTTTTTTTATGTCTCTGTGTCAGCAGTGTGGCCCTTCTGGGTATCCTGCTATGGCATTTCATCTAATTCAAATGCCTACAGCTAGTTGGCAGTGACACTGATGCCCCCTAACACTGTAAGGGTACCTTTGCACGCGGCAGCTTTTCTAGGAATTTCACAGGCAACTTACTGGTTGCAGTGAAATCATGGACACATTGTTCTATCTTGTTGCTGTGTACAAATGGAACAATGTCTCCATGATTTCACTGCAACCAGTAAGTTGCCAGTGAAATTGCTAGAAAAGTTGCTGCGTGTAAAGGTACCTTAAGACAGATTGAATTTCATTGGTACTTGATTGGAATTACTTATCGACCATTTGGACTAGGCTGTGTTGCAACCTTTTATCACTTTTCTATGCTGTTTATGTCCAAGGAGATTAGCTACAGTGCCTGGATTTTATAATTCTTAATTATGTTGTGCACCATCAAAAAAGTGAAGCGAGGAATGAGGTGCACTGTAAATAAGCTATCCCAATAAGGGTCGGGGGTGCTGCATTGTCAACATAAAGCTCAATGGTAATAGAGAAGGAATTGACAAATGCAATAGCAGCACACCACCACAAAGAGTATTTTATGAAATTCAATAAGGCTTTATTAGAACGAAACAACCAACACTAAAAACAATTAAAACATTTCTCAGACCACAGTCCAAAGGAGAGAGGGCTTCCTGGAAATAATCAAATTACATCACATGTACAGTCTTAGACACTACATGAATACATTGCATGTAATTAGTGGATCATGCAGCATGTGTGGTCATAAATTAATGAATCTCAATGTGTGCACCTAAATGGAAGATTGACCACAAGCACTGTCAAATAATCTGCATGAATCAGCAAATGCAAGCTAATGACTGTAGCAGACTGACATGGGTAACCCCACACCACACACAATGCGTGTGTAAGATAATGAGTCAAAGGGCACACAGCTAAATAAACAAGGCACCATGCAATCAGGCAACAGAGGGCCCACAACAGAGAATCCCAATCAAATGAAAGATATCTCACCAGTGGCCCAATGGTTCTTGATGCTGTGCGCCCGTGGATATAAGGATCCTCCAGTAGCACATATGGTACTGGAGTAGTGCGGGGGGGTCCCACGTCAGGGGAATGAGATGTAGAGACCAGGAGCCCGGCACCCACGCGTATCGCCGCTGTGAAAGCGGCTTCGTCAGGGAGGCGTGCAAAAAAAAACATCAAAACCTCTACAGATGCATTTGTAACCTTGAGATTTTGGTTCTCAATTCCTCAGACAGTTCTCTTCTCCTCTTTCTGTTCTCCATGCTTAGTGTAGCACACACAGACACAAAATCCAAAGATTGAGTCAACGTTCTCTCTTTTTTTTAACCCCTTCCCAACCTATGATGTTGTACAACGTCATGGGCCGGTAAGGGGGAATTTGATGTGAGCTCCGGCGCAAAGTGTGACCCTAGCCTAAGACATGCATCCCATAGAAAATGCTGGGGCTGGTGAATAAGTCACAAAGGAGACGCTGAGGTTGGTGTACATACATCTCACAGAGGCAGAAAGGAACTGCAAAATACAGATACACTGCTTAGGCTGAAGGCACACTACATTCGTTAAAAACGGAGCGTTTTTGTCGCACGGTAGTCCTGCGAGTGCTTTGCGTATTGTCCTGCGAATGTGGTGCGAGTGAAATGCGAGTGTTTTTTTGGCCACATCTTGAATTTGACAGCAATGCGTTTTTCTCTCACTAGATTTTCGGTTTTTGCAAACAATTATGATCAAATCAGCTGCCGATTGTATAGTAAATGACGGTCAATCAGCTCCTTAATAAGACTAGGGTCACACTTACAGATTCTAATCCCCTGTGTTGTTTCCAGAAAACTTAGAATCTAAAAATTCTACATTTTCTGCAAACAACGCAGGGGACTTAGAATCGTGTAGTGTGGCCTTAGCCTAAGCTGGATCACGCTTGTCCCATATTACTGGATGGTCCTGAACAAGCACAATTACCATCTCAACATTAATATACCGGGACATGATGCAGGATCAGGCTCTGTGGAGGAGGAAACACAGCTTGTGCTTTTATTGGGACCCTAATTGCAGCTGAGCTTTCTGATAAGCTGATGAGTCAACTTACTGCTCCAAACTGTTTTTGTGCATTTTTCACACATGACACTCGCCTTGTGTGTTACAATGGTGCGTTTTTTTTCACGCATCCATTGACTTACATTGGGCTCTCGCGTGTGCAATCGCAGCATGCTGCGATTGTACTCGCCTTGCCCTCGCAATGCGTGTTCGAAGCGAGACAAACACACCAATATGCCCTGCAGGATTGCTTAACATTGGTCCGAGTGCAATGCGATTTTTTTCACGCATTGAGTTGCGCGAGTCTCACGCCAGTGTGCCTTCAGCTTTACAAAGAATGTTCTGATGTTGGAACTAACCAACATCAGGACGTAATCCAGCATTGTGTGTGGTGTGTTAAGTAGTGAATGTTGCATGTGAATGCCTGTATTCAAGGAAAAAAATGAAAGAGTTGGTAGCCCAAGCACTATGACCCATTGGATGCTTCCCAATGGCCTGAGAAAATGATGCCATACATTTCCCACTTCTACTCTATAGGTTTGTTGCTTCTGTAAAGAAAAAATCCTGTTATAACTATACCTTCACCATATAGAGGAGCATTTACCAGGATCAAAGTCCTTTATAATAGAAATGAGTGCTGTTCTGCAGGTTTACAATTACAGCATACCATCTTTTTCTCAAATTGCAATAAAATATTTTGTAATTTGTTCTATATTTAGGAAATTAGCCACAATTTCTAGCACATTTCCGATTATGACTATCTTGGTCATTGTTTAATTTTAGACCAGGTTTCCGAGAGCTGAAAACTGTCGGCAATAGAACAATTGATATGGAAATGTACTGTTTGCTTTTGATGGGCTAGTCCTATAGCATCATTATAAAAGTAAAGCATCTCAAGACTGCACAGTGACAACTGATTAAAGTGACTCTGCCAAGAACCACAAACTGACATATTTTGTGGTTTTAATGAAAATTAAATAAAAATTATTTTAAGAAGGAATGGTTCAAGAAAGGCAAAGGAATAAAGGATAATGTTTACAGACTAATGTGAACTTTGAAGCAGAGATTTTAGTAAAAATAAAGGAAAAATGTAGCCCCAGTGGAGCCATGGGCAAAGTGATCCCATGCCTCACTATGTACGGCCAGACATGGGCTACAAGTGTTTCGTGGTGTTGAGGGCAAAGGGGTAAAAATTTCAAGGAGAAGAGTCTGTGGGTTGCACTTGATCTGCGGAGCTCTGGAAATCGGTGTTCAAACATCAGGATCATTGATTAGGGCTTCCCTTTTGACAGCACGTGAGGGCATACAATGCACCCTGAAGCAGTGGGATTTGTGGATTTAGGAGCAAGGGGTTATCTGGTTGGATAAGGAGTAGGTAACACTGCTCTGTTGGTTGAGCAAAGTGTCAAAAGAGAGATGGTCAGTGTCCAGAATTAACATATTTCTAGCATGGATAGCATATGGTTGCAAATTGAGGGGCATTAAATAGATCTCAAAGAGCTTTAAAAGGATTGAGGAAGGGGCAAACAAGGACTGACACTTGCAGGCCAGCTTCATTTAAGTTATTGGGAAATTGGGAGCACAGCTGGTCCATGTGTGTAGCTCCCCTTCTGGTATGGTTTTATTTCACTTGGCATTCTCTCGTGCCTTTTTTGGGGCTCTGAGATTGAGTGAATTGGTTGCACTCCTATCAGTCAGAGAGGGGGTATAATGGGTCAGGATGTATAGTGGATGGTGATGCCATGGAATTTTCGGTTTATCGTTTTGAATCGGCTCAGACAGGAAAAGTAAACAGGTTGTTTTAAAAGCTTCAAGTACACAGTGCCATGTTTTAATAGGAGTTGGGAACTGCCCATAAAGGACCTTTAGGATGAAGGCACACTGGGCGAGGGACTCGCACAAGTGCAATGCGAGGGAAACTCGCATTGCACTCGGACCAGTGTTGTCCTATCAGGTAGGGCACACTGGTGCGAGTCTCCCGCACCTAACTCGCACTGCGAGTCAGAAGCAAGTGCAGTCGCAGCATGATGCGACTGCACCCGATTCTAACGCGCGTGAGCGCCATGCAAGTGTATGGGGGCGAGAAAATCTTGCCCCCATACAGCACACTGTACAAGTGTGCGGCCAAAAACTCATTAAACTCGCTGGCTGTCAAAAGCCGGCAAGTTTAAAATTTCCCGCTTTGCCAATACAGTAAGTAATCATCCTGTACCACTCTGTCAGCGGTGCAAGATGATTACTAAACACCCAGCTGCTGGGCACTTGTGTATATTTTGTGAGGTTAAATTGCATATGCAGCATCTGTCCAGCATATGAGCACAGATGCTGCATATGCTGTAATGAACCCCCATAATAAAGGGTTAATATGTGTCAAAGATGTTGGCAAATTGTCTTTAGGGATTGCCTCCCTCCCTAGAGACATGGTGCTTAAAATCATTAGTAGTTCAGTGGTTAAATGGGTGTAGAGCCCACTGGGACGGGGTACTCGGTACCGGATCGGGGTACTGCTGGGGGATGTCACGGCGGTCTTGGTCCGGACCGTGTCCCGCGTTCGCACAAGTAAATGGGGTGTATTTACAAGGGATTAGGTTTGTCATGACGCCACCCACGGGTTGTGGTCAGGGTGACCACCGCTGCTGCAGAACCTCCGGGGATGATGTTTGGCAGCTGTAGATGGAACGGCTCCCCTCAGGTATAGCCTGGTTCCTCGGGGCAGTGGTAATTAAAGTCTGTGATGGTTGTTATAGATGTTACAGGAAAGCAGAGGCAGTAGTAGAGATGATGAGAGTGGGGGCAATGGCAGTTTATGAGGTAAAGTAGGGTTTCAGCACAAGGATCACACACACTCACGTTTGTTGTCGTTTTCCAAGTATTTACTGTGCAGATGGTAAAGCAGAGTATTGTCCACGGAGTCTGTACCGGGGCCGGGTTGCTCCCACCCTGACCGGGTCCTTGGCTTCCTACTTCTGCGCTTTGTGTGTGGCCCTGCTGCCGCTTTTAGCTAAACTGCTGGCCCTGTCTTCCCTCATGGGTACCAATCTGCTAGGCAACTTGAGTCCCCTGTGTCACTGACCCCTCTGTGTTGCTTTGCTATGGTACAGTGAAGATGGTGGACCTTCACTATCCCAGTATTCACTGTCCTGTCTGTGTCAGGCACAGCATCGGATCTGGTATCCCTCCTAAGCGCCTCTCCGGGGTGAGTTTAGGATAACTCCTTGTCCCAGGTGTGTTCCTCTGTTTCTCTGACTCCTTCCCTCAGACCTCTCAGGACCTCACTCCAACTCGACTCTCCTCCAACTCCAGACAAAAACTAAACTAAACTAAACCAAACTAAACTGACTAACTGTCATTCCTGCTCTGAGGTAAACAACAGCTCCTCCCACTCTTCCAGGTGCTACCTAAGCTCCTCCCACTTTCTAGTGTAGTGTTGTGTGGGGAGTAAACCTGTGTTGCTGTTTCTGTGGCACATTAACCCTTGGGGTGCCACATGGGGACATTTCTAAATAGCCGGCATTTGTCGGCTTTCTGTACTGGGCACTGAAAGGCGGTGGGCCATGGCTGTCAGAGCGTGGTACATACGCTATTAGCGTAAGTACATTGCTGGGCAGCATCCTCAATGAGGAGCTGTCCCAGGTACTTAGGCTAATTGTGTAGTTAAGCTGCCGCTCTCCATAGAGCTGAACATTTCTGCATCACCTCCATAGTCAGAGCACATTGAAACTCCGGCCATGGAGGTGATTCAGAAACGTTCACCTCCATGGAGAGCGGCGGCTTAACTACGCAATTAGCCTAAATACCTGGGACAGCTCCTCATTGAGGATGCTGCCCAGCAATGTACTTGAGCTAATAGCGTATGTACCGCGCACTGGCAGCCAGGACCCGCCTTTCAATGCCCAGTACAGAAAGCCGACAAATGCCGAGAAATGTCCCCAATTAACCACTGAACTACCAATGATTTTAAGCACCATGTCTCTAGGGAGGGGGGCAATCCCTAGAGACATGGTGACAACTGCTTTTACACGTATTAACCCTTTATTACCGAGGTTCATTACAGCATATGCAGCATCTGTGCTCATATGCTGCACAGATGCTGAATATGCAATTTAACCCCACAAAATACACAAAAGTGCCCAGCAGCTGGGTGTGTAGTAATCATCTTGCACCGCTGATACAGCGGTACAAGATGATTACTTACTGTACCGGCAAAGCGGGAAATTTAAACTCTGTGGCTTTGACAGCCGCAAAGCTTTAATTTCCCAACAAATGCTGTCTGTGGTCCTTCAGGACCATGGGCAGCATCACAATCACGCAGCACACACGCACTCACACCTCACAATCGCAGCACACTAACATACATACAGCCAGCCACACTCACCACACGCACCACACTCACACCACACACACCCACAAACACGCACAGCACTCGCATCACTGTCGTGCATCAAACACGCTCCGTGTTTGATGCACGACAGTGTGCCTTCAGCCTTACTAAAATAAAGGGAAGGTTCCTATTTGCCACGGTTTAAGCTTTTACAAAATGCTTGAGAGCTTTGGGGTTGAAGGCACACAAGCTTGCAACTCATTCATTTAGAAATGAGACAGCAATGGAGGCAGAGATGTGGGAACTTTCTACACAGGCAGTTCAATAGCTTGGAAGGTGGGAATCTGGGAAATACAAACTTTACGTGTGCCCACTCTGGGTACAAGGTACGCCGGGATTTTTGTCAAATGGTTATAGGGGTGTAGAGTAGTTGAGTTGTTTTATTAACTGTTTTCCAGCCCCACATCCTCAATAGTTCTCTTTCCTTGTTTTCTGCAGGTAGAGCATGCCTCGTGTGGATATTAGGAGGACATTTGTTTGTGTTTTGAGGAGGATTGAGGGCCAATGAGTGAAAAAATTGATGAAAATTAGGGTTTGCTGGGAGCAAAGTGGTAATTAGGTGCTGAGTTTTGCTAAAATTTCATCTGTTTATGAGATTAGATCACCCCCCGGAAGTACCGTATATACTCGTGTATAAGCCGACCCGTGTATAAGCCGACCCCCCTACTTTTGCCCCCAAAAACTGGGAAAACTTATTGACTCGCGTATAAGCCGAGGGTGGACTCCAGCACAGGTATACAACCCCCAGCAGTAAGGTATACAGGCCCCCCCAGTGGTATACAGCAGGCCCCCAGGCATATAAGCAGGCCCCCAGGGGTATAAGCAGGCCCCCAGGGGTATTCAGCAGGCCCCAGGGGTATCAGCAGGCCCCAGGGGTATCAACAGGCCCCCAGGGGTATACAGCAGGCCCCATGGGTATCAGCAGGCCCCCAGGGGTATCAGCAGGCCCCCAGGGGTATCAGCAGGCCCCCAGGGGTATACAGCAGGCCCCCGGGGGTATCAGCAGGCCCCCGGGGGTATCAGCAGGCCCCCAGGCGTATAAGCAGGCCCCCAGGGGTATTCAGCAGGCCCCAGGGGTATACAGCAGACCCCATGGGTATACAGCAGGCCCCATGGGTATCAGCAGGCCCCCAGGGGTATACAGCAGGCCCCCAGGGGTATAAGCAGGCCCCCAGGGGTATTCAGCAGGCCCCAGGGGTATCAGCAGGCCCCAGGGGTATCAACAGGCCCCCAGGGGTATCAACAGGCCCCCAGGGGTATACAGCAGGCCCCCATGGGTATACAGCAGGCCCCCAGGGGTATCAGCAGGCCCCCAGGGGTATACAGCAGGCCCCCAGGGGTATTCAGCAGGCCCCAGGGGTATCAGCAGGCCCCAGGGGTATCAACAGGCCCCCAGGGGGTATCAACAGGCCCCCAGGGGTATACAGCAGGCCCCCATGGGTATACAGCAGGCCCCCAGGGGTATCAGCAGGCCCCCAGGGGTATACAGCAGGCCCCCAGGGGTATTCAGCAGGCCCCAGGGGTATCAGCAGGCCCCCGGGGGTATCAGCAGGCCCCCGGGGGTATCAGCAGGCCCCCGGGGGTATCAGCAGGCCCCCGGGGGTTTATACAGCAGGCCCCCGGGGGTTTATACAGCAGGCCCCCGGGGGTTTATACAGCAGGCCCCCGGGGGTTTATACAGCGCCCCCGGCAGTGGTATACAGCCCCCCCGCCTAGTACCGGGCCCCCATGCTGCGGATACAGTAGTTCATACATTACCATCTCCTGCAGCGCGCGGCTCCTCCATCTCCCGCCCGGCTTGTTGCTGTAGTGTCATGTGACGCGCCAGTCACATGACACTACAGGAAGATGCGGCTGGGACTGGAGGAGCCGCGCGCTGCAGGGAGAGATGGTAATGTATGAACTACTGTATCCGCAGCATGGGGGCCCGGTACTAGGCGGGGGGGGCTGTATACCACTGCCGGGGGCCGCCAGGGGCTGTGTGGGGCAATATGCACTGCATCCCCTTGCCGGGGATGGACAGGGGGATGCGTGCATATTAATGAGCCGGGCCCACGTGACCGCGCGGTGTCACTGTAGCCCCCTCCTGCCTCCTCCTGCCCCCAGTCAGAGCCCCCGTCCCCGTCACACACATGTATATACTCGCGTATACGCCGAGGGGGGACTTTTCAGCCCAATTTTTGGGCTGAAAAAGTCGGCTTATACACGAGTATATACGGTAATTGTATTGCATGTTGGTGGAAACTATTTGGAAGTTTGTTCCTGTTGATTACAGATACAGTCATAAGAAAAAGTTTGGGCACCCCTCTTAATCTTACTCATTTTTTTTTGTTTAAAATTGGGTTTTTGCAACAGCTATTTCAGTGTGATATATGTAATAACTGATAGACACAGTAATATTTCAGGATTGAAATGAGGTTTATTATACTAACCGAAAATGTGAAATATGCATTATTTCATAATTTGACAGGTGCCAAAGTATGGGCACCTCAACAGAAAAGTGACATTAATATTTAGTAGATCCACCTTTTGCAAAATAACAGCCTCTAATCGCTTCCTGTAGCTGTTAATGAGTTCCTGGATCCTGGATGAAGGTATTTTTGACCATTCCTATTTACAAAACAATTCCAGTTCAGTTAAGTTTGATGGTCGCTGAGCATGGACAGCCTGCTTCAAAACATCCCACAGATGTTCAATGATATTCAGGTCTGGGGACTGGGATGGCCATTCCAGAACATTGTAATTGTTCCTCTGCATGAATGCCTGAGTAGATTTGGAGCGGTGTTTTGGATCATTGTCTTGCTGAAAGATCCATCCCCGGCGTAACTTCAACTTTGACACTGATTCTTGAACATTATTCTCAAGAATCTGCTGATACTGAGTGGAATCCATGCGACCCTCAACTTCAACAAGATTCCCGGTGCCGTCATTGGCCACACAGCCCCAAAGCATGATGGACCCTCCCCCAAATTTGACAGTGGGTAGCAAGTGTTTTTTCTTGGAATGCTGTGTTTTTGTGGCGCCATGCATAACACCTTGTTGTATGACCAAACAACTCAATCTTTGCTTCATCAGTCCACAGGACCTTCTTCCAAAATGAAACTAGCTTGCGCAAATGTGCTTTTGCATACCTCAGGCGACTCTGTTTGTGGCGTGCATGCAGAAACGGCTTCTTTCGTATCACTCTCCCATACAGCTTCTCCTTGTGCAGTGTGCGCTGTATTGTTGACCGATGCACAGTGACACCATCTGCAGCAAGATGATGCTGCAGGTCTTTGGAGGTGGTCTGTGGATTGTTCTTGACTGTTCTCACCATTCTTCTTCTCTGCCTTTCTGATATTTTTGTTGGCCTGCCACTTCTGGCCTTTACAAGAACTGTCCCTGTGGTCTTCCATTTCCTTACTATGTTCCTCACAGTGGAAACTGACAGGTTAAATCTCTGAGACAACTTTTTGTAGTTTGGTTGATATTGTGCCCATGAAAATTTGACAGGGTGCACCAGTGGAAAGGATCAACAAAACAAGAATAAAAGTGCACAGATCAGTGGGGAGTTCCATGGCTAGAAATGGAGGGATTGTGGGGAGGCATTTGGATTTAAATTCTGCTTAAACAAGAAAAATGGAGGGCACCTGTGGCACCCCACTGGTCAGGAGTCACAGTTGCTGTACTGCACCCATATGAGTGTGCAGTTATCCTTGTCACAGTGGAATGTAGGATTTGTAGGAGGATCCCATCCTAGCACTCCCACCAACCCACCTAGAATAGAAGGTTTGGGGCCCATACCCTAGGGGGTGTTAGGGGAGGAGGGAGGACACACAGTTAGTTTTAGTTGACACTGAGGAAAGACAGAGCACGGGGAGCCTCCAAGAGAGCCTCCAAGAGAGAGAAAGGAGACTTCCAGAGATGGGGCCTGGATAGAGAGAACAGGCAGCCCAGACTGAGGGAGGGGACCCCCCCCCCACCCAGAGCATCCATACTCAGGGAGGGAACCCTGGTCCATACACCGGAGTGCCGGTTCCGAAGACGCAACACAGGGAGTTCAGCCCCTGAGCCGTAACACCGGAGGTCGTGGGTCCGTCTACCGGCTCCAACACCCTGTCAGAAAGGAAACCAGTCACACCAGGATAACTCACCGGGTTCGAGATCCAGTGCAGGCGAGAGGAGAGCGGGAAGCTGGGATACTCAGAAAGCACCCCAATCGGGCCTGGTACTAAGCAGAAGCAGGCTGTTCCGGACAGGCAGTAGCAGCAGGACACGGGTTAGAAACAAGGAAGGCATACCACGGGTGACTCCAGGAGATCCTGCAGCCCATTGTGACTACCCGGCCGGGTATCCTTACTTAACAACCGCCGTCTTCTGTGAACTGTACTACCATCAGCATCGTTCCAGTAAAGTACCCGGGTAGAGTGACAGAGTCTCTGTATGCTTATTCACAGCTGCACTGCAAATTATTTCTCCATCATCAGCACCTCCATCACCACAGGTGCATCCCTGTCCTGGAGGGCCAGCTCTACCTGCAGGGAGCTATACCTTATCGGCTGCTGTGCCTTCTGGAGGTCTGAAGCAGCGCTGGTGCTACTTTACCAGAATCTGCGGGTGGTGTCACGATAAACTTTTAAACTTTTATTTCCATTTCAACTACCCATTTTTAGTTGACCACCAGGCCCCGGTCTAGGCTGGCCACAAGTGACATCCCTACCGCAGCAGAGGGCACAGATACTCGAGTCCCCATACCCTGGGCTAGTCACACCGCAGGTCACATAGAGTTTTACAGGGATCGCTAGACTATCCTAAAGTTGCATTTGGATAAATGTTGCTAATTTTAACTGTTTTTATTCTTTGTGTGGTTTTTCATGTGGTTTGATGTGATTCAATAAAATTTACTGTTGTTGAAAATCTAATAAGGTTGCATCGCTTTCTATGACTTCCTTCTCCCTCTTCTCCCCGTTGATTTAAAGTCTGGCAACGAAAACCTTTGCAGAGTGATGGTGTGCCCTTAAATTTGATTGGTATAGCTTTATGGACTCTAAATATTCAAGAGGGTGTGGAGCAGGCATATTTTTGATTGGGGCGAATCACATTTTGATGGGTCATTGAATGTTTGCTGTGGCAGGGGAAGGTTCTTGGAGTTGGTCTCACAATTTGGAGTGGGGATTGTACATCGTAGAGATGCTAACATCCTATTGGATTTGGTAAATTGGTAGTTGCCAGGTAGGATTTTGGGGATTTTCAGAATGGGGTCGCTGGAAGTCGGTGGTACGGTAAATTATTTTCCAGCAGTAGAGGGTAATACTGGATGGTTAATATATTATATATATTTGTTCCACAATGTTTGGATTTCTAAGAACCTTCCAACCCAACACTGTTTATTATGTACAATGGGTGGCATGGTGGCTCTTTGGTTAGCACTGCAGCCTTGCAGCACTGATGTCCTGGGTTCAAATCCCACAAAGGACGACAACTGCAAGAAGTTAGCATGTTCTTCCTGTATTAGTGTGGGCTTCCTTTGGGCACTCTGGTTTCTTTCCACACTAAAAAGACATACAGATAGTGTTTTGATTGTGAGCCCCAATATGGAACAGTGTTGCAAATGTACATAAAGTGCTATCTATTATATAATCACGAATGGGTTTTTTGCCCCTTTTGAGTCCGCTCACGCTGCGAGTCAGTGTTGTCATGTGGATACGCCCGAAGCATTGGCCGCGCAGCGGCCATTGCGAGCAGTTCTAAGGTGACTCGCTATGCCCGCGCAGCGGGCATGGCGAGTCGCCTTAGCAGCGCGAAGCATTGGCCGCGAAGCGGCCATTGCGAGTCAGAGACTCGCTCTGCTAGAATCCCGATGCATGTGCATCGGGCACCAGCTAGTGAATTAATAACGCTATATAAATGAATTTAATAACAATAAATTGTTATTATTATAATAAAGGCCGATTTGTAAGGTTTTTATTTAGTTGGGAAATATGGGATTAAGGGATTTGGAAAAAATGGGATTTGAAATTTAAGGGACAGCCTCTACCCTACTACAGTCAAGGAAAAATGTAGCCTCAAGAGAGCTATTGGTGAATTGATCCCAAGACTCAGCTTTGTAGGGCTAAACAAGGGTGAAAAGTGTTTTGTGGTGCAAAGGGGAATGGAGTGAAAAGCTCAAGGGAAGGAAAAGGGGAAGATGTAGGGTAAAGAGTGGGGTGATAAATAGTTTGTGGGATGGTGGCCTATTATTCTCGCACATATGCACCATTCTGTAAAGGTGCATCTGTAACAAAAAATGCACGTAAGAAATACAAAAAATAGTGCATATTTTATGCAGTGTTTTTCCTGCTAATACAACAGTATTTGCAGCAGAATTTTCTGTTGCAAATATTGAAAGTGTGCATGTAACCCAGATCAGACTTGGTCTTTTGGAGCTTCACTTTATAAAATGAGTTGTCTGGCATCGCAGCTGCTAGGGAGTAGCCAAGGTTTGTTTACAAATGGTTGCCTATGGGTGTGGGATAGGTCCCTAGCATATGTACATATTAGGTCCATCTGCAGGAGATCAGAGAGGAAACTTGTTATTACTCACAAGATCAACTTGTGAGAGAATTATGAGGGTACCGTTACACGTCACAACATTGCATGCAATTTCACTTGCAATTTGCTGGTTGCAGTGAAATCATGGACACATTGTTACATTTGTACACATCGCAATATTGCAATTCAAAATCGACAAAAAGTCTCGTGGTGTGGTCGTTGCAGTTGATATCGTTGGTGCGTTGTGTCGTGTAACAGGGCAATGCGACTGCAATAAGTCGCAGGGATGATATTGCAAGAAGATTGTGCAAGACCTTCAACCGTACAATGTTGCATATGCGATCTGACATGATCATGGTGTGTGACGGCGCAACTACAATGTTGAACGCAACTTCCCCTATTCACTACAATGTTAATGCTCGGACGCTGGGTTGCTCATACCTAGGGCACAAAAGTTGCGTAGAACATCCTAGTTGCGTTGCCTGCCAATATCTCCCTGTGTGACATCTCCTATGTGATCTTGGACAAGTGCCAAAAACGTGCGCGCTCAAGTGAAATTGTATGCGATATCGGAACGATATTGTGACGTGTAACGGTACCCTGAGTTTTGGAGCAATGATGACATGTCAGTCACAGTTAACTTATATATTGCATAAGTGATACATGCACTGTCTGTAGGTACTACTACAACGTCTGCACTAGTCACAGGCAGCACCACACTAACACCATAGGTACTGCTGGATGGTGGCAGCTTTTCTATTGTTGAGACTTTTCTATTCATCTGTGTTTTCCTGCAGTGAGATGGTAATGTACTTATTTCTCTGATGTGTTCCCTGGGCTAGGCTCCTTTTTCTACAAACCCAAGGAGACATTTTCTGGCTACTATTTTTTTTTTATTCAGTTAGATCTGATCAGTGATTCATTGCGCCTATTGTGCTATTCTGCATACTCCGGTTTCTGACTTTGGCTTGTATAATATGCATGCTTTCTGATTTTGTCGTTGATTGGAAATACTGCTATCAACCCAGATTTAATGACCTTCTTTCTATCAGGGGTTAAAGTGTGAAGGCCACAACATCCCCTGTGATTTGGTAAATGAATCCCAGAATCATAGAAAAGTAGCGTTGGATGGGACTCCTGGGTCATCTGGTCCAATCTCCTGCTCAAATCAGGATTCACTAAATCATTCCAGACAGATGTCTGTCCAACCTATGTTTGAAGACTTCCCTTGAAGGAGAACTTACTACCTCTCATGTCAGCCTGTTCCACTCATTGATCACCCTCATTGTCAAAAAGTTGTTTCTAATATCTAATCTGTATCTCCTCCAATTATTTTCATCCCATTGCTTCTATGTTTCCTTGTACAAACGAGAATAAAGCTGATCCCTTTATAGTGTGACAGCCCTTTAGATATTTGTAAACATCTATTAAGTCTCCTATTAGTCTATTTTGCAAGTTAAAGATTCCCAGTTCCTTTAAAGGGACTCTGTCAGATGATTTTTCAGTGTGATACTAATAGTAAAACAGAATTTTTGGGTTGCTATTGCGCAAATTGCGTTTGTACAAAGAGAAGTGTACAAACTGAGTTTACACACCTAAGGGGACATATATCCCTCATGTACAAATATCAACCAAAAGATTGCTTAATATGGATTTATTAACTCAGCCGGACACTTATTCTAAAGGTTTCTACTGCATATGTGTGGTAATAGGTAATGATACATCCACTCATTAGACTCTTTCCTCCCTACCCAGGTTGTCAGGAATTATGATTATAATGATTATTCACAGTTATATTTCACTTGTGCTTTATTTAAAAGCTGCTTCACTATATAAACACATATGTGTATTACCTCAGAATGCACAAGAAAAAAAAATTTTGAATCCCTGAGAAAAAAATTTAAAATATTTTTTGTTCCACAAATAATACACAAAACATTAACACTGAATTAAGTGTAATGAATGATTCTCCTGCTCCTGTAGCTCTAGTAAGGCCACTTTTTTGTATATGACCATATAAAACCCACACACATGGGCTCAAGAGAGTCCCTTACCCGAACCAGAGGTACACTGAGGAGATGTTCACTTATCCTTTCCTCTGTGTGTTGGGGTCAACGTTGCTTAAAAGGCTTAAACTACCTGTATGTAGATGGAGGTCGATCCCCCTACCCAATGATGCAGGTGCCCGGTCTTGAGCGGCACCAGTGCTGGCTGCCTCGGCCATTCGAGCGTTCACAGCAACAGGTGTGGCACAGAGGAGCGGGGCTTAGCATTGACGTCACAGGGGGCTGAGAACCAACCGGTTTCGGAACTGTTCGGCTCCTTCATCAGGGTTCAGTACACTTCTCTTTGTACTAATACAATTTGCGCAATAGCAACCCAAAAATTCTGTTTTGTTATTTCTATTCGTGCACTGGTAGAAGGGAACAGTGTTGTTTGCTATTGCAGCATCCCCAACATTGGGTCTGGATCACATTAACTCCAATCAGAGTGTAAATTTGGGAAGCGCATTTGCAGAGAGCACATTATATTGATGGAAGTGTTCCTACTCCATATATGTGCAAGTGAACTTTGTATTGATACTAATAGTACCCTTGAATAGTGCTCGGCAGCTCTTTCAGAATATGTAAAAATTGTTACTCCCCTTTGTAGCTCTCTTCCATAAGCAATCTTCACACCCAGCAGGCAGTTATCTTCAGCAGTAAACGTAATTGACCAGACTAGTGAATAGTCACAGTACGTAAATGTTATTAAATCATGACTATCCAAGCTGGTATTCTATCTCTCCCCTCTGTATTTAAGTTACACTGAATCTCTCAGGCTTCTGCACTCTCCTTCTGAGGGAGAGAAATAAGAGGGGGGAGGTGCTTTGTGCTGCAATGTGTGTGCTGTCTGTAAGAGATTTCTATGTGTTTATATGAACTTTGGTTTTCCTACATACATGTAATGTGTGTATTTGCTGGCCAAATGCACAAATGTTCTTATAAGTCCTCCACTCATCTCTGCTGTCCATGTGGTGTTTTTTCTCTGCTAAAATATATTGTATTCCATTATGAATGTATATCTCCATTTCACTGCCCCCTAATGTTTTATGACCCTTTGTTTAGATGGCTGTGAATCACCATATGTCTACAGCCTGATTGATGATAGCGTACAGTTCCTTCCCCCCTGCTCCTCACCTGATTTCACTTTTTAGGAGCATATCTGGGGCCAGTTTTAGACTGCTACAGACATATCTGCTACAAAGTGGCTGTTTAAAGTGGGAAAATATGAAATAGACCAGAAATTGACCAGAATTGATGGGATAGACTGAAAGGTAATGACATAGAGGGCCACTCAAACACTGTGTATAACTCTATTCACTACTAATCTTTACCATGTCTTTTATTTCATTGCTTGTTTTCCTATGTGCTCTCACCACCAACTTTTATCACCCTATCCCCCCTCCTTCACCACTCATTCACATCAGCCCCTCACTACTGCACTACTCTATGTACAGCTCCCATGCTATCTTCAGCTTACTGAAGACTCTCAACCAATCATATTCCAAAGTTTGTCATAATAAACCAGGTCCTAAATCCAAAAACTATTTTCTCTTTCTCTATTTACTGCTGCTCCTGTCAGGTGATATCTCTCCCAACCCTGGTCAGCCCTCTGCTAACTTAAACCCCTCTCCCACCTCACACAGAAACCCCGCTAACCTTATTAGCATTGCGTGCACACCTTCATATCCCTATTTTAATTGCGCTCTCTGGAATCCACAGTCTGTATGCAACAAACTTCCCTTCATTCATAACTGCTTTCTCACTAACTCTCTTAACCTGCTGGCCCTCACAGAGACCTGGATCCAGGACTCGACACTGCTTCCCTTGCTGCTATTTCTCATGGCGGCCTACATTTCTCCCACTCCCCAAGACCTGGGAACAGACATGGTGGTGGAGTTGTCTTAGTCCTGTCCCCACAATGTACATTCCAGGTCATCCCTCCAGCCCCATCACTCTTTTGAGGTTCACACCATTAGGCTATTCCATCCCCTTCCCCTCAGAGTGGCAATGGTATACCGCCCCCAGGGTCCACACCCAGTTCCTCGACCATTTTTCCGCATGGCTGATACACTTCATGTCCTCAGAATTACCAGCCTTCATTCTGGGAGACTTTAACATCTCCATAAAAAGCTCCATCTCCCCATCTGCATCCCAGCTTCTATCTCTAACCACGTCTCTTGGCCTCTCACAGCTCTCAACCTCTGAGACACACAGGGATGGTAACACCCTTGACCTGGTCTTTACCCAACTTGGCTCAACCTACTGCCAAGATAATTCATCTCTTCCTCTCTCTGACCACCACATTCTCTCAAACATCCAGAAATCTACAGGCCATTAACTCTCATGCACTCACAGACTCTCTCATCTTATCACTGTCCCCAATCTCCTCATCCTCCTGTCCAGATCTGGCAGTAAATCACTATAATAACACTCTCAGAAGCACCCTGGACCAAGTAGCGCCCCTCACCCTCAGAACTGATCTATGTGATCGGTACAGAGCAGAAGAGAAAGCTTACCAGGACCTCCACAGAGGTCCATGAGCCATGCACTGAACTTTCTAGTCATATGACTGATCACATAACTGAAATGAAGGTCGTAGAAGATCCTGCAACTGCTCAACTTCTCCAACCTCCGTGTAGCTCCCAGTAGCTCCTCTTACCTGTTCTGCATAGATCAAGAACTGCAAGATGTGGTAACATATAGTGTATGTGTGTGTGTGTAAATTCAGAGCTGTGTGTATCTCTATGTGCATGTACTGTTTATGTAACAGAGTTGTGTGTGTTTGTATGTACATGTATTGTGCATGTAGCAGTGCATGTAGTTTTGAAGTGGTATCAAAAATTAGATAGGCTATATAAAAAAAATCTTTATTGTACAAATATAAATCTTCACATACAACATGTAACAAAAGGGGGAGGAGACCTACAACACTTAAAACCAACAGAAGCAATTGCACCATGAACTATCCCTATGATGTCCACTGACTAGCAATAGAGGTTTATCACCATAGGCTAGGGTGCCCCCATACCTTGTCGGCTAAGCCTGTGATTTATCCTAAGGCGATATTAGTTCATATGGTACACAAAAGTCAAGTTCACTTAACTTACTGTAATTATATGACTCAAGAAGTTATTGGAGTCGGTGGAGGGAGAAAGACCCTGATTGCCTTGATAAAAGAAGGAGATGTATGGGACATCGATCCTAAATAGATTCTAGATACAACAATCATCCAGTAGTCAAGGTAGGGTGCAGGCAAAGACAGGTCAGATGCAAAAAGATGTGCTACAGAGTCTCATAAATGATATCACACCACAGGAAATCAACGGTCTAGTTGGACAAGGCTAAGTTCCACCAGAAGGATGGGATTAGTCCTGACACCATAGCCAAGTCAAGTTTATTTATTTTAATTTTGGGTAATTGGTTCCTTAACATTCCCCTAATGTGTCAGGACTGATCCTAATCTTCTGGTGAAACATTATCCTTGTCCAACTAGACCATTGATGTCCTGTGGTATGATGTCATTTATGAGACTCCTTTGCACATCTTTTTGCTTCTGACCTGTCTTTGCCTGCACCCTATCTTGACTATTGGACAATCGTTGTATGTAGAACTATTTAGGATTGATGCTCCATACATCTCCTTCTTTTGTGAAGGCAGCCAGGGTCTTTCTCCCTCCTTCTGATGAACCCCTCTGACTGGTAGAGGAGAAAAACGTCAAGGCCTGGATAAATGTTATCTATTCACTGACCTCACTGAATAACCGACTTCAATAACTTCCTGAGTCATATAATTGAGTTAAGTGAACTTGACCGGACGATTTTTTGTAATATATGAACTAATATCGCCTTAGGGCTAATTGTAGGGTTAGCTGACATGGTATAGGGCACCCTAACCTATGGTGACAAATCTCAATTGCTAGGCAGTGGACATCATAGAGATAGTTCATGGTGCAATTTCTTCTGTTGGTTATAAGTGTTGTAGGTCTCACCCCCCCTTTTTGTTAGGTGTTGTATGTGAAGATTTTATATTTGTACAATAAAGATTGTTATATATATATATATACCTATCAAATTTTTGGTACCACTCTAAAACTGCTTTGATATGATACCAATCTATATTTGGCTACCCCTAGTGTACATGTAGCAGAGCTGTGTGTCTATATGTGCATGTAATTGCACATTGCAGAGATTTGTCTATATGTTCATGTATTGTGCATGTAGCAGAGCTTTGTGTATGTAGTGTCCATGTAGTAGAGTTGTGTATGTATGTGCATGTAGCAGAACTGTGTGTGTTTGTATGTACATGTATTGTGCATGTAGGAGAGCTGTATGTGCAGTGTGCATGCAGAATACCTGTAGCAAAGCTCTGTGTGTTTGTATGAATGTAGCAGAGCTGTGTGTGTCTGCATATGCATGTATTGTGCATGTAGCAGAGCTGTGTATGCCTACACGTGCATGTAGCAGATTCATGTATGTCTAACAGAGCTGTCTGTGCCTAATATATAATTTGTAGAAAGACACTAACAATAGATTTTTGCCTCCATATTCTACCCCACTACATTAAAATTAGCACTAATTATCCCTACCTTTTACACCACCAGGGAAGCTTTAATTATTAGGAAGAATGTTTTTACTATTTTCAGCTGTCTAAACCTTAAGATGCGGACATACAGCAGTGGGGAGGAATGGAGACACTGTTAAAGGGGCCCACTGAGACTCTTGCACCCGGGGAACACAAAAACCTGTAACTGACCCTGAGAAGGAGATAATGATTTCACATGATCTAGACTGTATGCTTCTGTTAATACATACCAGAATTGTGTTTGCCTTTTTTGCTGCTTCATCGCACTGTTGACTCATGTTCTGTCTGTGATCTATTAGCACAGTATACACAAGTGTTTGTCATGTTCCGTTGCTTAGCCCTATTCCACTAATTCTGTATATTTTTTTTTTCATTTTTCTTGTCCAGATTTAGGACTTTGCATTTCTCGTTCCCTGTTAAAAAACATTTATTAGTTGCTGCCCACTATTGCAGTTTGTTCTTTCTGAATCTTCTCTCTTCTCTAGTGTTAGCTAACCCTCTAGCTTGTGTCACAGCAGAATGTTTATCCTCAATTCCTGAATTTAAATAATTTATAACAATGTTAAAAAACACTGGGCCCAGGACAGAGCCCTGTAGTACCTATTTGAGAAATCGATCCAACTGAATGTGCAGCCATTTATGAACTACTCTTTGATTCCATCACCTAGCCAGTATGAATCCACCTAAGTTGCATTGTCCATTTCATACTTGGTCATTATTTCAATAAGGATGGTGTGAGATGCTTTGTCAAATGCTTTTCTGAAATCAAGATATACTATATCTACTGTGTTCCCTGTCAGTGATTGTCATAGAAGGAAATTATGTTAGTCTGACATGACTTAATAATTACAAACCCACTTTGGATCTGGTTAATCACTTAATTCTCATCCAATTGCTTGCATAAATGTTGTTTAATAATGTGTTGAAAGATCTTTCCTGGTATAGAAGTCAGGCTCTCAGGCTGACTTCCTCAGTCTTCTGGGACTTCTTCTGTTCTACAAGAAATTTCACTAATTATTATTGGCTAAAAAAATTCTGCTGCTATCTCCTTTAGTACACTGGAGTGTTTGCTATTCATCTGGACCTGGGACTTAAATTAATTTATGTTAGGCTCTGTTTATAGATAGCCTGGATTCTTCTATTCGGCTGAGTTCACACTACGTTTTTGTTCCTGTTCGTTGGATCCTGTTTTTTGCAGGATCCAATGAATAGAAATGGACAGCACTGGATTGGCAACTCCAGATGTCCGTATCTCTGTGTCCGGTCCGGTATCTGGACACAGGAAGAGTAGCGGGGAGCCGAGCCTGTAACAAGTGCTGTCGGCGCTGTGTAATATCACTTTAGCAGTGTATCTATATACACTGCTAAAGTGATATTAAATAAAGGGATGGATAAAAATAAAAAAGTAATAAATTCACACCTTCCGACGACTTCCGAGTGTCCCGCGCTGTAATCATCTCTTGGTAGCTAAAGGACCTTGCATGAGGTGACCGGGAGGGGTGGGGCAACCAGATCAGCTGATGTGTCACATGACCACAACAGCGCACTGGGTTTAAATCACGCTGGTTGCCCCCCCCTCCCAGTGACCTCATGTAAGGTTCCTTTAGGCTACCAAGAGATGAATTCAGCGTGGGACACTCTGAGTCGTTCGAAGGTAATGAATAATTATTTTTTATTTTAACCATCCCTTTAATTTTAATATCACTTAGCAGTGTATGTAGATACCATGCTAAAGTGATATTTACACAATTTTTATGTACAGAGCAGTTCTCCTGTATCTAGCATGCTCTGTGCCCTGGAACCGGATCTTTGAAACGATTCTGTTGTTTCCTGAATCCGGCTCCATAGGCCTCCATGTTGTGTGTGCCGGACCAGACAGGATTCGTTTGTGTCCTGTTTTGACATCGGAGCCCAAAAAATGCTGCAGGCATTGATTTTGGGACCAGTGAAAAACAGGACAGAAACGAATCCTGCACCGGATACAAAAAAACAGATGGCCAAATAGGGCCAATCCACCCCCATAGGGATATATGGGGGGCACAAATGATATTGTTCTACTTGTTTAAAAAATAAACCGAACAAGATGGTAACAAACGTTGTGTGAAGCCAGCCTTCCTTTAATAATAGTACAGTGAGAATCAGTAGATGTTACATTTACTTTCTTATTAGAAAACAAATGTAAAATAGAAATTTAACAGTTCGGTCTTCTGAACATCAGTTTTTATCACTTCATCATTTTAATCCTGTAAAAATCCTATAGCATCTTTGACTTTTCTTTTACTTTTGACATACCCCCCTCCCCAAATCCTTTTTTATTGTTTTTGATGTATCTTGCAAGCCTTAATTCATTATCAGCTTAAAGGGAACCAACCACCCCCAATGACCCCCCCGGACTATTAATATCAGTCCCTACACACAGCACATACATGTGCTGCAATGATTTTTGCTAAAAAAACTGTTTTTTAAAACTAAAGATAATGATTTTTAAAGTTTAAACCGGAGCGACGGATGGGCGGTACTTATCTGTGGCAAAAGCCGAGATCTGATGTCACTCATCCCCCCGTCTCCCCTCGCAGCAGTTATGGCCAGCCCTTTCTTCAGCGTCACTGCCTGGTGCACGGGCTCGCATGCCCGTGCACACGTCATCATCTACAGCCGGGAAGCGAGCGCGCGCTCTGACTTCCATAGCCGAGCGCAGGAAGTCAGAGCGCGCGCTCGCTTCCCGGCTGTAGATGATGACGTGTGCACGGGCATGAGATCCCGTGCACAGGGCAGTGACGCTGAAGAAAGGGCTGGCCATAACTGCTGCGAGGGGAGACGGGGGGATGAGTGACATCAGATCTCGGCTTTTGCCACAGATAAGTACCGCCCATCCGTCGCTCCGGTTTAAACTTTAAAAATCATTATCTTTAGTTTTAAAAAACAGTTTTTTTAGCAAAAATCATTGCAGCACATGTATGTGCTGTGTGTAGGGACTGATATTAATAGTCCGGGGGGGTCATTGGGGGTGGTTGGTTCCCTTTAATGCATGTCCTTTAGGTTCTGCAGACTGCATTATTTTCTTATATTATTATGGGAGCCCAGCGCAAACTTATACCCTTTTGCCAATGGTCTATTTTTCTCAAAGTAATTAGTCAATTCACTGTACTTGGTTAACCGTCAACTGGATGTTTATTAAAATGTTATTTCATATTCTAAAGATAAAAATAGTAATTTTAAAAAAAAAAAAGAAAAGAAAATTGTTAAAATTGTAGAAGTTCTTCTGTACGGTGGAGTCCTCTTCTTTGTATAGATTTCTATGTTTCTCTATGGTATGTTCCTTGGTTTATATTCTTATTGTTGGATTTTATTTCATGGTGGAAGGAAATTCTTCTATCCTTAGGAGGGGTTCTACAAGGATATATTATATTAATCTTTTTTTCCTATTAAAAGACTAATTTCTAAGTATAACCTATGTGCTCTCCTTACCTCTAGGTGATTTCCTTTTCTGTTGTTCTCTTGCGTCTGTCCTTATTTCTTTGTAACCTATAGTTATTGGAGATATTTGATTAATCACTACATATAGCTTACGGTAATCTCCACCACCTTTTACAAGTCCAATAGTTTTGCATATATTAATACCTGTAATGTTCGGTTAGAATTTTTCTTTCTTATAATTTGGGTCTTCTTCCTGCTGTCAGGGTTTTTTTCTCTCCTCTTTCTATCTCTCCTGCAGGGTGTGTATAGTGTACATTAATTTTTCCACCTTAGATTTCCATTTTATTCTTCATTATTAAATGTCATACCTTTCATAACTCTTAAGGCCACGTTACACACACATAATTGTGCAGAGATTGTTCGCAGATCTCTGGTTGCAGCGAAATCATGGACACATTGTTCCATTTTGTGGCTGTGTACAAATGGAACAATGTATCCATGATTTCACTGGAACCAGAGATCTGTGACCAATATCTGAACAGATATCTGTGTGTGTAACGTGGCCTTTAAGCTACCGTTACACGACGCAATATCGATTCCATATCGCCTGCAATTTCACAGGAGCGCGTACATTTTTGGCAGTTTTCCAAGATTAGTAATTTCCTTTCTATGTGCTATGTGATCACTGTATGTCCTTGTATTTTGCTATGCCTTAGTATTTTTATTTATTTCATGCTCTGGCCCAGGGTATGGAAAAATGAATTCCGAAGATATTATACATTAATATATACAAGGAGGATCACAAAATAAGCACTAACAATAGCACATAAAAAGAAGCACTTAATATAATTTAAACATAGAGAGAATAAAGAGGACTACTTACAGCAATTAATAAATGAAAGAGCACAAAATAAATCACTAATACTAAGGCATAGCAAAAACAAGGACACACAGTGATCACATAGCCCATAGAAAGGAAATCACTAAACAAATTATCTTGATATAAGTAGATAGGTTTCAGAAAAAACAGAGTTAAAAGACTGCACCTGATATTAAATTAGGAGCCACATGTGCAACACTAGAAAGATCTAAGCAAATATACATTTTCATAGGATTTCATAGGAATGCAGCAGCGGGCCAGAGCATGAAATAAATAAAAATACTAAGGACCGCTTCACACTGCGGCGTGATCCGGTCCGGGGCTGTCTAGGATGACCCTGACAGCCCCGGACCGGATCAGCACACAGACCCGGAGGGCCAAATGTTCCCTCCGGTCCTGTGTGCAGCCGGATGCTGCTAATTGCAGCCGCAGCTGCTGATTATTCAAGACCGCGACTTGCCACGGTCCTGAAAGAACAGCGGCGTGCAGCCGCCAGTGTCCGGTTCCCGGATCCTCCCGGACCAGGGCAATCTGACCCGTAGGCTCCCATGTTAGGGAGAGCCGGATTGCCCCGGATACGGGAGGATCCGGCCAAATCCAAGATCCGGCAAATGGGGAGATTTTTCTCCCCGGACCAAAAAATGATGCAAGCATCATTTTTGTGTCCGGAGAAAATAATCCGAATTCCCCCAGAGTGTGCCGGAGTGATGAAACCGGATGGCAGAGAGCTGCCATCCGGCTCCATCCGGCCCCATAGGTTTCTATGGGGCCAAAAAACGGTTCGGGGCTGTCTGGTTTACACCGGACAGCCCCAGATCAAAAAAAATCTGTGTTGTGAAGCCAGCCTTCGGCATAGCAAAATACAAGGACACACAGTGATCACATAGCACATGGAAAGGAAATTACTAAACAGATGATCTTGGTATAAGTGGTTAGGGTTCAGAAAAAAACAGAGTTAAAATACTGCACCTGGTATTAAATTAACCTCCCTAGCGTTATTCCCGAGCCTGACTCGGGTTAACATTCACTACCAGAATCGTTAACCCCGAGTCAGGCTCGGGCTTACCCGCGTTCGCGGCAGATGCGGTAAAAAAACCGCATCTGCCGCACTTGCCGCATAGCTGCCGCACTTGCCGCACTTGCGGCGCGGTTGCGGCGCGGTTGCGGTAATCTGCTTAGTAAAGGGAACCTAAGGGCCCTTTCACATCAGCGTTTTTTTAAATTTGCGGCAGATGCGGTGAAAAAACCGCATCTGCCGCAACTGCCGCATAACGGTTCCACTTGCGGCACGGTTGCGGTTTTTTCCATAGGAAGTATAGGGGGACTTGCGGCAGATGCGGCAAGTGCGGTATTGCACTTGCGGCAGGTGCGGCAGAGAAAAAAACCGCGGCTTACTGCGGTTTTTTTCTCTGCCGCACCTGCCGCAAGTGCAATACCGCACTTGCCGCATCTGCCGCAAGTCCCCCTATACTTCCTATGGAAAAAACCGCAACCGTGCCGCAAGTGGAACCGTTATGCGGCAGTTGCGGCAGATGCGGTTTTTTCACCGCATCTGCCGCAAATTTAAAAAAACGCTGATGTGAAAGGGCCCTAAGTGACATACACTTACATGCCTGCGTTCTTCTGGGGGTCTCCCTGTGTGTGCTGGGACTTGTGGGCTGTGCCCATCATGGCTGCTCTCCCCCTCCCTTATGCACGGCCCCTCTCAGCCTGCTATTGTGATGTGAGGCTGATCGCGTCATAAAGGGGCGGGGCTACCGGGATGCCGCGATTGAGCCCCGCCCCTTTATGACGCGATCAGCCTCACATCACAATAGCAGGCTGAGAGGGGCCGTGCATAAGGGAGGGGGAGAGCAGCCATGATGGGAACAGCCCACAAGTCCCAGCACACACAGGGAGACCCCCAGAAGAACGCAGGCATGTAAGTGTATGTCACTTAGGTTCCCTTTACTAAGCAGATTACCGCAACCGCGCCGCAACCGCGCCGCAAGTGCGGCAAGTGCGGCAGCTATGCGGCAAGTGCGGCAGATGCGGTTTTTTTACCGCATCTGCCGCGAACGCGGGTAAGCCCGCTTTTTGTTGATTTTTTTGCAAAGAAACAGACCGCCAGGGAGGTTAAGAACCTCATTTGCAACACTAGAAAGATCTAAGCAAATATACGTTTTTCATAGGATTAGAAAAGAGAAAATAAATCCCCCATTACCAGAAAAAGAAGATACTTTGGCTCTAAGAGCTATGAAATGTATGAAATGTAACAATAAAGTATAAAGTGGAAATGAGAGGTGGAAAAATTAATGTACATTATACACACCTAGAGGTAAGGAGAGCACATAGGTTATACTTAGAAATGAGTCTTTAAATAGGAATAAAAGACTAATATAATATATCCTGGTAGAACCCCTTATAAGGATAGAAGAATTTCCTTCCACCATGAAATAAAATCCAACATAAGAATATAAACCAAGGAACATACCATAGAGAAACATAGAAATCTATACAAAGAAGAGGACTCCACCATACAGAAGAACTTATACAATTTTAATAACATTTTAATAAACATCCGGTTGACGGTTAACCAAGTACAGTGAATTGACTAATTATTTTGAGAAAAATAGTCCATTGGCAAAAGGGAATAAGTTTGCGCTGGGCTCCCATAATAATATAATCGTACAATTTTTAAAGGGGACATAGCACGGTAATCCGCCTGTAGCCTGCTAGCAGCAACAAGGTACAGCACACACCCTTATAGACTAGCTCCAGTGTACAACCCAACATACAATGCATTATTTTCTTATTTATGCATGCCTCCCTCTTTTATTATGGCTTGTACTAAGCCTGCATGTAGGAGCCCTATGAACATCTGCCAGGCTTGAATGAACAGTGCATCTGTAATAATAATGCACAGAAGAATATATTGCTTGTCTGAAGCATTGTATTTTTTTAATTTCAGTAAAGAAAACAGGATACCTGTTTACCATTTTTAAACAGCAAGCAAAAACTTATGCCAATCTATAATAGATACCTATATTCTATTTATTGCTTTTCTTCAGGTTTTTCTGCTTAGAAATACTTCGGAATGGGAAGCAGTGGGACAAACCTTCCCAATGTTACACATACACACTTGGAGCTACAGGATTCCTCCCTTACAAGCCTGGATAAACCTATTGAAGAGGGGGCAACTGGGTACTACCTGCCGTTTTGTGACATCTTATACAGCAGTGATGGAGGAAGCTGGGCTCCTAAAAATATGGTGCCAAGTGGTTCCAGAGGTGAAGGGCAAAAAGAACCTGAACAGTGCCCTGTTATAGACAGTCAAGGTCTTCACCATGAATTAGAGTACCAAACATCACTACATCTTGAAGATCATTCCCTTGAACAAATGCAAACCATGGTAGTGGGAGAGGTTTTGAAAGATATTGAAACAGCTTGTAAACTCCTCAATATTTCAGCAGGTGAGTGTTATTTCATACATAGTGCAATATATATTTTATATTGGAAGTATTTTTGCAAAACATATGCAATGCTTAAGTGCTTGGTACTCGAATCAAGCAGGTAGGACACTCAGACAGGCTCAACTCGAGTACCAAGCATAAAGAAGTCAATGGGAAACTCGTGCATTTTTCCAAAGGAAGGAAAACCACTGAGATGGATGGAAACCGCACTGGAATGGAATGGGAACAGCATGGGTAAGACTCGTGGATGCATCTCTGATTCCTAAGTTGCTGTTGGGTATTGGGCTTTGTGCACATGTTGTGCTTTTTTATCACTGTTCTTCATGCATATATGAGTAAAGATTTATCACAAAACCTGAAGGGAATCCTATTGCCAGCAAAGTCAATGAGAATCCTGAAATGTCATACACACATTGCTTACTTGTGACTTAGGCTGCGTTCACACACAGTGTATTTGTGAGGATTCCTTTTTGGTGCTAAACTGCACCAAGAATGGATCCTCACAGAACGCAGCATTCCGGGATCACCAATTTATTTAAAAAAAAAAAAAAAAAAAAACTATGCAGGACTGACATAATCCAGGGATTCTGACATAGTCCACCAAATCTGACATAGTCTAGAAAGGGATACTTTAAAGAATTAAAAAGAGAAATAAAGACAAGACACTGTCCTTCATTCACCAATTTATTTGAAAGCAAAGTTCCCATGACCAATGTAGTCCAGCAATTACCACAGAATTCCTCGATTGTCAAAGGCTATTGAGCCTCAGAACAAGGCTTCGTAGGCTTTGGCGTAGTATCCACTCTTGGCTCTTGCTGCACTCCACGACTCCCATCGACTGTGACATCGACTGTGACAAGCGGTGGTCAGCACTCTAAGTCACATCACATCAGAGTGATGGATGGTGACTTTCTTGACATTGCTGCTCAACAAAGTAATGAGCGGTGACGGTTCTGACATCACTGCTCATTACAGTCACTGGGAGTTTAGTGTGAGCCTGAAATGATTGCTGCTGAAAGACTATGAAGCTTAATTCTGAACTTCCATAGCCTTTGATCTACATAATTGAGGAACTCCGTGGGGACTGCTTGACTACGTTGGATATAGATGCAAATGGAGTCCGTGGAGCCTCGATTAAGAGTCTCAAACACGGGACTAGCCAGATATCCCTCCAGGGAAGGACCTAGCCCTGGGGTGGAATCCTTGCGGAGACCACCATAACCACCATATTAACCCCTTCCCGACCTATGACGTTATACAACAGTCATGGGCGGGTAAGGGGTGTTTGATGTGAGCTCCGGTGCGGCGCTCACATCAAACAGCCGACATCTCAGCTGATGTGATCAGCTGAGATGTTGAGCTAACAGCTTCGATCGGATCCGGGATCTGATCGGCACTGTTAACCCCTTGGATCCCACTGTCAATCACTGACAGCGGGATCCAAAGCAGCCGCGGCGGGGAACGCGCTGTTTCCCGCCTGCTCTGGAGATCCCGTGATAGTATCGCAGGATCACCGGCGCTCACGTGACAGCCCGGGGTCCTGGCTAGACCCCAGATGCTGTCACAGAGCAGTTGCCTGCTGTGGTTGGCAGGCGCTCATCTGTATCTCCCAGAAGTGATCGGACTGAGCAGTAAGGTGCCTCTTAAAGAGACAGTGTAAAAATAAGAATTAATGAAAAAATAAAGTTTTTAAAAATCTGTAAAAAAAAATATATATATAAAAGTTCAAATCACCCCCTTTTTTCCCCATTCACAATAAAAGTATTAAAAAAAGAAAAAAAATACATGTTTGGTATCACCGCGTTCAGAATTGCCCAATCTATCATCCTATTAAATCCGTTAATGAGAGCCGTAAACTCCGTAATGGACAAAATGGTCCAAACGCCAAAATTCTGTTTTTTTGGTCGACGCAACATTGCTATAAAATGCAATAACAGGCGATCAAAACTGCGGATCCCCCCATAAAGGGTATCATTAAAAATGTTAGCTCAAGACGCAAAAAATAAGCCATCATATAGCCCTAGATCCCGAAAAATGAGAACGCTATGGGTCGCAGAACACAGCGCAAAAAGTCCTTTTTTGTTTTTTTTTCAAACTTCTGAATTTTTTTTCACCACCTAGATACCAGTACATGTTGGGTGTCTATGAACTCGTACCGAAGCGAGGCATCACCCCGTCATGTCGGTTTTACCATATCGTGAACATGGCGACTAAAATACACAAAAAACAAACGTGTCATTGCACATTTTTTGCAATTTCACTTCATTTAGAATTTTTTTGCAAACTACCTGTACACTATATGGTAAAATAAATTATTGCATATGAAAGTACAACTCGTCCCGCTAAAAACAAGCCATCATCATCATATGTCTATATTGACGGAAAAATAAAAAAGTTATGGCTCTTGGAAGCAGGGGAGCAAAAAACGAAAATGAAAAACTAAAAATTCCCAGGTCATGAAGGAGTTAAGTGGCCGTTTTAGTCAATATCCCACTCAGTTACGAGTTAAGGATATGACAAGGGAATTAACAGAGCCAGTTGGATATATGAACTGTGCTTTTGAATAAATTGGTGAACAAGGGATGGTGTCTTGTGTGTGTTTCTCTCTTTTCATGTCTTTAAGGTTTCTCTTTCTGGACTATGTCAGACTCAGTGGACTACCTCAGAATCCATGGATTACAGCAGACCTTCATGGAATTATTTCTTAAATTGGTGAACCAGGGAATTTTTTAAAGTATTTTTTTGTGTGTTTTCTTTTCATTTACTGGGTTAGTAATGGGGTGCTTGATAGATACCTCTCCATTACTAACACCAAAACTTGATATCAACTGACACTAAACAGCTGACATGCACCCCAAAAACCATTACCTTGATTGCCAGTGCACCAGAACAATGAAGAAGAACTGAGGTGAAGTACCAGAGTTTTACATCTAATTTGATGTGCCACTTCTGGGGTGACTGTAGGTTGGTATTTTTAGGCAGGGATGTGCCCAATAACCATATACCCTCCAAGAGTGGTAATATCTGCATGCAGCTATCTGTTTTTCCTAAGCAGTTTATAAAAAATGAGGGGGACCATGCATCATTTTTTTCTTTTAATCATTAATTTATTTGGGTAATAGCTGAAAAATCTATATGGTTATCTATCTTTGCACATCTTTAACACTTAAAGATCAGTAATTCTTAAAATGTATTTAATTCTGATCTGCCACACTGATGACACGTACGTGTTTTTAAGAGACCCAGTGACTCCTCCATCGTTGTCTGCATTACACACTACAATTAGATTGTTTCACTGAAGATTTTTTAGTGCTCTGCGTAGATCTGGTGATAGATTATCACTCCATTTATGGTGAACTGTAGATTGAATTTCTTTTAGACGAAGGTGTTGGAAAGTATCCAGCTGGCTACCTTTATGATAAAAATTGAAACATACCTTCACACCTACATGTTTAGGAGTCTCCACCCAATCTACTTCTAGAGCAGAATTATTAATTAGAATATTTGCCATAACTCCCTCTATGCAATCTCTAATCCTCACCTTTTTCTCAAATAAGAGAAAGTGCCGGTTCAAGGTTAATTTACTGACAAAATCACTAATGTCTAGGAAAAGTTAAAAAGTATTTAAACTGGCAATGGGACCAAAGGATAATCCCTTATTCAGCAATCAGATTTCATCTTTCGTTTAGGTATGCTTAGAGAGCTTGAAAATATCTATTTTTTGGTTCTTTTTTGGGTGATTGATGTTGTTTGGTCCAACTTTGCCATAGCAATGACGTTTTCTTTTCCCACGTTTATTCCTCGGCTTATTTTTCTTTTTGCACACCTTGGATTTAGGGCTCAGAGGCTGGGTAATGTTAGTAAAAAAATATGTGATTCTGTTCCTAATCCTACAACCACCCTATGTCATTGAAATCAGAGGGTTACTGGTGGAGCAAATCTCTAAAAATGGAGGAGGAATGGAGTGGATTCAGTGCAAACAGTCCTTTGTGAGGATGGATCGCATGATTCGTGAGAACCATTAATGATGGATTCTGAGTCCATGTCTGGTGTCAAAATATTATCTCTGAGTAAGTGGTGAAGTCAAGGAATTAAAACATTTCTCCTATTGTTCACCAATATCTGCAGGGTTTTCCATGTCAAGGTTGGTATTTAAACCATTCAAGTCCCTCACTATTGGGGGAATATTGGCAGCAGGAGGATTGATTACTTTATTCATTGGAAATAACGGACTCCCAACTGGTCCCCTATTAATATTGCTAGAGTCTTTGAAGTAATTTTTACCACCTTAGGTTACGAAACGCCAGTGCTGGCATCCATGTAGCTAGTACGCCGATACATTCACCTCATCGGCCATCCAGCAGCTTCTGCCCTGGTCTCCACCATGTCTCTCTGCTCCCAGGTCCTGCACATGCCACACAGGTCTATTAGGAGCATGCTAAGGGTGTGGACACAATCACTCCCTGCTTTTTTAAAGGGGCACTGCACACACTCTATAAGTATCCCCTCAATGGTTGGAGGACACGAGATACTTAAGGCATCCTCCCCCTTTGGGAGATGCCTGTGCAACATGTTAGTTCTCTCTGCATGTTTGCTTGTTCTCAGGTCCCCAAAAATCTGTACCCATATCCAGTGTCCATTAACCTGTACCTATTTTCCAGTAACTGTCCTGTGTTCCTTTATTTGCCATACCTGCCAGCACCTGTTGTTCCTGCCAGAACCTATTGTACCTGCTAGAATCTGCCAAACCAACCATACCTGAGAGTATCTGCCATACCTTGCAATACCTGCTGTACCTGCCTGAATCTGCCATACCAGTCACATCACGCCCCATGTGACCTGAGGTGACATCACGCCTTATGTGATCCAATCAGCCTGTACACCAGAGAGTCTGTGGTACATGCTAGAGGCCCAATCCGTGGTTGGGCAGGGGTGTGCAATCACACAAGGTTAGTAACCTTCTATCCCCTGACCCTCTCCTCTTAAAGATCAATGAGTACACCCAGGATCACCTCTCTTCTGTTTCTTTTTTACACACTAGTCTGTCTGTCAGCACCTGCCTGCCTGCTTTTACCTGACTGTCCACCAGTACCAGACGGCCAGGTTGTGCCAGTCACCCTGCCTGCACCTGTGTCCTTGCCTGCATTCCTGACCCCTGGGGTCAGCTGGTATAAAGTCGAGAGTTCCCCTGGAGTGATACCTGGTGACTACCTTCCAGCCCAAGCTTAACCTCACCATCAGAGGCTCTAGTGAGAAAGAGTTAGTTGCTTAATTATGTCCCTCCAGGGTGAGCCTGATTCTGTGGAAGAATTGGTCTATTCTGCTTGATCACAGTTTTATAAGATCTTTGTGAATCTTATGCAAAAAATAGAAATAAGGAAGTTGGTACCGCTTTTATACATAGAAAATCTGTTTCCCTTTTATTCAAAATGTTATCAATGGCCTTTTTAACTAATTTAATATATTCCTCAAAGTATTGGGGAGATGGATCCTGTACCTGTTTGGCATAGTAAATTGCATAGCTTATGATCTAATGACCCTCTGTGAAGTGCAAAGTTCTGTCCATTATAACCACAGTTCCACCTTTGTCTGCATGATGCACTACTATTTGATGTTTTTTTTTTACATTTTTTAGTACTCTGTGTAGAGCTGGTGATAGACTCCTTCTGTCGTGAGCTGCAGATCAAATTTATTTTAGAAGAAGGTGGAGGTGAATTTCCAGCTGGCCCCCTCCATGATGTAGGGGATATAAATTAGAACATACCTTTACATCTATGTTTAGCGGTTTCCACTCTGTCTTACTAGTAATAAGAATATTTGCCATAACTCCCTTTGGGCAATCCCTAATCCACACCTTCTTCTCTTGTAGAAGAAAGTGTCGGTTCAAGGTTAATTTCCTGAGAAAATCACTAAAGTCTAGGAAAAATTCAAAAGTATTTAAACTGGCAGCAGGACAAAAGGATAATCCCTTATTCAGCAATTGCATTTCATTTTTCATTAAGGTATATTTAGAGAGATTGAAAACACCTATTGTAGTTCCTCTCTGGATGATTGGTGTTTGTTTGGTCCGATTCAGCCATCCCCATAACATTTTCATTCCCCTTGTTTTCCCCAGATGAAAATGTCAGAGGGGTCAGAGGCTGGGTAATGTTGGGAAAAAATATGTGATTCTGTTCCCTATCCTACAGCCACCCTGTGTCATTGAAATCAGAGGGTTGTTGGTGGAGCAAATCTCCAAAAATGGAAGAGGGATGGAGTGGATTCAGTCATTTGTGTGGATGGATTGCATGATTCATGAGCATCAGTAATGATGGATTCTGAGCTCACGCCTGGTATCAAAATTATCTCTGAGTGAGTCGTGAGAATCAAGGAATTTAAAAATTTCCCCTGTTCCTGCCCAAGATCCACAGGTTTTCTCGTGTCAAGGTTGGTTTTCAAACCATTCAATTCCTCCATTATTGGGGGAATATTGACAGCAGGTGGATTGATTACTTTATCTGTTGGAAAAAACAGACTCCCAACTGAAGCCCGATTGATATTACTAGGGTCATTGTTTTAATTCATTTTTGCCAACTTTGTGAATTTGTGATTTGTGAAGGATTAGCATATTCAGCTTGATCACAATTAATAATTAACAAGGTCACCTGATGTGTGGAGTTAAAAAGATTGCAGGGGATTGTCCTCTTGCATGACCTGTAGAAGACCCCATACTTATAGGACGTTCCTTGGGGGTTTCAGGTCTTCACAAAGCACTCCTTCCTCTAGTAACTCCCCTGGGGGTGGTATGATGTTTATCATGAGTGGTGATTCTAGTTATGCAACTGTTGGTATTTCTGTCATATCAGATAAAGATAATTCTACATCTGAAGGAAAGTCTCTCAGCTTTCCCATTTGAGAAGTTCCTCAGACTTCCGCCAACCCCAACCACCCCAGATTGTCACCTCCTCCAGATCTCTGCATACGTGATATTCAATGGTTGCTAGAATTGAGTATTGGGTTTTTGGCTCGATTTGGTTTGCCGAGCGGGCATATACTCACCGAATAGATCGTCGAACAGTTCTCTGAATTTCAGAACCTGATTAAAATCAATAGGAGGCAAAATCAAGGGCCGAGAAAACACCTTCAAAAAGGCTTAGAAGCTGAAAAACACAGCTCAAACTGTTTTACAGTGGAGTCCTGCTGTTTCAGGACAGCCATTAGCTTCCTAAAATATTACTTACCAAGTTTCAGCGCCGCTCTCACGCTGCTTACGGGTCCGCTCATGAACCTCACTGCTCCCCCCTTGATTGGTTAAAGTCAGACTTAGCCATGCCCACCCCCTCTGCTAGCATCTGTGATTGGTTGCCAGTATGGCAACCAAGATGATGTCAGATTAATGTAAAAATCTATTATATAATCGCGAATCGCAAAAGCGCCCCTCTCGGCGCTACTTCCGGTGTCGTCATGTGGATACGCGCGAAGCGGCCATTGCGAGCAGTTTTAAGCCGACTCGCAATGGCCGCCAATGCCGCCTCTGCTCCCCGCTACCCACACACCACCTCCAACTATGCAGCTGCCCCCTCTGCTTCCCCCCAGCCCCGATCCACAGCCCAGCAACGCTCCCCACACCCGCACCGACCTCCAGCACCGCACACCCCCCCCTCACTGCCCGCACACCTCCGCCGCCAGCCCCCATCCACAGTCTAGCACAGCCCCCCCGCAATGTCCGCACAGCACCCCCCCAATGTCCGCACAACACCCCCCCACAATGTCCGCACAGCACCCCCCCACAATGTCCGCACAGCACCCCCCCACAATGTCCGCACAGCACCCCCCACAATGTCCGCACAGCACCCCCCCACAATGTCCGCACAGCACCCCCCCACAATGTCTGCACAGCCCCTCCCCTCCAATGTCTGCACAGCCCCTCCCCCCAATGTCCGCACAGCCCCTCCCCCCCAATATCCGCCCAGCCCCTCCCCCCAATGTCCGCCCTGCACCTAAGCCCCGCCGCACCTAAGCCCCTACCCTCTAAGCCCCGCCGCACCTAAGCCCCTACCCCCTAAGCCCCGCCGCACCTAAGCCCCTACCCCCTAAGCCCCGCCGCACCTAAGCCCCTACCCTCTAAGCCCCGCCGCACCTAAGCCCCTACCCCCTAAGCCCCGCCGCACCTAAGCCCCGACCCGCCGCACCTAAGCCCCTACCCCCTAAGCCCCGCCGCACCTAAGCCCCTACCCTCTAAGCCCCACCGCACCTAAGCCCCTACCCCCTAAGCCCCGCCGCACCTAAGCCCCTACCCTCTAAGCCCCACCGCATCTAAGCCCCTACACCCTAAGACCCGCCGCACCTAAGCCCCTACCCCCTAAGACCTGCCGCACCTAAGCCCCTACCCTCTAAGCCCCACCGCACCTAAGCCCCTACCCCCTAAGACCCGCCGCACCTAAGCCCCTACCCCCTAAGCCCCGCCGCACCTAAGCCCCTACCCTATAAGCCCCGCCGCATCTAAGCCCCTACCCTATAAGCCCCGCCGCATCTAAGCCCCTACACCCTAAGCACCGCCGCAACTAAGCCACGACCCCCGCACCTAAGCCCCTACCTCCTAAGCCCCGCCGCACCTAAGCCTCTACCCCCTAAGCCCCGCCGCACCTAAGCTCCGACCCGCCGCACCTAAGCCCCTACCCCCTAAGCCCCGCCGCACCTAAGCCCCGACCCGCCGCACCTAAGCCCCTACCCCCTAAGCCCCGCCGCACCTAAGCCCCTACCCCCTAAGCCCCGCCGCACCTAAGCCCCTACCCCCTAAGCCCCACCGCACCTAAGCCCCTACTGTCCGCCGCCGCCCCGCCGCACTTAAGCCCCTACCCCCTAAGCCCCGTTGCACCTAAGCCTCTACCCTCTAAGCCCCGCCGCATCTAAGCCCCTACCACCTAAGTCTAAGTCCGCCGCACCTAAGCCCCGCCGCACCTAAGCCCCTATCCCCTAAGCCCCGCCGCCTCCTAAGCTCCCGCCGCTTTCCCCCGCCGCTGTCGCTAACACCTAAGGCCCTACACCCGAAGCCCCCGCTGTCCCCTAACCTAACGCCCCCGTCGATCACTTACATGCCTTCTTAGTCATCTGATCGTCCGTCCGATCCACAAGTCCTCCGTCCGGCCAGGCGTCCTCTTCCTCCGGCCCCGCCGGTCTTCTCTCTTCTTTCCGCCATCTCCGGCTCTTCGTCCGGCCCCCGGGGTCTTCTGTCTTCTTTCCGCCAACTTCCAGCTCCGACGTCCTCTTCACTTCTCATTAAGATAGAATGGACGAAAAATCCGCCATTCTATCTCTATGAGATGTGAGCCGCTCTTCTGATTGGTCGCTGTCTACTGCCCTCAGCCAATCAGAAGAGCACCTCATTTCCCATTGACATACATTAGCGGTGTGTCGGCGATTTTATGGCCGCCCACCTGGTTCTATTTGTCGGCCCTAAAATCGCGGACACACCGCTAATGCATGTCTATGGGCAGTCAGCCCGATTTCTGATTGGTCGCTCTCTGCTGACGCCGACCAATCAGAATTCGACCTCACTGCCCATAGACATACATTACCGGTGTGTCCGCGATTTTCGGGCCGACAAATAGAACCAGGGGCCCGGCCGTTAATTCGCCGACACACCGCTAATGTATGTCAACAAATAAATTTAATAATAAAAAAAAATAATAAAAAAATAATTAAAAAAATAATAAAAAAAATAAATAAAAAATAATAAATAATTAAATAAAAAATAATAATAATAATAAAAAAAAAATCTAATAATATGAGCCCTTTCAGCGGACCTGAAGGAGAACTGTGTCTCAGCCTCAGGCTCACTTAAAATAACTAATAAATTTAATAATAAAAAAAATAATTAAATAATATTTAAAAAATAATAAAAAATTAATTAAAAAATAATAAATAAATAAATAAAAAATAATAATAAAATGAAAAAAAAATGCTAATAATATGAGCCCTTTCAGTGGACCTGAAGGAGAACTGTGTCTCAGCCTCAGGCTCACTTAAAATAACTAATAAATTTAATAATAAAAAAAATAATTAAATAATATTTAAAAAATAATAAAAAAATAATTAAAAAATAATAAAAAAATAAATAAAAAATAATAATAAAAAAAAAAAAGCTAATAATATGAGCCCTTTCAGCGGACCTGAAGGAGAACTGTGTCTCAGCCTCAGGCTCACTTAAAATAACTAATAAATTTAATAATAAAAAAAATAATTAAATAATATTTAAAAAATAATAAAAAAATAATTAAAAAATAATAAAAAAATATATAAAAAATAATAATAAAAAATATAATAATATGCTAAGAATATGAGCCCTTTGAGCGGACCTGAAGGAGAACTGTGTCTCAGGCTCAGGCTCACTTAAAATAACAAATAATAAATTAATTTAATAATAAAAAAAATACTAAAAAAATAATTAAAAATTAATAAAAAAATAAATAAAAAATAATAAAAAAATAAATAAAAATAATAATACAAAAAAATATAATATGCTAATAATATGACCCCTGTGAGCGGACCTGAAGGAGAACTGTGTCTCAGGCTCAGGCTCACTTAAAATAACAAATAATAAATTAATTTAATAATAAAAAAAATGATTAAAAAATAATAAAAAAAAATTAAAAAAATTATACATAATAACATAAAAAATAAGAATAATAATAAAAAAATGCTAATAATAATGATATTACTGCTAATGATAATGCTATTAATGCTAATAATTATGCTATTAATGCTAATATTTATGTTATTAATGCTAATAATTATGCTATTAATGCTAATAATTATGGTATTAATGGTAATAATAATGCTATTAATGCAAATAATATTGCTATTCATTCTATTATTAATGCTATTAATGCTAATAATTATGCTATTAATGCTAATAATTATGCTATTAATGGTAATAATAATGCTAATAATGCAAAATAATATTGCTATTAATTCTATTATAAATGCTATTAATGCTAATAATAATGCTATTAATGCTAATAATTATCCTATTAATGGTAATATTAATGCTATTAATGCAAATTATATTGCTATTAATGCTATTATTAATGATATTAATGCTAATAATTATGCTATTAATGCTATTAATAATGCTATTAATGCAAATAATATTGCTATTAATGCTATTTTTAATGCTATTAATGCTAATAATTATGCTATTAATGCTAATATTTATGCTATTAATGCTAATAATTATGGTATTAATGGTAATAATAATGCTATTAATGCAAATAATATTGCTATTAATTCTATTATTAATGCTATTAATGCTAATAATTATGCTAATAATTATGCTATTAATGCTAATAATAATGCTATTAATGCAAATAATATTGCTATTAATTCTATTATTAATGCTAATAATAATGCTATTAATGCTAATAATTATGCTATTAATGGTAATATTAATGCTATTAATGCAAATAATATTGCTATTAATGCTATTATTCATGCTATTAATGCTAATAATTATGCTATTAATGCTAATAATTATGCTATTAATTGTAATAATAATGCTATTAATGCAAATAATATTGCTATTAATGCTATTATTAATGCTATTAATGCTAATTATGCTATTAATGCTAATATTTATGCTATTAATGCTAATAATTATGCTATTAATGGTAATAATAATGCTATTAATGCAAATAATATTGCTATTAATGCTATTATTAATGCTATTAATGCTAATAATTATGCTATTAATGGTAATAATAATGCTATTAATGCAAATAATGTTGCTATTAATGCTATTATTAATTCTATTAATGCTAATAATTATGCTTTTAATGCTAATAATTATGCTATTAATGGTAATAATAATGCTATTAATGCAAATAATATTGCTATTAATGCTATTTATAATGCTATTAATGCTAATAATTATGCTATTAATGCTAATAATTATGCTATTAATGGTAATAATAATGCTATTAATGCAAATAATATTGCTATTAATGCTATTATTAATGCTATTAATGCTAATAATTATGCTATTAATGCTAATATTAATGCTAATTATGCTAATAATAATCATATTAACGCTATTAATAATGCTATTAAGGCTAATAATCATGCTATTTATGCTATTCAAAATGCTATTAATGCTAATAATATTGCTATTAATGCTCTTTATGCTAATAGTAATGCTATTAATGCAATTATTTATGCTATTAATTCTATTATTTATGCTATTAATGCTATTAATAATGCTATTAATGCTATTAATAATGTTATTCATGCTATTAATAATACTATTAATGCTATTAATGCTAATATTAATGCTATTAATTGTATTATTAATGCTATTAATGCTATTAATAATGCTATTAATGCTAATAATAATGCTATTACTGCTAATAATAATGCTATTAATGCTAATAATTATGCTATTAATGCTACTATTAATGCTAATAATGCTAATAATAATCATATTAACGCTATTAACCCCTTAAGGACCGAGTCACTTTGCAGCTTAATGACCAGACCATTTTTTGTAATTCTGACCACTCTCCCTTTATGAGGTAATATCTCTGGAACGCTTCAACGGATCCTAGCGATTCTGAGATTGTTTTTTCGTGACATATTGGGCTTCATGTTAGTATTAAATTTAGGTCGATAATTTTTGCGTTTATTTGTGAAAAAAAATAAAAAATTTGGCAAAAATTTTGAAAATTTAGCAATTTTCAAATTTTTAATTTTTATTCTGCTAAACCAGAGAGTTATGTGCCACAAAATAGTTAATAAATAACATGTCCCACATGTCTACTTCACATCAGCACAATTTTGGAAGAAAAAAAAAATTTGTTAGGACGTTATAAGGGTTCAAAGTTCATCAGCAATTATTCATTTTTCCAGCAAAATTTACAAAACCAATTTTTTAGTGACCACATCACATTTGAAGTCCCTTTGAGGGGTGTACATGACAGAAAACACCCAAAAGTGACACCATTCCAAAAACTGCACCCCTCAAGCTACTCAAAACTATATTGAAGAAGATTATTAACCCTTCAGGTGCTTCACAGGAACTAAAATAATGTTGAAGGAAAAAATGGACATTTTAATTTTTGTAACAAAAATGTTCTTTTAGCCTCAATTTTTTCATTTTCACATGGGCAACAGGATAAAATGCATCCTAAAATTTGTTGGGCAATTTCTCCTGAGTACACCGATGCCTCATATGTGGTCATAAACCACTGTTTGGGCGCACGGCAGGGCTCAGAAGGGAAGGAGCGCAATTTGAATTTTAGAGCCAATTTTCCGTTCAAAAAGTGAAATGGCGCTAATTCACTTCTGAGCCCTGCCGTGCGCCCAAACAGTGGTTTATGACCACATATAAGGTATCGGTGTACTCAGGAGAAATTGCCCAACAAATTTTGGGATGTATTTTATCCCTTTGCCCATGTGAAACTGAAAAAATGTAGGCAAAAAGAATTTTTTTGTGAAAAAAAAGTGTTTTTTTTAATTTTTATGAATGAATTTGTGAAGCATCTGGGGGTTCAAAGTGCTCACTATGCATCTAGATACCTTCCTTAGGGGGTCTAGTTTCCAAAATGGGGTCATTTGTGGGGGAGCTCCAATGTGGAGACACACAGGGACCCTCCATACGCGACATGGTGTCCGCTAACAATTTGAATGGAAAATGAGCTCAAATTGTTAGCGGACACCATGTCGCGTTTGGAGGGTCCCTGTGTATCTCCACATTGGAGCTCCCCCACAAGTGACCCCATTTTGGAAACTAGACCCCCGAAGGAACGTATCTAGATGCATAGTGAGCACTTTGAACCCCCATATGCTTCAGAAATTCATCCGTAAAAATGAAAAAGCACTTTTTTTTCCACTAAAAAATTATTTTTTCATTATTACGGATCAATTTGTGAAGCATCTGGGGGTTCAAAGTGCTCACTATGTACCTAGATATGTTCCTTTGGGGGTCTAGTTTCCAAAATAGGGTCACTTGTGGGGAGCTCCAATGTGGAGACACACAGGGACCCTCCAAACGCGACATGGTGTCCGCTAACAATTTGAGCTCATTTTCCATTCAAATTGTTAGCGGACACCATGTCGCGTTTGGAGGGTCCCCGTGTGTCTCCACATTGGAGCTCCCCCACCAGTGACCCCATTTTGGAAACTAGACCCCCAAAGGAACATATCTAGATGCATAGTGAGCACTTTCTACCCCCAGGTGCTTCACAAATTGATCTGTAAAAATGAAAAAAGAAAATTTGTGTGGAAAAAAAGTGCTTTTTCATTTTTATTGATGAATCTGTGAAGCATCTGGGGGTTCAAAGTGCTCACTATGCATCTAGATATGTTCCTTAGGGGGTCTAGTTTCCGAAATGGGGTCACCTGTGGGGGAGCTCCAATGTGGAGACACACCGGGGCCCTCCAAACGCGACATGGTGTCCGCTAACAATTTGAATGGAAAATGAGCTCAAATTGTTAGCTGACACCATGTCGCGTATGGAGAGCCCCTGTGTGTCTCCGCATTGGAGCTCCCCACAAGTGACCCCATTTTGGAAACTAGACCCCCAAAGGAACATATCTAGATGCATAGTGAGTACTTTGAACCCCAGATGCTTCACAAATTGATCCATAATAATGAAAAAATAAATTTTTTGTGGGAAAAAAAAGTGCTTTTTCATTTTTACGGATGAATTTCTGAAGCATATGGGGGTTCAAAGTGCTCACTATGCATCTAGATACGTTCCTTAGGGGGTCTAGTTTCCAAAATGGGGTCACTTGTGGGGGAGCTCCAATGTGGAGACACACGGGGACCCTCCAAACGCGACATGGTGTCCGCTAACAATTTGAATGGAAAATGAGCTCAATTTGTTAGCGGACACCATGTCGCGTTTGGAGGGTCCCCATGTGTCTCCACATTGGAGCTCTCCCACAAGTGACCCCATTTTGGAAACTAGACCCCAAAGGAACGTATCTAGATGCATAGTGAGCACTTTGAACCCCAGGTGCTTCAGAAATTCATCCGTAAAAATGAAAAAGCACTTTTTTTCCACAAATAATTTCTTTTTTCATTATTACGGATCAATTTGTGAAGCATCTGGGGGTTCAAAGTGCTCACTATGCATCTAGATATAATCCTTTGGGGGTCTAGTTTCCAAAATGGGGTCACTTGTGGGGGAGCTCCAATGTGGAGACACACAGGGGCTCTCCATACGCGACATGGTGTCCGCTAACAATTGGAATTGTTAGCGGACACCTTGTAGGATATGAAGAGCCCCTATGTGCCTAAACATTGGAGCTCCCCCACAAGTGACCCCATTTTGGAAACTAGACCACCCAAGGAACGTATCTAGATGCATAGTGAGCACTTTGAACCCCCAGGTGCTTCACAAATTGATCCGTAAAAATGAAAAAAGAAACTTTTTGTGGAAAAAAACGTGCTTTTTCATTTTTATGGATGAATTTGTGAAGCATCTGGGAGTTCAAAGTACTCACTATGCATCTAGATACGTTCCTTCGGGGGTCTAGTTTCCAAAATGGGGTCACTTGTGGGGGAGCTCCAATGTTCAGGCACACAGGGAGGGTCTCTCCATACCCGACATGGTTTCCGCTAACAATTGGAGCTAATTTTCTATTGAAATTGTTAGCGGACACTATGTCGCATATGGAGAACCCGTGTGCCACCAGCACAAGGGCAACTGGTAGAGTTGGGGTACAGCACCAGAAAATGCCGCCTCTAATGAATGCGCTATTTTTTTGGGTGGCTGTGGGTTGAAATTTGCAGCGTGGGGGACCCACAACATTTGAGTCTCTCCACGCTGAGGATTCCAGTCAGCCAGCTACCAAGTTGTACATGGCTGGCTACAAATACAGCGAAGGCTTTATTTTATTTCTAGAACTAATTCTAGAAAAAAAAATGACGTAGGGCTCCGCCATATTTTTGGTCCAGCCAGGTACAACTTGGCAGCTACAGACTGCCAGCAACCCCCAGCTGCCTCGCTGTACCTGGCTGCAACCAAAAATACAGCGAAGCCCATTTTTTTTTATTTCTAGAACTAATTCTAGAAAAAAAAATGACGTAGGGCTCCGCCATATTTTTGGTCCAGCCAGGTACAACTTGGCAGCTACAGACTGCCAGCAACCCCCAGCTGCCTCGCTGTACCTGGCTGCAACCAAAAATACAGCGAAGCCCATTTTTTTTTATTTCTAGAACTAATTCTAGAAAAAAAAATGACGTAGGGCTCCGCCATATTCTCGTTGTACCTGGCTGCAACCAAAAATACAGCAAAGCCCATTTTTTTTTATTTCTAGAACTAATTCTAGAAAAAAAAATGACGTAGGGCTCCGCCATATTTTTGGCCCAGCCAGGTACAACTAGGCAGCTGGGGGCTGGAATCCTCAGCATGGAAAGGCCCAAGCGTTCTGGGCCCCCCATGCTGCGAATTGCAGCCCGCAGCCGCTCCAGAAAATGGCGCATTCATTGAAGCGCCATTTTCTGGCGCTGTACCCATGCTCTTCCAGTTGCCCTGGTGCCGGTGGCGAACTGGGTAATAAAGGGGTTAATGCCAGCTTTTTATTGGCAGCTGGCACTAAGCCCGAGATTCATAATATAGGGCCAATGTTAGACCCGCCATTAGGAATCTCTGGTAAATAGTCAGAAAATACACACATAGAAAAATCTTTTTATTTGAAAAAAAACCACAAACAAAATTCGGACTCCATCTTTATTATAAAGATCCGACGTAGTCCACAACGAAGGTCCCACGACGCTCGATTGCTCCGACGTAGTCCACAACGAAGGTCCCACGACGCTCGATCGCCTCCGACGTAGTCCACAACGAAGGTCCCACGACGCTCGATCTCCTCTGCTCAATCCAGAGACTGCAGCAAGGGATCAAGTGTCCTCTTCCTACAGTCTCAGGGGTCAGAGTTATGGTGCACTGTATGACAATGATCAGTTAAACAGTGCACCAAGGCTATGATCCCAGAGAGTATAACAAGAGGACACTTGATCCCTTGTTGCACCCATCCATCCACCTATGCACCCATCATCCACGCACGCACATCCACGTACGCACAAATCCACGTACGCACACATCCACGCACGCACATTCACACACATCCACGTATGCACATCCACGTACGCACATCCACGCACATCCACGTACGCACATCCACGTACGCACATCCACGTGCTGACATCCACGCATGCACACAACCACGCACGCACATCCACGCATGCACACATCCACGCACGCATGCTGACATCCACGCACATCCACACACACATCCACGTACATCCACATCCACGCACATCCACGTACGCACACATCCACGTACGCACACATCCACGCACACACATTCACACACATCCACGTACGCACATCCACGTACGCACATCCACGTATGCACAAATCCACGTACGCACACATCCACGCACGCACATTCACACACATCCACGTACGCACATCCACGTACGCACATCCACGTACGCACAAATCCACGTACGCACACATCCACGCACGCACATTCACACACATCCACGTACGCACATCCACGTACGCACATCCACGCACATCCACGTACGCACATCCACGTACGCACATCCACGTGCTGACATCCACGCATGCACACAACCACGCACGCACATCCACGCATGCACACATCCACGCACGCATGCTGACATCCACGCACATCCACACACACATCCACGTACATCCACATCCACGCACATCCACGTACGCACACATCCACGTACGCACACATCCACGCACACACATTCACACACATCCACGTACGCACACATCCACGCACACACATCCACGTATGCACATCCACGTGCTGACATCCACACAACCACGCACACACATCCACGCATGCACACATCCACGCACGCATGCTGACATCCACGAACATCCACACACACATCCACGTACATCCACATTCACACACATCCACGTACGCACATCCACGTACGCACATCCACGTGCTGACATCCACGCACACATCCACGTACATCCACATCCACGTATGCACACATCCATCCATCCATCAATTCATTCATTCATTCATTCATACTTACCCAGCGATGAGGAGGAGGAGCCCCTGAGAAGAGGAGCCACACCGGACTGCAGAGGAGACCGAGCGTGCAGCCGCCGGGATAGGTGAGCGGGGCTGGGGACCGGGGGCTGGGGACCGAGTTCCGGGGGCTGGGGACCGAGTTCCGGGGGCCGGGGACCGAGTACCGGGGGCTGGGCACTGGGCACTGGGGGCTGGGGACCAAGGATCGGGGGCTGGGGAGGAGGAGGGGGCCCTGCAGCTTCGCCCGCGGGCGCATAAGCCCGCTGGCAGATAAACTATGTCGGGTGGAGGGCGGGGATGGACGGGCTGCAGGGGGGGCTGCACAGGGGACGGGGACAGGACACAGGGGGCTCAGGACACAGGGGGGGGGCACCAGGACACAGGGGGCTCTGGACACAGGGGGCGGGACAGGAGACAGGGGAGCTGGAGCAGCAGCTCATTGCCGGCGGGTGCGGTGCAGCCCGCCGGCAGATAAGTGTGATTGGGGAGGGGGGGGGGTGAAGGGGTTAACAGGGGTGCCCACACCTCTGCCCCTAACCCTTGGCTGTCAATGACAGCTTTTAGATTTGAGCTGTCACTGTTCGTTTAGGAGCAGTGACAGTTCAAAGCCATGACGAGTATACTCGTCATGATGCGGGAACTGACAGCTTTTCATGACGAGTATACTCGTCATTGGTCGTAAAGAGGTTAATAATGCTATTAAGGCTAATAATCATGCTATTTATGCTATTCAAAATGCTATTAATGCTAATAATATTGCTATTAATGCTCTTTATGCTAATAGTAATGCTATTAATGCGATTAGTTATGCTATTAATTCTATTGTTTATGCTATTAATGCTATTAATAATGCTATTAATGTTATTAATGCTATTAATAATGTTATTCATGCTATTAATAATACTATTAATGCTATTAATGCTAATATGAATGCTATTAATTGTATTATTAATGCTATTAATGCTAATAATTATGCTATTAATGCTAATATTAATGCTAATACTGCTAATAATAAACATATTAACGCTATTAATAATGCTATTAAGGCTAATAATCATGCTATTTATGCTATTCAAAATTCTATTAATGCTAATAATATTGCTATTAATGCTCTTTATGCTAATACTCATGCTATTAATGCGATTATTTATGCTATTAATTCTATTATTTAGGCTATTAATGCTATTAATAATGGTATTAATGTTATTAATAATGCTATTAATGCTATTCATGCTAATATTAATGCTATTAATTCTAATAATCATGCTATTAATCCTATTAATAATGCTATTAATGCTATTTTTAATTCTATTAATGCTATTAATAATTTTATTAATGCTAATAATGCTATTACTCCTCATAATAATGCTATTAACGCTATTAATAATGCTATTTATGGTAATAATGCTATTAATACTAATAACAATACTATTAATAGTACTATTATTGCTGTTAATAATGCTATTAATGCTAATAATAATGCTGTTAATGCTAATAATTATGCTATTAATGCTAATAATAATGCTATTAATGCAAATAATATTGCCACGTTCTAGAATCCCGATGCATTTGCATCGGGCTCACAGCTAGTAAATAAATAATTGAAAAAAAATTGGCGTAGGGTCCTCCCCAGTTTTGATACCTGCCAAGATAAAGCACATGGGTAGGAGTTGGTATTCTTAAATTAAGGTGAGCTGGTTTCTTTACTATTTTAGTTGGTATTACTACCCTGGAGGCACATAATTATTGCCCCCCCAGAGGGTAAGTCTAGCAGCCCGCAGCCATTCCAGAATATGGTGCATTTATTTGAAGCACCATATCCTAGCACTTCTTCCCGGTTCATCCCACTGCCCTGGTGCGCTGGCAAACAGTGTAATAGAACTGGTTAATGACAGCTCCAGGCTGCAGACCGCAGCTGGCGGCTTAACCTTGGCTGCTAATCCAAAACAGAGGTCACCCCAAACAATTTTTTTCAAATTATTTCTTTAAAAATAATTTTGAAAAAAAAAACAGCGTAAGGTCACCATTTTTGATTACCAGCCAAGGTAAAACTGCCAGGTGGGTGTGGTATTCTCAGGGTGGAAAGAGCCATCTTTCATGGGTCCTCACCACTCTAAATATAGCTGGCCACAGCCACCTCAGAAATGCACCAATCCTAGCACTTCACCTGGGCTTTTTCTACTGTCATGGTGCAGTGGCAGTTGGGGTAATAGAAAGGTTAATGACATGAGTATTGCAAGCTGTCAATTTTATGTTATCTTAAATGGTTCTGCGCTTTTATTCAAATGCAGCACGTGCAGAGCAGGTACATCGCGGGCACAAGTCTTTAACGTTACAGGAAACACACAGTTCACATTAACTTGAAATTGAACTGCAGATTGCTCCCCTTGTTCCGGTACCTCTGCTGTCACTCTTAAGTTTCTCACTTCCCCATTTAATATCACAGATAAGCACAATAAATTCAAGGAGTCCCGCATGGCTTTTGTCTCATCCCACCCACAGGGACCTGTTCTGAGGAACTAGTGAGATTGTCGTTGGACAAAGCATATCTCACTATTACGTCTGCTAAGGCTCGTTGACCCGAGCATCTGTTAAATTTTTCTTAAAACTATTACCGTGGAAGACAGTAACTGCCTGGGAATGTTTTCCTAAATGTTGAGACCTGGTACTATGTTGATGGCTAGACTACGCTAACCATCCTTGATGTGTACAGGGGTTTATAACAGATTGCGTGTGTTGGGGGAGATAAAGATCGCAAGACACAATAGCGGTCCAATGGGGACGTCACACGCGTCAATATCGCGTGCAATATCGCTGCTGCACATGACGTTGCAGCGATATTGACGTGTGTGACAGGGCGTATCAAACAGTGATAAATCGCTGGTTGATGGTCGCCAGGTTTTAGAACCTGCTCTAAAACCTGGTGATGGTCGCCTGGTGGACACGCAGCATAGCTGCGTGTGACACCAGGAGATGAGTGAGAAGCCAGCTCCCAGCTCCTCTCAGCAAGCGCTGGGAGCTGGTATCCATGGTAAACAGCGGGTAACTAAGGGCCGCACGGCGCTTAGTTACCAGCTTGTTTACATGGTTACCAGTGATCTCGCTGGTACTGATCGCTGGTGATTCTGCCTGTGTGACAGCTCACCAGCGATCAGCCTTCAATGTCGCCAGCGATGAGATCACTGGTGACATTGACGCGTGTGACATCCCCATTAGAGACCCTATCAGGTGGATACAATTCAATATAACTATTTTCATGGAATCTGGAATTTGCTGAGACTAAGGCTGGTTTCACACTGCAGTTTTTTCACTGATCAGGTTCGATCAGGTTTGTGTGCCAAAACCAGGAGTGTCTCCAAAACTCAGAACAAGTGTCAATCTTTCAATTATACTTTTTCTCTGCAAGTTCCTCTCCTGGTTCCTCTCCTGGTTTTGGCACACAAATCTGATGGACACTGATCAGTGAAAAAACTGCAGTGTGAAACCAGCCTAACAATAGTCTGTGTGTGCCAAGTTCACAGACCCCTGTGGCAGAAACAAACCTCAATTGAATGATTAACCATTGCCTTGTTGTGCACAATATATACAGACAGAATATAATGTTTGTGTCAGTAGAAACCTCCTAGTAAACCAGACTAAGTAAGATCATATTGACCACACACTGGTAACTGTTAAAAAAGGAAGATTATACCACTGACCACAGCAATGGCTGGAGACCAGAAAAATATTACCCCAGTTGCTTGAGATGAAGACAGGATTGGAGTCGATTTCCCAGTAGAATGTTTATGAGTCTCCAAGAAAAGTGACCTGTTTGCTTGTAAATTCATGGAAGTTCAAATTGTTCCAAAGGAGCTAAATTCACATGAAAAATACACATGCAGGAAAAAGTCGGCTGTAACCCATGAAGGTGCAAAATAAATGACGTTCGAAGAACAGCTTCTGCAAATTCGATCATGAGCAGTGCACCTCTCTGAGCTAGGACACATAGACCCAGCATAAGAGGCTCCATATGAGTGAACAAAGCAGTGTGCATGCGTAAGATTTCCTGGTGATGATGGCAGTTCTTAAAATCATGTCATCATGCACACAGGGTGTCATAACATGGAAAGAGAGCCGGCTAGTCTGGGGAAAAAAATGTAGTCAAAACCCTAATCAGCATAGGGAAAGGCATTGAGTTAAGTGTATAACATTAGACAGGGCTGGATAGGTAGGGAGTTTAGTTATATATAGATAGGAGGGCATACAGGACGTGACATGTTCTGTTTAAGTGGTGAAAAAAATTCAGGAATTTTGAAAAATGTGTCATAATTTCCAAGATTTGTAACGTTTTAACGTTTTAAATGATTGGTGTCCGAGGCTGTGTGGTGGCTTGTTTCTTGCACCCTGAAATGATGTTTCAATTGGCATAATTTGGGGGTATAAAAGATGTTTTGTTTGTCTGTAATTAAGCTTTATTTTGTCTTGTTGCAACCACCAAAAAACTGCAATTCTGGAGTTTTGTTTTTTTGTTCTTGTTATAGTGTATACCGATCAGATTAAATTATTTTATATTTAGATAGATCAAACATTTATGAATGCAGCAATATTTTTTAATTGTTTTATCTTTAAATAGACAAAAAAAGGTGTGATTTTAACTTTCGGTTTTTTTTTATATCTTTTGCATTAGCACTGCTCTGTACAGCAGAAATCACAATCTGCTATGAAGCCTGCATTTACAGTATTATTATTATTTATTTATAGAACACCATTCATTTCATGGTACTGAACATCATGCCAGACACAGGAGTCATCAGCTAACCCCCGGCTGTCATGACAACCCATCGGCACTCCCATTAAGTGATCACACAGGATGACCTGCCCCCATGCCAGAGTCTGCTGAATCCCTCTGTCAAAAATTGACAGCAGGATTTAACTGGTTAACAGCCACAGACAGATCTCCAATCCACTGCAGCTGTTAAAGTCACATGACACCTCATTAAATAAGGCTGGCTTCACACCACAGTTTTTGGCATCAGGTTCTGTCCGGTTTGCCAAAGTCATAGGGTGCATTCACATTGTGGCACGATCCGGTCCAGGGCTGTCCGGGATGTCCCTGACAGCCGCGGACTGGATCAGCACTCAGGACTGGAGGGCTAATATGCCCTCCGGTCCGGTGTGCAGCCGCACGCAGTTCCCGCTGCTGATAAGTCAGGACCGCGGCGCCGCGGTCTTGACCTGTCAGTGGCTGCAGTTGCGTGCGGCTGCACACCAGACATAATTAGCCCTCCAGACCTGTGTGCTGATCCAGTCCGCGGATGTCAGGCTCATCCCGGACTGTCCTGGACCGGATCACGCTGCAGTGTGAAGGCACCTATAGAGTGACTGTAGACTTGTGCACTAAGACCGTTTAAGACAATATCCAATACTAATGCTTCAAACACAAACAATATCTGGGCTGAAGAAAACTACTCAACAACTTCCATTTTATTAAAATTGAATCTAGCTGATACAATACTATGGGTATTGACTTTCATTTAACGTTTCACCTGTACTTATGCACTATATTACTTGCCTGAATAACACCTTTTTATAAAAGTTTTGTTGGAAAAAATAGAGATATAAAAATGCCTAACAAATTTACAGTTTTAAAGAGTCTTCCTGGATAAAAAACTAGCTTTGTATTTAGTATTACACGTCTTTGTACATTCTAAGTATTCTCACCTAATTTTGCTACTCTATTTTTAATGCTTTTGTTATATTTAGCTTTTTAGTAAAAGTACAGAAGTATTAATATTATCTTTTGTGGTTCCAGTACTAGTTTACATGAAAACGTCAGTTATCTCTTTAGGTTATAAACTGCTCTACTCATGAAACTCCCCTCCAGACATAGACTATTCAAATCTAGAGAGCTGCAAAGCAAGTTTTTGTGGGCGGGATGAGAAAATAGTCTATTAGTGGTAATGTTAATTTGTATAATATGATTCAGTTGATATTTTTGTAGTATGTGGTTTTGTATTATGTGGTTATTAGGGTTTGTAATAGATATGTTACCAATTTCAGGTACATCAAGTGTCACACTTTATAATAAAGATAATGTAGAATATGATAAAGTGTAATTTCCAAATTACTGGATGGGTATAATTGCATAATACCCATAAAAAAGCAATTTTCCAATTTGCTACTTAATAAAACCTCTACCTACTCATGATAATCAGAATTGGGTTGGAGTCACATTGACATATTACTCGCAGGAGAACTACATCAAAAGGTCAGGGTTAGGTGGCGTATAACATAAACAGCGATTGCATTGTATGCATGTAGTGGCTGGCAGATCCCCTGACCCGAGCAAGACAGCTTTATGAATTACTGTGCAGCTGTCATATTTTTGGGTCAGAGGATCCTCGGTCTCTCGGTACATTACAAATGCGATAGTCATGCGTCTTATACAGTCATCAGACTCCGGACAAATGCCCAGACTGGCCGGTGGCTCTCTTGAATTGTGAGTAACAGCTGCATAGAATTACATGAAACTGTCATGCTCGGGTTAATGGGACAGCTGCCGGCCGATCCGAGCAGTGTGGTGCGATCCTTGCACGAGTCATACGGTAGTGTGACTCCAAACTTGTATTTATTATTGTTGACATCATTTTGCCATGCAAGCATGCTAAGGTTAACTAACTAAATGGCAGTCAAAAACATGCAGTACTTGAAAGATCCTTCAGTCCTTTTGAGCTTGTATGCAGTGCTATAAGGCTTAGCTGGGGTTTTTGGAGATGTTGGCACCTGATCCTGACAAGCTTCAATCGCACTGCACTTCTGATGCTGAATCTAAAGCCAGCAATGTCACAATGGTACTGGTCTGATGATCAATCAGAAGCACCTGGTTCCCCATTTCCCCTTCCCCCCTCATCCCAGCAATCAGGGACCTACAAGGCAAGAGACAGAGTTGTAGCTACAGTTTCAGAACATATCAGGGTATGTGCTCACGATGAGTAGACACTGCATCTTGGACCTGAGGGAATCCACCAGTGAACGCAAGGAACCGACAGCTGCCTTGTACTCACAATCTGTGGTGGGTGCAGTGCTTCGGAGATGCAGAAAGTCCAAAAACCCACAACGCAGCTGAAATAACACTGCAGTCGGGTGAAGCATAGTGGGCATGGAAGTTCCTACAATCCCATCCACTATGCTGCTACTGTACAACACAGCGTTTCAGACGCAGCGGCAAGATGCTGAGTCCAAAACACTGCGTTCTCTGGTAGTGAGAATGCATCCTCAGAGATTGCAGTACAGTTACAGATAGTGACTTACAGTTGACATTCATTCTTATGGAGCTGTTCACTTTTTCTGTATTTTCCATCTGGCCCAGAAAGCCATAATATCTTATTCCACGAATTGACTGCAGAGGTAATAGGAAAGACACTTTTCCCTTCTCACATTTCCAGCATCGTCCCCATCTATTACAACCTTGCACAAGCTCCTTATCCTGATGATACCCCAAAATCACACTGTTTATTACACAGAAGACTTTCTACAGCATATTTGATTTCCAACTAATCTACTGCTAATAACAGTCATAGAGTTAGAGTTGCAGGCATTGTTTTACAACCAACAGCAGGAAATTGTGGCGGCGTGAATGGCTCATGTGGTAGGTGTGGTTTACCATCAGGGGCGTGGCTTGGCGGTTCTTCCAAAAACTATGAGCTTGTTTTAAAGCTGTCGTGGAGGTGATTATATTGGAAGCGTGGGTCTGGGGGTAAGACGGGGGGGTAAAGCCCTCTTTTGCTTACTTAAAATGTATTTGTGGGCATTACCAGTTTATTCGGTAGGCACTTCTAATATCTAATACAATCACCTGCACGACCATATGGACTTAAAAATGAACGCTAGTTCGGTTCTTGAAATAACCACCGAGCCACGCCCTGATGCTAAACCACACCCACCACCCGAGCCGCTCACTCCTCACAACTTCCTGCCATCGGTTATAAAACTACGCCTAGTTGCAAATAAGATTGCACAAAATTTCACACCATGCTGGGAAATCTTCACCGCAAATTAATCAACACTGAAATTTTGCAGCATGTACTGTAAATGTCAGTAAAAATTGCAATGGAGAAATGTGCTACATTGCAAAGCCACTTAAAGAAAAAGATGCCAACTTTCTACTGATGTGCTTTGTAGGGAAAACTCAGGCTTTGCTGGTGCTAAAAAGAACATTGTGTACATATAGCCAATTTCTGCTCCAAATACTCAGCTAAAAGACTCAGGTTTGATTTAGCATCCCCCTTGTGTCTGTTTTTGCTTAGTTTTGTGTGTTTTGCACCTCTTATATGCCTTTGATTTAGTTTTATATGTGCTCGCCTGTTTTTCTGTTTTCTATTTTGTGGATGGAGTTTAGGAATTCTGGATATTTTTTCCTGATTCATCAACTGAAGCCTTTTTAAAAAGTTCCCAAATTTGGTACAACTCCATTTTAGTCCAGTATATTTGAGTGCTACAACATTTTAATGCAATTTTTGCACAATTTTGTGTCAACTTTGCAACAAATTCACTATTTGCATGCACTATTTTGAAGAATTTGGCACAAAAAGGCAATAAATATTACATGAAAAAGATGAATCGTTCTTAAGCGTGTGATGTGCCCCAGGTCCGAGGGCACTCAGAACGGGGCTGCAGTGTTTCTGGGAAGTCACAGGGGTCGAGCCCGGCTCCTGACCCTGGGTTCAGTGTTAAAGAGTTCTTGGGGAAAATTATAAACATTATTTGTGACGTCACCTGGGATTTGTGGCTATGAGTGGAGTCTTCTTCTTTACTGCCCCACTCGAATGGAGGACTTGCGTTCTTAGCCTTCTTGGACTTGCCTACCAGGAGGTTTTGCAGGGGTGCAGCCATCTTTGTAAACACCTTGATGAATCTCCTGTAGTATCCTACCAGCCCTAGGAACTGTCTCACCTATTTGACACTGGTGGGTCTTGGCCAGTCTCTAATGACAGTCACTTTCTCTGGATCTGATGCTACACCTTCAGCACTGACAATATGACCGAGGTACTGTATCTTAGGCTTCAACAGGTGGCACTTGGATGGCTTCACTTTCATGCCATATCCGGACAAGACTTCAACCATTTCTGCCAAGTGCTCCAGATGGTCTTCATACATCTTGAGGTAGACGATGACGTAATCTAAGTACAGCAAGATGGTTTCAAAGTTCTTGTGCCCCAGGCAGCACTCCATCAACCTCTGGAATGTTCCCGATGCATTACAGAGTCTGAATGGCATACAGTTAAACTCACAGAGGCCCATTGGCTTGGCAAACGCTGTCTTCTCTCGGTCCGTCCCTGCTACTGGAACCTGCCAATATCCACTGGTAAGGTCTAAGGTGGAAAAAAAGTTAGCAGTCCTCAATGCAGCCAGTGACTCTTCAATTCTGGGTAATGCGTATGCACCCTTATCTGTTATGCCTGTAATCTACACACATTCTCATTGTACCATCTTTTTTTTAAACTAGGACTAGAGAAGCTGGCCAGGGGCAACAACTATCTCTTATCACCCCAGCCTCCTTCATCTCCCATAACATTTCTTTGGCACATTGATAGTGAGCTGGCGGTACAGACCTATATCTCTCTTTAATGGGTGGATGCTCACCAGTGGGGATATGGTGTTAAACCCCTTTTACCTGCCCAAAGTCTAACAGATGTTTACTAAAGACTTGTTCATACTCCCGCACTACCCTGTAAACTCCATACTTTTGGTGTGAAGGGGTGGAGACAATACCTACATGTAATTTCTGGCACCAATCCTCCAGCTTTCCCTCAGAGCCATTGTCCTCCGTCTTGTCAGATGGGTTCAAGGGTTCTACTGCCTTGATTGAGTTGTATCACTCATGGTTTTGAAGAAGAGAAATGCCAGCACCACTCTTTTTCTGGTGTTTTTGGAGAGTCCGCAGCCGCTTCTCAGCTTCAGGTTGCCCCTTCCATGTTCCCTTTGTGCGCTAGTGTTCTGCCTGCTGGGCGCGCAGCTCACCCGGTGCACACTTCCGGTTCAGTGGTCCACCACTTCCGGTTCAACGTTTAAAGAAAGAAGCCGCAACAGAGGTTACTGCGGGATCAAGCGTGTTTATTCACTTATCATGGGGTCTTACATGGTGCGGGGTGCGGGTGGGAGGATGGGGGGTCTTCAAGGCGATGGCCGTTTCACACTGCAAGTGGCGCTTCCACGACCATATAATCCACATTATTGAGAGGGTGTGCCCTCTTATATATGCACACCTCTTTGTTACATCAGTAAAAAATGGTTACCCAGGCAACCCTGAATACAATAGGTCCCATGTCTATGCATAATAGTTACGGTTTCTTGACTGGCAGTTGCAACCTCTGATGCTTGAGATTCCTTTGTATGTTAGGGATACTGGTGAGTTTTTGGAAATCTTGGTAGGAATTAGATGGCAGGAAGGTTTCCATTTGGTGTCTATAGACGTAGAAAGCCTGTATACACAGATACCGCAAGAAATGGCTATAGAGGTGGTAACGGAGGTATTAGCAGCCCATAAATATAAATCAGGTCCACTAAAAGGCTTTATTGTAGAAGCTCTTGATTTTGTGTTGAAAACACGATTCATTTAAATTTAATGATCAGTGGTATACTCAATGCCATGGTACCGCGATGGGGACACCGGTAGCTTGTGCCCTAGCAAATATCTTTCTAGGTGTTTTTGAGAATAGATACATCTATGCAGATAACAACCCATTTCTAAAGAATATCAGAGCATACCATCGTTATGTAGACGATGTGTTCCTGATATGGGATAGGGAAAGAGGACTTTGAAAAATTTATGGATTATCTGAATAACATCAATCAGATGAACATGAAATTCACCTTCCAAATGGGAGGGGAGGTCTTGGAATTTTTGGATGTGAAGGTCACGATGCAAGAAAGTAAGATTAATACCGAGAATTTGAGGAAAGTCACAGCGACAAATTCAGTGTTACATTTTAAGAGTAATCATCCTCAACACGTAAAGAAGGCTTACTTTTTAACCAAATCTTACTCTTAAGAAGGGTGAATAACAACGAAGTAAAGTATGAGAAACAAGTAAATGACTTAAAAAAACTATTAGAACTGAGAGGCTACCCATTAAAGATAATCAATGAAGCCCAAAGGAAGGTTGACGAAAGGGTGGAAAAAAACAGTAGGGGGGAAAAAAGAACATAGATTTATCTTTTATTTTTAGTACGGCCCCATGGATAGAGTGATTAGATCTGCTATTAGGAAGAATTCAAAGGGTTAACAGAAAGTGCTGGGTTTCATAGATCCACCGCGCTGACCTCCAGTGAAGACAAACAGAGTGATGTATAAAACTCTGTTTAATGGGTAATTTGCCTACCGGTTTCGTGATTTCAGTTATCACTTCATCAGGCCCTGATGAAGTGATAACTGAAATCACGAAACCGGTAGGCAAATTACCCATTAAACAGAGTTTTATACATCACTCTGTTTGTCTTCACTGGAGGTCAGCGCGGTGGATCTATGAAACCCAGCACTTTCTGTTAACCCTTTGGATCCTTACTTTTGCTGGGCACCTGCTGCGACCATAAGAGAGAGCGGAGTTAGTTGGTTGTGACTTGCACAACCAAATCAGGTGAGTCCTTCCACTAAAGGGGGCACTGAGGATAATTGTACAAAAGGAAATTACTCTATGTGCGCTCCATTTCCCTTTTTATATTAGGAAGAATTGGTACCTGATTGGAAAGGATAAACATCTGCGTGATATAGCTCTAAGGAAACCTCTGATTACACATAGAAGATGCAGGAACATAGGGAATATGGTGGTTTGTGAAAGAATGGTGCCAGAGAAAACTTGGCTAGAGAAACAGTGTCCAGTAGGGATTTATAGGTGTGGGAATTGTTGTTTTTGCTCACAACACCTTGCTAGTAACCTAGTTAAGATAGGACATATATCACAAAAAGTTATTAGCTTTATTTCTTGTGAAACAAAGTATGTAGAATATGATATAGTCTGTCCCTGCGGAAGATACTATATTGGAAAAACTATCAGATGTCTGTATGAACGTTTCAGAGAACATGTTAAATTAGCTGAGACAGGGGTGGGTTCCCCAAGGCTAATTGAACACGTGAGAACAACGTATGGAAGTGATGTAAATGTGTTGCGTTTTTTTTGGCCTTGAAAGGGTTGAAATGCCACAAGCAGGGGTAATGTCCATAGGCTCCTGTTACAGAGGGAGGCGGAGTGGATAATTAGATTAAGAGCTTTGGGACCTGTACTGATAAATAACAAGAATGATATGTCTGTTTTTTTTTTTTATAGAAAACTGATTCCCAGTATGGGCTGCTAATACTTGATTGTTATGTATATAGTCCAGATTGTTTCGATCTATTTCTTTATTTCTTTTTTTCTTTTTTGTTTTTTGACCGGCTTTGTATAACTTAGTGTTATGTAACCTTGATAGTTATGATAAACTTAGCACTTTGTTGTTATCACTATAATGCATAGACATGGGACCTATTGTATTCACGGTTGCCTAGGTAACCATTTTTTAATGATGTCACAAAGAGGTGTGTATATATCAGGGGCACACCGTCTCACTAATGTGGATTATATGCCCATGGAAGCGCCACTTGCGGCGTGAAACGGCTGTCACCTTGAAGATCCCCCCATCCTCCCACCCGCACCCCACACCATGTAAAACCCCATGATGTGTGAATAAACACTGCTCGATCCCACAGTAACCTGTGTTGCGGCTTCTTTCTTTAAACGTTGAACCGGCTTGATTGAGTTGTTATTGACTGTGTACAATTTAGCAATGGTAGCATACCTAGGCAGTTTGACTTCTTCACCACAGTTTAAAACATGTACAGGTACCCTCCCCTTTGCGGACATCAACTACCCCTCTGACTGTCAGGACAATGGGCCTACTGTGTGAGAACACCGGCTCTACCAGGGCTTGGTAATCTTGCCCTCTAAGGCCTATTGCTGCCCTACACTGGATTATCATTTCACTCCTTGGGGGTATTACAATGGGTACCGGATCACTTCCTCTTACACTGCCGACTTCTCCTCTGGACAACTCCACCTACTGCCTCTGTGTCAGAGCTTTTATCCCTTTGTACAGGACTCGTTGCTGCCCGAGGTTGGCAGTTTCGGCAACCTGTTGTAACAACACAATAATCTCCCCAAGACAATTTTCAATGACATTAGTGCCTAAGGTTTTTATTGGATTTTCATTGGGTTACATCAACAATTATCAATCCCTGAGCTTTCAATTCCACCCGCCCTACCTTTATGGTTACTTTATTATTATTGTTAGGTATTTATATAGCGCTATTAGGATACATGGCGCTTTACAATTTAGAGGGTAAACAAAGACAAGTGGTCGAAAACGACCACAAATGACAACAAATCCACAATGAATCATATGGGTACAATAGGGTCGGGGATCCTGTCCACGAGGGCTCACAGTCTAGAGCGGGTGGGGAGGGAGACAGTAGGAGGGGGAGAGGTGAGATGGTGCAGTGGATTGGGTCTCAGTGTGTGTTATAGGCTTGTAGGAAAAGGTGGGTCTTCAGGTTTTTCTGTGGCACAGGCTTGCCATTACTAGCATAAATAACAAACTTGTCATCTGGGTGGTGTTGAATGTCAGTCTGCCCAGCAACTCTTGTAAAGGATATACAGTATTGATGTCACCTGCGAGACGGTGTCCAGCAAAGCGTACATGGGAATGCCATCTAGCATGACAGGCAGGACTGGGCGCCCTCCCACGTACCTGTCACACTAGTTCGGTGGGCCAGGTTGTCTTATTCCTGAGGGGTGGCCCACTGGCCCAAGGTACTCTCGTTTAAAATACAGAATCTTGCAATATGGCCTGGCTTGTCGCAGTGGTGGCAGATGGGCTTTCCTTCAGGGTCATAGTGATCACTGGGTCATCCTTTGGTCAGTGGGTTCCTTCTCTGTCGCATCCACAGGACATCATCTCTGCTGGAGGCCAACTCGATCTTCCTCGCTGGTTTAGAGCCCTACATCTCTTGCAAAGCTTGAGCCATCTCTGTCACACTCTTAGTCATTGCCTCAACTTTTAAATGTAGGGCCTCTGTGGTAATAGGCTTAATAATTTGTGCATTTGACCCTGCTGTGGCCTGTGGGGTTTGTATCCCCTCTTGGTGGTATGCATTGTGCAGCCTCTGGGCCTATGGCTATTACTCCTTCTTGCAGTATTCTAATAGCCCTATCCTTAAACTGTGCAAAGTCTAGATCAGAGTTCTGGATGGCTATCATACGCAGTTGGACAAAAGCCCCTCAATAAACTGTCCTATTAGCAATTTGTTCTCTTCTGGTACACCAGCAGGGTCTGTCTGTGTTTTATTGCCCTCAACGCTTCCTGGAGGTTCAAAGCAAAGTCTCTTATGCTGTCCTGCACCCTCTGTTTACACCCGAAGAATCTTATTTTCAGCTTTGCAGCAGTAGGGGTATCAAAGGTTACTTTCAGTGTGGCCATCAGATGTTCAACAGTGTCTTTATCAGTGTCCGGCCAGGACTTTACATCCCGCTGGGCTGCACCAGTTAACTGTCCAACCAATATAGTGACTGGTTAGTCTTCCGTCAGGGGATACGCTTTATATAAACTGTTCAGTCTCTCCCTGAAGTCTGTGAGGGTATTTGGTTCCCCTGAGTATTGCGGCAACCCCTGGTGTGTACGGCATCAGGAACACATTACCGGGGCTATGGCTGATGCCGCGGCGGTGATGCCTGGGGCTTCGGGTGCTACTTGGGCTGCACCCGGTGCTGCAGACTGGGCTGCGGCCACCCCTTGCACAAGCCTATCTCTACCCAGCTCCGAAATTTTCCTCCCCCCTAGTGAACCTTAGCCTTCTGGGTCGTTCACTTCTGTGGGGATGATCAGCTTTTGTTCCGCCAATGGGACATAGTTTCTCTTCCTCACTGGGTGTCATCAGATCATAGGGTGCTGCCCATGATGATTTGCCCCCTTAGCTTCCCCCACCCTCACGTTACAGTAATGGCGACAGTCAAAAAACATGTAGTTCAACAGAGTTCACGGCACACAGTACCCGTATATGTTGGGCATGATATCCTGTTTGTGACGCCAAAAACTCATGCGCCCCAGGGCCGTGGGATATTTTGAACCGGGCTGCGGTGTCTCTGGGGAATCACAGGGGTCGAGACCCGGCTCTGTGACCCAGGGTTCAGTGTTAGAGTTCAGTGTTATAAACATTATTTGTGACGCCACCTGTGGTTTGTGGCTATGAGTTGCCACTGCTGGTGCAGAACCTCTGGGGACAATAGACGGGCAGCTGGGATGAATTGGCTCCCACAGGTGGAGCGGATCTCCAGGGCAATGGATGTTGGAAGGGTGTAGGGTGCAGGATGAAGGGTACGCATTAACAGACAGCCAAACGTGATGTTTCTGTGAGTCCGTGTAACATGGAAGCAATTCAGAGTTTTTCTCACCCGGCAAGTTCTGAGGCCTCCCTGCTGTGCTTTCTCCTGTGGGTCCCTGCTGCTGCTTAAAGCTGAGCTGCGGCCCTCTCTCTCCTGTGTGTGCCAGTATGACAGGCAGCTCGAGTCCTTCTTTAGCCCCACTTCACGGGCGGCTGCTATTGGGGTCTTAACACTGCTTTGCCTCTGGGCACTTGTAGTGGATGGGGAACTTGGAATTCCCCACCCTCCAGTATTGGCTGTTGGGGCGTTAGGCCCTGCACAGCCTCAGACTCTGGTGTCCATTTCTTGGCGCTTGTTCCTCTGGGGTGAGCTCGACACTGCTGTGCTCGCCAGGGTCTCCTCAACTTCCTCAGACTCTTGCCTTACATCCCTCAGCTAGGCTTAGCTATCTTGGGATGAGCTTAGCACTGCTCAAGTCCACAGGATGTCTTCCTCAGTACTGCTACGTACTGAACTATATACATATAAGACTAAATACAACAAAGCATGAGAAAGTTATACCAATTAACATAACTTTATTGAAATATAATGAAAAAAAGATCACAAAACATGATATAATATAAATATATAAAATTTACTAAAGTTGTTAATGTGGCAAGGAAACAAATATATACAACAAGGAGGCGGGAAAAGATGCATCTGTGGTGACGCACCCTCAGGGACCGGGGTATTCAGAGCCGGACCGTGCTGCCTCTGGAGAGTGCCACGGTGGTGTGGCCCGGCTCAGTGGCCCCAGGTGCGGCAATAAAAAGGGAAGGGGGGTATGAAGTTTATGAATTTTTCATACGCCACCCATGGTGTGTGGTCAGCGGGACCACCGCTGCTGTGTTCTTGCTGGGGATGATGGTGAGGGGCAGTGCGGATGGAGAGCCCTCCAAGGGTAGGGCTAGTTATCCCCAGGGCATGAGTAATGGGGGGTTGTGTACTCTCGACTCTGTACTTGTTTCTCCCCTACAGCTCCTCCAGCCAGCACACAGGAACAGCTCGTAGGCGGCTCGCAGGGTGGAGATTCTGCAGCGGTTAGAATAATAGTCTCAGACACTCTTAAGCTGGCTAGGGTACTTTACTTGGTGCTCTGAAGTAGTTCTTACAACAAACGCAATTCTTTTCACAATTTACAGACCCGTTCACAACATTGCTCCGGGCTCGGGTTCTTACTGCAGCTTAGACGGTTCCTCTGCATCACTGTGTACACCTTTAATTAGGGTGTAGTACCTCCCTGTGGCGCCTTGCCATAGGGACATCACACTAAAGTGTGGTGAGAGCCCGGAGCCGCCACCAGCCCAGTGGTATCTGTGACAGGCTTGTGCTATCTGTCATACGGGGCAAAGGCAAGGAAAAGCAGGAAGAGGGCCGCAGGTTAGCTCATAGGCTGCCAGGACCCCATAATGACAGTGCAGCAGGAAGGCATCAAATCCCACCTGGTGAGGTGGATCTCTGAATGCTTACAGGCTGACCAGACCCTTCAAAAACCTGGTAACCAATGCCCCAGACTACACCACGTTCCACCAAGTAAAAGGTAAAGAAACTGCAACCCTCGTCACTTCCTATTATTTCCTGCACCCTCCGTCCTGCACCCCAACTATAATCACCATCATTCCCATAAACTATTACACCAACCCTGGGACCTCTCCCCACCTGTGGGGAGCATCACCATCCTGACTGCATCCCCATCCACTTCAGAGGCCTAAATAAGCAATGTCGGCCATCCCGTGATCTCCCAAAGAATCAGCCGGCCTGGCTACCGAGTAACCCTCGCACCTTGCAGCCGACGCACGTCTGTAGCGCCCCTGCGACAGGGTGGCCACTGGTAGGAACTGCAGCCAGGCAGATAGTGACAGTTTTTACACAAAACACCTTCAAATACACACCCACAGACACAAGACCCAACCCGGAGCCCGGGACTCTAGGCGGGCAAGGGGTGTTAGTGCCAGTCACAAGTGGGTGGGATGTAGTCAAGGTGACAGTACTGGGATAAAAAGGGAAAACTAGGAGGAATTAGTCAATAGGCCAGTGGGTGCCGAAAGTAAAGACATGGAGTAGGCCAGAGTAAGCCGACCAGAAAAGACCAAGTAAGCCAGAGTAGGCTGCAGAGTAAAGACCAAGACAAAGTGAATTCCCTGAAGGTTGTGGGCTCCCTGGAGGCGCAGAATCCTGAGAGACACAGTTCCCTGGAGAGAAAGCCCGCTCCATAGCCTGAAGCCCAAGACAAAGGGGAGAGACCGGACCAGTACAGCTGGGTCCGAGGAACATGGCAGCAGTGCCAGATTACGACGGTGAGGAGAATCCCTTCCCAGTGCAGAAGTCACACGGGTAGGAAAGGGCCTGGTGATTCCCCACAACACAGACACCTAAGGCTAGGCTGAGACCAGAGAGTCGGATCTGAGGGGACCGAAGCTATATGCCGGATCCCAGACACACCGACGGGGGACCCTGATTCCAGGTCAGAGTTCCTAACACACAGGCTGGAGGATCAGCAGCACATAGGATGCAGGCTTGCTACCCACACACACCGGAAGAAGGCAGACAAGGGACCGAGTTGCCCTCATACAGTCCACAGAGAGAGAATTATAGAGAAGAGCCTGAAAGGTATCAGAGGGAGAGAAGGGTCTCAGAAGGAAACCTGGCTGCAGAGGGTTACGTGACTGTCCGGAGTTACCTGTGTAAAAGAACTGTACCGTGAACTGTTTGTACTGAGAAAGAACTTGTTAGTAAAACCCGGTGAATCCTGCTTCAGTTTCCCGTGTGTGATTCCCTGCATACAGAACTGTTATATCCATATTACACCCTGTCAGGAGCAGCCCCGACCCACAGCGGGCTCATCCATCTAGCTGCAGCACCATCCATCCATCCTCCTGGCGGGAACAGCAGCAGCAGTGGTCCCCTCACTCACCACAACCGTGGGTGGCATCACGACAATCCCTGTCAATAACCCCTTTTACTTGTGGGCTCGGGACACGGTCCGGACCAAGGAACGCCTTGATAACCCCCGTGATACCCCAATCCAGTACCGAGTACCCCGTCCCAGTGGGCTCCACACGTCCACTTGCAGAGCATAAGGCTGAAAATACTATCTAAATGCTCTAAAAAATGATCTAGAAAAACAAAAATAGTAGTGTTTAGGAAAAATTGATATTCCACAGGGTAAGTAAAGTGAACATGTGCATAAGCAATACGGAGGGGTAACAATCCTGGCAGTATTAGTAGGTATGCACAGCAAAATCACTTATTTAAACAGCCCAAGAGCAAAAAATTAAACACTTGCTATAATATGGAGTAAATGAGGTGAACATATGCTAAAACAGCTAAGGATGACTGCCAAAGTAAAAATAATGGCAGTATATGTGAGTATGCACAACAAGTATATGTGAGTATGTATACCAATATCACCTATGTGATAACAGCCAAATGCAAACCACTAAAGACCTACATTAATGTGCCGCTAAGTTGCAGTGTCCTCGCCTGCCCTGCTCAAACTTTGCTGCAAGCGTGAGCTGAGTGTCATTCATTTGTGCTTTGATTCTCTTGCATGTGAAAATCAGAGCACAGAAGAGGAGATATTAATCTCTGCCTTAAATCAGACTGCATTCTGATAATATCCAAGTGCAGTCCACTGTTTCTCTCGCACCCATAGACTTGTATGACTGGGCATGATCCAAGCTTCACTGACAATAGCAGCATGCTGAGATTTTATCCCCAGTCCAATAGGAGCTGTGCTCTGCATCATTGACTAACATTTGTCTGAGATTTTCTCACATTTCATTTGTCTGATTTAAAGAGAACCTGAGCCCTCCAAATCACCCCCAACCCTATGAATACCTGTCCCTGCACCATGAGAGATCATTATTAGTGGTCCTTTTCTGTAAAAAATGCGTGGTGTAACATTGCCAAAATCAATATTATTCACTTACATATGACTTCTTGTCAATGAATAAGTCTCACAGGGCTTTCCTTGTGAGACTCTAAGCCCTCCTTAGCCGCTCATTATCACACCCCGATAGTCATGATAAATATTCCTAGACCTCCTCACCCTGCTGTATGGGCGTAATAGCCGGTGTGACGCTATTTGCGTCACATCCGGTCATGGTGACGTCTGTACACCCTTTAGGTGTAAATCAAAAGCCGCACATGCGCAATGCGCCTGGTGAGGGCGGCGTACACCTAGAGGGTGTACCGACGTCACAAAGACCGGATGTGATGCAAATAGTGTCACACCAGCTATTACGCCCATACAGCAGGGCGAGGAGGACTAGGATTATTTATCACACCCATCAGGGCGTGATAATGAGCGGCTAAGGAGGGCTTAGAGTCTCAAAGGGAATGCCCTGTGAGACTTATTCATGGACAAGAAGTCGCAGATATGTAAGTGAATAATGTTGATTTTGGCAATGTTACACCACGCATTTTTTACAGAAAAGGACCGCTACTAATGATCTATCATGGTGCAGGGACAGGTATTCATAGGGTTGGGGGTGATTTGGAGGGGTCAGATTACCTTTAAAAGTTAATTGGAGTGAGCCCCTAGGCAGATTCTCCAGCAGAAACCTCCTGAAAAAAGTTACAGGAAATGAAGTAAGACTTGACATATGTATCTCTAGCTAAAAAAAGACTAGCTGTAAATATGTTCAGGCTTTTGAATGCCTGTCAACTGTTTCAAGTTTTTAAAAACACTAAGCTGCAATGTGCACACAGTTTATTGAGACATTTTTTGGAGAAGAAAGCAGTTAACAGAAGTTGCATGTCCTCTAAGGAAGACAATATGTGGGAAAAATGTGATTTTATTTTTGTTGCAGAGATTATTCAGGATACTCTCAAGCATGTGACAACAGAGCTTCTTTATATAGTCCTGCATATTCTGGCCATCACTTAGCCTAGTCTGCTACAGCTTTCTCAAGAGATAAAGCTTATTGCTGAGATTTGATCTTACATGCACTTTCTGTAATTCATCCCACATCTCTTTTGCAGCTGCACACTTGCATGTATGCACAATCTGATCATCATCTACACTGAGGGAGATAGTGCTTTGTGCTTTCTGATCCCTCTCTAGCGAATCATCTGGTAATGGATGAGGTACTTGTTCCTGCGTATGTTGCCATATACCTTCTCTTATGAGCAACATCTTCACCTTGAATTTCCAGGATTGACAATTCTGATTGGTGAGGCTTTGCACTGAGAACTTAATAGGATTGCTGCTAGTGGACATCTTCCCTGTTGCTCTGTGCTGCTTTTGTTTGGGCTTCTGTTGTTGTGCCACTCTGGGGTTCTGTATCACTCTGGAGCCATAAAGGGTTGGCAGCAGATTATTCAGGATCCTCTTCAAGCTTGCACAGCAGAGCTTCTTTATTCAGCAACAATCAGGAACAATATATGATAAACTTAATAGATTAGGAATAAATCATTTTTGTGTCTCTATCTGTGCAGCATCTGCTGCAGGCAGCTTCTTCTCTCAAACACAGACACAAGAAACTGAAATATAGTTACATGCTCTTCCTGTGTAAGCTTCTGGGACTTTTTTTTGTCCTAACTTTGTAAACAGAATGCAAATCTAGCAATTAACCTCTTCCCGACACATGTCTCACCGTTTGAGACATGAGACATCTGGGGAACGCACTCCTGCAACTCGAGTGAGGGTCTCACTGACCTGTCACTCGAGCTGCAGGTTCATGGGGACATGCACTATAGCCCAAGGGGGGTTGCTTTGCCCCCCCCCGAGGCTACAGCCGCGGTAATTGGCGTTTGAAAATGAAACCGCAAATTACTGCGGCTGTACTGACTTTGCGGTCTCCCCCTGCCTTGCTCCTCCTGCTCCCTTGCTCATCCACCCCCTGTCTCCTCCTGTAAAGTCCCCCCCCCTGCTCACCTGCCCTGTCCCCGCTGTCTCCTGCCCCCCCCGACCGCCGATTACTGCCGGTGATCACTGGAGCAGTGATCACTGCTCCGGTGATCACCTCCCTCTGTCGCCTCCTCCGTTTCTCCCACACACCGCCGGAGCGGTGATCACCTCCTCCCAGTGATCTCCGCTCCGGGATCACCTTCCCCTTACGCCTCCTCCCGCCGCCTCCCGCCCATTGCCGGAGCGGTGATCACCTCCTCCCGGTGATCACCGCTCCGGGATCACATGCTGCTGCCGCCTCCTGCCGCCGCCTCCTGCCACCGTCTGGCCCCCTCTGGTCTTCTTCTGGTCCCAGGTCCTCCTGCCATTGCCTGGTGAATCCCCCTGCCTGTGGGATGCCTTTACTGCAGCCTGATCCACCTGTAGGAGGGATCGACTGCAGTCAAGAGATCTGACAGTGATCCACATAGTGGAGGCTGTGAGATCGCTGCTCTGCAGTCCGATCCACCTGCATGGGGATCGAGCTGCAGAAAGCGATCTCGCAGCCCGGGTGCAGTGATCCACATAGTGGATCACTGCACCCAGGCTGCCAGATTGCTGCTCTGCAGTCCGATCCCTCTGCATGGGGATCGAGCTTCAGAAAGCGATCTCGCGATCTCGCAGAGAAAGCGATCACTGCACCCGGGCTGCCAGATCGCTGCTCTGCAGTCCGATCCCCCTGCATGGGGATCGAGCTGCAGAAAGAGATTTAGCAGCCCCAGCGCAGTGATCCACATAGTTGATCACTGCACCCGGGCTGCCAGATCGCTGTTCTGCAGTCCGACCCTCCTGCATGGGGATCGAGCTGCAGAAAGCGATCTCGCAGCCCCGATCAATTTGTGAAGCACCTAGGGGATCAAAGTGCTCACTATGCATCTAGATAAATTCCCTGGGGGGTCTTGTTTCCAAAATGGGGTCACTTGTGGGGGAGCTCCAATGTTTAGGCACACAGGGGCTCTTTATATGCGACATAGTGTCCAATAATAATTCCAATTGTTAGCGGACACCATGTTGTGACCCCATTTTGGAAACTAGACCCCCAAGGAACTTATCTAGATGCATAGTGAGCACTTTGAACCCTCAGGTGCTTCAACAACTAATTCGTAAAAATGAAAAAAGAAAATTTTTGTGGAAATAAAGTACTTTTTCATATTTACGGATCAATTTGTGAAGCACCTGGGGGTTCAAAGTGCTCACTATGCATCTAGATAAGTTCCCTGGGGTGGTGTTGTTTCCAAAATGGGGTCACTTGTTGGGGAACTCCAATTTTTAGGCACACAGGGGCTCTCCAAACGCAACATGGTGTCCGCTAACAATTTGAACTGATTTTCCATTCAAATTGTTAGCGGACACTATGTCGCGTATGGAGAGTCCCTGTGTGCCTAAACATTGGAGCTCCCCCACAAGTGACCCCATTTTGGAAAGTAGACCCCCCAGGGAACATATCTAGGTGAATAGTGAGCATTTTGAACCTCCAGGTGCTTCACAAATTAATCCGTAAAAATGAAAAAAGAAAATATTTGTGGAAAAAAAGTACTTTTTCATATTTACGAATCAATTTGTGAAACATCTGGGGGTTCAAAGTGCTCACCACCCATCTAGATATGCTCCATGGGGGTTTCCAAAATGGCTTCACTTGTGAGGGAGCTCTAATGTTTAGGTACACAGGGGGTCACCAAACGTAACATGGTGTCCGCTAACAATTTGAATGAAAAATCAGTTCAAATTGTTAGCGGACACCATGTCGCGTTTGGAGAGCCCCTGTGTGCCTAAACATTGGAATTCCCCCACAAGTGACCTCATTTTGGAATCTACATCCCCCAGGGAACATATCTAGATGGGTGGTGAGCATTTTGAACCCCCAGGTGCTTCACAAACTGATTCGTAAATATGAAAAAGTACTTTTTTTTCCCTCAAATGTTTTCTTTTTTCATTTTTACGGATTAATTTGTGAAGCACCTGGGGGTTCAAAGTTCTCACTATGCATCTAAATAAGTTCCTTGGGGGTCTAGTTTCCAAAATGGGGTCACTTGTGGGGGAGCTCCAATGTTTAGGCACACAGGGACTCTCCAAAAGTGACAAGGTGTCCGCTAACAATTTGAATGGAAAATTAGCTCAAATTGTTAGCGGACACCATGTTGCATTTGGAGAGCCCCTGCGTGCCTAAACATTGGAGCTCCCTCACAAGTGACCCCATTTTGGAAACTAGACCTCCAACATATCTAGATGGGTGGTGAGCACTTTGAATCCCCAGATGTTTCACAGATTGATCCGTAAAAAAATGAAAAAGTACTTTAGTTTTCACAAAAATTTTCTTTTAGCCTAAATTTTTTCATTTTCACATGAGCAACTTTGTTGGGCAATTTCTCCTGAGTACACCAATACCTCATATGTGGTCATAAACCACTGTTTGGGCGCACGGCAGGACTCAGAACTGAAGGAGCGCCATTTCACTTTTTGAATGGAAAATTGGCTCCAAAAGTCAAATTGCGCTCTTTCCCTTCTGATCCCTGCCGTACGCCCAAACAGTGATTTATGACCACATATGAGGTATCGGTGCACTCAAGAGAAATTGCCCAACAAATTTTTGGATTCATTTTATCCTGTTGCCCATGTGAAAATGAAAAAATTGAGGCTAAAAGAAAATTAAAATGTCAATTTTTTGTTTCCACTTTGCTTTAGCTCCTGTGAAGCACCTGAAGGGTTAATAATCTTCTTGAATGTTGTTTTGAGTAGCTTGAGGGGTGCAGTTTTTGGAATGGTGTCACTTTTGGGTGTTTTCTGTCATGTACACCCCTCAAAGGGACTTCAAATGTGATGTGGTCACTAAAAAAAATGGTTTTGTTAATTTTGATGGAAAAATTAAAAATTACTGATGAACTTTGAACCCTTACAACTTCCTACCCAAAAAAATGTTTTTACCCAAAATTGTGCTGATGTCAAGTAGACATGTGGGAAATGTCATTTATTAACTATTTTGTGTCACATAACTCTCTGATTTAGCAGAATAAAAGTAAAAAAACTTGATTATTGCAAGATTTTCTAAATTATTGCTAAATTTTAGATTTTTTCACAAATAAACGCAAAAGTGATCGACCTAAATTAAACACTAACATGAAGCCCAATATGTCACGAAAAACAATCTCAGAATCGATAGGATCTGCTGAAGCGTTCCAGAGTTAGTACCTCATAAAGGGTCAGTGGTCAGAATTGGCAAAAATTCCATGGGGGTTAAACACTCATAGATAGGAATGGAGTTATTGCACTAAACATATTCCAACATTCTTTTTTTAATCTTCACAGTTCAACGTTATCAAATTCCCTGGAGCACCTGTAGGTTCAAGGTGCTCACTAAACATCTGGATAGGTTGTTTGAGGGGTGTAGCTTCCTAAATGGCACTCCAAACGCGACATGGCATCCACTATTGATTCCAGACAATTTTTCTTTTCAAAAGTCAGATGTCTTTCCCTTCCGGGCCCTGCCGTTCGCCCAAACAGTGGTTTTCCACCTCAAATGTGGTATCAGCGTAGTCAGGAGAGATTTCACAAAAAAATGTGTGCTGTATTTTTTCCTGTTAAACTTTTATAAAAAAAATTTTAATTTTGGGACTAAAGTAACATTTTTGTGGAATAAAGTTAAATTCTCATTTTTTTCTTCCACATTGCTTTAGTGACTGTGAAGCACCTGAAGGGTTAATAATATTCTTGAATGTGGCTTTGAGTAGCTTGAAGGGTGCAGTTTAAAAAATGGTGTCACTCTTGGGTGTTTTCTGTCACATAAGCCCCTCAAAGTCACTTCAAATGTGATGTGGTCACTTAAAAATTGGTTTTGTCAGAAAAATGAGAAATTGCTGATTAATTTTAGCAGAAAAGAAAATAATGTTTAAAAATTATGCTGATGTAAAGTACACGTGTGGGAAATGTTATTTATTAACTGTTTTTGATATTTTCACAAACACAAAAAATATCATACATTTACCAATAACAAGAAGTGCAATATATCATGCACAAAAAAAAAAACAGTCTGAGAATCACTGGGATCCGTTGAAGCATTCCAGAGTTAGTATCTCATAAGGTGACACAGGTCAGAATTGGAAAATTGGCCTGGTTAGGAAGGTGAAAGCAGGATGGGTAGTGAAAGGGTTAATCCTTCAGTCTGTGCACAATTAACACATTGAACTGTCTATACTCAAATTAATTGTAATATACTTTATAATAGATATTCACATACTAAGCATTTTTCTTTGTAAATTAGACCCAATGGAATGGTCTTCAGGTAATGTTCAGAAGTGGATACTATGGACAGAGCACCAGTATCGACTTCCACAAGTGGGACGCAGCTTTCACGACTTAACAGGAAGAGACTTATGTGCACTGAGTGAAGACGGCTTTAGAGACAGGTCCCCATTGTGCGGAGATGTCTTATATGCTCATTTAGACATTTGGAAGTCAGGTAACATTACAAAGTAACTAAAAGAAGTTGAATGTAATTTTGGATAGTTCTATAATTTACATTCTTTTTTTTTTTTTCTAAATATTTTGGTTGTATTTGCAGCAGCCTGGATGAAAGAGAAGACAGGACCTGGGGACATGAGATATTGTGGTAAGAAAGGCCTTATCTATACTGAGTTTTGCTGAAATTTAGGACACCCTCACAATACCTTACATAAAATATATGCTGACACATTGTTTAATTTCCAAGATGTACCATAATTGTATATGATGCGCCTCAGGGCCGTGGGGCACTTGGAACCGGGCTCCAATGCTTCTTCTAGGAAGTCACATGGGTCGAGACCCGGCTCCGTGACCCTGGTTTCAGTGTTAAAGCATTCTTAGGAAGTGTATAGGGATAGGGTGGTTTAAAAGGGAGAATTGTTCGTGATGCCATTTGCGGCTATGGGTAGCAGAACCTCTGGGGAAGATGGACAGGCAGCAGGGATATAGTGGCTCCCCACGGGTGGAGCAGGTCCCCAGGGCAGCGGATGGATAGAGTAATTGGTAATCTCTAGCAGGTATTGGTTAACACACTGCGTCTGTAAGGAGCTTTTACCACTGATTTTCTTTATATTTCCTTTGAGTTACAGTATTTTCTGTGTTCAGCAGGGAATGGAGTTGCTGGAGAGTGCTGGGCAGACGCAGAGGTCGACTCTTCCAGTTCTGGGCAGCCAATTCATTTATGGCAATTCTTAAAAGAGCTTTTGCTAAAACCGCATAGTTATGGACGCTCTATACGTTGGCTCAACAAAGAAAAGGGTAAGAAATGTCCTACATTTCTAACAACTACATTATTGCAATCACAATGGAAAAGTACATGTATTTTGGCAATCAAAATATAATGAAGAAATTAAAATAACATGCTTAAAATAACATGAATGTGAATATAAGAATGCAATATGTAATCCTTATTAGCTGTTCAATATGTATGATATTTTTGTTAATTACTGAACTAATGACATATTACAGGCTTTATTCTAAGCACAGACTAAAGATTTTTAAGTGGTTGTTTGACACGCCCACTCCAGGGTCGGGGATACTCGGGAACTGGGCAGCTTGTTGTTCTTCACTCTCGTTCTTTTCATGGGGACAGACAGGCGCCAAGACCCGGTCCCGTGACCCTGGCGGTGTAATTTAATAAACGGGGGTAGATGACGGGGGATGACAGGGAAAAAGGGTATTCGTGACGCCACCTGTGGTATGCGGCCAGGACAGCCACCACTGCTTCAGAATCTCTGATCATTTAAATAGTAACTTTATCCCTTAGCTGCAATACCACCTACAGAAACTGCAATGTTTACAAAGAACCCAGCTTTGGTTATCCTCCAAAGGTATTAAGCTGAAGGTGCCATGGATGAAGTGGGGTCCTAAATTTATTGGCTCATATGACATTTTTGGGGAAGTTAATCCAAGGACCTTTAGACTAAAACTTCCTCTTTTCGCATCCCAAAAATGTTACACAAATTCCTGTTAAAGGAATTTGTTTCTCCAGTGTTATTCTTGTTCTGCCTCCCCGTGTTTCTATTGATGGGGTTTAGAGTACAAGGTTCAGAGGTTCATCATGGATTCTAGGAAGGCCTGAAATTCCCTCCAATTGGTTCACTGTAAGGGATATGGACCCAAGGTGAAATCCTGGGCTCTGGCTTTCTGTAAAAGCCAATTGTATGATGAAGGCCTTCCATTGGAGGTTTCCTGGGAAACATAAGGCTATGTGCACATCAGTCGTTTTGTGGGCTGTTTTTGAACGTTTTCCGTCGGCGTTTTCCGCTCAGTTTTATGTTAATTTATGTTAATCCTAGCCTCCGGTTGGATTAACATGATACTCAATGGAGTTTAGAAAACGCTGTGTACATTACAACGTTTTTACTCTGGTCGTTTTCAGTTTATTCAGCGTTTTTCCACCGGTTTTCCAAGATAGAGCAAGTGACTTCTTTTGGTCGTTTTTCCAGCGGTTCCAGCTTACAAGTGCAGCAAAAAACTCAGTTTTAAAAGCGCTCAGAAAAACAGCCGACAAAACGCTGTATAAACGCTATAAAAAACGAGCAAAAAACGAGCAAAAAACGAGGGACTTTGCTGAGCACAGAAAACTCAGTTTCTGCTAATCTACACCGGTTTTTGGACGTTCTGCAGAGATGCACAAACGTCAGATGTGCACATACCCTAAGGGTCCGGGGGCCCCCTTGTAGAGGGGATACTGTTATGATAACTCCACTCATTGACCAGGGCATGTTGAGCTGTCAGTGTTTTGTGAGACAGCTCAGACGTTCAATCTTATAGTGGGAGATGCTGGGTCTATGCAGATGTTCCCTCTTCCTTGTAATTACCCACCTATTTAGCTGAACAGGTTTTCTCAGAGCACTACCAGGCTTAGTATTCATTTTGTTGTGCTTTGGCCTCAATTATCTGTCAACTGTGGATTGATATTTGCTGCCAGACCTCTGATTTCATTTCACTGTACTTTTGCCTTGCCCCTTTGCTCTGATCCATTACCCTCTAAGTATTCTAACTACGGACTATGACTTGACAAAGCCTCTGTCTATCCCTTGTGAGGCTATGATTGCTAGATCTAGAAGGGGTACACTCGCTTGGCAGCACAAAACAATATATATAGCACCAGAGATGTATCACAACATTCCAATATCTGTTTATTATTCTTCATAAACTGGTCTAGTACAGTCCAATATCAGTCATCACCAATGACAAGCACAGTTTTCATTTCTATGGCGTGTATGCCCACATGGGTTTGGATACGTGTCTTTTAGCTGTATCTCCATGAAAGTATCATAGCCTCCACTCACTGACCTCTTGTTGGCTGCTCAGGAAAACTGCCTGACTGGGAACACCGACCAAGGTCAGTCATGGTCAGTCTACAGCTCCAGGAGACACAGCCAGCACCAGACCTGGTCTCTTCACATGTGCTCCAGCAGCAGGTTTGCAGCCTCTAGGACCTGGCTGACATCACATCACACACATGTGACCAGTGAGAAGTCACGTGATATAAGCCTGACCACTCCCATGGAGGAGCCCCTCCAACACATCTGACCATCCCTAAATCCCGCCCTAAACAAATATACATGTGGAGCAACAAGACCCAGCAATCCGTCATGGATTTAGAATGCAGCAGACTCTGTCTGTGAGATACATATCTGTCTCTCTTGATATAACCAGTTGGTACACCACATCCTTAAATCTTGACGTGTTCTCTTGGTACCTGACCCCATAACGTTTGACTCACCTGCCTCTTGACTTGCCTGTGTAGTGACTAGTGTCATAGCTATATAGAATTTAATAAAAATAAATAATAATAATAATAATATTGCAATATACTAACCCCATAATAATAATAATAATAGTATTGCAATATACTAACCTCATAATAATAATAATAATAATGCATTATAATAAGCCCATGCAACCAGACTATAACTAACTATAATCAACATATACAGTGATGATAATATCACTACACTAATTATTAATCAAAACTATACTAGGTCTGATATAACCTGCATACACTGATCATATAATGATTACGTCAGTTCTACACGAGTACTCTGCAGACCACATATGTACAGGTTCTCACCAGTGACATTCTCGTTCATAAGTTTTGAACCAGATCAACATGACATCTTCCTCCATCCATGACTCATCACTGAAAAATACAACACACAGAAATCTTTGACTTTCTGCTTTTCCTGCCCCTTATCTTACATTTTCTCAACTCTACACTCACCACATTGTGCTATACCAGTGCCCTAGACAGTAATAATGTCTCTTCTACCCTGTGCATCTTTACAGTTACACAACACTATAAAAATAAAAATGTATCCATGTACCTCCTTATAATAATTCAACTATGTATCCTTATAATAACCATTTGTGTCTTTACAGTTATACATTGCCATATAGTAATACTTTCCACATGTGCGTCCTTACAATAATAAATTCCCCTGTGCCTCCTTTCATAAATCACCCCAAAATGTCCCCACAGTATTATGGTCAAAAAACACCACAGAAAAGTATAATGCCTGGCAGCACCAGACACCTTAAGATGGTCACCACAACTCCCCACACAGTATTATGACCCCACAGCCACTACACATGGTATAATGTCTCAGCAGTCCCCCATACTGTATGATGTCCACTACACCCCATAACAGAATGATGTCCTCTTCAGCCCCCCATATAATATGATTGGTCCTCAACAGCCCCATATACAGTATTTGAGTCGATTAAAGCCACTCCATTCAGTATGATGGACCTCCACAGCCCTCCATACACTATGACAGTCATTCTTAGCCTCACACAGTATGATTGGTCCCCCACAGGCCCAAGAAGTATGATTGGTCAACCAAAACCACCCACAAAGTATGATTGTTTCCACAGCCCCTTCACACAATATGATATTCCCCCACAGTATTATGGCCCCTCAAAGTCTGACATACTGCATGAATGTACACCACACAGCAGGATGCCCACCCTAACCTCCCCATACAGTATAATGTTCCCTTCACAGTACTCCCATTAAGTATATGGTCCACCACAGCCACTAACATAGCATGACCCCCCACAGCCAACCACACAGCATACCTGGTCCTCTACAACCCCCCTCCCATACAGTATGATGGTACTCACAGGCCATCATTTAATATGATTGGCCCCATACATTATGCTGCTCCTTTACCACTACACAGCATGATTAGTCCCTCATTATTTATTTATCATCCTTCAGCTTGATCTCGATCCGTGGACAGAGAGATGATGCCCAACACGCAGCTTTTCCCCTATTGCTCACCTTGTCGGTGACTCCATGCAGTCGGCAGCTTCCTTCTCTGCCTGGAACCTGTGCTCTCTTGGCAGGTCTCCTGGGAATGTTCTTAGGATACATGCCCTTCTTCATGCACATACGTAAAGAAGCAGTGCACCTGTTCTCTATTAGGGTTTTCTGTGTTGTGATGCTCTGTGCATAAAAGGCATCCTCCCCCAATGAGAGGTGCTTGGGCAACTTGTTCATTCCCTTGGATCTTTGCCTCTGTCCAGACCCCACTCTGCTGAGCTCTGCACTGAGAAGATTGTTGCTTGTTTCCACATTATTCTAACACCTCTGTCTCCATGGAATCCTCGGGCTGGCCAGGCCTCCCCTGATGTACACAGAACCATCTGGATTCCTGTACCGGCTGGATCCATTTCTCCGGGATTGTTTGAAGCTCACGGGATTCATCTCACTGACAGAACCTGTGTTCCATAGTATCTCCATCTCTACTGTCTGGTCTGTACAAGTCACCCCTCAGGACCGGGATTCGCGGCATTTAGACCTCCTGGTGTTGTAACACGTGAATCCCTGTATAGGGGTTACCTCTGCCGATACTCCACTATGAGAGTTCAGTGTCGTGATCCAGAGAATCCTCCCCTCAGAATCCTTTCCCCTTTGTTAATATCTTCCTCAATAAATATCCTTGGTTTTACTATAGTCACTCTCATGTCTCTTTAGTATCTGATATTCAGCTACCACTGCACCACCAGTGGTCTAGTGAGTCCACTCTACATCTTCACAACCTGTGGGCATAATACTAGTCTTCCTCTTTGCCTTGTACCTTCTATTCTCCCAACTATAATGTCCTTCTATAGTGATTTTTCTCTTCATATGATGTTTCCAAAGTAGGCAAGTCATAGCTTAGTGATCCTTGCTTTAAGTGACATGTCTGGCTTGATTTGTTCCAAAATGGATTTGTTTACTCTTCTTGCTATCCATGGTATTGATAACATCCTTCTCCAGCACCACATTTTGGAGGCATTGATTCATCTTCTGTCTTGTTTCTTTATTGTCCTTGTTCACTTTAGTATGTTACTACAGAAAAGACTAGACTATATACAGGCCGTATCTTCATTGCCAGTGAAATATTCCTTGATTTGAAGGGCTAGTCCAGTGACGTCATTGTTGATTTTCTCATAGATATTCTCTTATTGACTTTCAGTGTCATCACTGAATCTTGAGTAGTGATGAGCGAGTATGCTCTGCGCTGCTCGGTATTCGCACGAGAATCACTGTACTCGGGCTACTCGGCGAGCACCGAGTAATCTCGCTGTGCTCGTGGTCCTCATCCCTGCATGTTGGCGCTCTTTAGAGAGCCAGCCCACATGCAGGGATTGGCTGGCAGACCACTGCAATGCCACAGCCCTGTTACTTGTGGCATTGCAGTGATTGGCCGGCCTGCACAGCGTGACCGAGCCTTTATAAGACCCGGCCGCGCTGTGCTCTGCACATAGCCATCCAGACAGTGAGTGTAGGGAGAGTGTCTGCTGCTGCTTAGGGACAGATTTGCGGCCCTCATGGGTAGATCCAGAGCAGGGCTGCAATCTGCTGCTGACCACAACAGTCCTTCTCAGGACTAATCTAGGAGGATATAGGCAGAGTGATCCAGATCGTAATCCAAGCTTTTCTGTGACCATAACAGTCACCAGACTGTTGTACTTACTACCTTGATACAGGTTAGGGACTAAAATACTTCTCTCCTGTGACCATTACAGTCACCAGACTGTTGTACTTACTACCTTGATACAGGTTAGGGACTAAAATTCTACTGTCCTGTGACCATTACAGTCACCAAACTGTTGTACTTACTACCTTGATACAGGTTAGGGACTAAAATCCTTCTCTCCTGTGACCATTACAGTCACCAGACTGGTGTACTTACTACCTTGATACAGGTTAGGGACTAAAATCCTTCTCTCCTGTGACCATTACAGTCACCAGACTGTTGTACTTACTACCTCGATACAGGTTAGGGACTAAAATCCTACTCTCCTGTGACCATAACAGTCACCAGACTGTGTACTTACTACCTTGATACAGGTTAGGGACTAAAATCCTAATCTCCTGTGACCTGAACAGTCACCAGACTGTTGTACTTACTACCTTGATACAGGTTAGGGACTAAAATCCTTCTCTCCTGTGACCATTACAGTCACCAGACTGTTGTCGCTGTATACAGGCAAAATGCGCAAGGGCTTTGGCAAGGGCGTTGGCAAGGAACAAGGAAGTGGACGTGATGGTGGTGCAGGCAGAGGCCGAGGTCGTGTGCAAGCACTAATTTCGCAACAACAAAGTGGTACATCTACTCGCTCGCACGTCCTGTCCCAAATTCTTGGGGCCCGCAGCAGTACACCGCTCTTGAACCAAGACCAGTGTCAACAGGTTGTTACTTGGATAGCGGATAATGCTTCAAGTCAGATGGGCACCTCCACAAACACCCTGTCTTCCACACGGTCAAGTGTCAGTAGCCGTGATACTGCACCACACATTTCCCAACCTGATCCTCCTTCCTACCACCAGGCCGAGTACACGTCCACAGACATTACTGATCCCACAGTTGGACACTCGGAAAATCTGTTCACGTATCCATTCGCAGAATATGGCCTCTCGCCAGCTCCTGTTGAAGTGGGTGATGAGGAGATGGTATGTACAGATGCCCAAATATTTGAGCAGCCACGTTCTCACGAACGGAACGTTGGCAACGTGTCTCAACAAGGAGTGGACGATGATGAGACACAATTGCCATGAAGTCAGGAGGAGGATCAGGGTGCGGAAGAGGAAGACGACGTGGTGGATGATCCAGTAGCTGACCCAACCTGGCAGGAGGATATGCAGAGCGAGGACAGCAGTGCACAGGGGGAGAGAGGCGTAGCATCCCAACAGGCAGTACGAAGCAGGGTCGTGTCCGCAGGCAGAAGGCAGGCAACCGTTCCCCGGAACAACAACACGACTCAAGGTGCCTGTGCAAATGTTAGGTCTTCCCGAGTGTGGGAGTTTTTTTAAGTTGGCTCCAGATGACTCTAAAAAGGCCATTTGCAACACCTGCCATGCCAGTATCAGCAGGGGTACGAAAACTAGCAGCCTGACCACCACCAGCATGATCAGGCACATGTCAGCCAAGCACCCGACTTTGTGGGAAGTACAACAGAGTCGAGGAGCGGTGCTTGCTGATGTCACTGCTACGTCTTCGCATGTTGTGCGTGCGAGCCAATCCCCTGTCCATGCTGGCCGCGAACAAGCCTCCGGCCCTGCACCTGAAGTTGCCCACGCACAAATAACACCACCATCAAGCACGTCCTTGTCCCAGGGCAGCGTTCAATTATCCATTCAGCAAACCTATGAACGCAGGCGCAAATACGCTGCCAACGCCCCACATGCCACTGTCCTCAATTCTCACATTTCGCGACTCATAGCGCTAGAAATGTTGCCTTTCCGGCTGGTGAAGACGGAAGCATTCCGCGACCTGATGGGGGCTGCTGTCCCACGTTACTCGGTCCCCAGCCGCCACTATTTCTCCAGATGTGCCGTCCCCGCATTGCATAATCACGTGTCCCAAAGCATCACACGTGCCCTGAACAACGCTGTTTCAGCCAAAGTCCACCTAACCACAGACACGTGGACAAGTGCTTGTGGGCAAGGCCGCTACATCTCCTTGACGGCACACTGGGCTAATATTGTGGAGGCTGGGACCCAGTCTGAGCGAGGGACGGAACACGTCCTTCCCACACCAAGGATAGCAGGCCCTACCTCTGTCAGGGTTTCACCGACACTCTACAGCTCCGGAATGTCATGCTCCTCAGCCTCCTCCTGCGCATCCTCATCCACTGTACCCTCCACACCAGTCCCAAGCTGGAAGCACTGCAGCACTGCCTCTGCGAAGCGGCAACAGGCTGTGCTGAAGCTAGTCTGCATAGGTGACAAACCCCACAATGCAGAAGAGGTGTGGACAGCCCTGAAACAGCAGGCAGATCACTGGCTCACACCTCTGAACCTAAAGCCAGGAAAGGTCGTGTGTGACAATGGCCGGAACCTGGTGGCAGCTTTGAGGCGAGGCCAGCTGACGCATGTTCCATGCGTGGACCATGTGCTCAACCTGGTGGTTCAGAGGTTTATAAAGTCATACCCAGAGCTGTCTGAACTGCTGGTAAAAGTTCGCCGTCTGTCTGCACATTTTCGCAAGTCACCTGCTGCTTCAGCCGGCCTTGCCGGCTTTCAGCGCCGTTTGCGTCTTCCGGCCCACAGACTGGTGTGTGATGTCCCCACGCATTGGAGTTCAACTCTGCACATGTTGGTCAGGATATGTGAGCAGAAGAGGGCAGTTGTTGACTACCTGCATCACCTAAGCCGTCGGGAAATGGGTCAAACTCCACACATAACACTTGAGGAGTGGAGATGGATGTCGGACCTATGTACCGTCCTCCAAAACTTTGAGTACTCCACCAAGATGGTGAGCGGCGATGACGCCATTATTAGTGTCACCATACCACTACTCTGCCTTCTAAAACGGTCTCTGCTGAAAAACAAAGAGGATGCATTGCAGGCGGAGCGCGATGACTTGGAGCAAGAAACAGTAGTGGGTGTGGGTGATAACACACAGCCCAGCCTCATCTCATCACAACGTGCAGTGGAGGACTATGACGAGGAGGAGGAGGATGAAGACATGGAGCAACTCTCTGGCCAAATTGAGGATATGACATGCACACCAGTCATACCCTCGATTCAGCGTGGCTGGCCAGAGGACAGGGGAGATGAAGAGGAGGAGGAGGAGGACAGCATGTTCAGTCATCGTGTTGGTCTGGATACTGAAGTGATGGCTGTTAAGAGTCTGGAGCACATGGCTGACTTTATGGTAAGCTGCCTGGCTCGTGACCCTCGCGTTCAGAACATCTTGGCCGACAATCAGTACTGGTTGGCAACACTGTTAGACCCACGCTACAAGGAGAACTTTATGTCTCTCATTCCTGAGGCGGAGAGGTCAGCCAAAATGCAGCAGTTCCAGAAGGCCATAGTCACGGAATTAGGCAAATCATTCCCCTCACAAAACGCTAGCGGCATAGGTCAGGAATCGGTGGACAACCAAGGCGTACGGCCGAGAGGGGCACAAGTCCAATCCGCCAGAGGTAGGGGAACAGTCTTTACGATGTGGGACAGTTTTCTCAGCCCCTCACGTACCACAGCCCCTGAGGTGCGGGGTAGTGCCACAAGAAATGCTAAGATTGGCCAGATGCTGAAGGAGTACCTTGCAGATCGAACAACTGTACTGCGAGATTCCTCTGTGCCTTACAATTATTGGGTCTCCAAGCTGGACACGTGGCATGAATTGGCTCTCTACGCCTTGGAAGTCCTGGCCTGCCCTGCCGCTAGCGTTTTGTCAGAGCGTGTTTTCAGTGCCGCAGGTGGAATCATTACTGATAAACGCACCCGCCTGTCAACTGAAAATGCTGACAGGCTGACTCTGATCAAGATAAACAAGGGTTGGATTGGGCCAGACTTCACCACACCACCAACAAATGACAACTGAATTTAAATTTTGTTATGGGAATTTGCCATGTACCTCCACTCACCCATGGGTACACAGTTCTGCACTTTGGCTAATCGCTGGACTGCTCCTCCTTCTCCTCATGTGCCACCATGATGACTGTTACAATAGTTAGGCTGTTGTTTCAGGTATACCCTCAGTGGTAAATTTTTTCGCCCATTCTTTTAGAATGGGCATTACAACGACAAGAGACCCGCTCCTTTTCAATGGGAAAAATGTTTTGAGGCCCTCCTGCACGTCTCTATCCTGGGACAATGTGGAGCCTCCCAATTTTTGGCTGCCCTGCCAAAGGGCTATACTCCAATACACCCACTTCAGGTTTACAGGCCCTCCTGCACGTCTCTATCCTGGGACAATGTGGAGCCTCCCAAATTTTGGCTGCCCTGCCAAAGGGCTATACTACAATACACCCACTTCAGGTTTACAGGCCCTCCTGCACGTCTCTATCATGGGACAATGTGGAGCCTCCCAATTTTTGGCTGCCCTGCCAAAGGGCTATACTCCAATACACCCACTTCAGGTTTACAGGCCCTCCTGCACGTCTCTATCCTGGGACAATGTGGAGCCTCCAAATTTTTGACTGCCCTGCCAAAGGGCTATACTCCAATACACCCACTTCAGGTTTACAGGCCCTCCTCACGTCTCTATCCAGGGGCATTGGTGAACCTCCCAATTTTGGACTGCCCTGGCAAAGGAAAATACTACAATAGACCCAGTTCCTCAAAATGGGCACATTATGTCAAGACAGGGCTTCATGTACGTCTCTTCTCAGGGTCATCGGAGTGCCGCACAATGTTTTCACGTAAAATCTTTCATGTAATCACAAAAAGTAACATACACCAGCTGTATCTCACTATTGGGTATGTGCCCTTAACATTTCCACCCTAAATATTCATTTTGGTGTCATTTTGGAAGGTTTTCTGGTGACTCCGTAAAATTGGCGTGAAACTCGGACAACATTGTTCACAGCTTTGACTTTTGAGTGAGAAATGCTTCCAAGGGTCTTCGCCATGGTGTTGCCATGTCATTTGAGCACTCTTCTGAGACTTTTGTGACATTTTTAGGGTTTCTACATGCTGCCGGCAGTCATTTCATAAAATTACTCGGGTCTCCCATAGGATAACATTGGGCTCGGTACTCGGGCCGAGTACACGAGTATCTCGGGATGCTCGGCCCGAGCTTCGAGCACCCGAGCATTTTAGTACTCGCTCATCACTAATCTTGAGTGATCAGTGATCCGAGTAGGCTGAAGTCCTTTACAACTTCCAATAAGTCGCTGTCCATCTCAAATGTTTCCCTGTCATACCTGGTCGTAGTCAATACCTTTGTCTTCTTTGTGTTCAGTAGGAGTCACATGTTCAAGCTTTCCATCTTGACAGTCCGTAATAAGTCCATCTACACTTGTTGCTATCAGTGTTGTATTGTCTGCATATTTTAGATTGTTGATGATTGGTCCCAGTGCTTTTTTTGTAAAAAAATATTTCCTGGTACGCCTCTCGGAGCCAAAGGGGGGTGGGGTGAGGGCGGGGCCTGGGGGCGGGGTTGGAGGCGGTCTGCCGTCAGGGGTCGGGCGAGATTAATATATATTCAATATATTAATATGTTTGCTCCGAACGTTGCACCCGGTCTTATTTTCAGGGGGGAGGCATACACTCACAGGGGCATACACTCACAGGGGCATACACTCACAGGGGCATACACTCACAGTACGGTGGCTCAGTGGTTAGCACTGTATGGTGGCTCAGTGGTTAGCACTGTATGGTGGCTCAGTGGTTAGCACTGTATACGGTGGTTCAGTGGTTAGCACTGTATATGGTGGCTCAGTGATTAGCACTGTATACGGTGGCTCAGTGGTTAGCACTGAATATGGTGGCTCAGTGGTTAGCACTGTATATGGTGGCTCAGTGGTTAGCACTGTATATGGTGGCTCAGTGGTTAGCACTGTATATGGTGGCTCAGTGGTTAGTACTGTATACGGTGGCTCAGTGGTTAGCATTGTACAGTGTCTCAGTGGTTAGCATTGTATGGTGGCTCAGTGGTTAGCATTGTACGGTGGCTCAGTGGTTAGCAAAGTATGATGGCTCAGTGGTTAGCAGCACAGTATATGGTGGGCAGGCGGTTAGACCAGGATGAAGGCTGGGGGGGTGAGTGCAGGAGGACAGGGGCTGGAAGGGTGAGCGCAGGATGACGGAGGCTGGTGGGGTGAGGGAAGGAGGACAGAGGCTGGAGGGATGAGGGCAGGAGGGATGAGGGCATGAGGACGGAGGCTGGAGGGGTGAGGGCAGGAGGACAGAGGCTGGAGGGGTGAGCACAGGATGACGGAGGCTGGAGGGGTGAGCGCAGGAGGACGGAGGCTGGAGGAGTGAGGGCAGGATGACGGAGGCTGGAGGGGTGAGCGCAGCATGACGGAGGCTGGAGGGGTGAGCGCAGGATGACGGAGGCTGGAGGGGTGAGGGCAGGAGGATGGAGGCTGGAGGGGTGAGGGCAGGATGACGGAGGCTGGAGGGGTGAGCGCAGGATGACGGAGGCTGGAGGGTGAGGGCAGGAGGATGGAGGCTGGAGGGGTGAGGGCAGGAGGACAGAGGCTGGAGGGGTGAGGGCAGGATGACGGAGGCTGGAGGGGTGAGGGCAGGATGACGGAGGCTGGAGGCCCCCATCACAAGCACAGTGCAGCCAACTTTATCTTTATTTACATTACATTTATTTTACACTCACTGTGATCCTCCTGGCTGCTCTGTCTCTGCACACACAGCCACACACATTGCACACACACACATTGCACAAATACACATTGCACACACATATTGCACACACACATTTCACACAGACACATTGCACACACACACATTGCACACACACCCACACACAACCTGGCTTGACAGCACACTGCACCTTCTGCTGTCCTCTCTTCATCTCCTCTGCCGCACTGTGCCCGGGGCCCCGGCGGTGACGCTGCACAGCGGCCACTTACAGCCCCGGTGTCCGGCTCCCGTGCCTCGGCTCCTGACCACACACAGGCTGTCACCCACTGAATCCCCCTGGAATTATGCCACCACTGACGGCCACCACCACCCCTGCAACCCACCAATCAGTGCTCTAGGTAAGCGAGGCTTGTCATGTGTTTTGCCGTTGCTCCTCCCCTGCCCCGCCGGTATTCGGTGCTCCTCGGCTCCTCCGGTGTCCGCTCCGTCATCTCTCCCTCTGCAGCCGCTGAGCTCCGTGTCATCATTACTGGCGGCAGGCAGCAGATATTCCGGTTCGCCGTACCGGATCGTACCAGGTTTCCCCGGATTTTCCGTTATGGCGTACCGGCCCGCTCCGGTACAAAAAAAGCCATGATTGGTCCACCAATTTTGATTCCTTCTTTTTTGCCAAGCCTAGCCTTATTAGAAATAGCATATGCATATAAATTGAATAGAAATGGTGACAGGATGCAGCCTTGTCTGACGCCATGCTCTGCTTTGAACCCTGCTATGTCACCGTATTCTGTTCGGTCTGTTTCTTCTTAATGAGGTACATCAGATGGTTCGGCATACCCATATACTTCATGGTAATCCAAAGTTTCTGCTGATCAACACAGTCGAACACTTTGTCAATGAAGCAAAAATAGAGCTTGTTGTATTCTTTGGCCTTTTCCATTATCAATCTCATGTTAGAAATTACATCTCTTGTTCCTCTTCCTTTTCTGAATTCTGTTGTCTTGTCCATTTGCACAGCTTGACTCTAATGTCAAAAGTTCATGATCAGTTCAACAGTCTTCTTATGGCCTTGTTTTTGCAGTAATGATTGACGACTTCAGTCTTTGGCAAACACATATGTAATCAATCTGATTCTCATAGGCCAATTCGGTGATTTACATGTGTACAGCCACCGTTTGTGATGTTAGAAGGTGTTCATTACGGAAAGTTGATTTGTTGAAACATCAACAAATCTTCCTTCAGCCTCGTTTCCTTCACCAAGTCCAAAGTTTCTAACAATAGACCAATGTTTTCCATGACCCACTTTGGCATTTAAGTCTCCCATGATAATAAGTAAATCTTGTCTTGGCATCTTGTCAATTTCTTCTCGAACTTTAATGGTGGGTTTACACACACCAATCATTGTATCCAATCTCTGAACCAATATCTGGTTGCAGTGAAATCATGGACAGATTGCTCCATGTTGTACACAGCCACAAAATGGAACTATGTGTCCATGATTTCACTGCAACCAGAGATTGGTTCAGAGATTGGATACAATGATTGGTGTGTGTAAACCCACCATCACATAGAATAGTTCAACATCCTCTTCCTAGGCATCTAGTGTTGGTCAATAGACTTAATAATACTATAATTGTGACATGGATTGGCGCTCCTTATAGTTGTATTGAGATTGCTCTATCACTGACTGCATTGTACTTCAGGACAATGGCGGCCAATTTTTGGTTTATAATAAAAGCGACACCATTTCACCAGAATTGCCAGAATAGTAAACCCAATGTTCTTTTCACTAGAAATGTCCGCATTAAATTCATCTTAGGCTGCTTTCACATCAGCATTTTTGCAAATCGGGCGGAATTCTGCCTTTTATGCAAAAAACAGAAGCAGCATATTTGCGCCAAAGTTGCGCTTGTGCTAATGCATTGTAAATGTAGCTCCGGACATGTGCGGAGACTTACATTTAGCAGTTATTTGGCACTTCTGGCCTGTCTTAAAACTGCAGCTAGCAGCGGTTTTCGGCCGATGCCAGAAGTGCTGGAACTGCGGGATCGCGGGTGAAATGTAAGTCTCTGTACATGTCCAAAGGTCCATTTACAATGCATTAGCACAAGTGCAGTCTTGCCGCAAGTGTGCTACAAGTGGGGCGCATTTGCTTTCTGCAAAAAAGGCGCAATTCCGCCGGATTTGCAAAACAGCAGATAAGGAAAGCCTGAAGTTCAAAAGTTTAGGTTTGCCTGATCTGCCGGAAGTGAAAATACTGCAGGTGTGAAAGCAGCCTTAAGCTAGGGTCAAACCTCCGTCAGCCACTAGGCTGATGAATCCGCTTAACGGCAGGGACACACTGTCCGACAGACATGCGAGTCTGTCGGAGGAGACTCGCAAAGGGCTGGAGCAGTGACCCGGAACGGCCTCTTTCTGTCAGGACGGGGCTGTCAGCTCATTGTGTGTTTGTGCAGCTCTACACTCCCCGTCCTGACAGAAAGAGGCCGTTCCGGGTCACTGCTCCAGCCCTTTGCGAGTCTCCTCCGACAGACTCGCATGTCTGTCGGACAAGTGTGTCCCTGCCGTAAAACTTAGTTTCTGGCAGCCAGAGCGCATAGTGTTAACAGAATGTAACGCTATATGTCGGCTGTGTATGCTTTCTGTGGATACCTGATGTTCGTGCATTCGCCGGCCCCACATGCAAGGACTGGATATGCGCTTTTGCTGAGCTCACAGGAAAACGCTACAAACCGCTTTTTCTGTGTGTTCTGCAAAAGCACATATCTTGTGCTTGTGTGTGGGGCCGGCGGCTGCGCGAAGCATCAGGTATTTATGGAGATGCATACACAACCGGAGCATAGTGTTAGTTTCTGGCAGCCTGAGCGCATAGCGGTAACGGAATATAACACTATGTGTCGGCTGTGTATGCATCTCTATAGATACCTGATGCTTCGCGCAGCCGCCGGCCGCACACACACACACAAGCACCAGATATGTGCTTTTGCAGAACACACAGAAAAAGTGGTTTGCAGCGTTTTCCTGTGAGCTCAGCAAAAGCGCATATCCAGTCCTTGCGTGTGGGGCCGGCGAATGCACGAACATCAGGTATCTATAGAAATGCATACACAGCCGACGTATAGCGTTACATTCTGTTAACACTATGTGCTCTGGCTGCCAGAAACTAACTTTTAAGTGGATTCATCAGCCTAGTGGCTGACGCAGGTGTGACCCTAGCCTTAGTTCACTAATTCAGAGTCCTGTTCTGTTCATTTCGGCTTTGACAATGTAGAATTTGCCTTGGTTGATAGTTTAAACATTCCAAGTTCCAAACTTTATGATATCTCTGCAGCTTTTGATCTTCCCTTTCAACCAAGCCATAACAGCACATAGATGTCCTTTCGGCTTTGATCCTGGAGAATCACGAGACTTATGGTGGGTTTAACACACACCAATTTATCTGTTCAATATCTGAACCAATCTCTGGTTGCAGTGAAATCATGGATACATTGCTCCATGTTGTACACAGCCACAAAATGGAGAAATGTATCCATGATTTCACTGCAACCAGAGATTGGTTCAGATATTGAACAGATAAATTGGTGTGTGTAAACCCACCATTAATCGTCCTCAGGTTGACCATTGACTCTTAGGCTGGGTTCACACTGCGGCAGCGTCCGGTCCGGGGCTGTCAGGATTGACAGCCTGGACCGGAGTTTTGCAGCATAGGAGACTATCGGGCTGCACGGAGCTGGATCGCGGCGGGTGGTAATTATCTGTTATCCGGCTGCTGTGTCGCCGGATGAATCCTGCAGAAGTGGGGAATTGTCTGCCGACTCCAAAAACGGTGCATGCAACGTTTCTGGAGTCGGCAGACAAATCCCCACTTCTGCAGGTTTCATCCTGCGACACAGCAGCCGGATAACAGATAATTACCACCCGCCGCGATCCAGCTCCGTGCAGCCCGATGATATTCTATGCAGCAAAACTCCGGTCCAGGCTGTCACTTCTGACAGCCCCGGACCGGACGCTGCCGCAGTGTGAAGGCAGCCTTACCCAGTAGTTTCTTGAATGCCTTCAGACCTAGGGGTGCATCTTCCAGCACTATATCAAATTCCTTTAGGGTGCTTTCACACGCTGCATATTTGCTGCATATTTTTACCCTCGAGGTCATCACAAACCAGGAGTAGAACAATCAGAGGAAAAGTATAATAGAAACAAGTGCTCCACTTCTGCATTTAATCACCCACACCTGATTTGTGATAATCACACGCGTAAAAAAATGCAGCAAAGAAGCAGCGTGTGAACGCACCCATAGTTGTACTCTCCATCAAGTTTTCTTGGCATGATACAAAATTAGATTGCCAGTCCTTTCTTCCTCACAGGAATGTAGCTCCCATGGAGGAGCCAAACTGAATCAAAGTTGTATGTCGTCAAAATAACACCGCCTCATTGTACATTGCCGTGCTGCCGATTCTGGCACTGGGCAGTATGCTTAATTTGGTGCCTCCGTTGAAACCTGTGTGTCTGGGTGTTCTTGATTGTAAAATATATTGCCGATGACATGGCTTTCAAAATGACTGATCCACAGAAATACACACAAACAAATACACAATACAGATATCAAATACACAATATAAACGTGAAATCATAAAATACTAAGTACAAACATATACACAATATAGACATAAAATATACAATACAGACTGCAAAATGCCAGTCCCTCATAGCCCTTCATATAGCATGGTTCAGTCATCACAGCATGAAATCCCCCACAGCCAATCATACAACATGATTTGCCCCTCAAGAGACATCCATTTACCGTAACATTATTTTCCCTCAAAAACTCACCAAATCGAAAATAATACCCCAAAGCTCATCACACATCATAATAGGTCCCCCAACAGCCCCCAAAACAGTCATTTTTACCACAGCTCACAAAAAATATAAATAAAAACCTTATACTCACCTAATCCAGAGGCAAGCTGCGCCCTGCTGGAGTAAGTGATGCAGCATGATGCTTTGCTAACAGTACAGGCATCCTAAAGACACAAATACTGCTGAAATTGTTACCATGATTGCGGCCCACAGCCGCACCAGACTATCTATCATTTTCCAGATTTGTCTGATGGCCAGTCCAACCCTGGCCACAACACAGTAAACTTTCACTATTGTTGAAGTATTATCAACTCTCTAGCAAGCAATCCACAATCCTTCCTCTCTGCCCTTGAGTAAGGGTTGAAGGCAGGTTTTTTGATGGATGAGACAGGCATCATTTCAGAACAGAGGCGAAGGATTGTGGATCACTTACCAGCATGCACTTGACTAAAACTTTACTATTTTATAGTCATATTTAGTGATGGGCGAATCCTAAATTACTCGGAATCGCTTGACTCTAGCGAGTCCGAGCACAGGACTCGCTACTCGTTGCGAGTCTAGCGAGTCCAATGTTAATGAATGGGGAAGCGAGTAATAGCGAGTAGTGTGAGATTTACAAATCGCAGCTGCTTAGCTGTACCTGGCTAGACATAGAAATTGCGCGGAGCCCCACGCATTTTTTTTTAATTATTTCATGAAATTCTGAGACTCTGACTCTGAGACTCTGACTCTGAGACTCTGACTCTGAGACTCTGACTCTGGCTCTGAGGGTGAGACTCTGACTCTGACTCTGAGACTCTGACTCTGAGACTCTGACTCTGAGACTCTGACTCTGAGACTCTGACTCTGAGACTCTGACTTTGAGACTCTGACTCTGAGACTCTGACTCTGAAACTCTGACTCTGAGACTCTGACTCTGAGACTCTGACTCTGAGACTCTGACTCTGACTCTGAGACTCTGACTCTGAGACTCTGACTCTGACTCTGACTCTGAGACTCTGACTCTGAGACTCTGACTCTGAGACTCTGAGTCTGACTCTGAGACTCTGACTCTGAGACTCTGACTCTGAGACTCTGACTCTGAGACTCTGACTCTGAGACTCTGACTCTGAGACTCTAACTCTGAGACTCTGACTCTGAGACTCTGAGTCTGACTCTGACTCTGAGACTCTGAGACTCTGACTCTGACTCTGAGACTCTGAGTCCTGACTCTGAGACTCTGAGTCTGACTCTGAGACTCTGACTCTGAGACTCTGACTCTGAGACTCTGACTCTGAGACTCTGACTCTGACTCTGAGACTCTGACTCTGAGACTCTAACTCTGAGACTCTGACTCTTAGACTCTGACTCTGACTCTGACTCTGAGACTCTGACTCTGACTCTGAGACTCTGAGTCTGACTCTGAGACTCTGACTCTGAGACTCTGACTCTGAGACTCTGACTCTGAGACTCTGACTCTGAGACTCTGACTCTGACTCTGAGACTCTGACTCTGAGACTCTGACTCTGAAACTCTGACTCTGAAACTCTGACTCTGAGACTCTGACTCTGAGACTCTGAGTCTGACTCTGACTCTGAGACTCTGAGACTCTGACTCTGACCCCTGAGACTCTGAGTCTGACTCTGAGACTCTGACTCTGAGACTCTGACTCTGAGACTCTGACTCTGAGACTCTGACTCTGAGACTCTGACTCTGACTCTGAGACTCTGACTCTGAGACTCTGACTCTGAGACTCTGACTCTGAGACTCTGACTCTGAGACTCTGACTCTGACTCTGAGACTCTGACTCTGAGACTCTGACTCTGACTCTGAGACTCTGACTCTGAGACTCTGACTCTGAGACTCTGAGTCTGACTCTGACTCTGAGACTCTGACTCTGAGACTCTGACTCTGAGACTCTGACTCTGAGACTCTGAGACTCTGACTCTGAGACTCTAACTCTGAGACTCTGACTCTGAGACTCTGACTCTGAGACTCTGACTCTGAGACTCTGACTCTGAGACTCTGACTCTGACTCTGAGACTCTGACTCTGAGACTCTGACTCTGACTCTGAGACTCTGACTCTGAGACTCTAACTCTGAGACTCTGACTCTGAGACTCTGACTCTGACTCTGAGACTCTGACTCTGAGACTCTGAGACTCTGAGACTCTGACTCTGACTCTGAGACTCTGAGACTCTGACTCTGAGACTCTGACTCTGAGACTCTGACTCTGACTCTGAGACTCTGACTCTGAGACTCTAACTCTGAGACTCTGACTCTGAGACTCTGACTCTGAGACTCTGACTCTGAGACTCTGACTCTGAGACTCTGACTCTGACTCTGACTCTGAGACTCTGACTCTGAGACTCTAACTCTGAGACTCTGACTCTTAGACTCTGACTCTGACTCTGACTCTGAGACTCTGACTCTGACTCTGAGACTCTGACTCTGACTCTGAGACTCTGAGTCTGACTCTGAGACTCTGAGACTCTGAGACTCTGACTCTGAGACTCTGACTCTGAGACTCTGACTCTGAGACTCTGACTCTGACTCTGAGACTCTGACTCTGAGACTCTGAGACTCTGACTCTGACTCTGAGACTCTGAGACTCTGAGACTCTGACTCTGAGACTCTGAGACTCTGACTCTGAGACTCTGACTCTGAGACTCTGACTCTGAGACTCTGACTCTGAGACTCTGACTCTGAGACTCTGACTCTGAGACTCTGACTCTTAGACTCTGACTCTGACTCTGACTCTGAGACTCTGACTCTGACTCTGAGACTCTGACTCTGACTCTGAGACTCTGAGTCTGACTCTGAGACTCTGACTCTCTGAGACTCTGACTCTGAGACTCTGACTCTGAGACTCTGACTCTGAGACTCTGACTCTGAGACTCTGACTCTGAGACTCTGACTCTGAGACTCTGACTCTGACTCTGAGACTCTGACTCTGAGACTCTGACTCTGACTCTGAGACTCTGACTCTGACTCTGAGACTCTGACTCTGACTCTGAGACTCTGACTCTGAGACTCTGAGACTCTGACTCTGAGACTCTGAGACTCTGACTCTGACTCTGAGACTCTGACTCTGACTCTGAGACTCTGACTCTGACTCTGAGACTCTGACTCTGAAACTCTGACTCTGAGACTCTGACTCTGAAATTCATGAAATAATAAAAAAAAAATGCGTGGGGCTCCGCGCAATTTCTATGTCTAGCCAGGTACAGCTAAGCAGCTGGGGGCTGGAATCCGCAGCGCAGGGATGCCCAAGCTTTCTGAGCACCCCCCGCTGCAAATTGAAGCCCGCAGCCGCCCCAGAAGATGGCGCGTTCATTGAAGCGCCATCCTCTGGCGCTGAACCCCGCTCTTCCAGCGGCCCTGGTGGCGGTGGCACGCTGGGTAATAAAGGGGTTAATACCAGCTTTGTTATACAAGCTGATATTAAGCCCGAGATTCTTAATGTCAGGCCACGTTTGACCCAGCCACTAACAATCTCCAATAAAGGGTTAAAAAAAACACAACACAGAGAAAATTTTTTATTTGAAATATAAAAAAAAGCCATTAGGGACTCCATCTTTAATTGAAAAAATCCTCTTCCGTCCGACGTAGTCCAAAATGCGATGTCCTCTCTGCTACATCCCCTGTGCATAGATATAGATGTCTATGCACAGGGAATGAGCAGACTGAGAACAATCTCAGCTCTGCTACATCATGTCTGTGAGCAGGCGGGCTCTAGGACCCTGGAGCTGCACAGAGAAGACAGCTGGACTCGGCTCGCAAAGAAACAGCAGTTACTTTGCGAGTTTCCCTGCTATCACTGGCACAGTAGCCGAGTCTAATGCAAACAATGGCAATCCTAGTTTTGTCAGCGTTTGCCATTGATTTGCATTGGACTCGTGCGAGTAAACGCTGGGAAACTCGCAGAGTACCGAGTCCTGCGAGTCCCTTACTACTCGCCGAGTAACGAGTCATAGCGAGTAGATTCGCCCATCCCTAGTCATATTGCTTCTAAAACATTGTACAAGTGTAAGAGAGTAAACTGATAAGCTGCTAAAACCAAGCAGACTGCCATTTTGTAGTGGCCCAGGAAAGATAAAACACAGTCTCTGGTTGCCATGGTGACTGCTCTGTGTCTAGAAAAGTGAAAGCACAGTCTCTGGTTGCCTTGGTGACAGCTCTGTCAGTTGCTCTGGTGGTTGTTGATCTCTCTGTGCGGTGGCCATTACTAGTGTAAGGATTACAGCAGAGCCAGTGCAAGCTATATGGGCCTTTAAAGTTGTTTGCAAGCCCTGTTGTGTGGACTAAAGACTTTATCTTGAACCGAGCAAGTGTCCAGCATCTGAGGAGAGGCTGAGGAGATGTTCCCCCTGATGGAGTGAGTGATTGGCGTCCAGGAAGGCTGTGAGTGACTGCGAAAGGAGAGCCGGCGTCCGGTGCCATCCACATTGGTAGGATCCTGACAAGGAGGCTGAGGAGATGTTCCCCCTGATGGAGCGAGTGATTGGCGTCCAGGAAGGCCGTGAGTGACTGTGAAAGGAGAGCCGGCGTCCGGTGCCACCCACATTGGGAGGATCCTGACAAGGTCCTGCAAGCCCTGGAAAAGAGTGCTCCACAGATTGCACCCCAAGCTTACAGAACTAAAGTGCTGGACATGTGAATCTGGCATTGGCTGGTAAGCTGCCAAATTTTGCTGTTTTTTTTACAATACGTTTTTCTTTTGCGCAAAAGGTTTTTTTCTTTTTACTTTTTCTGGACTTGCTGCAGCCCACGTGGAATATACATCGGTGTAAAGCTACATTTGAGGTTTATGGTACCATAGTTTTGAGATACCCGGGTAAACCTGTGCTAAGTGTATAGCCAGCATTAATATAGTGTAATGTATTGTTATTAGTTGTGATAAGTTATACTCAGTGTGCCATCTCAGAGGTCCCATCAGACCGCCCACAGTTGATGTACATAGCCTTTAGTTAAGTTAAATCCTTGATAAGTCTAACATGTAGGTAAATTTGCTCCGGGTTCTGAGTGTGATTTACATACCCTGGGAACTCTGAGATCGGTGCATTGATGTCGGCTAACGCTGAGTGTGTGAAACTGTTATTGGTTATATTTTAAGGGGATTTTGATACTTATACATTCTATACTGAACCATACTTTGATCCCCATATCAGTAAAAAATACTGTTGTTTATTTCTGCCTCTGTCTCAGTCTGTGACTCACTGGATCTTAATAGGACCTCCGGTCATTATATTTTGGCGTAGTCGGCAGGATCCAGTGTTTGTCATGGATGGAGGCGGCGAGGGAAGAAATGACCCCACCACACCAGCAGCCATGCTACTGGGTGCAGATCCTTTGGCAGCCGCGGCGAATGTTGGAGGGTATGTGCCGGTAGGAGCTTTACTCCAGCACATGCCGAAGTACGACGGGCATAACATGGCGTTGCAGGATTGGGCTGAGAGGGTCCGGAGTATTCTGCGGATGTGTAATCTGGCTCCCGCAGTACGAGCAGAACTGGCATTAAATGCACTAGAGGGCGATGCTAGGCGGATGGTGATGGTACGACCTGAGGCTGAGAGGACTACGTTAGAGAAAATTTTGGTACTGTTAGAGGGGAGTTTGGGAGGCCGGGCCCGTGTGACCCAGCTTCGATCTTTTTTTTTAATCGCCCTCAAAAGGAAAGTGAGTCTCTGATGCAGTACTCTAATACGCTACAGGAGACATTGAACGAAGTGCAGCGACTAGACCCAGGGGCCATGGGAGCGTTCCAGGAGGTAGACCGCTTGCTCCGGGACAAATTCATCACAGGACTAGCCAATAGGCCCCTTCGGGATAAACTGTTGGGGGTGGCCCGGGCTACCCCAGAATTATCTTTTTGGCAGATTTACCAGGCCGCGGTGGAAAGGGAGGCGGAGTCCACCCTGGTAGTTCAAGGGGCTGTGGACAGTACACGGATGGAAAAAGGCCAAATGCCAGTGTCAGGAGCGGAGGGACTGGTAGACGTTGTGCAAGCTCTGCGTGCCGAGTTGAAGGAGTTAAAGCTGGAAGTGTCTAAGATCAGAGCTGGGTCGTCTCCTACTCCCCTGGAGAGGCCACCAGCCACACCCTCTGGGATGGTGGTTCCACCGACAGCCAGACCGTCCTCTTCGAATGACTCGAGCCCCCGTCCACGAAGAGCAGTCACCTGCTGGAGGTGCGGGCGCCAGGGACACATCTCACGATACTGCCGGATGTCCACAGTCCCCGAGTCTCCTTCGCCGATGTTAAAACTCCCAGCCGCTGCCTTGAGGGGGCAAATCGCAGCGGCCCACCCCCCACAAAGCCCTCAACGGGAGGAGCAAGATTTGTTCGCATGCAGTCCAGTTTTAGAAGCAGAATTTGAAGGGCGGAAGATGAGTTGTTTGGTTGACACGGGATCTGAATGTACCATTATGCCTCTAGAAGTGTTCGAGGAATACTTCAGTCAACTAGTGGTCCCCGAAGATGGCCGAATGATAAGACTTACTGCCGCTAACAATGGCCAGCTGACGGTGAAAGGGATCGTGTGGATGAGGCTGAAAATGTTTGGTCAAGAGCTGGGTCAGAAAGGGGTAGTGCTGGTGGACCACCCCCCTAGAAGAGGGATGGAGGTGACACTTGGAATGAACATTCTGCGAGATCTAAATCATCAGATGTATGCCCGCAAGGGACCCCGATACTGGACTCATGCTACATGTCACCGACCAACTCAGAGAATGTTACACCGCCTAGTGTTGAACTGTGACCTGCTGAAAAGTGCAGTCCCAGGGGGCTGGATGGGCCTAGTCCAAGTGCCATCACGGACCACGATTTCACTGGCACCCCGACAGGAGGAACTCTTAATGTTGCCAGTGGGGGCGGCGCAGAGGCTGAATGGACTTGAAGTATTACTTGAGCCAGCCCCAGAGAAGTCCTCTTTTGCCAAGGTGCATGTGGCCCGGTCTTTGGCGATTGTGAAGAATGGACGGGTGCCAGTCAGATGCATTAACGTGTTGGAGGAGGCTATTACTATTCCTGCTGGGACCATCCTGGCTGAACTGTTCATGCCAGAGGGGAAGATGCCTGATACGGCGGTGTTTGAATTGCGGCCAGACCCACAGTCATCCTGGACATATGCGGTCGAAGTAGGGGGGGCTGAATCTCCTACTGAAGACTGGAATGGTCGTGTGATCATGGATCAGATGGGAGTGGATTGGGAGAAACTGACTTCCGTGCAACTAGAGCAGTTGGAGAGGGTCGTGTGGGAACATGAAGAGGCCTTCTCGCGACATGAAGAAGACTTCGGGTGCTCTCCGACGATTGAGCATGAGATTCCCACGGGGGACACCCCTCCCATTAGAGAACGTTATCGTCAGATTCCCCCGACACTTTATCAAGAGGTGAAGGGCATGGTGGCCAGTATGCTGGACAATCAAGTGATACGAGAGAGCCAAAGTCCCTGGGCTGCCCCTGTGGTCCTGGTGCGAAAGAAGGATGGGACCCTCCGATTTTGTGTGGATTATCGGAAATTAAATGCGCACACGGTGCGAGACGCATACCCGTTGCCTCGGATTGAGGATTCCCTGTCTGCATTAGGACGGGCCAAATACTTCTCAACGTTGGACTTGGCGAGCGGATATTGGCAGGTACCAATGGCTGAGAAAGATCGGGCAAAGACAGCATTTATTCTGCCAATGGGGCTCTACGAATTCAATCGGATGCCGTTTGGACTCAGTAATGCCCCGGGGACCTTTCAACGCCTTATGGAACACTGCTTAGGCGACATGAATTTCGAATCGGTACTGATATATCTAGATGACATCGTGGTGTTCGGGACATCATTTGAAGATCATCTTGAGAAGTTACGCCAAGTGCTCCAACGGCTCAGCCGTCATGGATTGAAAATAAAACCGAAGAAATGTCAACTGTTCAAGAGTCGCATAGAGTATCTAGGCCATGTGGTGACTCCCGACGGGGTGATACCCTCAGCCAGTAAGATCTTAGTGGTACAGGAGTGGCCACCTCCCCAGACCCTGCGGGAGGTTCGGGCTTTCTTGGGATTGGCAGGGTACTATCGACGATTTGTGCCCAGGTTTTCACAAGTAGTGGGTCCTCTGAATGAACTTTTAAGAGGGACGGCGCTGGGTCCTCGCAACCGCCCTATTCAATGGGGGCCTCAGCAGCAAAAGGCATTTGACGAGGTGAAAACTGCCCTAATGAGTGCCCCGTTGTTGGCATATGCCCGGTTTGATACCCCTTTCCTATTGTACACTGATGGTAGTCTTCATGGGTTGGGGGCGGTACTGGCCCAAATTCAGGATGGCCGGGAGCGGGTCATCGCCTATGGCAGCAGGTCTTTAAGGGACACTGAGCGCAATCCGGCTAACTATAGTTCGTTTCGCCTAGAGCTGCTGGCCCTGGTGTGGGCAATGACGGAGCGCTTTGCTGAGTATCTAACAGGAGCTGAGGTACTGGTCATGACTGATAATAACCCTCTTGCTCACTTAGAGAATGCGAAACTGGGAGCGTTGGAGCAGCGGTGGGTCGCTCGCCTTGCTAAGTTTAACTATCAGATTAAGTTTCGCTCTGGGCGAGAAAACGGAAATGCGGATGCACTGTCAAGGGTACCCCTTGGGGTTGGGGAGAAAGCATTGATGACCAGCTCGAGGACACAGAGACCCCTGATTTGGGGCAGGTGCCTATCTTCCGCAGTGTGGTACATTCAAGTGGGGTGGCATCAGGGATGCCGTGTGTCCTGGGAAAAACGCCAACAGATTGGGCAAAAGATCAGAACGAGTGCCCTGACATCTCGCGAGTGCGCACCTGGGTACAAAATGGGATTTGGCTGAGTGCAAAGAACAAGGTCCAACTATCCGCAGAAGGAATTAAACTGTTGCGACAGTGGGATAAGTTGTGTGTGGAACAGGGTCTTTTGTATCGTAAGGTCTATCTGCCATCTGAGCTGCAGCACCGGTACCAACTGGTAATCCCTGTGGGGATGGGTCCAGTGGTCGCCCGCGAAGCACATGAGAGAGGAGCCCACTTTGGTAGTGAAAAGACACTCCAGTGGCTACAGCGAGCCCTCTATTGCCCTGACCTGGGAGGGATGGTAGCGGAGGCGTGTCGGCAATGTCGGGTCTGTGGGTTCAGTAAGAGCCCTGAGCAGCGGGCCCCTACGCAAACAATTAAAACGTCTGCCCCGTTGGAATTGCTCATGATTGATTATGTCTTGATAGGGTACTCGACGTCAGGGTGCTCCTATTGCTTGGTGATGACAGACCACTTCACTAAATATGCTGTGGCGGTGCCGACGAGAGATCAGACAGCAGAGTCGGCAGCTAAGGCCGTGTGTCGTCATTTTCTCCAAGTGTTTGGGTGTCCGCAAAGAATACACTCAGATCAGGGGGCATGTTTTCAGGGGACGCTAATGGAGGAGCTGCGCCGGTTGTATGGTATAGCACATTCAAAAACGACACCTTACCATCCCCAAGGAAATGGGGCCTGTGAGCGTTTCAATCGTACCTTAATACAGATGTTGAGAACATTAGAGGACGGGCAGCAGGTCCGCTGGCCTGAGTACCTCCCTGAACTAATGTGGGCCTACAACAATCGAGTGCACAGCACTACGGGCTATTCGCCACACATGTTGATGTTTGGGAGACCCGGGAGGGATATTGAAGATTTGAACATGCCAGATCCCTCCTCTGATTCCCCTCGGACTGCATCTGAATGGGTTCGAGAACATCGGCGGCGACTGAGAGTGGTGCATCAGGTGGTGGGAAATCGACTCAGTCAGGTGTCTCATAGGGACACACGGCCTGTGCAGACAGAACCTTTCTCCCCGGGGGATAGAGTGTTGGTGAGGATCAAACGGCCGGCAGGGAAACTGAGCGACCGGTGGGAGGCGACACCATACCTGAATCAAAGTTGAAATGTCGTCAAAATAACACCGCCTCTTTGTAACATTGCCTTGCTGCCGATTCGGGCACGGGCAGTATGTTTAAAATTTGGTCCCTTTCCGGGAAAAAACCTGGGTGTCGGGGGTTTTCCCTTGTTTTGGAAAATATTTCCCGATGACAGGGCCCTTTCAAAATGACTGACCCACAGAAATCACACAAACAAATACACAAAAACAGATACAAATACACAATATAAACTGAAATCATAAAAAAATAATACAAAAAATATACACAAAAAAATAGACATAAAATATCCCAATACAGACGCAAAATCCCCATCCCTCATAGCCCTTATATAGCATGGTTCAGTCATCACAGAAAGAAACCCCCCAAAACGCCAATCATACAACATGATTTCCCCCCTCAAGAACACCCCCTTTTACCTTTAACATTATTTTCCTAAAAAACTCACCAAATCGAAAATAATCCCCCAAAAGGGCTCACCCAAACATCAAAAAAGGGTTCCCCCAACACCCCCCAAAAACAGTCTTTTTTACCCCCTCACAAAAAAAATAAAAAAAAACCCTTTAAACCCCACCTAATCCAGAGGCAAGCTCGCCCTGCTGGAGTAAGTGATCCGCATGATGTTTTTGCTAAAAATACGGGCTCCTAAAGACACAAAATAATTCTGAAATTAAAAACCATATTGCGGCCCACAGCCGCACCAAACTATCAAACCCCATTTCCCAATTTGTTTTGAGGCCCAAATCCAACCCGGGCCACAACACAGAAAATTTTTCACTATTGTTGAAGTATTACAACTCTCAAAAGAAAGCAACCCAAAATCCTTCCTCTCGGGCCCTTGAGAAAGGGGTTTAAAAGCGGGTTTTTTGTGGATGAGACGGGCTCATTTCAGAACAGAGGCAAGGTTTGTGGATAACTTACCACCCATGCACTTGACTAAAACTTTACTATTTTATAGTCATATTTAGTGAGGGGCGAATCCAAATTTACTCGGAATCGTTAAACTCAAACGAGCCCCCAGCACGGGGAACTCGCTATTTCCTTTTGCAGTCTAGCGAGTCCAATTTTAATGAATGGGGAAGCGAGTAATAGCGAGTAGTGTTGGGGATTTAAAAAATCGCAGCTGCTTAGCTGTACCTGGCTGACATAGAAATTGCGGGGGAGCCCCACGGGAAATTTTTTTAATTATTTTTGAAATTCTAACTCTGACTCGAACTCCCGACTCTGAAAACCCTGACCTGAACCTGACTCTGGCCCCGAAGGGGAGGCCGACTCTGACTCTGAGACTCTGACTCTGAGACTCTGACTCTGGGGACTCTGACTCTGAGACCGACTCTGAACTCTGACCCTTTTAGACTCTGACTCTGGGGAACCCGACTCTGAAACCCCCTGCCCCTGAGACTCTGACTCCCGAGAAAATCTGACTCGAACTCTGACTCCCGACTCCCGAACCTGACTCGAGACTCTGACCTTTTGAGACTCTGACTCCCGAGACTCTGACTCTGAGACCCTACTCTGAAAACTCTGACTCGACTTCCCCGAGACACCCAACTCTGAACTCTGACTCTAGACTCTGATCTGACTTTTTTGACTCCCGAGACTCTGAGACTCTTAAATTTTTGCTCTGAGACTCTTAGACCCCTGACTCTTTAACTCCAAAAAGGGGAAATCTGAATCTGACTCTAGACTCTGAAATCTGAGACTCTGATCTGACTCTGAGAACCCCTCTCTGAGACTCTAAATCTGAACTTTTGACCTGAGAAAACCCGACTCGAGACTCGACTCTGATCTGAGACCTTTTAAAATCTGAGGGCCCCTGAGTCTGACTCCCGACTCTGAGACTCTGACCCCTGAACTCTGACTCTGAACTCCCGACGACTCCCGAACTCCCCCGAAAAAAAAAATCTGAGACTCTGACTCTGAGACTTTTGACTCTGAACTCCGACTCTTTAAAACTCTGCTCGAGACCCCTAACTCTGAACTCTGACTCGAGGGCTCTGAGTCTGACTCTGACCTGAGACTCTTTAGACTCTGACTCTGACTCGAACTCTGATCTGACTCTTAGACCTGATTTTGGGCTCTTAGACTCTGACTCTGAACTCTGACTCTGGACTCTGACTCGGGAAATCTGACTTTTGACCTGAAAAACTCTGACCCCTGAACTCTAAAATCTGAGACTCTACCTTAACCCCTTGGGCTCGACCTGGGCTCTGAGACTCTGACTCGGGCTCTGAGACTCTGAGTCTGACTCGAGACTTCCTGGGCTTTTGAGACTCTGAACCCTGAGACTCTTTACCTGAAACTCTGACTCTGAGAAATCTGACTCTGACTCGAGACTCTGACTTTTGAACCCCGACTCTGAAACTCTGACTCTGAAAAATCTGACTTGAGACTCTTTACCCCTGAGACTCCGAGTCTGACTCTGACTCTGAGACTCTGAGACTCTGACTCTGACTCTGAGACTCTGACTCTGAGACTCTGACTCTGACTCTGAGACTCTGACTCTGAGACTCTAACTCTGAGACTCTGACTCTGAGACTCTGACTCTGACTCTGGACTCTGACTCTGAGACTCTGAGACTCTGAGACTCTGACTCTGACTCTGAGACTCTGAGACTCTGACTCTGAGACTCTGACTCTGAGACTCTGACTCTGACTCTGAGACTCTGACTCTGAGACTCTAACTCTGAGACTCTGACTCTGAGACTCTGACTCTGAGACTCTGACTCTGAGACTCTGACTCTGAGACTCTGACTCTGACTCTGACTCTGAGACTCTGACTCTGAGACTCTAACTCTGAGACTCTGACTCTTAGACTCTGACTCTGACTCTGACTCTGAGACTCTGACTCTGACTCTGAGACTCTGACTCTGACTCTGAGACTCTGAGTCTGACTCTGAGACTCTGAGACTCTGAGACTCTGACTCTGAGACTCTGACTCTGAGACTCTGACTCTGAGACTCTGACTCTGACTCTGAGACTCTGACTCTGAGACTCTGAGACTCTGACTCTGACTCTGAGACTCTGAGACTCTGAGACTCTGACTCTGAGACTCTGAGACTCTGACTCTGAGACTCTGACTCTGAGACTCTGACTCTGAGACTCTGACTCTGAGACTCTGACTCTGAGACTCTGACTCTGAGACTCTGACTCTTAGACTCTGACTCTGACTCTGACTCTGAGACTCTGACTCTGACTCTGAGACTCTGACTCTGACTCTGAGACTCTGAGTCTGACTCTGAGACTCTGACTCTCTGAGACTCTGACTCTGAGACTCTGACTCTGAGACTCTGACTCTGAGACTCTGACTCTGAGACTCTGACTCTGAGACTCTGACTCTGAGACTCTGACTCTGACTCTGAGACTCTGACTCTGAGACTCTGACTCTGACTCTGAGACTCTGACTCTGACTCTGAGACTCTGACTCTGACTCTGAGACTCTGACTCTGAGACTCTGAGACTCTGACTCTGAGACTCTGAGACTCTGACTCTGACTCTGAGACTCTGACTCTGACTCTGAGACTCTGACTCTGACTCTGAGACTCTTGACTCTGAAACTCTGACTCTGAGACTCTGACTCTGAAATTCATGAAATAATAAAAAAAAAATGCGTGGGGCTCCGCGCAATTTCTATGTCTAGCCAGGTACAGCTAAGCAGCTGGGGGCTGGAATCCGCAGCGCAGGGATGCCCAAGCTTTCTGAGCACCCCCCGCTGCAAATTGAAGCCCGCAGCCGCCCCAGAAGATGGCGCGTTCATTGAAGCGCCATCCTCTGGCGCTGAACCCCGCTCTTCCAGCGGCCCTGGTGGCGGTGGCACGCTGGGTAATAAAGGGGTTAATACCAGCTTTGTTATACAAGCTGATATTAAGCCCGAGATTCTTAATGTCAGGCCACGTTTGACCCAGCCACTAACAATCTCCAATAAGGGTTAAAAAAACACAACACAGAGAAAATTTTTTATTTGAAATATAAAAAAAAGCCATTAGGGACTCCATCTTTAATTGAAAAAATCCTCTTCCGTCCGACGTAGTCCAAAATGCGATGTCCTCTCTGCTACATCCCTGTGCATAGATATAGATGTCTATGCACAGGGAATGAGCAGACTGAGAACAATCTCAGCTCTGCTACATCATGTCTGTGAGCAGGCGGGCTCTAGGACCCTGGAGCTGCACAGAGAAGACAGCTGGACTCGGTCTGCAAAGAAACAGCAGTTACTTTGCGAGTTTCCCTGCTATCACTGGCACAGTAGCCGAGTCTAATGCAAACAATGGCAATCCTAGTTTTGTCAGCGTTTGCCATTGATTTGCATTGGACTCGTGCGAGTATAACGCTGGGAAACTCGCAGAGTACCGAGTCCTGCGAGTCCCTTACTACTCCTCGCCGAGTAACGAGTCATAGCGAGTAGATTCGCCCATCCCCTAGTCATATTGCTTCTAAAACATTGTACAAGTGTAAGAGAGTAAACTGATAAGCTGCTAAAACCAAGCAGACTGCCATTTTGTAGTGGCCCAGGAAAGATAAAACACAGTCTCTGGTTGCCATGGTGACTGCTCTGTGTCTAGAAAGTGAAAGCACAGTCTCTGGTTGCCATGGTGACTGCTCTGTGTCTAGAAAGTGAAAGCACATCTCTGGTTGCCTTGGTGACACTCTGTCAGTTGCTCCGTGTGGTTGATCTCTCTCTGCGGTGGCCATTACTAGTGTAAGGATTATAGCAAAGCCAGTGCAAGCTATATGGGCCTTTAAAGTTGTTTGCAAGCCCTGTTGTGTGGGCTAAAGACTTTATCTTGAACCGAGCAAGTGTCCAGCATCTGAGGAGAGGCTGAGGAGATGTTCCCCCTGATGGAGCGAGTGATTGGCGTCCAGGAAGGACGTGAGTGACTGCGAAAGGAGAGCCGGCGTCCGGTGCCATCCACACTGGGAGGATCCTGACAAGGAGGCTGAGGAGATGTTCCCCCTGATGGAGAAAGTGATTGGCATCCAGGAAGGCCGTGAGTGACTGCGAAAGGAGAGCCGGCGTCCGGTGCCATCCGCATTGGGAGGATCCTGACAAGGTCCTGACAAGCCCTGGAAAAGAGAGTGCTCCACAGATTGCACCCCAAGCTAACAGAACTAAAGTGCTGGACATGTGAATCTGGCATTGGCTGGTAAGCTGCCGAATTCTGCTGTTTTTTTTACAATACGTTTTTCTTTTGCGCAAAAGGTTTTTTTTTTCTTTTTACTTTTTCTATACTTGCTGCAGCCCACGTGGAATATACACCGGTGTAAAGCTACATTTGAGGTTGATGGTACCATAGTTTTGAGATACCCGGGTATCCCTGTGCTAAGTGTATAGCCAGCATTGATATAGTGTAATGTATTGTTATTAGCTGTGATAAGTTATACTCAGTGCGCCATCTCAGAGGTCCCATCAGATCGCCCACAGTTGATGTACATAGCCTTTAGTTAAGTTAAATCCTTGATAAGTCTAACGTGTAGGTAAATTTGTTTCCTGGTTCTGAGTGTGATTTACATACCCTGGGAACTCTGAGATCGGTGCATTGATGTCGGCTACGCTGAGTGTGTGAAACTGTTATTGATTATATTTTAAGGAGATTTTGATACTTATACATTCTATACTGAACCATACTTTGATCCCCATATCAGTAAAAAATACTGTTGTTTATTTCTGCCTCTGTCTCAGTCTGTGACTCACTGGATCTTAATAGGACCTCCGGTCATTACATTTTTGGCGTAGTCGGCAGGATCCAGTGTTTGTCATGGATGGAGGCGGCGAGGGAAGAAATGACCCCACCACACCAGCAGCCATGCTGCTGGGTGCAGATCCTTTGGCAGCCGCGGCGAATGTGGGACGGTATGTGCCGGTAGGAGCTTTACTCCAGCACATGCCGAAGTACGACGGGCATAACATGGCGTTGCAGGATTGGGCTGAGAGGGTCCGGAGTATTCTGCGGATGTGTAATCTGGCTCCCGCAGTACGAGCAGAACTGGCATTAAATGCACTAGAGGGCGATGCTAGGCGGATGGTGATGGTACGACCTGAGGCTGAGAGGAGTACGTTAGAGAAAATTTTGGTACTGTTAGAGGGGAGTTTGGGAGGCCGGGCCCGTGTGACCCAGCTTCGATCTTTTTTTTTAATCGCCCTCAAAAGGAAAGTGAGTCTCTGATGCAGTGCTCTAATACGCTACAGGAGACATTGAACGAAGTGCAGCGACTAGACCCAGGGGCCATGGGAGCGTTCCAGGAGGTAGACCGCTTGCTCCGGGACCAATTCATCACAGGACTAGCCAATAGGCCCCTTCGGGATAAACTGTTGGAGGTGGCCCGGGCTACCCCAGAAATATCTTTTTGGTAGATTTACCAGGCCGCGGTGGAAAGGGAGGCGGAGTCCACCCTGGTAGTTCAAGGGGCTGTAGACAGTACACGGATGGAAAAAGGCCAAATGCCAGTGTCAGGAGGGGAGGGATTGGTAGACGTTGTGCAAGCTCTGCGTGCCGAGTTGAAGGAGTTAAAGCTGGAAGTGTCTAAGATCAGAGCTGGGTTGTCTCCTACTCCTCTGGAGAGGCCACCAGCCACACACTCTGGGATGGTGGTTCCACCGACAGCCAGACCGTCCTCTTCGAATGACTCGAGCCCCCGTCCACGAAGAGCAGTCACCTGCTGGAGGTGCGGGCGCCAGGGACACATCTCACGATACTGCCGGATGTCCACAGTCCCCGAGTCTCCTTCGCCGATGTTAAAACTCCCAGCCGCTGCCTTGAGGGGGCAAATCGCAGCGGCCCACCCCCCACAAAGCCCTGAACGGGAGGAGCAATTTTTGTTCGCATGCAGTCCAGTTTTAGAAGCAGAATTTGAAGGGTGGAAGATGAGTTGTTTGGTTGACATGGGATCTGAATGATACCATTATGCCTCTAGAAGTGTTCGAGGAATACTTCAGTCAACTAGTGGTCCCCGAAGATGGCCAAATGATAAGACTTACCGCCGCTAACAATGGCCAGCTGACGATGAAAGGGATCGTGTGGATGAGGCTGAAAATGTTTGGTCAAGAGCTGGGTCAGAAAGGGGTAGTGCTGGTGGACCACCCCCCTAGAAGAGGGATGGAGGTGACACTTGGAATGAACATTCTGCGAGATCTAAATCATCAGATGTATGCCCGCGAGGGACCCCGATACTGGACTCATGCTACAAGTCACCGACCAACTCAGAGAATGTTACACCGCCTAGTGTTGAACTGTGACCTGCTGAAAAGTGCAGTCCCAGGGGGCCGGGTGGGCCTAGTCCAAGTGCCATCACGGACCACGATTTCACTGGCACCCCGACAGGAGGAACTCTTAATGTTGCCAGTGGGGGCGGCGCAGAGGCTGAATGGACTTGAGGTATTACTTGAGCCAGCCCCAGAGAAGTCTTCTTTTGCCAAGGTGCATGTGGCCCGATCTTTGGCGATTGTGAAGAATGGACGGGTGCCAGTCAGATGCATTAACGTGTTGGAGGAGTCTATTACCATTCCTGCTGGGACCATCCTGGCTGAACTGTTCGTGCCAGAGGGAAGATGCCTGATACGGCGGTGTTTGAATTGCGGCCAGACCCACAGTCATCCTGGACATATGCGGTCGAAGTAGGGGGGGCTGAATCTCCTACTGAAGACTGGAATGCTCGTGTGATCATGGATCAGATGGGAGTGGATCGGGAGAAACTGACTTCCGTGCAACTAGAGCAGTTGGAGAGGGTCGTGTGGGAACATGAAGAGGCCTTCTCGCGACATGAAGAAGACTTCGGGTGCTCTCCGACGATTGAGCATGAGATTCCCACGGGGGACACCCCTCCCATTAGAGAACGTTATCGTCAGATTCCCCCGACACTTTATCAAGAGGTGAAGGGCATGGTGGCCAGTATGCTGGACAATCAAGTGATACGAGAGAGCCAAAGTCCCTGGGCTGCCCCTGTGGTCCTGGTGCGAAAGAAGGATGGGACCCTCCGATTTTGTGTGGATTATCGGAAATTAAATGCGCACACGGTGCGAGACGCATACCCGTTGCCTCGGATTGAGGAGTCCCTGTCTGCATTAGGACGAGCCAAATACTTCTCAACGTTGGACTTGGTGAGCGGATATTGGCAGGTACCTATGGCTGAGAAAGATCGGGCAAAGACAGCATTTATTCTGCCAATGGGGCTCTACGAATTCAATCGGATGCCGTTCGGATTCAGTAATGCCCCGGGGACCTTTCAACGCCTTATGGAACACTGCTTAGGCGACATGAATTTCGAATCGGTACTGATATATCTAGATGACATTGTGGTGTTCGGGACATCATTTGAAGATCATCTTGAGAAGTTACGCCAAGTGCTCCAATGGCTCAGCCGTCATGGATTGAAAATAAAACCGAAGAAATGTCAACTGTTCAAGAGTCGCATAGAGTATCTAGGCCATGTGGTGACTCCCGACGGGTGTTACACTCAGCCAGTAAGATCTTAGCGGTACAGGAGTGGCCACCTCCCCAGACCCTGCGGGAGGTTCGGGCTTTCTTGGGATTGGCAGGGTACTATCGACGATTTGTGCCCAGGTTTTCACAAGTAGTGGGTCCTCTGAATTAACTTTTAAGAGGGACGGCGCTGGGTCCTCGCAACCGCCCTATTCAATGGGGGCCTCAGCAGCAAAAGGCATTTGACGAGGTGAAAACTGCCCTAACGAGTGCCCCGTTGTTGGCATATGCCCGGTTTGATACCCCTTTCCTATTGTACACTGACGGTAGTCTTCACGGGTTGGGGGCGGTACTGGCCCAAATTCAGGATGGCCGGGAGCGGGTCATCGCCTAAGGCAGCAGGTCTTTAAGGGACACTGAGCGCAATCCGGCTAACTATAGTTCGTTTCGCCTAGAGCTGCTGGCCCTGGTGTGGGCAATGACGGAGCGCTTTGCTGAGTATCTAACAGGAGCTGAGGTACTGGTCATGACCGATAATAACCCTCTTGCTCACTTAGAGAATGCGAAACTGGGAGCGTTGGAGCAGTGGTGGGTCGCTCGCCTTGCTAAGTTTAACTATCAGATTAAGTTTCGCTCTGGGCGAGAAAATGGAAATGCGGATGCACTGTCAAGGGTACCCCTTGGGTTTGGGGGAGAAAGCATTGATGACCAGCTCGAGGACACAGAGACCCCTGATTTGGGGCAGGTGCCTATCTTCCGCAGTGTGGTACATTCAAGTGGGGTGGCATCAGGGATGCTGTGTGTCCTGGGAAAAACGCCAACAGATTGGTCAAAAGATCAGAACGAGTGCCCTGACATCTCGCGAGTGCGCACCTGGGTACAAAATGGGATTTGGCCGAGTGCAAAGGACAAGGCCCAACTATCCGCAGAAGGAATTAAACTGTTGCGACAGTGGGATAAGTTGTGTGTGGAACAGGGTCTTTTGTATCGTAAGGTCTATCTGCCATCTGAGCTGCAGCACCGGTACCAACTGGTAATCCCTGTGGGGATGGGTCCGGTGGTCGCCCGCGAAGCACATGAGAGAGGAGCCCACTTTGGTAGTGAAAAGACACTCCAGTGGCTACAGCGAGTCCTCTATTGCCCTGACCTGGGAGGGATGGTAGCGGAGGCGTTTCGGCAATGTCAGGTCTGTGGGCTCAGTGAAAGCCCTGAGCAGCGGGCCCCTACGCAAACAATTAAAACGTCTGCCCCGTTGGAATTGCTCATGATTGATTATGTCTTGATAGGGTACTCGACGTCAGGGTGCTCCTATTGCTTGGTGATGACAGACCACTTCACTAAATATGCTGTGGCGGTGCCGACGAGAGATCAGACAGCAGAGTCGGCAGCTAAGGCCGTGTGTCGTCATTTTCTCCAAGTGTTTGGGTGTCCGCAAAGAATACACTCAGATCAGGGGGCATGTTTTCAGGGGACGCTAATGGAGGAGCTGCGCCGGTTGTATGGTATAGCACATTCAAAAACGACACCTTACCATCCCCAAGGAAATGGGGCCTGTGAGCATTTCAATCGTACCTTAATACAGATGTTGAGAACATTAGAGGACGGGCAGCAGGCCCGCTGGCCTGAGTACCTCCCTGAACTAATGTGGGCCTACAACAATCGAGTGCACAGCACTACGGGCTATTCGCCACACATGTTGATGTTTGGGAGACCCGGGAGGGATATTGAAGATTTGAACATGCCAGATCCCTCCTCTGATTCCCCTCGGACTGCATCTGAATGGGTTCGAGAACATCGGCGGCGACTGAGAGTGGTGCATCAGGTGGTGGGAAATCGACTCAGTCAGGTGTCTCATAGGGACACGCGGCCTGTGCAGACAGAACCTTTCTCCCCGGGGGATAGAGTGTTGGTGAGGGTCAAATGGCCGGCAGGGAAACTGAGCGACCGGTGGGAGGCGACACCATACCTGATAAAGAGACGGGTGAACTCTGATATTCCAGTCTATGAGGTTGAGCCGGTGGGGGTAGGGGGGCCCACTCGTAATCTTTACCGTAACATGCTACAACGGTGCTGGTTTGAGGATGCAGCTCCCATTTCCACGGAACTAGAGGCTGTGTCCCAAGGGGTGGGTACTCCTGGTGCTTTTGAGTTTGATGATGTGCCCTCCTCTGCGCCTGTTTATCTGCCCCCTGTGAATGATCTGCTCCTGTGTGGAGAGAGTGTTGAGCCTGTGGTATGTCCTTCAGAGGGTGGGGGCTTAGGTCAGCCAACTGACATGAATGATGGGTCACGGGGTGTCGCACTTCAGGAAGGAGCAGCGTCACGCCTTTCCTCTGATGACACCTCTGAAGGAACTCCTGCCCCCTCGGGGACAGAATGCGTTGGGGTGGGCCTTCGGAGAACCACTCGAACTACAGCAGGGATACCCCCTCAGCGCTATGCACAGGACGACTTTGAGTGGGGAGGTATGTCGAGGACGCGAACCTCTAGTGGGGTGGCATGTAAGAGAGTAAACTGATAAGCTGCTAAAACCAAGCAGACTGCCATTTTGTAGTGGCCCAGGAAAGATAAAACACAGTCTCTGGTTGCCATGGGGACTGCTCTGTGTCTAGAAAAGTGAAAGCACAGTCTCTGGTTGCCTTGGTGACAGCTCTGTCAGTTGCTCCGGTGGTTGTTGATCTCTCTGTGCGGTGGCCATTACTAGTGTAAGGATTACAGCAGAGCCAGTGCAAGCTATATGGGCCTTTAAAGTTGTTTGCAAGCCCTGTTGTGTGGACTAAAGACTTTATCTTGAACCGAGCAAGTGTCCAGCATCTGAGGAGAGGCTGAGGAGATGTTCCCCCTGATGGAGTGAGTGATTGGCGTCCAGGAAGGCCGTGAGTGACTGCGAAAGGAGAGCCGGCGTCCGGTGTCATCCACATTGGTAGGATCCTGACAAGGTGGCTGAGGAGATGTTCCCCCTGATGGAGCGAGTGATTGGTGTCCAGGAAGGCCGTGAGTGACTGCGAAAGGAGAGCCGGCGTCCGGTGCCACCCACATTGGGAGGATCCTGACAAGGTCCTGCAAGCCCTGGAAAAGAGTGCTCCACAGATTGCACCCCAAGCTTACAGAACTAAAGTGCTGGACATGTGAATCTGGCATTGGCTGGTAAGCTGCCAAATTTTGCTGTTTTTTTTACAATACGTTTTTCTTTTGCGCAAAAGGTTTTTTTCTTTTTACTTTTTCTGGACTTGCTGTAGCCCACGTGGAATATACACCGGTGTAAAGCTACATTTGAGGTTTATGGTACCATAGTTTTGAGATACCCGGGTATCCCTGTGCTAAGTGTATAGCCAGCATTAATATAGTGTAATGTATTGTTATTAGTTGTGATAAGTTATACTCAGTGTGCCATCTCAGAGGTCCCATCAGACCGCCCACAGTTGATGTACATAGCCTTTAGTTAAGTTAAATCCTTGATAAGTCTAACATGTAGGTAAATTTGCTCCTGGTTCTGAGTGTGATTTACATACCCTGGGAACTCTGAGATCGGTGCATTGATGTCGGCTAACGCTGAGGGTGTTACACTGTTATTGGTAATATTTTAAGGGGATTTTGAGATTTTTACATTCCTTACTGAACCATACCTTGATCCCCATATCAGTAAAAATACTGTTGTTTATTTCTGCCTCTGTCTCAGTCTGTGACTCACTGGATCTTAATAGGACCTCCGGTCATTATACAAGTATACACTTCCATCTGAGTTCTCCTATCCAGGTCTGTCAGCAGTTTTGTAAGTAAGACTTGCTTTAAAGTGGATCTGTTAGCTTGTTTTTGCTACCTCATCTGATAACAGCATGATGGAGGCAAAGAGACACTGAATCCAATGGAATATTACTTAGTTTAGTAGGTGCAGTGATTCTGACACAATCAGTGTTAAGATCTAGCATGCAGAAGAGCTGATCAACACCAGACTCTCTGTGTACAATGTCTATAGACAATGAGCTGCTAATCACAGAAGGTTGTGTCGGATTACCAGGCACGTGCTGCTATAGTTTATGTAGCCTGAGAAATTATACTCTCCTGGTGCTAAAACAATCATTGCAAGTAAACAACAGCTTGGAGTTTGCTAAAAGATGTAGCGCAGAGATCTCTGTTTTAACCCTTACAGCATGCTGTCTTCAGATTATATAGCAAAAACCTGCTGACAGATTCTTTTTTAAAGCCAGGTTAATAAATCAAAGTTTTCCAATCTTATTGTTAGCTAAAATATGCAGTGGATATCTTTGATATGCTCATTTTCTATTTAGGAACCACAAAATCACATCATATTTTGCATCAAATTGTAATGTTCATATCTGAACATACTGTTGCAAACTCTGCCATGGTCGCTTGGCGGTGCTGCACTATTACGACAGTTACTTTTGGATGCTGGCAGTATGTAGCAGTTTAGCTTTTAGATTAATGAGACTAGTTATCCCTTTCCTGTCCTCCTGAGTTGGTTTGTAATTAGCTTTTTGCTTAAAGCCATGGATGAGGCTCCCTTCTCTATAAACTCCAGCAGACAATCTCTAGCCAGCAGTTTTTTTGTTAGTTCAGCTATACCTGGTCATTATGATCCTTTGCTCCTGTGTGGTATTTTGTAAATTCTGTTGTCTAATTTCAGCTAGAATTTTGGCCACCAAATGACCTTGTGATTTTGTTCCAAAGGCTGGAATCACACTGTGTGTGATATGCGAGTCTCTCGGACAAGTATCGGATCATTAACCCTGAACAGCCTCCCCCTCTCTGGACGGGTAGTGTGGAGCTGCATAGAAATACAAGCAACTGACGCTAACGTCCTGACAGGGAAAGGCCGTTCCAGGTATCTTGTCCGAGACTTGTCCGACTGCCTTGCATGTCACATGGACAGTGTGTTTCCAGCCTTACTTGACGTCTTGGTGTTGACCTTGTGTAACGACCAATTTGCCTTTGGTTCGCTCCTTCGACCAGTCTCCTTTTCCATGGAAGCAATCTGGAGGACCCCACTATAAGACCAGATACTTTTATGGGGGTTGAAGGGTGAAAGCCAGGGTTCCTCTAAAATCCCCTAGATGGAATCAGTTGTCTTAGGCAGCCTTTGTGAGCCTGTGTCCTCTGTCAGATGAAACTAAACTACCCTTAATAATAATTTGGAAAAGCTGCACAGCACTCAGCAGACCAGTGTGAACTGGTGCAAGCATAGGACGCAGAGATTAAACAAACCAAGTAAAAGTCCATGCAGCACACAGCTACCACCAATGATGCACAGTGCTAACAAACCATATGTGTTTGAGGAAAAAATTCAAAAACTTACGTTTTTTCAAAAAACTCAATAATCTTATCTTTTAATCTGGAGTTCTTAGTACATACATTGGCCAATGTATGTACTAAGAACTCCAGATTAAAAGATAAGATTATTGAGTTTTTGAAAAAGCGTAAGTTTTTGAATTTTTCCTCAAACACATATGGTTTGTAGCACTGTGCATCATTGGTGGTAGCTGTGTGCTGCATGGACTTTTACTTGGTTTGTTTACCCTTAATAATAGAATTATTATTATTTTTATCTACACTTTAGTGTGAAATAATCTTTCTAGATATATTAAAATAAAAGCAGGAAAATGGACTTCTTAAGTAATCCAGATGTTTCATAGAAGTTACAAGCAATGATGATTCATTAATCCAATTTAAGAATGAGTTATTGAGATGTTCATGGATTCTGTCACTGTTCATTTGTTCTACTAGTGCATAGGACAACACACCACACACTTTAGCAGTGTTTTCAAAGACGATATAAAATCTAGGTGTGCTCATTTAAGCTTATTTGGCAGACACTTGTGTACACAAGGAAGTATTATGGTTCCACACTTTTTACATGATGTGAATGACCTTTAAAAACTCAACAGCAAATTTCAAATTCATTGAAGTGTTATAGATATTCCACTTACTACAACATCATTTATGAGAATTACCTCACTGTAAGATCATTTTAGTTGTCTATAGCAACCAGAGTGCAGCTTTCAGCATCAGAGTAGCTGAGGTAAAGTGAAATCATCTATAATATAATGCTGAACGCATCCTTCCATCCAAAGCTGTGATGGCCGACATGTGTGCAATCCTATGTTCATGTTGTAGTTGAATTCTTCAATAAAATGGCACCAGATATAACATGTGCTCATACTGCAAATTCATGCTCTATTTTATCGAAGACACTGTCTCTGTGAATATCCCCAGTCATCAGTTTGTTTCAGATGATATTGGTAGGGACAGTGTATTCAAGAAAATGGCCCTGGAGACCGCGGTATGCACACTTGCTGGCTCCAGCACCATTTTATTGAAGAATTCAACTACAACGTGGACATAACACTGCGCATGTCTCGGCCATAGAGTTAATTTGCATTCATTTACCTTAATTGCCTGGCTTTCTGATTCCCTTCTCCCTCTTGCTGACATAGGTTCCCTACATGATGCAGATGCTGCTGCCACTTTATATAATACATATACAATAGCTGTAGCTCTGGAATCGGCCACCCCTCTTACGCATACCAAGACTCACACAATCAATAGGCAACCTCGGCACACCACTTTGACTAAAGAAGTAAGGCAGGCTTCCAGGTTAGATGAGCGATGATGGAAGAGTTCTTATTCCAGCGAGCGCTTCATCAATTAACTACAAACAGTCCCTCACCAATTTTAAGTCAACACTTACTGTAGCAACACAAGTCTACTTCTCATCTCTCATATCTTCCCTGTCTCAAAACTGTAAATGTGGTGCCCTTATGGCTAGGCACCACAGGGAGGTATTACACCTTGCAAGTATATGTAGTGCCTCTGTATCTGTGAGTTTGGGTTTAACCTATGGAATCTAAGTCAGCACCCAACACTAGGTCACCTTAGAATAGGGGGACTGTCATACAGTAGGTCCCAAGGGGGTGGAGCCTAGGTTGGAGTAGTAAAACCAGGAAGTGAGAGGATTTTCAGTCAGTCAGCGTCAGAGACAGTGCTGGGAAGGCAGTCAGGATGGGCCTGACAGCCCTCTGACAGGAGGGATCACCCATCTTCAGGAGAGTGACACGTGACAGAAGGGGACGGACCAGCACCGACTGGAGACGGCTGGTAACGTCTGGGGTAAAACCGGCGACATGGATGCCGAGGCGGTCAGCGGTTCATCTCTGATCGCAAACCGACGAACCACAGGACCTCTAAAACTGGGTAGCCGTAGGTGCCACAAGACAGTACCTCACTCCTCAGGCCCATAATCAGTCCAAGACTACGAGGGTAATGGTCCGGATTCCAGTGGCAAGAGAGAGTGCGTTCCTGCTGCTCCCGTCCGTACCGGTCAAGGATAACTCGTGCCTCATCGTACAAGACCAGGGGACTGGCGAGAGAGCTCTGCAAAGGTGGTGAAAGACAGAGAGGAAGGTAGAATTGAGACCCCGAAAGTTAATAAGGAAGGAACATCTAGAGACTCCATTGGGGTACCCTGAACCGACAACTAGTACGCGTTAAACTAGACAGTACCGTGTTCTCTATAACATCTGCCGGTACCAGTAAAGTGGAGTTGAAGTTGAGTCGGTGTCTGTCTTCATTCCCGCTGGTGCCCGGAGGGCCTCAGCATCCTCAGAGGGGTAAGAACAACGCCTCTCATCCCCTCAACATCCATCACCACTGCCCTGAGGTAAAGCTCCACCTGTGGGGAGCTGTACCACACTGAGCTGCACCCATCATCACCTCAGCGGCCGGCCTGCAGCATCGGTATCCAAATTACCGGGATCCACAGGTGGCGTCAAGTACTTTTTAATCCTTGTAAATAATTCCCCCACCAAACAAATGACAGCCAGGGCACGGAATCGGGAACCCGACCACCGTGATTCCCCGTCACAGCCATCAAATTCATCCCGGTGTCCGAGTACCCCTCTCCCTGTGCTCATCATAAACAGCTATTCAACACCTTCAATTTTCTCCTCAATCCACCATCACCTCCTCTTAACTCAGTCAAATTCTTTGTCTGATTCTTCAAGCAGAAGATTGACAATATCAGAGAAAGCTTTGGCATATAGTCCCCACAGCCCCTCATCATAACTACTCAGCCCTCTTTCTCTAAAACTAGCTAGTCTGCCATAACAGAAGATCAACCTTCTGAACTACTGTCCAGATCACATCTCACCACTTGTGCACGTGACTAGCTCCCATCCCACATCATCCCCAACCTCACCATAAGTAACTACTAGTGTCCTCCTCTCATGCAATAAACATGCCTTGATCATATCAATCCTCAAAAACTCTTCCCTTTACCAATCCATTGTGTCTAGCTATCGCCCCAAATCACTTCTCCCCTATGCCTCAAAACTACTGGAACAATAAACCCTTATTAAACTGACCTCTCACTTCTCCTCCTGCTCCCTTTTTGACTGGTTACAATCTGGCCTCCGACAACTAAAACTGTCCTAACTAAGTCACCAAGGAACTACAGTTGGTACGGAAAGTATTCAGACTCCTTTAAATTTTTCACTCCTTGTTTCATTGAAACCATTTGGCAAATTCAAAAAAGTTCATTTTTTTCTAATTAATGTATACTCTGCACCCCATCTTAATTACAAAAAAAGCAAAATGTAGACATTTATTAAAAAGAAAAACTGAAATATTACATGGTCATAAGTATTCAGACCAATTGCTCAGTATTTAGTAGAGACTTCTTTTGAGCTAGTACAGTAATGAGTCTTCTTGGGAATGATGCAATAAGTTTTTTACACCTGGATTGGGGATCCTCTGCCATTCTTCCTTACAGATCCTCTCAAGTCCCGTCTGGTTGGATGGTGAACGTTGGTGGACAGCCATTTTCAGGTCTCTCCAGAGATGCTCAATTGGGTTTATGACAGGGCTCTGGCTGGGCCAGTCAAGAATGGTTACAGAGTTGTTCTGAAGCCACTCCTTTGGTATTTTAGCTGTCCGCTTTGGGTCATTGTCTTGTTGGAAGGTGAACCTTTGGCCAAGAATGAGATCTGGAGCACTCTGGAAGAGGTTTTCACCCAGGAAATCTCTGTCCTTGGCCGCATTCATGTTTCCTTCAATTGCAACCAGTTGTCCTGTCCCTGCAGCTGAAAACACCCCCATAGCATGATACTGCCACCACCATGTTTCACTGTTGGGATTGTATTGGACAGGTGACGAGCAATGCCTGGTTTTCGCCACACATACCGCTTAGAATTATCACCAAAAAGTTCTATCTTCATCTCATCAGAACAGAGAATCTTATTTCTCATAGTCTGGGAGTCCTTTATGTGTTTTTTAGCAAACTCTATAGGGGCTTTCATATGTCTTGCACTGAGGAGAGGCTTCCATTGGGCCACTCTGCCATAAAGACCCGACTGGTGGCGGGCTGCAGTGATAGTTGACTTTGTGGAACTTTCTCCCATCTCCCTACTGCATCTCTGGAGCTCAGTCACAGTGATCTTGGGGTTCTTCTTTACCTCTCTGACCAAGGGTCTTCTCCCATAAGTGCTCAGTCTGACTGGATAGCCAGGTCTAGGAAGAATTCTAGTGGTCCCAACCTTTTTCCATTTAAGGGTTATGGATGCCAATGTGCTCTTAGGAACCTTGAGTGTTGCAGAAATTGTTTTGAATCCTTGGCTAGATCTGTGCCTTGCCACAATTCTGTCTCTGAGCTCCTTGGGCAGTTCCTTTGACTTCATGATTCTCATTTGGTCTGACCTGCACTGTGAGCTCAAGAGTAAATAACTGGAAAGGAAAAGAGGCGCACAATAGTATTTATCTTTGGCAACACCAATGAAGGGAATAAATTATGCAGGTTCACCTGGATTAGTTGTGATGCATGTTATCAGGTAACAGGCAGCCAGTTTAGACAGTCACCCTAGTAGGTAAAATTATAGAGGCAATTTTAGGTGCATTTTGTTGGAACGCCACACTGTCCAGAACAATAGCCTCAGCCTCTTGGTTGAGTGTCTGTGTAAGGTTTTGATTGTTTTACTTACCGTATATACTCGTGTATAAGCCGACCCGTGTATAAGCCGACCCCCCTACTTTGGCCCCCAAAATCTGGGAAAAACTATTGACTCGTGTATAAGCCGAGGGTGGACCCCAGCACAGGTATACAGCCCTCAGCAGTGTGGTATACAGCAGCCCCTGAGGTATACAGCAGCAGCCCCAGTGGTATATACAGCAGCAGCCCCAGTAGTTAGTATACAGCAGCCCCAGAGGTATATACAGCAGCCCCAGTGGTAGTATACAGCAGCCCCAGAGGTATATACAGCAGCAGCCTCAGTGGTATAAACAGCAGCAGCCCCCAGGGTATATACAGCAGCAGCCCCAGGGTATATACAGCAGCAGCCCCAGGGTATATACAGCAGCAGCCCCATGGTATACACAGCAGCATCAGCCCCATGGTATACACAGCAGCAGCCCCATGTTATACACAGCAGCAGTCCCATGTTATATACAGCAGCCCCATGTTATACACAGCAGCAGCCCCATGTTATACACAGCAGCAGCCCCATGTTATATACAGCAGCAGCCCCATTTTATATACAGCAGCAGCCCCATTTTATATACAGCAGCAGCCCCATTTTATATACAGCAGCAGCCCCATTTTATATACAGCAGCAGCCCCATGTTATACAGCAGCAGCCCCATGTTATACAGCAGCAGCCCCATGTTATACAGCAGCAGCCCCATTTTATATACAGCAGCCCCATGTTATACAGCAGCAGCCCCATGTTATACAGCAGCAGCCCCATTTTATATACAGCAGCCCCATGTTATACAGCAGCCCCATGTTATATGCAGCAGCAGCCCGAGGTATACAGCCCCCCCCCCCCCCCCAGAGGTATACAGGCCCCCCCGTGCTCCTTAAACCTGTAAAGGAAGATGATTATACTTATCGCTGTCCGGCTGCCGTCCCCGCTCTCCATCGCGCTCCTCCATCTGCATCGCGCTCCTCCATCTGCATCGCGCTCCTCCATCTTCCGGCTTCCGACTTCCTGTGTTCTGCGCCGACAATGACGTCATTGTCGGTGCAGACAGGAAGCCGGAAGATGGAGGAGCGCGATGCAGATGGAGGAGCGCGATGGAGAGCGGGGACGGCAGCCGGACAGCGATAAGTATAATCCTCTTCCTTTACAGGTTTAAGGAGCACGGGGGGGGCCTGTATACCTCTGGGGGGGGGGCGCCCGTATAGTGACTCGCGTATAAGCCGAGGGGGTAACTTTTCAGCCCAATTTTTGGGCTGAAAAACTCGGCTTATACGCGAGTATATACGGTATTTGTTGAGTATTCATATAACTTAAGGCCCAGTTACACACACAGATAATTGTGCAGAGATTGTTTGCAGTTCTCTGGTTGCAGTGAAATCATGGACACATTGCTCCATTTTGTGGCTGTGTACAAATGGAACAATGTGTCCATGATTTCACTGCAACCAGAGATCTGCGAACAATCTCTGCACAATTATCTGTGTGTGTAACTGGGCCTTTAGTAAAATATTTCTGGGAGAGCTAAATGGTGTCAGAGTTGGTATATTTGTTCATAGCTTCACTGTATCCTAAGGAACACACCCAGTACACAGTTTACAATTTTGATGTAATTGGCAGTGCACATCAACCATTATGGATGATAATACAGTGGGAAGCAAGTCGCCAGTGTCCAGTTAATGCTACAGCTTGTTCTTACCGTGTCGGACCAGGTAGGGTATTTTCCAGCAAGAGTTCTCCTTCATCCCGTGGCCAAGTTCGACAAAAGTAACATGGGCATCCAGGACTGGATTGATCTAGATGATGATGATTCAGTGTTGCACAAAATCTGGGAATGAGATGGTGGTAGCTGAGGTAATCTCATTAGAGTATGAGGTTGCTAACATTGCCAAAATACGGTAAAAGTATCATTCTTTAAAAACACTCTTTGGGGCCAAGTAAGCTTTTCCTGCAGTTAGCACTGGAGCAGGTAATGCCACATTTACTACTGGTGCATAAGGCTTTATGGTGTCGAGACGTATGTGTGGGTTTCGTGTGTGTAGGAGTTCTTTTACATGTTGCAATCAGACAATTGTTTGGCAGTCTGCAGGCTCTACAAGTGGAAAATAAGCCAGAAACATCCCAGCTCAAGGAAGTACAGCAACTGGAGTGACATTACCTGCTCAATGTCAAGTTGGCAAGCAATCAGAAGAAGCCTCAAATTGTTCTCACCCCCCTTCTTGCCACGCTCATCTTTCTGACAGCAAAGTCGCACCCATAGATTGCAACTGTTTGGTGTCATCAACACCACCATTATCATTGCCATCCACAGCCACTTACAAGGACTAACTAATGTTAAAAAATATAACTACTGACCTCGCCCCTTTTTTTACAATGTATTGCTTTGGTCTGTGCAGTGCATGGCCTAACAGTCCGCACAGCAGGTGCAATCTAATGACATTTTCATGCCTGCTATACTGAGACTCATTTGTATAAGCTAAATGAATTCAACATTATCTACATCTTGAGTAATGCAGATGGAAAAAGCAAGAAAAAGGACTGGAACTCAAGTGTCACCTATTATAACTCAAGTGTCACCTATTAGATGTAGCAATCATAAAGGTAAATTATTTCCTTCAACATGCTTTGCCACATGACTTAGGATAAGAAGCTAAGCTAGAAACTCAATTTTCAAATGCATATTTCAAAGTGTTTGCCCCTCTTTCTAATAGGGAGATCTCTAATGTTTGAGTAAGAGGCATGTGGCATGGAGGTCTAAGGGTCCAGTCACACTTTGCGACGTTCCAGCGATCGCGACAATGATATAACCTGGTAAGGATCGGTGGAACGTCGCTACGTGGTCGCTAGTGAGATGTCAAACAGTCAGATCTACTGCACGATCCAGCAACTATACGGCGACCAGTATAATGACCTCGGCAGTCGTTGGGACCCTGTCACACAGCAGCTAGTCTGACAACTCAGACCTACGTGGCTGAGTCCTGAGTCACCGAGGTCGTTGTTAAGGCATCAAACACACTGATGCATGCTTGTCAGTGGGAACCCGATGATCAAAAAATGGTCCAGGCCATTCCGACACGATCGGCGATGTCACAGCGGGGGCCCAGTCGCTGCTATGTGTCAAACATAGCGAGATTGCTGGCAAGGTCACCGTTGCATCACAAAACCTGTGATGCAACAAAGATCTCGCTAGCGATCTCACTATGTGTGCTGAGCCAGAGTAAAGAAACGTATAGGCCATGCAATGCTCTTTTGGAAATTTAAATATAGACTGTGTGCAGAATTATTAGGCAAGTTGTATTGTAGAGGATTATTTTTATTACTGATCAACCACTATGTTCTCAATCAACCCAAAAAGACTCAAATAGCAAAGCTTAATATTTTTGGAAGTTGGAGTGTTTTTTTTTTTTTTAGATTTGGCTATCTTAGGAGGATATCTGTTTGTACAGGTAACTATTACTGTGCAGAATTATTAGGCAACTTAATAAAAACCAAATATATTCCCATCTCACTTGTTTATTTTCACCAGGTAAACCAATATAACTGCACAAAATTTAGAAATAAACATTTCTGACATGCAAAAAAAATCCCCCAAAAAATAGTGACCAGTATAGCCACCTTTCTTTATGATGACACTCAACAGCAAAAACAAAAAAGGAGGTAACTGAGGGCACCACTTAATATATGAGGATCAGCCCCTAACATGTCAAAAGGAATACTATATATAGAAAAAGAAAAGCTGACATCTTATATATAATCGCCGTAGCTCACTTCCGTCATATTCGGCTGAACTTCCGTCGTCAAAGACGTGGCTGCCCTGCAGCCACGCGACTCGCGAAGCATTGGCCGCTACGCGGCCATTGCGAGTCGCTGGCCGAAAATCGAACCAGAGGCTCGGCCACAAAGTTAGCGATTTACCGTTCAGGTAGCGCGAGCAATGGCCGCGAGGCCATTGCGAGTCGCTGCCTGAGCGGTAAATCGCTAACTTTGTGGCCGAGCCTCTGGTTCGATTTTCGGCCACAAAGTTAGCGAGTTCCCGCTCCTGCCTGAGCCGCGATTCTGAGCGGACCAGAAAGAAAACTGTGTCTTTACAAATGACACAGTTTCCATTCAGGTCCGCTCAAAGGGCTCCTGCAGATACATGCCGGATGATGCTGCACGCTGATTCCTCTCTTCTTCCCATAGAGAAACATGGCCATGGGAAGAAGCGACCAATCAGCGTCCAGCATCATCTGCCATGTATCTGTAGGAGCCCTGTGTCACCCAATATGTCCTCACCCCCCCCCCAAAAGTATTCACACACACCCAAAAAGTATTCACACCCCCCCAAAAAGTATTCACACCCCTGCAAAAAGTATTCACACACCCCCAAAAAGGATTCACACCCCCCCAAAAAGGATTCACACCCCTGCAAAAAGTATTCACACCCCCCCAAAAAGTATTCACACCCCCCAAAAAAGTATTCACACCCCCCAAAAAGTATTCACACACACCCCAAACAGTATTCACACCCCCCCAAAAAGTATTCACACCCCCCCAAAAAGTATTCACACCCCCGCAAAAAGTATTCACACCCCCCCAAAAAGTATTCACACCCCCAAAAAGTATTCACACCCCCCCAAAAAGTATTCACACCCCCCCAAAAAGTATTCACACACCCCCAAAAAGTATTCACACCCCCCCAAAAAGTAGTCACACCCCCCAAAAAGTATTCACACACCCCCAAACAGTATTCACACCCCCCCAAAAAGTATTCGCACACCCCCAAAAAGTATTCACACAACCCCAAAAAGTATTCACACCCCCCAAAAAATATTCACACCCCCCCAAAAAGTATTCACACCCCCCCAAACAGTATTCACACACCCCCAAAAAGTATTCACACCCCCCCAAAAAGTATTCACACCCCTGCAAAAAGCATTCACACACCCCCAAAAAGTATTCACACCCCCCCAAAAAGTATTCACACACCCCCAAACAGTATTCACACACCCCCAAACAGTATTCACACACCCCCAAACAGTATTCACACACACCCAAACAGTATTCACCCCCCCCCCCCAAAAAGTATTCACACACCCCCAAAAAGTATTCACACACCCCCAAAAAGTATTCACACCCCTGCAAAAAGCATTCACACACCCCCAAAAAGGATTCACACCCCTGCAAAAAGTATTCACACCCCCCCAAAAAGTATTCACACACCCCCAAAAAGTATTCACCCCCCCCAAAACAGTATTCACACACCCCCAAAAAGTATTCACACACCCCCAAAAAGTATTCACACCCCCCTAGGGATGAGCGAGTCTACTCGCTAGGACTCGTTACTCGGCGATTCTTAAGGGACTCGCTGGACTCGGTAATCGGCGAGTCTTTTAGCGAATACTCGCTCAGTAACGAGTCCAATGCAAGTCAATGGCAATCTTAGTTTTGTCAGAGTTTACTTTATCTCACTCGCTAGACTCGCTAGACTCGCTCTATCACATCGCTATATAGCTTGAATCTCCCCAAACAGCAGCGAGTCTGAGCGAGTCTACGAGTCCGAATCCTAGCGAGTCTGCGATTCCGAGTCCTGTATTCTCTATTCGGGACTCGCGAATCCAGAATCTTTTATGTTACTAGTCAGCATTGCGTGTTAGGTCAGAAAACTTGTGAAGATAGCCAATCATAGTCAGTAATGCCATAGCAGCTTTGGTTGTGTCAGGACTATGATTGGCTGCTGTCCATCGTGATGCCTATGTCATCTATGACAGGCAAGGCAGTATATAAGGCTTGCCCCCGCCATTTTGGGCACATTGCTGAGAAGAGCTGACCTAGTGCAGGGAGACTTGGAGCAGATCTAGGGACAGTTAGGCAGTGTAGGAGTCACATATAACCCAAAAGTTCTTTTCAGAACTAACAGGACGGAGTGTAGGAGTCAAGATTCCTCACACATAACCCAAAAGTTCTTTTCAGAACTACCAGGACGGAGGATTGCTGTACAGGACTGTAAGGAAGGGAGATAGGAGCAGCCTTACAGTGAATACAGCACCATCCTCATAGCTTAGTTCACCCAGCTTTCCGCAGAGCTGTAATCCTAAGCTTTTTCTTATTTTTGGCACTAGTCTACCAAATAATTTTGGTGCCATTTTTCCACAAAAAATTTCCTGTGCCAGTGCGTTGCTGTACGGTGTCCTGCCTGCAGCTCGCACGGTACTTGTAAACTTGCACGCAGCCAGCACCGCAGCCTAACAGTGCCTGGTTGTGCGTACTAAACAATTTTTTCCTGTGCCAGTGCGTTGCTGTACGGTGTCCTGCCTGCAGCTCGCACGGTACTTGTAAACTTGCACGCAGCCAGCACCGCAGCCTAATAGTGCCTGGTTGTGCGTACTAAACAATTTTTTCCTGTGCCAGTGCGTTGCTGTACGGTGTCCTGCCTGCAGCTCGCACGGTACTTGTAAACTTGCACGCAGCCAGCACCGCAGCCTAACAGTGCCTGGTTGTGCGTACTAAACAATTTTTTCCTGTGCCAGTGCGTTGCTGTACGGTGTCCTGCCTGCAGCTCGCACGGTACTTGTAAACTTGCACGCAGCCAGCACCGCAGCCTAACAGTGCCTGGTTCTGCGTACTAAACAATTTTTTCCTGTGCCAGTGCGTTGCTGTACGGTGTCCTGCCTGCAGCTCGCACGGTACTTGTAAACTTGCACGCAGCCAGCACCGCAGCCTAACAGTGCCTGGTTGTGCGTACTAAACAATTTTTTCCTGTGCCAGTGCGTTGCTGTACGGTGTCCTGCCTGCAGCTCGCACGGTACTTGTAAACTTGCACGCAGCCAGCACCGCAGCCTAACAGTGCCTGGTTGTGCGTACTAAACAATTTTTTCCTGTGCCAGTGCGTTGCTGTACGGTGTCCTGCCTGCAGCTCGCACGGTACTTGTAAACTTGCACGCAGCCAGCACCGCAGCCTAACAGTGCCTGGTTCTGCGTACTAAACAATTTTTTCCTGTGCCAGTGCGTTGCTGTACGGTGTCCTGCCTGCAGCTCGCACGGTACTTGTAAACTTGCACGCAGCCAGCACCGCAGCCTAACAGTGCCTGGTTGTGCGTACTAAACAATTTTTTCCTGTGCCAGTGCGTTGCTGTACGGTGTCCTGCCTGCAGCTCGCACAGTACTTGTAACATTTTACGCAGCCAGCACCGCAGCCTAATAGTGCCTGGTTCTGCGTACTAAACAATTTTTTCCTGTGCCAGTGCGTTGCTGTACGGTGTCCTGCCTGCAGCTCGCACGGTACTTGTAAACTTGCACGCAGCCAGCACCGCAGCCTAACAGTGCCTGGTTCTGCGTACTAAACAATTTTTTCCTGTGCCAGTGCGTTGCTGTACGGTGTCCTGCCTGCAGCTCGCACGGTACCTTCCATCTGTCTTAAAATATCTTAGCCTCTAGTGTGTACCTTTCACGAAATAGTACCTGCTACTTGTTTTACAAGCCCCCAGAAAGCCACCAGAAATTATAAAATGTCACACAAAAAAACAAATCCCAAAAAAAGTCTTGCTAAGGGACAGGGACGAGGTACAGGCATTGGTAGTCGTGGCCAACTATCCACCAGTTCGGGCAGACAGACGAGGATTGATCGATCGTTCCTCCTGTCTAACTTTCCCCGTCAGGAAAGTAAACGAGTATTGAGGCCGGAAGACGAACAGCATCTAACGTCTTGGCTGGCAGACAAGACCTCAACAACAGGTTCTTGCAGCACTCAAGGTTCCTTGAGCACTGTGTCTACTGTTGGTACATACCATGCTGGGTCATCTAATCCACAACCTCTTCACAGTTCCTCAGACCAACAGCAGCCCCATGAAAATGTTGACACAGACATGGGTCACTCAGATGACTTATTTGGTACATATAATCCTTTACATGAATCCGGTTTGCCAGACTCCGTAGTAGATGAGATACTTGATGAAGAATTGTCCAATCATGGACAAGTTTTAGAGACACCCCGGCCACATGAACGTGTCTTTCAGCAAAGTCTTAGACCGTCTCAGGAGTTGGAGGATGATGATGATGAGACAGTGACACACTTGTCATCTGGGGAGCAAAATCTATCTTGTTATCGGGAAGATTTAGAAGAGGAAGGGGTTGATGATGAGACAACTGATCCCACGTGGAATGTTGCGATGCAGAGCCAGCAGAGCAGCACGGAGGAAGAAAGTGTGTATGTCCCACCAACAAAGGCACCAAGGCCTACTCCTCCCACCAGAACTGAAAGAGTCACCACTGTTGCCCAAAATGTGTCCACTGTGGCTCAAAATTTGTCAACTGTTGGACAAAATGTCTCAAATGTGGGCCTCAGTAATCCCTCAGGGAGTACAGTCAAGCCTAGAGGTCGGTCAGCCACTGTGTGGAAATTTTTTAAAGATGGGCCTTCTCAAGAAAATGTGGTCATCTGTACCATCTGCCATGCAAGGCTAAGCAGAGGCCACGGGAAAGGAAACCAGAGCACCAGCAGTATGCGGAAGCACATGGCTGGTCAGCACCCTATTCAGTGGTCAAAAGTGCAGCCTTCCACAACAGTGTCATCTGACCCAAAGACTGCGACGGTAACTCAGATACGTCCGTCACAATCAAGTGTTGCTGAAGCTGGTCCAGCTGATATGTACTCATCACAAGCAGCGGTTGCAGAGAGACTGAACACGAGTGCAGACAGTTCTCGGTCAGCAACATCCTTACAGTTATCAGTGACACAGCTGTACGAAAGGAAGCAGAAATACCACTCTTCCCACCCATTAGCCAAAAAAATAAATGCCCAGATAGCTAAGTTGTTAGCAGTCGAGATGTTGCCGTTTAGGCTTGTGGGTACAGACTCTTTCCGTGAGCTTTTGGCTGTGGCAGTACCACGCTACTCGGTTCCAAGCCGCCACTACTTTTCACGTTGTGCCGTCCCCGCGTTACATGAGCATGTCATTAACAACCTCAAGCGTGCCCTCACCAACGCTGTAACCGGGAAAGTACACCTTACTACGGACACGTGGACATGCAGTTCAGGACAGGGCCGGTACATCTCGCTCACCGCGCATTGGATCAACGTTGTGGAGAGTGTGCCAAACGATGTTAGTGTTACATCAAACATCCTACCCACGCCACGGATAGCTGGCACAACCTCATTCAGGGTCTCTGCATCATCCTATATGTCCACTACCCCATCTTCCGCTTCCTCGACCAATCCTCAATTGCCCTCAACATCACGGCCAAGTTGGGAGGTTTGCTGCAGTGCTTCAGCAAGACGCCAACAGGCTCTGCTGAAGCTGATCTGTTTAGGTCACACACCGCACACTGCAGTAGAGCTGTTGAAAGGTCTGAAGCAACAGACAGATGAGTGGCTATCCCCACTCCAACTCCAGACCGGTCTCGTGGTGAGCGACAATGGTCGTAACCTAGTGGCTGCACTAAAGCTCGGAAACCTTGTGCACGTGCCTTGCATGGCTCACGTGCTGAATCTAGTAGTGCAGAAATTCCTGCGTACATACCCAGAGCTATGTGACCTACTGGAGAAGGTGCGTCGAGTTTGTGCACATTTTCGTCATTCGTCAACAGCGGTTGGAAAACTTTCATTGCTTCAAAAGCAATTGAATTTGCCCAACCACAGACTCATTTGTGACATGCCGACACGATGGAACTCTACATTCCATATGTTATCGAGGATCAATGAGCAGCAGAGGGCAATATCCGAGTATCAGTTGCAACATGCCCGTCAGACCGGCAGTCAGCCACGACATATTAGTACAATGGAGTGGGTGTGGATCGCTGACACATCTGAGGTTCTTGATAATTTTGACTACTGCACAAAACTGGTGAGCGGTGATCAGTCCATCATCAGTGTCACTATACCCATGCTGTGTCTGCTGAAAGAATCCCTCATTAATCAGAAAAATGAAGCATTGAGAGCCCAGCAGATGGCTATGGAGCCAGATTTAAACAGCGCAGTACCTAGCCAGCAAAGCCAGTATGACCAGGCAACAATGGCTCCTGAGGAGGAACAGGAGCAAGACGATGAAGAGGATTTATTTTTTGTTGGTGCCGATGTCAACCCAGATGGTACTCACAACCCCAGCTTTGTGTCTGTCCACCATGGGTGGCCTGGAGAGGAGGAGGCGGAGACAGACTTTGCGGATACAATGGGTATTGAACATCGTTCTGAGGACACTGAAGACATGACTCTATGCAGCTTAGGACACATGGCTGACTTCATGTTGACTTGTCTGCTAGAAGACCCACGAGTGATTAACATATTGCACAACGACCTCTACTGGTTGGCCACCTTTCTGGACCCACGTTATAAAGATAAATTCACCTCGCTGCTGTTTCAGTCACCACGTGGCTTGACAATTGACTATTTCAAGAGGGTTCTTGTGGATAATATGCTTCGAATATCACCGTCAGACAACACTCTGCCCATAGTTAGCAACTCTGTGCAACAGCAGCCTTTGGTCGGGGCACAATCATCCACGCTGTCCAGAAGAGATGCTGGAAAGATGTCCGCAAAGTGGGCTATGTTCAATAAGCCATCGAACCTGCAGCGCCATGTTGCTCCAGTAACCATCTCGCGGAGACAGAAACTTACCAACATGGTACAAGAATACTTAAGTGACAGTACCTGCTTCCTGACTGATGCCGCAGTCCTGTTTAATTACTGGGTCTCCAAGCTCCACACTTGGACAGAGCTCTCGTTGTATGCCTTGGAGGTGCTGGCATGCCCTGCAGCTAGTGTGACATCAGAGCGGGTTTTCAGTGCCACTGGGGGTATCATAACTGATACCAGGACACGTCTTACTCCAGAGAATGCAGACAGGCTTACTCTAATTAAGTTTAATAGGAACTGGATTTCACAAGACTTCTTGAGCCCTGAAGACGACAGTACTCAGAGCTGAAGTGCCACGTTCAACATCAATATGATATAATTAATCATTGTATTATATTGTGTCTTTTTGGTACAAGCAGTATGTACAAGACCAGTAACGATTTGCGTAACCATGTTCCTGCAACCTGGTAATGAGGCTGCTTCATCTTAAACCAACACTACACCTTAACTTCGGTTTCATTAACCATCACAACACCTTTTCACAAGGAATCAACCTTTATTTTCTGTTAGCAAACATTTTTTGACTGAATCAGATATTTTTTATTATTATTAAAGAATAACCAACTCTACATAACATAAAGGAATACGTCACTTGGTTTGCTAATTCCATAATAATACATAATTTTTCCACACATTATTAACCCCCCCCCCATCCCATGTAATCTAGACGATCAATAACACCAATGTTTCACATGACAAAAAAAACGTCCACCTGACTTCACTTTTAACTTGACATACTTAATTTACCAAACTTTTAGGTTACATCAGCTATATAAACCAGTGAAGGGGTTCAAACGTATACAATATATATATATAATATAATATTTAATATAATACAATATATATAATAATGACTATTCAGCCACTATCTCCATCCACTTCTTTCTCAACCCTCGTCCATGGCTCCCATATCTGTGTATTCTGTCTTTTCATTGTTGACCTTAAGATTGAATTGCAGCCAATAAATTAGGACATTTTGGCTCATGCCTCAACCAATATTCTATGTGTGGGTAGTGTTGGTCCTCGATTTTTTGACATTACATTTGAAATTTAACCATTTGTCTGCCCAATTACACTGTGCCCTGCCTTAGGCAGGACAGCTATTTAGGCACTTGAAGACATATTAGTGGCCACAAGTATAGCATTTACTTTTTGTTGTAACTTTATGTGGACAAAGCTATAGCCTGACACTTAGAGGCAAACACATTCTTCAGGGTTGCTTACCATCAGATGGACAGTAAAAGACGCAGTGTGGGCGACCTTGGTTTCAAAGCACATAACCCACATCTATAGGGCAGGTGAGCAAGACAGTAAATGTAGTCATGCAGCATAGGTGACACATGAGCATTCGGCGTTAGTGGCCTACACTCCTTGTTGCTGCCATGTATGCTAATCAGGAATGTCTTGGTAAATAAACCCCACAAAACATATGGCTTGGATTTTGAAACGACTGTAATGGACATAGAGTATGGGGTTGTTTTTGATCAGCAGGTCACACATCGTCGGTGCCAAACAAGGTGGTATTCCCAGATGGACAGTTTTACAATTATTCCAACGGGGCCGAACACAAAGCCGGGAACAGCAAGGGCAAACTTCTTGTTTCCTAAAGGACCTTGTACATAAAAGGCTGTTGCACTGAAAATATGGCCCCCTTAAGTTTAATTTTATACAGCATTAATACACTATGTTTTTCGAAGGATTCTTAATGTAGCCATCAGTTAACAACAAAACAATTAAATTCACATGTGGATCCTAATATCTACACCATCACCTTGCAGCCACAAATATACCCATGGCCAAACTCACCCACACATATTTGTAGTGATACAGGGTATGTCCTGAAATGTGTATGACTGTGTAAACAATCAGGGATGGTGTACAAACAGTTTAGTGCAAAAGGGGTATATCCTTACAACGTTATTTAGCCTAAAAAACACCCACAATTAAACGTGTAGGGATGTATGTGGCCCTTATGCAAGTGGAGGGAGGCCATTAGGAACACATACAAATGATGCTTACGACAGGCAAACCAGACAAGGCCACACACCTTAGAGGCCATTGCAGGGAAGAACATGGCTTTGTTCCACAAACATGCCAACAATAAGAGCTAATTGTGAGGTCACGGAACATTGTGTCTGCCCACCCTGCTTATTTGTCCCAACGTCACAATGTGAATATAAATGTGTATGTCCTGGATCACTGCCAAAGGTAATAGAAATCTGTTGCACCATGGCAGAAACAAACCCCAGTGTGGGTATGTAAACCAGCATACTCATTATAGAGCTTTATACGTACACTGTGTGCCCTCGTGGACAGGGTCCTCTCCTCTTGTACCTGTACGACCTGATTGTCTTCCTTTACTGTTTTTTGTAGTTAACCATTATCCTCATGTAAAGTGCCATGAGACCTAATGGCGCTATATAAATAAATTATAATAATAGTAGAGAACAGTGCTGCAGACACATACCTTGGCATACGGGCCACCGGTCCAAGGAAGGACAGCCGGTCATAGTGTTTGTATATCAGCTCTGGAGCTGCTCCCGGGTCCCCCTCTGCGATCTGGCGATATTGTTTGCGATGTTGATCGCGGCAGCTCCTCCAACGTTTTTGAAGATGGTCAACTGTGAAATGATTTCAAACCGGGTTTAGACATGTGTAATATTTGAAACACCAAAAGTTTGTGTACAAATCAACAATAACATTTTATTCATGTTGTGTGTGTAATGTGTATACAAGGCACAGTGACACGACAGTGTGGAACATCATCAACAGCATTACGGACATTGAGCTCACGTGGACACTATCACAAATGAGGCAGGTCACATGTCGACGCATCGAGAAGGTAATAGTGCGGGCACCAGACTCTGCTCATTAGTGGTATTAATATACACCCAACCCCCTGGCCGTAAGAGCCAGGAGCACCAGCTCTTAAACTAAGTGTACTGTTGTGACCCCATCCAAATATAGGCAACTATGCGACGACGCATGATAACACATTGAGGGTCCTGTATACCCTGCTATGGGGGGCCTGTATACCCACGAGGGCCCTGTATACCCACTGCTGGGGGCCCTGTATACCCACTGCTGGGGGGGCTGTAGACCCACTGAGGGCCCTGTATACAGGGACTGACTGGAACCCTACAGTTTGGGTGCCAGCCCTCCCTCACCGGTCCGACACAGGTGAGGACGGGGGTGGGGGGGGGGGTGATGACAGGCGGCCGCCTTACAGTCACCGCAGCTCCCGCAGTCTCCTAGGGCTCGCTCCCAGCCGCAGCCTCGCGCTCCTCACAGCCGCTCACTCCCGGCCGCAGCCGCGCGCTGATGACGTCATCGCGCGGCCAGGAGCTTGCGGTTCCAGCTGCTGCTTCGGGGTCATGCGCTGCTTCATGCTCCTGCAGCCGCATGAGCCATGCGGGCGGCAGCCCTTTTCATGGTCCAGGCGGCCCAAAATAGGGGAAAATACACCGGCCTGGGGGGCAATTGCCCCCCAGGCACCTGGGCCAGTCCGCCCCTGCCTGCATACCATAATATGGGGGCATGGATACCCATCTGGGGGCCTGTATACTCTGCAGGGGGAGCTGTATACTCTGCTGGGGGGCTGTCTACCAGTGATAGCCGCTGTATACCAGGATGGCGGTCAATATGTTTTCACAGTTTTTGGGGGCAAAAATAGGGGGGTCGGTTTATACACGGGTCGGCTTATACATGAGTATATATAAAGTAAATCCAATATATAACGGGTGAACTCATTTAACTTACTCATATTGCTCTGTTCATCATGGCCACTCAGATGGAACGCAGGGAACATCACTTGGGCGATCTCTCTCCAGGCAGTAGTCCTCATGATGTTATCCCCATAGTCAGGGTCTGTTGGGAGCCATAGCAGTGGCCGAGCCTCCACCAGAGGAATCAATCGCAGCGTGTTCACAGTGACACGGCCGGCCATGATTGCTCTGGGGAATGGATTGCTCTGTGTGTGTGTCTCTCAGAGCGAGTCGTTTCCTGTTTGCTTTTACAGCATGGTGTGTACCCGAGAATCGCTTCCCCCTCCCATCATCGGCTCAAAATAAGAGAATAACCTGCGAGTTTGGACTCGCACACTTTCAGAGACACATCAGCGATTTGGAAATAGCATTATTCGTTATTACTCGGTTCCCTATTCATTAACATTGGACTCGCTAGACTCGCAGCGAGTAGCGAGTCCTGGGCTCGGACTCGTGCGGGTCTAGCGATTCCGAGTAATTTAGGACTCGCTCATCCCTACACCCCCCCAAAAAGTATTCACACCCCTGCAAAAAGCATTCACACCCCCCCAAAAAGTATTCACACCCCCCCAAAAAGGATTCACACCCCCCCAAAAAGGATTCACACCCCTGCAAAAAGTATTCACACACCCCCAAAAAGTATTCACACCCCCCCAAAAAGTATTCACACCCCCACAAAAAGTAATCACACCCCCCAAAAAAGTATTCACACCCCCCAAAAAGTATTTACACCCCCCAAAAAGTATTCACACCCCCCCAAAAAGTATTCCCACCCCCCCAAATAGTATTCACACACCCCCAAACAGTATTCACACCCCCCAAACAGTATTTACACCCACCCAAAAAGTATTCACACACCCCCAAAAAGTATTCACACCCCTGCAAAAAGTATTCACACACCCCCAAAAAGTATTCACACACCCCCAAAAAGTATTCACACCCCCCCAAAAAGTATTCACATCCCCCCCCGAAAAGTATTCACACCCCCCCAAAAAGTATTCAAACACCCCCAAAAAGGATTCACACCCCTGCAAAAAGTATTCACTCACCCCCAAAAAGTATTCACACACCCCCAAAAAGGATTCACACCCCCCAAACAGTATTCACACCCCCGCAAAAAGTATTCACACCCCCGCAAAAAGTATTCACACCCCCGCAAAAAGTATTCACACCCCCCCAAAAAGTATTCACACCCCCCCAAAAAGTATTCACACCCCCCCAAAAAGTATTCACACACCCTCCAAAAAGTATTCACACCCCCGCAAAAAGTATTCACACCCCCCCAAAAAGGATTCACCCCCCCCCGAAAAGTATTCACACACACCCAAAATGTCCACACAGCCCCCCCCACAATGTCCAAACAGCCCCCCCCACAATGTCCACACAGCCCCCCCCCACAATGTCCTCACACCCCCCCACAATGTCCACACAGCCCCCCCACAAATGTCCCACACGCACCCCCCCACAATGTCCACACAGCACCCCCCCACAATGTCCACACAGCACCCCCCCACCAATGTCCAAACAGCCCCCCCCCACAATGTCCAAACAGCCCCCCCCACAATGTCTAAACAGCCCCCCACAATGTCTAAACAGCCCCCCACAATGTTCAAACAGCCCCCCCACCATGTCCAAACAGCCCCCCCACCATGTCCAAACAGCCCCCCCCCACCATGTCCAAACAGCCCCCCACCATGTCCAAACAGCCCCCCCCCACCATGTCCAAACAGCCCCCCACAATGTTCAAACAGCCCCCCCCCACAATGTCCAAACAGCCCCCCCCACAATGTTCTAACAGCCCCCCCCCACAATGTCCACACAGCCTCCCCACTATGTCCAAACAGCCCCCCCCCACTATGTCCAAATAGACCCCCCACAATGTCCAAACAGCCCCCCCCCACAATGTCCACACAGCCCCCCCACAATGTCCGCACAGCCCCAACGCCGTCGATCACTTACCTGTCTTCATGACATCTGATTCGTCAGGTCCAGTCTTCCATCCGGCCCAGGCGTCCTCTTCCTCCGGCCTCGGGGGTCTTCTTTCTTCCTTCAGCGAGCTCCAGGTCCTGGATGTTCTGTCTTCGGTCCGCTCCGCTCACTGACGATTAAAGATGGCCGCCGCGAGTTTCTGGAAGCCCCGCCCACGGATCCAAAATGCACCAATCACATTCACATACACAGCAACCAATCACATTCAAGGCTCATTCATACATTTTTATCAATGGGAAAAATTCACTACATTTAAAGACAATAAAAATAAATAAATAAATACACATAAAAATATTTAAAAATACAAATAAATTCACTTAAAATAACAAATAATAAATAAATTTAATAATAATAAAAATACTAAAAAAAAAAAAAAAAAAAATAATATAAATAATAAATAATAAAATAAAAAATAATAAAAAAAAAATTAATATATAAAATTAATATCTTAATTAAATTAACTAATTAAAATAAAAAAAATAATCTAATACAAATAAATTTCATTAAAATAAAAAATTAATATACAAATAATAAAAATAATAAATATTAAAATAAATCAAAATAAAAAAAAAAATAAAATAAAATAAAAATATATATAATTAAAAGATTAATAACATTAACTAATTCTAAGAAAATCAAATTACTCAAATAAAAAAAAAATCAATTAAAATAAAAAAAATAATAATATTCTAAAAATATTAAATAATAAATAATTACAATAATAAAATAATAAATAATAAAAAAAAATATTCCATATAAAAATTCATAACATTAACTAATTCTAATAAAATAAAACTAATAAATAAAATATTCATAACATTAAGTTATTCAAAAAAAATGTAAATTAAAAAAAAAAAAAAAAAAAAATAATAATATAGCTACTATAATCTAATTAACGCACGTTCTAGAATCCCGATGCATTTGCATCGGGCTCACAGCTAGTGTATATATAAGGGCGATCACTAAATGACAAAACACTTCATATCAAACATCAATTTATTAGACAACATCAGTGTATGACAAGGACAATAAAATCAATTAAAAAGGTCCATACACAAGCCCATTAGGGATGGGCAAATCTACTCGCTACTATTCGGGACTCGCCCGAATAGTAGCGGACTCGGGGGACTCGCTACTCGCCGAGTTTTCTTAGGAATTACTCGGGGGTAGCGAGTCCCTGTACTTTTGCAGTGTATCTATACAGATACACTACAAAAGTACCCTAAAAGTTAATCTAAAGGGTTAAAAACAATAAACATTCATACTCACCTTCTGTGGGGCCTGTACCTTATGTACCGGGACTGATACCAAAGACCTCCGGACGTCACAAGACCTCAGATCACCGGGAGAAGATGGGCTGAAGGACCTGTGAGATTTCAGCCAATCAGCACGCGGCTGGCAGTCACATGGGTTTGTCACGTGGCCGCACTGCCAGCCAATGAGCGATCTAGCGATCTGATTGGCTGGCAGTGCGGCCACGTGACAAACCCATGTGACCGCTCTGCCGCATGCTGATTGGCTGAAATCTCACAGGTCCTTCAGCCCATCTTCTCCCGGTGATCTGAGGTCTTGTGACGTCCGGAGGTCTTCGGTACCGGTCCCGGTACATAAGGTACAGGCCCCACAGAAGGTGAGTATGAATGTTTATTGTTTTTAACCCCTTAGATTAACTTTTAGGGTACTTTTGTAGTGTATCTGTATAGATACACTGCAAAAGTACAGGTTACTATTCAGACTCGCTGGACTCGCAACGAGTACCGAGTCTCTGACCCGGACTCGTTAGAGTCCAGCGATTCCGAGTATTTCAGGATTCGCCCATCCCTAAAGCCCATGCATAAAAGACCCCTTCCCCACAAAAGTATATCACAGCAGTGTAATCACGGCAAACAACATAGTCAGGGGTTGTAACAAATTTGTAGACCCCTACAGTAGCAAAATATTCTGTCCCTACAGGTAGAATTATTAATTTAGGAAATGCATGACAAGCTATATAATAAGTGGTTCAATACCCTATAAAACTATACCACAGGGAGTATATTCATCCAGTACTCTAGGTATCCCATATATAGCTTGCTGAACCTGCAACATTAAGATGCACGGTCCGCAGACCAATAATGAGTACTATAACAAACCCCTTAAGGTACCTTTACACGCCGCCACTGTGCCTAGCAACAGGTATCCACCGCACGTGCACGCGCACGTTTTTAACGGTGGATACCGATCGCTAATGCCTCATATAGACGCCGCCATTGCGTTGTCCACTGAAGGTATCTGTGTTCTCCGGAAGTGCCGACAGCTCCTGCGGCTTACCTCCTGTTGAATACCTTCCCTGGTTTACATGCTGCTACCACAAAGGAATATGGGCGTAAATCTTTCACGCCGCAAGTACATAGGCGTGACAGAGTTGTGTATTCCGTGACGCTCGTACGCTGATTGGACATCGCCATAGCATCATGATTGGCCAGCCTGCGCAGGAAGGCTGGCTAATACATGATGCCATTGCAATTGTGTAGTGTGAATGGACAGCTCTTTAAATATGGCGCCCTGTGCAGGGACAGCCAATGGTAACACAGTAGCCCCCACCAATGATCGCTGATGGGGCGTGGTATCCATGACGCTGTGGCACGCCCCTGTGAAATAACTAGGCGACGCAACATCCATGCCTGTGCCCTGTTTAGACGCCACTACCATGGCAATTGTGCCTTTCCGTTGCCTTGGGTTTTTGAGCACGGCTCAGCAACAGGTATCTGAGTCGACTACAGGACACAAGAAGGAACTTCCCTATTTACACGCCGCCATTTCGTAGCAATTTCATGGCAACAGGCATAACAATCCCCAATGCCAGGCAGTTGCTACCTTTCAGTGGTGGCGTGTAAAGGTACCTTTAGGTATGCAGGCAACAATTCCTGCTTTGACCATAACCAACTGCGCCTAATTTAATCTAGAGCAAAGGGACAGAATTTGAAAAAGGTTTTATGTATGGGCTTGTGTATGGCCCTTTTTAATTGATTTTATTGTGCTTGAAGAAGTTGTCTTCCAGAAACTGGCAGTAGTTTCGGGAGTTGAGCTTCACTCCATCCTCAACCCGAAAACATCCCACAAGTTCATCTTTGATGATACCAGCCCATACCAGTACCCCACCTCCACCTTGCTGGCGTCTGAGCCTGAGTGGAGCTCTCTGCCCTTTACTGATCCAGCCTCTGACCCATCCATTTGGCCCATCAAGAGTCATCTCATTTCATCAGTCCATAAAACCTTTGAAAAATCAGTCTTAAGATATTTCTTGGCCCAGTCTTGACATTTTATCTTATGTTTCTTGTTCAAAGGTGGTCGTTTTTCAGCCTTCCTTACCTTGGATATGTCCCTGAGTATGGCACACCTTGTGCTTTTTGATACTCCAGTAACATTGCAGCTCTGAAATATGGCAAAACTAGTGGCAAATGGCATCTTGGCAGCTTCACACTTGATTTTTCTAATTCATGGGCAGTTATTTTGCGCCTTTTTTGCCCAACATGCTTCTTGTGACCCTGTTGGCTATTTGCCATGAAATGCTTGATTGTTTGGTGATCACGCTTCAAAAGTTTGGCAATTTCAAGACTGCTGCATCCCTCTGCAAGACATCTCACAATTTTGGACTTTTCAGAGCCCGTCAAGTCTCTCTTCTGACCCATTTTGCCAAAGGAAAGGCATTTGCCTAATAATTAAGCACACCTTATATAGGGTGTTGATGTCATTACACTACACCCCTCCTCATTGCAGAGATGCACATCACCTGATTTACTTAATTGGTAGTTGACTCTCAAGCCTATACAGCTTGGAGTAAGACAACATGTATAAAAAGTATCATGTGACCAAGATACTCATTTGCCTAATGAGTCTGCACACAGTGTACATAGTATCTACCCATTAGAGCCACAGCCAAATTCAATCTCCTGCTTTGTACTGACCAGAGATATGTAACTTGAAACACATGTCTGCAAATGGAGTTCTGGTTTAGTTTCTTATCCTAAAGTCACAAGGCAAGAATTGTTAAAGAGTTAATACTGACTTTCAGGATTGTTACATCAAACAGGTGGCACTACTGTTGCAGTCCTTTTCCCCTCTAAAATTTGTCAAAATTTTTTTCAAAATTTTCTTGTTAAACTTGACACAAAAATACAATAGTGGCTGCAGAATAAAACTTTAATTTTAAATTCCATCTCTCCGTTCAGGTGATATTAGCAATCAAAGTATTTGGCACATAATGAATAAACTTTAGTTAAGTTCAAATGTCTGTTATCAGATAGCAACTCATACAGGGAGAAGTAGCTCCCAGTGAAAGGTATCTAATAACACTCACTTGGATTTATCTAATGTTAACTCATTAGGTGGTAAAATAGTTGATTGCTAATATATTTGAAATTAGGAAAAAAATTTAATTAGGAAAAAAAAAGTTTATTCCACTCTGTAACCACTATTACATTGTAAGTGAAGATTATCAGCTCACCATTAAAGTCCTACTGATCAATCTCCTCTCTTCAGCCTGGCAGCTGCTTACATCAGAGTCCAGGAAAGAGGTAATCTACTAGATCATAAATAAGGCTGCGATTTTAGCCTAAACACGTTGCCTTTAATTGTCCATTGGACTGATCTGATTGCCTTTTGTATCGTGCAATATTTTTCATGTTTTTTCAATAAATAACATGATGAAAGTAGACAGCACTCACCTGCAACGATGTAACCCCTGCTCATTAATAAAGTCTGCACAAAAGAAGATCTGGTGAGTGCCATCTACTTTCATCATCTCTAATATATTTTCATATAGCCCATCTCATTGTTAATTTCATTTCTTTCTCAGGTATCTTTAAAATTGAAGATTCTGCTCAGGTTGCACGCCTTTGGGGGATCAGAAAGAACCGCCCTGCAATGAACTACGATAAACTAAGCCGCTCTATACGACAGTACTACAAAAAAGGCATCATCCGTAAGCCTGATGTGTCTCAACGCCTTGTATATCAGTTTGTGCAACCGCTGTAACGTTTATACATTTGAAGATTTAAAAGAACATGAATTCTGAAATGGTTACGTTGCAGAACAAAAGAAAATATATGTGCTGAGTAACTAGAAGAGCAAATACATTCTTGTAAAGACTTTTTTTCTATTGATCAGTTTTGAGAAACATAGCAATAGATTGTGCTCTTTGCCAAAGTGATCAAGCCTTGGTGCATATCACACATATGCTGTTTGCAAACTGTCATGTTTCAAAAGACATTATTCTACACACAAAAATAATCTAAACTGTTCAGTTACTCAGCCTTCTTTACTACCTACTTGCTTTAGAGATACTCACTGATGTGAGACCTACTGGACTCAATGACCTTGGAGGACAATGGGAGGTGGGGAGAAAGCAGGACAGAGTGACCAAAAGCATTTCAAGCATATTATAAAAATAAGAGAACACCTTCACCTATAGAGCAAAGCTTGATGTGAATGAATGTTTGTCAGTCTGTATAACTCTAAAAGTAATATGTTTTATAAGGATTATTTATTATAGTAATATAACCTGTTAATTAAACCCAGAAAGTGCCAATATGGCTGTAGCACTAAAATGTTCATTGCTAGGAACAGACTGAAGATATTGAACATATTGGTAAAATGTGATTTCTTAATGGGTGCAATCAATACTTTCTTTATTAAGTCAAGATTACAATACTGCCACATACATTTCACTCAAAAATGTGTCCTACATGTTCATTATTGCTTAACACATTTCATGCACATTAGAAATAACTATGTATGTTTTTCTTTCATCTAAAGATGTTGTTGTTTTCCCATTTAGTGTAAATTAAATTAAATAGAAATTCTTTATCAACAGTGAAGTATCAAGCTAAAAGTCTATCAAGTATGCAATGTTTCTACAACTTCTTCCTATTGACAGTAATCTAAAACAGTGGAAACAAACTATTGAATTGCTTCATATGAAGCCATCAGGTTATATCAACTGGGTCGCTAACCAGAGCTGACTTGGACTACATCTGGCATTAGAGTCAAAGAAAACATGAGTTCTCCATCATTAGCCTTGCAAAGGAGTATGGAGTCTGCTAGTGGGAGGTCTAGGTCACAGCCCGCAGAGTAGACTCCTTTGGTTGCTGTGAGATCACAGGAGACAAAGTCGCAGTTCATTCTTAGTTCGGCATTGGTCAAAGGCAGAGATCAGGACTTGTGGAAGACAATGCAGTCCCTGACAAAAGTTATGTCGCTTATCCATGTTATGTAATTAAAAGCTTATAACCTGATGTTAAATTCATCCATTGGTTTTATAAATTACTCTTCTGAAAGCTGAAACCCTCCCAAATGTGGTTTAGGTTAAGAAAATAAATTGACTTTCAATGCTGAAATATTAAACATTTAATGCACATAGAATGGTCAGATTTTGGCAAGACAAAAGTTTTGTCGCCCACAGAAAGTAATGTGATATTTAAACAAATAATTAACTTAAAATACAAAGACATGTTGCATAACATTGGTGAATGAAGTTGTGGTGCTATTAGAGTCATATTTAATATTTTGTGTGACTTCCATGAGCTTGAAGGACTGCATCCATGCGGTTCAACAATGATTCATACAATTTATTAATGAAGTAATCAGGAATAGCAAAGAATGCAGTCTTACATACCTCCCAGAGTTCATCTAGATTCTTTGGTTTTGTCTTCCAAACTTCCTCTTTCATCCTACCCAAACATGTTCAATGATGTTCATGTCTGGAGACTGGGCTGGCCAGTCCTTGAGCACCTTGATCTTTTTTGCCTGGAGGAACTTTGTTGTAGAGATGGATGTATGAGATGGAACACCATCCTGTTGCAGTATTTGATCCCTTTTATGATTTGGAATGTAAGCGTAGCTAATACTTCTTGATATTTTAGGCTATTGATATTGCCTTCCACCTTGCAAATGTTTCGCACACCTCAATACTGAATGTAACCCCAGACCATGATCTCTCCACCACTAAATTTGGATCCATATGGGCTCCAGTAGGTCTCCTGCAGTATTTGTGGCGGCTGTGGTGTAATTCTAATGAGATTCATCAGAGAAATCCACTTTCTGCCACTTTTCCAGCATCCAATATGTTTAGCAGGCTGTGGGACTTTGCAAATGCCACACGGTTTTTTATTTGCCTTTTGTGTAGTGCTGGCTTCTGGGCACTGACCATGGAGGCCATTTCGAGACAGAATGCTACAAACTGTTCTAGTTAACACAGGGACTTGAGGTGACCAAGTCTGTTGGAGCTGTGCTGCAGTGGAAGAGGAGCTTGCTTTGAATTTTCTAACCAGCAAACATTCCTCCTGAGCAGTTGTCTTGCGAGGTCTGCCATACCTGGGCTTGTCAAACACATCTCCAGTCCCTTCAAATCTTTTTTTAATTCTTTGTACTTGATGCTGAGACACATGAAAGGTGCCAGCCACCTCTGCAGTGGATCATTAAATGATCAATATTTCAGCATTGATGCCAATTTATTTTCTTAACCTAAACCCCATTTGGGAGGGTTTCAACTTTCAAAAGAGTAATTTATACAACCAATGGATGAATTTAACATCAGGTTATAAGCTTTTATTTACAAACATGGATAAGCGACATAACTTTTGTCAGGGACTGTAGATATAGTAAAGTATATAAGCTGCGTTTATACCTAATGGCACATGAACAAGCACACCTTTGTAGATTTTAAAATCAAAAGGCCTTGCTAAGGCAAAAAAACTGTGAACTTGAGATTAGTATTAAAACTCCAATAGAATTTATTTCTATTTGGCAATTATACAAATCTGCATTTGCCAAAATGCAGCTTATTTGTACCTCACATCTGCATAGATTCATCAAAATTCCATCCTCTAGCTGACATTATTCTGACATATCAAGATATAAAAAATAAAACAAAGTGTTTTACACCCTAGTAGGGTGAGCATCCAGATGTAGACCCACTTGGCTATGTTACCAATCACCACCTGGAGGAGTGCAAGCCTGGGAGGACCACCAAGATTTCTGCTATAGCTAAACAAGACCTGGAAATAGGCTTAGCTGGTAGGTGGTCACCAAGTGCAATACTCTTAAGGGTACAGACACACCTGGCATGAAACTTGGACGAGAGCCATGCGTGATTCATCGCATTGCACTCGGACCAATGTTATTCAATGTACATGCTGGGACAGTATGCAATTCACGCACGAGACTTGACAATGCAAGTCTATGGGTCCGACAAAATCACAGACCGCACATGGACCATCCGAGTCAGAAGCATTTTTTTCACAGCTGAAACCCTCTGAAGCTTGTAATAATCGCTGATAAGGAGGCGTCACATGACTACTCATGAAGTAACAGGCTGCAGAAATCACACAACTCCTGGAAGGAAGCCTACACTGATCTGGAAGGAAGCCTACACTGATCCAACACTGCATGGTCTACAACATCAATGTGGAGATGCTGATCGAAAGTTAAACCGAAAAGGTAAACACAGTCCGATAGTCTAATGCACATCTGGGGTATGGGCGCATAACTTCCCACCTCAATTGGAACGTCTCATGACCTACTAGCACAAAGGGGAGCGGGTCTCCTGAAGAGCCTGGGAGCTGTGTAGATGGTGGTATATTGAGATTTTTATTAATAAGGCGTCTACCCAAAACAGAGTTACAGACGATATTGGCATCACCATATTGGCATCACCTGTTCACCCATACAAACCAACATCCACTGCAATGAACTAATAGCTGCTGACAACTAAAGCCAGAAGCACAATAGAAAAATAATGCTTATAAATTAAAAAAGGGGTCCCCGAATTGGGTGGCTTCTTGATCTGTATATGTTTTCCATCAAGCGCACCAATGCTGTTGGGGAAATTACAGGTTAGATGGAAGCCATTCGCTATCCTGTGGCTTCTGTGGGTTCAGGAATGACAACTGGCTGCAAACGACGCCACATCTCCGCGCAGGTGTTGTGCACTATTTCGCCAATCGCAGACTTGCCCAGTAGAAACTCCACATGTAAGCCCGCAAAGGAAACACCAGTTGACAGGAACCTAAAAACATACAGATAGAATTTACAACTAACACAAACTGAACAGTCCAAAGCCAAACTAAACCTAATAAATTAAAAACCTATTTTTTTTTTTTTCAAAAATCTTTATTAACTTCATACACAAAATAAAATTAGCATGTATTTTAAACAAACTCAATATTAGCCCACATAAGTGACACAGTCAGTAAATCAAAACATGGTTAAGGTGTATGGAAGGTTTTAACACACATGTATCTATATCCTATTGACATGACATAACATAACAAACAAATAAAAGAAATACCAACCTCAGTGTCAACAAAAGCTGTTCCTCAGATGTAATACTTTGCTGCATTTGTGTATTTTGAAATGTGATGCCAGGCCGCAGAATCTCTAATGGTACCGTCACACGTGGCAATTTTGCTAGCAATTTCACTGGCAATTTGCTGGTTGCAGTGAAATCATGGAGACATTGTTCCATTTGTACAGAGCAACAAAATAGAACAATGTGTCCATGATTTCACTGCAACCAGCAAATTGCCAGTGAAATTGCTAGCAAAATTGCCACGTGTGACGGTACCTTAAGAGTCGGTCAAATGTGGGATTGGTCATCCTGGTATAGGTGTAGAATTTATCTGGATGACAGCATAACTGACCATACAGCCTCTGAAAATGGCCTTGAGAACTATGCAGCAGGAGGAGAGGATCGACCCAGATTCGCCGCCGCCTCCTTGGATCTGACACAATAGGGTAGGGAGTACCATACCGCCGGGAAATAATTAAATAGCACCCGCTCGGTGGTGTTTAGGGTTAGGTTATTCTCCATCCTGTAGGCAGCTGCACACGTACAAAACACTGCTTACTGAGGGGATAGTGGGTCAGCACAATGCAAACATATGTCCATGGAATATAGGCTCCAAAAAGCCCTGATTGGCACACATCATTTTAGCTCACAATTGGCACACATTGTAGCCAATTCAAAGGCAAATTAATACCAAAACTTGCATGAGTTCAGCGGATTGCATACAGAACACACACAGATTACACTCGGACAACACTCTGATGTGATCCGAGGAAATGTCGGACACTCGCATAGCAGTTGGATGCAAAACGGAACAAAAAATGGATGTCACTGTCCGATTCTCCTGAATGAGAAATGAGGTGCATCCAGATGGCTGAAGCCAGCAGGTAACATGACCCAGCGGTAGCAAGTGGATACAGACTGGCATTTGGCACAGCAGATGTAAACTGGTACAGGTGGGTATATGGCACAGCAGGTGAAGGCAAATAGAAACTGATATTCAGGATGGCAGGTGCTGGACTCAAGGACGAGACACAGGGCTAGCAGGTAAAGGCACAGGATAATGGGTGAAGGGGTCAAGTATAATGGATGGGGACATGAGAACTAGCAACGCACTAAGGGATAGACCACGTTGCTCAGGTACCTTCCAATGGGGGAAGGTTTTTTAAGTACCCTGTGATTCTCAGCCATGGGTTGAGAAGCACTTTTAGGTTAGTGGCCCTTTAAGTATCTCGAGGATGTGGTGCGCACTGCCTAAGCACACTTCCAGGAGACCTGTTTTGTGAGCACAGACCCTGGAAGCAGGTAGACACAGACTGTGAGCTAGCAGCTGGCGTGAGACCACAGACAGTGTTAGTATGCCATGTATGTTGGACTCCCTGCCTCAAGAAGATCAGAGCCACTGTGATGGGTGCTACACAAACATTATACCCATCTCATTTCTCATCTCTCTGGCCCCTCTACTCCCCACTGCAATATGTCCTGTATTTGACACAGCTTTAGGTCGCTGTTTTTCAAAGGTCTAGCTAGCCTGGGTTTTACAGATATGGTAGGTTTCTGCTCATGTGCCTGCAAAGTTGACATTACTTGCCATGATGTAACAATATCTCTGGCATTTGTGTGTGCATATGCAGAACCCTCCCCAGCCTGTCAAACCTTGAAACCACAGTCTAGAATAAAAGGCTCAAGGATATCTGCATGACTGATGGTGAATCAAAAATGCAATGAAGGCTAAATGGAGGGTGGTGAGGAATGGAGGGGCAGAGGAGGTGAGCTGTGAGGTGAGTATAATGTTTATGTTTTACATAATACATTTATTATGATCTGGGGCCTAACAAGACCCTGTGGCATAATAAGGAACAATATATTTCCCAGAAAAATCTAAACAAACATTTAAATTCTAGTTTTGCTGTATTTGCTCATCTTTATTTGAGATGTATCCCTGTAATGATATTCAGTCTGAATATAATGGGATACATAAATCCTGGGTGCATTATTTGCATTATTCAGCAATAACCAAACATTTTTGTATAACGATTTCAGCTCACCCAGAACTCATCCTAGAAAATTTCGCCAAATGAGGATAGAAACCATAGTTACAAAAAAAGGCAAGGTTCCCATAAACCAGAGGTCCACAACTCCAGTTCTCAAGGGCCGCCAACAGTGCAAATTGCACATCCCTATCAGATACAATGTTAAGAGGGATTACATGCAATTTTAAAACATGATTGATGAATAAACTGGAAAGCGTTTCAGCATTAGGTAACCCTGATAATGGAACAAAGTGGGCTAGTTTGCTGAAATGGTTGACTACCAACCAAATCACAATTTTCCCACCAGATGTAGGCAAATCTGTAATAAAATCCATAAATAATTGAACCAAGGTCTTTCTGGAATGGGCAATGGGGTCAATTCCCCGGCCGGATGGTTAAGACTGACTTTAGCGTGTGTGCAAATTTCACAAGATGATACAAATTTTTTTACTTCATTTTGCATAGATGACCATTGAAAGAGTCAAGCAATACCTTTCTGGGTAGCTGACAGCTCAAAACGGAGCCATGAAATTCTTGCAAAAGAGTTCATCTGAAGGCATTGGAAAGATGTCGGCAACGATCTCGTGGGCGCGCGGTTGTTTCAGACATCGTTTTGACATCCTTGCACGTCTAGATATCGTGTACTGATGTAGTTAGCAGGTATCGTTTGCACAACCCAGCGAACGATACCTGCTCATTGCTGTGAATGGGCGAAGTCGTAAACAACATTGTTATCCCGATGTTAAACACAACGATGTAGTAGCTTGGCTGATCGTTGATCGTTTGGTTTGAGAACATGTTCATAAACCTGTCAACTCCGATCAAACGATTTAGCGTTCTCGCATCGTGCTGTTACACGCCATGATGCACTTACGATGTCTTTTCTCGTTTAAATCTCTTTATTATGGTAATTAAACAACAAAATAATTAATCAAAGTAATAATCCATTAATTTACCATTAAAAAAAAAAAACAAAAAAAAATCGTGAATAACAATCAGTTGATAGTATGTCACTAGCGAGATACACATAAAAGAGAAGAATAAAAAAAAAGGAGAGGAAAGGGAAGATAGAGGATAAATGTCAAAGGAGAGGAAAGGAGAAGGAAAAGTGCAGCATAAATTGAGTCAGGAAAAAGGTGGGTGGAGGGAGAAAGGAAGAAAGAGGTCAATAAAAGGGTGAATCAATCCAAACTATATACACTAACAGGGTGGGTTACATCTCTAAAGATCATAATAAAGAGCAATCTCCTTAATCAAATACAATCTATAAAGAAGAATAAAGGTAGATAAAGTATGTTAAGTGGTACTATAAAATAGCAAACATACATACAACTCAGCAAAGAAGAGTAATTCTATCAATCAATATTAAACGTCAATGTGGGAGAAAACAAAGACACCCACGGGGTCCACTTTTCTAAGTATCTATGATGTAAATTATTTCTAACCACAAAAATATATTCAAACAAGTTATGCGAAGAAAGTTTATAAATCCTCTATAGTGGGTGCTTTTTCATCTCTCCACAAACAAGCAATAAGGTATTTTGCTGCTATGAGGATATGTATTGTAAGTAAACGTTTTTCTTTTGGAATCTCAAGGACCCCTATCAGGAATAGAGCTAAGTCCATTGTGAGTGTGACTTTATAATTCATAAGTAAATTTAATAGTGTCTGAACATGTAACCAAAACTGTCTAATCACATGACAGCTCCAGAAAATGTGCTTAATAGTCCCTACTGAGACACACTGTCTCCAGCAAAGCGGATCATTTACCAAATCAACCAAATGCAACTTTTGTGGGGAGAGGTACCACTTCGTGAAGATTTTGTATTCGTTTCCTGGAGTGACACACAAGAGACAGTGGAGTAGATCATCAGTACAATGCGAGTAAAATGATCACACAAGGTCTTGTGATCTATCTCCAACTCTCCCTCCCACAAACCCAAGAATCTTTATTATCTAGAGCAGGGGTGGGCAGCTCCAGGCCTCGAGGGCCTCACACAGTCCAGGGTTTCTGGATATCCTTAGCATTTGACAGTTGGAACCATCACCTGTGCAGGAGATTAACTTACCAACTGTCAAATGCTAAGAATAGGGGGGGCGTGTCCAGCTGCTGATGGCACCGGACATACTAACTGAGCTCCTCACCCAGACCCACTTAACGGCACGTTACCGGCCTCACTGGACCTCCTGCGGCTCCACATAGACAAAGGACTTTCACTGGACGGCCCCCAGCATGCCGCGGGCTTCATCCCGGAGAAGACAAACGGAAAATAAGGTGACTGCATATTTTGAGCCGGGCAGGCCACGCGATTCCCCTCATAACATGGCGGCGGCGCCGGAGCGCCCGCCTTCTTCCTCCCCGGCTGCACAGCGGTCTCCTCGCAGTGTGGAGGCTGTGGGGGGAGAGGATGATGACAGAGCCCCGGTGACTCAGGGAGCTATTAAAGCCCTACTGGCAGCACAAAGATTCTCCATTATTGAGGACATGAAGGGGCTCATGGGCACCCTGAGGGTGGACCTGGGGATGCTGGCTGAGAGAACGGAGCATCTGGAGTCAAAGATGGCAGACTTCGCCTCCGCACATAACAGCCTCGCTGACAGCCACGCCAGGCTGGATAGAGTAGTGGGGATGGTCTCTTTGACCATGTGCCACCTTGAGGACCAGCTTAGGAAAAATAATCTGAAGCTGCGGGGCATAGCAGAAGCAGGAGATGCGACAGAGGTGGCCAAGGCTTTTCTACTTGCGGCCCTTCCTGAGACTCCCCAGGACCATTTGGACATTGAAAAAGCCTTCCGGATCCCTAAGCCGGCGAGGCTTCCCCCTGAGGTGCCAAGGGATATCTTGGTGTCCCTGTTGAGATCCGGGATCAGAGATCGGCTGCTGGGGTGAATGAGGAATGCCCCCCCTACCGGAGCTCTTCTCGGGGGTTCAGGTGTACCCCAACCTCTCCCCGGGACCCTGGACCGCAGGAGGGATTTCGCATCCAGCTGCAAGATTTTGAGGGAAAACGGCATTTTTTACAGCTGGGGCTCCCCTGTGGCAGTTAGCTTTAAACATAAGGGAAAAAGACAATCATTTTTCTCCCCCACCTCTCTGAGGAAGACCCTTAAACTATGGGACTGATTCCACCCAGTGCTCGCCCTTCCCCTCGGCGGGACTCTAACAGGAATGGAGGAGAAGAATCTGCTGCAGCTGAGGTCCCGTGAGGGTCCAGACCTGAAGAACACCTTCCAAGTGGTTCTGGATGACCTGCTCTTTTCACCTCTTTTTATTTTTCTATTCCTTTTTTAATTACTCCAGGACCCTGTGGGACTGTGGGTAGCCTCGCCGGACATTAGCCTGACTCTGTGATATTCGAGTTGGGGCTTGTGTCGGGCATTAGGACACCCCACAGGAATTGAGGAGTTTGGGGAATTTACCCCCCCCTTATTTTTCTTTTGACCCCGGCGGCAACTGGGAGTCTGGCGGAGTTTACATAATTGTTACAAAATTGTTCGTTGTTATAGTTAGTTTGTCGTTTCGTGACCTTTCCCTATCCCAGTATCCTCACCCCTTGTTACCAAGTCCGTCCGTACCTTTGTCTCCTTATCCGTCCTCCGGGTGTCGGGGACTCTGTACCTCTCCTGCTCTTACCTTCCCCCTCTCAGTGCCCCCCCCTTTATTCCTCCTCCTCTCTCCTATTCCCCCCTTCCTCCCTCCCCCCCCATTTTTCTTCTCCCTACTACCGCTCCTCCCTTCTTCTCTTTCTCTATTCCCCTTCTTCTACTCCTTTTTCCTCTGAGCCTATCGCCAGCTCTTGATCTGACCTGTACAGTGGGAGTCTGACCCCCCTCCCCTAGGGAGTGGTTAACATGAATCTCAAACTGCTGTCCCTCAACACTAAAGGCCTTAACCCCCCCAGCCAAGCGTTCCTTCCTGTGGAGGGAGATTACATTGATGGCAGCGGACGTTGTATGCGTTCAGGAGACCCACCTGCTTATGGGAGACACTCACAGACTCCAGCATGCCTCTTTCCCCCATGTATTTCACGCTTGTCACGCGGAGAAGAAAGCAGGGGTGAGCATCCTAGTGAAGGGCTCCGTGCAGTTCCATTTGCTGGATTGTATTGTAGACCCAGCAGGGAGGTACTTAATTTTGAAATGCGAAATAGTGGGTGAGGCCTACACTTTAGCAAATGTATACGCCCTGAACACGGGACAACTAAAATTTATGAGATCCCTACTGGGAAGGCTTAGGGAGGCAACTATAGGTAAACTAATCATCTGTGGAGAATTTAATGCAATAATGGAGAGCCGCCTGGACTCCTCCTCCCCTACTTCTCGGGGGGGTAAGACACTAGGTCCCCTGTGCCGGGAGCACCATATCCAGGATATATGGAGATACCAGCATGCTGAGGAGAGGGATTACTCCTTCTTCTCGCATGTCTATGGATCCTATTCTCGGATTGATCTCTTCCTGGTGAATGACGCCGCCCTGGGAGCCTGTCGGTCCTCAGAGGTGGGGGTCAACACCTGGTTCGGATCATGCGCCAATAACATTGGAGATCACGTTAGGATCGGGAGTTGGTGCTCTCCGTCGCTGGAGGTTAAATGCAGGCATCCTGGCGGACTCCCAGGTGGTTGGGGAGTTTGACACTAAATTACAGGACTACTTCTCTTTGAACGATGACGGAGGGGTCACGGATGATACGCTGTGGTATGCTCACAAGGCGGTCATCCGGGGCCTTCTCCTTCAAAAAGCCTCTCAGATAAAGAGACGCCGAGAACGGCTGAGACAGGAATGGATAGACGAGATAGGTCATCTGGAAACAATCCACAAAAAGAGCCCGTCCTCTTCCCTGCTGTCCCAGATCTTGGCCCTTCGCACTAAGTTAAGAGCTCTTCACCTCCAGCAATATGAGAAGTCTTTGCGAAAAATGAAAACGAAATATTATGCGATGGGGGACAGAGTGGGGGCCTTGCTGGCTCGTCGTTTAAAAAAGAGGGACGCTAGAACTATGATTTCCTCAATGAAACGATCGGATGGGAGAGTGGTTAGGGATCCACCCGGGATGGTCGAGGTGTTTGCTTCATACTACGAAAAATTGTATAATCTGAAGGATGACACAGACACCCCACAACCTACACCTTATGCGATCAGGGGCTTTCTCCGGAGCTTGGATCTTCCCACCCTCTCATCTGAGGACCTCCGCAAGTTGAATGGGCCTCTAACTCACTCTGAAATTGATAAAGTGATCATCTCGTTAAAGTCCAACTCGGCACCGGGCCCAGATGGGCTCGCGAACGAGTACTACAGGACGTTTTGCCCGGTCCTCACGCCTTACCTGCTTCGCCTGTTTTCCATCTGGCAATCAAGGGGGTCCATCCCGGGCCAAGCCCTGGAGGCCACTATTACGACCATCCCCAAGCAGGGGAAGGTGGCGGACCGCCCCGAAAATTATCATCCAATTTCATTGCTGAACGTGGACCTAAAAGTGTTTGCGAAGCTGTTGGCGGTCAGACTGTCGGCGGTGATCCCTTCCCTGGTCCACCCAGATCAAGTGGGGTTCGTGCTTCACAGGCAAGCCAGAGACGGGACTCGCAGAATGCTAAATTTGATGGAGGTGGGTGAGAGACTGGGGGCCCTCTGTGTGTTCCTGTCCTTGGACGTGGAAAAGGCGTTTGACAGGATACACTGGGGGTACCTACGGGAGGTTCTCTGCACCCTCGGTTTTTCGGGCCCCATCTTATCGGCAATCTTGGGCTATACTCCCACCCCTGTGCTAGAGTCTTCTTGGCACGCTTTTTGTCCCGAACTTTTCAGATTTCAAATGGGACCAGACAGGGTTGCCCCCTCTCCCCCCTGATATTTGCCCTGTTGATGGAGACCTTGGCGGTCTCCCTTAGGGCGGATCCCTCGATCACTGGGATCCAAGTGGGGGACAGGGTGCACGTGGTGGGTCTATACGCCGATGATGTCATCATTTCCGTCTCCGATCCAGCATCCTCGCTTCCCGGGATAGTTGAGATACTTGACCGGTTTTCGCGAACCTCGTACTATAAATTGAATGCGAGTAAGTCGGTGGTTTTTCCAGTTCACGTGCTGGTGGAGATGGCGGAGCGCTTCGCGCGTTTGTACCCGTTCAAATGGTGCCCTCAGGGTATCCAGCATTTGGGGATCTATCTCTGCCCTTCGGCGGAGATGGCCTCCCGTAACGTAACTAAACTAGTGGGGGACTTGCGAGGGGCGCTCAAGACCTTTCCATTAGCCACCATGTCTTGAATGGCGAGGGTGCAGGCCGTGCGGATGCTTTAGCTTCCAAAAATTATTTACCTATTCAGATGCTTACCAATTGCATACCCGCTGAGGGACATCGCACGCCTTCAGTCTGTAATCAGCGGCTTCATCTGGGCCAAAAAGCCTCACAGAGTGAAGAGGAATACCATGTATCTCCGGTTGGCAGGAGGAGGGATGGGGGTTCCAAACGTTAGCATGTATCTTAAGGCCGTGATCCTGGAATCGGCAAGGGAATGGTGGAGGGGGAAGTAGACTCTGGCTGGAGGCAAATAGAATCTCACATGTCCCTGGGAGTTCATTGAAACTTCTCCTCGCGGCTGAGTCTCTGGGAGAGGTGGACAGAGAGGGTCTCCTGCAGTCAACGACTGCCCTCCTCAAAGAATGGGGAAGTCTCACGAGTGGTTGGGCTAAACTCCTCCGAGATCCCCCTGTCCGCGTTACAGCTTCATATCCCCTCTCTGAGCCTCACCCGTTGAAGGGAACATGACATAGGTAAACTGAGCGACCTCTTTATCCAAAATGACCTGATGTCCTTCTCAGAATTTGTGAGACTCACCCATCCCTAGAACACACATTCCTACAGTTTTATCAGGTAACGCATTTTCTCCGTTCGAAAAGGTGTAATCATGACTTGTCCCCCTCGGGACAGTCCCCCTTGCTGCACTTCATCTTCATGGAGACAGAGAGGCCTAAAGGCCTGTCGCTTCTGTACAGAGGCTTAGTGGACGGCAACTCGCTGTCTAAGACCCCTTGTATGGAGAGATGGGAGCGTGACCTGGGCTTTTCAGCCACTCTTGAGGAATGGGAAGGAGCCGTGCAATGCACGATGCGGGCTACCAGATGCATTAATCATGTGGATCTTTTGAAAAAAATTAATTTGCGCTAGTATACCCCCCCTCTAGACTGGCGAACTATGGTCTGGGTGCCTCCCCCCTGTGTTGGAGACAGTGTGGTAAGAGGGGAGACATAGCCCACATGTGGTGGGGATGTCCCAGACTATCCCCGTTTTGGCTCATAGTGGCAGGCCTCCTGGAAACCCTCACGTGGATTAAAACTTCACTGACGCCACAACTGGCGATCCTCCACATTGGGTGTGAGGACTTCCCACCGGTGCCTCGCCACCTCCTTACGTATGTGCTCACGGCGGCCAGAATATGCATAGCCGCAAAGTGGAAGCTTGACTCCCGTCCCTCCATGGCAGACCTGGTGGAAAGATTAAACTCAATATTCTGCCATGTGTATTATCTTGCTTTGGACATTGGCTCGAGACGTTATGTAGCGGAGGCCTGGGACTTATGGGCAATTCATCCATTGGCTCTTCAGATCCCATGCTAAGTTAAGCGGCCTATCTCTGTTGGTGTCTGAGGCTCTCCTTCTCCCTTTTTTCCTTCTTCCTTTTTTCCTACTTCTGCTGTAGTTACTGCCCTCTCTCCCCCCCCTCCTCAAATCCTTACTCTTTTACCCTTCTGTCCTTTTCCACCACTCCTCTTCTCCCCTCTTTAATCTTACCCCTTTCTTAGACCTTAACTCTCCCATTCCTAGACACTTTCTGGTCCCCCCCTCCTCCCCTCCTCGTTTAACCCCTGACTATCCCGGAGGACTCTGAACCCTGTTTTCTCTTTCCCCCCTTTTTTTCCTGTGTTTCCTAGTCTACCCCCACCCATATTGTATGGCAATCGAGTATCTGGATAATATAGCTACGAGACTCACAGTTAAGCTTTATAATACTTGGATACGGTTCATGATTCGCTTATCCCCCCTCGGGGAAATTGTCGGTGATCCAATTTTAACTCGAGTCCTGTCACAGTTGACTCTTTTATGTTGGGTGGCTTTATGCTTGTACTGTCTGTTTTAATATTCTCTATATTCTAATGAAAACTTATTGAAGATTAAATGCTAAGAATATACAGAAAACCTGCACTGTGTACGGCCCTCGAGGCCTGGAGTTGCACACCCCAGATCTAGAGTAACGTCACCAGTGGCGTAATGATTGCGGTTGCATCGATCGCGGTTGTGACGGGGCCCGGACATACTAGGGGCCCGGGCCACCCGCAACCCCCTGTGACCTCTGATCCCAGCACCGGGCCCTCGCTTCACATGAATGTGCGCCTGCATGGTCGCCAGATGTATAAAGTCCAGCAGCACCGTTCTCTCTCTGCCCCCACCACTGTCCTGGCCAATCACAGGCCCAGAGGCCAATCACAGGCCAGTCGGCGAATGACCTCTGCTACTGGCCTGTGATTGGCTGTCTAGGTGGCTCATGGCATGTGATTGGCCAGGACAGTGGCACCGTACACTAACGGCATCCGAGGCAGGGAGTTGACTGCAGTGCCGTGCTCCTCCGTGCTTCTGCAGGCTGAGAGAGGCGCCGGTGGGGTTGACCAGTGAGTAGTGTCTCTGTGTGTGTGTCCCTGTGTGCATGTCCATGTCCCTGTGTGCGTGTCCGTGTCCCTGTGTGTGTGTGTCCGTGTCCCTGTGTGTGTGTTCGTGTCCCTGTGTGTGTGTCCCTGTGTGTGCATATGTGTCCCTGTGTGTGTGTGTATGTGTGTGGAGAGGATGTATGCTATATGGAGGGCTAGGAGACTGCATTATTGCATTATACTATATGAAGGGCTGTGACGCTGCATTATATTATGTGAAGGGTTGTGACGCTGCATTATATTATCTGGAGGGCTGTGAGGCTGCATTATATTATATAAAGGGCTGTGATGCTGCTTTATACTATATGGAGGGCTGGGACACTGCATTATACTTTATGGAGGGCTGTGAGGCTGCATTATAAAATATATGGAGGGCTGTGAGGCTGCATTTTACTATAATGGAGGACCATATATACCAGGATAAGGGCATATTCCAGGAGGAGGACAATACATAGGAGGATGAGGGACATTAATACATAATGAAGGGGAGAGGGGTCAATTTGTGAGTCTTTATAGTATTTAGAATGTTATATGGGGCCCATACATCTGAGCAATATGGATGCGCGGGGGAAGGGGGGGGGCCCAGGTCCACATTTTGCACCGGGGCCCTTCCGACTCTAGTTACGCCACTGAACGTCACTATTGAAAAGTTGATATAATTTGCCAGTCCTCCTCCCCATTTCAAATCATCTTCAGTCATAGGCAAACTAAACTGTGCTTCTAAAATGGAGAAGGGTTTCAAGTGGTCATTAATTAACAAATCTGAAACAGACTTAATACCAGCTTGATGGGCAGGTAGCCTCAAGGATCTCTATTGGGAGCCAACAGGGAATAATGCTTTTAAAGAAAGGCTTGGAAACATATACAAGACTCTGCCAGGCTCTAATGGTAGCTTTCAAAGAGTCAGAGACTGGTAAATGTTTTCTTGGGTTGATAAGAAAGGAAGCTATGAAGGTAGCTGGATTAGCGATAAGCATATGACCTTTTTCAATATTAACCTAGGAGGGTATATTCTGTATTTCCCAGCACTTCCTGCTTTCTTTGATCAGAATAGAAAGGTAGTAGGCCCTAATATTAGGAACGCCTAAGCCTCCTCTTATCCTATGTTTCATAATTGTGGTTTTGTAAAGAAAAAACAACAACAGCTTGTAGTGCGCCTGTACACATGGGGCTGTTAACGGGCGGTTCTTTTGCGTTTAAACTCACCTGGTCTGGTTGTAAACCACAGCCCGTAGATAAGCTTATTAATATGAAGCAGCGGAATCCTCCGGTTCCGTCCTCGTGCTTCCTACGAAGCTTGAATAATTATAACTGCAATTATTTTAATAAAGTCCGGAAAAGAAGCCAGCACCAGAGATCTTCCTTACCTCAGCGCCCAAACATACATCACGCTTCCATCTTTTTGTATAATTGTGGTTTTGGCAATCCTCGACGATCTACCCCCCCAATTGAATTTGGTCAGCTGCGACTGCAATCTTTGGAAATGCTTTTGCTGAATCGGAAGGGGAGGGATCTGAGAATGAAGAAGAGTTTAGTGAAAACAACCATCATATATGAAGTTATCCTACCCAACCAGGACATATCTAACTTGGAGAGAAAGGATAGATCATCCGCGATTCTTTTAGTAATGTCTAACATAGCCTTATCCACTATGTTTCGCAAGGGGTTGGTCAATATTATCTATTATAATAAAACCCTAAGGCTACTTCCGTCAGGATGTAACGGTATGCTAAGTCACATCCTGGCTGAAGTAGCCTCTACACCCACTCTGGGTGTTCCAATATGGCTGCCCGTTGCCGGGAGTGGGGCTTCCAAAGCCCCACTCCCGCCATCGGTACAAGCTGCGGCCCCACACACACTCCGACACTATCACACACACACACCCCTTCCACTCTTCTTGCGCCCCCCTCCTCGCTCACCACTTCCATACTCATACCCCCACTCATACCTCCATGCCCTCTGTCGGCCATACTTACCACCGGCCCTGCATCTTCCCCACCGCCTGCAGATGATTCTCTTGCCTCTGCCGCCGACCGCACTCCTCCGTTCCGGCCCTGCGTCTTCCTCCCCGTCGCCTCCAGTCGATCCTCTGTTCCGGCGACATGTTTATTCCAACATGGCGTCCGGGAATGCTCGCCGTCCGAAAAGTCTCGCGAGACTTCCCGGACGCCATCTTGGACAAAGTATGTCGCCACACCCGGAGGACTGGATCCAATATGGCGTCTGGGAAGTCTCGCGAGACTTTTTGGATGGCAAGAGTTCCCGGACGCCGTGTTGGAATAAACATGTCGCCGTAACGGAGGAGTGCGGTCGGCGGCGGAGGCACAGTGCTGACCACCGAGCCACCGCACAGTGCTGACCACCGAGCCACCGCACAGTGCAGACCACCGAGCCACCGCACAGTGCTGACCACCGAGCCACCGCACTGTGCTGACCACCGAGCCTCCGTCCTCTGCTGACCACCGAGCCTCGGTCCTGCGCTGACCACCGAGCCTCTGTCCTGCGATGACCACTGAGCCTCCGTCCTGCGCTGACCACCGAGCCTCCGTCCTGCGCTGACAACCGAGCCTCCGTCCTGCGCGTACCACCAAGCCTCCGTCCTGCGCTGACCACCGAGCCTCCATCCTGCGCTTACCACCGAGCCTCTGTCCTGCGCTGACCACTCTGCCTCCATCCTGCGCTGACCACTGAGCCACCACACAGCGCTAACCACTGAGCCACCGCACAGTGCTAACCACTGACCCACCGCACAGTGCTGACCACTGAGCCACCGCACAGTGCTAACCACTGACCCACCGCACAGTGCTGACCACTGAGCCACCGCACAGTGCTGACCACCGAGCCACCGCACAGTGCTGACCACTGAGCCACTGCACAGTGCTGACCACCGAGCCACCGCACAGTGCTGACCACCGAGCCACCGCACAGTGCTGACCACCGAGCCACCACACAGTGCTGACCACCGAGCCTCCGTCTTCTGCTGACCACCAAGCCTCCGTCCTGCGCTGACCACCGAGCCTCCGTCCTGCACTGACCACCGAGCCTCCGTCCTGTGCTGACCACCGAGCCTCCGTCCTGCGCTGACCACCAAGCCTCCGTCCTGCGCTGACCACCGAGCCTCCGTCCTGCGCTGACCACCGAGCCTCCGTCCTACGCTGACCACTCTGTCTCCATCCTGCGCTGACCACTGAGCCACCGCACAGCGCTAACCACTGAGCCACCACACACTGCTGACCACCGAGCCACCGCACAGTGCTGACCACCGAGCCACCGCACAATGCTGACCACCGAGCCACCACACAGTGCTGACCACTGAGCCTCCATCCTGCGCTGACCACCGAGCCTCCGTCCTGCGCTGACCACTGTGCCTCCATCCCGCGCTGACCACCGAGCCTCCGTCCTGCGCTGACCACCGAGCCTCCGTCCTGCGCTGACCACCAAGCCTCCGTCCTGCGCTGACCACCGAGCCTCCGTCCTGCGCTTACCACCGAGCCTCCGTCCTGCGCTGACCACTGAGCCACCGCACAGTGCTAACCACTGACCCACCGCACAGTGCTGACCACTGACCCACCGCACAGTGCTGACCACTGACCCACCGCACAGTGCTGACCACTGAGCCACCACACAGTGCTGACCACCAAGCCTCCGCACAGTGCTGACCACAGAGCCACCGCACAGTGCTGACCACCGAGCCACCGCACAGTGCTGACCACTGAGCCACTGCACAGTGCTGACCACCGAGCCACTGCACAGTGCTGACCACCGAGCCACCGCACAGTGCTGACCACCGAGCCACCACACAGTGCTGACCACTGAGCCACCACACAGTGCTGACCACCAAGCCTCTGTCTTCTGCTGACCACCGAGCCTCCGTCCTGCGCTGACCACCGAGCCTCCGTCCTGCACTGACCACCGAGCCTCCGTCCTGCGCTGACCACCGAGTCTCCGTCCTGCGCTGACCACCAAGCCTCCGTCCTGCGCTGACCACCGAGCCTTCGTCCTGCGCTGACCACCGAGCCTCCGTCCTGTGCTGACCATTCTGTCTCCATCCTGCGCTGCGCTAACCACTGAGCCACCGCACAGTGCTAACCACTGACCCACCGCACAGTGCTGACCACTGAGCCACCGCACAGTGCTGACCACCAAGCCTCCGCACAGTGCTGACCACCGAGCCACCGCACAGTGCTGACCACTGAGCCACCGCACAGTGCTGACCACTGAGCCACTGCACAGTGCTGACCACCGAGCCACCGCACAGTGCTGACCACCGAGCCACCGCACAGTGCTGACCACCGAGCCACCGCACACTGCTAACCACTGAGCCACCGCACAGTGCTGACCACTGAGCCACTGCACAGTGCTGACCACTGAGCCACCGCAGAGTGCTGACCACCGAGCCACCACACAGTGCTGACCACTGAGCCACCACACAGTGCTGACCACCGAGCCTCCGTCTTCTGCTGACCACCGAGCCTCCGTCCTGCGCTGACCACCGAGCCTCCGTCCTGCGCTGACCACTGATCCTCCGTCCTGCGCTGACTACCAAGCCTCTGTCCTGCCCCGCCGGCTCCATCCTGCCCCGCCCCCCCCGCTCCATCCTGTCCCACTCGCCACCATCCTGCTCCTCCGGCTCCATCCTGCTCCGGCTCCATCCTGCTGCTCTGGCTCCATCCTGCCCCACTCGCTCCATCCTGCCCCGCTCCCACCATCCTGCTCCTCCGGCTCCATCCTGCCCCACTCCCTCCATCCTGCCCTGCTTCCTCCATCCTGCCCCGCTCGCTCCATCCTGCTCCCCGCTGTTCTTGCTCACCCGCCTCCATCCTACCCCCCCGCCTCCATCCTGCCCCACCGGCTCCATCCTGCACCGCCGCTTCTATCCTGCCTCCCCTCCTCTTCCATCCTGCCCCCGCCGCCTTCATCCTGCCCCCCCGCCGCCCCATCCTGCCCCGCCCACCGCCTCCATCCTGCCTTGCCCGCCGGCTCCATCCTGCCCCGCCGGCTCCATCCTGCCCCCCCAGCTCCATCCTGCCCACCTGCCTTCATCCTGCCTCCCACTGGCTCCATCCTGCTCCCCCCGGTTCCATCCTTACCCCCTCGCCACCATCCTGCCCCCCCCCCGCCACCATCCAGCTCCTCCAGCTCCATCCTGCTCCTCCGGCTCCATCCTGCTCCTCTGGCACCATCCTACCCCATCCCCCCCGCCACCATCCTGCTCCTCCGGCTCCATCCTGCTCCTCCGGCTCCATCCCGCTCCTCTGGCTCCATCCTGCTCCTCTGGCTCCATCCTGCCCCGCTGGCTCCATCCTGTCTCGCTCCCACCATCCTGCCCACTGGCACCATCCTGCCCCGCCGCCACCATCCTGCCCCACTCACTCCATCCTGCCCTGCTCGCCACCATTCTGCCCCCCCCCGCCACCATCCTGCTCCTCCAGCTCCATCCTGCTCCTCTGGCTTCATCCTGCCCCGCTAGCTCCATCCTGCCTCGCTCCCACCATCCTGCCCCGTTGGCTCCATCTTGCCTTGCTGCCACCATCCTGCGCCGCTCCCTCCATCCTGCCCCGCTCGCCACCATCCTGTCCCCCCCACCACCATCCTGCTCCTCTGGCTCCATCCTGCTCCATCCTGCCCTGCTCGCTCCATTCTGCCCCGCTCCCAGCATCCTGCCTCACCAGCGCCATCCTGCCTCGCCGCCACCATCCTGCCCCGCTCTCTCCATCCTGCCCCGCTCGCTCCATCCTGCCCTGCTCGCCACCATCCTGCCCCCCCGCCTGTAGAGGAGCGGGGGGCCGCGGGGAGCGGAATATCACCATATACCATAGTGCTGCTATGCATGCACTGCAATGTATCGCCATATACTATAGTGCTGCTATACATGTACTGTAATGTACCGCCATATACCATAGTGCTGCTATACATGTACTGTAATGTACCGCAATATACTATAGTGCTGCTATACATGTACTGTAATGTACCGCCATATACTATAGTGCTGCTATACATGCACTGTAATGTACTGCTATATACTATAGTGCTGCTGTACATGTACTGTAATGTACCGCCATATACCATAGTGCTGCTATACATGTACTGTAATGTACCGCAATATACTATAGTGCTGCTATACATGTACTGTAATGTACCGCCATATAGTATAGTGCTGCTATACATGTACTGTAATGTACTGCTATATACTATAGTGCTGCTGTACATGTACTGTAATGTACCGCCATATACCATAGTGCTGCTATACATGTACTGTAATGTACCGCAATATACTATAGTGCTGCTATACATGTACTGTAATGTACCGCCATATAGTATAGTGCTGCTATACATGTACTGTAATGTACCACCATATACCATAGCGCTGCTATACATGTACTGTAATGTACCACCATATACCATAGTGTTGCTATACATGTACTATAATGGACCGCCATACACTATAGCGTTGCTATACATGTACTGTAATGTACCACTGTTGAGGGTCTCAGTTCAATCACAAGTCCATCAGCCACTCCTAATTATTATATTTTTAGGCAAATTACGCACGTCTGCGTTATCGCAAGTAAATGATACGGACACCATAGCCATCTCAAGCCTTACTCATGCCTATGCTGTACAAGATCAAGCACTGCGCAGGCGTTTATTGAAACACACATTTTTGTAGAGAAAGCAAGAGGCGTGTTAGAATTCTGGAACTTTCTACAAAATAATCATCTCCTAATTGGTCAATCCTTATCAGGTTACCTTGATACCTAAATTCCTTTCTCAATAGGCTGCATGGAGCGTGGGCGCCATCTAGTGTATAACAGACAACAACATTTCAAATTAGAATTTATAAAAAGAGAGAGAGAAAAGTTGTGATATTTAACTCTATAAATTCCATCCTCAACACCACCATATACTATAGTGCTGCTATACATGTGCTGTAATGTACCACCATATACCATGCTATATATATCTAATATATAATTACCCTAAGGCCACTTCCGTCATATTCGGCGCTACTGCCGTCGTCGTGACCGTGGCTGCCTCCCAAAGCCTAACTCGCAATGGATTTGCGAGTCAGCACAGAATACGCTCCACAAGCTTCACTTGCAACTCGCAATGGATTTGCAAGTCATCACACAATACGCTCCACTGTCAAGCTTCACTTGCAATCTCCGGAATGTCTCTCTCTCTCTCTCATTGTACCTCCCCCCCCCCACACACACACTCATAAGACGGGAACTGCTGGCTGCTCCGGAACCCCCCTCCAAACAACTCGCAGCCCCCTCCACTGCCGGCACCGCTCCTGGACGTCTGCAGCAGCCTGAACCCGAAATCCCCCACACACTGCAGGGCACAGACTGCAGGGGGCACAGTGCCGGCCACACACTGCAGGGGGCACAGTGCCGGCCACACACGGGGGGGCACAGTGCACGGCACAACGTTGCTGTAGACTGCTGCAGGGGGCCGGCATGGAGGAGCCGGCACTATCATGCCTTGTGTGTCCTCCCCCTCCTCTCCTCCTAATGCCGGCTCACACACTGCAGAGCTACATTACAAAGGCACCAAGTGTCGTTGTCACAGCCTCATTACTATGTGCAGGGACATCCTGCCTGACACCTCACTGCTGCCCTGGGGTCGGGGAGGAAGAAGCCAGGTAAGGGGTTAATGAAACCTCAACTAGGGGGAGAGAGGGAGGGAGGCCCGGCAGGGAAGGGCTTACTGACAGTGGGGCCCCTGTGTGACACCTGCGCTATGAGGAGAAATGCCCGCCAGGGAAGGGGTTACTGACACCTGCACTATGGGTAGGGCCCACACCAGACGGGACCCATGTGTCTAACACCTGCAATACCACAACTATGAGGGGGACCAGAGGGGAAGCACTGGCCATAACAAAGAGAACACCTGTCTGTGCCACCTGCAGGACTGCCACTATGATAGGAGGCACAAAAGGGGGTACAGGGGCGCCACAGAGAGATCCCTGTGTGTGACACCTGCAGGACCACCACTATCACAGGAGGAGGCACAAAAGGGGGGACAGGAGCGCCACAGACAGACCCCTGTGTGTGACACCTGCAGCACCAGCACTATCACAGGAGGAGGCACAAAAGGGGTGACAGGGGCGCCACAGAGAGACCCCTGTGTGTGACACCTGCAGGACCACCACTATCACAGGAGGAGGCACAAAAAAGGGGACAGGGGCGCCACAGAGAGACCCCTGTGTGTGACACCTACACGACTGGCACTATGACAGGAGGCACAAAAGGTGCCACAGGGGCGCCACAGAGACACCCCACTGTGACACCTGCAGGACCGGCACTATAAGACGAGGAGGCACAAAAGAGGAGACGGGGCGCCAAAGAGAGACCCCTGTGTGTGACACCTGCAGGACTGACACTATGAGAGGAGGCACAAAAGGGCCGACAGGGGCGCCACAGACAGACCCCTGTGTGTGACACCTGCAGGACCACAACTATCACAGGAGGAGGCACAAAAGGGGGGACAGGGGCGCCACAGAGAGACCCCTGTGTGTGACACCTGCAGAACCGCCACTATGAAAGGAGGCACAAAAGGGGGGACAGGGACGCCACAGAGACCCCTGTGTGTGACACCTGCAGTACTGGCACTATGACAGGAGGCACAAAAGGTGCCACAGGGGCGCCACAGAGACACCCCACTGTGACACCTACAGGACCGCCACTATAAGATGAGGAGGCACAAAAGAGGATACGGGGCGCCAAAGAGAGACCCCTGTGTGTGACACCTGCAGGACCACAACTATGAGAGGAGGAGGCACAAAAGGGGACACAGGGGCACCAAAGAGAGACCCCTGTGTGTGACACCTGCTGGACCGCCACTATGAGAGGAGGCACAAAAGACGGGACAGGGCCGCCACAGACAGATTCGCCAAAGACAGGCTCCACTGTGACACCTGAACGACCGACACTATGACAAGAGGCACAATAGAAAAGACAACATAGGAAATAATAGGACACAGCAGAAGCGATGACAGGGGGCACAATAACGGGACCCTTGGGTCTGACACATGCAGGACCGTCACTATTTGGAGGCAACAGAGGTGACAGCAGGCACAACAGGAGGGATGACAGCATGGTGCCAGAGATAAAAGACATGGATGTAATATTACACACTCGAGAGGGTCAGATATCTATTCTAATAAAACCCTACGACAGCTTCCGTCAATATGTCATCGAAATGACGCCACATCCTGACTGAAGCCGCCTGTATACCTAACCAACATTGCCAACCGTTAGCGAGAGTGGGGCTAATACTGCCCCACTGTCGCCATCGCCGCCCTCTCCTGCGCCCCACACCCTCCTGTCTTACACCCCTGCCTGCCACACACCCCCTCACCTTCACACTACTCAGCACTCACCCACCCACCCCACGCCACGTCCACACACACGTACACCCCTGGCACAACACTATCGTACCCCTCCCCCACACGCACACTCACTCATACTCTTATGCAGACTACCAGTGTCCGGTATGCTTACCAGACCGAATTCGAATCCCGTCATCCCGCTGCACCGCTCCTCGGCCCACTCTCGCCAGCCTCTCCCCACCTTGCCCCACTCTCACCAGGCTCCGCCCACCTTGCCCCGCTCCCGAATGCCTCAGCCCACATCACGCAGCTCCCACCTGGCTCCACCCACCTCGCGCTGGCTCTGCCCACTGTATATCTCTCCCCGCCTGCCTCCGCCCACCGCTCAACACTTCCCCCTGGCTCTGCCCACCTGGCGCCGCTTCCGCTTTGCTCCGCCCACCTCACGGTGCTCCGTCATGGCTCCGCCCACCTTGCAACGCATCCGCCTGGCTCCGCACCACCTCGCGCCGCTCCCACCTGCCTCCGCCCATCTCGCGTTCCCCACCTGCCTCCACGCACTTTGCGCCTCTCCTGCCTGGCTCCGCCCACCACTCAACACTTCCCCCTGGCTCCGCCCACCTCTCGCCGATCCCTCATGGCTCCGCCCACCTCGCAACGCATCACCTGGCTCCGCCCACTAAATAAACTATATATGGATTCTAGACTACCCGATTCTTTAGAATCGGGCCGCCATCTAGTATATATATATATATATATGTAGTTCACTCACGTTGACTGAACAAGTTCTGTCAGTCACAGTATGTCAACTACCAGTGGCGTAACTAGAGTCTGGTGGGCCCCGGTGCGAAATTCAGACCGGGGCCCCCCCCCCCACCCACGGGCACACGTTGGTCGGATGTATGAGCCCCATGTAACGTTCTAAGTTCTATAAAGACTCACAAATTGACCCGTCTATGTATTAATGTCCCTCATCCTGCTATATATGGTCATCCTACTGGAATATGGAGCTAATCCTTTTGAATATGTCTCCCATCCTGCTATATATGGTCTCCCTCCGGGAATATGGCCCTTATCGTGGTATATATGTCCCCCGTCCTGGTATATACGGTCTTCCTCCTCCCGCCACGATAGTCCTCTAATTATTATAATGTATCCCCATATTCTTCCATATATTACAATAGACCCCCATAGTCCTCCATGTATTATAATGCATCCCATAGTCCCCCATTCATAAGGTAGCCCCAATAGTCATCCAATTATTATAATGCACCCCTACTATCCTACATATAGTAGCATCATAGTCCTCTGTATAGTATAATACAGCCTCACAGCCCTCCATATAGTATAATATAGCCTCATTGCCCCTCCATATAGTATAATACAGCCTCACAGCCCTCTATATAATATAACGTAGCCTCACAGCCCTCTATACAGTATAATGCAGGCTCAGTTGTCCATGTAGTGCAGCCTCTATAGTACAGCCTTATATATGCAGCCTCATAGCTCTCCATATAGTACAGCCTCATATAGTGGAGTATTATATATGCAGCCTCATATCTCTCCATGTAGTGCAGCCTTATATTTCTCTATATAGTGTATTATATATGCAGCCTCATAGCCTCTCTATATGGTGCAGCCTCAAATATGCAGCCTCATAGCCTCTCTATATGGTGCAGCCTTATACATGCAGCCTCATAGCTCTCCATATAGTGCAGCCTTATATATGCAGCCTCATTGCATCCTCTTTGCCCCGCTCTCCTGTGCCCCTCGCTCTCCTCCTCCTCTGTCCCCCCACTCTCCACCTTCTCCTGTGCCCCTTGCTCCCCTACTCTTCTGTCCCCTGCTCTCATCCTCTTCCTGCGTCCCTCAATCTCATCCTCCTCTGTGCCCCGCTCTCATCCTCCTCCTCTGTCCACCCGCTCTCATCCTCTTCCTCTGTTCCCCGCTCTCATCCTCTTCCTGTGTCCCCTGCTCCCCTACTCCTCTCTCCCCCGCTTTCATCTTCCTCCTCTGTGCCCTGCTCTCAACCTCCTCCTCTGTCCACCCGCTCCTGTTCCTGTGTCCCCTGCTGTCCTTTTCCTCTATCCCCTGCTCTCATCCTCTTCCTCTGTCCCCCTCTAATCCTCCTCCTCTGTCCCCCACTCTCATCCTTCTCCTCTGTCTGTCCCCTGCTATCATCCTCTTCCTGTGTCCCCTGCTCTTCTCCTCCTCTGTCCCCCACTCTCATCCTCCTCCTCTGCTCTCATCCTCCTCCTCTGTACCCCGCTCTCATCCTCTGTCCACCAGCTCTCATCCTCTTCCTGTATCCCCTGCTCTCCCACTCTTCTGTCCCCCACTCTTATCCTCCTCCTCTGTTCCCTGCTCTCATCCTCCTCTTCTGTCCACCAGCTCTCATCCTCTCCCTGTGTCCCCTGCTCTCCCCCTCCTCTGTCCCCCGCTGTTATCCTCCTCCTCTGTCCCCCGCTCTTATCCTCCTCCTCTGTGCCCCGCTCTTATCCTCCTCCTCTGTCCACCAACTCTCATCCTCTTCCTGTGTCCCCTGCTCTCCCCCTCTTCTGTCCCCCAGCTCTCATCCTCCTCCTCTGTCCACCAGCTCTCATCCTCCTCCTCTGTCCACCAGCTCTCATCCTCTTCCTGTGTCCCATGCTCTCCCCCTCCTCTGTGCCCCGCTCTTATCCTCCTCCGTCCACCAGCTCTCATCCTCTTCCTGTGTCCCCTGCTCTCCCCCTCTTCTGTCCCCCAGCTCTCATCCTCCTCCTCTGTCCACCAGCTCTCATCCTCCTCCTCTGTCCACCAGCTCTCATCCTCCTCCTCTGCCCACCAGCTCTCATCCTCCTCTTCTGTCCACCAGCTCTCATCCTCTTCCTCTGTCCACCAGCTCTCATCCTCCTCCTCTGTCCATCCAGCTCTCATCCTCCTCCTCTGTCCACCAGCTCTCATCCTCCTCCTCTGTCCACCAGCTCTCATCCTCCTCTTCTGTCCACCAGCTCTCATCCTCTTCCTGTGTCCCCTGCTCTCCCCCTCCTCTGTGCCCCGCTCTTATCCTCCTCCTCTGTGCCCCGCTCTATCCTCCTCCTCTGTCCACCAGCTCTCATCCTCTTCCTGTGTCCCCTGGTCTCCTCCTCCTCTGTGCCCCGCTCTTATCCTCCTCCTCTGTGCCCCGCTCTTATCCTCCTCCTCTGTCCACCAGCTCTCATCCTCCTCTTCTGTCCACCAGCTCTCATCCTCTTCCTGTGTCCCCTGCTCTCCCCCTCCTCTGTCCCCCGCTCTTATCCTCCTCCTCCTCTGTGCCCCGCTCTCATCCTCCTCCTCTGTCCACCAGCTCTCATCCTCTTCCTGTGTCCCCTGCTCTCCCCCTCCTCTGTCCCCCGCTCTTATCCTCCTCTGTGCCCTGCTCTTATCCTCCTCCTCTGTGCCCCGCTCTTATCCTCCTCCTCTGTCCACCAGCTCTTATCCTCCTCCTCTGTGCCCCGCTCTTATCCTTCTCCTCTGTCCACCAGTTCTCATCCTCCTCCTCTGTCCACCAGCTCTCATCCTCCTCCTCTGTCCACCAGCTCTCATCCTCCTCTGTCCACCAGCTCTCATCCTCCTCCTCTGTCCACCAGCTCTCATTCTCTTCCTGTGTCCCCTGCTCTTCCCCTCCTCTGTCCCCCGCTCTTATCCTCCTGCTCCTCTGTCCCCCGCTCTTATCCTCCTCCTCCTCTGTGCCCCGCTCTCATCCTCCTCCTCTGTCCACCAGCTCTCATCCTCTTCCTGTGTCCCCTGCTCTCCCCCTCCTCTGTGCCCTGCTCTTATCCTCCTCCTCTGTGCCCCGCTCTCATCCTCTTCTGTCCACCAGCTCTCATTCTCTTGTGTCCCCTGCTCTCCCCCGCTTTCCTCCTCTCACCTGTGTCTTGTTCTCCGCTCTCTTCTTCCCTTCTCTGTTCGGCAGCAGCTGGGGGGCGTGTCCTCACTTCCTGGATAATGAGCGGCCAGGACCTGATGCACGGCCGCCGGGCGGGAGACTGAGGAGGAGGTGGGTGACAGCTTCCCAGGGGCAAAGGGCAGATTTTCGGCTGCTTGACAGTGCGGGCTGTGCTGCGCCCGGCGCTGGCATTGATGGGTGCAGGGCGCTCGGCACAGCGGGCGCAGGGGGCGGCTGGCGATGCGGGCCCCCTATAGGCCCGGGCCCCGTCGCAGCGGCGACCCCTGCGACCGTGAATGTTACGCCACTGTCAACTACATACATATTCTAGAATACCCGATGCGTTAGAATCGGGCCACCATCTAGTTCCTAAATAAGAGAGTTTAGAGGATGCCCATGAGAGTTGAAATTCTCTCTTTAGAAGGTTAAGTAAATCCTTATCGATGTTAAAGGGCAAATTTGCATTTTATGGGTATTCAGTTTGTAATAGGAAACTTCTGAAAATTGTTAAGTAACTTCCAAAAGTCTCCTTAAAGAGTTTAGGGGATCTGTTAACATAACCATCAGATCATTGGCAAATAGCAAGATCTTATGTTGTCTACTATTCAGAGGGACTCCCTCGTATATTAGCATCCACTCTGATTTTTTCAACAAAGGGTTCCAAAATGAGATTGAAAAGAAGAGGTGACAGGGGGCAACCCTGTCTGGTTCCGTTTGTAAGCTTAAAAGGTTTAGAAACAAAATTATTTAATGAAACTTTAGCAGATGGAGAGGAATATAAAGCTTTGATGACTTTAAAAACACAACCAGACAAACCAAATCGTTGAAGTGTGAGGAACAGGAGACCCCGATGCACCCTATCGAACACTTTTTCAGCATTCATAGTTATGACAAGCACCGGGGACCCCGACCTCTCCACCTGTTGCAAGATGTTCAACACCCGTCTAACCGCATCCGTCGTTCCTCTACCTGTCATAAATCCAGTCTGATCAGAATGGATTAGTTTAGGAATATAGCTCGAAAGTTTGTTAACAATCACTTTTGCAATTATCTTAGTATCTGAGTTAATGAGGACGATGGGTCTATAGTGGGCCTTATTCTGTGGGTCGCCTTTGTCTTTTGTTATTACCGTTATGACCATTTCCTGCATTTCAGTAGGAAGCAGAGCTGTTATAGAGGCGGAGTTTATTAGTTTAGTAAAATAAGGGGCTAGTAGAAACTCAAATGACTTAAAATCTTTGTTCGGTAGGCCATCTAGACCTGGAAATTTCCCATTTTTAAGGGAGTTAATAGCACAAGAGACTTCCAGCTTAGTAAAAGGTAGATTTATGTGTTCTACTTCCTCCTTATCAAGATGAGGAAGTCGCACTGAATCTAAGAAGGCATTTATAGAGAACTCATCAGGTTGTTTAACAGAAGGATCATTTTTCAAGTTACCGTATATAGGCGTTCATAGAATTTTACAAATTCCCCTGAAATATCTTTTGTATTTTTAAGTAGGATACCTTCATCATTTTTGAGCTGTAAAATTCTCCTTTTGAATCTCTGTTTCTTAACAATATTCGCAAAAAATTTGCCCAGTTTATCTTGACAATTATAATAGTTAACTTTGGAAGTCTGAATCATCTATTCGTAATCTCTCAAAAAGAGAGACTTTAATTCAAGTCTTAATCTTAGGAGTTTCCAGTGGGTGTCTTCTGAAGGGTGAGATGCTTGAGCCTCCTCTAGCGAACGAATACCTTACTGAATTTCTTCGAGTTTTTTGTTCCTTATCTTTTTTAGCCTCAATTTCAGCTCGATAAGTGTGCCACGGATAACTGCTTTATGGGCAGTCCAAAGCGTTTTGATAGATACGTATCCGGTGTCGTTTAAACTAAAATAGGAGGAGAGGGCATCATTCAATTCTTTTTTATGGCTAGGATATTGGAAAAGAAAGGAGTTGGCCCTCCTTAATGTGTGTGAATTAGTATTATGGAAAACAGCTAATTTAAATACTATTGGGGCATGATCTGACCAAGTTTTTGGCAGAATGTCAATTGTTTTAATAATTTGTAAAGAATGGATGTCTGCCACGACCAAATCAATTCTGGCTAGAGAGTCTACGATGTCTGGCTATAATGTCGTTTCAACGTTGTTCAAACCGTGACTTTTAAGCAATGTCGTTAAAGATGTCGTGCTGTGTAACGGGGCCTTTAAGTACACAGGCATAAACAACTTGTATTCAGGAGTAGTAGAAGGAGCCAGTGACTGAGCATCGTAGATCTCTGCTTCCAACTTAGAGGATACCACGGCCAAAACAATACCTTGAGGACAAATGGAAAATAGTGGTTATGGAGGAGACACAGAATCTAGGCTATGAGATAAAGCGTCAGCCCTCACATTCTTAGACCCTGGTCTGAACTACAGTATATTAAAAAATTAAATCTAAAAATAAATACCATCTGACCTGTCTAGAGGTCAACCGTTTGGCGGATTAAATATAAACTAGATTTTTGTGATCTGTCACCATGGTGACTTGATGAACCGCTTCCTCCAAAAAAAGCCTCCATTCTTCAAAAGCTAACTTGATAGCAAATAGCTCCAGATTACCCACATCTTAATTTCTCAGCAGGAGAAAAAAAATTTAGAGACAAATGCACATGGTCACAGGTTATTTGGAGTCTTAGGACCTTGAGACAATATAGCCCCCACCCTGACCTCAGAAGTATCTACCTTCACAATGAATGGCCTCTGGAGGTCTGGCTGAACAAGAACAGAAAAATATTGCAGTAGTCCATCATGCAATGTGCACAAATGCAATGCCGAACATGATACATCATAACAAAAATAAGCAAATGCAGGAGGAAAACGGGGCACCAAAGCCGGCGGCTGCTTGGGCGGATAAACTTGTGGAGCAATCAGGCGTACGACAGGAGGTGCCTGTCTCTAAAGCACAACAGTGATCCAAGTATTCAAGAAAGTAGAGACGGCACTCACCCGTGTCTTGATCGGTGGTTTATTCAGGGAACATAGACATTCAGTGCTCCTACCCCCCTCCCTGCACTGAATGTCTATGTTCCCTGAATAAACCACCGATCAAGACACGGGTGAGTGCCGTCTCTACTTTCTTGAATACTTACATCATAACAAAAAGACAGCAGCAATCCGAAATACTAAGGCTAACAGAGAACAAAAACACCTAAGGCTAGTGGGGGAAGGGTGCACAACAGAGAGCGTGATCCCATAATCTAAACAAGAAAAAACTGTGATACTCCATCATTTAATGTGTACAGGTGCAACACTGAAAACTGGAGTGCCGCAGTTTTTTCTTGTTTAGATTATGGGGTCACACCCTCTACTGTGCACTCTCCTCTCAGCCTGGTGTTATTATTTTTTGTTAGCAGGTTCCTACTCACCTTTACAAAGGGAGGTTTTTAATCCAAAGAAAGGCTATGACTGAGGGTTGGGACCCAGCAAAAGATACACACCTCAACGCGGCTACTGGGCAATTATCAATATGGCCATATTTATAAGCTAACTGTATAATTTTTTCATACTTCCTTAGCTATTATGCTGTTCTATATTCTTTTAGATTAAAAGTTATATGTCTAAGGGTGCTTTCACACTAGCATTTTTTTCAAATCGCGGCAGATGCGGTGAAAAAAACGCATCTGCCGCGATTACCGCATAACCGCGACACTTGCGGCACACTTGCGGCAAGCCCCATGCAATGTCTATGGGGCTTGCGGTAAGGGTGCGGCAAGTGCGGTTTCGACACTTGCCGCAGGTGCGGCCGTGAAAAAAATCGCAGTCAGTAGCGGTTTTTTTCACGGCCGCACCTGCCGCAAGTGCCAAAACCGCACTTGCCGCATCTGCCGCACCCTTACCGCAAGCCCCATAGACATTGCATGGGGCTTGCCGCAAGTGTGCCGCAAGTGTCGCGGTTATGCGGTAATCGCGGCAGATGCGTTTTTTTCACCGCATCTGCCGCGATTTGAAAAAAACGCTAATGTGAAAGGGGCCTTAGTGTTTCAGAGTGCCACTGTCTTTTTGTTACAACGCATCATGTTCGGGGTTGCACCTGTAAATACTCCATGATGGCGTGCTGCAGTTTTTTCTTGTTTAGATTATTGGGTCATGCCCTCTGCTGTGCACCCTTCCCCTCTAGCCTTTGGTGTTATTGTTCTCTATTAGCAGGTTCCTACTCACCCATACAAAGGGAGGTTTTTAATATAAACAGAGGCTATGACTGAGTGTAGGGACCCAGTAAAAGAGACACGCCTTTACTGGCTGCTGGGTGGTTATCAATATGGCCATATTTATAAGCTAAATGTCTCATTTTGCAAAGCACTCACTGATCTCAGGGAGACCAGTCGAGGAAAACACTGCAGGCAGCCAGCAAAAGCGCTCAAACACAGTGAAATCCTAGGTGTATTGCCCCCTGGGAATTACAAATATGCAACTAGAGTCTGTGGAGCCTCGTTTAAGAGTCACAAACATGGAACTAGCCAGATATCCCTTCAGGGAAGGACCTAGCCCTGGGGGAATTCCTTGTGGAAACCACCATAACCACCAAATTAAGTGGCTCTTTCAGTCAATATCCAACTCTTTACGAGTTTAAAGATATGACAAGGGAATTACCAAAGCCAGGTATCTATTCACAGACAGCTGTTTCGGGGGTTTACCCCTCATCAGTGTGGAGTAGGATTCTGGGTAGGTGGGAGCAATGCCTGGTAGACCAACATTACAAAGCACTCACTGTTCTCAGGGAGACCAGTCGAGGAAAACACTGCTAACAGCAGGCAAAAGTGCTCAAACACAGTGAAATCATAGGTGCATTGCTCCCTGGGAAACACAAATATGCAAATAAAGTCTGTGGAGCCTTATTTAGTAGTCTCAAATATGGAACTAGCCAGATATCCCTCCAGAGACGGACCTAGCCCTGGGGTGGCTCCTTGCAGAAACCACCATATCCACCATATTAAGTGGCCCTTTCAGTCAATATCCAACTCTTTACGAGTTTAAAGATTTGACAAGGGAATTACCAAAGCCAGGTATCCATCCACAGACAGCTGTTTTGGGGTTTTGCCCCTCATCAGTGAGGAGTAGGATTATGGCTAGGTGGGAACAATGCCTGGTAGACCAACATCACAAAACACTCACCGCTTCTGGCGACCAAACCTTCAGTTCCTCCCCCTTATGTGTGAGGTCAGTAAGAGATTTGATGGTCCAAGAAAAGTCTTTAATGAATTTTCTTTAATACTTTGTGAACCCCAAAAATCTTTGCAGAGCCTTGAGGTCACTAGGTTGAAACCAGACTATTATGTACTGAATTTTCCCAGGGTCCATCTTATACCCGGAGGCTGACATAATAAACCCCAGGAACAATATTTCTTGGACAGAAAAGGTAAATTTTAGTAATCAGTAAATAGTAAAATACTTGGATTAAGGAGAGTCGTAGCGAGTAATTTGTAATACTGTTTTGCCAATAGTTTTTGACAAAGAAGGTAATCAAGTAATTTTATTAAAAAGGCTAATGTAGAATACAAAACTACAAAAACAGTATGATATTGCATACACTATTTGTATAATCAACACATAAAGGTTATGTATTTACTTACTTACTTACTTACTTACTTATTTGGAACATCAATGAAGATAGGAGAGCTCAGTGGGAAAACGCAACACTGTATTCGGACGTCAAACTAATACAGGTACACAAAATGACTTCTTCATCAAGGGATTTATGAGCATCATCTGTCTAAGGCGGCCGTCACACGCACAGATATCTTTAGCGATATTGTAAGCGATCACGTGCACGCGCAATCGCTTACAATATCGCTCACATCGCTGGTGAGATGTCACACAGACAGACTCACCAGCGATGTGGAGCCGCGATCTCGCTGGTAACTATGGTACACATCGGGTAACTAGGCGCCGCGCGTCGCTTAGTTACCCGACGTGTACCATAGTTACCATCTCCCAGCATAGACTCTGCGCTGGGAGATCGTTCATCGTGGTGTTATACACCACGATGAGACAGATCGTCAAATCGCTCATCGCTAGATCTGAGAACCGGAGCTCAGATCAGCGATGTCACGATCAAGCGATTTACCATCGTAAATCGCTTGATTACATGCAACGATATCTTGCCCGATATCGCTTAAGCGATCAAAAAGGAGATCACTTAAACGATATCGGGCAAGATATCGTTCCGTGTGACGGCCCCCTAATTGACAGAGAACCCCTGAGAAGTCTCCACAAGAAAACTTCTGACTGTATCTTGAATCCAGCGACTTTTATAAGGCTTAGACAATGGAAGCATAAAACTGGTTAATGTTTATAAGTTTGCCTTGTTGATAAAACCGAATTGGCCAAGTTCTGTAATCTCGGGAAGTTTACTTATAAACATTATTTTAGACAATAGATCTGTGTATTTCTCATGGGACATAATGGTAAGTGGACAACCATTATTTGAACACAGTATTTTGGTGACAATAACACTATTTGTCAAAGCAAATATCAAAGTGGTCACTTGTGTATAAATTAGGATAATGAATCTTTGAAACACACAACTTCATAGACCATAGAACAATTAACATTTTCTTACTGTATTAACACAGAGCAAACACTTTGTGGATAGCAAGCATCAAGGACTGTTCATCTGAATGAACACATTTCTCAGTATCAAAGTATATCAATGATATTACACTGCAGTATATTGCAAAACATAGTGCTTGGATTCAGACAACCATATTTCATATTTGCAATACATTCCAACCCTTGGTCTAGTGACCACACTTTATCAAAGCATATAAACAATATGTTGCAATATGTAGGCTATAAGATATCCATATTTTTTATTAGCAACACAAACGCGCGTATTTGTACCGATTAGCGAGCCCAATGCAAGTCAATGGGAAACACAAGCAATTTTCTGCTGGACCCAATGGAGGCTTGAGAAAAGGCTGAAATAGACAGGAAAGTGATGAAACAGAATGGGAAGAGCCTGGAGAATATGGCTGATGCATTTCTGACTCACATATCGTTTCTGGGAATAATTATGTCAGAATATCACAACACTTTTAAGAATTCACAAGAACACCTACCAAACCAAACCTAAATTTCATTTTACTGTGAAAAATGTTAAGAAACAGTTTTTCCTGCATAATCACTTGTATATAAGGATTAATATTGAAGAGGAAAAAATCTCCCCTTCACTGAATGTTCACACGTAGCAGTTTTGCTTTTTTTTTCAATTTACAATAATTGGGAGGGCTCTCACTTATACATTTTGTAGGTCCCTCCCTCATACATAATTTTTATTTAGATATTCCCCAGCACTTTTCCACACCAGCCACAACATGCACGTAGGTATGTTGGGTTTTACTCTCATTCATGTCATTCTGCAGCCCTCAACTCCAGAGGGGCAACAGGTGTAAGGAAGCCTGAGTTTTAAGAGGGGACTCAGGTGGCGTTGTAACATACGTTGGGAGGGACTGCTCTTACTTATAAATTTTGGTGGCCCTCCCTCATTCCATAGTACATTACAATGCTATCCTCCTCCTCCTCCTCCAACATCACCTCCATGTCATTTTGAAGCCCTCAATTCAAGTTTGCAGAGAGCATACAGGTGTAAGCAAACCTGAGTTTTGTGAGGGGCCTCACGTGGTCTTGTACCATATATTTGGGAGGGCCCTCCTCTATACATTTGGGAGGGGCATCCTTTATTTAGTTGGGAGGGCCCTCCTCTTTACACTTGGGATGTCCCTCATCTATTCACTCGGGAGGATCCTCCTCTATACATTTGGGAGGGCTCTCACTCACTCATTTGAGAGGGCCCACAGCAGGCCCTCTACTATTATTTAATAAACAAAAATCCTTAGGATGCATTCTCACAAGGAGTAAGCGCAGTGTTTTGGTTGCAGCGTCTTACTGCTGCATCCAAAACGCTGCGTTGCACAGTAGCAGCACTGTGGATGGGATTTGTAAAAATTCCATCCACACTATGCTTCATCCGACCGCAGTGTTTTGACAGTTGCGGCACAGGTTGCCGGCAAAAGCACCCTGCACCCACCGCACATGGAGAATACAGGGCAGCTGCGCTCTCCCTGCGGCCACCTGTGGATTCCCTCAGGTCCGGAGTCACTGCGTCCAAGACGCAGTGGCTCTGGACCATGAGTATATACCCTCAACAGTATTATTTGCAAATTTCTCCACCCCCATGACCTGAATCGTTATACACCTGGGGGAGAAGTGAATTGGGTTTTGACAAAATACCAGCTTTTGTGTTGTGGCTTGCTGGAGCCAGTCTTATTGTTATTGAGATGGTGGAATACATATCCCACAGCACTTTACAATGCTAGCTACAATATGCCCCTTGGTATATCTGGCATTGCCCTCCTCCTCCAATACCACCACCATGTCATTCTGTGGCCCTTAATTCAAGTTTTTAGGTGGCCAGCAAGTGTAAGGAAACCTGAGTCTGGTGAGGGGCCTCAGGTGGTCCTTTACGATACTTTTGCCAAGGATTGCTGTTACTCATTGATTTGGGCATTCCCTCTATCATTTTTTACTCAGATAGTGGAGTAGATAATTCTTTAGCACTTTACAATGGTAAGCCGGGCTTTACCCTCCTCCTACAACACCACCTTCATGTCATTCTGCGGCCCTCAATTTATGTTTTCAGAGGGCCAGAGGTTTAAGGAAACCTGAGTTTTTTGAGGGACCTCACGTGACCCTGTACCATACATTTGAGAGGGCCCTCCTCTCTACATTTGGGAAGGCCCTACTCTATACATTTTGAAGGGCCCTCCTCTATTCATTTGGGAAGGCCCATTTGGGAGGGCCCTCCTCTATTCATTTGGGTGGGCTCTCCTCTATACATTTGGTAGGCAGTGCACAGTGAAATAACAGCCATACAGAGTGTGGGTAGCATAACATAGCCTTTTTTTGCCAGGCCTGCTGCCTTGTGAGAGTTGTATTTCACTCACTCATTTGGGAGGACCTAAAGGTGGCCCTCTACCATTACTTTTCGAGGGATCAGGAAATCCATAGCTGTAGAGTTGGGTTATGGCATTGTTTTTGCCATGCCCCACTGTTAAGAATAATGGCATAAGTAAAACCATAGTTGATGCCAGTGAAGGTCATCTATACATTTGGGAGGGCCCTGCCTGGGAGGGCCCTCCCTCTTTCTAACTGAGATAGTGGAATACATATTCCATAGCACTTTACAGTGCTAGTGTGGTGCCCCACTGGTCAGGACACCACAAGAGGTACTGCACCCAAGTCACGGGTGTGGTCCTCTAGTAGTCAGAAGATGGGGTGAGTAAGGGTGAGTCCTCAACACAACACTACACACACTTAGAACCCTGGGGACCCTGGGCACAAAACCCGGAGGGAGGGCCCAGTAGGAAAACAACGGTATAGATGTGTGGGTGGGAAAGGAACAACAAATTACTTAGTTGCAGTTGGAGTCAGTGAGTAGAAGAGCAGTGAAGAACTGCTAAACTGCAGAGAAAGGACTTGAGCTATGCTGTGTTCGTCCAGAGAGCCTAGGAACTTTAGGGGCACCGGCGGAGCTGAATTGGCCGTGCGCTTGAATCCGGGACTGACACCACCAGACGGAGGGGTTGTGTTCAGAAACAGGGACCAGCCCTGAGCACGGTGCCTGGATCCATACCCGAACCATTGAACCAGAGGCTACGAGCTTCATAGGAGCTGTAGCTCACACACCCGGCATATACCCAGAGAAAGCAGCTGGACAAGGGTCTGGGGACAAGGCACCAGTCACCCACTAATACCCGTGGCTGCAGGATCAGGGCTCTGCGGGCAGAGGTGCGTACAATAGTGCTGAGAAAGAGATGGGACTAGAGAGAGGCAAGGACAGGCACACCACTAAGGATCTCATACCTGCCACCCCGTACTACCAGAGACTGCACAGGCCGGCACAGCTTATCCAAGAGTGTTTAACATCTATGACTGTTGAACTTGGAGCTTGCTGTGAGTAAAACTGGGAACAGAATTGCAGAACAGTGTGAGACTGTGTTATTCCTGTGACGATAGCCTGTGAGGGCCACTGAATGAGGTAACGAGGCCTAAGGTAATCCCTGCCTGCCAGAGACTATTAATCATTATACCGGCTGCCATGGGGATCCGCTCCATCTGTGGGGAGCCATTACATCCTAGCTGCCGTCCATCATCCCCAGAGGTTGTGCAGCAGCAGTGGCTACCCATAGCCACAAACCACGGGTGGCGTCACGAATAACTTCCCTTTAAAACACCCTTTTCCTACATTCCCCCAAAACGCTTGAAGAGTAAAGCCAGGGTCATAGAAGCTGGGTCTCAACACCTATGACTCCTCAGAAACACCGCAGCCCGGTTCCGAGTACCCCACGGCCCTGGGGTGCATCACCAGCTACAATGTGTCTGTTGGTATGTTGGGCTTTACCCTCCTCCTTCTCCTTCAACACCACCTGCATGTCATTCTGCAGCCTTAAATTCAAGTTATCAACTTATCAGAAGGCCAGCAGGTGTAAGGAAAGCTGAGTTTTGTGAGGGGCGTTTGGGAGTGACTGGTGTTAATCATTCATTTAGGTGGTCCCTCCATCATTGTTACTGAGATTGTGGAATACATATTCCATAACACTTTACAATGCCAGAACAGGGGCGGACATATTGGTGCAACCTGTGCAGCCGCACAAGGGCACAAGAGATTAGGGAGCCATTTCCACATCCAAAGCAGGTGGAATTGTGTATTTTGATGAGCTATAGGATTGCAAAGGTGCCTAGTATATTATACTTGCAAAGGGGTCCTTTTATGTCTGTGTCCATTAGTGTGCTAGCTACTACATGCCAGTTGGTATGTTGGGCTTTACCCTCCTCCTCCACCAACACCACCTGCATGGCATTCTGTAGCCCTCAATTCAAGTTTTCAAAGGACCAGCAGGTGTAAGGAAAGCTGACTTTTGTGAGGGGCCTCAGTGGCCCTTTACCATCCTGTCATACATTTGGGCAATCACTCCCTCATTGTTAGTCAGATAGTGAAATACATATCCAGTAGCACTTTACAATGCCGTATAAGTAAAGAGAGCAGAACGGTTTCTGCAGTAAGTGCAAATCAATCCAAGCAATACTTCTGTTTGCTATTCATACGATACCAAAAAGGAATGCAGCACTCCAAGTAAAGTGTCCAAATTCTGCCTTTATTAGGCCATCAAGTGCAGTGTGCACACTGCACTTGATGGTCTAATAAAGGCAGAATTTGGACACTTTACTTGGAGTGCTGCATTCCTTTTTGGTATTGTACTTTACAATGCCAGCTACAAGGTGCCCGTTTGAATGTTGAGTTTTACCCTCCTCTTTCTCCAACACCACATCCATGTCATTCTGTGGCCCTCAATTTAATCTTTCAGATAGCCAGCAGGTGTAAGGAAACCTGAGTTTTGTGAGGAGATCAGGTGGCCCTGAAGCATACATTTAGGAAGGCTCCTCCTCTATACATTTGGGAGGACCTTCCTTTATTAATTTGGGAGGACCTTCCTCTATTCATTTGGGAGGGCCCTTCTCTAAACTATCTATACTAATATATACTAATAAATCTATAATATCTATATATACTATCTATACTAATATATCTATGTCCTCACTTATTCAAATTGAAGGGCCCTCACTCACTCATTTGGTAGGGCCCACAGCAGGCCATCTACAATAAATTGTGTACCCCCTCCACTTCCCGGCCTGCCTAGCAGTCTGAATTGCCCTATGTTATAGGTTGGATGGCAGACAATGCCTCCAGTCTGTTGACAAGTAGCTCCACCAAATCTTCCACACAGCCTAATCTTGGTAGACAAGAGACTGGGCCAAACAATCCTCAACCTGGTCATTTTTACTCCCCCCATCATGAGTCCCAGCTACCAAACTTGCAGAGTTCGAGGAGCTCTTTACATTCCCTTTTATTAATTCTGGACTCTCCCCATGCACAATTCAAGAGGGACATGACAAGGTGGAGAGCCACATTGGGAAACATAAATCACTGTCTCAAGAGGTGGAAGATGATAATGTGGAGGAGACACAATTGCCATCGGGTCAGACTAATATCTCCACACAGGAGGAGGATCAGATGGAGGAATTGGGAGACAAGGCTGTCGATGATGAGGCCTCTGATCCAACCTGGACCAGTAGCATGCATAGCAAGCAGAACAGCGCAGAGGTGGATGGATCTAAAGGACAAAAACAGGCAGGAAGGGGTAGTGGTTTGACTAGAGTAAGAGTTAGGTCAACTGTTTCCAACAGGGGGTAGTCATCCAGCTTTCAGACCAAGGGGGTGTTCTTCCACTGTATGACTTTTTTATGATAGACTTTGTAAATATTATGTAATTTGTTGTATCTGCGATAGCAAGCTTAGTAGAGGAAAGAAGAATTACAACCTGAGAACCTCAAGCACATGGTGGCCGAACATCAGTGTACAAAATCTGTGTCTCCAGGTGAAACCACTGCCATTTCACCTGTGCTATGTCCATCCCAATCTGCTGTCCAGGAGGCAGGTGCTCATACCTCCTACCCACAAACTGCAGTTGCACAAACACAGCAGTCAACAGCAACCACATCCATTTCATTGTCCCAGCAAAGCTTGCAGTTGTACCTGCCCCAGATGTTGGAAAGGAAACATAAATACCCAGTGACGCACCCACAGTCACAAACACAATCGATATTAACAATAAACAATATTAATATAAATTATTACATATTACATATTAAATTAAACAATATCAACCATGGTCTGACCAGTGCCATAACTAGGAAGGTCCACCTGTTGTGGACAGGGAAGTTACATTTCTCTGATGGCCCACTGGGTGAAACCTGTGCAGGGTGGGAAAGAGTTGCAGCCTGGGCCATCACACATCCTACGCATACCAAGAAGAGTGGACCCAACATCCATCAGGATTTCCATCTCCTTGTATGCCAGTTCCTTTGTGCCCTCCTCCTCCTCCTGCTTCTCTATTGAATTACCCTCCCCATTTCTCCCAAGCTGGGAGCTCTGCAGCATTGCCTCGGTAAAGCAGCAACATGCTCTCCTGAAGCTCATCTGTTTAGGTCATAAACCACACACTGCAGCAGAGCAGTTGCAAGAGATAAATAAGAAGATTGATTAGTAGCTCTCCCTGCTCTGAACCTCCAACCGGACCTGGTCATGTGCGATAATGGGCGGAACCTGGCTTTAAAGCTCGGCAAGCTGGTACACGGTCCATGCATGTCTCATGTGCAAAAATTAGTTATAGAGTGGTTTCTAAAAACATAACCTGACTTGCAATACCTAGGTGGCAAGGTATGTAGTGTCAGCACTCATTTCAGAAAGTTATCTCCCACTTTGGCCAATCTTGCAGCGCTACAGCAGTGTTTCAATTTTCCTTGTCAATGACTGATTTGCAACCTACCCACGTGCTGAAACTCAACATTACATATGTTGGCAATGCTTAATGAGTGGCAGAGGGAAGTAGCTGAATTCCAGCTTCAACATGCCTATCAGAGTAACATGCAGCCACCGCACATGACTACCGAGTGGGTGTGGAATACTGACATTTGTGAGGTTCTTGAAAAGTTTGATTACTACACTAAGACCGCGAGTGCAGAAATTTAATTTTCTACATATTATTTATTATTATAGCGCTATTTATTCCATGGCACTTTACTTGTGAAAAAGGGACATACATAGACAAGTAGAATAATTGTAAACAAAACAAGGCACAGCTGATGCTATTATCAGTGTAACTATCCCGCTCCTGTGTCTATTGAAACCCTCACTGCACAATCTGAAAGAGGAAGCTTTAAATGCCCAGCTGGTGGCTATGGAGCAAGATTTTCCAATGAATGATACTACTCAGCCCAGCCTCAGACAATATTCTCAGCCCTCAGCCCACATTGGTTGATAATGAGGAAGAGGAGGAGGAGGAGGAAGAGGATTTGTTTATCTGCACTACAGAGGGAATTACCAATCCCAGCCTCATGTTTGTCCGGCATGGATGGCATGTAGAGGCAGTGAGGTGGCATGAGGAGGAGAGGATGTTTACAGTTTGTCCTAGTGGGGACACTGAACCTTTGCCTCTTTGTAGTTTGCCACACATAGCACAGTTCATGTTCAACTGACCTCCCCAATCCCCTTGTGTGATACACATTTTGGCCAACAAGAAATACTGGTTGTATACCTTTCTTGACCCATTGTACAAGATGAAATTTACTTCTCTCATTTCAGACACAGAAAAGGGTTGCACAATAGGATCATTCAAGAGGGCTGTTGTAGATCAGTTGATGAAAAAATTACCCTCACTGCCTACAGCCTCATTACAACACTAAGAATTACAGGGGTATGGACAGGCACACTAGATGCAACACAGGCAGGTGTAAAATCTGCCCAAATTGGAACAATTTAAATAAACCGTCACATCAGCAAGGGCTATTTATCTGTGGGTGTAACTATGACAAGGAGGGAGAAGTTGACCAAGATGGTGAAGGAGTACTTAAGTGATCATACCAGCGTCCTTCCTGATCCTCTGTGCCTTTAACAATTAGGTGTCCAAATTGCACACTTGCAAAAAATAGTAATGGCGGTCTGATTAGGAGCGCTCTAAGGATCAGACATATAAGATGTTTTACTAAATGGCAAACCTTTTATTAATTTCTTAGTTCCCCTCACAGCTCCACTACGCGTTTCAACTGTATGAAACAGTCTTCATCAGGTGGTGCCTTTCTACAGCTGAGGTGGGAGAGTCTGTCTATAGGACAACAATCAGTCGTACACTGCACAAATCTGGCTTTTATGGAAGAGTGGCAAGAAGAAAGCCATTTCTCAAAGATATCCATAAAAAGTCTCGTTTGAAGTTTGCCATAAACCACCTGCGAGACACACCAAACATGTGGAATAAGGTTCTCTGGTCAGATGAAACCAAAATCAAACTTTTTGGCCACAATGCAAAATGGTATGTCTGGTGTAAAAGCAACATAGCTCATCACCCTCAAAACACCATCCCCAATGTCAAACATGGTGGTGGCAACATCATGGTTTGGGCCTGCTTTTCTTCAGCACGGACAGGGAAGATGGTTAAAATTGATGGGAAGATGGACGGAGCCAAATACAGGACCATTCTAGAAGAAACCCTGTTAAAGTCTGCAAAAGACCTAAGACTGGGCCGAAGATTTATCTTCCAACAAGACAATGATCCCAAACATAAAGCAAAATCTACAATGGAATGGTTCAAAAATAAACAAATCCAAGTGTTAGAATGACCAAGTCAAAGTCCAGACCGGAATCCAATCAAGAATCTGTGGAAAGAGCTGAAAAATGCAGTTCACAAACGCTCTCCATCCAACCTCACTGAGCTCCAGCTGTTTTGCAAGGAAGAATAGGCAAGAATTTAATTCTCTTGATGTGCAAAACTGATAGAGACATACCCCAAGCGACTTGTAGCTGTAATCGCAGCAAAAGGTGGCGCTGCAAAGTATTAACTCAAGGGGGCTGAATAATATTGCACGCCCCACTTTTCAGTTTTTTATTTGTTAAAAAAGTATATCTCTATCTCTCTTGACATTACTCTTCTACAAACTCCACCAAACCAAAAAGGTCTACACAGATTGTTTGGTGACCATCCATGTAAGCTTATTTCTATCCCCCATTTCCTCAAGATGCCTGGACCATGAGTGCAATAAGCCCCTGTACCTTTTGCAACCCCTATCCCGTTGTAGATTGTAAGCTCTTTTGAGCAGGGTCACCTTCATTTCTTGCTTTATTTATTGTATTTGCTTTTTTATATTGATTCTATGCCTATTGTTTTGTATCCAATTATTGTACTGTATTTGTTCTCTACTGTAATTACTTACTGTATTATATTTTCTGTACTCTAACCCCTACATTGTAAAGCTCCACTGACGAAGCACTGTAATATCAATACGCGAAACGTGCGTTTGGGGTCCGGCACAAGGGGGTCTCCCCTGTTCTCTGCACACAGGCACTCTACTGGTATGCTGCTATTTTAGGCTTAAGGGAACGCGCTGCATGGTGTGAGGCAATTGAGGCCTTCAAGCCCAGGTTTTGCAGGTTTTAGGGCAGAAATCTGTTAGTAATGATTTATCATGTCTGTTATACCTACCCTGCATATAACTAATGTCATGTGACTACTATGCCTTAACATCTATGCTGTATACAAAGCCCTGTTATGCTTGTAACTACTATGATACCATTGTCTTGTGCTGTGCTTTTATGTTCACCTACTCATAAATTGGTTGTTCTCCTCTAATAAATATATGTTTTATAAGCAATTACGCTCATATTGTTCTCCTGTTTTCATATGTATATAATGAGCTGCTAGCTGTAAACCAGTAGTAGCACTGGTACAGCTTTTTGTTCTAAAAAAGCCTTATGGATTTTGTGTATATAATTGTAAAGCGCTGCAGTATAAGTTGGCGCTATATAAATAAAGCTTTATTATTATTATTATAAAACATCCAATAAATTTTGTTCCACTTCATGATTGTGTCCCACTTGTTGTTGATTCTTCACAAAAAAATTAGAATTTATATCTTTATGTTTGAAGCCTGAAATGTGGCAAAAGGTTGAAAAGTTCAAGGGGGCCAAATACTTTCACAAGGCACTTAACATGAAATTAGAGGTCTGATCACACTGATGAAACACCATAGCATGGATATTGTTTCTTGAAAATGTGCAATCACTATCTCATACGCTTTACATACATTTGCAACACTGTCCCCATTGGGGCACACACTTCATGCCATACATTTACAATACAGACTTTTGGCAAGTCCACAACTGTGTTATATGTATAATTCATATTAAAGTTGTTGTTGCTTAGCTGCAGCATTAACTAGCTTTATTCAGCATTCCAGATGAATTGATGATGAATGGTGACCATCACCTGAATAAACTTATTTGTTTTCATAATTATGTCTCCTACAAAGATGTCATGCTTCAATAATCCCTGCACCTAACCGCAACCCAGTTGTTATACTTTGTGGCCTGGGGAATTGGATTTGTGACAGACAGTGACGTTAGTTCTGCCACCCACCATATAGAAGGGTTAATGAGGAGCTAGGCAATAATAACATTAAACTCCTGTAGTGATTGCTTGGGTCTGAATCTTGTCAGGCCCCTTAGGCAAAGCAAATACACAATACTGTGGAGCTCAATCAGCATCTCACCCTCATCTTATCAGTGCAGTACAGTACAGGTAAACTGCAACTACAGTTGAACTTGCTACCGTGTGCCAGCATTACGCAGTAGTTTGGTGATGATCTCTTGCAAGGCATGTCTGATCTGGAGGAGATCATCTTCCTAACCACCCCAGGGCAGGGGACTCCGATGTTAGATGATGACCTGATAAGCTCACAGTCAGAGGTGAACCTTTCCCTATGCTATCCGGGACTGGGGGCACCAGATGTGAAACTGCACATCATCTTACAGCAGGCCTGGCTGGCTTCTGTCTGCAGCAGGTGCCACAGCTACTGGATGCCACTATGGCTAGGAGTATAAGGAGTAGGCTGGTGAGCAAGAGGAGGCAGTAGAAGAAGCAGAAGGCCCTGTTTCCCAACCATGTGTAGCAGCCCCACCAGAGGCCTTTAGACTGGGTCAATGGCATGTGAGGAACCCTGCCCCCTCTAAGTAATTATCCAACAAGACATGAACCTCCCCATCCTGAGTCCTTTATTAAGGAGATTTGGCTTGCAGATGCCATCTCCCAGGATTGGTTGCATTTGCCTAAGGCCAATCACTTCTATGAACAGTATAACCAAAACACGGTGGTGGCATTGTTGCAGGATTAGGGGTTTGCTTTCATGGTAGAACAAGGTACTGAGCATTGGTGCTACGTCAACCGGTCAACCCTACTGCGTGACATTCCTCCCCAAAGACTATGCATCATCTTTGTCGGGGAGGAGGTCACTTTCATGAAGGTGTGGGGTAGCAAGGGGTGGTTCAGAGTTGGATTGGTGTGGCACCCTGGCACCTGTTGGGCACCACAGAACTCCTGGGGGCATGAATGGAGCTAACAGCAAAGCAATACTCACAAACAACACAAAACACTTACAACACCTTAGGACACGTGGTTTCACCCCAAGCCTCTAGGGGGAGCTCCACTGGTCACTTTGAACCAGTTCCCCCTATAAATAGGGTCTTGGAGGGAGAAACACCAGAGTGTGCAGACGCTAGGAGAGCTGCAGGTTGTGTGTAATCTCTGGCTTATGAGACACACACTAGGCCCAATCAGCCTATCTAGCAAGTGAGGAGACCCTTGCAATTGGGGTAATAGAAAAGGAGAGCACCTCTCAGGGACATCAGAGTGATTCTAACTCTCTCCCTCATCATCCGGTTACTGGAACCTAGCTGTGAGAGCTACCCATCCACCACAGAGAGCCAGCATCCTGCACAGGGAGTTTAGCCCCCTGTTCCACCTGAAGCATCCACCTACGAGAGCCCAGGGAAAAGTATTGATCCTGCTTAACCCTCTTGACAGTGCCCTCAGTGCTGAAACCCAGGTAAATCAAAGTTCCGTTGAACATACTGACCGGTCCGGCTGGATTCCATATCCACCCGACCTTACCCAGAGAAACAGAGAAAGGAAGCCTACACTAACTGCTTGCTGTGAACCTCCAGGAGTGTCAACTTCACTATCCTGGGCCGAGTGTACCTGCTTTCCACCAGTAAAGGTAACTAAAAGACTTTGGTGTGTCTGTGTCTGACTCCTGGGCCTAACAGCAGTACTACCGCAGCTGCCTCACAACATCTTGTGCAGCTCCTGGCTCCGGGGACTCCCGCTCGTCCTGTGGGGAGCGTTCCATCTTGCTGCATAACATCCCCCGGAGGCCTAGCAGTGCCGGTGAAATCACCGGAACACCCCCAGGTGGCGTCACGAAACAAGATTTAACCCCTACTGTTCAGCCATCCCCCTATTGATCTGGACCACCGGGCCCCACAGCCGCAGGTGCGGTTCCGTGACAAGGAGAGTCAATGCCTGTGACGTGCAGAACCCGGCTACGGTGAGTCATTGGCACCACTGACAACTTTGCAAAGTGGCAGGAGGAGGCCGACCTGGAGAGAATGTGGCATTGGGTGCAGTCCGGGTCTCTCTTGGTTGGCAAGCCAGCTGCACCCAAACCCAGAAGGCCTGTCGGTGTTCCTTAAGCTGATCTTGCCTGTCCCAGAGGGTGTGGTTGTCCACTAGTTGCTCCATTGTCTTCTCCAGCAATGGCCATGATGGAGTGTGCTGGGGAACAGGTGCTGGAGGAGGATGCCCTGACAAGAGTAGCCCCTGCGACCCCCCGAGACTGTCCAGCAGCAGAGTACCATCACTAACCACAACCTTCAGCCCAAGCAATGCTGAGAAAGCTGCAAGACAGTATGTAGAAGAACAACAGTGGACTTCCCTAAGAAAAGGCATCTTGCTTTGTCGATTACCCATCCTTTAGTTGGTATTTTGACTAAAGAAGTACTTTTTTGATTTTTTTTTTCAGTTCTTCCTTGACCGAGTTAAGTGATTTTGTAAAAGTTATATTTCTGTTTCCCATTTTTTGCGCCATTTGCACCTCCCTGTGGGACTTTCGTTATTTGCAAGTGCATCTCAATAAATTAGAATATCATCAAAAAGATTATTTATTTCAGTAATTCAATACTAAAAGTGAAACGCATATAATATATAGAGTCATTACAAACAGAGTGATCTATTTCAATTATTTATTTCTGTAAATGTTGATGATTATGGCTTGCAGCCAATGAAAATTCTAAAGTTATTATCTCAAAAATTAGAATATTATATAAGACCAACTGCAAAAATTATTTTTAACACATAAATGTTGGCCTAATAAAAAGTATGTATAGTGAATGTACTCAATACTTGGTCGGGGCTCCTTTTGCATGAATTACTGTATCAATGTGGCATGGCATGGAGTTGATCAGCCTGTGGCACTGCTGAGGTGTTATGGAAGCCCAGGTTGATTTGATAGCATCCTTCAGCTCGTCTACATTGTTGTGTCTGGTGTCTCTCACACTCCATAAATTCTCTATGGGGTTTAGGTGAGGTGAGTTTGCAGGCCATCAAGTACAGTTATACAGCGCTTCCCTGTCCTCTCTGCTAAAGCGGCCGCTATTCTTCTTGATATGTGGCTGGTTACCACGATCAACATCGGGTTCCCAGGGACAGCGTTGAGCAGCAGCAGTGCTGGAAAGTGCATACGTGCTGCTGAAAAATTTACTACGTTTTTAGTGGATGTCCTTGACATCTGCTAAAAACGGTAGTCTGATCCTGGCCATTGACTGCCTTCTGGACATCTGGCAAGTCAGAAGTCTTCTACATGATGGTGTCGCCTACTGAACCACACTAAGGGACCATTTTAAACGCTTAGTATGTATTTGCAGGTGTTTTGTGTTAATTATTCTAAATTTTTGAGATAATGACTGTTGTAATTTCATTGGCTGTAAGCCATAATCATCCACTTTAACAGAAATAAACAATTGAAATAGATCAGTCTGTTTTTTAATAATGTGGCACCCCTGCGGACTGGTGGCCACAGAATAAAACCATGGCTGAGATGGTGAACCATGTACCCCAAACGATACACCCAACATGCTCCCGAATCCCTATACCTAGGACTTTATGCCAGGCAAGGGAGAGGTGGGAGAGAGCTTAGTGGTGGGTGGAGCTTAGAGGAGACACTTGAGGGAAAGGAGGAGGAGCTAGAGTTACCTTAGCCACGCAGTTACCTGAGAGAAAGAGTGACAGTTACCTCAGGGAGTTGAGTCCTGACGCAGAGGAGGGATGGAGTAGGAATGGGACTCCTAACAGAAACCAACTAAAGAGAAAACCGCGACCCAGCAGCTGGTGTCATCTTATGGCTACTGACTAGGTGTAGAGGAGAAGGGGTCTACAGTGGAAGACCGGAGTACGGAGCCACTGGGAGACCGGGTCGATGGACAGGGTACCGGCCCTATACGCCCTGGCCGCAGATTAACCGGTGTAGTGAAGGGTCTTTATGCCCAGAACCAAACTGACCATCACACCCAAGAAAAGGCCTAACATAGGACTAGGCATCCAAGTTAAGGATACCCAAAATAGTCTGCGACTGCAGGCCCATAGGTTGTGAGAGGTTCTGAGGAGAGACCCGAAAGGACTGTGAAAGGGGGTGCATTGGCGATCCATCTCAGCTAGTGTTTGGCTACCGGTACCGCTCACTGCAGGATTGAAACTGTGAAAAACGAAAACTAAGCAGCGAGTAAAGTACCCGGTTGAACTTGAAACTTGTGTGAGAGAAATTTATTAAGCGTCCTTGGTTACAGACCACAGCATCTGAGGAGTTGAAAGTTGGAGAAATACAGCTGAAAGTGTAAGTTGCACCACCACAGTTACCTCACAACCATCCCACAATAGACTCTTATCAACGGCAAAGGGGATAAACCAGCCCTGCCTATGGAGGGCTCATCACCTACCATAGCTGCGTCACCTCATCATCCCCCGGAGCTGAGACAAGCAGAGGCGGTCACATCTGGCCGCATGCCACAGGTGGTGTCACTGACAAACTTTAATTTTATTTTTAAACCTTTTTACATTTTTTCCCTTTTAATTGCAGTCCCTCCAGGGCAACGGAAGCAGTCCACGGCCACTACTGTGACATACCCCTATGACCAGAAAAGCAGGGGCCAGTCCCGAGTAACCCACGGCCCTGGTGGGCGCTGCAATGACTCTATATAATATATGCGTTTCACTTTTCGTTTTGAATTACTGAAATAAATTATCTTTTTGATGATATTCTAATTTATTGAAAAACACTTGTATGTACTATAAATATTGTTATGTTTGAGTTTGAGAATTATAGTCTGTGTTATAGTAAAGTTTTCTGAGTTCACTCTTTTCTACAAACAGGTGATTTGATACGGCATGCAGAGACTGATGAACAAGCCGCAGGCCTTTGACCTGAAGGTCTGAGATATGGAAATGCAAGACACTGCACCCACTCTAGCAGAATAGGACTGGCCAAGTGCAGTTCTCAAGGGCCACAAACTGTGCATGTTTTCAGGATTTCCTTAGCATTGCACAAGGTGCTGGAATCATCACCTATGAAGGTGATGAAATTAGTGATGATCCCAGGGCAAGGGGTACTCGGACACTGGGCCTGGGTTTGATGGATTTAACTGGGAATCACGGGTGGTCGGGTTCCCGATTCCATGCCCTGGCTGTCATTTGTTAGATGGGGAAATATTTACATAGTAACATAGTAACATAGTTTTTAAGGTTGAAGGAAGACTTTAAGTCCATCTAGTTCAACCCATAGCCTAACATGTTGATCCAGAGGAAGGCAAAAAAAAACCCCATGTGGCAACACTAATCTCCACATTGGGGGAAAAAATTCCTTCCTGACTCCAGATACGGCAATCAGACTAATTCCCTGGATCAACGCCTTATCAAAGAATCTAGTATATATAACTGGTAATATTATAGTTTTCAAGAAAGGCATCCAGGCCCTTCTTAAATGTTAGTAGTGACTCACTCATTACAACATCATGTGGCAGAGAGTTCCATAGTCTCACTGCTCTTACAGTAAAGAATCCGCGTCTGTGATTATGATTAAACCTTCTTCCCTCCAGACGTAGAGGATGCCCCCTTGTCCCAGTCTCAGGCCTAAGAGTAAAGAGATCATTAGAAAGGTCTCTGTACTGCCCCCTCATATATTTATACATTATTATAAGATCACCCCTAAGCCTTCGTTTTTCCAAGCTAAATAACCCCAAGTTTAATAACCTGTCTTGGTATTGCAGACCCCTTAGTCCTCTAATAACTTTTGTCGCTCTTCTCTGGACCCGCTCTAGTTCAGCTATGTCTTTCTTATACACCGGAGACCAGAATTGTACACAGTATTCTAAGTGTGGTCGCACTAGTGACTTGTATAGAGGTAAAATTATATACAGGGATAAAGAGTATGTGACGCCACCTGTGGATCCCGGTAATTTGGATACCGGCGCTACAGGCCGGCCGCTGAGGTGATGATGGGTGCAGCTCAGAGTGGTCCAGCTCCCCACAGGTGGAGCTTTTATTTCAGGGCAGCGGTGATGGAGGATGAGGGGAGTAGTTGTTCTTACCCCTCCGGTGAGATGTTGACAATGCTGAAGCCCTCCGGGCACCGGCGGGAAGAGAGAAAGAGATCGAATCAACTTCAACTCCACTTTACTGGTACCGGCAGATGTTATTGAGAACACGGTACAGTCTGGTTTAACGGGTACTAGTTGTCGGTTCAGGGTACTCCTATGGAGTCTCCAGATGTTCCTTTCTGATAGTCTCTCGAGGTCTAATTCTGTTCTTCTCTCTATTTAACCACCCTTGCAGAGCTCTCCCGCCAGTCCCCTGGTCTCATACGGTGGAACACGGGTTTTCCTTTACCAGTACAGACAGGAGTAGCAAAAGTGCTCTCCCGCCTCCGGAATCCGGACCGATACTCCTGTAATCTTGGACCGATTTTGGGCCTGAGGGGTGAGGTACCTTCTTGTGGTGCCTATGGCTACCCAGTTTCAGAGGGCCCGTGGCTCATCGGTTTAGGGCCAGGGATGAACCACTGACTGCCTCGGCTTCCGTGTTGCCGGTTTTCCCAGACGTTACCAGCCGGCTCCAACCGGTGCTGGTCCATCCCCTGCTGTCCTGGGACACCCTCCTGGAGATGGGTGATCCCTCCTGTCACAGAGCTGTCAGGCGCGTCCTGACGGACTGCCTTCCCAGCACTAACTGAACTAACTCTCTCACTAACTGTCACTTAAGTCTCCTGCGCTAACCTAGGCTCCACCCACTTTTGGACCTACTGAATAATCAGTCCCTTACTCTAAGGTGGCCTAGTGTTGTGTGTGAATTCAGACTCCATAGGTTAAACCCTAAACCCACAGCTATAGAGGCACTACATAAATTTGCAAAGTGTAATACTTTCCTGTGGCATCTAGCTATAGGGGCACCACATTAGCACCTGTGCAATGGTAAGGAAATCCTGAAAGCTTGTAGTTTCAGGCCTTGAGGACAGTAGTTGGCCACCCCTGCCATAGAAGTCTCTGTGGAAGTTTCCAAGGGGCAAGCGGAATCCTTAACCCCTTCCACCTCAACTGGAACTCTCCCTGGATCCCTTTGCCCATGGTGCATTAATTAATGTTTTTTATGCAGATTTTGAGAATCTGCGTCAAAATCTGCATGTGTATTCATGAGCCAGCAAAGTCTATGACAGGTCAGATGTGCTGTGCCCATATTACTTTTTTTCCTTGCACATGTGGGTCAGATTTATTTTTTCTGCCCCAAAATCTGCACTATATCTGCAAGGAAAAAAAAACACGTTGGCACAGTCCTTCTGAACTCTCATAGACTTTGCTGGCCATAGGAAAAGCATGCAGATTCTCAAAATCTGCTTAAAAAGAAGCATCAAACAGTGTATCGTGGGCCCAGATTGATTCCCTGCTGTGTGATATGAACTGTGTGGCACCACAGAGTCCGGTTGTCACAATGACATTGGCTTCCTTGGGGGGTGATGTCATGCATAGACACAAGAAAGGGTATCCACACCAGGTAAGCCCACAGCATGCAACACTTTTCCTGACTCCAGGCCAGAAGGGGATACGTTAACCCGGGTATAGGGGAGCTCCCCTATAAATACTGGCCCAGGGGCATGGTTAGTTAGTTCAGTTCCTAGGAGGACTGTGAAGATGATCTGTGGACTGGAAAAGTGCTAGGCTCGTGCCAGGTGGAGTCGAGAGTAAGGAACAGAAAGCATGAGGGTCCCGTTGGAGAGGGTCTGAGGAAGGAGAGGAGCAGGCCTGGGAAGTGGAGCCAGTTACCAGGCTCAGCCCAGTGCAGGGCGCCAGGAGTGGACACCGGAGTCCGAGGTTGTGAAGGTATTCCAGGCCCAGCACGAAAACCGGACGGCGGGAGATTCAAAGTCTCCCGGCCACAACAAAGCCTAGGAGACAAAGCAGCATCGGAGAGCTTAGGGACAGTAACCACAGGAGTGGTGCCCGGGAAGGGCTCAAGCTGCCTTCCATATGAGTGAGAGACTTACAAGCAGGAGGAGAGGGTTGCAGCTTAGCTACAGGCAGCCAGGACCAGCAAGGAGTAGCGCAATAGGGAGGCCTCAGAACTCACTGGGTGAGGAGACATCACCTGTGGACAGTACCCTGGTTTTCACCTGCAACTACCAGTAAAGGTACAAACACAACCTATAAAAAATGAGATTATAGCTCATTAATTGGTATAAAATGTCTTGCTTTATTGGTATACAAAGTATTAAAACCAATTACAATCATTTATTTATTACAAAAACAGTGATACACCATGAACTAAATGCATCCAAACTGAACCATTATACACTGTATAGGGGAAGAGGGGATCACAACATATGAATTGACCTGTAGTGTTTTCTTTGGTATAGAGATTGTTTTCTATGTATTTGCACTTACAGGGATTAAGGTATATAACTGAACTTTACAGGGTTTAATAGATTTTGTTATTCATGCACTTTAATCCTCCACTTCACATTGTAAATTGTGCACACTAAGTCCCTTCAGTTATTTGGGATAGACACCTACGTAGCCCATTTTAATTACCAGCATATATTGCTTTATTAGCATTCACCCCTGAGCACTGTGTCACTAAACCCTCACCATATCACATACATCCATTTTGCGGGGATTTAATGTATACAACCCATCACTTGCAAGTCTAGCAGTAGCCTTATGGTGGGTTTACACGCTTCCAACGTCGGTCCGATATTGGATCCGACGCCGCGGGGGCGCGCTTTTTCTGCCCAGATTTCAAAAATCGCATCGGAGGTTGACACAGCGCGATATCGGCATACAACGTCTCTATGATGTCTACACCCCCCTTGTACGGCCGACCCAGGAACACCATTTAACATGGGAGAGAATAGGGGACGTTGTACTGCACATCGTAGTTGGGCGTTTACACAGCATGATCCTGCTCCAACCTCCATCCAATATCGGGCCGTTGGAGAGCACGCTCATTCGATCCCGATATCGTTTTGGCATCATTCAGTGCATCGTTTTGGATGTTTGAACCATACAGTGCACGAACGATATCGGGGCCAACGCACGAACCACGTGACTTTTGGTCGGAGTTGGACGCCGATATCGGGACGTGTAAACCCACCATTAGATGTAATTTTGTGCATCATAAATATATCAATTGGTTTCCTTATTAAATTTGATCTATATTATTTTATTATACACTCCAGGATTATAATGTGCTCTTCCCCTATAGAGTGTATAATGGTTCCATTTGGATGCATTTAATTCATGGTGTATCATTGTTTTTGTAATAAATAAATTATTGTAATTGGTTGTAATAATTTGTATACCAATAAAGCAAGACATTTTATACCAATTAATGGGCTATAAACTCGTTTTTTATAGGTTGTGTTTGAGGCTATAGTTTGCCCCACAAGATTGGCCTAAGATAGGGTTTCTGATGCTGCTTTTTGAGTAGTTTTTTGTATAAAAACACATGCCCCAATAGCAAAAACACATGCCTAAAGTGCCATGCGTTTTTGGGATGCTTTTTGTGCTTAAGTGAGGAGCTGCCTTAAAAAACACATGCAAAAAACCATGGTACCATTTAGTACCATACAAAAACGTTCCCATAGGGCCCCATGTTAAAAAAACGCATGCGTTTTTGAAAACGCACCAAAAAACGCAGCTTGCAGTATTTTTTGGTGCTGATTCAAAACACATGCAAAAACACAGGGTGTCAAAAAACACCTTAAAAAACGCATGCACAAATGTAAAAACGCATGCAGAAATGCATGGTGCAAAAAAGCATCTTAAAAAACGCATGGCAAGTGTGACCCTAGCCTTAGTCACGTTAATGAAATGTGCTCAATATATATGCTGTTCATTTGCAAAATTTACCCACACATCCTTTTTGTAAAGTGAAATTCTACATAATACCTCTGTTAACATTTTCCAAATATTGAATATTGCTGACATATGCACCTCTCCCCGTAGGGGGTTGGAATGCCTAGGAGCAAGACTGTTTCTGAGTGTGAAACCACTGGCACTTCCCCTGTGTTATGTCCTTTCCAATATGTTGTCAAAGAAGCAAGCACTGATGCCCCCTGCACACAAAATTAGATGTGGCAGAAAGACCCGTGCTTTCTGAAGGACTCTTGAAAATGGTGTCCAGCCCAGGCCCTGGGGGTACTCAGTTTCACTCAGGCGTGGTCTCTGGGGGTAGTCACGGGTAGCGGTGCCTGAGGCCATGGGCCCGGGGGATGCAGATAAATAGTGAGTAGAAAATAATAAACGTCTCTGTCGTGACGCCACCTGTAGTGTTCCGGTGATGTCACCGGCGCTGCTTGGGCCTCCGGGGTGATGGGCGGCAGCAAGGTGGAACCGCTCCCTACAGGACGAGCGGGGTTCCCGGGGCTGTAAATTGAGTGAGGGTAATAGGGTAGCACAGTCAGTGTGGTGCAGATAGAAGGAGGGACACGCACACATAAAGTCTTTTGGTACCTTTACTGGTGTTCTGTACTGGTACACTCGTCCGGAGGTGAGGGAAACACTTTAGGATCTCCACAGCGAGTAGGGTTGTAGGCCTCCTTGTTTCAGTTATTCTGTCAGAGTCTGGCAGGCTTGGAACCCGACCAGACTGTTGGTTTTCTTTCTCTGTGTGTCTCTCCACACCCGGGATTGCTGCACTGAGGGCGCTCTATGGAATTCCTGTCAGGGACCTGACTCCTGGCCCTCACTTGTGGGTGCTTCGGGTGTCCTGGAAGCTAAACCTCCTTGTGGTGCTGGATTCTCTGCAGGGCCTATTCTCTATGTCCCTGTAGCTCGGACCCAGTGACCGTAACTCTGATGGGGTGAGTCGGTATGATTCCTCTGCCCCTTCCTTGTAGCAAGTTTCTCTCCTCTGCCTTCGACACCTACTCTGTGGGTCTACCACTGTCTCAGGTGGTTGCTGGTGTGGGCCTAGCACGGCTATAGTACCAGCTCAGCTTACTCAGCTCTTCACAGTTCTGTAGTTTTCCCTCCAGAACCTGTATTTATAGGGGGAACGGGCTTAAGGCAACCAGTTGGGCTCCCCCTACAGGCCTGGGGTGAAAGGTGTTGTGTGAAAGTAGGTTACTTGCTGTGAAATATCCCTCAGTGTCCCAAGGGTGTCTGTGGTGACCTGGCACAGGGTGCCACAATGGAAGCAGTCTATTCTACAGGATTTAAATAGCTCACTAGGACACTATTAATATTTTGGATGTTTTGGCACAGGCAGGCATGCAAAACGTGACCCCATAAATTAAGGTGGTAGAAATACCACTGTTTTTTTAAAATACTCCAGAAATTTGAAGTAGTCTATTTGACAATGTGGCGCCCCACAAGGTCAGGCATTATAGAGGGGTATTGCACACCTAAAAGAGGTGTAATTATCCCTGTGGCAAGTGAATGGGGAAGTTAAAATGTGGCTTGTTCCTCACATCCACACACACCCTTAGCTCAGGGGACTATAGGGTTAATTCCTTTACTAGGAGACCCAGCCCCGGTGGGAGGAGTACAATGTGAGGACGAGAGGAAGTTAGAAGAGAGATCGAGAAAGGAACAGACAGGAAAGGAGCTTTCCAGGAAAGGAGCTGGTCTGGGAAAGAGGAGCCGGTGATAGGTTCTCCCAGACGGTTTACCAGGCACCGGAGCCCGCAGACTGCTGGAGCTACAAGCGCAGCAGAGAATTCGGATTACTGTGGAGTCTTCAAGTCTCCCGGACACCAGAGCAGTCAACAAGAAGGGGGCCAGGCACCTCCTGATGAAAGAGCGGCCTGCCATTAGAGGGTTACCCGACAACAGCAAAGGTGAGAGAGAACAGTAGGCCAGGCTGGATTTCAGATCAGCCAGGCTTCATACCAAACTGGAAGAGCAGTAAAGGAGGGACACCTAACCAAGCCGCATGGAAACAATCTGTTCACTTGCCACCACCTGTTGAGCTACCTGTTATTCTAACATCTGATGCTGGACTGTGAACTTTGTTTGATGCTGCTACAAGTTGACAGTAAAGTACCTGGGAGAAAGTGACTTTGCCTCTACATGTGTTTTCTTACATCAACTTGTTCTTTTCCAGGAACGCTGCTCCGGAGGAACAGCCCTGCCTGTAAGGGGCTTTGCCAACTTAGCCGCATTACCATGCACCTCCGGCAGACTGTGGCGGCACTGGTGACCCATCACCAGGTACTACAGGTGGCGTCACATGACAAACTCTTATCCCCTGTAAATACACCCTTTTTGAAGTGTTACCCAGGCCACGGGATCAGGCGTTGCCACCAGTGACATCCCTAAACACTCATCGAGCCTTGTACCCGAGTACCCCAAGGCCTGGGGCTCCACATATCTTTTCTGATGTCACGAACAGGATTTTGTGCCCGGTATTATGGGGTACTGTGCGCCTTGGACTATTGAAAATAACTTTTTCCGCCATTGCTTGGCGGCAAAAATGGGTTCCCGCCATTACTGCAGGAGGACCCAAGATGGCGCCGTAGCCATGTACTAAGCACCATGTGCAGGCCAGGGGGTGTGCCTCAGCCCCTAGAAGAAGAAGGACCAAGACGGAGGCGCCAAAAAGTGTGGCCGCCCTGATTGCCATCAATCAATCAGGGGGGTGGCCCACAGGAAGTTCTCCGGGAGTGGCTGCCAATAAAGAGACAAACCGGAAGAGAAGAATAGAACAACCAAGGCTCCTTTGCACCCGGAAACATGGTGGCACCCCGTTGGAGAGATATCATACGCGAGCTCGAGGAAGAAGCAAGAGCTGCGCAAGACGATCCAGCAGCAGCGTCCCTCTTAACACTAGAGGGGTATGGTGACTACTGGGGGGACGCATTTGGACGGCTCCGCCAATACATGGAAGAAGCGCTGACGTGGGTGTGCAGAAGGTGGAGCGCGGAGGGGGCCTGTTGGCTGAGGACGATGAGAGAAGGCCGTGAAGCGCAAGAGGCAGCGGTAGCAGTGCAGGCAATTGTGGAGTACCGTCCTCGTTACCACCCGTACCACCACCCGTCCAGGCCCGGGACATGGGAGTCCAGACTGAACCCCCAGTAACAATACTGTCCCGTACCAGCAGCTACCTCCGGCTGGAGGCAGCGCAGACGTCCCCTACTGAACCAGATGTGATAGTCAAAGCTGAGAAGGATGAGACAGACTGCGATGAGCCAGAGGACGTTGAAGGAGCCTTGGAAGGGAGCACCCCAGAGGCTGCGTGGTGGACCGCATGGCAGCGGCAGCAGCAAGGAACCCCTACCATAGTGAGCTCAGCAGAGATGAGAGTGAACTCCAGAGTCCCAACTGGCAACTCCCCACCACCTCAGTACCAGTCAACCCAGACATCTCAATCATCCCTAAACGAGAGAGACCAAGTAACCAGACAACGACGCCGATAGGAGTGGTTCCAGAGAGAACAGGCAACAAGGCGACTTCGGGACAAGGCAAAATCACAGCCCTCACTTCTAGTAGAACTATGCTGCCAAGAAACCGTCATTTCGGTGTACCAGGATGATAGATGGGGATTTCTTAGAGGACCCGGACTTCAAGACGACATATTTTTTGCACGTCGCGATGTAGAGTCATACCTGGAGCGAGGAAACCCGGACAGAGACTTATACCGAGGTGAGCAGGTTACATTTGAACGCTACCATGGTCCCTTAGGCTGCTTTGCCATAAGGGTTTCTCACCAGCAATAGACTCCCGTTGCAGAGACATTGCCGTGTATATAGCCCCTTTTTCAGTAACCATGCCCCTTTATTTTTGCCTTTCCATTTTTGCAACCCCAAGAATAATAAGTGTGTCCCTGTGTGGTTTTTTTTTGATCTGAAGAAGTCAGAGACTTTTATTTTGATCCCTGCTTTGTTGATAATGTGTGCTGTGTGAGCAGTGGCCCAGCGGTGATAATTCACACTGGACTGTGCTGGACAATACATTACCGCTGGGCCCGCGTAGTTAGTACTGTTCCCCGTTGGGCCAAGTTAGATAATGTTTACCTGCAGAATAATAGTAAGATCCGGAGAGTAATAACTTTGCCAACAGGTGACCCGAGGACCGTGGGGTCTAGCATACTAACTACTGCAATGTGTGTATATATATATATATATATATATATGTAACGTTTAAAAATAGTGCCTCCTAGCGATAGGAAGAAATCCAAGAATGCTTGATTGTATATAGTTTACCCGTTGATGTTGAATAGAAAATATGAAAGAAAGATGCTTTTGCACTTCCCGGTTAACAGGTACTGATACTCGCAGACGAGTATATTCCATCAGGGGGGTATGTGGTGCCCTGCAAGGTCAGGCTTCACAGGGGGGTATTGCACACGTAAAAGAAGTGTAATTATCCCTTGTTCCTTGCATCCACACACACCCTTAGCTCAGGGGACTATAGGGTTAATTCCTTTACTAGGAGACCCAGCCCCGGTGGGAGGAGTTCAAGGCAAGCAGTGTGAGGACGAGAGGAAGTTAGAAGAGAGATCAGAAAAGGAACAGACAGGAAAGAAGCTTTCCAGGTGAGCAGCCGGTCTGGGAAAGAGGAGCCGGTGATAGCTTCTCCCAGACAGCTTACCGGGCACCGGAGCCCACAGACTGCTGGAGCTACAAGCGCAGCAGAGAATCCGGATTACCGTGGAGTCTTCAAGTCTCCCGGACACCAGAGCAGTCAACAAGAAGGGGGCCAGGCACCGCCTGAGGAAAGAGCAGCCAGCCATTAGAGGGTTACCCGACGACAGCGAAGGTGAGAGAGCACAGGAGGCCAGGCTGGATTTCAGATCAGCCAGGCTTCATACCAAACTGGAAGAGCAGTAAAGGAGGGACACCTAACCAAGCCGCATGGAAACAATCCGTTCACTTGCCACCACCCGTTGAGCTATCTGTTATTCTAACATCTGATGCTGGACTGTGAACTCTGTTTGATGCTGCTACAAGTTGACAGTAAAGTACCCAAGAGAAAGTGACTTTGCCTCTACGTGTGTTTTCCTACATCAACTTGTTCTTTTCCAGGAATGCTGCCCCGGAGGAACAGCCCTACCTGTAGGGGGCTTGGCCAACTTAGCCGCACTACCATGCACCTCCGGCGGACTGTGGCGGCGCTGGTGACCCATCACCAGGTACTACAGGTGGCGTCACATGACAAACTCTTATCCCCTGTAAATACACCCTTTTTGAAGTGTTACCCAGGCCACGGGATCAGGCGCTGCCACCAGTGACATCCCTAAACGACCACCGAGCCTGGTACCCGAGTACCCCAGGGCCTGGAGCTCGACAACAGTATTTAAATAGCTCACTAGTATGCTGTTACTATTTTGGACTTTTTGCGCAGACCAAGCAGTATCTACAAATTAGAGATGGCAGGAGGACCAGTGGGTTTAAAAGACACCAGGAAATGGAACTACTCTATTTGAAAGGATAATAATAATAATAAAAATAATAATAATATTTATTCATTTATATAGCGCCTTGCTCATCTCAACAATCTGTGGGAGGAGGAGTAGCAGCAGAGAACAGGACAGATTGGCTGGGAGTGCTGAAGAAGAAGAAAGGAAGGTATTGTACTGAAATGTGTGGAGGGATTCAGCCATTTTGAAGCATTGATAAGCCTGTGCTGATAACTGAACATGGAGGTCTGTGTGATAAGAGACTGATTTTTAAAGCTACACGACAAACTGTGTAGTTAAGTTACAGTCCGAGGTCAGTTACCTGGAGAGGAACAGATCGGAACAGAGGGATAAGACAAAGGGATGGTCAAACACAGGCAAAGTCAGGCAGCAAAATATATAATACTAGCTGTGAGCCCGATGCAAATGCATCGGGATTCTAGAAAGTGCATTAATTTGATTATAGTAGTTATAGCTGTTAGCCTGATGCAAATGCATCGGGTATCTAAAATATGTTTATTGTTTTTTTAAACATTTTTAAATAATAATCACATCATCAATAGCAATAATATAAGCCATAGCATTATTATTAGCAGTAATAGCAGTATTAATAGCATTATTAGCAGTATTATGAGCATTAATAACAGTATTAATAGCATTAATAGCATTATTATTAGCATTAATAGCATTATTAATAGCATTATTAGCATTAATAATAGCATTAATAACATTATTAATAGCATTAATAGCATTATTATTAGCATTAATAGCATTAATAATAGCATTATTAGCATTAATAATAGCATTAATAACATTATTAATAGCATTAATAGCATTATTATTAGCATTAATAGCATTAATAATAGCATTATTAGCATTAATAATAGCATTAATAACATTATTAATAGCATTAATAGCATTATTATTAGCATTAATAGCAATATTAATAGCATTAATAGGATAAATATTAGCATTAATAGCATTAATAGCATAATTAATAGCATTAATAGCATTATTAATAGCATTAATAGCATTATTATTAGCATTAATAGCATTAATAATAGCATTAATAGCATTAATAATAGCATTAATAACATTATTAATAGCATTAATAGCATTATTATTAGCATTAATAGCATTATTATTAGCATTAAATAGCATAAAATAATGCCATTAATAGGATAAATATTAGCATTGAATAGCATTAATAGCATAATTAATAGCATTAATAGCATTATTAAATAGCATTAATAGCATTAATAATATGCATTAATAGCATTAAATAATAGCATTAATAACATTATTAATAGCATTAATAGCATTATTATTAGCATTAATAGCATTATTATTAGCATTAATAGCATTAATAATAGCATTATTAGCATTAATAATAGCATTAATAACATTATTAATAGCATTATATAGCATTATTATTAGCATTAATAGCATTATTATTAGCATTAATAGCATTATATATAGCATGAATAGGATAATATTAGCATTAATAGCAATAATAGCATAATTAATAGCATTAATAGCATTATTAATAGCATTAATAGCATTAATAGATAATATTAGCATTAATAGATTTTAATTAGCATTATAATACCATTATAGGATAAATTTAGCATTAATACATTAATAGCATTATTATAGCATTATAGCATATTATGCATTAATAGCATTATAATAGCATTATTAGCATTATAATAGCATTAATTAATTATTAATAGCATTAATAGCATTATTATTAGCATTAATAGCATTATATAGCATTATTATTAGCATTATAGCATTATTACATTAATAGATAAATTTAGCATTAATAGCTATTAATAGCATAAATAATAGCATTATAGCATTATAATAGCATTAATAGCATTTTTATTAGCATTAATAGCATTATAATGATTATTAGCATTAATAATAGCATTAATAATTATTAATAGCATTAATAGCATTATTTATTAGCATAATAGCTTTAATAATAGCATTATTGCATTATATAGCATTAATACATTATTAATAGCATTAATAGCATTATTATTAGCATTAATGCATTAATATAGACATTAATAATCATTTAGCATTATTAATGATTATAAGCATTATTATTAGCATAATATAGCATTATAATAGATATATTAGCATTATATAGCTTAATAAATTATTTTTATTAGATTAATTGCATTATTATTAGCATTATTTAATTACCATGAATAGGTTAATATTAGCATTAATACAAATAGCATAATTAATAGCATTAATAGCATTATTAATAGCATTAATAGCATTATTAGGATAATATTGCATTAATAATTATTAATAGCATTAATAGCATTATTAATAGCATTATTAGCATTATAATAGCATTAATACATTATTAATAGCATTATTATTAGCATTATAGCATTAATAGCATTATTATTAGCATTAATAGCATTAATAATACCATTATAGGATATATAATTATCATTAATAGCATAATATTGCATTAATAGCATTATTAATTAGCATTAATAGCATTATTATTGCATAAATAGCATTAATAATAGCATTTTAGCTTAATAATAGCATTATAACATTATTAATGCTTTATAGATTATTATTGCATTTTGCATTAATAATAGCATTATTAGCATTAATATTAGCATTAATAACATTATTATTAGCATTAATAACATTATTATTAGCATTATTTTATTATTTTTTATTGAATTATTTATTATTTTTTATTTATTTTTTTATTATTTTTTAATTATTTTTTAATTATTTTTTTTATTATTAAATTTATTATTTAGGCTGAGACCCAGTTCTCATTCAGGTCCGCTGGAAGGGCTGATATAATTAGCATATATTTAATTTTTTTTATTATTATTTTTATTGAATTATTTATTATTTTTTATTTATTTTTTTATTATTTTTTAATTATTTTTTAATTATTTTTTTTATTATTAAATTTATTATTTAGGCTGAGACCCAGTTCTCATTCAGGTCCGCTGGAAGGGCTGATATAATTAGCATATATTTAATTTTTTTATTATTATTTTTATTGAATAATTTATTATTTTTTATTTATTTTTTTATTATTTTTTAATTATTTTTTAATTATTTTTTTTATTATTAAATTTATTATTTAGGCTGAGACCCAGTTCTCATTCAGGTCCGCTGGAAGGGCTGATATAATTAGCATATATTTAATTTTTTTATTATTATTTTTATTGAATTATTTATTATTTTTTATTTATTTTTTTATTATTTTTTAATTATTTTTTAATTATTTTTTTTATTATTAAATTTATTATTTAGGCTGAGACCCAGTTCTCATTCAGGTCCGCTGGAAGGACTGATATAATTAGCATATATTTAATTTTTTTATTATTATTTTTATTGAATTATTTATTATTTTTTATTTATTTTTTTATTATTTTTTAATTATTTTTTTTATTATTACATTTATTATTTAGGCTGAGACCCAGTTCTCATTCAGGTCCGCTGGAAGGGCTGATATAATTAGCATATAATTAATTTTTTTATTATTATTTTTATTGAATTATTTATTATTTTTTATTTATTTTTTTATTATTTTTTAATTATTTTTTAATTATTTTTTTTATTATTACATTTATTATTTAGGCTGAGACCCAGTTCTCATTCAGGTCCGCTGGAAGGGCTGATATAATTAGCATATATTTAATTTTTTTATTATTATTTTTATTGAATTATTTATTATTTTTTATTTATTTTTTTATTATTTTTTAATTATTTTTTAATTATTTTTTTTATTATTACATTTATTATTTAGGCTGAGACCCAGTTCTCATTCAGGTCCGCTGGAAGGGCTGATATAATTAGCATATATTTAATTTTTTTATTATTATTTCTATTGAATTATTTATTATTTTTTATTTATTTATTTATTATTTTTTAATTATTTTTTAATTATTTTTTTTATTATTAAATTTATTATTTAGGCTGAGACACAGTTCTCATTCAGGTCCGCTGGAAGGGCTGATATAATTAGCATATATTTAATTTTTTTATTATTATTTTTATTGAATTATTTATTATTTTTTATTTATTTTTTTATTATTTTTTAATTATTTTTTAATTATTTTTTTATTATTAAATTTATTATTTAGGCTGAGACACAGTTCTCATTCAGGTCCGCTGAAATTTTATTATTTTTAATTATTTTTTAATTATTTTTTTTATTATTAAATTTATTATTTAGGCTGAGACACAGTTCTCATTCAGGTCCGCTGAAATTTTATTAATTTTTAATTATTTTTTAATTATTTTTTTTATTATTAAATTTATTATTTAGGCTGAGACACAGTTCTCATTCAGGTCCGCCGAAATTTTATTATTTTTTAATTATTTTTTAATTATTTTTTTTATTATTAAATTTATTTGTTCCCATTGAAATACATTAGCGGTGTGTCCGGGATTTTATGGCCGCCGACCTGGTTCTATTTGTCGGCCCTAAAATCGCGGACACACCGCTAATGCATGTCTATGGGCAGTGAGCTCGAATTCTGATTGGTCGGAGACCAATCCGAAATCGGGCTCACTGCCCATAGAGATGCATTAGCGGTGTGTCGGCGATTTTAGGGCCGACAAATAGAACCAGGTGGCCGGCCATAAAATCGCCGACACACCGCTAATGTATTTGAATGGGAAAGGAGGGGCTCTTCTGATTGGCTGAGGGCAGTAGAGAGCGACCAATCAGAAGAGCCCCTCAGATCTCATTAAGATAGAATGGCGGATTTGTCGTCCATTCTATGTTAATGATAACTGAAGAGGACGTCGGAGCTGGAAGTTGGCGGAAAGAAGACAGAAGATCCCCGGGGCCGGACGAAGAGGCGGAGATGGCGGAAAGAAGAGAGAAGACCCCCGGTGCCGGATGAAGAGGACGCCTGGCCGGACGGAGGACTTGTGGATCGGACGGACGATCAGATGATTAAGAAGGCATGTAAGTGATCGACGGGGACGTTAGGTTAGGGGACGGTGGGGGCTTCGGGTGTAGGGCTTTAGGTGTTAGCGAAAGCGGCGGGGGAAAGCGGCGGGAGCTTAGGAGTCGGCGGGGCTTAGGGGTAGGGGCATAGGTGCGGCGGGTCGGGGCTTAGGGTGTAGGGGTGCAGCGGACTTAGGGGGTAGGGGCATAGGTGCGGCGGGTCGGGGCTTAGGGTGTAGGGGTTTTGCGGACTTAGGGGGTAGGGGCTTAGGTGTGCGGCGGGTCGGGGCTTAGGGTGTAGGGGTGCGGCGGACTTAGGGGGTAGGGGCATAGGTGCGGTGGGTCGGGCGGGGGAAAGCGGCGGGTGAAAGCGGCGGGAGGTTAGGAGGCGGCGGGGCTTAGGGGGTAGGGGCATAGGTGCGGCGGGTCGGGGCTTAGGGTGTAGGGGTGCGGCAGCGGGCTTAGGGGGTAGGGGCATAGGTGCGGCGGGTCGGGGCTTAGGGTGTAGGGGTGCGGCGGACTTAGGGGGTAGGGGCATAGGTGCGGCGGGTCGGGGCTTAGGGTGTAGGGGTTTTGCGGACTTAGGGGGTAGGGGCTTAGGTGTGCGGCGGGTCGGGGCTTAGGGTGTAGGGGTGCGGCGGACTTAGGGGGTAGGGGCATAGGTGCGGCGGGTCGGGCGGGGGAAAGCGGCGGGTGAAAGCGGCGGGAGGTTAGGAGGCGGCGGGGCTTAGGGGTTAGGGGCATAGGTGCGGCGGGTCGGGGCTTAGGGGTTAGGGGTGCGGCAGCGGGGCTTAGGGGGTAGGGGCATAGGTGCGGCGGGTCGGGGCTTAGGGTGTAGGGGTGCGGCGGACTTAGGGGGTAGGGGCATAGGTGCGGCGGGTCGGGGCTTAGGGTGTAGGGGTTTTGCGGACTTAGGGGGTAGGGGCTTAGGTGTGCGGCGGGTCGGGGCTTAGGGTGTAGGGGTGCGGTGGACTTAGGGGGTAGGGGCATAGGTGCGGCGGGTCGGGCGGGGAAAGCGGCGGGTGAAAGCGGCGGGAGGTTAGGAGGCGGCGGAGCTTAGGGGGTAGGGGCATAGGTGCGGCGGGTCGGGGCTTAGGGTGTAGGGGTGCGGCAGCGGGGCTTAGGGGGTAGGGGCATAGGTGCGGCGGGTCGGGGCTTAGGGTGTAGGGGTGCGGCGGACTTAGGGGGTAGGGGCATAGGTGCGGCGGGTCGGGGCTTAGGGTGTAGGGGTTTGGCGGACTTAGGGGGTAGGGGCTTAGGTGTGCGGCGGGTCGGGGCTTAGGGTGTAGGGGTGCGGCGGACTTAGGGGCTAGGGGCATAGGTGCGGGGGAAAGCGGCGGGGGAAAGCAGCGGGAGCTTAGGAGGCGGCGGGGCTTAGGGGGTAGGGGCATAGGTGCGGCGGGTCGGGGCTTAGGGTGTAGGGGTGCGGCACTTAGGGGGTAGGGGCGGCGCACTGAGGGGGTGGCTAAGAGCATGGGGCTGTAGTGTACAGCGCTATGGTATACTACAGTCCCATGGCCATACGCCTGTCAGGCCTGAAGCGTATGGGTATGGGACTGTAGTATACTATAGCGGTGTACACTACAGCGCTATGCGATTCCCTGGTAGCTGTGGCTTTGTTAGCAAATCTGCAACGACTCGCAATGCCCGCTTTGCGGGCATTGCTTCGCGAGTCGCCGTGGCCGCTATGCGGCCACGGACAGAGTCCAGGAGATGAAGCCTGGACTCGCTAACAAAGCCACCGGAAGTTGCGCCGCTCCGACGGAAGTCGCTACGGCAATTATATATAATATGTGCAATTACAGGAGACAAGCAGCACCTGTAAAAATCTCAGCCCAGCCTAGAAAGACATTAGGCGACTGACTGTCAATCAGAACACCAATAGCCGAGCACATCCCAGCTTCAGATAGGATGGCTAAGCTGTCAATCACCTAGCTCAGCACACCCTGAATGCAGAGAGGAGGAATTGTGACAGTAACGCCTCCTCTACGGGGGCTCATTGGACCCCCAGGTTTCCCAGGTAACCTCCTATGGAAGGCCCTGATCAAATATCAGCCTTAACAGCATGAGCTGGAACCCAAGATCTTTCCTTGGGTCCGTATTCCCCCCAGCGAACCAAATGCTCGACATAATTCCGGACCTTCCGAGAATCTACAATCCTCTGAGCCTCGTATTACAAACATCCATTGACAGAAACAGGAGGAAGCAGAGATTCAAGTGGCAACACTGGAGTGAAAAATTATTTTATTAGTGATATATGGAACAGAATTATATCACGTAATATAGTTAAAAAATAACATATGCCACATGTTGACTTTACATCATTGCCATTCTTGAAACATCATTTTTTTTGTTAGGAAGTTAGAAGGGTTCAAAGTTTATCAGCAATTATCTAATTTTTCCAGCAAATTTTGCAAAAACATTTTTTAGGGACCAGATCATATTTGAAGAGATTTTGAGAGGACTATGTGGCAGAAAATATCATAACGTGATAAATTATAAAAACAGCACCTCTCTAGCTACTCAAAACCACATTCAATAACTTTATTAACCCTTCAGGTGCTTGACAGGAATTAATATATAGATAGCATAACAAAATGGACCTAAAAATTACTTAACCAGTTTCTTCTGAGCACGCTATTACCCCACATGTGATCAGAAACCTCTGTTTGGACAAACAGCAGGACTCGGAAGGGAAAGGGAAGGAGCACCGTTTACATTTTGTAACACAAATTTGGCTGAAATAGAAATAGGGCCCACGTAAAAATAAGGACGTGAAAATAATAGTTACGTTTTTTTTCTTCTAAAATGTTATTTTAGCCAAAAATTTGTAATTTTGATAATGGATAATAGAGAAAATACATGCCATATTTTGTTACACAACTTTACTCGAATGCTGTGATACCCCATTCATGGTGAAAAACTAATGTTTGGGCCCATGGCAGGACTCAGAAAGCAAACAGCACTATTCAATTTTTTTAACGCAACTTTGGACGAAGTTACACAAAACTAATGAACCCTGCACACAAAGAACGCGTCTGTATGATCACGTTCACACCGCCAAAAATCTCATGCAAAAAACCTTGTCCATTAAACATGTAAAGTACTCTGCAGTAAAAAAGTTAAAAATGCAAGTGCAGTAAGAGATATGTATAAACAGGGTACTTGGTCCATACGTTTTTTGCGCATAAAATGTACTTCAAGCTGCTTCACCTCATCACGGTGTACCCATATCGAAGCAGTGCTATCTGTTGTATTAAAAATCCTGATCATGTAAATGTGTACCTAGTAAACAGGGTCCAAACAGGTTCAGTCTCCGACATGGACTGAGGTTGGAAGCAGCTTTTTGTGTGCAGAGCCCAGAGTGAGGGGTGGGAACTCACATCTCTTGCAAGGCAAGAGGCAATTTTACACAAAACTAATGAACCCTGCACACAAAGAACGTGTCTGTATGATCACGTTCACACCGCCAAAAATCTCATGCAAAAAACCTTGCCTCTTGCCTTGCAAGAGATTTGAGTTCCCCGCCCCTCACTCTGGGCTTCTATTTTTTTTTGTCTCTCTATACCTGCCAGTACCTACCAGATTCTGTTCAAACCTGCCATTACCTTCCAGCATCTGTCTAACCAGCTGTACCTACCAGAACCTGCCTGTACCAGCCAGAACCTGCCAGTAGCTGCCAGCATTTGCTTAACCCCTTATGCCTACCAGAACTTGCCTATATCTCCCGGTATCTGGCAGAACTTGCTCGTACCTGCTGTACAAAACTGTGCCAGTCTGTCTGTCTGTGCATGGATACCTGGCCTTGGTATTCCCTTGTCATATTTTCAAGCTCGCAAAGAGCTGGATATTGACTCAAAGGGCCACTTAATATGGTGTTTATCAGGGTCTTCTCAAAGAGCCACCCCATGGCTAGGTCCTTCCCTAAAGGGATATCTGGCTAGTCCCGTGTTGAGACTCCTAAACGAGGCTCCACGGACTCTATTTGCATATTCATAATTCCCAGGGGGCAATGCCCCTAGGAATTCACTGTGTTGAGTGCTTTAGCTGGCTGCCCGCAGTATTTTCTTGGACTGGTCTCCCTGAGATAAGTGATTGCTTTGTGTTGTTTCCATACTCTGAATTCCAAATTAGGCTGGAACAATGAGGCACTGGTTGATGCCTTTTATGAGAGTCTATCGGGAAGGATAAAGGATGAACTGGTCGTGATATCCACACCGCCCTGTATGACTTAGTCTATCTCGCAATCCAAAATAACCTAAGGTTTCAGTAAATGATCCAGGGAGGTATCCTGAGACAGGAGACCAATGTGCTTCCAGAGATTACCCAGACCACAGCCCTCCGTATCTGCCTCCCCTCCTAAGCACATGCAGGTTGATCATGTTAAGATAACTGAACAATGACTGATCAACTAGTTAATGGATTGTGCTTTTACTGCAGAAGCCGGGAAAGTCCCAAGCTTAGGACTGGTTGGATAGGCCACTCTAGAATAACTCTTCTTCATCTTTGACTTTAATCGTGGTTGTGCCATCTGTGGAGATTTGGTTCATGGAAATGGCCTATTTGGATTTTGGATCGGCAGGAAATATCATATAGCAGGCCTTGGTGGACCAGTCCCAGATTCCAGTTATTCCTATTTTGAATCCTTTGATGATTTTGTCAGTTGATGGGAAGGACTTGTCCGAGTCCACCTTATCACTGAGCCAGTGGAACTTCGGATAGGGGCACTGCATACGGAGAAGATTGCCTTTATGTGCTACTAAATCTGTCTCATCCACTCCTTCTTGACCTGCCCTGTTTACAGATTCATGAATCTGTCCATGACTGGCAATCAGGGGAAGTACTTTGTTGGGGACAGTGCTGCCCCAAGAGGTGTTTGTCTCTGCACATCTTGCTCATTCACCAATGTGTCTGTCTAGTCTGCTGCATATGTCATCTGCTTATTGGTCGTTTGTGGATGTATTTGACAAAAAGGAGGTGAAGATCCTACCCCACATCAGCGTTACAATTTCTAACTCCTCCAAGGGTTCATACCTACCCCTCTGTCTCAGGCAATGATGCAAGCCATGACAGACTATATAAAGGAGAATCTGTCAAGGAGATTCATCCAAAAATCTTTCTCTAAAGCCACAGATGGATTCTTCATTAAAGAAAGGATGGATCTCTTCAGCCTTGTATAGACTACAAAGGACTTAGCCAGATCATTGTCAAGAACAAGTATCCACTGCCTCTCATTCCAGAGTTGTTTGATCGCGTCAGAGGAGCCAGGATCTTAACCAAGCTTGATCTGCGAGGAGCATACAACCTGATCTGCGTTCAACAGAAAGATGAATGGAAAATCACTTTCAGCACCTGGGAAAGACATTATAAAGTCATTATGAATACCGTGCCATGCCATTCGGGTTCAGTAATACCCCAGCTGTCTTCCAGGAATTTGTGAATGTAAAAGAAAAAACAACAACAGCTTGTAGTGCGCCTATACACATGGGGCTGTTAGCGGGCGGTTCTTTTGCATTTAAACTCACCTGGTCTGGTTATAAACCACAGCCCGTAGATAAGCTTATTAATTTGAAGCAGCAGAATCCTCCGGTTCCGTCCTCGTGCTTCCTACGAGGTCTTCTCCGGGGAAACACTAGTGCCGGGCGGCGTCACGTGTCTAGTAAAGGGGCCGATCCAGCTGGCGTCTTTTCAGGTCCTCTCCCTCCTCTGCAGTTCACTCCACCACTCTCCCCATAGGGAGTCAGAATGATACAAAAAGATGGAAGCGTGATGTATGTTTGGGCGCTGAGGTAAGGAAGATCTCTGATGCTGGCTTCTTTTCCGGACTTTATTAAAATAATTGCAGTTATAATTATTCAAGCTTAAGGCTCTCAAAACCCACGATGCATTTCGACGTGCATACTTGAGAAAGACGTGTATGCACGTCGAAATGCATCGTGGGTTTTGAGAGCCTTAAGCTTGAATAATTATAACTGCAATTATTTTAATAAAGTCCGGAAAAGAAGCCAGCATCAGAGATCTTCCTTACCTCAGCGCCCAAACATACATCACGCTTCCATCTTTTTGTAGGAATTTGTGAATGACATTTCCCGTGAACTCTTCTACACTAGCATGGTAGTATATCTGGAAGATATCTTGTTTTTTTTGCCTGGATCTGCCTACCCATAGGAGAAATGTTCTTTCAGCTAAAGCCTAACCTCACATTCAGAGGTGTTAAAGAAGACAAGGTGTGGTGAAATCGGGCCACCGAACCAGGCAGCTCCACAGCGGCTCCTGTTAAACCCAGGTCAGTCAGAGAACTGCCTGAAGATAAAGAAGGGCCGCAGCTGCCCTGCCTGTGCTGGTTTATTGAGGCACCTCTCAGTGAGTGTGGTATATGCCTTCTAGCCCGCAGCCAGAAGCACATATAATCTCCTCCACCCCGTCACTGCCAGAGGCCTTGAATAACCCCAAGCACAAATGCTGCCACCAGCTTCTCGTTTAATATAAGTCCGGTCCGTGGTCGGGCTTATATTGGGTCAGAAACCAACCCAGGTAGCGTTAAATGAGCACACGGACGTGGGAATCGTGATCAAGATAAAAAGAGCAACTCAGGATTAAATTTATATATTTAATCACGCTAATGGTATACTAGATATATTTACAGTTATTATTAAGATGTTATAAATAGTACAGTCAGATATGCCAATAAAAGGGTAAATGGGATACACAGAATTACACAAACATGTGATCAGTTACCTTAATGCTGATGGCACCACAAGGACGGCGTGATGCCAATCTGTTCCTTGAGTAGTCTCTGGCTTTGGTGGAATAATGCCTCTTCAGAAGAAATACCATATGGAGATGAGGCAGATGATTTTTATACATTATGGGCTGACCCCTGTCTCCACTCATCTCGCACCTCTGGGCTGTCTCACAATTCCCACCCCTCTGAGGGGAGATATAGACACCCAAATTCTATAATCTGCCCAGCCTTGTCTGTGGGCACCACAGATGGAAGACAATACTTTCATATTTTTAGTTATGATTTTATCTTCGTCTGGATATGAAACATGGCTACTCTGAGAGCACCCTACTAGCCAATATCACGTTTACATGGCTTACAGTCATCCTACATTCATATAAATATAGCCCTATTACCGTCTAGATATGTAGAGTTCATATTTACATTCGATATTATCACAGGGTGGACAGTTTATGAGATATTAAAAGTTATTAACTCGTGTCCTCTCAGTCTAGCTGTCTGAATGGGTTTCCTCTTCCACTGGCATTAAGGGGATTTAGAAGTGTCACCTAATTTCCATCTCCTAGGAAGTTCCCTAGCTGATTACCATATCAAAGTTGAGAAAGAGTGTCTTTGTGTGGCCTGTTGGCTTCCATCTACATGCTAATTGATCTACTTCTGGCCAGAGAGGAATGGCCTCTGGTCAGAAAAAGGTCGGGGCTTATCTCTTTATGAGTGAGATGTGTCTTATCAAATTGCTTTCTGGGATGAAATGGAATCTGGGGAATATGGCAATATTCCTTACCAATACTGCTTATTCATCACACAAGGTAATGGATTATTTAAACCCCTCCAATGTGGACCCAATTCCGCGGCACAGTGGGTCCACAGCCATGTGTGTGACAGTTATCATGGGTATATGAAGATGCATTTCAATGAATTAGAATATTATCAAAAAGTTAATTTATTTAGTAATTCAATACATAAAGTGAAACGCATCTATTATAATAAAACCCTAAGGCAACTTCCGTCAGGATGTAACGGTATGCAACGTCACATCCTGCTGAAGTTGCCTGTACACCCACCCTGGGTGCTCCAATATGGCCGCCCGTTGCTGGGAGCGGTGCTTCCAAAGCCCCACTCCCGCCATCGGTACAAGCTGCAGCCCCCACACTACCGCCAGCGGAACCCCCGCCACCCGCTCCTGGCCCCCTCCATTCTTACCCCTGCCTGGTGTTAGCGATGTCGGCTGAAGACTCCAGGAATAGACACTTCCTGCAGCGGGTCATGTGACAGCCTGTGTGATGTCACATCAGCCCACCCTCTCACATGACCCGCTCCAGGCACAGTCTATTCCTGGAGTCTTCAGACGAGATCGCTAACGCCAGGCAGGGATGAGAATGGAGGGGAAGGGTGGCGAGGCTGAGACACAAGGGGACAGGCAGAGGGGACACAGAGGCACGGGGGACACAGACAAGGGGAGAGGAGAGGCAGAGGGGACATAGAGGCATGATCCTCTTTTCTCTAGTACCACTTATTGATTTACAATTTTCATGAAAATAGTAGTGTCGCGGCAGATAACTATCTTTGTAAGTATATTATTTTCTGCCAGCACCTACGTTTTTGGTGATGCCAGTCTTACACTTATTTACATATTGTCTATTTTTGACTGAGCTCCCATTATATATAATTTTTCCCTATTTCTCATTTCTTTAGTCTGGTAGACACACAAGGACACCATTGTGAGATCCTAACACACACCTGATCATTGTTTTTAATCGCATCCATGGACATATAAATCCTTTCACCACTCACCATTCCATTAGGGCATAGTGTCAGGACCTGGCAGTGGAGGCTCCTTGAAGTGGATGCCAGGCTTATTCCTTAGTGGGTACTAATGAGACTAAGATCTCCATTTTCATATCTAGCACAGGGCAGTTTCTGCATTATACACTTGCATTATACTGATGATCCTCTTTTCTCTAGTGCCACTTATTGATTTACAATTTTCATGAAAATAGTAGTGTTGCGGCAGATAACTATCTTTGTAAGTATATTATTTTCTGCCAGCACCTACGTTTTTGGTGATACCAGTCTTACACTTATTTACATAGAGGCACGGGGGACACAGACAAGGGGAGAGGAGAGGCACAGGGGGATAGGAGAGGCACAGGGGGACACAGACAGGGGAGAGGAAAGGCACAGGGGGACACAGAGGCACAGGGGGACACAGACACAGGAGGAGAGAAGAGGCACAGGGGGATACAGACAGGGGGAGAGGAGAGGCACAGGGGGATAGGAGAGGCACCGGGGGACACAGACAGGGGAGAGGAGAGGCACAGGGGGATATAGACACAGGGGGAGAGGAGAGGCACAGGGGGACACAGAGGCACAGGGGGACACAGACAAGGGGAGAGGAGAGGCACAGGGGGACACAGAGGCACAGGGGACACAGGCATAGGGGGACACATAGGCACAGGGGGACACAGACACAGGGGAAAGGAAAGGCACAGGGGACACAGAGGCACAGGGAGACACAGAGGCACAGGGAGACACAGAGGCACAAGGGGACACAGAGGCACAGGGGACACAGAGGCACGGGGGACACAGGCATGGAGGACACAGAGGCACAGGGAGACACACACACAGGAGGAGAGGCACAGGGGGACACAGAGGCACAGGGGACACAGACACAGGGAGAGAGGAGAGGCACAGGGGGACACAAAGGCACAGGGGACACAGACACAGGGGGAGAGGAGAGGCACAGGGGGACACAGACACAGGAGAGGAAAGGCACAGGGGGACACAGAGGCATGGGGAACACTGAGGCACAGTGGGACAAGGGACACAGGAGGAGAGAGAGAAACAGGGGGACACAGAGGCACAGGGGGACACAGAGGCATGGGGGAAACAGTGGCACAGGGGGACACAGACGGGGAGAGGAAAGGCACAGGGGGACAAAGAGGCAAAGGGGGACACAGGAGGGAGAGGAGAGGCACAGGGGACACAGACACAGGGGGAGAGGAGAGGCACAGGGGGACACAGACACAGGGGGAGAGGAGAGGCACAGGGGTATACAGACAGGGGGAGAGGAAAGGCACAGGGGGACACAGAGGCACAGGGGGACACAGACACAGGGAGAGAGGAGAGGCACAGGGGGACACAAAGGCACAGGGGGACACAGACACAGGGGGAGAGGAGAGGCACAGGGGGACACAGACACAGGGAGAGGAAAGGCACAGGGGGACACAGAGGCATGGGGAACACTGAGGCACAGTGGGACAAGGGACACAGGAGGAGAGGAGAGCCACAGGGGGGCACAGAGGCACAGGGGGACACAGAGGCATGGGGGAAACAGTGGCACAGGGGGACACAGACGCAGGGGAGAGGAGAGGCACAGGGGGACACAGACGGGGAGAGGAAAGGCACAGGGGGACAAAGAGGCAAAGGGGGACACAGGAGGAGAGGAGAGGCACAGGGGGACACAGACACAGGGGGAGAGGAGAGGCACAGGGGGACACAGACACAGGGGGAGAGGAGAGGCACAGGGGTATACAGACAGGGGGAGAGGAAAGGCACAGGGGGACACAAAGGCACATGGAGACACAGAGGCACAGGGGACACAGGCATAGGGGGACACAGAGGCACAGGGGGACACAGACAGGGGAGAGAGGAAAGGCACAGGGGGACACAGAGGCACAGGGGGACACAGAGGCACGGGGGACACAGAGGCACAGGGGGATACAGACACAGGAGGAGAGGAGAGGAACAGGGGGACACAGAGGCATGGGGGACACAGGCACAGGGGGACACAGGAGGAGGGGAGAGGCACAGGGTGACACAGAGGCACAGGGGCTCACAGAGGCACAGGGGGACACAGAGGCACAGGGGGACACAGAGGCACAGGGGGACACAGAGGCACAGGGGGTCACAGAGGCACAGGGGGACACATTGGCACAGGGGGACACAGACACAGGAGGAGAGGAGAGGCACAGGAGGAGAGGAGAGGCACAGGGGGCACAGGGGACACAGAGGCACAGGGGGACAGAGAGGTACAGAGAGAGGAGAGGCACAGGGGGACTCAGAGGCACAGGGGGACACAGACACAGGAGGAGAGGAGAGTCACAGGAGGACACAGAGTCACAGGTGAACACAGAGTCACAGGGGGACACATGAGGAGAAGAGACACAGGGGGACACAGAATGGGGGAGAGGGGAGTCACAGGGGGACACAGACACAGGGGGAGAGGGGAGGCACAGGGGGACACAGACACAGGGGGAGAGAGGAGGCACAGGGGTATACAGAGGCACATGGGGACACAGACACAGCAGGAGAGGCACAGGGGGACACAGGCAAGGGGACACAAACACAGGGGGACAGGCAGAGGCACAGGGGGAAACAGGAACAGGGGGACACAGAGGCACATGGGAATACAGAGGCACAGGGGGGCACAGACACAGCAGGAGAGGTACAGGAGGACACACACACAGTGGGACACAAACACAGGAGGACAGTCAGAGGCACAGAGGGACACAGGCACAGGGGACACAAACACAGGGGGACAGGCAGAGGCACAGGGGGAAACAGACACACGGGGACAACAGCACAGGGGGAAACAGGGGGACACAGAGGCACAGGGGGACACAGAGGCATAGGGGGACACAGAGGCACAGGGGGACACAGGCACAGGGGGACACAAATGCAGGGAGGCACAGGGAGACACAAACACAGGGGGACAGGCAGAGGCACAGGGGGACAGGCAGAGGCACAGGGGGACAGGCAGACAGCCACTGTACACAGGAGAGACAGAGACAGCGCACACGGGAGAGACGGCGCACATAGGAGACAGCGCACACGGGAGAGACAGCGCACACAAGAGACACAGTCGGCGCACAAGGGGGAGACGCCGCACACGTGGGGGGACGACACTGACCGAAGAAAAAGGCACAAAGGACAGACTCCACAGAGAGAAGACAGTGCACAGGGGGAGACAGGCACAGAGACAGCGCACAGACACCACCCTCCTGATGTGATAGCATCGGGTCAACATCTAGTATATTATATAAGTCCAGAGAAGAGGAGCTGGGCACCACACCTATACAAACCCTATATATGTTTTATCACCTTTCAAAAATTGGCTTTCATTGCAAAGTGCTATTGTCACGGAGTGCTACTGGAGGCAGATAAATGTAATAAATTAACGTGAAAAAGAAAGGTGCACTCACCCGTTTAGACTTTGCACTATACTCTTTATTTTGTGGAATATTTACATGGTGCAGTGAGGGAGGGAAAGAGCAGACAAAGAGTCGTTTCATGCCAGGTTGGCGCTTCCACTGGTCCTGTCGATGTGACGTCATTTCCCCCTTATTTAAATCAGAGAGGTGGATTATCTTCATCTCAGGTGCAAATAGATGGTACAATAAGGGTTTAAAACAAACATAATAAAGAAAATCCCTCAGATTTTACAATAATCGCCAAGGCACTATGTCTATGGCGACATAAATGTCAAACACAGAAAAATCATTTAGTTGATATTTATTTATTACCCCATGGAGAATGGAGGCAGCAATATATAGTAGTATAGTGGTATAGTTTATTATAGTGTATTCTGGTAAAGTGGGCTCTCAATAGCAATAATGCCGGCTACAAATATATATAAGTGCGGTATTGCCCTAGTAAAATCAGACTGCAGATGTCTTGTCTGAAAGAACCGTTCAATAGAAAAAAATTAAACATATTACTACCTAGAGCTTTTAATAATTAATAAAAAAAGCTAAACCACTACGATGTTATTGTTAGGCTAGGGTCACACACACACAGTGGCGTAACTTCAAGCCTCGGGGCCCCGATGCGAAAGCTCCAACGGGGCCCCCAATTATTGCAAATCTTTAGTAGTATTAGTCTTTTTCTATGGGCCAAAGGGACTTTTGGGGCCCCCCTAGACTGCAGGGCCCCGGTGCGATCGCAACCCCTGCACCTATTGTAGTTACGCCCCTGCACACACAGATATTTGTGCAGAGATTGTTTGCAGATCTCTGGTTGCAGTGAAATCATGGACACATTGTTACATTTGTACACGGCCACAAAATGGAACATGTGTCCATGATTTCACTGCAACCAGAGATCTGAGAATAATATCTGCACAATTATCTGTGTGTGTGACGTGGCCCATAAAGGGACATTTTATTACATTTTTTTAGGATTGAAATGATTTATATGCAGTTTTTGCAGAGCGGAAAAGAATATATAGCAAGATCAATGCAATTTATGCCACCAGAGTACACTATGAAAAATAACCACTAGATGGAGTAGGAGGATCAAAGATGAATTAAAAGATACTATGTCCAGGTTTTACCTTTTAATTCATCTAGTGGTTGTTTTTTACTCTGGTGGCATAAATTGTATTGCTCTAAATAATTCCAATCCTAAAAAATGTATAAAATTTCCCTATTTCAATAACATTGCACTGGTTTAGATTTTTTATTAATTAGTAAAAGCTTCTAGGTTAGTAATATGTTTAATTATTTTCTATTGAAAGGTTCTTGCAATACCGCACTTACTGTATATATATTTATAACTGGCTTTATTGCTATTGAGAGCCCACTTCACCAGAATACCACTAGGTAAACTATATATTGCTGCCTCCGTTCTCCATGGGGCAATATATAAATATCAAGGAAATTATTTTTCTGTGTTTAACATTTAAGTCGCCATAGACATAGTGCCTTGGTGATTATTGTAAAATCTGAGAGATTGTATTTTATAATCGATTCAATTTAATGTATTTCTGCTAATTGTAGCGTTCTTCATTATGTTTGTTTTAACCCTTATTGTACCATATATTTGCACCTGAGATGAAAATAATTCACCCCTCTGATTTAAATCACCATGTAAATATTCCACCACAATAAAGAGTATAGGGCAACATCTAATCAGGTGAGTGCATCTTTCTTTTTCACATTTATGATTCAGATCCCTGTTTCCGAGCCATGTTCAAAAACCCAAGGCAACACAAAGGCACAATTGCCATGGTAGTGGCGTCTAAATGGGGCACAGGGATGGAATCAGCGTCACCTAGTGAATTCCCATGGGCGTGACACAGCCTCATAGATACCGCGCCCCATCAGCGATTATTGGTGGAGGCTACTGTGTTACGATTGGCTGTCCCTTCACAGGGCCCCTTCTTGGATGAGCTGTCACTTCAGCACTATACGCATTAGACCCGTCTGAACAATCCACTACATAAGTGCAATTACACGGCCACTCAATTGCGCAGCCAAATGTAGTGTGCTTGTTCTGATGATATACTGTGCACATTCTCGTGCCACACATGATAGTGAATAAATGGCACATGGATGCCATACATAACGCCCTGCAATGCGTGTTTTTTGGTGACGCGCAAGTGTTTATTTGGCGTCTCCCATTGCTCGTACGGCGACTTTATTGTTGTTTAGAATGTTGTTAAGCGCCGCAAGTGGCCGTTCTGACGTCATGACGCTTCTTTCACTTTCACTCTGCCTGCAAGGTGCTTGGCCCTCCCCTGCACATAGCAGCAGAGTCATGGCCACCGCACAGCGCGCTGAAACATGGGGTATGGCGGAGCTCTTGGTCCTCATAGACCATTGTGACCGCCACGACTACTGGTGCCACCATCACCACCGGCACCCACGGCTGCGCAAACGCAGCATCTTGAGGCGGATCCAGCGGGCCCTGCTCCACATACTGGGGGTGGAGAGGACCTGCAAACAGATCCAAAAGAAAATAGGGGATCTAAAACATAAAACACCAGGCCGCATTGTGGACATTCGTGCCAGGATTGCCAGGTCTGCGTGGTGAGTATGTTTTGATGCCAAACACACACCTTCACACGTACATGTACCAAACAACACACAAATGTATGTTTATTGGGCCACATAACAAAATGTGTATTTAGCCATCATGTCAACAATGTGCATTGCCTTGTTGCTTACCCACAAACATGAAGATGTACTAAACATCATGTGGTCCACAAATGGTGACGCCTACAACTATCACTACCATGTTGAGCAACACACATGACACACCATGCCCCACAGATGTGTCACCTGACACACGGAACAATGTAGCCACACAATGATGTAATAACTGGACACACACTACTACATGTACACTAGGTGTACACAGCCTTGGTGCAAACACCAGTGGCTTACTGGCATTTCTAAAATCAAACACACAAGCACCTACCATGTCAAGGCCGGTTTGGCGACAAACAAACATATCTTGCCACTGTAGTTGGACTCCTGTCACTAACCATAGTGTGCCCTACCCACACTACATGCCTACCACATTACCTTGTACCCTATCTGTCATGCTGGAACTACATAGCCCAACACACACAAGTTGTTCTCCCTATGTTGTGTTCCTTTGTACTGAAATCTCTGTGATTGTGTTTTTACATACAGATGAGGATGATTCTGCCTCAGGAGAGGTGCCCCAGTCCCCACCGGCACCTGGCCCAGCTACACCACCGGCCCACGATGCCACAGCCACACCATCTCCACCTGCGAATGCACCTGACCCTGGGCCCGAGGATCAGCACATGCCCTCACCTGCAGGGCCTGAAAATGTGGCTCCTTTAAGGCCAGGCCCCTTGTGCCACCCAGCCCCATTCTGTGGCCACACACCCCCAGCCCTGGAGTAACACCACCACCCACTTTCTCCAGCTCAGTGCCGAGCCCTGGGGTGGCCATGTCCCCTCAGCCTCCAATGGAGGCAGGCTTTGTTGACTATGGTGGTAAGTGTGCTTTTTGTTGCATAAGGCCTTCACACTGTAATTAGTGTTGTGTTGTGTGTAAATCAGTATTTGCTCACTGTGTCATTATTTTATGTTCAACAATTTGTGCAGACGGAGAACGTTCACGGGCCGCAGGATGGAGTGTGAGCCCATCGCCATCACCCCCTCATGGGCACGATGATGGGGAGGAACAGCGTAACTACGATAATTTTGTGTGAGTTCAATAACCATCGCTAGCTATTGTTGCAAACTAATGTGTTGTTCATTCCCAATACAGGTGTCCATACTATTGAGGAGGTCATCTTGGCACACCAGGAGGTGGCCCAACACTTAAACACAGCACTCCAACGCGGGCAGCAAGAACTTGCCCAGTTGGGTGCCATGCTCGCCGCCTTCCAGCGAGCACATGGCGGCATGGGCTAAAACCCATCCGCCCATCATGAATAATGGGCTAAGATGCCCATAAAAACTTTTGTCCATGTTGGACTTTTCGTTACCCATGTTGCCCTGTTGGCATATTTTCTGTTTGTAGGCCCCGTTGGCCTCTTTTCTTATAGTGTCCCACATTGGGACCATGTTGTGCCTACTCCTAAATAAACCCAGCATTGTGTTGTGTTTGACCACTGTGTGGCACACAGGGTGTTGATGAATAAATTGTTTTGGTAACATTTCTGTGTGGTCCTTGCTGACAACACATGTGTATGTTTGGCTGAGACACTAAAAATTGGCCTAACAGTCTGAGACATATTTTGATACCTGCTTGATGTTGGTACACATGTAACCAGTCCACATCGTGTCCCAGCACTCCCGCCATTGGCCACAATGTGGGCTCAATGTACCCAATATGTTCCACACATCCATACGCCCACTCCACACACTTGTGTTGGTAACACAGATAAGGACATTTTGCAAGTCAAATCAAGTTTATTAGTGGCTTTTTACAATTTTTTTTGCCAACAAAATAAGTTTACAAAGGCCAAATCGGCCATAATTGTGGGAATGAAAAATCCAAAAAAATACAAAAATGGAAAGAAAATGGCTCTAGCCAGTCCATTAGGGCAACATAGTGCACTGGCTAGTATTGTCCGCTCTCCTCATCATCCTCTGGTGGATCCGACAATGGCTCCTCCCCCACCCTCTCACGGTAGACTCACCCTCCCTGAGAGGGTGCTTATCTTCTTGAAGATCTTCTTTGGGGAGGTGGAGTATCCGGAGGTTGGGTCCTCCTCACCCTGCGTTGGGCGGGCGTAGTGGGCCAAGGGGTAGTCTTTAGGGGGACCGTCATCATGGCCCCCCATCGCAGGGACCCATCTACGCCCGCCTCCAGGACACGAAACATGGCCCACTCCACGATGATTCGCTGCTCTGGCTCCATCCGGGACAGTATTTCGCTGGTGACGTACCCGAAACCAGAGCCGGGTGTTCTCTCTCGGTCAAGCAGGACCTGTTTTTCCCAGGTACCCAGCTCCGTATTAGGTGGGGCAGGTGGTCTTCTACGTCGAATTGCAGAGCTGGGCCCTGGGCCCGGTCCCCCACCACTGGTTCTGGGCACTGGTTCTCCTGCAGATGTTGAAGGGAGAGCCTTGCCAGCTGTTGACTCGTCTTCACTGGAGCCAGGCAGCTGAGGGCCTGCAAAAGAAAGAAGAAAAAAACTAAATGAAAACAACGAAGCACTATCATTGATGTCATTCGCCAAAAACAATACCCCAGCAAGCCCACCACACTACAGACCATGTCCCAAAGCACGGAAACAAAGAACAAGCGGGAGCTTCAAATGGCTAACAACTGCACTAGTGACGTATACTCACCTTCGCCAGCAAACAATCTAGGAAAATAAGAAACCAAAAGACAATCACACACACACACAAAAAAAAGGGTATGTGCCCACAGGAGCTTTATGCTGCCTTTTCCCAGCTGGTAGGCCATGCTGCACAGCCTTACCTTTTCAATAATTAAGGTAACTTGTAACTGCATTTTACATACAGTCAATGGGCCAAAGCCATGAAACATGGTTGTGTTCCATTGGTCCTTAATTTACCGTATATACTGGCGTATAAGCCGAGTTTTTCAGCCCAAAAATTGGGCTGAAAAGTCCCCCCCTCGGCTTATACGCGAGTCACTGTATACTGTATACACTGTATACAGTGTATACAGTATACAGGCCCGCCCCCATCAGTATACAGGCCCCCCTGCCTTGTGCACAAACCTGTAAAGGAAGAGATTAGTATACTTATCACTGTCCCGCTGCCGCTTTCCCGCCGCCATCATCGCGGTCCTCCATCTTCTTCCGTCTGCTTTGCTTCCGGCTTCCTCCGGTCGGCGCAGGCAATGACGTCATTGTCTGCGCGACCGAGGAGGAAACCGGAAGAAGATGGAGGAGCGCGATGGCGGCGGCGGGACAGCGGCAGCGGGACAGTGATAAGTATACTAATCTCTTCCTTTACAGGTTTGTGCGCAAGGCGGGGGGGCCTGTATACTACCACTGGGGCTGTATATACCACTGGGGCTGCGTGTATACTACCACTGGGGCTGTATATACCTCTGGGGCTGCTGTATACTGATGGGGGGACTGTATACTACCACTGGGGCTGTATATACCACTGGGGCTGCGTGTATACTACCACTGGGGCTGTATATACCTCTGGGGCTGCTGCTGTATATTACCACTGGGGCTGCTGTATATACCTCTGGGGCTGCTGTATACTAACTACTGGGGGCTGCTGCTGTATATACCACTGGGGCTGCTGCTGTATATACCACTGGGCTGCTGCTGTATACTACCACTGGGGCTGCTGTATATACCTCTGAGGCTGCTGTATACCACACTGCTGGGGTCCCACCCTCTGCTTATACACGGGTCAATAGGTTTTCCCAGGTTTTGGGGGCAAAAGTAGGGGGGTCGGCTTATACACGGGTCGGCTTATACATGAGTATATACGGTAAAATTGGCCATATTTTTAACAAACAAACCTGAAAATAAGGAAAAAACACCCCCCCAAAAAAAACACACCTAGCTAGTGTAGTGTTAAGGACTCTGTAATCCTCCGGTTTAGGTGGGTCACGGAATGTGTTAAAATCCCCCTGTGGGCACATACCCCAATAAAAAATATCTACACCCCTGATAAATTCAAAGGTAACACCAATGGTCAAGTGTGCTTAGGAAATGCATGCAGCCAATCACACCTGTGTAACAAACATGCTGCCCCCCCCACACACCAACACAATTACCCACCTCCTGCAGTGGGGATGTTTCTTGGGCTGGGCCTACAGATGGCTCGCGCTGGCGCAGGCTGCTCCACGTTCCACGCGGGCCCTCTTGGCCCAGGGTGAAGGGGAGGAGGTCAGAATACCACAAACTGGGCTTTGGGACCTCCTCAGCTCCAGCCCTGGACATTGCCTCTGTGTATTGCTTGTGGACCCGCTGGAACTCGGAGCGCAGGCCTTTGATTTCATCATAAATTTTGCGCACGTCCCACCTCTTGTTGGGCTGGAGGCGTTTTGCCAGTTCAACAAGAGGCTTGTAGGCCGCAGCCCGCACTGTCACGTCATGGTACTCAGGCAGTGCCGTCCGCCACAGGCATTCATGCTCCTGATACAGGGCAAGGAGTTGGGTCACAAATTCCGGATACCCAGCCATCTGTGAAAAATTAGAACATATGAACATTCATGACCAACACATGGCCAGCATACATCACACAATACTGAGTATCGACATCCACTCAGGTTGGGTGGAAATAACATGTGTGGGACACCCTTGCTGAAGGAGACATCAATAAGCTGTGATTTGAATGTATGTATGGCTAAGTTATAATCACATTTTAGAAATATCAAAAAGGCCCAAGATCATTGGGAAAAACACACCTCCGACACTGAAGTAGCACACCACAACAATGTTCTGAATTGCCCATAAACATGGCTACATAAGGCTGGCTTCACATTAGCGTTTGTGTCTGCATGCTGATGGCATGCAGACACAAACGCTGTCAAAAGCAGGGACACTTTGATGTGTCCGCAGCGGATAATGTCCGCCTGCGGACACATCACTAAGGAGCCCGGCAGCCAATCGGCGCTGTCCGGGGGCGGGCCGGGGGCGGAAATCAGCGCCGGAGATCTCCGCCCCCCGGCCGCCGGTAAGCTCCGGGACTGTCGGCGGGGAGAACAGCTGATCTGAGAGCTGTTTGAATCTTCCCGCGCCGACACTGTGAGGAGATGTCGGCGCGGGAAGATTCAAACAGCTGTCACATCAGCTGTTTCTCCCCGCCGACATCGCTAGCAAATTATAGGCGGCGGGGAGGAGGAGATCAGCAGAGGCAGAGCTGATCTCCGGGTGGCTGTCGGTGATCTCCTGTGACATCACCGGCGGCCACCGGGAGATTTTTCAATGGGTCCGCAGCGTTCTCCCGCGCTGTCAAGCGCTGAACACTGCGGACCCATTGACGGCAATGCATTTTTTGTACGCTTGGGGACGCTTGCTGATCTTCCAAGATCCCCAAACGCACAAAAAATGCAACATGCTGCGTCCCGGGTGCGGATGCTGGACACCGGAAGGAGCAGATATCGTCCGCATCCGCACCCGAACGCAGCAAACGCAGGCACCATGCGTTCCTATGTTAAACATAGGAACGCAGTGCGCATGCGTTTGAATGCGTATGGGAACGCAGCATACGCTGCGGCGCCAAACGCTAATGTGAAGGCACCCTTACTAATTAACAATGTGTGGTGCAGGTAGGTTTGATTGTTAAAGACTATTATCAACACACTAAATACACTTCGACATGGCGCTCCCTGAACTGACTTACAATGCGCCTAAGCAGCATGTAGCTACAGCATCAGTATCTCACAAAAACTTTTAGCATGCCAAAAAAATACCAATGGGAGTACACTACCGTCGTTCCAACAGAGAAAGGAATCGTAGACGCGACTAGCTCAATGCATATTCCTGTCTGGACAGGGGCTAGCTGACAACACGGGAAATTTATCTTGACCCTGACCAATCATCAGACACCAATTAGGCACATTACTTTGCAACACCTGTGAACACCCATGCGCCTGCTGAGTACGTGGCGACAAAGCGTGGTGATTGGTTGATTCCCAGAGACAATGAGCTCAAGCCGTATGGGCGACACGCTTGCTGCCCAGAGTCATTAAGTAAGTATTTGTGTGTAGACATGGATGTAGCAGCACGTAGAGGCAGTACGCCAAATTGCCTTTGGTAACGCAATAGGGTACTGTATGTGACGCACATGTGTTGTCAGTTTAGTTAAAAAAATATTTTAAATCAGACGATGGTGTGTTTTGCAAAGCATGTTGTTCCCCTATATTGGAACATTGTAGGTTTTGAAGTAATGTGTTTGTTTCTATTTGCCATACAGGATCATGGCTGCAGGATGCTTGAGTGTTTGTTTGCAGAGATGGACAATTTAGCAGAAAGATCATACTGTTTGGGGGCAACACACACACTGGGTCCTACACGGCTAGGATCAGGCATGGATTGAGGCTTGTGTCAGCACAGAATGTGTGGATGGGGAGATCCCCCATTGCAAACACATGTGGCCCTGCACCACTACATGATGAGGCATGTATACTCTTCTTCGTGGCATCTCCAATTACTCACCCACAGTACGTTTCTGCTTACAGACTGTAGAAGTGTAAATATATGGTATACTACATTGTTGTTATGACATGTATAGACGTGCTTTGTGGTGACACATGTACATTTTTAATACAGATAAGGCCTGATGCTTAACAATTTGATCAAGAATGGACGGGGCTGATCAGTGAGCATGTTTCCTTTTGTTTTCGGCCCACTGTGCTTGATGGGCTTGCAATGGTAAAAAGGATGGGTGTGCTGCCCACACAACTGTTTGTATACGCTTTCCCCTAGTGGCCAGTCTAAGTATTATGAGGCTTACTTTATATGTAAACATGAGACCATATTGCTAAGTTTACTGATTATTTCTGTTTATCATATACAGGTGCTGATACGTGACATGATGTTTGACACTGATGGAGATGTGATCGTGGCTCTTGCCTTGGTGGAAGAGCAATTGTGGATGGAGGATAGATATGAAAGGTTGCTGCATCGCAGACAACGCTGTGTATGGGGTCGGGATTGGCTTCACCGCCGGGACACCCGGAGCCACATGCAGCTGTTGCGTGAGCTGGAGGATAATAATGAGTATGATTTCAGAAACTACCTCCGTATGTCCGAGGACTCTTTCACCTTCCTTTTGGATCGCGTTGGGCCACTGATAGCCCGTCAGGACACTGTCATGCGTCGATCAGTATCAGCTGAGGAGCGTTTGGCGATTACTTTGCTTTTCCTGGCTACAGGCCGGTCAAGGACTGACCTGCAATACAGTTCACATGTATCACTGTTCCTGCTGAGCCGCCTGATCCCTGAGACGTGTGAGGCCATCTGGAGTGCCCTGCTGCCATCCTACATGCAGTTGCCAGAAACACCCGCAGAATGGATGCAAGTAGCCCGTGGCTTTGAAAGTCGGTGGAACTTCCCAAACTGCGGTGGCGCTTTGGATGGCAAGCACGTGAGGATTACTAAACCCCTCAACTCGGGCTCTTTGTATTATAATTACAAAGGGTATTTTAGTATAGTCCTCATAGCCCTGGTGGATGCGAACTATCCTCTACGTGGACGTTGGCATGAACGGGCGAATCTCAGATGGGGGTGTGTTCGCCCACTGCTCCTTGGCACAAGAACTAAGGAGAGGTGGGCTGAACTTGCCCTCAAATGAAGAGACAAGTCATCTTCTCAACTTTGCGTCTGTGGGGGATGAAGCGTTCCCACTTCAGGCCCACCTACTACGGCCATATGCCCAGAGGACCCTTACTTCTGAGCGGCGCATTTTGAATTACCGGCTATCCCGGGCCCGCCGTATGGTTGAAAATGCGTTCGGGATCATGGCGAATACATTCCGGGTTTTTCATACGCGTATGCATATGAAACTGGAATGTATTGACGCGGTAGTGCTGGCCTGCTGTGTGCTGCATAACTTCTTGCATCGTAGGGATCGAGCATCATACACGTTGGCCAGTTATGTGGATTCTGTGGACTCCACAACAGGGGAGGTCCGTACAGTGGCTTGGCGTGAGACTGACCATGGTGTGGCGCCACTCCAGCCGCTGAGCCATGCCATTCAGCAGGAGGCCAGGAACAGTAGAGATGCATACTGCTCCTACTTTAATGGCCCTGGGGCAGTGGGCTGGCAGCACCAGCACGTGTAGTGTGGCTGGTGCTGTGAGGGCAGGGCATGTTGGCCATGGTGTACACAGCAGGGTGGCTGCACCATGTTTTTTTCTTTTAAAATGTTCTGGTGTGCACATGTTTTAGTTAGTTGAGGTTTTATTTGTGTTATGTGGGTGGTGCACACTTTAACATTCTTACCAAGTTTATGATGTATTGTGTTTCTGTGTTTGATTTATGTTTACAATGTAACATAATGTTTTAATGTCCATTGTCTTTCCTTTCTGTACTTTTTTTTTTTTTATGTGCCTACAAATAATACATATATTTTTTTGGATCCAAATGACTACGTGTGGGACTGATTACTTGGGGATGGAGGGCAGTGTGATCAAGGTTTTGTTGTGCCCAGTGCTTTCACACCCATTGGCACCTATGGCTGGGTACGAGACACATTATGTGTTGGTAGGCATGAGCCAGGTTAAGGTATTTGGTCAACAGTGTATGTGACAAATGTGTGTACATAACCATTGTGTGTGTGGGCAGAGGGTCACCTGAACACAACACATTGATGCAGCACATGATATTGTGTGGCATGTAGGTTTACTCAAGTAGTGCAGCACATGTATAGTAGTGGTGGCATGGCAGCTGCTCAATGTCATGGACATATGTAGGCACATATGCTATCTGCATTGTGGCTCTTTTCACACATTTAGATACAAACGCACGCATAGCAAAACACATAGTATGGTAATGACTCACCGTAGCCAGGGTGTGCACGTCTCGGGCTGTCGCTGCTCCCTGTCAAGGTACCGCCCAAGGATGTGTGGGCCCGGTGGTCCAGATCAATAAAGTTGGCTGAACAGATAAGGGGTTAATTCTTGTCGTGACGCCACCTGCGGAAGATACGGTGAGTTCACCGGCGCTGCTTGCGCCTCCGGGGGATGGAATGCAGCAAGATGGGACCCACAGGACGAGCGGGAGTCCCTGGAGCCAGGAGCTGCACAAGATGTTGTGAGACAGCTTAGTTACTTCTAGTATGCGGAGTTAAGTAGTTCTCAAGAAACACGGACACCAGTAGTCTCTGTAATGGGTCTTTTACTGTAACCAGCAGGCAATACATGGTGTACAGGTAACGGGCAACGGACTGGGTGGACTTAGCAATGACCGGTGTTGTCTCAGAGCTCCGCGGTGTTCCTCCATTCTAAACTTGTTCTAGGTGAGTTGCCGATGTCGCCTTAGTGTGCCAAGTTCGGGTACAAGGGGCTACTTAAATTTCCCTGCCGGTGTGTACGTTCCGGTGTGAGGGGTAACCTGGGTCCTTTTGGTAGGTACTCCGCTGGCAAGACGGCTCTGTTTGCGGCGGCGGTGGGGTACTCCTGTAGAGCAGTCCCACCACTCCTGGTTTGCTAAGCAGTGCTGAACAACTTGCTTGCTTTGGAACCAGTGATCCGGTTGTAGATGGGCACGGGTGTATTTTGACCCGTAGATGTTCGCCCAGAGTCCGGTTGTTAAGGCACCGGGTAATGGCGCCAACCGGTAGGTGGTCTAGGGGGGCTGCACGGGACTGTGCAGAGCCCCCTCTCCTACGTTCCTCCCAACCTCTTCCTTCTTCTTCCTCCTTCTCCTACATTCTCCTCTCACACTCTACTCCTACGCTCCGCCCACCAGGACCTTATTGGCCCTCTATTCTGATGTGCATGTAGGGTATGGAGCTCTGAGTTTTAACCATGTCATTACTTAGTCAGAGAATATTACATCTGCAGTCTGTGATGCAATACCCTCCTGTGACGCACTCGTTGCGGGGCGCCACACTCCCCTTGGGAAATTACGCTTGTCCCCAAGTGTCACGAAACCCCAACATTACAGAGAATTTTTACATTTTTATTGTAACAGAAAATAAACACTTTTATTGTCAACAGGTACGCTTATTTGTTTGCTTCCCATAAGGGAGGTGCATGGCTTAAACTGTTGCAACATAAACAGGTACATTAACGGTAAACAGGTTAACCATTGCGGACCCGGCGGACAGGTAACTGTCTTCTGGCTGTAAAACAGGAAAAGTCTGCAACAAAGTCATTGTTAAAGTTTACATAAATTACTGTAGTTCAGGGTGTAAACAGCACTTCTTTACCCTAAGTGCATACCAGCCTTCTGAACCAGCATGACGTTCATATGTGATCCTTTCTCCCCTATAAAGGTTGCGATTGGGATGTTGGGATGTCCAAATGGGAGATGTGACTCAACGTCTCTACGTCCCACAAAGATCTCTTCAAAAACACCCTTCTCCCTTGCGAAACCCCACCCGGTAGACAGATTGAGCGAGGTCACTCTACCTTCTTTGCGGAGTTCCACTGGTAACGGGGGTTGGCGACGGGCCACAGCATGGGCTCGCCGACTGGCGCGTTCTTGCACCCACAGTTCCGCACTACGGCACCGACGTACATCTTCGTTGGGCCAACACGGATTGTGTTCGTAGTTCCAGCAACGGGAAGGCTGTTGACAGGGTTGAAGCTGGCGGCAAGTTTGTAGTGGCACCCGGACAAGACGCGCAGGGGAAGAAGCTGCAGCAGCACCCGACCACTGTACCAGAGCTTGCTGCTCAGCCGAATCCTCCGCGTCATCTCACCATTTTGTACCAATGTAGTTGAGGTCCTCAGGATTACTGTGGGTCTCGTCGTCCTCTTCCTCCACTCCTTCGACGACTACATCGGGTTCGGTCTCTGGTGGAGATGCTGAGTCGGATGCATCCGGATAGGTGGGCGTTGGAGCTGTGGAGTCCTCCTCGGGGTCATCTCGCAGGGCTTCTGGGCTGCCTGCCTCCTTGTCTGCACTGGTGGATGGTGGTGGTTCTTCTCCATTAACTGGGTAGGCCTCAGAGGTTTCAGAGCTGGCCTCCGGTTCTGGAGACAAACAGGTTCCAGTCTCTGGTTCGGTTGTGATGAGACCGGTAGTAGGTTCCACTGCGGGAACTGAACAGGTATCGGCTTTTGTAGTGGAGTGGGTTGCAAGCTCCAGCTCTTGAATGGGGTAGGTCGTGGTCTCCGACTCTGGAACGGGAGAGGTCGCGGCCTCCGGTAATGAGACAATGCAGTTCATGGGCTCCGGTGATGAGACAGGGCAGGTCGTGGGCTCCGGTGATGCAACGGAACAGGAACTGGACTCCGGCTCTAGAGTGGGGCGACTTGCAAGTTGCTGCTGGATAGCCCTATGGAGTCGGCTGGCCAGACTCGCACTCCAGCTGTGGATCGTCCACTCGGTGGTTTCCATTAGTCTCACTCTTAAGTCTTGCAGTGCCGCTTCCCAGAATTCAGGGTTGCCGTCTATGGTGAGGACGGGACCCGGGTGGCCTATGGCTGCTCTGGCCTCTGCTTCGACCTCCTGCATCAGTTGGTGGAGTTTCATGCTGGCCATGGTCTCTTTTCTTGGAGGAACTGCGCCCGTTCTACCTGGTAACTGTTCTGGTGTAAGAGCTGTTGGAAAAGCCTTGACACACCTACTTCCTTGTAGCTTTTGTAGTCCATAGGTGGGCTGAAGTCTTTGGCCCGCCCCTATGGTTGTTTCCAGCAATCGGGGTGGACAATAATTTTGGCGCCTCTGCCTTGGCCCTCCCACGAAGAGGGGTGGAGGCTCACCCCTGGGCCTGCACGTGGTGGTTCACATGGCGGGGACCGCCATCTTGGTCGCCATCTTGGCCCAATGGTGAAAAGGCGGGAAAGGTTTGTTTTGGATGAACAAAGTCCTTTTTGATGAAATAAAAAGTCCATTAAGCACACAATACCCGTTAAGGAACGGGCTTGCTCGTATCCTGTGCGTGACGCCAAACTCTGACTCAACGTAGCCGGGGTGTGCACGTCTCGGGCTGTCGCTGCTCCCTGTCACGGTACCGCGCCCAAGGATGTGTGGGCCCGGTGGTCCAGATCAATAAAGTTGGCTGAACAGATAAGGGGTTAATTCTTGTCGTGACGCATCCTGCGGGAGTTCCGGTGAGTTCACCGGCGCTGCTTGGACCTCCGGGGGATGGAATGCAGCAAGATGGGACGCTCCCCACAGGACGAGCGGGAGTCCCCGGAGCCAGGAGCTGCACAAGATGTTGTGAGGCAGCTTAGTTACTTCTAGTATGCGGAGTTAAGTAGTTCTGAAGAAACACGGACACCAGTAGTCTCTGTAACGGGTCTTTTACTGTAACCAGCAGGCAATACATGGTGTACAGGTAACGGGCAACGGACTGGGTGGACTTAGCGATGACCGGTGTTGTCTCAGAGCTCCGCGGTGTTCCTCCATGCTAAACTTGTTCTAGGTGAGTTGCCGATGTCGCCTTAGTGTGCCAAGTTCGGGTACAAGGGGCTCCTTAAATTTCCCTGCCGGTGTGTACGTTCCGGTGTGAGGGGTAACCTGGGTCCTTTTGGTGGGTACTCTGCTGGCAAGACGGCTCTGTTTACGGCGGCGGTGGGGTACTCCTGCAGAGCGGTCCCTCCACTCCTGGTTTGCTAAGCAGTGCTGAACAACTTGCTTGCTTCAGAACCAGTGATCCGGTTGTAGATGGGCGCAGGTGTATTTTGACCCGTAGATGTTCGCCCAGAGTCCGGTTGTTAAGGCACCGGGTAATGGCGCCAACCGGTAGGTGGTCTAGGGGGGCTGCACGGGACTGTGCAGAGCCCCCCTCCTACGTTCCTCCCGACCTCTTCCTTCTTCTTCCTCCTTCTCCTACATTCTCCTCTCACACTCTACTCCTACGCTCCGCCCACCAGGACCTTATTGGCCCTCTATTCTGATGTGCATGTAGGGTATGGAGCTCTGAGTTTTAACCATGTCATTACTTAGAGAATATTACATCTGCAGTCTGGGATGCAATACCCTCCTGTGACGCACTCGTTGCGGGGCGCCACAGTAACGCACTGACTGTGTGACTCTAAACCGCTCCTGTGTGACGCGTGAGCGGCTCCTAAGTGGATATCGGCACACTTCGCTACGCCACAAGCGTCTATTCCGTGTGACAAGCCAAACACAATTGCGTCACGTATTCGCCATCCGCCCTTCGCACCCTGACCAATCAGGACGCTATTGTGTTGGCCAATGGTTGTAGTTTGGGCACGGTGTGACAGAGTGTGGCACGCCTATGTGTTGTAGCTGCTGCACAGGTATGCTCATATTCCTTTGTGGATAGCGGCGTGTAAAGCGGCGAAGGTATTCGACAGGAAGTTATCCGCAGGATCTGTCATAACTTCCGGGGAAACACGATACCTTCAGTTGACAACGCAATGGTGGCGTGTGCATGCGGCATCGGCGATCGGTATCAAGCGTCAAAAACGTGCACGTGCATGTACGGTTGATACTGGTTGCTAGGCACAGTGGTGGCGTGTAAAGGTACCTTTACAGCCAATGAAAACCCAAAGGTCATTATCTCAGAAAATTAAAGTAGGGGGATGAAAGGTATGAGAGATAAAATATTACATAAATATGTATCAGAGGCTTCACCTTGTGTGGTTGTGAGAGTCACAACCACTATAAAAGCATATCACGGCTGCTGCAGTCCCCAGAGTGGTGCATATAGAGTAGGGAGGATGAAGGGTTAAAAACCACGCTGACTTATTCCACAAGAAATCAAAGGTTGAATATAATATTAATTTATTAGTCAACACATTTCAGGGTTCCCTGGCCCCTTCCTCAGAACAAATCAATGTCATATGACCATGCTTCAAGGCGTTTCAGGGAGCTGGTATAATATTTAGATAGGGACTTGAGGACCCGTGACGACTGGGTTGCAGGCTTCCGTATTTTGGCAAAAATACCAACTAATACCTCACTTTGGTGAGTCTGTCATGTGAACTGTACTCATATAGTGTTAACTAGCCCGCCAAACTGGGCGTCATTAATAGGCCTGTGTTCAGACACGGTGCATACATTCATGCAGTGTCCACTAGCCTGCCACACTGGTGTAATTAACAGGCTCTTGTTCAGACACTGGTGTATCTCACTTATCAATATGACAGGCTCCCTTTAGCAGCTTCATTAGTGTGAATTCTTGCATGCAACTGCTCCCCTTAATTAAAAGGCTGTGAGTCTATCTGCACAATTTACCAAAGATAAAGGCAGTACCTGTACAAGGTGTGCCATATACATGGATGCACCTAAATAAAATAGGAATGGTCGGTGATATCAACTTCCTGTGTGTGGCACATTAGTATATGGGAGGAGGAAAACGTTTCCAGATGGGTGGTGACCATGGTGGCCATTTTGAAGTCAGACATTTTGGATCCAACATTAGTTTTTTTCAATGCGAAGAGGTCATGTGACATCAAACATATTGAATATTTCATAAGAAAAACAATGGTGTGCTTGGTTTTAATGTAACTTTATTCTTTCATGAGTTATTTACAAGTTTATGACCACTTATAAAATGTGTTTAAAGTGCTGCCCATTATGTTGGATTGTCAATGCAACCCTCTTCTCCCACTCTTGACACACTGATAGCAACACCGCAGAAGAAATGCTAGCACAGGCTTCCAGTATCTGTTATGTCAGATGCTACACATCTCGTATCTTCACAGCATAGACAATTGCCTTCAAGATGACTGAAACATAAAAGTCAAAGGGGTCAGATCGGGAGACCTTGGTGGCCATTCAACTGGCTCATGACAACCAATCCACTTTTCAGGAAACTTTATGTAGGAATGCTAGGACCTGACTCCCATAATGTGGTGGGGCACCATCTTGTTGGAAAATCTCAGGGAACGTCCATCTTCAGTGCATAAAGAGGGCAACACATCATCATGTACCAATTTCAGATATCCAGTGGCATTGAGGTTTCCATTGATGAAGAATGGCCCCACTATCTTTATACCCCATATACCACACCATACCATCAATTTTTGTGTTCCAACAGTCTTGGAGGAATCTATCCACTGTGGATTAGTGTCAGACCAATAGTGGTGGTTTTGTGTGATAACTTCACCATTCACAAAAAGTTTCCTCATCACTGAACATAATGTTCTGTGTAAACTGAAGGACCTGTTCCAATTTGTTTTTTACTCATTCTGCAAATTCAGTGCGCCGATCTGGGTCATCCTGGTTGAGATGCTGCAGCAGCTGGATTTTGTAAGGGTGCCATTTGTGAGTAGCTAATATCCACCCAAGGGATGTTTGACCTATGCCATTCTCCAGTGACATGCGGTGAGTGCTACACTGTGGGCTCTTGCTGAATGAAGCTAGGACAGCCACTGATATTTCTTCATTAGTGACAGTTTTGTTGTGTCCACATTTTTGTAAATCCAACACTGAACCTGTTTCAAGAAATTTGGCAAGCAGTTTGCTAACTGTAGCATGAGAGATGGGTGATCTCGTAGGGTGTCTTGCATTGAACTCTGCTGCAATGACCCGGGTACTGCTTTCACCAGACATCAGCACAATTTCTGTCCGCTCTGCGACATGTCAATGGCTGTAAACAAAGAGATACATGAAAATAACTCATGAAAGAATAAAGTTGCAGTAAAGGTATGATTGCACTCAGTATCTCAGAGCCTGTAAGGTATTAGCTTCACTTTATAGGTCTAAATCCTGCTGGTTGGTTCTCTTTAAGTGGCTTTGTAGTTCAAAATCCATGAACAATTTTAAGCTAGGTCAAAAATATTCCCCACTGCTTACTTTAATACAGGGAATTTTTAAATAGCATTTGTGTCTGTGTACGCTATATACTCATGATATAGGCTGCATTGAATTGGTTGCAGTACTGTGACGTCCTTCCATGACAACCGCCACAAGCCGCTTATTTAGTCAGAACCCCGAGTGACTGTGTGACCCTTTAACCCCCATACAGGGATATGGAATTATAGCAGAGTCCAGGAGGTAACTGTCTATGGATAAGCAGCAGTCTAGAGACAAGAATGGTCAAGAAACAGGGACAAGCAGGGAGGCCAGAAAAGGAACAAAACAGGATCCAGTAGTGTGGTCAGGAAACCAGGTCAAAAGCGAGATGGTAACAAAGTACAAAATCATGGGTAGAGATGAGCAAACTTTGGCCAAACATGTTCACCAGTTTCAAATACCGGATTTGGCAATGTTTCTTCAGCCCTTTGAATCTGAATGTTTTGCTGAAAAGTCAGAAATTTGGGTTTTGTTCTGTAACTGTTCAGATGACAAAAAGCATTAGGGCATTTGCACTAATGCTTCTGTTGTACGTTATCAGAGTACCAGGGTAGCAGGAAGAGAGAGGGTCAGGAATGGTCTCAGGTCAGATATGCACAGGTCTCCATTTTTTTTCCTTCCCGCACTTACTGTGGGGGGTACGGTCTGGTAGCCAATTAGCACCCATAAAGCAAATTACACTTGTTGCACGCAAAGACTCGTGTCATTAACCGAGTAAGTTACATGTCCTTGGTATATAACAACTGGCCATTTCCCTTTATTGACATTTTTACAGTGCTAGAGCTTACTGACAGTCTTGCTGCTGCAGTGCCAAAATAGATAGTATGTTTAGTGATTCCTTCCTAAAATAGCCCTTTCTAGGCTTAAAAGCAATGTTTACCCAATCAGCTCTAGTGCAGTGAGCTCTGAAAGTTTCTACAAATTCTGTGCTGACAAGCCTTTCTTGCTAAATCTGCTAACATCAAGCCAACAAATACTTTTTGTCTACTACCAGTGTTTACCCAAATCACATCTGGTGCTGTGGTCTTCGAAAATCTCCACAAATCCAGTGCTAAAATGTCTTTTTAGCTAGATCTGCCAACATCTAGCTGACAAATACTTTGGTTATGACTTTTGAACTCTATTGATGTTCTGTGCATTTTACCCCTTTTCAAAATGGTGTCCGCTGCTTCACTCCTGATTTTGTGATCCTCCCCTCTGCCTTTATAAACCTCTGCCTACCATGTACCTGCGCTTAAGTATTTAGTTTAAATCACAGGCTTTCTGTGCTTTCCAAGTGTGCTTCACTTTCTTCTGATCCTCTCCAGCTTTTCCAGCTACTGCCCCATCCCTCATCCATGTAGCTTCTCCCCTCTCCCATGTTCCATGTCGCTTCTCACCCACATTCCATGTAGCTTCTCCCCCATCCCCCATCCATCCATGTACCTTCTCCCCCATCCACCAAACCATCCATGTACCTTCTCCCCATCCCCCCTCCATTCATGTACCTTCTCCCCCATCCATCCATTTTCTCCCCCTTTTTCCATGCCGGCCCCCATCTATCCATCCAGCTACTCCCCGCTTTCTATGCAGCCCCTATCCATTCATCCATCCTGTTCTCCCCCCTTTTCTATGCCGCCCCCCTATCCATCCATCACGTTCTCGCCCCTTTTCCATAATGCCCCCCACACATCCATCCCATTCTGCCCCCTCTTCCAGTCCACACCATGCATCTATCCATCCATCTATCCCACTCTGTCCCCCCCTACTATCTTCGGCTGTAACAGCGCCTTACCTGACTCCACGTTTCTGATCCCGGATCCCGGCAGCTTCTTCCTCTGCATCGCTCGGTCTTTCGGTCACCGGCACCAGGAACCCGGCACCAGGCAGCTCCCGATCTTCGGCACCAGGCAGCTTCATCTTCTGCGGCTTCCGGTCTCTGGCACCAGGCAGCGTCTTCCTCTGTGACTCGGTCTCCCGCTTGCCGGCACCAGGCAGCTTCTTCCTCTGCGGCTCCCAGTCTCCCACTCGCTGGCACCAGGAACCAGGCACCAGGCACCCGGCAGCCTCATCCTCTGCAGCTCCTGGTCTCCGGCACCAGGCTATGGGGGGCAAAAACACGCTGCTGCTATGGGGGGTCACAGACATACTACTACTGCTGGGGGTGGGGGAGCACAAACACACTGTTACTGTTGGGGGCACACACATATTGCTGCTGGGGGGCACACTGATTGCTGCTGCTGGGGGGCACACATATTGCTGCTGGGGGGCACACATTTTGCTGCTGCTGTTGGGGGAGCACACATATTACTGCTGCTGGGGGGCACACATTTTGCTGCTGCTGGGGGGCACACATATTGCTGCTGGGGGGCACACTTTATGCTGTTGCTGGTGGAGTCATATTGCTGCTGGGGGCTGGGCCGGCTCCAGGTTTCTGCGGGCCCCGGGCGAAAGAGTCTCAGTGGGCCCCCTTTAGTACATACTGCTGCATCATGTATATAAAATATATATATATATTATTGCGGACCATAATATATATATATATATATATATATGTTCCGCAACCTATATATATGTATATACTAGTAAAAAGGCCCGATGCAATTGCATCGGGAGCGCGGTGAAATGAATTGTGTGTATACAGGCGGGTGAGTGGCTAGCAGAGTATACATGGGGCTCTGTGGGTAGCAGACTATACATGCGGGTCTGTGGGTAGCAGAGTATACAGGCGGGTTTGTGGTTAGCAGATTATACAGGCGGCTCTGTGGGTAGCAGAGTATAGAGAAGGCTCTGTGGGTACCAGAGTATAGAGGCGGCTGTGTGGGTAGCAGAACATAGAAACGGCTCTGTGGGTAGCAGAGAATACAGGCGGGTCTGTGGGTAGCAGAGTATAGAGGCAGCTCTGTGGGTAGCAGAGTATACAGGCGGCTGTGTGGGTAGGAGAGTATACAGGCGGCTCTGTGGGTGTCAGAGTATAGAGGGGGCTCTGTGGATAGCAGAGTATGATGTGGCGGGAGGCTGGAGGAGTGAGGGGAGCAGAGGCTGGAGGGGTGAGGAGAGCAGAGGCTGGAGTGGTGAGGAGAGGTCCAGATGGAGGGGTGAGGAGAGGTCTGGGTGGAGGGGTGAGGAGAGATGCGGCTGGAGGGGTGACATCACCGCTCGGCGGCAGGACGTGGCTGCGTGCTGGGGCTGATCGCAGCCCCAGTCACACGGCATTGTCGTCTGCGGCGGGTTGGGTGATGCAGAGAGGGATCAGTTCTTGCCCTCAGGTCACACATGTGACCTGAGCAGAAGGAGCGGATTGGGCGGTGTGTGGTAAAGACAGGACGGTCATCCGATTGGTCTAGGACGCCAAGTCCTGGGCAATGGGATGGGCGTCCTGTGTGTACAACACAGCGCCCAATCCGCTTGCAGGGGCAGGCAATGGGAGTGAGCGGGGCGTGTCAGGCTTTGCAGGCTGACACGGTCTGCTCACTCCCATTGGCTGTTGCCGGCCACAGGACGACGTCCCTGGCTCCCGGCACCCGGCCACAGCCCGTAGACCGCTACTCCACCAGCATGGCGACATTGAGAGGCCAGCGGTGAGAGAGTGGTGAGGGGCGGAAGGCTCCGGCGGCATCCGGGCAGCATGGACCTCGCGGAGGGCGCGAGGGTGGTGGCGATGGAGCGGGGCCGACGGTTGGCAGGATGGCAGCGGTGTCAGGTAGTGCGGCTGAGGATGGAGGAGGGTGAGAGGCTGGAGGAGGCTGTGAGGCTGGAGGAGGCTGTGAGGATGGGGAGGCTGTGAGGCTGGAGGAGGATGTGAAGCTGGAGGAGGCTGTGAGGATGGGGAGGCTGTGAGGCTGGAGGAGGCTTTGAGGCTGTAGGAGGCTGTGAGGATGGGGAGGCTGTGAGGCTGGAGGAGGCTGTGAGGCTGGGGAGGCTGTGAGGCTGGAGGAGGATGTGAGGCTGGAGGAGGCTGTGAGGATGGGGAGGCTGTGAGGCTGGAGGAGGCTGTGAGGCTGTAGGAGGCTGTGAGGCTGGAGGAGGCTGTGAGGCTGGAGGAGGCTGTGAGGATGGGGAGACTGTGAGGCTGGAGGAGGCTGTGAGGCTGGAGGAGGCTGTAAGGCTGGGGAGGCTGTGAGGCTGGAGGAGGATGTGAGGCTGGAGGAGACTGTGAGGCTGGAGGAGGCAGTGAGGATGGGGAGGGTGTGAGGCTGGAGGAGGGTGTGAGGCTGGAGGAGGGTGTGAGGTAGGAGGAAGCTGTGAGGCTGGAGGAGGCTGTGAGGATGGGGAGGCTGTGAGGCTGGAGGAGAATGTGAGGCTGGAGGAGGCTGTGAGGCTGAAGGAGGCTGTGAGGATGGGGAGGCTGTGAGGCTGGAGGAGACTGTGAGGCTGGAGGAGGCTGTGAGGCTGGAGGAGGCTGTGAGGCTGGAGGAGGCTGTGAGGCTGGGGAGGCTGTGAGGCTGGAGGAGGATGTGAGGCTGGAGAGAGACTGTGAGGCTGGAGGAGGCAGTGAGGATGGGGAGGGTGTGAGGCTGGAGGAGGGTGTGAGGCTGGAGGAGGGTGTGAGGTAGGAGGAGGCTGTGAGGCTGGAGGAGGCTGTGAGGATGGGGAGGCTGTGAGGCTGGAGGAGGATGTGAGGCTGGAGGAGGCTGTGAGGCTGAAGGAGGCTGTGAGGATGGGGAGGCTGTGAGGCTGGAGGAGACTGTGAGGCTGGAGGAGGCTGTGAGGCTGGAGGAGGCTGTGAGGCTGGAGGAGGCTGTGAGGCTGAAGGAGGCTGTGAGGATGGGGAGGCTGTGAGGCTGGAGGAGGCTGTGAGGCTGGAGGAGGCTGTGAGGATGGGGAGGCTGTGAGGCTGGAGGAGGCTGTGAGGATGGGGAGGCTGTGAGGCTGGAGGAGGCTGTGAGGCTGGGGAGGCTGTGAGGCTGGAGGAGACTGTGAGGCTGGAGGAGGCAGTGAGGATGGGGAGGCTGTGAGGTTGGAGGAGGCTGTGAGGCTGGAGGAGGGTGTGAGGCTGGAGGAGGGTGTGAGGCTGGAGGAGGGTGTGAGGATGGGGAGGCTGTGAGGCTGGAGGAGGCTGTGAGGCTGGAGGAGGCTGTGAGGATGGGGAGGCTGTGAGGCTGGAGGAGGGTGTGAGGCTGTAGGAGGCTGTGAGGATGGGGAGGCTGTGAGGCTGGAGGAGGCTGTAGGAGGCAGTGAGGATGGGGAGGCTGTGAGGCTGGAGGAGACTGTGAGGCTGGAGGAGGCAGTGAGGATGGGAAGGCTGTGAGGCTGGAGGAGACATTTACTGTACTGAGCATGCTCAGTACAGTAAAAGGTCTCCAAAGAGGAAGGCAGGGGTTAAAAAAAAAAAAAAGTTAATGCTCACCTCTCCCCGAGCCCCCGCCGTCTCCTGCCGTCTTCCTCCAAGCTTCCGGTGGCTGCCACAGGCTCCCAGTGTCTGCAGAGCTGTTGTAGTGCAGTTCAGGACCTGCGGTGATGTCACAGTCACGTGACACGAGGTTACCATGGAGTAACCTGGTGCCACGTGACTGTGACATCACCACAGGTCCTTGACTGCAGTAGAAGAGCTGTGCAGACACTCGGAGCCTGCGGAAGCCACCGGAAGCTTGGAGGAAGATGGCAGGAGTTGGCGGGGGCTCGGGGAGAGGTGAGCATTAACTTTTTTTTTTTTTTTTTACAGTAGTGCGGGTCTGCGGCTCGTGATGACGCTGCGCGTCATCACTCGCAGTCCTGCAAAGCATGTTGGGATTCGGCTACAGTGCCCGAATTCCCAACTGCGGATTATATAAGTAGATAAATATATCCCTCGCAAATGTATTCCCTACCATGCTGTCGCTCTGATCCTGTGCATATCTCTCCCCTTGTGCGGTCTCTCCTCTCTATGTGCAGTCTCTCTCCCCTGTGCTTGTTCCCCTCCCTGTGCGCTGTGTCTCTCCCCTACACTTGTCTCCCCCTTTGCCTGTCTCTTTCCTGTGCGCTGGGTCCCCCCTGCGCACCTATCTCCCCCTGCGCGCCTGTCTTCCCCCTGTGTCTGTCCCTTCCCCTGTACGCTGTGTCTCCTCCCTGTACCTGTCTCCCCCGCTGGTGTAATTTGCCCCTGACAGGGCCTCGAGTGCTGCCCTACACCGCACCCTCGGGGGCCCTGCGCTGCTCCACACCTCACCCTTGGGGGCCCCAAGTGCTTCCCCCACACCGGGGGGCCCCAAGTGCTTCCCCCACACCGGGGGGCCCCAAGTGCTTCCCCCAACACCAGGGGGCCCCTGAGCGCATCCCCCACACCAGGGGGCCCCTGAGCACTTCCCCCAACACCATGGGGCCCCTGAGAGCTGCCCCCACACCGGGGGGCCCCTGAGCACAGCCCCCACAGCGGTGGGGCCTCTGAGTGCTGCTCCCACACCAGGAGGCCCCTGAGTGCATCCACCATACCAGGGGGCTACTGAGCGCTTCCCCCCAACACCGGGGAACCCCTGAGCACTGCCTCCACACCGGGGGGCCCCTGAGCACTGCCCCCACACCAGGAGGCCCCTGAGTGCATCCACCACACCAGGGGGCCCCTGAGCGCATCCCCCACACCAGGGGGCCCCTGAGCGCATCACCCACACCAGGGGGCCCCTGAGCGCATCCCCCACACCAGGGGGCCCCTAAGCACTTCCCCCAACACCTGGGGGCCCTTGAGCACTGCCCCCACACCGGGGAACCCTGAGTGCTTCCCTCAATCAACACCAGGGGACCCCTGAGCACATCCCCCACACCAGGGGGGCCCTGAGTGTTTCCCCAAAAACCGGGGGGCCCCTGAGCGCTGCTCCCACTCTGGGGGGCTCCTGAGTGCTGCCCCCACACTGGGGGGCCCTGAGTGCTGCCCCCACACTGTGGGGCCCCTGAGTGTGCTGCCCCCACACTGGGGGGCCCCTGAGCACTGCTCCCACACTGGGGGGCCCCTGAGTACTGCACTTACACTTAGGGGCCCCTGAGCGCTGCACCCACACCAGGGGGACCCTCAAGGGCCCCTAAGAGCTGCCTCCCTTCCTCCCTTCTAACTTTAAGGCTGCAGCCAGTGATCTCTCAGACCTCTCCTTTCATGTAGTGTGAGCTGCCTGCAGCTGCTCTATTTCCTGTGTGCGGAGATACAGGAAATAGAGCGGCTGCAGTGATCTGATCTCACTACAGATGAGGACAGGGCGACAGGCTGTCTGTGGGGGCAGTTCTCAGCGGCCCACTGAGGGTGAGCTTTAGGGACAGTGCTCAGGGGCCCCTGAGAGCTAAGGTCACGCTTGCTTTGTGACCCTAGCCTGATGCCAGTATTGTCTGCTGCAGTGCATAGCGTTTTAATGCTATGCGCTGCCTGGAGCCCATAGAAACCCGCAGTTTACCTTTCCAACCACTGGTTGGCAAGGTAAACTGCGGGTTTCTATGGGCTCCATTGTCTGGCAGCGCACAGCATTAAACGCTATGCGCTGCAGCAGACAATACTGGCATCAGGCTAGGGTCACAAAGCAAGTGTGACCATGGCCCTCTCTAAGCAGTCTGGGCCCCGGGCCGGTCACTTGCCTGGGAGGGTCGGGCGCTGACGCCGGCCCTGCTGCTCGGCCCGCTCTGTTCAGCAGGGGGTAGTGAGAGGCGGGGCTAGGTGGGCGGGGCCTCTAGACCTGAGGGCCTCCCATGACTTTTACCCGATTACCCACCAGAGCAGTCCGAGGCTGGTCCACGGACATTACTGATCCCACACTTGGACACTCAGAAGAGCTGTTCACGTATCCATTCGCACAATCTGGCCTCTCGCCAGCTCTTGTTGAAGTGGGTGATGAGGAGATGGTATGTACAGACGCCCAAATATTTGAGCATCCACGTTCTCACGAATGGAACGTTGGCAACGAGTCTCAACAAGGGGTGGACGATGATGAGACACAATTGCCAGAAAGTCAGGAGGAGGATCAGGGTGCGGAAAAGGAAGACGACGTGGTGGATGATCCAGTAGCTGACCCAACCTGGCAGGAGGATATGCAGAGCGAGGACAGCAGTGCACAGGGGGAATGAGGCGTAGCATCCCAACAGGCAGTAAGAAGCAGGCAACCATTCCCCAGAACAACAACACGACACAAGTTGCCTGTGCAAATGTTAGGTCTTCCCGAGTCTGGCAGTTTTTTAAGTTGGCTCCAGATAACTCTAAAAAGGCCATTTGCAACACCTGCCATGCCAGCATCAGCAGGGGTACAAAAACTAGCAGCCTGACCACCACCAGCATGATCAGGCACATGTCAGCCAAGCACCCGACTTTGTGGGAAGTACAACAGAGTCGAGGAGCGGTGCTTGCTGATGTCACTGCTATGTCTTCGCGTGTTGTGCTTGCGAGCCAATCCCCTGTCCAAGCTGGCCGCGAACAAGCCTCCGGCCCTGCACCTGAAGTTGCCCACGCACAAATAACACCACATCAAGCACGTCCTTGTCCCAGCACAGCGTTCAATTATCAATTCAGCAAACCTTTGAACGCAGGCGCAAATACGCTGCCAACGCCCCACATGCCACAGTCCTAAATGCTCACATTTCGCGACTGCTTGCGCTAGAAATGTTACCTTTCAGGCTGGTGGAGACGGAAGCATTCCGCGACCTGATGGCGGCTGCTGTCCCACGTTACTCAGTCCCCAGCCGCCACTATTTCTCCAGATGTGCCGTCCCCGCATTGCATAACCACGTGTCACAAAACATCACACGTGCCCTGAACAACGCTGTTTCAGCCAAAGTCCACCTAACCACAGACACGTGGACAAGTGCTTGTGGGCAAGGCCGCTACATCTCCTTGACGGCACACTGGGTTAATACTGTGGAAGCTGGGACCCAGTCTGAGCTATGGACGGAACACGTCCTTCCCACAACAAGGATTGCAGGCCCTACCTCAGTCAGGGTTTCACCCACACTCTACAGATCCGGAATGTCATGCTTCTCAGCCTCCTCCTCCTCCTCCTCCTGCGCATCCTCATCCACTTTACCCTCCACACCAGTCCCAAGCTGGAAGCACTGCAGCACTGCCTCTGCGAAGCGGCAACAGGCTGTGCTGAAGCTAATATGCATAGGTGACAAACCCCACAATGCAGAAGAGGTGTGGACAGCTCTGAAACAGCAGGCAGATCACTGGCTCACACCTCTGAACCTAAAGCCAGGAAAGGTCGTGTGTGACAATGGCCGGAACCTGGTGGCAGCTTTGAGGCGAGGCCAGCTGACGCATGTTCCATGCGTGGCCCATGTGCTCAACCTGGTGGTTCAGCGGTTTCTAAAGTCATACCCAGAGCTGTCTGATCTGCTGGTAAAAGTTCGCCGCCTGTCTGCACATTTTCGCAAGTCACCTGCTGCTTCAGCCGGCCTTGCCGGCTTTCAGCGCCGTTTGCGTCTTCCGGCCCACAGACTGGTGTGTGATGTCCCGACGCGTTGGAATTCAACTCTGCACATGTTGGTCAGGAAATGTGAGCAGAAGAGGGCAGTTGTTGACTACCTGCATCACCTAAGCCGTCGGGAAATGGGTCAAACTCCACACATAATACCTGAGGAGTGGAGATGGATGTCCGACCTATGTACCGTCCTCCATACCGCTACTCTGCCTTCTAAAACGGTCTCTGCTGAAAAACAAAGATGATGCATTGCAGGCGGAGTGCTATGACTTGGAGCAAGAAACAGTAGTGGGTGTGGGTGATAACACACAGCCCAGCCTCATCTCATCACAACGTGCAGTGGAGGACTATGACGAGGAGGAGGATGAAGACATGGAGCAACTCTCTGGCCAAGTTGAGGATATGACATGCACACCAGTCATACCCTCGATTCAGCGTGGCTGGCCATAGGACAGGGGAGATGAGGAGGAGGAGGAGGAGGACAGCATGTTCAGTCATAGTGTTGGTCAGGATACTGAAGTGATGGGTGTTAAGAGTCTGGCGCACATGGCTGACTTTATGGTAAGCTGCCTGGCTCGTGACCCTCGCATTCAGAACATCTTGGTCGACAATCAGTACTGGTTGGCAACACTCTTAGACCCACGCTACAAGGAGAACTTTATGTCTCTCATTCCTGAGGCGGAGAGGTCAGCCAAAATGCAGCAGTTCCAGAAGGCCATAGTCACGGAAGTAGGCAAAGCATTCCCCTCACAAAATGCTAGCGGCATAGGTCAGGAATCGGTGGACAACCAAGGCGTACGGCCGAGAGGGGCACAAGTCCAATCCGCCAGAGGTAGGGGAACAGTCTTTACGATGTGGGACAGTTTTCTCTGCCCCTCACGTACCACAGCCCCTGAGGTGCGGGGTAGTGCCACAAGAAATGCTAAGTTTGGCCAGTTGCTGAAGGAGTACCTTGCAGATCGAACAACTGTACTGCGAGATTCCTGTGTGCCTTACAATTATTGGGGCTCCAAGCTGGACACGTGGCATGAATTGGCTCTCTACGCCTCGAAGTCCTGGCCTGCCCTGCAGCTAGCGTTTTGTCAGAGCGTGTTTTCAGTGCCGCAGGTGGAATCATAACTGATAAACGCACCCGCCTGTCAACTGAAAATTCTGACAGGCTGACTCTGATCAAGATGAACAAGGGTTGGATTGGGCCAGACTTCACCACACCACCAACAAATGACAGCGGAATTTAAATTTTGTTATGGGAATTTGCCATGTACCTCCACTCACCCATGGGTACACACTTCTGGACTTTGGCTAATCGCTGGACTGCTCCTCCTTCTCCTCATGTGCCACCATGATGACCGTTACAATAGTTAGGCTGTTGTTTCAGGTATACCCCCAGTGGTAAATTTTTTCGCCCATTCTTTTAGAATGGGCATTATAACGACAGGAGACGCGCTCCTTTTCAATGGGAAAAATGTTTTGAGGCCCTCATGCACAGAGGTGTATCTAAGTTTTCTGGCACCCGGGGCAAGACTTCAGTTTGGCGCCCCCCACCCGCCCCTGCAGTCTGAGTAGCCTTCATGTGACCGATCTTTTATTTGCGATTTGCACACTTACAGTCACGAGCCGACGAGCTTCTCTACCTAATTCTCTCAATGTTCAGTGAAAAACAAATTATATTACACACTGTTAGAATTGGGCTCCAGTGCTTAATGTTTGATTTGAAGGGCTCGTCCAGGTTTGAGATGAAAGTCTGTGGTCCCTCTAGGTGACTGCAGGCCTCTGAATTCTCACAGCACGTGCACTGCACACTGTCAGGATTCTCTCGTGCTGATGGTAAGATTGGACAGTTGTATGAGCACAAGTATGTGATTTATATACTTCTGGCCACATTCTGACTAGACTTGTCCAGGTTCACTCAATTCGTTTTTCATTGATCGAGTCCACACATGTCTAGTCAGCACAAGACTGAATGTATGTAAATTGCATACTTACAGTTTCATGACCTACCACGCTCTACACCGGCACCAGAGAATCCTGACAGAAGGCAGTTTGCGCTCTGAGAATTCAGATGTCTGCAGTCACAGAGGGACACAGAGTGACTGCACACTCATCACAAGCCTGAACAACCCCTTTAATGCTCCTAAAAAATAATCATAGTAACCATGGCACAAAACAGCCATATCTAACGTAATCTTACAAGTAATTGATTGTTACATGTGTACAGGATCAGAACCAATAGCAGCTCAAAAATACATCACAAGACCAACCAGAGATACAAACATTCAACCATATAACCACTATCAGTACAGAAACACAGCATCACAACTCTCATCAGTGCAGAAATACATCACCAGACCCACCAGAGGTACAGAAACACATAACTAGAACCCCCATCAGTGCATAAATCACAACCCTCATCGGTAACAAAATTCATTATCAGAACCACCAGACGTGCAGAAATACATAACTAGAACCCCCATCAGTACAGGTATACAGCCATATAACCCCTCTTCACTATAGAAACACAGCATCACAACCCTCATCAGTACAGAAATTCATCAGTACAAGGTAAAACAATTGTAATGTCAGGTCAGCCCCATACATATTTGTGCTGCATGAACCTACAACTCCCACTACATCCTTAACATTGGTAAGGAGTTACTGGGAGTTGTTACCAGTCACCATCAGACCATACAGGAACCACAACACTGATGAGAAATAGTATCACAAATAATCATTTACATCCTGGTACCTTATAGATAACTTTGTCTCTGATCGGAGTCGTCTTTTTCTTTTCTTCATCCTGTCCAGACACCATGATGACGTTTCCCATCACCATCTCATCTCTGCAAACGTCCATCTTCTCCGGTCTTCAGCACATCCCGGCACGATATCTTTAAAAATAGCAAAATGATCAAAATTCTCCTCAGTAAAAATATCTACCTTACACTGTCCCTGAATAAATAATTGCTCCTCCTCACTGTTCCCTGCACATAATATGATTTACATGCTGCCCCTCTTCTGGAACATGCCCTCCACACTGCCCTCTCCTTCCCATACTGGGGTCCCTGGTCACACTCTCCTCTCACACTGTGTCCCCTATACTGACCACTGTTTATACTGTTCTCCCTCATCACACTCCCCCTACTCTATATACTGTCCCCTCCTGGTTGTGACCTCACATTGTCCACGCACACTGGCCCCTCTCCATACACCCCCACACTACTCACTCTCTATTCTGAGCCCCCTTACATTTTTCTCATCCCCTACTGTCTCCTCACCACCTCACTCCACATCCGCAGCCATCCCCCACACTTCACATACTCTGTCCACACCAATCTCCTCCTTACTCCACATACTGTGTCAGCAGCCATCCCCCCTCACTTCTCATACTGTGTCCACACTGTTACCATACATGTTACCTCACTGCATACACTGTACCGCAGTCATCCCTGTCTCACTCCACATACTGGTGCCGTAGTCATCCCCCTCACTCCAAATACTGTGCCGCAAACATCCCCCTCACTCCAAGTACTGTGCCACAGCCATACCCCCTCACTCCACATACTGTGCCGCAGCCATCCCCTCATCACTCTACATATTTTGTCCACACCAATCTCCTCCTCAATCCACATACTGTGTTGGTAGCCATCCCACTCACTTCTCATATTGTGTCCACACTCTTCCCACCTCATGCCACATACTGTACCGCAGCCATCCCCCTCTCACTCCTCATTCAGTGCTGCAGCCATCCCCCTTACTCCTCATACTGTGTCTACACTGATCCCCCCCCCCCCCCTCAATTTTATACTGGTTCCTCAAATTTTCACTCTTTGGTTCACATATATTCCACTAACCCTCTCCCCCGAGTTTGGATCACATTCTCCCACCATCATCTCCCCCCAGTTTGCTCCTCATACTCCCCCACCCTCTCCCTCCAGTTTGCTGCTCACACTCACCCCCCAGTTTTCTGCTCACACTCCCCTCCCCCCCAGCTTACTGCTCATATTCCCCCCCCAGTTTCATGCTCATATCCCCCCCCCCGTTTCATGCTCATATTCCCCCCAGTTTCATGCTTACCCCCCACCCCCCTGCTTCATGCTCACATCCCCTCAAGTTTCTTGCTCATATTCCCCCAAGTTTCATACTCACCCCCCACCCCCCTGCTTCATGCTCATATTGCCGCCCCCCCGTTTCATGCTCATATTCCCCCCCCAGTTTCATGCTCACCCCCTGATTCATGCTCATATTCCCCCCACCAGTTTCATGCTCATATTCCCCCCCCCCAGTTTCATGCTCAAACCCCTGCTTCATGCTCATATTCCTCCCCCCCAGTTTCATGCTCACCCCCCTGCTTCATGCTCATAATCCCCCCCCAGTTTCATGCTCATGTTCGCCCCCCCCCAGTTTCATGCTCACCTCCCTGCTTGATGCTCATAATCCAGCCCCAGTTTCATGCTCACATTCCCCCCCCAGTTTCATGCTCACCCCCCTGCTTCATGCTCATATTCCCCCCCCCAGTTTTATGCTCACCCCCCTGCTTCATGCTCATATTCCCCCCCCCAGTTTCATGCTCATATTCCCCCCCCCCAGTTTCATGCTCACCCCCTGCTTCATGCTCATATTCCCCCCTGTTTCATGCTCATATTCCCCCCAGTTTTCTGCTCACCCACCCCCCTCTCCCTCCACGCTGTCTCCCTTCCCCTAATTACCACATTTGTGCTCAGTTCAGCTCCTATGTGGAGCGGTCTTCTCCAGACTTCTGCCGCGGTGCCTCTACTGTGACGTCAGGTGATCTAATCACGCAGGCGCAGCCGACTAAGCTGAGGACCCGGAAGTGCAGGGAACAAGGCGGCAGCGGCTCAAGACGCTGCTTCCATAGTACAGGCATCTGATAGATGCCTGTACATGGACTTCAGGAGCCGACGGCTGCAGATTCTCTGCACCCGCTGTCAGCTGACCGCGGGAGCAGATAATAGCCGACTCCCGCACCGGATGGGTGAGCGCAACATGCGGCCGAGGAGGAGACTCCTCGGGTGTTGCAGCAGGGGACCTGACAGCGCCCCCTGCCTGCTGCGCCCGGTGCACATGCACCCCCAGCCCCCCCTAGATACGGCCCTGCTCATGCATGTCTCTATCAAGGGACAATGTGGAGCCTCCCAATTTTTGGCTGCCCTGTAGGGATGGGCGAATCTACTCGCTAGGACTCGTTACTCGGCGAGTAGTAAGGGACTCGCAGGACTCTGTACTCTGCGAGTTTCCCAGCGATTACTCGCACAGCAACGAGTCCAATGCAAATCAATGGCAATCCTAGTTTTGTCAGAGACTCTGACAAAACTAGGATTGCCATTGACTTGCATTGGTCTCATTACTGTGCGAGTAATCGCATGGAAACTCGCAAAGTAACTGCTGTTACTTTGCGAGCTGAGTCCGGCTGTCTGCTCTGTGCAGGCTGCCGCAGCTCCAGGGTCCTAGAGCCCGCCTGCTCACAGAAATGATGTAGCAGAGCTGAGATTGTTCTCAGTCTGCTCATTCCCTGTGCATAGACATCTATATCTATGCACAGGGGATGTAGCAGAGAGGACATCGCGTTTTGGACTACGTCGGACGGAAGAGGATTTTTTTAATTAAAGATGGAGTCCCTAATGGCTTTTTTTTTTTTTTTATTTCTAATAAAAAAAATTTCTCTTTGTTGTGTTTTTTTAACCCTTTATTGGAGATTCTTAGTGGCCGGGTCAAACGTGGCCTGACATTAAGAATCTCGGGCTTAATACCAGCTTGTATAACAAAGCTGGTATTAACCCCTTTATTACCCAGCGTGCCACCGCCACCAGGGCCGCTGGAAGAGCGGGGTTCAGCGCCAGAGGATGGCGCTTCAATGAACGTGCCATCTTCTGGGGCGGCTGCGGGCTGCAATTTGCAGCGGGGGGTGCCCAGAAAGCTTGGGCATCCCTGTGCTGCGGATTCCAGCCCCCAGCTGCTTAGCTGTACCTGGCTAGACATAGAAATTGCGCGGAGCCACACGCATTTTTTTTTTATTATTTCATGAAATTCATGAAATAATTAAAAAAAAAAGGGCTCCCCTATATTCTTGTGTCCGGCCAGGTACAAATAGGCACCTGGGGGTTGGGGGCAGCCCGTCGCTGCCTGCTGGATCCGGCTGGTTCCAGAAATACGGCGAAGCCCACGTGAAATTTTTTTCTGACAAATCCATAAAACAATGTAAATAAAAGGGACTGCATCTTTATTAACCCTTGGACCACGGGCGAGGGGTTAATAAAGATGCAGTCCCTTTTTTAGGATTGTTTTATTGATTTTTCAGAAAAAGAATTACATGGGCTTCGCCGTATTTCTGGAAACAGCCTGCCCCCAACCCCTACGTGCCTATTTGTACCTGGCCAGACACAAGAATATAGGGGAGCCCTTTTTTTTTTTATTATTTCATGAATTTCATGAAATAATAAAAAAAAAAAATGCGTGGGGCTCCGCGCAATTTCTATGTCTAGCCAGGTACAGCTAAGCAGCTGGGGGCTGGAATCCGCAGCGCAGGGAGGCCCAAGCTTTCTGGGCCACCCCCGCTGCAAATTGCAGCCCGCAGCCGCCCCAGAAGATGGCGCGTTCATTGAAGCGCCATCCTCTGGCGCTGAACCCCGCTCTTCCAGCGGCCCTGGTGGCGGTGGCACGCTGGGTAATAAAGAGTTTAGGGCCAGCTTTGTATTATCAGCTGGCCCTAAGCCCGAAGTTTATGGCGGTCACGCCAATATTAGACATGACCGCCATGAATTTCTATTAAATTGTTTTAAAAAAAAACACAAAAAAGAGAAAATTTTTTATTAGAAATAAAAAAAAAAGCCATTAGGGACTCCATCTTTAATTAAAAAAATCCTCTTCCGTCCGACGTAGTCCAAAACGCGATATCCTCTCTGCTACAACCCTTGGCATAGATATAGATGTCTATGCACAGGGAGTGAGCAGACTGAGAACAATCTCAGCTCTGCTACATCAGGCAGCAGGCGGGCTCTAGGACCCTGGAGCTGCGGCAGCCAGCACAGAGCAGACAGCCTGACTCCTTACTGTGCGAGTTTCCCAGCGATTACTTGCACAGTAAACGAGTCCAATGCAAGTCAATGGCAATCCTAGTTTTGTCAGAGTCTCTGACAAAACTAGGATTGCTTCAGGCTGAAGTTTCCAAGACACATCTGTGATTTGTAAATCGCACACTACTCGCTATTACTCGCTTCCCCATTCATTAACATTGGACTCACTAGACTCGCAACGAGTAGCGAGTCCCGGGCTCGGACTCGCTAGAGTCAAGCGATTCCGAGTAATTTAGGACTTGCCCATCACTACTGCCCTGCCAAAGGGCTATACTACAATACACCCACTTCAGGTTTACAGGCCCTCATGCATGTCTGTATGCATTGGTCATTGTTGAACCTCCCAATTTTTGGCTGCCCTGCCAAATCCCTGAGGAAGACGCCAGGAAAGGCGTTGGATGCAATAAAAGGTTTTGATCATATCACATCTGATCGTGAGTTTCTTCCCGGAATAAGTGGATCCTGGCAGCGCGGACTGGTGAACACCGTTTCCTTTCCCATTTTTTACTTCAGGTTTACAGGCCCTCATGCATGTCTCTATCCAGGGACAATGTGGAGCCTCCCAATTTTTGGCTGCCCTGCCAAAGGGCTATACTACAATACACCCATTTCAGGTTTACAGGCCCTCCTGCATGTCTGTATGCATGAGTCATTGTTGAACCTCCCAATTTTTGGCTGCCCTGCCAAAGGGCTATACTACAATACACCCACTTCAGGTTTACAGGCCCTCCTGCACGTCTGTATCCAGGGGCATTGTTGAACCTCACAATTTTTGGCTGCCCTGCCAAAGGGCTATACTACAATACACCCACTTCAGGTTTACAGGCCCTCCTGCACGTCTGTATCCAGGGGCATTGTTGAACCTCACAATTTTTGGCTGCCCTGCCAAAGGGCTATACTACAATACACCCACTTCAGATTTACAGGCCCTCCTGCACGTCTGTATCCAGGGGCATTGTTGAACCTCCCAATTTTTTGCTGCCCTGCCAAAGGGCTATACTCCAATACACCCACTTCAGGTTTACAGGCCCTCATGCATGTCTCTATCCAGGGACAATGTGGAGCCTCCCAATTTTTGGCTGGCCTGCCAAAGGGCTATACTACAATACACCCACTTCAGGTTTACAGGCCCTCCTGCATGTCTGTATGCATGGGTCATTGTTGAACCTCCCAATTTTTGGCTGCCCTGCCAAAGGGCTATACTACAATACACCCACTTCAAGTTTACAGGCCCTCCTGCACGTCTGTATCCAGGGGCATTGTTGAACCTCCCAGTTTTTGGCTGCGCTGCCAAAGGGCTATACTACAATACACCCACTTCAGGTTTACAGGTCCTCCTGCACGTCTGTATTCAGGGGCATTGTTGAACCTCCCAATTTTTTGCTGCCCTGCCAAAGGGCTATACTACAATACACCCACTTCAGGTTTACAGGCCCTCATGCATGTCTCTATTCAGGGACAATGTGGAGCCTCCCAATTTTTGGCTGTCCTGCCAAAGGGCAATACTACAATACACCCACTTCAGGTTTACAGGCCCTCATGCATGTCTCTATCCAGGGACAATGTGGAGCCTCCCAATTTTTGGCTGCCCTGCCAAAGGGCTATACTACAATACACCCACTTCAGGTTTACAGGCCCTCCTGCATGTCTGTATGCATGGGTCATTGTTGAACCTCCCAATTTTTGGCTGCCCTGCCAAAGGGCTATACTACAATACACCCACTTCAGGTTTACACACCCTCCTGCACGTCTGTATCCAGGGGCATTGTTGAACCTCACAATTTTTGGCTGCCCTGCCAAAGGGCTATACTACAATACACCCACTTCAGATTTACAGGCCCTCCTGCACGTCTGTATCCAGGGGCATTGTTGAACCTCCCAATTTTTTGCTGCCCTGCCAAAGGGCTATACTCCAATACACCCACTTCAGGTTTACAGGCCCTCATGCATGTCTCTATCCAGGGACAATGTGGAGCCTCCCAATTTTTGGCTGCCCTGCCAAAGGGCTATACTACAATACACCCACTTCAGGTTTACAGGCCTCCCTGCATGTCTGTATGCATGGGTCATTGTTGAACCTCCCAATTTTTGGCTGCCCTGCCAAAGGGCTATACTACAATACACCCACTTCAGGTTTACAGGCCCTCCTGCACGTCTGTATCCAGGGGCATTGTTGAACCTCCCAATTTTTGGCTGCGCTGCCAAAGGGCTATACTACAATACACCCACTTCAGGTTTACAGGCCCTCCTGCACGTCTGTATTCAGGGGCATTGTTGAACCTCCCAATTTTTTGCTGCCCTGCCAAAGGGCTATACTACAATACACCCACTTCAGGTTTACAGGCCCTCATGCATGTCTCTATTCAGGGACAATGTGGAGCCTCCCAATTTTTGGCTGTCCTGCCAAAGGGCAATACTACAATACACCCACTTCAGGTTTACAGGCCCTCCTGCATGTCTGTATCCAGGGTCATTGGTGAACCTCACAATTTTGGACTGCCCTGGCAAAGGAAAATACTACAATATACCCACTTCCTCAAAATGAGCACATTATGTCATGACAGGGCTTCATGTACGTCGCTTCTCAGGGACATCGGAGTGCCGCACAATGTTTTCACGTAAAATCTTTCATGTAATCACAAAAAGTAACATTCACCAGCTGTATCTCACTATTGGGTATGTGCCCTTAACATTTCCACCCTGAATATTCATTTTGGTGTCATTTTAAACGGTTTTCTGGTGACTCTGTAAAATTGGCGTGAAACTCGGACAACATTGTTCACAGCTGTGACTTTTGAGTGAGAAATGCTTCCAGGGGTCTTCCCCATGGTGTTGCCATGTCATTTGAGCACTCTTCTGAAACTTTTGTGACATTTTTAGGGTTTCTACATGCTGCCGGCAGTCATTTTATAAAAATACTCGGGTCTCCCATAGGATAACATTGGGCTCGGTGCTCGGGCCGAGTACACGAGTATCTTGGGATGCTCGGCCCGAGCTTCGAGCACCCGAGTATTTTGGTACTCGCTTATCACTAGTGCTGAATCATCCATGTTGTGTCCTGCTGCTGATTTTTTGATTTACATTTTTCAGTTCTTTGCTCCATATTTTCAGTATTTCCTGTTCGCCCGTTCTATTTTATTATTTTTCCCTCTTTTTTAACACTTTACTGTGCACAGTACAAGAGGGTTTTCACTTACTAAATACATGTTTATAAATATAAGCAGTGAATTCCTTCCCCAGGACATATTAGGTATCAGGTTTGAAAGAATGCAATAAGGGTGCCTTCACATTAGCGTTTGTGTCTGCATGCTACAGCCACTAAGGAGGTGGCTAGGGGCTGCAGCCAAGGGCAGATTCACACCCCCTGCATGTTTAATCTGCCAATCATTCTCTCCCTCTTCTCCAGCATTTAAACAGAGTTTTTTTTCTCTCTGTTTAGCCCCGCCCCCTGAGGCAGACAGGGAGAGAATGATTGGCAGTGATGGGCAGATTACACATGCAGGGGGTGTGAATCTGCCCTTGGCTGCAGCCCCTAGCCTCTTCCTTAGTGGCTGTTGCATGTAAGTTTTCTAAGTGTATTATCTCGGGGTACTGGGCTGCTCAAGTGCTGGGGGACCCCTTGTCTGCATGCTGCAGACATGCTGTATCCAGTGCTGTAATTAGATCACCATGCCTGGTTTGGTGACAGGTCCTCATTAAAAGCATGTAATTTTGATGTGTCCGCAGCGGAGAATGTCCGCCTGCGGACACATCACTGTGCAGCCCGGCCAGCCAATCGGAGGTGTCCGGGGGCGGGCCGGAGGCGGAGATCAGCGCCGGAGATCTCCTCCTCCCCACCGCCGGTAAGCTCTGGGACGTGTTGGCGGGGAGAAACAGCTGATGTGACAGCTGTTTGAATCTTCTGCGCCGACACCGAGAGGAGATGTCGGGGCGGGAAGATTCAAACAGCTGTCACATCAGCTGTTTCTCCCGGCCTACACCGCTAGCAGATTACCGGCTTCGGGGAAGAGGAGATCAGCAGAGGCTGAGCTGATCTCCCAGTGGCCATTCGTGATCTCCTGTGACATCACCGGCGGCCACCGGGAGAGATTTCAATGGGTCCGCAGCGTTCTCCTGCGCTGTCAAGCGCAGAACACTGCGGACCCATTGACCCCAATGCATTTTTTTGTGCGCTTGGGGACGCTTGCTGATTTTCCAAGGTCCCCGAGCGCACAAAAAATGCAACATGCTGCGTCCCGGGTGCGGACGGGAGACCCTGGAGGGAGCAGATATCGTCCGCATCCACACCCGAACGCAGCAAACGCAGGCACTATGCGTTCCTATGTTAAACATAGGAACACAGTGCGCATGCGTTTGACTGCGTATGGGAACGCAGCATACGCTGCCTTCCCATACGCAAATGTTAAGGCAGCCTAAAAGAACCGCAATAACCTTTTACCTATATGGGTAGTTACCCTGAGACAATGCTTTGTTTCAAGGGAGCTTGAATTAGTCTCTTTAAACTACTTCCTGTTCAACTCCTCCCCCTTTTTTCCTTGATGCTCCATACGAAAGATATGTTGAACATAACTGTATTTTCTTCCAGCAAAACTGTATCTACCACATGATTTCCAGAATCTATGCTTTGTATTCAAGAGGGAGTTGGCGGAGTATTGTATTTTATAGTTAATAAGGGTTCAACTGTAATATTATGCTACCATATATTTGACCTTAAAAGTATGCACATTAAGTGCTATGAATCACATATGTTTAGTATAGTGACAGCGTTCTTGAGGTCACCCCTCTAGCCGTCACTCAGTTTAGCCTTATCATGCTCCATGTCCAAATTGGCATAGGAGTACTGTGAGACAGTGCGGGGGATCATATGCGAGGGGCGCTATGTCTCCCCAGAATGTGCACTGTCACGTATTGAGCCCGGTGTAGGGTGTGAGAGAAAGGGACGGTCCGCTTCCTCCGCTCCGGGTCTTGCAAGGTCCCGGAAGGAGACACGGAGTTAAAAGCCTGAGCAGGAGGCAGGGCGGGGCCCCTTGTACACAGAATTGTGCCTTAGCTGCAGCAGCAGAGATAGACAGGAGAGGTCTAGAGTTCCAGGGGGCCGTGTCCTAGACTAACACGGCCTAGCCCAGGAGGGCTGGAGGAACTCGGGGTGACCCATAACGGAGGCCTTTGGCCTGAAGGACCCGGGTTACTTTATATGAACTGTGTCCTGTGTACCCGGCTGCGACCCGGATTCCGGCAGACTGTGCCACTGCTGTGTGTATCAGCAATAAACACCGGGTCCTGTTTGAACTACTACCGGGCTCCACGTGTTTCCTGACTTGCAATCCCGGCGCTGCCCCACATATGGTGGAGAATGCGGGCAAATGCCGGCCCGGTGAAAGTGACTGTTTCATGAGGCTAATGAGCGGCGGCTAAGTGAGAGGAGCAGCAGTCCGTATAGCTGCCAGTCTCTTGCGGGGTGCCCGGCACTGCATGTCCATACTTAAGCCGGCCACGCTACAGTTCAGGCCTGCCGCTGATATGGAGGAAATCCTAAGGCAGCTGGTACTTACCCAGCAGCGGCAACAAGAACAGCAGCAGCGACATGAGGAGCAGCAGCTCCGACAGCAGGAACAGCGGCAGCGACACGAGGAGCAGCAGCTCCGACAGCAGGAGCAGCAACAGCGACAGCAGGAGCAGCAGCAGTTGCGACAACAGGAGCAGTTTCTACAACAGCAGAAAACGAATGAACTGCTCCTGCAGCAAATTGCGGCCTTACGAGACCCGCCAACAGCGCCTCCCCCGGAGCGGCGTGAGGCCCGGGACCGGGTTCCGGTCGGCACTGCGGAAGCTGAGTCCAGAGGACGACGTAGAAGCCTTCCTTACCGCCTACGAGCGCACCGCGGAGCGAGAAGGCCTCCCTCCCGCTCAGTGGGCTGAAGTGGTGGCGCCGTTCCTGATGGGGGACGCCCAAAAGGCCTACACAGACCTCAGTTGGGAGGATGCACAGGACTACGCCAGACTCAAAGGTGAGATCCTTGCTAGACTGGGGGTCAATACTTATGTCCGAGCCCAACGGGTGTTTTCCTGGTCCTACGTGGAGTCCAAGCCGGCTCGCTCCCAGGCGTATGACTTGTTGCAGTTGGTGAAACGATGGCTCCAGCCTGAGAGCTTGACTCCGGGACAGATGGTGGAAAGAGTGGTGGTTGACCGGCTGGTACGGACTCTGCCGGTTGCGATACAGCGTTGGGTGGGGCAAGGGGACCCGGGTACCTTGGACCAGGTGGTTAGCTTGATAGAGTGATATACAGCCACCGAGGAGTTCATTCGGGACTCTGCCCCACTGCGGCAGTTACGCCGGCCTCCGGAGCCGGATAAAGGTGTACGTTCATCTACAGGGGACTCTCCTAAAAACGTACCTGCTGTGAGGACATCCCAGAACAGGGCTGGCAGGAGACCAGGCTCCCCAAGAAGGAGCTTCCGGCCCAGCACTGCCACTGCTACGTGGTGCTGGCGGTGCAAAGGACCGGGACATGTGGCTGCCTATTGCCCACTAACGGTGGAACCCATGGACTGCGGGTTCACCCGCCGGCTCTTGATGTATGCCAGCCCCGTGTTCACCGCAGATGTAGTGGTTCCCCTAACGGCACCACATCTGTGCCCGGTGCTCGTTAATGGACACAGAGCAGAAGCTCTCTTGGACTCTGGCAGTTTGGTGACACTGGTTCGTGCATCCTTAATCCCCGGGTTGCAACTCACTGGGGGATTGGTCGGGGTCCGGTGTATTCACGGAGACCTACGCGAGTATCCGACCACGGAAGTGACTCTATCCACTCCCTGTAGAGAGGTGACTCACGTGGTCGGAGTGGTAAAATCTCTACCCTACGGGACGGTGCTGGGAAGAGACTTACCATTGTTTTGGTCCTTATGGGGAAGGAGGAGTAACCCTTCTCTGAGGCCAGGGAATCCGGGTGCTGAGCCAGACGACCCTGAAACTGGGACACCTGCCGTAGGGGTCGCCAACATAGGGCTAGAGTGTTATCCCGATAGGTTCCCGCTAGATGTATTGGCAGGCGAGGTCGAGGAGACCCCACCGATTACAGAGTTGGAAGTCTCTGACACACCGTGGCCGGGACTCCGGTTTAGACAGGCGATGCTTCCTTCCTCCTTGTCACGGGTGGGCCACGCCTGCCGGTAGTGGGGCCCGGTGTAGTGCAGATCAAAAGGGTTTGAAGACGTACCAGTGTACCCGAGCTGTGTGCCCGGTAGGAAGTTCCTCGGTGTCTCCCCAAGCGAACCCGGTGTCGAGATCCTCAGCGATGCTACAGGTCTCGTCGTCATCCTCCTCGACTTCTCCTTCGATGACCACATCAGGCTGCTCGATGGCTGGAGATGTTGAAGCTGGTTCCTCTGTACAACGGTGGTGCTGCGGATCCTTCCACAGAGACGTCCTGCAGGGCTTCCAGGCTGCCTGCCTCTTCATCTGTAACTGTAGGCAGAGGGGTCTCAATCCCGGTTACCAGGTAGGCCTCGACAATTGCAAGGGAAGCCTCCGGTACGGGGACGAAACAGGCGACTGTCTCTGTAGTTGTGAAACACGTTGCGGGTTCCTCGGTGGGAACCTGGTAGAGATCAAGTTCTTCCATGGAGCGTATTGTAAGCTCCGGCTTAGGAACGGGGTCGGCTGCGGTATTAATCGCTGGAACGGGTCGAGCTGTGGCCTCCACTGGAACGATGCAGTCTATGGGCTCCGGTGACGAAGCAGGACAGGTGGTAGGCGACGGTGAGGCGGTTGAGAAGCTGGCGACGTCGTCTGGGCCTGGAGTAGCTCTACCCGGTCGGCTCTGCTGCATCGCATGGTGTAGTCGTCTGCCTAGGGTCGCGCTCCAGCTGCGAATCGTCCATTCTACAGTCTCAAGTAACCGCACCCGGAGGTCTTGTAGAGCCTCTAGCCAGAAGTCGGGGCTGCCGTCAATGGTAAGGGCAGGACCCGGACCCGGTTGGCCTATGGCTGCTCTGGCCTCCGCCTCGACCTCCCGCATTAGGTCTTGGAGTCTCATGCTGGCCATTCTCTTCTTTTGGAGGGAACCACACCCGTTCAACCGGTAAGCGTTCTAGTAGAGAGCTGGTGAAGAACTTCTGTGACACTCCCATTTCCTCTGGGCTTTTGTAGTCCAATGGTGGGAAAAGTCTTTGGGGTCCTCCCCCATGGTTGATTCGAGCAATCAGGGCAGACAAAGAGTTTGGCGCCTTTTGTCTTTAGCCCTCCCACGATGAGGGGGGGGTTGACTCACTCCTGGGCTTGCACGTGGCGGATTCCTGTTGCGGGAACGCCATCTTGGCCCACGGTGAAAAGGCGGGAAAGTTCTTTTAGGGACGAACAAACTCCAAATTGTAGACAATAAAGTCATTTTTAAGCACATTATACCCGTTGGATAACGGGCCTGCTCGTATCCTGTTCGTGACGCCATTTTCTGACTCACCGTGGCCGGGACTCCGGTTTAGACAGGCGATGCTTCCTTCCTCCTTGTCACGGGTGGGCCGCGCCTGCCGGTAGTGGGGCCCGGTGTAGTGCAGATCAAAAGGGTTTGAAGACGTCTTGGTGGAACAGATTAAAGGGGTTTTAATTTATTCGTGACGCCACCTATGAGTAGTTTCGGTAATCATTACCGACGCTGCGGAACCTCCGGGGGATGGACAGCAGCAAGATGGAACGCTCCCCACAGGCTGAGCGGTGATCCTCGGAGGCTGGAGCTGCTTAAGATGTTGTGCGGCAGCTGCGGTTACCTTGTAGTGCGGACGGACGATTCATAAGGAAGCACGGACACAGGAAGTCTCTGTAACGGGTCTTTACTGTAACCAGCAGGCAGTACATGGTATACAGTTCACGGGTAGTGGACCGGGTGGACTCAGCAGTGATAGTGTCCCTCAGAGATCCGCAGTGTTCCTCCATTCTAACTAAGTGGTTGCCAGTGTCGCCCAGGAATACCAGATCGGGTACGGGGAGGCTGCTTCAATGCCCTATCCAAGATGTACGTTATGGATGTTTTGGGGAGCCTTGGATCCCTCGGTGGGTACGACTGGAAGTTGGCTGGTGGTGGGGTGCTCCTGTGAAGCTGCTCCTCCACGCTTCTGGTTCGCGTAGCAGAGGTGAACTGCTGCCAGCTTCGGTACCAGTGAACCGGCTGTGAAGTTGTGGGCACGGGAATCTTTTGGGAACCTGTGGTTACGATGCCCAATCCCGGTAGTTAAGGCCTCAGGTGCTGACACCCGACCGGTGACGGCCCGGGGGCTGCACGGGGTGCGGAGCCCCCGCTCCTCTCCAAGTTCTAGACTGCTCAGGTCAAGTTCTAGATCCCTTCTGTTTTCGACTGACTAGACTAAGGGTCTGTTCTCCTACACACTTCCCTAGCACTCCGCCCACCAGGACCTAGGATTGGCCCTCTGTTCTAGGTGATGCATGCAGGGTTGGATTTCTAAGTTAACCAGATCACTGCTGCATTTATTGCGGCTGCATTTATGGCTGCAATACCCTCTTGTGACGCACTCATTGCGGGGCGCCACATATCCAGGGGAACGTTTGGGTCAGCCCAGCTACAGGATCCCACACTGACCCGGGCCCAAGAAAGGGTAACCGAAATAAACGGGGTAGCTCAGCATCCGGGGGCAGAGAAGGCATTTCCACGCATGGTGATTAACCGGGAGTTACTCTATAGGGTGGGCAAAATCAGGGATGAGGTCGTGGACCAACTGGTCATACCACAGCCACACCGCCGGGCGGTCCTAGAGATGGCCCACTCTCACCTGCTAGGGGGCCACCTTGGGGCTAAAAAAACGCAAGAACGCATCTTGCGGAGGTTCTTCTGGCCGGGCGTGTATGCGGACGTCCAGAGGTACTGTGATTCCTGCCCGGAATGTCAGCTGACCACACCCATTGCCACCTTCCGTAGTCCATTGGTACCTCTACCAGTTATAGAGGAACCTTTTGAACGGATCGCAATGGATTTGGTGGGGCCTATAGTGAAGTCAGCATGAGGCCACCAACATATACTCGTGGTTGTCGACTACGTCACCCGGTACGGATTAGTTGAGCGGTTTAATAAAACCCTGAAGTCCATGCTAAAAAAAGTGGTGGGAGCTGCAGCTCCTCTATATGTGTCAGAATTGCGGACCTGTTGTGGTTGGCAGCCCCTGCCAACCACAACCCGGAAATGCTCCATGACAGATTCCAGGGTCAAGCCAGGACCCTGGCCTGTCACATCAGCACGGGAGATTCCGCGATACTATCGCGAGATCTCCCCTGGAGCCCGGTAAGTGCACGCTGCCGGCTCCGGCTCCCTTAGATCCCGCTCTCAGAGATTGAGGGCGGGATCTAAGGGGTTAACAGCACCGATCGGATGGCGGGACCGATTGGTGCTGTTACTCCCACATCTCAGCAAAGCGGCCGTCACACGCTACGATATCTTGAAAGATATCGCTTGAACGCGCCAGATCAAACATCGCTTGAACGATGTCTGTGCGTGTGACGGCAAGATACGACGAGCGAGAATTGATAAAATCGCAAAATCGTGATCTGAGCTCCGGAGCTCAGATCTTGCGATTAACGATTTCACGATCTGTCTCATCGTGGTGTATAACACCACGATGAACGATCTCCCAGCGGCAGAGCCTATGCTGGGAGATGGTAACTATGGTACACGTCGGGTTACTAAGCGATGCGCGGCGCCTAGTAACCCGATGTGTACCATAGTTACAAGCGAGATCGCGGCTCCACATCGCTGGTGAGTCTGTCTGTGTGACAGCTCACCAGTGATGTGAGCGATATTGTAAGCGATCGCGCGTGCACGTGATCGCTTACAATATCGCTAGAGAGATCGTAGCGTGTGACGGCCGCTCTAGTGAGATCAGCTGAGATGTGGGAGGTTTGAAGTGAGCTCCACGCCGGAGCTCACTTCAAACACCGGGTAATGACAGCCGACGTCTAGAGACGTACGGCTGTCGTTAAGAGGTTAAAAAATGTTATAAAATACACAAATTTGGTATTGCCGCATTTAGAAACGCCCAATCTATCAATATCTATTATATAATCACGAATGGGTTTTTTGCCCCTTTTGAGTCCGCTCACGCTGCGAGTCAGCGTGGTCATGTGGATACGCCCGAAGCATTGGCCGCGCAGCAGCCATTGCGAGCAGTTCTAAGGCGACTCGCTATGCCCGCGCAGCGGGCATGGCGAGTCGCCTTAGCAGCGCGAAGCATTGGCCGCGAAGCGGCCATTGCGAGTCAGAGACTCGCTCTTCTAGAATCCTGATGCATGTGCATCGGGCACCCAGCTAGTATAAAATGAATTAATGAGAACAGTAAACTGCATAAAGGGAAAAAAGGTCCAAACGCTAAAATTACGTTTTTTTAGTTGCCACAACATTGCTATAAATTGTAATAATGGGCGATCAAAACAGCGTTTCCACCCAAAATTGGTATAATTAGAAATGTCAGCTCAAGATACAAAAAATAAGCCATCACACAGCCCCAGGATTCTGAAAAATGAGGGCACTACGGGTCGCAGAACATGGCGCAAGAAGTGGGATTCTTGTTTTTTCGTTTAACTTCTGAATTTTTTTCACCACTTAAGGCCACTTTACACACACCAACTTATCTGTCCAACTTCTGACCAACTTACTGGTTGCAGTGAAATCATGGACACATTGTTACATTTGTACACAGGCACAAAATGGAGCAATGTGTCCATGATTTCACTACAACCAGTAAGTTGGTCAGAAGTTGGACAGATAAGTTAGTGTGTGTAAAGTGGCCCTTAGATAGGGGCGGATCTACCCCATGTGCAGCTGGTGCAGTGCACCGGGGCCCTGGATATAGAGGGGCCCCTGCAGGTCATGAATTAATGAGGACAATCTGGCCTATTGTTCGGAGCTTCAGGCTCTGGGGCCCCGTGGCCAGATCGCCTTCATTTCACAGTGTGCGTGCCGGGGCCGGCCAGGAAGTGTTCCCGCAGTGCTGCGGAACACAGGAGTCTGTCTCTTGCTTCTTGCCGGGCACTAATCACTGTGACACAGGCACTTGTGCCTGTGTGCCTGTGTCATTTGAAGGGATAGGTGACTGAGCGACCAAAGGGGAATACGGAAGTATACAGTGACCGCGGACTCCACAAACATGGCGACACAAACTACCGCGAGATTACGTGCTTCTTAAGCGCAGTCGCCGGATGTGACCGCCCTTTCTCGTCGCTGTGTCTGTCCTGTGTCCATCATGAGGTATGTGGTGGCGGGATACAATCGGTTGCCATCTGTGGTGTACAGTCCCGCCGTTTACATGCAATTGGTCTCTTTTAAGTAGAGAGCGGGTGTGTGACCCACAGAGCTGTGCTGTGTGAGGAGACAGGCGGCGGTGTGAGCTCGGGAGTGTGGAGGCCTAGACTGCATCAGGGGTGGTCTGTGTGTCCAGCTAGGCTCATTACACTGTGGCGGTCTGTCCTATAGCCTGTCTGTGTGTCCAGCTGGGCTTATTACAATGTGGCGGTCTGTCCTATAGCCTGTCTGTGTGTCCAGCTGGGCTTATTACAATGTGGCGGTCTGTCCTATAGCCTGTTTGTGTCCAGTTGGGCTTATTACACTGTGGCGGTCTGTCCTATAGCCTGTTTGTGTGTCCAGCTGGGCTTATTACAATGTGGCGGTCTGTCCTATAGCCTGTGTGTCATGATCTGGACTCTACAGCACTATGAAAAGTAGAGATGGCTATATTGCCTTACGTCCTGTCTGTGATGACAGTAGCATAGCCAGCACTGTATATATGGGATGCATTACTGTGGTGACTGTAGCATAGTCAGCTGCTGTATGTATAGGACACATTGCTGTGGTGACTGTAGCATAGCCAGCACTGTATATATGGGACACATTGCTGTGGTGACTGTAGCATAGCCAGCACTGTATATATGGGACACATTGCTGTGGTGACTGTAGCATAGCCAGCACTTTATATATGGGACACATTGCTGTGGTGACTGTAGCATAGCCAGCACTGTATATATGGGACACATTGCTGTGGTGACTGTAGCATAGCCAGCACTGTATATATGGGACACATTGCTGTGGTGACTGTAGCATAGCCAGCACTGTATATATGGGACACATTGCTGTGGTGACTGTAGCATAGCCAGCACTGTATATATGGGACGCATTGCTGTGGTGACTGTAGCATAGCCAGCACTTTATATATGGGACACATTGCTGTGGTGACTGTAGCATAGCCAGCACTGTATATATGGGACACATTGCTGTGGTGACTGTAGCATAGCCAGCACTGTATATATGGGACACATTGCTGTGGTGACTGTAGCATAGCCAGCACTGTATATATGGGACGCATTGCTGTGGTGACTGTAGCATAGCCAGCACTGTATATATGGGATGCATTGCTGTGGTGACTGTAGCATAGTCATCACTGTATATATGGGATGCATTACTGTGGTGACTGTAGTATAGCCAGCTGCTGTATGTATAGGACACATTGCTGTGGTGACTGTAGCATAGCCATCACTGTATATATAGGACACATTACTGTGACGACTGTAGTATAGCCAGCTGCTGTATGTATAGGACACATTACTGTGGTGACTGTAGTATAGCCAGCTGCTGTATGTATAGCACACATTACTGTGGTGACTAGTGTAGCCAGCACTATATGTATAGGGCACATTACTGTGGTGACTGTAGTATAGCCAGCACTGTTTGTATAAGACAGGCAGTGCTGGAGGCAGGCGATTATAGAATGTCGGGCTGTCCATGTGCTATCCATAGATGGCACACGAATGTGACACATGAATACATGCCCCCCTCAAAAACAGCCTGTCTCACGTGTCTGTCTTTTCCACAGATGTGTGAAACAGGCCTAAAATGGACTGACTCCTAAAATATGTTCATGCATACAATGGTAACATGTATATATTGTACTACAATAAATTTATCACTTAAACATAAGGCATGTATGAGGGTGTCTGAATTGGAGGTTTGGCTTAAGGCCTCGTTACATGGTACGAGACCGTGAACGAGATCGCTGAAACGTCACGGTTTTGGAGTCATTCAAACGACATTGTTAGTATGTCGTTGAGTGTTAAACAGAGCTAAGACTACAATAAATCGTTGGATCGTTGATTGCAGATTTGAGAACATGTTCTCAAATCAAACGATCCTTGATCAGCCAACCTGCTTCATCGTTGCGTGTGTGACACCACGATAACTGACGTTAACAACTTCTGTTCACAGCAATGAACAAGTATCGTTCACTGGGTTGTGCGAATGGTAGCCGCTCGCCACATCGTTGGTGGATCGTCCACGATATCTAGACGTGACATCTCACCAACGACGTCAAAAAGATGTCCTAACGACCGCGCTCCCATGAGATCGCTGGTGATATCGTTACAACATTGCAGCGTGTAACGGTACCTTTACTGACTCCACATCACTGGACCTGAGTATAAGAAGCAGAGTCTGATGGTGTGTGGTTTTCTGAGATGAGAATACTCTTTCAACATTTACTGCTAAGTGTTTTTTTTTTTTTTTCCCTTTCTTTAGTAGTAAAGTTTCTCGCGATACACTTTATGAAGGAGTGAGGGAGGTATTGACCGGAGCAAAGCGGAAGAAGAGAAAGTAAGTCATGTGATCTCTCCTTTCTGTATAAAGCTAATCCCTTTATGACATTACATTACCTATTTGGTCAAACATCAGATGTATTATTATTATTATTATTGTTTATATAGCGCCATTAGGTTCCATGGCGCTTTACATGAGAATAAGGGAGACAAGAACAAGTACACTAAATCTAGGCGATCAGGACCTACAGGTACAGGAGGGGCAGGGACCCTGTCCACGAGGGCTCACAGTCTGCGAGGGACAGGTGGGATACAGTAGGATGGGGGGAATGTCAGGTATGGGGCGGTCGCCTGGGTCTCATGGCAGGTTGTAGGCTTGACGGAATAAGAGTCTTCAGGTGACACTTGAAGCTTCTCAGGTTAGGAGAGTGTGACGTGTTGGGGCAGGGAGTTCCAGAGTAAGGCAGATGCCCGGGAGAAGTCCTGGACACGGTTGTTCAAAGAGGTGATGAGGGGGGAGCAGAGAAGGAGTTCTTGGGAGGAGCGGAGATTGCGTGAGGGTAGGTATCGGGAGACCATGTCAGAGATGTACGTTGAGGCCAGGTTGTGTATGGCTTTGTACGCCATGGTTGGTGTTTTGAATTGGGAACTCTTGGAGGCGGGGAGCCAGTGAAGGGCTTGGCAGAGGGGGGAGTAGCAGGAGGACAGGTAGATTAGTCGGGCAGTGGAATTGAGGATAGACTGGAGAGGTGTGAGGGAGTTAGCCGGGAGGCCATTGAGAAGGAGGTTGCAGTAGTCAAGGCGGGAGATAAGCATGAATGAGTGTTTTAGCGGTGTCGTGGGTGAGGAAGGAGCGGATCCGTGAGATGTTCTTGAGCTGGAGCCGGAGGGATGTGATGAGGGCCTTGATGTGGGGCTTGAAGGATAGGGAGGAGTCAAGGATTACCCCGAGGCACTTGGCTTGGGGGACTGGGGAGAGGGTGCAGTCGTTGACGCAGATGGATAGGTTGGGAAGTGGGGGGGGGGAATTTCTTGGGGGAAAGACTATGAATTCAGTTTTGTCCATGTTGAGTTTAAGGAAGCGAGCAGAGAAGAAGGATGAGATGGCGGAAAGGCATTGAGATTTTGGAGAGTAAGGAGGCGATGTCAGGGCCGGACAGGTAGATTTGGGTGTCGTTGGCGTAGAGGTGGGACTCGATGAGTTGCTCTAGGCCGAGAGTGTATATGGAGAAAAGTAGGGGTCCCAGGACTGAACCTTGGGGGACTCCGACAGAAAGGGGGTAGGGTGAGGAGGAGGTGTGGCAGTGGGAGACGCTGAATGTCCGGTCTGCTAGGTATGAGGAGATCCAAGAGAGGGCAAGGTGGGTGATGCCGAGGGATTCCAGGATCCGGAGAAGAAGGGAGTGGTCAACCGTGTCGAAGGCGGCAGACAGGTCAAGGAGGAGGAGGATGGAGTAGTGGTGTTTGTTCTTGGCGGTCAGTAGGTCGTTGGTGACTTTAGTCAGGGCTGTTTCGGTGGAATCGAGGGGTTGGAAGTCGGACTGTAGGTGGTCGAAGTGTGAGCACAAGGAGAAGTGAGAGGACAGTTCAGAGTGGACGTGCTGTTCAAGTATGCTCAAGATGTATGCTCAAGTTGAGCTGAGCCTTCATCATGGTTGTCTTATAATTGGTTTAAACAAAGCCACCTGTCTGTAAGTGGCACATCTTCCAATGTGTTAAAGGGAACCTGTCAGGTCCCTTATACCCGCAAATCTAGCAGCAGTGACATGTACCCCAAAAGTCCCTGCCTAACCAGACTAGACTAATTCGGTTTGCTAAAATCAATGTTAGCATTTATAACCTGTGCTTTTCCTATACTTATATTATGGCTGACTAGTGGAAGGGGTGTTGATTCCCCAGTTTAGGCTGCTTTCACAAAACGATTTTTTCAGTTCCGATGCTGTCCGATAAAAATCGGACAGCATCGGACCGATTTTCGGACCCCATGCAGGCCTATGGGCATCGGACCGAATCGGATGTGCACTAAATGCCATCCGATTTGGTCCGATCCGAATCTGTCCGATTTTTTTATCGGTGCAAAAATCGGAGCTTGCTCCGATTTTTGCACCGAAAATAAAATCTGACAGATTCGGATCGGACCAGATCGGATGGCATTTAGTGCACATCCGATCCGACCCGATCAATTTAGCATGGGGCCCTATGGAGCAGGGTCCGAGAAAACATGTGATGTCTCCTCGGACCGATTTTAGTGTACTGAGCATGCTCAGTACACTAAAATAGCTCCTAAAAGTAAATTAAGGGGTTAATAAAAAAAAACAAATCTATGCTCACCTGTCCACGAGGCCCACGTCGTCTCCCGGCGTCTCCGGTGTCTCCAGGTATCTTGCCGTCTGTGCTGATAAGACCTGCCGTGATGTCACAATCACATGACTGCCAGGAACCAATAGCCGGCAGTCATGTGATTGTGACATCACGAGAGGTCCTGGCTGCACTGAGACAGAACAGCAAGGCACCGGAGACGCGCGGGACCGTGCAGGAGTCGTGGACAGGTGAGAAAGGAGAGGAGGAGAGGAGGAGGACACATGGGGGCAGCACATTGAAGGACTGGGGGAGGACACATAGGAGGACCGGGGGCCAAGAGGGGAGACACAGGGGATGAGAGGACCGGGGGCCAAGAGGTGAGACACAGCACCGGGGGCCAAGAGGGGAGACACAGGGGATGAGAGGACCGGGGGCCAAGAGGTGAGACACAGCACCGGGGGCCAAGAGGTGAGACACAGCACCGGGGGCCAAGAGGGGAGACACAGGACCGGGGGCCAAGAGGGGAGACACAGGACCGGGGGCCAAGAGGGGAGACACAGGACCGGGGGCCAAGAGGGGAGACACAGGACCGGGGGCCAAGAGGGGAGACACAGGACCGGGGGCCAAGAGGGGAGACACAGGACCGGGGGCCAAGAGGGGAGACACAGGGGATAAGAGGAGAGGACAGGGGGCCAAGAGGGGAGACACAGGGGATAAAGAAGAGGACCGGGGGAGAGACTGACGGCTCTCAGGGAGCGATCTGACAGGAGGGCGGGCATCCTATTTTCTGTCGGAATCGGATGCCTATTTGGCACCCGATTCCAGGCATTAGAAGAATCCGATGCTGTCCGATTTATATCGGACAGCATCGGATTTTACAAAAATCGTAGTGTGAAAGTAGCCTAAGTTGGCCCTTTTTTTTTTCCCATGTTATCATGCCCCTGTGGGTGAGCGAACATGATTACAAAAAGTCATATTTCCAGGAGCTGTGATGCTTTGTGCATGCATGTGACTGTTTATCCGCATTAGTGCCCCTCTGCAGTCATATGTGCGAGTCTCTGCTTTTGCAGGGGAAGGAAAAAGTATACACACACTACTGCACGGGATCACAAAAATCTTTCTTTTAGGCAAACAATTATTTTTTCTTTTTACAGCTAAAGGTTTTACCTCACAAAAAGAATTTGCTGTGATTTTGTGGTGTTATGTCTGAACTTTTTTTTTACTCCCTCCCCGGCCCAGGAGAAGTGGTATGATCAGACCATGTCCCAGTATAGTCAGACACTGCCATTTCACAGTACATAGCAGGGATACATATGACTATCACAGTACAGTAACATTATTTTTACGCGTGACATTGTGGAAATTTTTACAAGAGCTATTAATTAAGAAGAACATGACAATTAAAGGGAACCTGTTACCACCACTGCCCAGCCACCAAGTTGCATTTTGTGATGGTGGCTTTCTGTAGAACTTTTGCCACACAAACTATAAATATATCGGTGTATAATTTGCTCCTTAGAAAGGGGCATAAGTAAAAAATTGACTGATCCCTAGGATACCTTATTTGTATTGATAGTTATGAGGGCAGCTGGTCTCTTTCACATTTTCTTCATCTCCAGGTGCCACTTGGCTGGAATAGTGACTTATCAGCACTATGCAATCACAGGTGTGCCTTTAGGAGCTGGTGCCACCAGTCAGTGATTGACTGTAGCATCTAAGTGACAGGACAGATTGAGATTGGTGCTAGCTCTGGTAGCTGCTGTTTACTGATGCTGGCTGTGTAATACAGCTAGCATCTACCTGGTATGGAGCTGGCTCATCTCCAGAGCTTATTTCAGACACCCTGTATATGACTTGATATTAAATCACAGTTCATTAAGGGGGTTATATTGTTTGCCTCAAGCTCTTAAAATTACGAAAGGGTAAATATTTGTCGGTAATGGAAGATTAATATCCCTGTTCTTGTACAGAGGTTTTTTAATAAATGGACACTTGTTGCCTAGGCTACTGGCCATTAACCTGGGTAAGGAGCACATGCTACCATCGAGCTGAATGCTCATTAAATGACCCTTCTCATTCTATAGTACAATTGTACATTGGTTGAACTCAATGGGGGATATCTTGACTTTTTTTGGAAGTGTGAATGCTCTGTGATCATCTTCCTGGTTTTCAGGCTTGGAATGAACAGTGTATTTTGTGCTGTACTATAAGGGACTGTAATAAGGAGTGTACACGCTTATTACTGATAAAACTAGCATTTAGAAATGTCAAGATGTTAGACTGGCTCAGATAGTTGGTCCTGTGATTGACATGTATTGTTACATGGCTGTGTACAATGGCTGCATTGTGCATGATTACATTTCTTCTTTTTCTTAAGGTTTCTTCAAACAGTCGAGCTCCAGATCAGCCTTAAAAACTACGACCCTCAAAAAGACAAGCGTTTCTCTGGAACCGTCAGGTTTGGACACTCCTAATCTCACCCAGATCTTGCCTAGACTATCCCTCTGCCTTTTTTGTCCCGGAGGGGAATCATTCTGGCAAATATGGGTAGTTCAGTTACCTTGATCAAAAGGCTGGCTGGACGGACCCTTACCCTGGGTCTTAAAATATGAGGGGAGGTGTGGTTTGGTCTTCTAAAACCCACCGAATAATACTTCGGTATTATGCAAGGTTTGTTGCTAAATGTAATTTATTGCATCACTAATTGGGAGTAGTGTGCTTTTTTGTTTGTTTTCTTAAATCTAAAGCTTTTCATATACTTAAGGGCCTGTCAAACGTGTCAATGTCGCCCGCGATATCGCTCATGCGTCGCATATTATTCATCGCCTGAGCGATGTGGAATTATCGCGGGTAAGATGTCACACGCGTCAATATGACTCAGCGATGCGGTGATGTCGCCATCTTGCAGACGATCCAGCGAGCGATTTTATTTAGTCGCTTGTACGTTGTCAAAATAGAAAATACGTCGCGTTTAGTGTCACACGCAGCAATGCACAAGGTCTACTGAGTGATGAGCGACAGGTTTTACGTCTGGCAGTGAAACCTGCGATCGGCAATCAGCGACATATCGCTGGTTGCATCGCTTGGTCACACACTTCAATGTCGCTCCTACGTCATGCCTACGTCGCTTGAGCGACTGAAAATCCGTGACGTATGAGCGACATTGACAGCGATATCGACGCGTGTGTGACATACCCTTTAATTGCTGGGCATTGTTCCTTTGTCTTTTTACATGTGAGATCTTTGCTTTTGTTAAAGGTGGTACTAGAAAGATAGTACTTTTAGTGTGACCACACTTCAGACTATTACTGCATTTCAGAGAAGCAATGATCAAAGTTGGAAGCTAAAGGGGCAGTGTCTCCACACCTTGTAGTGAGGTCCTAGTTCAAGGATCACTAGTACCAATAGGATCTTCAGACCATTTTTGAAAAATGAAGTTTTGAAAGTGATTGTACACTTTGAGTTCTCTAAACAATTAACTCTGTACCTTCAGGCTAAAGTCTACACCAAGACCCAAATTTTCATGTTGTGTTTTGGGAGACCAGCAGCATTGTGATGAGGCAAAAGCAGTTGACTTGCCCCACATGGACATAGAAGCCCTTAAGAAGCTGAACAAGAACAAGAAGCTGGTGAAAAAGCGGGGTGTGTGGTTATATTTTTTTACAGTAATATAATTATATTCCTTTGTGTAAGAGCTGCACTTAGGGTGCAGCTGTTTTGTTACTTGTGAAATGACTGCTACAATGTTACCATAGAAATGTTGTAAAATGATTAAAGTGATTAAGGCTTTGACAAAGTTAGTGTAACCACCATTTAAATATTTATTTAATGATGTAGAGCAATTGATTTTAATAAACTTTCAAATATGCTTCGTAAGAGAGCTGGTGGAACCGCATTCACAAACCTTCCACAAGATGTCCCCACTAGACTGAAGATCATTTGCAGTGAGATCCATTTTCAGCCTCTCACACAGACTGCATACGGCCAGATAACCATATGAGTGGAGGGGGCAGGGACTACAGAACATCCACAGCTGATCACTCAATTACATCGGGCATCGGCAACTCCAGGCTGGCATCAGACAGGAGATCTTATCTCCTACATTCACATCAGGCTGCTCCAATGTGAATTCAGAAGATAAGAACTCATGTCTTTGTCCTATCAGCCTGGGAGTCCTTTGAAGTAATAATCTGCAGATGCTGATCTGTACCAGGTCACTCTTTAGGCTCTGCCCCCAACTTTTATATGTGAGGTTTATAAACAACCTAGTGGGGGCATCTTCTAAAGGGTTTATGAATAGATTTATTCCAGATTTCTCTGAGGCTACCTTCACATTACGATTTTTGAGGGAGCCGATGCTGTCCGATAAATGCTCCCTCTGATGCCTGGAATCAGATGCCAAATAGGCATCCGATTCCAACATAAAATCTCCCCCTCCGGGCTGATAAAAAAAAAAATGTATGCTCACCTGTCCCTGAGGCCCCCGTCGTCTCCCGCAGGCTCCCGGTGTCCTTGCGGTGTCTGCAGAGGTCTTCTACATAACAGGACCTGCCGTGATGTCACAATCACGTGACCGCAGGTTAGCATGGTGTAACCTGCGGTCACGTGATTGTGACATCACGGCAGGTCCTGTTATGAAGAAAACCTCTGCAGACACCTGGAGCCTGCGGGAGACGACGGGGGCCTTGGGGACAGGTGAGCATACAGTGTTGGTGGTTTTTTGTTTTTTGTAACCCTGCTGCTGTTAGGAGCAGTTTTACTGTACTGGCATGCTCAGTACAGTAAAATCAGGTCAGAGGACATATCAGATGTCTCCTTGGACCCTGCTCCATAGGGCCCCATGTTAAAATCATCGGACCAAATCGGATGGGCACTAAATGGCATCCAATTTTGTCCGATTTTTATTTTCGGTGCAAAAATCGGTGCATGCCCCGATTTTTGCACCGATCAAAAAAATCGGACAGAATCGGAGCGGACTAAATCAGATGGCATTTAGTGCACATCCGATTCGGTCTGATGCACATAGGGCTGCATGGGGGCCAAAATCGTTCCGATGCTGTCTGATTTTTATCGGACAGCATCGAAACTGAAAAATCCGTATTGTGAAACCAGCCTAAGTATATTTGACAGTATAATATTCACTTGCTCTACATTATTAAATACAAATTTAAACGGCGGTTACACTTTAAAAACCGTTATGGTTCAAGACTATAAGGATTTAACTTATTTCTCCACAGCTAAGAAATATGATGCATTTTTAGCCTCTGAATCACTGATCAAGCAGATTCCTCGAATCTTGGGACCTGGTTTGAACAAGGCTGGAAAATTTCCTTCCTTGCTAACACACAATGAGAACATGGTGGCAAAAGTTGATGAAGTAAAGTCCACCATCAAATTCCAGATGAAAAAGGTAGGTTGGGTTTATGGTTAGGTTGGTGATGCTTAATAAAGCTTTTATCTTCTACTTTGACACCTCCTTCTCAATCAGTGGTCTATTGTAAAATACATATACGGTACTCTCCTGTGTTTGGGCACATGCATGACTCCATTGGCAAATCAGCAGCTGCTTCCCTGTCCACCTACTTTGTACATAATTGACAAATGGAAGTGAGAGCTGTTGGCTTCTTTTACTTCCTCTGGATGTCTGAATTCTCCAATGGACTGAGAACAGTGAAGTGGCTACAGCGATTGCTTGGCATAACATTGTCATGTGAGCCTTTGGAAGAGTCCGTGCTGCCACCACTAAGTGCATCGGAGGTTAGTGTAAGGGCCCCTTTACACGCGGCTACATTTCTTGGGTGGCTACAGGTAACTTACTGGTTGCAGTGAAATCATGGAGACAAGGTTCTATCTTGTTGCTGTGTACAAATGGAATAATCTCTCCATGATTTCACTGCAACCAGTAAGTTACCTGTAGCCACCCAAGAAATGTAGCCGCGTGTAAAGGGGCCCTTAGTGTTTTACAAGGAGAAAACGCTGACTGATATGGGGTTACTCGAGTAGTGGACGACCCCTTTAACTCATTGGCATGTGTGGATGTAACTGTCAGAGCTAGGTTATGCATATAGAGTGGGCTCAGGAGCTGAGCCAAGCAGGTGCTGTCTTACACAACCGGCATTTGCCTATGATAGCAGTCAGCTAACTCCGTTCACTTAAATCCTTTCTTCTCACCCACTGACTGCCTCAAAGGAGAATAAATATACCAATAGTGTCTTGAGGGAAAGGACTTAAAAAATAACTTTGTTTGTGGGAAACCTCTTTTAAAGTTCATTGTAATCAATAGATACTTAGAATTTGTTCCACAGTTTGAGGTCTACAAAAGAGAAAATTCCTAAGCAGCAGTTATCTTGTGTCCCTGCTATGTACTGTGTAATGGTTGTGTCTGACCATGCAGGAACCCAGTCTGATCAACATCTCCTGTGCCGACCCAGGAGATATGGTATGACCAGACCATGTCACTGTACAGTCAGACACGGCCATTCCACATAGTACATAGCACCTGCATTTAAGGGTTTGCTTGCGCTGCATGGCAAGTTTTTAAGAGCGTCAATAAGAAACACATCGGGCATGGGATTACTAAAAATCCATCCACTGTACTGTACAACACCACAAAAAATACTCGGACCGCTGGTTGATCCACCCCCAGAAAGTTAACCAGTTAAATTTCCCTGTCATGTTAACAGAATTTAACATGTGGCTCAGTGGCATGATTATGGTGTGCCAATTGGTTGTCATGACAGTTGGGTCAGCGATCACACTTGTCTGTCATGACTTTCTTCCTGTAAATGCATCGTTCAAGGAAGTCTAAATTCCTGCTGTAGTGTGCTAATGCACTGCTCTTTATGGCACAAGCGATCGGGTGATTGCTGCTTAAATCCCCTAAGTACACAAAAGTTTGAAAAAAATGTCAACTCGTCTTTTGCCCCATTTAAAATAAAACAATTAAAGATAAATATCACTACATTCAGAAATGTCTGATCTATCAAAGTATAAAGTTATTTTTATTACCTGTTATTCAAAACCTCAAGTCAGCTTGAGTCACAAAAAATAAGCCCTCACTGCCTGAGATCCCCCAAAAATAAAAATCTTATGGTTTTCGGATAATGGCAGCAAAAGTTCATTCAGGTGAAAGCAAAAAATCGCTATAACAATATCTTTATTTATATAGCGCCAACATATTCCACAGCGCTGTACAATACAGTTGTTTGTATACGCAAAGTCATAGGTAATAAAAATATACAATACAGTAATTAAAGAATCAATGTAAAAAGTACAATTAAAGCAGAGAAACTGTATAAATTACAGTACAGAAATTGGATACAATAAAATAAGCATAAAATCAATGTACAATACAATGAAGCAAAAATAAAGGTGACCCTGCTCAAAAGAGATTGCAGTCTAAAACGAGATGGGGTTAAACAAAAGTACAGGGGCTTATTACTGTGATGGTCCAGGCATCTTTACTAAGTGGGAGATAGATTGTCTGGTAATTCATGTAACACTTTCTTTGTAGAGCTTTTAGGTTCGGTGGAGTTTGAAGAAGTTATGTCGCGAGAGATAGTGAATGGGCTATACACAGTACAAAGGACTTCTATTAGGGAGCATGATAGGCCGCCTTAAAAAGATGTGTTTTTAGGGAGCATCTGAAGCTATTCAAGTTGTGGATAGTCCTGATTTCTTGGAGTAGAGCATTCCAGAGAATTGGTGCAGCTTGAGAGAAATCTTGGAGCCGGGCGTGGGCGGATCGGATTAGTGTTAGTCGAAGGTCACTTGTAGAATGTAGAGAACGGGTGGGGTGGTAGGCAGGGATGAGATGTAGGTAGGTACTGAACTGTGAAGCTTTGTGGGTGAGAACAAGCAATTTGAATTGGATTCTGTAGAGTACGGGCAGCCAGTGCAGTGACTGGCACACAGCGGAGGCATCAGAGCAACGATTGGCCAGATGGGTGATCCTGGCTGCTGCATTAAGGATGGCCTAGAGAGGGGGAGGCTGATTTATAGAGAATTGCAGTAGTCAGGTTGGGAATGGCTTAGGGCCACAGTGAGGGTTTTTTCCATAGCAAGAAAGGGGCAGACTCTAGAGATGTTCTTCCAGTGCAAGCGACAAGAGCGGACGAGAGATTGTGTATAGGAGTTGAAGAAGAGATCTGTGTCATGACATGATGTTGGAAACTGCAGCTTAACAGTGGTGTTCTTTAAAATCGCAGGGGTAAGGTCAGGGGCTGAAGTGTATAATTGTGTCATCACCATAGAGATGGTACTGGAAGCCAAATCTGCTGATGGTGTGTCCAATCAGGGCCTTGTAGAGAGAGAAGAGGGCCAAGGACTGAACCCTGAGGGACCCAAATAGTGAGAGGATGAGGGTAGGAAGTAGAGCCAGCGAATGATACGCTGAAAGAACAGTCAGAAAGGTAGGAAGAGAACCAGGAGAAAGCGGAGTCCTTTATGCTGATGGAGTGCAGCATAGAGTAGGAGATGGTGGTCAACGGTGTCAAAAGCTGCAGAGAGATCAAGAAGAATAAGCAGTGGTCACCATTACGTTTTGCCGTCAGAAAGTCATTGGTCACTTTGAGGGCAGTTTCTGTAGAGTGTAGAGGGCAGAAACCAGACTAATGGTCTAGGAGAGTAAGTGGAGAGGTAACTGGTGAGTCGGGTGTAGACCAGGCACTTCAGGAGTTTAGAGAAGTGGAGATTGGAGACTGGTCTGTAGTTATTTGTGCAGGATGGGTCAAGAGAAGATTTCTTTAATAATGGAGTAATGATGGAATGTTTAAAGGAGGAGGGGAAGATGCCAGAAGAGAGAGAAGTTGAAGATTTTGCTTAGGTGAGTGGTGAGGACTGGAGTAGGTGTGGGGGAATGGGGTCAGTGGGGCGAGAAGAAGAGAGGAGGAGTCTGGCGACTTCTTCTGTAACTGGGTCAAATGTGGAGAGTGAGCCAGAAGAGATGTGGGAAAGAATGGGAGTAACAGCACTTGGAGGCTGGGAGCTGATTTCCTGGTGGATGTTTTTCTTTATAAAGTAAGATGCCTGATCATTAGCCCAGAGGTCAGTGATCGGGGCCTGCATTTGAAGACTGAGGAGAGTGAAAGGTGTCAGCATTCCTAGAGCATCGCTGGAGAAATTGAGTTTGCGATGTGAGCCAAGGCTGTTTTATTGTATGTTTTGAAGGTTCTGAGGGTGAGGGGCGCTACTTGGTCCAGGGTGCTCCTGAGAGTTGTCATTGTAGTGATTTACTGCCAGATCGGGACAGGAGAATAAGGAGATTGGGGACAGTGATGAGTGTAGAGTCTGTGAGTGTATGAGGGTTAAATGGCCTGTAGATTTCTGGATGTATGATATAGGTAGGGGTGTTCTGTGGTGGGGGAGGATTTGTGAGTGTGAAGGTGAGAATATTGTGGTCAAAGAGGGGAAGAGATGAATTATCTGAAGAGGTTGAGCAGAGCCGGACAAAGACCAGGTCAAGGGTGTTGCCATCTGTGTGTCTCAGAGGTTGAGCTGGGATGGAGATGGGGTTGTTTATGGGGTTGTTAAAGTCTTCCAGAAGGATGGTTGGTAATTGTGAGGACAAAGCGCAGCAGCCATGTGGTAAAATGATCAAGTATGTGGGTGGGTGAACCTGGGGGGCACTATACCATAACTACTCTGAAGGGATGGAATAGCCTAATGGTGTTAACCTCAAAAGAGGGGAATATGAGGGTAATGGGGTTGGAGTGATGACCTGGAAAGTACATTTTGGGGACTGGTAAGTCAACTCCACCACTATGTCTATTCCCAGGTCTCAATGAATGGAAGAAATGTAAGCCGACATAAGAAATAGCAAGGGAAGCAGTGAATCCTGGATCTAGGTTTCAGGGCCAGGATGTTAAGAGAGTTAGTAAGAAAGTAATTGTGAATGAAGGGAAGCTTGTTGCATACAGACCTTGGATTCCAGAGAGCTCAATTAAGAGGAAGATGAATGTGTGCACGTATTAGTAATAAGGTTAGTAGGGTTTCTATGTGATGTGGGGGAGGGGTTGTCATTTGCAGAGGGCGGACCAGGATTGGGAAAGATACCACCTGACAGGAGCAAAAAGAGAGCAAATTAGATTTTGGATTTAGGACATGGTTTATTATGGAAAACCTTGGAATATGATGGGCTGAGATTCTTCAGTAAACTGAAGATAACATGAGAGCTGTACATAGGGTAGGGAAGGAGAAGGGGGCTTATTTGAATGATTGGTGATGATTGGGGGATAGGGTGGTGAAAGTGGTTGGCAAAAGCACATAGGAAAACCAAACGATGGAATAAAAGACAGCAAAGATTGGTATTGAAAAGAGTTATACACATAGAGGGCCACTGAAAACAGTCTGATTACCTTCCAGTCTATTCCGGTCACATTCTGGTCTTTTTTTTTTAAATCTTGACACTTTTATGATACAATTATGTGAGACACAGAAGCAGACACGTCTGAAGCCGATTAGTATCGGCTACAGATATGCTCAAAAAATTGAATTCAGGTGTGGAGCATGCTAAATATCTGTTTCCAGGCACATGTTTTTGTGGCAAAATGTCTGCTGCTGGTAATACATGTGTGCACATATTCTGTGTGCCTATTGAACATGTGTGAAGATTGGCATTGTGTCACTCAAATTAAACAAATCTGTTCTTTTTAGGTCCTGTGTCTCGCAGTTGCAGTTGGCCATGTGAAAATGTCTGAGGAGGAGCTGGTCTACAACATCCATCTGGCTATTAACTTCTTGGTGTCATTGTTGAAAAAGAATTGGCAGAATGTCAGGGCCCTTTATATTAAGAGCACCATGGGCAAACCCCAGCGTCTGTACTAATTTCTAAAAATAAATTTTTTTCACCTCTGGTTTTGGCCTCAATGTGAGTATAGTCAATTAATGAATGAGGCGTTAAACGCCTTCCTAGGTTTACAAACTACGGACACTGTATTTCGGGGTAACTGCCCCCTCATCAGTGTAGTGTGTGGGATATTCTGATGTGGCTGTGTGAGTGGGCTAAGACAAGGTCTGGGAACTTGCTATCTACCCTATGGAGAGAAGCCCACACACTACACTGATGAGGGGCAGTTACCCCGAAACGCAGCGTCTGTAGTTTGGGGTTCTGATCTGGCACAAATTCCTTAGTCATATTAAAAAGCTTGTTGGAAAGCGATTATGACTGAGGAGCTACCTAATGGTGGCGCTGGAGTTATTCAATTTCCTTACTGAAGTGCAAATTTGCTTAGAGGACCTGTCCCACCCCTCTGCATGGCAAACTAAATGAAGCTCTGTATGCAGCATGTCTGCTGCATTAAGGGAAGGGCTCCCCAATGTCTCTAGTGCCCCTTCCCCTGTAAGCTTTTAATGACATTAGAAAACTTAGATAAGTAGTCTAGTGGGTGGGATCTTAAGAGGTCTTCGCTGCTGGCACAGTCCTCCAGCCTTCTTGTGTATTCCGCCCCCTGTTCTGTGGGCGATGCTGCTGACGTCAGGCCGAACAGGAGGCAGCGCAGAAACATAGAAGGGGGGCGGAATACACAAGGCTGGAGGACTGTGCCAGCAGTGAAGACCTCTCAATAAGATCCCACTCATTAGACTACTTATCAGTAAGTTTTCTAATGGTTTTTTTAAAGCTTAGAGGGGGGTTAGAGACATGCGAAGAGCCTTCCCTAAATGCAGCAGACTGCACGTAGTTTCACATGCAGCAGGAGAGTAACAGGTCCAAGTGACAACACTGAGTAAGGGGCCTTTCACACTTGTGTTTTTTTCCTAATTTGGAAGATCAGGAAAACACCTGATTCTTACAGGATACATTTTTTTTTTTGCCCATTCACTTTAATGATTTCAGGAAAAAACCTGAAGCAACAAGATTCTACCTGAAATCATTAAAGGGAACCTGTCACCTGGATCTAAGTCCCTACACTATCACTACCTGTCCCTGCATCTTCCTAGCTGCTCCCTATCTATCCCTCTCTGAGCTAAATCCGCCCTATAAAACTGCAGAAAAATAACTTATAACTTACAGCAGTCCCTGAGGCTGTGGACTGAGAAGGCGGCGCCAGGCTCCATTCTGCACCTCCTCGATGCAGCAGCACACGCCCCACTGGGCGGCGTTATTCTTTCTTCATCGCCGCCTCCTCCATTTGGAATCTCCCACCTACTTTACACCTATCATGTTGTAGTGATGCGACCTCGATTGTGTCCCCTGACCGGGACACAGCATATGGGAGATTGTATCTTCTGCTCGGTAGCAGCACACACAGGGTGAGCTGCTACTGAAGCTAAGTGCTGATTGAAAGCACAGACGCCCAGGTGTGCGGGTGAATAGGAGATGATATGAGCTGCCCTGGGCTGTGGGGAGGGGGTGGAGTTGTCAGGACAGCAGCAGGAGCTGCTGGGATTGTATGAGGTTCAACTCGGCTGCGCACCGATGTAACAGGCCAGACTAACCCCCCGACCAGAATATACTCTGGGTTAAAGTGACCCTGAACCCAGAAGCCAACCCCACATCCCCTTCATACCTATCCATGCAGCTTGTGAAGCTGCTGCCATCGATCCCTGTATCTTGCCAAACCGCTGGGGCATTCTTCATAAATCATACTTTTATAATCGCATTTCTGGGCGTTTCAGTGAAATTTTAAAGCCGGTGCAGGCGGGCTTGTGTGCCGCTCTCCCCCTCCTTCTCCGTAATCCTGCACGCCCATGGCTGCGTGCTAAACAACAGAGAGGCGGCTCGCCTCATAGTATGGGCGGTGAAGCCGATATGACGTAATACGCGTCATACCTCCTTCACCGCCCATACTATGAGGCGAGCCGCCTCTCTGTTGTTTAGCACGCAGCCATGGGCGTGCAGGATTACGGAGAAGGAGGGGGAGAGCGGCACACAAGCCCGCCTGCTTGCGGCTTTAAAATTTCACTGAAACGCCCAGAAATGCGATTATAAAAGTATGAATTATGAAGAATGCCCCAGCGGTTTTGCAAGATACAGGGATCGATGGCAGCAGCTTCACAAGCTGCATGGATAGGTATGAAGGGGATGTGGGGTTGGCTTCTGGGTTCAGGGTCACTTTAAAGTGGCCTAGGCCAGATTATACACCTCCGTATACCACAGCAGCTGTAGATCAGGGCCCCTAGCAACACATGGGGGCCCGAGGCAGCACAAAGTGGCCCCAGGCAGCAGAAAGTGGCCCTACACAACATACAGGGGCCCCAGGCAGTGCTAGGGCCCCAGGCAGTGCTAGGGCCCCAGGCAGTGCTAGGGCCCCAGGCAGTGCTAGGGGCCCCAGGCAGCACAAAGTGGCCCCAGGCAGCACAAAGTGGCCCCAGGCAGCACAAAGTGGCCCCAGGCAGCACAAAGTGGCCCCAGGCAGCACAAAGTGGCCCCAGGCAGCACAAAGTGGCCCCAGGCAGCACAAAGTGGCCCCAGGCAGCACAAAGTGGCCCCAGGCAGCACAAAGTGGCCCCAAGCAGCACAAAGTGGCCCCAAGCAGCACAAAGTGGCCCCAAGCAGCACAAAGTGGCCCCAAGCAGCACACAAGGGCCCCAGGCAGCACAAAGTGGCCCCAGACAGTACTAGGGGCCACAAGCTACACACAGGATCCTAGGCTACACACAGGGGCCCCAGCCAGCATACAAGGGCCCCAGGCAGTGCACAGGGCTCCAGGCAGCACAAAGTGGCCCCAGGCAGTACCAGGGGCCCCAGGCTACACACAGAATCCCAGGCTACACACAGGGACCCCATGCAGCATACAAGGGCCCCAGGCAGCACAAAGTGAACACAGGCAATATACAGGGGCCCCAGGCAGTGGGCCACCTGGGGCCACTTTGTGCTGCCTGGGGCCCCTGTGTGCTGCCTCTGGCCCCCATGCGCTGCCTGGGACCCCTTTGTGCTGCCTGGCGCCCTTGTATGCTGCATGGGGCCCCTGTGTGTAGCCTGGGACCCTGTGTGTAGCCTGGGGCCACTTTGTGCTGCCTGGGGCCCTGTGCACTTGCTGGGGCCCCGTGCACTGCCTGGGGCCCTTGTATGCTGGCTGGGGCCCCTGTGTGTAGCCTGGATTCCTGTGTGTAGCCTGGGGCCCCTGTGCGCTGCCTGGGGCCCTGTGCACTGCCTGGGGCCCCTGTGTGTAGCCTGGGATCCTGTGTGTAGCCTGGGGCCCTTGTATGCTGCATGGGGCCCCTGTGTGTAGCCTGGGATCCTGTGTGTAGCTTGTGGCCCCTAGTACTGCCTGGGGCCCCTGTATGTTGCCTGGGGCCACTTTGTGCTGCCTGGGGCCCCGTGCACTGCCTGGGGCCCTTGTATGCTGTCTGGGGCCTCTTTGTGCTGCTTGGGGCCACTTTGTGCTGCCTGGGGCCCCTAGCACTGCCTGGGGCCCCTGTATGATGCGTAGGGCCACTTTCTGCTGCCTCGGGCCCCCATGTGTTCCTAGGGGCCCTGATCTACAGCTGCTGTGGTATACGGAGGGGTATAATCTGGCCTAGGCCACTTTAACCCTGAGTATATTCTGGTCGGGGGAGTTAGTCTGACCTGTTACATCGGGGTGCAGCCGAGTAGAACCTCATACAATCCCAGCAGCTCCTGCTGCTGTCCTGACACACTCCACCCCCTCCCCACAGCCCAGGGCAGCTCATATCATCTCCTATTCACCTGCACACCTGGGCGTCAGTGCTTTCAATCAGCACTTAGCTCCAGTAGCAGCTCACCCTGTGTGTATCTTCTGCTCGGTAACAGCACAATCTCCCATATGCTGTGTCCCGGTCAGGGGACACATCGAGGTCGCATCACCACAACATGATAGGTGTAAAGCAGTTGGGAGATTCCAAATGGAGGAGGCGGCGATGAAGAAAGAATAATGCCGCCCAGTGGGGCGTGTGCTGCTGCATCGAGGAGGGGCAGAATGGAGCCTGGCGCCGCCTTCTCAGTCCTCAGCCTCACGGACTGCTGTAAGTTATAAGTTATTTTTCTGCAGTTTTATAGGGCGGATTTAGCTCAGAGAGGGATAGATAGGGAGCAGCTAGGAAGGTGCAGGGACAGGTAGTGATAGTGTAGGGACTTAGATCCAGGTGACAGGTTCCCTTTAAGGTAAATGGGCAAAAAGGAACAGTTGGATGCGCCGTTGTCAATAGAAGAGCTGGAGGAGGCTGTGAAAGACCTGCAAAATAATAAAGCCCCAGGAACGGATGGGATCCCTGCTGAACTATGCAAGGCTGCTGGCGTCATTTTACTGCCTAAACTGAAAGAGGTCTTTGAAGAAGCATTAGTAAGTGACGCATTACTGGTATCTATGGGAGAAGACAGTAGTCCTCTCTAAAAAGCACATTACACACACACAGATATCTGTGCAAGAGATTGTTCGACGATCTCTAGTTGCAGTGAAATCATGGACACATTGTTCCATTTTGTACACAGCAACAAAATGGAACAACGTGTCCATGATTTCACTGCAACCAGAGATCTGTGAACAATGTCTGCACAGATGTGTGTGTAACGTGCTCTTAAGACTGGTAAAGATCGATTAAACCCAGAGTTGTATATACCCATGTCCCTTTTGTCTGTAGATGTTAAAATATTAGCTGAAGTCCTCGCAAGAGACTTAAAACAGTCATCACACATTTCGTGTGGGAGGATCAAACTGGGTTCATGCCGTCCAAGTCAATGGCTATTAATTTGCGTAGGTTTATTAATCTTCAGGTGGGGTCGCAGAATGGTGGAGGAAGGGCGGTGCTCTCACTTGATGTAGCGAAAGTGTTTAATAGGGGGAATACTTGTGGGCAGTCTTGAGGCATGGGATTTGGTACGAATTTTCAGGCGTGGGTGCGATTTATTATATATGCAGCCTGTGGTGAGACTTTGGGTGACTGGTGGTCTCTCTGAAAATATTACATTGGCATGGGGCACTAGACAGGGTTGCTCACTGTCTCCCCTGTTCACCTTAGCTATTCAGCCACTGGATATTCAGCTGCGCTCCAGTAAAGACATACAGGGCTTTAAACACAGACGTGGAGGAGCGGGGTGGCGTTAAATATGCTGACGACATGCTTTTTTTTGGGTGACGAAGAAAAGTTCTTACTGACAGCTATTACATTAATGGGGGATTTTGGGGGCAATTCAGGCCTTAGGATAAACTGGGAGAAGTCTGTCCTCACGCCAGTGGATGCTTTCTCTCAGAAAACCAGCATGGGTGGCACTTGTTTAAAAGTGGCAAGAGTTAACATACATAGGGGGTCTTGGGTGACTCATATTGTAGATGAATGTCTCCCTAAACTTGATGAACTTATACACTAAATTAATGTAAGCTTAGTCCATGTATTTACTTTGAGTGGTTGGCCGCACTAATCTAATCAAAATGGTCCTGATGCCCCAACATTCGTGCTAATTCACTGGTATGGATCCCTATGAGAATGTTCTATAAATTCCAGGCCATATTCGGAGAACAGATTTGGAAGAAAGTGGTGGCCAGAATTAAATTAGATACATTACAAAGGCCTAAAGATCAGGGAGGTCTGGCTGCTCTGAACCTGTGGAAATACTTTCTGGCATCCTAAGTCCACAGATCAAACTGGTTCAGGGAAACCTGGACAGACTGCTGCATGAAATTACTGATGGGTTGCCAAGTCTCTCTCTTTTGGAGATTGAACTTTTGGATAGGGATAGCCGGAAACATTTGCCAACGTTTCTACTTATGCAGTAAACTTAGCAAAAGTCTAAAGTGATGTTAAATATTGCGAGGCATACTCCGTTTACACCACTGTGGCACAATCTGGGCCTCCCTGAGGCTTATAAACTATTGGTCTATGACCCTTGGAGGGGATTGGGTGTTACCCATGCAGTGTAAATTCTGGAAGGGGATGTGTTTAAGTAATTTCAACAACTAAAGGAAGAATTCCACAGTCCACATTTTTCCGTATTGCCATGGCAGCACCCACTGAGAGAGGGGATCTGCCCACAAGGACCGGAAACCTACAGGTAAAAAGGGGCGATTCCCCTCGCCTCCTCAGTTGGTTTCCTATCCTTATGGGGAACCCACAGATGATGATTACCTGCAGCCTGATTCTTCTGTGTGGTGCTTTAGTGACAGCAGAATCTGGGTCGGCGGTGCTGGGGAAGCCCTGTGCCTTCAGTCTCCTCCCCCTCCCCCCCCTCTTCCTTCCGCTGATGAATTACCACAACCCATGGTCTGGGTTGCACCGCCATGGGTCGTAAGGGCGTGCCAAGCGATTCAATTCAGTGACCAGAGATGCATGGTGGGCCGTGGCACAGATGTATTCGGCCACCCTGCGACTCATGCTGGTCGGCTTCCGGGAGTGCAATTGCGCATGCGCCAGCCTGATTACTCGCGCATGTGACCAGAAGTGACGTGAACGACTTTTGTGGTACTGGGGAGGATCCAAGCGCTGGAGGCTTTAAAATGGTGGCAGCTCCACACAGGTATGTGCAGCATGTTGTCCCCTAAGGAGACAGGGGAGCACCCTGGTGGGCCTAAACCACATGGTAATGGCAGCAGGGGGGCCACTAGAGATGTTGACTCTGCTTGGAAAAAGGTAAAACGGAGAGCTTCCAAATCCAGTAGTGTGCCTCCAGAACCGCTACCCATATTGTCAGCTACAGGGGTGAGCTGTGTCTATATGATCACCATGTAAACTGATTCTGTTCTCTCTTTCCTTTTCTCTATCTCCTGCTGGGCAGGGTAATAAAAAATTGGCAAAATCAAAGCATAAGGAATGTGCGTTGTGTGTACAGCCCCTGCCAGATTACTATAGTGAGCGTCTCACTCGTGCATCACCCAGACCCTGGATGAGGAAGCTCCAGTTCGTACTGCTGACCTCAAATCCTTTATAAGTGATGAGATTCGACACTCCTTTAGTCACCTTCAACAGCTTAGCATGACCACTCGTGCAGGTTGTACATCATTTTGAATGCGAGTCTGACAGTGCGTCCCAGGAAGAGGGATTGGTGCACACTTCCCATTCGGCCGAAGATGGAGGCTCCTTTGTTTCCATTCAGGAGGTTCACACTTTAGTAAAATCCGTTCGTACCACCATGGGTATCACCAGCAGTAGGGAAGCTAAAACAGCCCAGGAAGTAATGTTTGCAGGCTTGTTCAGAGAAAGCCTTGCTCCTTCCCAGTGATTGATACCGTCAAAGATCTGGTTAAGAGGGAATGGGAGAAGCAAGAGTCTAGGGGATTCTTGCCTTCCTCTTCCAAGAGGAAATATCCTTTCGCCGTCGCTCAATTACTAAAATGGACTAAAATTCCGAAAGAAGACGCAGCCGTGGCTACTGTCATGATATATGCCTTTCTCCTTCACATCATTGTGGGACACAGGACCGTGGGTGTATGCTTTTCTGCCACTAGGAGGTGACACTAAGTAGAGATTAAAATTGAGCCCTCCTTCTTGCAGTATACACCCGTCCGTGGGCGTAGATATTCAGTTTTAGCTTAGTGTCGCAGGAGGCACATGCGGTCTGTAGCTCAGACCACAAATACCCCCCTTTTTTTTTTTTTTTTTTTATTTTCTCACTTTTACATCTGATTTTGACTTGGCACAGGAACCTGAGGGCAGCTCACGCAGGGACGGATCCTTATTAAAGGACCCCGCTCTCCCGGCACAGTCACCAGTAGCCACGAGGCACAATGGCATCCCCCTGCAGGACATGGGGATGCACAGGCCACCGGCATCCAGAGGGCACCATGCAATCACCCTGCAGGACAGGGTAGCACACAGGGCCAGGAGTACAGTTCTCATCTCCTCCAACAAAGGAGGCAGGTGATGGAGACGAGCAGCCAGCACACTCTGCGCACCAAGCCATCCCTAAGGGGCCTGGGGCAGCAGAGGCTGCAATATCTATGCCCACCTCTGGACCCACAGCTAGACCGACACGGCGGCTCCGTGCCGGGATACGCACCTCCGGTAAGTCGGGGTGCGCGCACAGACCAAGGGGCCGCAGCAATCGCCGCTAGGACGCCGGAGGCCGCCACCGCGGCCACCCGGCGTTGCTCCTGGGAACTAATTGAGGCCCCGGTCTGGGCCTGTACTCTTAACACCGCCCATGGCCCCAGCTCATTGGCCGCATGCGCGTCACCGCCCCGCGTCCCAGGGGCAGGCGTGATGACACGGCCAGCCGCGCACCCATTGGCTACCGAGTAAATCACTCATGGCCAGGCCCCAAAGCTACTGGCTCACCGCATCATTGCCCTGTGCATAGGGGCAGGCGCAGGGGCGAGACCACGCCCATGGCACCGCAATTGGCCCCTGAGAACGTCGCTCAGGGCCAGGAGTACAAGCCCCATGACATGCACTCAGGGAGGCTGGGACAAAAAGGGCCATCCATATTAAAGCATATTAAAGCACAGTACAGGGGCACAGCCCTCAAATACGCCCCAAAACCGGTGCAAATTTCTCACAAAGGTGCCAGCATATTGCAGCTGCACAAAGGTACAGCCCTCAGGCAATAAACCTGGAGCTGATACCTACCTACCCCTCATGGAAACCTGCTAAGTAGGGTGGGCTTAGCCCCCTCACAGGGGGGACCACACAAAGCCCACATACTACCCAGGGACACATTCAGGTCACAGTCCTTTTGTTCCGGTGCCTCTTCAAGTGAAAGACCACAGCACCTCACAGACGACATAGCAGGGGACACAGGATCTGGGTAAGCTCCATAGGAGACCCTCTTTCCTGCAGATATCCAACCCTGCCCTCATAACAAGCCAGTTTGTACACCACAGTGCCGTCGCTGACCGTAATCTGGTACGCAATGGCAGATCCCAAACTGTCCAAGGACAAAAGCAAAAGCAGCACAGGGAACAAGGCATCATGCACCAGCTGCCAGACACCGCTCCCGTGCAAGCATATGTCACAATTTTGTAAGGACTGAACATGAAAGTCCCATTGAGGCTACCACTGACGCAGGGCTCAGTGTGCCTGACATCCCTCCATGGAGTATAGTATTGTTGCAACGGCTGGACTCCATAGTCCAAATGTTGCAGGCCTGTCCTGAGTGTCACGCAACCAGTGCCCATAAATGTCACCGCTCCCACTCCAGCAGGGAACAGTCCCAACCTACGGCCCCCCTAACTACTAGAAGACGGACTAATGCCAACCCGTCCCAGGAACAATCTCCCAATATGTCATCAAGTGACAGGTCTCGCTCCCCTTCACCTCGTCACCAGTCCGATTCACGCTCCGAGGGCGAACTATCAAACCCAGATGCACCCTACGAGAGTGAGACCATCCAGACGTTGGTTGACAGCCTCATCGAAGCTGTTAACACAACAATGGACATCAAAGACGAGTGCGCCACCACGCCAGAGCCCAGTGTCACGGCTAGCTAACAAAACCCTACTTACTATCTCCGATAGCTCGTCTATCAAAGACCCCAACGACTGCCAGCTTGAAAGTCTAGCACGCTCAATTTTTGAGGCCTCAGGAGCGTCTCTCTCGCCCTTGTTCGCTATAGTATGGGTAGCCAAAGCAGCAGGATCCTGGATCCAGGACATACAACAGACGCTGCAAGACCCCGACCAGAACCCGGCAGACCAACTCGATCTGTCGAAAGCACAGTACTACTTCCTTCTAGCATCCATAGACGCAGCCAACAGCGCCGCACTGGCAGCAGCAAACGCCATTTCCATGCGTCGAACCCTGTGGCTTAGGGGCTGGCACGCTGATTCAACATCAAAAAGATCACTCATAAACCTATCATACCAGGGAGGTCGCCTATTCGGTGAAAAACTCGACCAACTCATTTCCGAAACCACTGGAGGCAAAAGCAAGTTTCTCCCCCAGCAGAGGTTTAAACGGCCTTTTTGCCGCCCACAGTCACACTCACGCTCTCAAGCTTCCCAAGGAGCACCAAGGTGGTCCAGCTCAAATGCCAACACAAACGCAGGTCGGCTAACCCGCGGGGCCAACAGCTACCCACACTCCCTTAAGACCAAGCAAACATGAAAGGCCCACCCTAAACAAACTCACTCTAAGGGCGGGAAACCACAAAGGCTGACCTCATGACTCAACCACCTGATACCAGCATAACAGGTGGATGCCTTCAGCTCTCCTGCCACTCATGGCTCAATGTCGTACACGACAATTGGGTCAGAACTGGTGCTGTCTGGCTACAAGATAGAATTCACATCCCAACCCCCAAATCGCTTCTTCCTATCATGCCCCCAAAGGTAAATGCCCGACCGTTCTTCAAGGCCATCAAATCTCTGCTCAAAACCGGCGTCATTAAACCAGTACCAGAAGACGACCAGTTCAGGGGCTACTACTCAAACCTGTTCGTCGTCCCGAAAAAAGACGGATCAGTGTGTCCCATCCTGGACCTCAAACTTCTCAACAAGTTTGTAAAAATCCGACAGTTCAGAATGGAATCCCTACGCTCAGTAATGACGTCCTTAGAAAAGGGAGAATTCCTGGAAACCATCGACATACAAGACGCATATCTCCACATTCCCATTTTACCACCCCACCAAAAATACCTGCGGTTTGCGGTACAAAAACGCCACTTCCAATTCTTCGCCCTGCCCTTCGGCTTGGCAACTACACCCAGAGTCTTCACAAAAATCATGGCGGCCATCATGACCATCCTCCACTCACGAGCAGTCGTCATCTTACCGTACCTAGACGATCTGCTGATCAAAGGCCCATCCTTCCAGGCATGCCTCGACAGCGTCATAATCACAATGGCCACTCTCTCCTGCCTAGGATGGCTCATAGACCTAGAAAAATCAAGCAATCGACTTCCTTGGAATGACCCTAGACACCGCAAGAGGGCTAGTCATACTCCCGCAGAACAAGGCCACGGCGATCCAAAAAGGCGTGCAGGTACTTCACAGCCGCTCCCCCCAGTCCATCCGCTTTGGCACGAGAGTCCTAGGCAAAATGGTGGCCGCAATGGAGGCAGTCCCCTTTGCCCAGCTACATTTCTGAGCCTTACAGCTCTCCCTCCTCTCGGCCTGGGACAAAAGCCCCTTCAGCCTCAACCACAAACACCGCTTATCCGCCCATGTCAAAAGGTTACTCAAATGGTGGACACAGCCATCATCTCTCTCTCAAGGAAAATCCTTCCTCCCACTCCAGTGGCTGATTGTAACCACCGATGCCAGCCTACTCGGCTGGGGGGCCGTCTATCTTCAGCACACGGTTCACGGGCGCTGGGCGCCCCAAGAGTCACTCCTCCCAATCAACATCCTAGAACTACGAGCAATCCGACTAGCACTTCAACACTTCCATCACTTCCTGGCCGGACGCCCCATCCGCATTCAATCAGACAATGCCACAGCAGTTGCGTACATCAATCATCAAGGCGACACGCGCAGCAAATCAGTAATGCACGAGGTGAAACACATCCTACAGTGGACCGAAAGAACCCGGTCAATCATATCAGCAGTCGACATCCCGGGGGTGGACAACTGGGCAGCGGACTTCCTAAGCCGCCAGGGTCTGGCCTCAGGGGAATGGTCCCTACACCCAGAAGTCTTCCACCAAATCTGCCGATGCTGGGGAACCCCCGACGTGGACCTCATGCCATCAAGAATGAATGCAAAAGGCCCGGGGTTTGTGGCCAGATCCCGGGACCCACTGGCCCCTGGAGTGGACTCTCTAGTCCTCCCCTGGCGCCAATTCCAACTCCCATACATCTTCCCGCCACTCCCCCTAATCCCTCGAGTGATCAGAAAGGTCAAGGCGGAAAGGGCGCAGGTAATCCTCATCGCCCCGGACTGGCCACGGTGGCTATGGTATGCAGAGCTCGTACAGCTACTCAACGATGCTCCCTGGACACTCCCAAACAGGCCGGAACTCCTATCCCAGGGCCCCTTCTACCACCAGAACTCGGGAGCCCTGTCTTTAACGGCATGGCGATTGAATCCTGGATCCTGACCTTTACAGGGTTTACACCAGAGGTCATAACCACCATGGTCAACGCCCAAAAACCAACGTCCTCATGCATCTGCTACCGCACCTGGAAAACCTACTTCAAGTGGTGCGAAGACCGCAATCGTAACCCACTCCTCTTCTCCATCCCCTCGATCCTAGAGTTCCTCCAGAATGGCCTCAATGCGGGCCTAGCACCAAACTCCAAAGGACAAATTTCGGCCTTAACTGTCCTTCTCCAACGCAGGATTGCGTCCAAATTACAGGTCAAAACATGACCCCCCCTACAGGACGCCCGTGGCTGGGACTTAAACCTAGTTAAACCTAGTTCATGATGTCCTCCAAGACACACAGTTCGAACCCCTGAAAGAGGTCCTGTCGGCCCCCCTACCTATTCTTCCATAAGGATAAAGTAGTTATCTGCCCTTCTCCATCTTTCTTGCCCAAGGTGGTATCTCAATTCCACCTTAACGAAGACATTGTCCTCCCATTCTGCCCAACTCCAATACACCGGGTCGAAAAGTAGCTCCATACCCTGGACCTGGTAAGGGCCCTCAAACACTACATCTCCCGAACAGCCCCATTCCGCGAAACGGACACGCTGTTCGTCATACCCAAGGGTCCTAGAAAGGGAATGGCTGTCTCCAAATCCACATTGGCACGATGGATCTGATCCACGATCCAGGAAGCCTACCGCATCAAGAGAATGCCAATCCCAGAAGGAATCAAATCACACTCGACTCGGTCAGTAGGCGCCTGATGGACCATTTGCCACCAAGCCTCGGTGACTCAGGTCTGCAAAGCCGCAACCTGGTCCAGCCTACAAACCTTCACCACACACTACATCATCCACACCCAGGCCTCTGCAGATGGAAGCCTAGGTAAAAAGATCTTGCTGGCAGCGGTCGCGCATCTATAAGCATGATGCTCGTCCACCATTGTTCAATTCCCACCCAGGGACTGCTTTAGGACGTCCCATGGTCCTGTGTCCCCAATGATGCGAAGGAGAAACAGGGATTTTTGTGTACTCACCGTCAAATCCTTTTCTCCTAGCTCATCATTGGCGGACACAGCACCCACCCTTAAACGCATCCATATTCACAGTACAACGCCATATGCTACATGTACCTAATGGGTATAGTATTGTACCTTACACCATTCGTACCTTATTACCAGCTCTCCTACTGCTTTAGTACTAAACTGAATATCTACCCCCACGGACGGGTGTATACTGCAAGAACAAGGGCTCAATTTTAACCTCTACTTAGTGTCGCCTCCTAGTGGCAGAAAAGCATACACCCATGGTCCTGTGTCCCCAATGATGAGCTAGGAGAAAAGGATTTTACGGTGAGTACACAAAAATCACACAAATTGCGGGGGGAAGGGATTGTCATGATATATGCCTTTTCCCTGTCCTGAATTAGCTTATACTATGCAATTTATTGTGCTGTAATTTAACATGTCTCCTTCCCCCAAGAATTGCGTTCCTGGAATGTACTGTAATTAAGCATTGGTCAACAGCTAGTGAAGGATTAGCCATTCTTCCTCCCAGCAGGTGGCTAGTCCAATCCACATCCTACCAGACACACTGGAGCCATACGTTTCTAGAATCATCTGATGGAGCAAACCATTCAATAGTAGGTGTGAACCCTACTCCCTTTCACATGGGCTGATCCCAGGAGCCCAGACAATACATTCATGTTTTTAGGATCAGATGTGAGTTGACTGTGGAAGTGAACGGAGTGAGACCTGAGTTGAGGCCAGATCTCGTCGTCCGTGGGATTGCGCTGGATCCATTGGACTCTTGCAAGGACTATTGCTTTCGATTATCTGGCATAAGGATTATCGGGAGGTGCCCCGAATCGGTTTCCTTTGTTTGGACTCATTGCGGGCTCTGCAGATTTACCTTCATGTGTGTTGTTCCAGCTTTCTTGTTTAATAAATCTCCTTGGATTGATCATCGGCTGGGTGTCCCTTCCTGCTCTGTTGTAGACCCCGTCACAGCTACGTCTTCCAAATACAATGTTTTACCACTTGAGGATGGGGGTCTTCTTAGGGACTAATCAGACCCAAAGGCAGAGAGTCTGTTAAAGAAGAACTCTAAATCTTCAATTGGTGCCTTTAAGCCAGCTATGGCCTGTACTTGTTCTCAGTTAGTTTGGATTGACCAGTTAGAAGAACAGATTAGGTCAGGGGTGCCAAGGGATAATTACTGGCCTCCATTCTTCAATTACGGAAAGGTTCCGCATATATACCGATACATCTGCAGATTCGCTCCATTTAGCAGCCAGATCTGCAGCTCTGTCTAAGGCTACTTTCACACAGCGTTTTTGTGCTGTCCGAGGGGATCAGACTTTTTGCTGCTCCCCTCGGACAGCATCGGATCCAAACTGATGACTGCAATCGGATGCCAAATAGGCATCCGATCCCGATATTTTGCAGCATCAGCTGGATCCTGTCCCTGCTCCTCCTGTCATCTCGTCCCCCTTCTCTCTCCCTCCTGTCACCTTTGTCCCCCTGTGTCTCCCCTCTTTGTCCCCCTGTGTCTCCCCTCCTTGTCCCCCTCTGTCTCCCCTCTTTGCACCCCCTCTTTGTCCCCCTGTGTCTCCCCTCTTTGTCCCCCTGTGTCTCCCCTCTTTGTCCCCCTGTGTCTCCCCTGTGTCTCCCCTTTGTCCCCCTGTGTCTCCCTCTATCTCCCCCCTCTTTGCTCCTCTGTTTGCAGACCTTAAAAATAAAAAAATCTTCATTCTCACCTCTCCACGACACCCGCGTGCTTCCAGCTTCTTCTTCTGATCAACAGGACCTGGCGTGATCTCACAGTCACATGGCCGTTACCGCGGTAACGGCCATGTGACTCAACTGTGACGTCAGGCCAGGTCCTAGAAGCACAGAGCGCAGGAGGCATACGCTGGATCGTGGAGAGGTGAGAATGAAGTTTTTTAATTTTTAACCCTTTATTTTCAGGAGATGTCACTTCTGCAATGTATGAATATACATTGCAGAAGTGATATTAGATGGCACAGAGCGATTTTAGTGTACTGAGCATGCTCAGTACACTAAGATCGGGTCCGAGGAACGCTCAGATGTTCCTCGGATCCTCGCTCCATAGGCCCCATGTTATTTGGCGGATCAGTCGGATCCAATTCGGTCGATCTGACCCCTGTGCCAAAATCGCAGCAGGCTGCGATTTTGGGCACAGCTAAAAAATCGGCCAGGATCGATCCGACCAAATCGGATGCCAATAAGGCCAAATCCGATGTGATCCGTGCCCATAGGATAACAATGGGGCCAAAATCTGATCCGTGGCTGTCAGTTTTACAACGGACAGCCACGGATCACAAAGAAACGCTGTGTGAAAGCAGCCTAAGGCTCCACGTCACACAACAGATATTTCTGCAGATATTGTTCACAGATCTCTGGTTGCAGTGAAATTATGGACACATTAATCCATTTATATACAGCCACAAATTGGGACAATCTGTCCATGATTCACTGCAACCAGAGATCTGTGAACAATATCTGCACAATTATCTGTGTGTGTGACCCCAGCTAATGCGGTCCAATCTTTGTGGTTGAAGGAATGCAAGGGATGTGCATGCTAAGAGCAAACTTTGCACCATCCCTTGTCAGGGTGAGTACCTCTTCAGCCCTGTCCTTGACGACATCTTAACTAAAGCAGGAGATTTTAAAAAGGGGCTCCCTAAACCTTCTCTTCCCAATTATAGGCGAGCTTTCAGGAACCGTCAGTTTTCTCGTCAGAAGTCGGACTCTCAGTTCACCCCGGCTGTTCTTGCCTTCAATGGGGAGCGCTCTGCTGGGGTGGCTGGGACCAGGCCCTGGCCCTCCGGAACCCCTCCTGGGTTGAATCGGGCTAGTGGCTTCCTGGCCGGCGGCCTCCTCCTAGGGCTGAGCTTGCCAGCCGCCTTTGTCTGTTCTAAGAGAAGCACTATGGGATTAGAAGAGGAGCATGTCCTTTCCTCTGTGCAGGATGAAATGTTTGCTGGCCTTAAGTCGGCCAAACGGGTCGGGTGGCCCGTACATTCTACCATCTTGCATTTAATTTCGCAAGAATGGGAATTCCCAGAAAAAAGATCCAAGAGTGATCCCGGTCGCCGTTTCCCTCTTGATGACAGCAAGATTCACTGGGATGTCCCTAAGGTGGATGTGCAGGTTGCCCGTGTGGCAAAGAAGACTGCCCTCCCCTGTGAGGACACTTTCCAGCTTGGGGATCAGATGGATCGCAACATTGAGACCTTTATGAAATGTTCTTGGGAAGCATCCTCTTCCACCATTCAGGCTAATATCACCTCCACTTGTGTGTCCCGCTCCCTGCTGAGGTGGTTGGACCAATTGCAGTCCCATATTTCTCAGGGCACCCCTAGAGAGGAGTTCCTTGACTCCCTTCCTCTGCTTAGGAAGGCGTCCTGTTTCCTCGCTGATGCCTCAGCTGAATCGGTCTGCCTGGCGGCTAGGACCTCCGTCTTGTCCAACTCCGCCAGACGGGCATTGCGGCTAAAGATGTGGAGTGGTGATGCCACTCCTAAAATGAGGCTCCGCTCTTTGCCTTTCAAGGAGGACTTAGTTTTTGGCCCTGCGCTTGACAAAGTTCTGGATAAGGCCACAGACCGCAAGGCTCTTCCCGAACACAAGCCCATGCGAAAGCGGTCCTTTCGTCCCTCGGTGCCTCAGGCCTCCCAGCCCAAAGGCAAGGGAAAAATGGGCAGGTGGAGTTATCAGAAGGGGTGAAGTAAGAATATCCTCATCCCTGCTCAGCAGCAGCAACCTCACCCCGACAAACAGTGACTCGATCGCGGTGGGGGGGGCGACTCTCGGCCTTTCTCCCCCAGTGGCAGATGATCACCGATTGCCAGTGGGTTCTGAAGGTCATTTCCGAAGGCCTCCTCATAGAACTCTAGTCGCCTCCTCCACCAGGTCTCCAGGTCACTGCCCTGCCCTCTCAGGGTGCTCAGGATCTCTTGTACTCGAAAGTTCAGGAGTTCCTTCTCACAAATGTCGTCTCCTCTGTTCCCGACCACGAGGTCATGATTGGTCATTATTCCCGGCTGTTCCCGGTCAAGAAGCCATCTGGAGATGCCAGAGTTATCATCAACCTGTAGTGTCTCAACTGTCATGTCTGGTACTGTCGTTTCAAGATGGAGTCAGTCCGAACCTCGATTCCGTTGATCGGGCTGCACCACCAGATGGCTACGATAGACTTGAAAGACGCATATTTCCATGTGCCCATACATCCTCGGCACAGGAAGTTTCTCAAGGTCGCCATCTTGTACAAAGGGGAAGTCCTCCACTTTCAGTTCAACATGCTCCCCTTCGGGATCTCCTCGGCACCCCGAGTATTCTCCAAAGTCATGGTGGAGGTCGTGGCCTTCAATCAGGGTCGCGGCATCTGTATAGTGCCTTATCTGGGCGACTTCCTTCTCATTGCTCCTTTGGCCCAATGTGCAATGTGCTCCTTTTGGCCCTATACCTCCTGAAGTCCCAGTTGCAGCTTTCCTCCACGAGACGCTTTTTGGGGGTATTACTGGATTCAGACAACCAGCATCCTTTCTCCCAGATGACCACAGATTGACCCTTCTGCACAAAATCTCATCCCTGCGGAGTTAGGCGTCTCCCACCCTTCGGGCGGCAATGTCGGCTATGGGCTCCATGACGTCCTGCATTCCGTCTGTCCTATGGGCTCAGGCTCACTCTCGGGTCCTGCAAGCACACATCCTGTCTTGCTGGGACAGGCTACCTTCGTCCTTGAATTGAAGGGTTCGCCTCCCAGGGCCCGTCTCCTTGTCCCTCTCTCTGGTAGTTGGACCTCCGCAATCTGCAGCGGCGTCTCCTTGTCCCTCCTCTGGTAGTTGGACCTCCTCAATCTGCAGCGGGGGGTTTCCTTGGATCTAACTCCTCTTGTGACACTGACTACAGATGCCAGTCATAGGGGCTGGGGAGACATGGTGGGTCGCGCCCCACTCCAAGGGGTCTGGAATCATGCCATCAGTTCCCAGTCTTCCAACTACCGGAAACTGAGAGCAGTCGAGGAGGCCCTTCTGGCTGCTCAATCCCAACTCAGGGGGTCCCTTGTGCTTGCGTACTCGGACAACGTCACTACTATGGCGCACCTCCGTCACCAGGGCGGTACGAACTCCAGGTCCCTGACGTCGGTGTCCTCCCGGATCTTTCTCTGGGCTGAACAGTTCCTACTGTCACTCTCAGCCGTCCACCTGAAGGGGTCCCTGAACCTTCAGGCGGATTTTCTCAGTTGCCGGGATGTCCCCCCGGGAGAATGGAGCCTGGACCAAGCGGTGTTTTGCTCCCTGGTTGCAAGATGGGGCACTCCTACGATCGACCTTTTCGTCTCCAGTGTGAATCGAAAGGTCGCAACATATTTCTCCCTGAACCCTCGGGACGAGTCGGCAGGAGTGGATGCATTCTCCCAGCCTTGGGATTTTCCTCTGGCTCACGCTTTCTCTCCTATTCTCCTTCTCGTAAGAACCCTGAGGAAGATCAGGGTGCACGGTGTCCCCATTATCCTGGTGGCCCTGCTATGGCCGCGGCGCAGTTGGTACAATCTGATGGTGGCACTCAAAGTCGACGGTCCTGTCATCCTAAGTCCGGACCCCAGCCTGTTGTCTCAGGGTCCCCTGTTCCATCTGGATCCGCAGAAGCTCCGCTTAGCTGTATGACTTCTGAGGCCCAGGTGCTAAGGGCTCAGGGCCTGTCTGAAAAAGTGGTAGCCACCTTGCAGATAAACCACAAACCTGTCACTAACGCGATTTATAATAAGATTTGGAAGAAATTTTCGTCCTGGTGTGGTTCCAGTCCTCCTGATCTGCTACAGCCAAATGTCTCCCAGAATGGTTTGGACCTCGGACTTAAACCCAGCACGCTGAAAGTACAAATTTCCGCTCTCAGTTCCATGTTTGATGCTGATTTGCCAAATCACCGGTGGATTCGACACTTCATGGTGTCAGCTACTCGCATTTGTCCTCGTGCTAAGGTCCTTGCACCCTCCTGGGACCTCAATGTTGTCCTGACTGGAGTTTCTCTGCCTCCCTGCGAACCACTCTCTGTTGGTGACCTACGACGCTTATCTCACAAGACTGCATTCTTGGTGGCAATTACGTCTGCCCATCGTGTCGGAGAACTCCAGGCTTTGTCCATCCGGGAACCGTACCTTACCATCCAGGGTGACTGCATTGTTCTTCAACTGGATCCTTCGTTTCTTCCCAAGGTGGTCTCAGACTACCATCGCTCTCAGACGATTGTTCTTCTTTCCTTCTGTCAGCATCCCCAGACCCCTAGGGTCTTGGATGTCCGGCGGGCGGTGCTCCATTATCTGTACGTGACGGCGCCCTGGCGCGTCGATCACAATCTCTTTGTCCAGCCCTTTGGTCAACATAAGGGCAAGAAGGTTTCTAAGAGTACTATAGGGAACTGGATTAAGAAGGCCATTACTGATTCTTACCTTTACCAGCAGCTGCAAGCGCCTTCGCGATTTACTGCCCTTTCCACCCGGTCTACCGCTGTTTACTGGGCTGAACGGGCGGGGGCTACTCCTGAGCAGATCTGCACCGCTGCTACCTGGTCGTCCTTGCATACTTTCACCAAACAATACTGTCTGGACCCGGGTTCCTATAGGAATTTGGCTTTTGGCAGGAAGGTCCTGCAGGCCATAGTCCCACCCTAGGTATTTATTCGTTGGTATTCCTCCTATGCTGCCGTGGAAGGTTCCTAGAGAAAATAGAATTATTCTTACCGTTAATTCAGCTTCTAGGATACCTTCCACGACAGCACCTAATTCCCTCCCTTTTATTCCACGTATTATTCCTGGAATGTTTTGAATTTGTATTATTGTTTACTCTCATGCTATAGTTCTTTGTAAGACACTGGCTAGTGGGAGGTGGAAGGGTCCTTTTAACCTCTCTTGTGCTTCCTGTCCCTATTAGGGCGTGGAGAGGCAACCTCCTATGCTGTCGTGGAAGGTATCCTAGAAATCGAATTAACGGTAAGAATAATTCTATTTTTTTCTCTAGTCACCTTCCACGACAGCATAGGAGGTTGCCTCTCCACGCCCTAATAGGGACAGGAAGCACAAGAGATGTTAAAAGAGCCCTCCCACTTGCCAGTGTCTTTCCTGTCCCCATGGGGCATGGAGAGGTTTTCTTCAATGCTTTGGGGTTGGTGACTGTAGCATACCTTTTCTTTGTTCTCTTTTTTTGTAGCCGGGCAGCATTGGTCCGGTGTCCAGGCTCTCTTCCTCCCGCTGCTCCTGCCTTCTTAGGATGGTGAGACCGTCTCCCTGGTCCTCCGGTGCCTCCCTGGGGGCAATGCGGGCCATGGGATCCCTGGCCGGTGGCCACTCTGAGCCTGCCGGCTTTCCCCTGTGCGTGCGCTGTCCTGCGTGACCCGGATGTGACGTCAGAGGGCAGACCTTCTGGGTCACGTGTTCCCTCGGGAGCGCTGCACTTCCGGTTTCTGGCGGTCAGATTCCGGCAGGTCATGCCAACGATTTCTTCTGCGGCATATCTGGGACCCAGTGCAGGGGGAGGGGACATCTTTTTACCGGTGCTGTAGGGCAGGCTTACCGATATAAGCTGCCCTGAAGTCTACTGTTAAGAAAAGCCTCAGCTCCCTGCATGATGGCCAATTTATCTGCAGAGCCCAGCACTGCCCCATCCACAGTAAGTCTGTGCTGGGGGGTCCAAATACATGATACTTCAGGCTGATACTGATGGCATCCATATTTCTTTTTTTTTTTTTTTTTATATATATATAGGGAGAAAAGGCTGCCCCTAAAAGAGCGATTGGGAAGTCTGCCAGATGCCCTGTTTGTGTCAAAAAGCTCCCTACGCCCTGGGATAAGAAACTCTGTCAGTATTGTACTGAAAAGATCATTAGGACGGAACATCCCTCATTAGTGAATGAGTTGCATTCTATGGTTAAACAGGAGATACAGGCCTCCTTGGTTTCCCTAATACCTGCTGCACCTGTCCAAGTCCCTGTCCCTCCTTCTCCTTCTCGGAAGCTACAGCAGGACCAGTCCGACTCAGACTGACCATAGGGATGATCCCTCTTCCTCCAAACAAACAGACACTAAAAAGTTTCGTTTTTCCTCGGAGGATATGGCTGAGCTCATTAGTGCTGTTCGTAGCACTATGGGCCTAGAGGAGGAGCAAGTCCTCCATTCTGTTTGCAGGGCTGAGATCTGTTAAACAAGTTGGGTTTCCAGTCTATGCAAGCATTCAGAATCTCATTTCTCAGGAGTGGGAATTTCCTGAAAAACGAGTTAAAAGTGCAATGACACACAGGTTCCCCCTGGAGGACTGCGTTTAATTGTGATATCCCGAAGGTGGATGTGCAGGTCACAAGGGTTGCTAAAAAAACACGCTCCCCTTTGAGGATACTTCCCAGTTTAAGGACCAAATGGATAGGAAGATTATTGCTTCCACCTGCGTGTCTCCTTCAATTCTCAGGTGGCTAAACCAGCTTAAGTGTCACATCACTCAGGGTACTCCAAGGGAGGAGCTGCTAGATTCTTTGCCATTTACTTAAAAAAGCTACCAGTTTCCTGGCGGATGCTTCGGTGGAGTCAGTTCGCATGTCCGCTCGAACTTCTGTTTTGTCTAACTCCGCCAGATGCGTCCTCTGGTTGAAGATGTAGAGTTGGGACTCACACCTCCAAAATGCGGCTTTGCTCCATCCCCTTCAAGGGAGACTTAGAATTTGGTCCAGCCTTAGATGACATCTCAGAGAACGCAACTGATAAAAAGGCATTGCCTGAGCAAAAATCGGCTAAGAAAAGTTTTTTTTTTTTGCTCCTGCCCCCCCCTCCCCCCAAAGGCAAGGGGAAGGTGGGTAGATGGTCCCCTCCCAGCCACGTCAACAGCAGGTTAAACAGTGACTCTGCTCGGATGGTGGGGACTCTCAGACTTTCTTCCTCAATGGCAAAGTATTACCAGTTGCCAGTGGGTACTCGCGTAATTTCCGACGGTCTCATCTCAGAATGATCATCAATCTAAAGCAGCTGATGAAATTTGTCAAGTACCGCAGATTTAAAATGGAATCAATCAGATCAGCAGTTCCATTAAGAGGTCATCCCTTCCAGATGGCCACAATAGACTTATAAGATGCCTACTTCCACGTGCCCATTCATCCCCGGCACAGAAAGTTTTTACGCTTCACAGTCCTGTACAACGGTATAGTGCACCACTACCAGTTCAGTGCCCCCCCTTGGGATCTCCTCTGCCCCAAGGGTGTTCACGAAAATCATGGGGGAAGTGGTGGCATTTCTCAGACAACAAGGCGTCTGTCTGATACCATATTTGGACGACCTCCTTCGGCTGCGGCCCTCAGGAGAGATGTGGACAAGTCATTGGCTACGCTTTGGTCCTTGGAATGGATCCCAAATCTGAAGTCTCAGCTCCAGCCCTCCTCTTCCTGATTCCTTTGGGTATTGCTGTACCCAGAAAGGCAAATGTGTTTTCTTCCGGAGGATCACAAGTTGACTCTCACTTCAAAAATTTCTGCCCTCCGGTTTCAGAAGACTCCTACAATCAGGGCTGCAATGTCAGTTCTGGGGTCCATGACGGCCTGCATACCATCAGTACTGTGTGCCCAGGCACACTCACAGAGTCTTCAGGATCACATCCTGTTAGGCTACTTTCACATAACGATTTTCAGGGAGCCGATGCTGTCCGATATAAATCGGACAGCATCGGCTCCCTTCTGATGCCTGGAATCGGGTGCCAAATAGGCACCCGATTCCGGCATAAAATCGGCGCCAGGCTGCAAAAAAAAAAAAAAAATAAATAAAGGTTATTCTCACCTCCCCCCGAGCCCCCGCCGTCTTCCGCCATCTTCCTCTAGGCTCCCGGTGGCTCCCGCAAGCTGCCGGTGTCAGCAGAGGTGTACCTCTGCTGTACACAGGACCTGCGATGATGTCACAGTCACGTGTCAGTTAGGAGCAGTTTTACTGTACTGAGCATGCTCAGTACAGTAAAACGGGGTCCGAGGACACATAGATGTTTCCTCGGACCCTTCTCCATAGGGCCCCATGTTATAGGGATCGGACCTAATCGGATGTGCACTAAATGCCATCCGATTTGGTCCGATCCGAATCTGTCAGATTTTATTTTCGGTGCTAAAATCGGAGCAGGCTCCTATTTTAGCACCGATAATAAAATCGGACAGAATCGGATCGGACCAAATCGGATGGCATTTAGTGCACATCCGATTAGGTCCGATGCCCATAGGGATACATGGGGTCCGAAAATCGGTCCGATGCTGTCCGATTTTTTTCGGACAGCATCGGAAATGCAAAAAACGTTATGTGAAAGCAGCCTTACACTGGAACATGATTCCTTCTTCCCTAAACAAACTGATTTGCCTGTCCGGGCAAGTTGTCACCTCCTTCCAGTGGTGGTTGTCCCCCAAGAACCTAGTCAGGGGTGTCTCCTGGTCTCAGACTCCTCTTGTGACTCTAACAACGGATGCCAGTAAGCAAAGCTGGGGGGCTGTGGTGTCCCATCCCCGTTCCAGGGTCCCTGGAGTCCGTCGGTCAGCTCTCAATCTTACCGAGAACTAATGGAGGTGGAAGAGGCTCTCCTGGTAGCTCAAGATCTGGTCAGGGACTTGCATGTGCTGATTTATTCAGACAACATCACTACGGTGGCCCATCTTCGCCATCAGGGCAGCACTCGGTACGGCAACCTAAAAGGCATCTCCAGTTGGATATTGTGATGGGCAGAGCAGTCCCTTTGGGCGATCTCGGCAGTCCATCTGAAGGTCACGTTAAATTCTCAGGCAGATTTTTTAAGTCGCAAGGATCTCCACCCAGGGGAGTGGAGCCTGAAACAAGCAGTCTTCTGCAAGCTGGGTGCACGCTAGGGTCCCCCGGAGGTGGATCTATTTGCTTCCAACCACAACAGGAAGGTCAGAACATTCTTCTCCCTCAACCCCAGGGACAATGCGATCGGAGTGGACACTTTCTCCCATTCTTGGAAATTTCGACTGGCCTACGCTTTCCCGCCTTTCTGATCGGGTTATTACTACCTTACAAAATTGGCGTAAACCTATTACCAACTTGATCTACAATAAGATCTGGAAAAAATTCTCCTAGTGCAGTCCCAACTTTCCCGATCCTGTCTCCTAATATTTCTCAAATATTGGATTTTTTGCAAAGGGGACTGGATTTGGGTCTTAAACCTAGCACTCTTATGGCCACTTTACACGCAGCTACAGGTAACAGGTTTTCCATTTTCACCGATATACGAGTTTTTAAGTTATTCAGTATTAATTATAGTAAAGAAGAGGGGATAACTTTATTTATTCTTGTTTATAGTTTAATGGTTAAAAAAGCACATTAGTGACAATTAGTGTATAGTGCAAACTGTGTTTAAAAGACTTCCCACCCCCAATGACAAACTACATAAACTACCCACGAGGTGGTGTCTAGACCGAGGTCTAAGGTTTGGATGACGTCACGATGTGGTCAAAAAAGGGGTTTTGGATGCGGTCACCTGAGGGCCCACTGACACACTGTGCATCTAAGGTGGTCACAAAGGTTCCTACATATGGTCAGATACTAGTCAACCAGCCGTCGTCCTTCTGTTTCAAGGTCCAACCTAGTCCCCAAAATCCAAAAACCACTCAAGTGGTGTTGGTCAGATTCAAGTTACACAGAACAGTGATATGATCTGTTAGCAATGAGGATTTGCCCGACGCGTTTCGCCTAAAAAAGGCTCGTCAGGGGCAATATTATTATGCTACATCGATTTTACAAAGGTTCACACTAGTTCAAAGTGAACCTTTAGTTTACAGTTCATCAGACAGGTCCAGATACAAGATCCTAAGAACGGGAGGTCAAAGTAAGGCAGAATGTTGGTTTTTCTCTATATCAGGAGTTTTCTTATACGACCTAGAAAGCATATAAAGTAGGAGGTACCTTTGTCAGTTATGAAGGTTCATAGTGATGGTTACTTTCACCCGTCTATATTCACTATTTTGTGAGACGTTATTTTTACAACACCCTTAAAAAGTGATTTTTAAGTGGTCATACTTTAGACATACCAAGGGTGGCGAGTGGGCAGTTAGCTGTACTTCAAAAAGTTCAGTGATCCTAGCCCCTTGTCTCAAGACGGTGTCCTTCCTTTAGTAGATTACAGGAGAGGATATTAGATGGATTAAATGTGGGTTGTCTATCATAGTGTAACTATGTGGTGAAAGGACATACCTTCATCTGTTTTAAAGTCCTTTTATATATAGAACTTTCTGTTGTAGTTTTATTTGTTTTGTGTTCAGCCTCTTTGTTTTCCTCCCTTTCTTAAAAAAGAAGATGAAAAGAGACATTGAAACAAAGTCCTAAGTGGTGTTAATTATCAAAAGGTAGCAGACACCTAAGTGTATCACTGACCTCTTTATATAACAGGTTCACACACAGGTCAATATTACACTTGGTCCAAGCTGCAAGCTTTAATGGGCCATCAGTATACAAGTCATGCTCATCAGGTAATACAGGACAGTAAAGTTACTTGTTCAGCCTAAAAAATGAGAGAAAATTCCCTTGTTCATTATATAGGGCATTTAATCTAAATAGTAGTGGTTATAAGGGGTTAAATGCCAATACCTTGCTGGTGCAGTTAAGCCAAAACCTCTCCTGTGGATCCGTCCCCCTGCTGGTCCCGGATTTCAGCTGTCTCCCTGTGTGTGGGCAGCAATGAAATGCCGCCTCATTAGGGAACTTATATGAGGCTTCTCCTGCCCCTAGAGCCCTCCTCCCCTCAGCCACCTCCCCACAGGAAATGTTTAGCAGATCGGCCGTGTTGTTTGTGTTCCACCTGGAACGCACGGCCGACTGCGCATGCGCGTGACGTCACTTTTGTGGGCGTGATCGGGAGTCCGGAGCTCAGATTGTAAACAGAGCTCCGGAGCTAACCCGGCTTAACAGAGGTCTCCAAGGTGACAGTCAACATTAGTCACCGCAAGAGACTTACTGTAGGAGGTGTGGGGAAGGGGAACAGGGGAAAAATGATTATATGGGGCAAATAGGTTTATTATAGTAGGATATAGCCTCATGGGGCACAAAGGTCTAGGGAGTGGTACAGTGAGTGCTCCCCATGGAGGAATGTATTAATACATGAGGGGCTAATTGCACCTGTCATTGCTAAAGGTTAGTTGCAGTTAGGGGCATCAGCACAGGAGAGGCCTAGGGGGGCTCAAAGGCAGCAGCATCTGGCAAAGTTTTTTATCTCATAACTATCTTTAATGCTCTTATATTGAATATATATTGAAAAAACGGATGGCCTATCTTAAGTGTATGATTATATTAATCCCATTTCTTAGGGTTTTTATGTATGAAGTATGTGAGGGGATGATAAACCTCAAAATCTCTTTCCATAAAAAGGATCTCATAGTGGACTAACTGTGTTATGTGAAGTACTAACATCAGATATTATCCAGGATCTAGTCTCCTGGAACATTGGTTTACCCCCAAAGGTCCCTTTTGGGTTAAGAGGGGGTGTAACTGGTTAAATCGGCCCAGTTCCTCAATAGGGTATGCCTCTTTCAGAGGATCACCAGCAGAACTACCTATAGAAGGGCCTCCCCACGATTTTTTATTTTATGTGTTTAAATGAAGCAGGCATATGTCTGAGTCTCATTGAGGCCGTTAGGAGTGACTGTCTTTAGTCTATATATCCAGCGGCTCTCTTTCTGGAGAATTAGTCTGTCCCAGTTCCCTCCTCTTTTTGGTGGTATTAAGACCTCAAGGGCCATAAACAGACAACCTTCCATATTTCCTCCATGTTCTTGATGGATATGCCTAGAGATGGGAGTGTCTTTGCCATGTCTTACATCGCCTAGGTGGTCTCCTATGCGTCTCCTGAATTCTCGTTTGGTCTTCCCAATATATTCGGCGTTACAGGGACAGGTGAAACGATAGACCATCACCGAGGTCTTACAATTTGCAAAGTGCCGTAAGACGTATGTTTTTCCAGTGTTGGTGCTAGTAAATTCTTTGGCAGTATTAATATATTTACATGCTATGCATTTCCCACATTCCCACGAAAAACTCGGCTTATACACGAGTATATACGGTATTTATTTTACGGTAAGCAATACTTTGGACTAGTAAGGTAATCCTCACAAGTTATGCTACTAGAAGCCAATTTGATTGTATGTACTTTGCTCAGCTTGTTGGTTGGGTATTTTACATGGTTAACTTTGCCAAAATGTGAGTAAAGTAAGATTTCTTTAGGTAGAAGACACACAAGGGTAAATGTAAGTGTAGATTTAAAGTAATGTTGGTCACTGCACACTTTAATTATAACTGTTTAAATACAAAAAATGTGCGCTTACTTTTTTCATTTTTGGTTTTGAAATAGACCGCGACGTCCAAATCCCCAGCCTGTGGAAGGTCACCAAGGCGCAGAGGAGGCCGCTGGGGCAGCTGTTCAACATCCGGACAGACCAGCCCAGCAACAGGATGTGGATGAAGCAGATGAGGTGATGCCGGACCCCAACCAACCTGTGGCTGATCAGCTTCCACCACCGTTACCACCACAGCCTGTAGAAGAACATGCTGTGAGTGGTATGGCTCTGGCGGCTCCACCAGTTTATCTGCCATCCGGTGTTCCAGCCGCTGTGGTCCCCTGTAGCTCTGGCCATGATATAGAGAAGTCCAACAGTGGCCCTGGTCCTGTTCCCTCCTGCACTGCCCCAGCTCGTTTTCATTTTTCTTCGACGCAAGGTCCATTTCCTTGTTCCTCTGTCCCTGCTCCGGCTCCCTGCCATTATGTCCCTGCCCCAGTTCGGTCCAGCTGTGGCCGAGCTGATCCATCATCAGCATTTGGCCGTGATTCTGGGGCCTCCTACAGCTTCAACACAGGTGCCTTCACCCCCAGCTTGGCACCTTTACACAGATATGGCTCGAGTGTTGTTGATCCAAATTACTTTGCTCCCTGCGAAGGGGTGGTTGGTGCATCCAATGCAGACCCAAACACAGTACAGTGGGCGGCTGCCTTTGCACACAGTCTCATTGGATATCTAATACACATTCCACATGAGCGGAGACTCAGTGCAAGGGCAGCCGTCCAAATGGTACTTGATGCCAATGTGCCCCCCAACAGCCCCACACAGGGTCTTAAATATGCTGGAGGGTTGGCAGCGTTCAGAACACAACTTATTGGCAAGGTCACACCGCCAGCAGCCAGGCCAACCAGGACCCGTGCTGGGCTCACAGAGTATTGATGGACCCCTCTTGAACATACCTTGTGGCGACCCTATGAGCCTTTAGTGGTGAATGTGCCTAATGTTGGGTCAAGAGGTTTGGCAGAATATGAAAGGCCATTGGCTGAGGACATCAACTAGGCGCTCAACGTCATCAACATGCCTATCCATGAGGGTGACGTAGATTTGATTGTGGAAGACAATGGTGGCCGAAGTTACCATGTCCTCTAATGTAATGGACCTATGGAAGTTTTTATCCATAATAATTTTGTTTTTGGGTGTTTTGTAGACTTTGATTTTTCTCTTTTTGAGATAATTTAACATTCTTTTTATGTTAGGTTTTATGTAGCAATTTGGTAGCTTAACCACCTTTCGGTGTGTTTCTTTTTTTTATGTTATGTTACTAAATGTGGCTTTTTGATGGCTTTTAAAAAAAAAAAGGTGGAAAGAATAACAGACAAAGAAAACATACTTAGAAAGCCAACAGGCATTAAAGTCTACCACCTAATTAAAATATTTGTTTTGACAGCCACATATCAGTTGTATGTATCATGTGTAATACACTCATTCCATGATTTTGGAACTCTCACACACTTTCCACACGAACAATTAGTCAAGAATGTCAGGTCAGTTTATGGGATACACCTAAGGTGGGATTTGGGCTGGGGTTTACATTTCCATTAATAATTGAAGCTGATTATCACATTCTTGTGGGCTTTTAGATAAACATGTGTGTCCCGTCTACAGGTACAATGCAGTTTGTGAAGTATTATCGGCGCTGAAATCCATTTGCAACGTCGTAACATTAATTATCGTTGGATTCATGAAGGACCATTGCCTTAAATTGTTCCCTCTCTTCGACGTACGTTTGCCTCTAAAACATTCCAACGGTGCATGGGATGTATGTATTGTACAAATTAAGCAGGCCTCAGAGCCCATGTCCAACTGTACCTAGCACTTGAAGCAAAGGGCATGCATTGGTCAATGATGAATTATAGGCTTGTTGCCTCCAAAAATTAGCTGAAGGGCTTTAGTCCAGATTTGGAGAAATAAAGCTGGGCGCATGGCCTATACAATATTGTGGGTTGTCCTACGAGCATAGTACAAGCAACGTCCACGTTGCCTCAAAAAATTAGCTCAAAGGGCTTAATAAACTCTTTTTAGAAATAGAGGAGGGCGCGTGGCCCATACTATATTCTTGCTTGTCCTGAGAGCATAGTACAAGCAACGTCCATGATGCAGGCATAGGCTTGTTGCCTCAAAAAATTAGCTCAAAGGGCTTTATAAACTCTTTTTAGAAATAGAGGAGGGCGCGTGGCCCATACTATATTCTTGCTTGTCCTACGAGCATAGTACAAGCAACGTCCACAATGCAGGCATAGGCTTGTTGCCTCAAAAAATTAGCTCAAAGGGCTTTATAAACTCTTTTTAGAAATAGAGGAGGGCGCGTGGCCCATACTATATTCTTGCTTGTCCTACGAGCATAGTACAAGCAGCGTCCACGATGCAGGCATAGGCTTGTTGCCTCAAAAAATTAGCTCAAAGGGCTTTATAAACTCTTTTTAGAAATAGAGGAGGGCGCATGGCCCATACTATATTCTTGCTTGTCCTACGAGCATAGTACAAGCAACGTCCACGATGCAGGCATAGGCTTGTTGCCTCAAAAAATTAGCTCAAAGGGCTTTATAAACTCTTTTTAGAAATAGAGGAGGGCGCGTGGCCCATACTTTATTCTTGCTTGTCCTACGAGCATAGTACAAGCAACGTCCACGATGCAGGCATAGGCTTGTTGCCTCAAAAAATTAGCTCAAAGGGCTTTATAAACTCTTGTTAGAAATAGAGGAGGGCGCGTGGCCCATACTATATTCTTGCTTGTCCTACGAGCATAGTACAAGCAGCGTCCACGATGCAGGCATAGGCTTGTTGCCTCAAAAAATTAGCTCAAAGGGCTTTAGAAACTCTTTTTAGAAATAGAGGAGGGCGCATGGCCCATACTATATTCTTGCTTGTCCTACGAGCATAGTACAAGCAACGTCCACGATGCAGGCATAGGCTTGTTGCCTCAAAAAATTAGCTCAAAGGGCTTTAGAAACTCTTTTTAGAAATAGAGGAGGGCGCGTGGCCCATACTATATTCTTGCTTGTCCTGAGAGCATAGTACAAGCAACGCCCACGATGCAGGCATAGGCTTGTTGCCTCAAAAATTAGCCCAAGGGGCGGGATCAAAATTTTAAAAATGAATGCAAGGCACTTGAGCCAAACAATATATTTTATTGCAGTTTGAGAAATGCCCACTATGCAGGCATAGGCTTGTTGCCTTGAAAAATTCAGCCAAGAGACTGTATTGGATTGTCTAACAAAAATCAATGTTCAAAAATCATCACAAGTGCATGCAGTAGTAAAGTAACATTACTGAAACTGATTGTGTAGTTTTGTTGTCATGCAGCAAGTGTAGCAGGAACATGAGTTATCAAAGCTTCTTAGCAGAGGCACATTGTTTACCCATCGTGTCAGAAAAGGACATAATGTTTAAACCGCAGTCAGCCAAACATATCAAATTTGATTATGTCCCTCTAGGTTTGGGTACTGTCGTCTGGAGGGGTTAAGAACTTTGATGATATCCAGTCCTTGTTAAACTTAATGAGAGTCAGCCTGTCTGCATTTTCTGTAGTCAGCCGTGACCTTCTATCAGTGACAATTCCCCCAGCGGCACTGAAAACACGCTGTGATGTCACACTAGCAGCTGGGCAGGCCAGCAACTCCAAGGCATACAAAGACAGCTCAGTCCAAGTGTGAAGCTTGGAAACCCAGTAATTAAAGGGTACAGAGGGGTCGGTTAAGAAGCTGGTAGTGTCACACACATACTCGTTCAACATGTTTGACAATGTTTGTTTCCTAGTCAAGGTGACCGTAGGCACAATCCGTTGCAGATTGGAAGGTCTGTTGAACATCGGCCAGTTGGTGGACATCTTACCACCACCTCTTCTTGACATTGTGGCCGTTTGTGTCCCAACCAAAGGCTGCTGTGGCAAAGAGCTGCTTGTTCGGGGTATAGCGGAGTCAGAGGGTGAAATTGACATCAAATTCTCAACAACAACACTCTTGAAATAATCCATCGTTAAGCCCCTTGGTGACTGCAACAGCAGCGATGGAAACTTGTCTTTGTAGCGTGGGTCAAGGAATGTTGACAACCAGTAGAGGTCGCTGTCATAGATGTTAATGACGCATGGATCTTGGGACAGACATTGAGACATGAAGTCAGACATGTGTGCTAGGCTACAAAGACTCATCTCTTCTGTGTCACCTGACTGATGAACAATAGGCATCATGGTCTCAAAATCGGTCTCCGCCTCCTCCTCTTCAGCCCACCCATGCTGTACCGACATAAACCTGGGGTTGGGAGTACCATCAGGGTTCACATCAGTACCATGGAGAAATAAATCGTCTTCATCTTCCTCATCACTGTCTTGTTCTGCAGCCAATGTTGCCGGCTGAAATTGGCTTTGCTGGCTCTGATCGTGGATGTTAAAATCTGGCTCCATAGCCCTCCGCTGTGCCCTCAATGATTCTGTTTTAAGATTCAGGAGAGATTCTTTAAGCAAACAGAGCATGGGGATGGTGAGACTAATAATGGACTGATCACCGCTGACAAGTTTTGTGCAGTAATCGAAGTTCTCTAGAACCTCGCAAAGGTCAGCGATCCAGACCCACTCCATAGTACCAATGTGTCTTGTATTACTTCCGGGGTGACGGGCATGTGGCAGCTGATATTCCGCTATTGCCCTCTGCTGCTCATTGAACCTTGCCAACATATGGAATGTAGAATTCCATCATGTGGGCATGTCGCAAATTAACCTGTGTTTGGGCAAATTAAATTGCTGTTGAAGGGCAGATAGACTTGCAAGTGCCGTGGATGAATGTCGGAAATGTCCTCAATTTCTACGCACCTTCTCTAGTAGATCAGATAACTCTGGGTAATTTTTCAAGAATTTCTGAACTACAAGGTTCAGCATGTGAGCCATGCAAGGCACGTGTTGAAGGTTACCGAGCTTTATTGCTGCAACAAGGTTTCGTCCGTTATCGCTGACAACAAGACCTGTTTGTAGTTGCAGTGGGGCCAGCCACTCATCTGTCTGTTGCTTAACACCTTTCCACAGCTCAGTTGCAGTGTGAGGTGTGTCACCTAGACAGATCAGCTTAAGAAGAGCCTGTTGTCGCCTTGCTGATGCAGTACTGCAAAGCTCCCAACTTTGACGTGATGTTGCGGACAAGTCAGCAGTGGTCAAGGAAGTAGAAGACGCACATTGTGTTGTTGAAGTATATGAGGACGCGGACACCCGAAATGATGTTGTGCCTGCTATTCGTGGAGTTGGTAGGATCACAGATATTCCGCTATTAGACTTTGGGACACTCTCGACCAGGTTGATCCAGTGAGCCGTTAGTGATATGTATCTGCCCTGTCCACAACTACTTGTCCAGGTGTCAGTTGTCAGGTGAACTTTTCCGCTTACAGCATTTGTTAGTGCACGCTTCAAGTTGTTAACCACGTGCTGGTGTAACGCGGGTACGGCAGTACGTGAAAAAAAGTAGCGACTGGGGACAGAGTATCGTGGTGCTGCCACAGCCAACAACTCCCGAAAAGCCTCAGTAGCCACAAACCTAAATGGCAACATTTCAACAGCTAACAGCTTAGAAATTTGCGCTGTCATTTTTTGAGTAAAAGGGTGTGTTGATTGGTACTTCCGCTGCCTCTCATACAGCTGTGGAACAGACAACTGGACATTTGGGGCAGACTCACAAGTCACTTGACTACTGTCATATCTCTCGTCTAACGCAGCTTGTGAGGAGATCGTATGAGTAGGAGCTGCTGCATGAACAGTAGATGGTGAAGGACGGATCGGAGGTGGCCTAACGGTGTTGAGATCAGAAGGCCCTGATGTCAAACCCTGATGGGCCAACCACTGACTTGGGTGCTTAACAGTCATGTGCTTACGCATACTGCTGGTGCTCAAGTTTGCTTTGCCCACACCTCTGCTTAGCCTGGCATAGCAGATGTTACATATAACGACATTTGCTACTGATGGGCTATCTTTAAAAAATTTCCAGACAATGGATGTTCATCCTTTAGGTTGTGTTGGAGGAACTGGAGGATAACTCTGGCCAACACAAACTGTAGACACAGTTTGGCCAACTGTTGTTAAAGTTTGGGCAACAGTTGGTACAGTTTGTGCAACAGTTGACACAATTTGGGCTACTGTTGTCACAGGTTGGATTCTGGATAAAGGAGTAAGCCTGGGTGCTTTAGGCAGTGGTACATAGCCACTTTCCACCTCCATGCTGCTCTGTTGGCTATGCATGTCAAGTGTCCAGGTTGGATCAGTGGTCTCATCATCCACCCCTTCCTCCTCAAAGTCTTCTGGATAACGTGACTGTTCAGGCTGGCCAGATGAGATGTGTGTCTCTTCATCATCATCATCCTCCACCTCCTGAGACGGTGTATGCCTTTGTTGAAAGTGACGTTCTGCAGTAGGAGGTGAATCCAAACTTTGTCCATGAATAGAACGTACGTCTTGTTCAAGTATCTGGTCGGGCAGTGACAAAGAAAGGTCAGGTTGTATGAATGGCTGATAAGAACCAAATAAATCATCCGAGTGTCCAAGGTCGTGGTCAAAATTTTCCTCTGTCTGGCGATGGCTTGAGGAAATAGGAAGATTTTGCGGATTAGATGACCCCGCGTTGTCAGTAGCGGCACTTGAATATGGTGTCAAGGATGATTGTGTGCTGCATGAACCAGTGGTTGAGGTCTTGTCAGCCATCCAATATTTTATTTGGTCTTGCTCTTCCGGCCTCAAGACACGTTTAGGTTGAGTACTGGGAAATTTAGACAGCAGAAAGGTGGATCGATCAATCCTCGTCTGTCTACTTCTACCAGTGCCTTGTTGTTCACGACTGCTAGGGCCACGACCTCGTCCCTGTCTCTTTGCAACATCTTTTTTGGGCATTTGGTGTTTTTGGGACATTGTTGACAAATGCACAGCCACCGAGATGGAGTTAGGTGTTGCTGTAGGTGTCACTTGCTGGCGGGTTAAGTGCGTGCTAACACTTCTCAGTGAAACAGCACACTAGTCCCTGAAAAAAATTATTAAGTGCGCACAGCCACCGAGATGGAGTTAGGTGTTGCTGTAGGCGTCACTTGCTGGGCGGGTAAAGTGCATGCTAACACTTCTCAGTGAAGCAGCACACTAGTCCCTGAAAAAATTATTAAGTGCGCACAGCCACCGAGATGGAGTTAGGTGTTGCTGTAGGCGTCACTTGCTGGCGGGTTAAGTGCACGCTAACACTTCTCAGAGTAGCAGCACACTAGTCCCTGAAAAAATTATTAAGTGCGCACAGCCACCGAGATGGAGTTAGGTGTTGCTGTAGGCGTCACTTGCTGGCGGGTTAAGTGCGTGCTAACACTTCTCAGTGAAGCAGCACACTAGTCCCTGAAAAAATTATTAATTGCGCACAGCCACCGAGATGGAGTTAGGTGTTGCTGTAGGCGTCACTTGCTGGCGGGTTAAGTGCAAGCTAACACTTCTCAGTGAAGCAGCACACTAGTCACTGAAAAAATTATTAAGTGCGCACAGCCACCGAGATGGAGTTAGGTGTTGCTGTAGGCGTCACTTGCTGGCGGGTTAAGTGCAAGCTAACACTTCTCAGTGAAGCAGCACACTAGTCCCTGAAAAAATTATTAAGTGCGCACAGCCACCGAGATGGAGTTAGGTGTTGCTGTAGGCGTCACTTGCTGGCGGGTTAAGTGCAAGCTAACACTTCTCAGTGAAGCAGCACACTAGTCCCTGAAAAAATTATTAAGTGCGCACAGCCACCGAGATGGAGTTAGGTGTTGCTGTAGGCGTCACTTGCTGGCGGGTTAAGTGCAAGATAACACTTCTCAGTGAAGCAGCACACTAGTCCCTGAAAAAATTATTAACTGCGCACAAGTAGTCGCACAAGTAGGTGGCGTACGTGCTATTTGCAGGTAGAGCAGCAACGCACTGATCTGCCACAGACAAAATAAAGCTGAAGGGGTTTTTATGACCCAAAATCTATGAGGTGCAAAAAAATTGGATATTCTACCTCAGCTAAGCCTCTGACTTCAGCTATTACAACAGCTGAGTGAGTAAGCGAAGCTATGAGGTCGGTCCTGTGAGCACTGTAAGGCTGCACCTCCCTGCCTCCCTGCCTGCCTACAGTCCTCTACACAGTACTCCTCTGTCCTCCTGGTAGCTCTCACAAGAGCTGTTTGGGGTAAATATAAGGAATTTTTAAGTTTCCCTACACTGACTGACAATCCCTATGATCTGCTCCAGCAACTACCTCACCCTGCTCTAGCTCAGATCTCACAGGAATGTGGAGAAAATGGAGGTGGCAAGGCTTATATACAGCCTCGCCTCTCATACATGACATAGGCATCACGATGGACAGAAGCCAATCATAGTCCTGCCACAACCAACATGGCTGTGGCATTACTGAATATGATTGGCTAACATGCTTGTCCATCTTCACAAGTTTTCTGACCTAACACGCTAGGCTGTCTCGGAAGCTTTGTCGGAGCATAACAGATTCTGTATTCGCGAGTCCCGAATACAGTATACAGGACTCGGATTCGTAGACTCGCTCAGACTCGCTCAGACTCGCTGCTGACAGCGGGTATGCGTGAAGCGGTGCGATTCTTTAAACGATTTGGGGAGATTCAAGCTACATAGCGATGTGATATAGCGAGTCTAGCGAGTGAGAAAAAGTAAACTCTGACAAAACTAGGATTGCCATTGACTTGCATTGGACTAGTTACTGTGCGAGTAATCGCTGGGAAACTCGCAGAGTACCGAGTCCTGCGAGTCCCTTACTACTCGCCGAGTAACGAGTCCTAGCGAGTAGATTCGCCCATCCCTACAACCTGCGAATCTAAAAAACATCATTGTCAGAAGCACCCTGTCCTCTCCAGCAGCAACCGAAACCTTTCCCTGCAACCAGAACAGGTGCAAAATCTGTCCATCTATAATGACAACCAACAAGATAAGGATTCCTGGGACAAATCAGGACTACAAGATCCCAGATACCTTTAGTTGCATCACAAGCAATGTAGTGTATTTAATCATATGTACCAAATGTCCAACAGGTGGCATGTACATAGGTGAGGCCGGGCAAAAATTCAGGACAAGAATGAATTCTCATCGCCACTCAATAAAAGAAAAGCATATGAATCTACCTGTAGCAAAACATTTTTCCAGCCCAGACCACAGTAAAACTGATATGAGGCTGCTCATCTTAAAAAGCAACTTCAAATCACTGAGAGAGAGAAGAATTTGGGGATACAAATTAATAATGACCTTTGACACATTTAAAACAGGATTAAATATTTCACATGGATTCATGGGATTTTATATAAAAATGAGTGGGCATTTGGGGACATCACAGATTCATGCGTTTTTTATATAAATTGAAAGGACACTTGGGGAGATCACATTTCCAAGAGACTTCATTTTCTCTAGAAACCTTCCATGACAGCATAGGAGGTTACCTCTCCACGCCCTAATAGGGACAGGAAGCACAAGAGAGGTTAAAAGGCCCCTCCTACATCCCATTAGCCAGTGTCTTTCCTGTCCCTATGAGGCATGGAGAGGGTTTTTTTCTCTCCTATGCTGTGGTGGCGGCAGGCTGCAGTGTACCTTGGAGTTTTTTTTGCCGGGCGACGTTGGTCGGGCCCCTGCTCCTCCTCCGGTCATCTCTCGATCCCCCTCGGTGGTCCTCTGCTGGGGGGTCCGGGACCAGCCCTGGCCCTCCGGATTCTCCCCTGGGGTGAAGCAGGTCGCCCGCCCCCCGGTCGGCAGCCTCTTCCTGGGCTGAGTCCACTGGCCGCCTTCTGCCTATGCGCGCATCGGAAGTGACACGCCGGAACTTCTGGTCACGTGCTTCCACGGCAGGGAGCACAGCGCTTCCGGGTCTCAGCAGGTGGGACTCGGTGCGGCGGCTTGCGGGCTTGCCGCCATGATTTGGGCCTGCCTGGACCTTGAGCAGGGGGCAGGGGATGATCTTTTTTTTCTGCACTGGGGGCAGGTCTTTGGTGATATAAGGCTGCCCTGAAGACTTCTGGTGCCAGGTAAGCTGCATTCCATCCTGGGTCATGTCTTCCTCTGCGTCTGCAGAGCCCAGTGCTCCCCCGGCCACAGTGAGTTAAGGTGCAGGAGGGGGGGGTCCCTTGTGTTGGCCGAAGGGGGGTTGTGTTGATTGCAGCTTCTCTGTGCTTTCCTGCAGGGTGACAAGGAAACCCCCAAGAGGGTTGCTCGGAAGTCTGCTAAATGCCCTGTCTGTTCTAAGAAGTTCCCCCCTGGGTGGGATAAGAAGCTTTGCCAGGGCTGTACCGACAAGATATTGCGGGCTGAACACCCTAAACTTGTGGATGATTTGCGTGCCATGGTGCAGCAGGAAATTCGGACTTCCCTGGCCTCCATGGGCCCGTCCGGGCCCGTCTCTGGTCCTTCCCCTCATAATAAGCGAAAGCTCCAGGCTAGCCCCTCAGACTCTGAAGCTGACAGGGACTCAGCTTCTGAGGTCCCCGATGAGGTCTCTGCCTCCCGGCGTTCCGACCTTCGGCGTTTCTTGTTCCCCTCGGAGGATATGGGGGACCTGATTGAGGCCGTTAAAAGCACCATGGGCTTGGAAGAGGAACAGGTCCATCCCTTGGTGCAGGATGAAATGTTTGCCAGCCTTCAGTCAGCCAAGCGTATTGCATTCCTTTTGCATTCTACCCTCCGGGATTTAATTGCTCAGGAATGGGAGTTCCCCTACCACAGATCTTGGGGTGATCCGGGTCGACGGTTTCCCCGTTGCCTGTGTGACAAAAAAGACTGCCCTCCCCTTTGAGGATACTTTCCAGCTGAGGGATCAGATGGATCAGAAGATTGAGAGCTTTATGAAGCATTCATGGGAAGCTTCCTCTGCCACCATTCAGGCTAACATCACCTCCACTTGTGTCTCCCGGTCCCTGCTGAAGTAGTTGGACCAATTGGAGTCCCATGTTTCGCAAGGCACCCCTAGGGAAGAACTTCTCGAATCCCTTCCTCTACTTCGGAAGGCTTCTTGTTTCCTAGCTGATGCCTCAGCGGAATCGGTCCGCCTGGCGGCCAGGACTTTGGTGTTGTCCAAGTCTGCCAGGCGGGCATTATGGTTGAAGATGTGGAGCGGTGACGCCACTTCTAAAATGCGGCTGTGTTCCCTGCCTTTCAAGGGGGACTTGGTGCTCGGACCTGCTCTAGAAGACATTTTGGACAAGGCCACAGACCGCACGGCTCTTCCCGAACAGGCACCTGTGTGGAAGAGGACCTTTCGTCCCCCGGTGCCTCCGGCCTCCCAGCCCAAGGGCAAGGGTAAAACCGGCAGTTGGAGTTATCAGGGACGTTATCGTCCCTGCTCAGCAGCAGCACCCTCGCCCCGACAAACAGTGACTCGGTCCCGGTGGGGGGTTGCTCTCGGTTTTTCTTCCCCAGTGGCGATGGATCTCCATTGCCAATGGATTCTGAATGTCATCTCCGAGGGATTGCTCATCAAGTTTGAGTTGCTTCCTCCGCCAGGTCTCCGGGTCACCACCCTGCCCTCTCAAGGTGCCCAGGATCTTCTGTACTCAAAAGTACAGGAGATCCTTCTGACAAACTTAATTTCCACTGTTTCCAGTCACGACGTGGAGATTGGTCACTATTCCTTTTGTTCCTGGTCAAAAATGAAATGGCGGCATGACACGCCCCGCTCTCCTGATTGGTCGCCGCCATCCGCGAGCGACCAATCAGAAGATCGAGGCGTGTCACGGCGCCATTTTATTTTCATATTTGCCGTCATAGCGAGCGGCGCTATTCTGATTGGTCGGCGCCTACCACGAGCGTCGACCAATCACAATACGTGCTGTGCGGCGCTATTCTGATTGGTCGGCGCCCTAGTGGTGCCGACCAATCCAAATAGCGCCGCTCACTATGGCGCCAAATATGAAAATGACATGGCGCCGTGACACGCCCCGCTCGTCTGATTGGTCGCTCGTGCCTGGCGGCGACCAATCAGGACAGCGGGGCGTATCAAGGCGCCATTTTATTTTCATATTTGGCGCCATAGCGAGCGGCGCTATTCTGATTGGTCGGCGCCTGCCGTGACCGCCGAATAATCATAATACGTGCTGAGCGGCGCTATTCTGATTGGTCGGCGTTCGTGTGGCGCCAACCAATCAGAATAGCGCCGCTCTTTATAGCACCAAATATGAAAATGAAATGGCGCCGTGACACGCCCCGCTCTTCTGAATGGTCGCTCGCGCCGGGCGGCGACCAATCAGAGGACCGCCGCGAAACATGGCGCCATATTTACAAGTTTAAGTCTCCGCTGGATTTTGCCGTGGTGGTAGGCGCTCTCCTGATTGGTCGCTTGCGGCTGTACGTGGCTGCCAGCGACCAATCAGGTTCATGCCTCACGCCACGCCGCCAACTATGAAAAACAAATGGCGCCATGACACGCCCCACTATTTTGATTGCTCGCTCGCGGCGACCAATCAACATAGCGCCGCGCGGAATGGCGCCATGTTTAAAATCTAAATTTGGACTTCAGGTTTACACATTTCGCGCCTTGCCACGCGCCACAATGCTGATTGGTCGCCGCCTGCCCCGAGCGACCAATCAGCATCGCGGTGCACTGCAACACGTCTCGCCGCCATTTTGAGGAGCCATTTTTGACTTTTTCACCTCAGAGCAAATTTCTACTGCGTGGAGGCGGTGCCAGTGATGTCGCACTCCAAGCTCCCCCTGAATTTCTCCTCAAAAGAGATAAGACCCTTTATCAAAACTAAATATATTTAGTTTTGAAGTGCTTCTGTTACATTTTGACATTTATATTAACGTCCTATGTGGTTATTTAGCCGTATACTGGCAATGAATTACTCACTATTGTACTCAGAGACTCTGCCTGCTATTAACCCTTCATTTGCCACCTCATTACTCATTCACTATTGCACTCTGAGATTTTGCCTGCTATTAACCCTTCATTTGCCAGCTCATTACTCATTGACTATTGCACTGAAACACTCTGTCTGCTATTAACCCCTTATTTGCCAGCTGATTTTACACTGAGTATTGCACTGAGAGACTATGTCTGCTATTAACCCCTCATTTGCCAGCTGATTACTGACTGTGTATTGCACTGAGAGACTCTGCCTGTTATTAACCCCTCATTTGCCAGCTCTTTTTTCACTGAGTATTGCACTGAGAGACTCTGCCTGTTAATAACCCCTCAATTGCCAGCTGATTACTCATTGGCAATTGCACTCAGATACTCTGCCTGTTATTAACCCCTCATTTGCCACCAACACAGCTATAGCTGTTTATGATAAACAACATGAGCTCTGAAAACACGTGTACTTATGACACTGGGCGAACAGCTGCCAATGCCGCACGTAAGATTAGGAGAGATACCAAGTATACTAATGACACTGAACGAAAAGCTGCCAAAGCCGCATATATGCGTCAACAGCGTGCTAACGAGACTCAAGAAGAGAGACGCCAGCGCCTGAACAAAAACAGCGAAAATAGGAAAAAATGCATTACTAATGAGTCTGCTGAGCAAAAAGCACTTCGGTTAAGTAATCAGGCTGCTGCTGCTCGCCGTCAACGTTCCAAAAATATTAATGCCATCTCTCCAGTCTTTGATTCTAAGCACAATATACCTTCTATGTCTACTGCCATACAATGTCCTGACCCTGAGCCTACTGTATTTGTGTCTAATTCTGAACGTAAGCGGAAACAGTCTGCTACACACAATTTTGAACACAAACGTCGTCGCCTCAACACCCTGGAGTCTGCTGTCACAAAATCCTTCACACATGACTCTTCTATGCCAATAATTAATCCAGTAATAAATGCTGCTGGTGCATGCCGTGAACAGCGCAACAATACTCCTTTGACCTCTGCACTCATAGACTCTGTTGACGATACACCTTCCACCTCTTCCGTCATTGCATCTGTGGACAGTGAAGATCCTCTACCAGGTCCACGCTTTATATATCTTGGCTTCCAGCGCCAGTCTAATCGTCTATTACCACAATCTTTACCTATACTTCCTAAAGGTTTCACTAATGATGACAGTACCGTGGTACAGCACTCCTGTGGTCCTATGAACTCTGTTTGTGAAGATTGTCAAGCATTGCATTTTAATGCTGAGATACCATCAGATAAAAAGTTCACTCTATGTTGTCACAAGGGTAAGGTCCATGTACCTATACCCCAATATCCCTACCTCTTCACACGTTTGCTCACAGTACAAAGTAAGTTCAGTAAAAATCTGATGGAAAACATCCGTAGCATCAACAGTTCCTTTGTGTTTGCCTCCATGGGTGCCAATATTTCTCCACCTCCTGGATATGGCCCATATTGCTTCCGGATACATGGGCAAATATATCATCGTACTGGAACCTTACATCCATCTCATGAAGAAGTTCCAGTGTATGCCCAGCTTTACATCTTAGATACCCAGACTGCTAATCAACAACGTTTGCAATGTCAACACAATCAAAATTGTCATCCTACTTTGATGAGTATGATTGCTCTTCAATTAGATAACATCAATCCATTTGTAGTGGCGTACAAAATGTTAAGGGATGTAGAACAGGAGGAACATCTTAAAGCTCTTGCAAATGGTTCTGTCATGCCTAATATAATCATGGCCCTAAAACAGGATCGCACACAAGACCCTCGACGCTACAATAACCCTACTGTCAATGAGGTTGCCGTTGTTTTTGAAAATGACAATGGCGAGCCACCATTCAATCGTGATATCTTAATTCACCTAAAACCTGACCCAAACAACCCTTTGGCACCAAAAACCAAACTTATTAGCATTCTACACAGTAACTTAGATGCCCTCCTGTATCAATTGTTTTTTCCGTACGGAGAACAAGGTTGGCATGATGACATGAAACAACAAGCTCCAAGTACGCGCAGAATAACACAACTGCAATATTATTGCTACATGCTATCTGTAAGAGATTATTTTAATCCGGTACTGAATGGTGGCAAACTCACCCAACAGTACATTGTTGACGGGTATGTGAAAATTGAGGCCAATCGCCTACATTTTATCCGCAAACATCAAAAGGATTTGAAAGTAGAGGACTACTGTGTATTGCAAGATCATTTATTACAAAACTCCATCCAAAAAGGCCTCCCCATTGGCAAGACCGTAATTTTACCTTCCTCCTTTGAGGGTAGTCCGAGGAACATGCAACAACGCTATCAGGATGCTATGGCTATTGTCACCAAGTACGGTCGCCCTGATTTGTTCATCACTATGACCTGCAATCCTAAATGGAGCGAGATTACAACTAATTTGCAGCCATGGCAGCGTGTGGAACACAGACCTGATTTAGTAGCACGTGTGTTCAAAATCAAGTTGAAACCTCTATTACAAGACATTAGAAAAGGATTGTTTGGAAAAGTTTGTGCTATGGTGCATGTAATCGTATTTCAAAAACGTGGTCTACCACACGCACACATTTTGATCATTTTGGATACCAACTCTAAATTAAGAACTAAGGAGGATGTTGATAACATTGTCTGGGCCGAAATTCCTGATGCTAACTCCTACCCTCTACTTCATGGTATTGTTTTGCAACATATGATTCATGGGCCCTGTGGAGAACACAACCCCAATTCACCCTGTTTGGATCTCGGCAAATGTACAAAAGGTTTCCCTAAAGATTTTCAAACATCTACCATTATAGCTAAAGATGCCTATCCCATTTATCGTAGAAGCTCTGGCCCTTCTATTCAACACCACTCTAAAACAATTGACAATTCTTGGGTAGTTCCGTACAATCCATTCCTACTGTTGAAATACAGGTGCCATATCAATGTGGACGTTTGTGGTTCAATACAAAGTGTCAAATATTTGTTTAAATATGTCTACAAAGGCCATGATAAAGCAAACCTTGAAATTTGCCAAACTCACATACCATGATGAAACACATCAATTTATGGATTCCAGATATGTTAGTGCACCAGAGGCAGCTTGGCGCATTTTTGCTTATCCTATGCATAAGCAATTGCATAGCATCATTCGCCTTGCCGTACATCTGCCTCATTCTCAGTCACTCTATTTTCATGAGGATAACTCCATTGCTAACATCCAACAAAAACTTCATCGGAATTCTACTCTTATGGCCTACTTTGAGCTTAATATGAATGACCAACATGCTCATAACTTTTTATACCGGCAAATTCCAGAGTACTATGTTTGGCAGGAAGGCTCTTGAGAACTTAGAAAGCGAGGAGGTGGCTCTGTTATTGGAAGGATGTACACTGTTAGTGTCAAAGATCAAGAACGCTACTACTTGCGATTGTTGCTATTACACGTCAAAGGTGCAACAAGTTTTGACAGTATTAAAACGGTCAACGGAGTAACGTATGAAACCTTCAAAGAGGCAGCATTAGCCCTTGGCTTACTATTTGATGATAGTCTATGGAAAAATACGCTACAAAATGCCTGTATTCTTAACATGCCAGCACAGCTTCGGGACATGTTTGCCTATATCTGCATTTTTGGCCCTCCAGCTAATCCTCTGCAGTTATGGGATGAATTCAAGGAACACTTTGTACAGGACTATTGCCATGCATACCACTCCAATACTGAGGCCTGTATAAATTGTGAAGGCTATGCTATGACTGATGTTCAAGATGTTCTAAAAAGTCATGGCAAAAGTTATATGGACTTTCATTTACCACGACCCGTAAATAAACCACATCTTCTCCCACTGTATGATAAGGATGTTGAGCTACAAATAGCTGCGGACATGAAAGCTACTCTAAATGACCAACAACTCTTGGCCTATAATACTATCAGTCAAGCTTTACAAGACTCTACTGATAGGACTAAGTGCTTTTTCATTGACGGTCCTGGTGGGAGTGGTAAGACCTACTTATATCATCTACTGCTACATCAGCTAAGGGGAGAAGGACACATTGTGTCAGCAGCTGCCACAACAGGAATCGCAGCTAACTTACTCGAAGGAGGACGCACAATCCATTCTCTTTATGGCATTCCAATTCCTGTCAATGAAACTTCGGTTTCAAGGATTAAAACTGATATAGAGCCAGCCAAGCAGTTGAAGAATACTAAACTATGTATCATTGATGAGTGCACAATGCTGTCTAAATATGCATTGCATGTCATTGATAGACTTTTACGGGATGTCATGACAAAACATGTCTCCAAGAAACAGCAAACACCGTTTGGAAGTAAAGTTATTGTTCTGGGAGGAGACTTTAGACAATGCCTTCCTGTCATCGCTCACGGAACCAGAACTGATATTGTAGAGAGGTGCATTAAGTATTCCAAACACTTGCAAAATTTCATTAGACTACCACTTATTAACAACATGCGCTCCATTGACCAACAATACAGTACTTGGTTGCTTCAACTGGGAAATGGTGAACTTTCCAATGATTTCAACCTTGGAGATGATGTCATCGAAATACCTTCAGACATGCTCTCCACTGCCTGCTTAATACGTGATATCTTTGGAGACAACATTTCTATTGATATTAACAACAATGAGAGCATCAATATTGCTGCATCACATGCAATTCTATGCCCTAAAAATGAGGATGTGGATAATGTTAACTCCAATATCATGGATCGTCTCAATGGTGACTACACAGAATATATCAGTCATGATTCCATAGATGCTGATGAATGTGATGACCCTGACCAATATCCAGTAGAATTCTTACATTCGCTTACACCAACTGGAATGCCTTCACATCGGCTAAAACTGAAAAGTGGTACTATTATCATGCTGTTACGCAACCTCAACACCAAAAAAGGTCTGTGCAACGGTACTCGCTTGATTGTTACTGCTTTGCTTCCTAACATCATAGAAGCCAAAGTAATTACTAGGTCAGCTGCTGGAAATGTTGTTTTTATTCCACGTATTGACTTATGTCCATCTGAGTCAGGATTACCTTTTAAATTGAGACGTCGCCAGTTTCCTGTGAAGCCAGCATTTGCCATGACCATTAACAAATCGCAAGGCCAAACACTTCATCGAGTTGGTATTTTTCTACCTGAACCAGCATTTGGCCATGGTCAACTCTACGTGGCTTTTTATAGAGTGAGGCAACGCTCTAATGTGAAAGTTCAAGTCCTTGATACACCAGTTCAAGGGAAAATAGTGGAAAATTGTGACAAAGTTTTCACTAAAAATATAGTGTATAAAAATATTCTACTTTAAATTCTTTAGATACATATTAGATTAAGATACATTGTTACTTTCTAATTAAACACAAATATTACAATAAATTAGTTTAGCCATAGATGTATAGGAATAAAAAAAAAAATACAAAAAAATTAGTTTAGCCATAGATGTATAGGAATAGAAAAAAACAAAAATAGCAAAAAAATTAGTTTAGTTATAGATAAAGACATTATAATTAGTCATTAGATATAAAATAGTCATTTAAGATATATAGTCATTAATTTTTTAGCTTAGAAAACTTTATTTTTATATTTCATAGTATATGTATATGAACACACATTTTGTAGTAGATTGTAGATGTGTATCATCTAAATGCTTGCATTTAGTGATAAGAACCTGAAGCTCCAGCAGTATAGCTGCAGAAAGATTTCATTTTCTTTTTACACAGGGTGAGGTTTTTGTGAACAGCTAAGAGACGGGTGGGACGGCTGTTCACACACATCTCTATCTCGAAGTGTGTTCTGTCATATAAGTACATACATACATATAGGTACATATTTAGACACATAGGTACATATTTAGACACATAGGGAAAGAATAGACATTTTGATTTTAAATCTGAATTCTTCTGCTATTTGTGGAATTTATAGTGGAAAAAGGGTAATTTTGCCACTTGCTGCCTAATGGTGACCTACAGCACTCTTGCTATAAGTTGCATGAAATGTATATGGAATTTGTGGTTTACTTGCGGCAGTTGCGGCACGTGGTTTCGGCAGTTTCAACCGCCAAAATCGCAGTTAGCTCTGATTTTTAGTGGTTGCATTTAGTGAACCTGTCGAAGCTGTGCTTGCCATATTTACAGCAAGCTAACTGCAAGTTCCATATACATTACATGTTACTTGCTGAAAGTGATCTGTAGGTAGGCCCTTTGGTGCCAAGTGCAGAAATTTTATTTTGTTATTCCACACCTTCTGCAAATAGCTGAAAAATATCTGATTTAAAAGGAGTCTAACTATTAATAATTAGGGATAGAGTAGAGTAGGTCCCACCAGCTGTAAGGCTACCTTCCCGTGGTTGGTGGGGAAACATGTACTGGCTAAATCATACATTATTAACATTCATATATAAATTGAATGTACGTAATCTGTACAAAACATCGGTGCCAGTATCTGTACGACAAGCCTTGCCTTAGAATCATGACATGTACTACACTGACATATACCATACAAACATTGGTAGTTGATATATAGATATCATGTCTTATGTGCATTATTGTCAAATTTGAATGAATAATGTGTATATGCATGCTACATTCCTGATTCTTTAGAATCGGGCCGCCATCTATTATATATATATATATATGTAGTTCACTCACGTTGACTGAACAAGTTCTGTTAGTCACAGTATGTCAACTACATACATATTCTAGAATACCTGATGCCTTAGAATCGGGCCACCATCTAGTATTCACTATAAAGGTCATATCAGCATTTCAAGTACTCATAATAACATCCAGCCCAATTAACCAAAAATTATATACCTCTTATTTCAGTACAAAACAGACATTTATATAAATGTTGACTACAAGATATTGTACCATGTCCCATCTTCATGTCACAGACAATGAAATCACCTGACCTTTGAAAGTTGTAAAAAATTATTATGGGATATTACAAAGAACTCCACATTTTGCAAGAATTAGTAAATAAATTAAAAATAAAACATTGCAGGGCATTTATAAATCTGTCAATTGGGGGTCAAGAACTCACAAGATCATCTCCCTCAGTCTTAGGGGGCCGTCACACGCTGCGACATCTTTAGCGATATTGTAAGCGATCACGTGCACGCGCAATCGCTTACAATATCGCTCACATCGCTGGTGAGATGTCACACAGACAGACTCACCAGCGATGCGGAGCCGCGATCTCGCTCGTTACTATGGTACACATCGGGTAACTAGGCGCCGCGCGTCGCTTAGTTACCCGACGTGTACCATAGTTACCATCTCCCAGCATAGGCGCGGTCGCTGGGAGATGGATCATCGTGGTGTCACACACCACGATGATGCAGATCGTTGCATCGTTCATCGCTAGATCTGAGAACCGAACCTCAGATCAGCGATGTCACGATCAAGCGATTTACCATCGTAAATCGCTTGATTACATGCAACGATATCTTGCCCGATATCGCTTAAGCGATCAAAAAGGAGATCGCTTAAACGATATCGGGCAAGATATCGTTCCGTGTGACGGCCCCCTTACTCCTAGTGTACATCTCTTCTTATCCCCTCAACCATCCAAGCTCCGATGGCTTATGAATCACATTAAGGGTAGAGACACACAGTCAGTATTTGGTCAGTATTTCACATCAGTATTTGTAAGCCAAAATCAGGAGTGGGTGAAAAATGCAGAAGTGGAGCATATGTTTCTATTATATATTTCCTCTGACTGTTCCACTCCTGATTTTGGCTTACAAATACTGATTTGAAATACTGACCAAATACTGACTGTGTGTCTCTACCCTAAGGAGAAGGATTAGGAATCATCATAAACAGCCAAATACTATTAACAGTGTCAAGACACCAGAACCTTCAGGGTAAAAGTAACCTCACATGAATAAGTCACGTATTTCATTGAGTCCTTGCGGCACCAGAGTTTTTAATTTATAGATCCAATAAATCTCTCTCCGTCACAGCATACGATCTATGTCAGGAATGGACTCAAGAACAAAATCTATAGGTGTGACTTTAAAGGATACTTTCTTAGCATGGTATATTGTACAGTGTTTAGACACCCCATGGGTCATTAACCCTTCTTTGACATTAAACCTGTGTGAAGAAATGCATTGTTGTTATTTTTGTGTAGTCTTACCTACATATTGCTTGCCACAACTGCAGCTTAAGAAATAAATAACAAAGGAAGATTGACAGTTCAGATGGTGATTGATGGTAAAAGTACTATCTATTATATAAAAGCCGAAGGCCACTTCCGGAGAACCCGGAGGGTTACTTCCGTGACGGCCTCCGACCATGCTGCTGACGTCACAGTGCAGTGTAGCCGCACGGAACTTTCCGTGCAGCTACAGGCACCGGCGTTTCAACGTTCCGCTCGCCCCTCACTACTGTCTCATCAAACACACACACACACAGCCTCTCACTACAGTCCTCCCAAACACACACACACCATCCCACCCACATCACACTCACACACTCACACACCCACACAAACACACACACACACACACACTCCAGTATACTTACCCCGCCGCCATCCCGCTGCACCGCTCCCTCCATGGCTCCGCCCACATCGCGGGGGCTCCCGCCATTGCTCCGCCCACATCGCGGGGCTCCCGCCATGGCTCCGCCCACCCCGCGGGACTCCCGCCTTGGCTCCGCCCACCTCTCAAACTCCCGCCTTGGCTCCGCCCACCTCGCGAGACTCCCGCCTTGGCTCCGCCCACCTCGCGGGACTCCCGCCTTGGCTCCGCCCACCTAGCCTGCGCTGACCACAGAGCTGCCGTCCTCTGCTGACCACAGAGCCTCCTTCCTGCGCTGACCACTGAGCCTCCATCCTGTGCTGACCACTGAGCCTCCATCCTGTGCTGACCACTCAATCCTGTACTGACCACTCAGCCGTCGTCCTCTGCTGACCACAGACCCGCCGTCCTCTGCTGACCACAGACCCGTCGTCCTCTGCTGACCACAGACCCGTCGTCCTCTGCTGACCACAGAGCCGCCGTCCTCTGCTGACCACAGAGCCGCCGTCCTCTGCTGACCACAGAGCCGCCGTCCTCTGCTGACCACAGACCCGTCGTCCTCTGCTGACCACAGAGCCGCCGTCCTCTGCTGACCACAGAGCCGCCGTCCTCTGCTGACCACAGAGCCGCCGTCCTCTGCTGACCACAGACCCGCCGTCCTCTGCTGACCACAGACCCGCCGTCCTCTGCTGACCACAGACCCGCCGTCCTCTGCTGACCACAGAGCCCCCGTCCTCTGCTGACCACAGAGCCCCCGTCCTCTGCTGACCACAGAGCCCCCGTCCTCTGCTGACCACAGAGCCCCCGTCCTCTGCTGACCACAGAGCCCCCGTCCTCTGCTGACCAGTCCTCTGCTGACCACAGAGCCGCCGTCCTCTGTTGACCACAGAGCCGCCGTCCTCTGCTGACCACAGAACCGCCGTCCACTGCTGACCACAGAGCCGCCGTCCTCTGCTAACCACAGAGCCGCCGTCCTCTGCTGACCACAGAGCCGCCCTCTTCTGCTGACCACAGAGCCGCCGTCTTCTGCTGACCACAGAGCCGCCGTCCTCTGCTGACCACAGAGCCGCCGTCCTCTGCTGACCACAGAGCCGCCGTCCTCTGCTGACCACAGAGCCGCCGTCCTCTGCTGATCACTCTGCCTCCTTCCTGCGCTGATCACTCTGCCTCCTTCCTGCGCTGATCATTCTGCCTCCTTCCTGCGCTGATCACTCTGCCGCCGTCCTCTGCTGACCACAGAGCCGCCGTCCTCTGCTGACCACAGAGCCGCCGTCCTCTGCTGACCACAGAGCCGCCGTCCTCTGCTGACCACAGAGCCGCCGTCCTGCGCTCACCACTCTGCCTCCTTCCTGCGCTGACCACTCTGCCTCCTTCCTGCGCTGACCACAGAGCCGCCGTCCTCTGCTGACCACAGAGCCACCGTCCTCTGCTGACCACAGAGCCGACGTCCTCTGCTGACCACAGAGCCGACGTCCTCTGCTGACCACAGAGCCGACGTCCTCTGCTGACCACAGAGCCGACGTCCTCTGCTGACCACAGAGCCGACGTCCTCTGCTGACCACAGAGCCGCCGTCCTCTGCTGACCACAGAGCCACCGTCCTCTGCTGACCACCACAGAGCCTCCTTCCTGCGCTCACCACTCTGCCTCCTTCCTGCGCTCACCACTCTGCCTCCTTCCTGCGCTGACCACAGAGCCGCCGTCCTCTGCTGACCACAGAGCCGCCGTCCTCTGCTGACCACAGAGCCGCCGTCCTCTGCTGACCACAGAGCCGCCCTCTTCTGCTGACCACAGAGCCCCCGTCCTCTGCTGACCACAGAGCCCCCGTCCTCTGCTGACCACAGAGCCCCCGTCCTCTGCTGACCACAGAGCCCCCGTCCTCTGCTGACCACAGAGCCCCCGTCCTCTGCTGACCACAGAGCCCCCGTCCTCTGCTGACCACAGAGCCCCCGTCCTCTGCTGACCACAGAGCCCCCGTCCTCTGCTGACCACAGAGCCCCCGTCCTCTGCTGATCACAGAGCCCCCGTCCTCTGCTGACCACAGACCTGCCCTCCTCTGCTGACCACAGAGCCGCTGTCCTGCGCTCACCCACTCTGCCTCCTTCCTTCGCTGATCACTCTGCCTCCTTCCTGCGCTGATCACTCTGCCTCCTTCCTTAGCTGATCACTCTGCCTTCGTCCTCTGCTGACCATAGAGCCGCCGTCCTGCGCTCACCACTGTGCCTCCTTCCTGCGCTCACCACTGTGCCTCCTTCCTGCGCTGACCACTCTGCTTCCTTCCTGCGCTGACCACAGAGCCGCCGTACTCTGCTGACCACACAGCCGCCGTCCTCTGCTGACCACACAGCCGCCGTCCTCTGCTGACCACACAGCCGCCGTCCTCTGCTGACCACACAGCCGCCGTCCTCTGCTGACCACACAGCCGCCGTCCTCTGCTGACCACACAGCCGCCGTCCTCTGCTGACCACACAGCCGCCGTCCTCTGCTTACCACTCTGCCTTCTTCCTGCGCTCACCACTCTGCCTCCTTCCTGCACTCACCACTCTGCCTCCTTCCTCCGCTGACCACTCTGCCGCCATCCTCTGCTGACCACAGAGCCACCATCCTCTGCTGACCACAGAGCCACCGTCCTCTGCTGACCACAGAGCCGCCGTCCTGCGCTCACCACTCTGCCTCCTTCCTGCGCTGATCACTCTGCCTCCTTCCTGCGCTGATCACTCTGCCTCCTTCCTGCGCTGATCACTCTGCTTCCTTCCTGCGCTGATCACTCTGCCGCCTTCCTCTCCTGACCACAGAGCCGCCGTCCTGCGCTCACCACGCTGCCTCCTTCCTGCGCTCACCACTCTGCCTCCTTTCTGCGCTGACCACAGAGCCACCGTCCTCTGCTGACCACAGAGCCACCGTCCTCTGCTGACCACAGAGCTGCCGTCCTCTGCTGACCACAGAGCTGCCGTCCTCTGCTGACCACAGAGCTGCCCTCTACTGACCACAGAGCCGCCGTCCTCTGCTGATCACAGAGCCGCCGTCCTCTGCTGACCACAGAGCCACCGTCCTCTGCTGACCACAGAGCCGCTGTCCTGCGCTCACCACTCTGCCTCCGTCCTGCGCTCACCACTCTGCCTCCGTCCTGCGCTCACCACTCTGCCTCCTTCCTGCGCTGACCACTCTGCCTCCTTTCTGCGCTGACCACAGAGCCGCCGTCCTCTGCTGACCACAGAGCCACCGTCCTCTGCTGACCACAGAGCCACCGTCCTCTGTTGACCACAGAGCCGCTGTCCTGCGCTCACCACTCTGCCTCCGTCCTGCGCTCACCACTCTGCCTCCGTCCTGCGCTCACCACTCTGCCTTCGTCCTGCGCTCACCACTCTGCCTCCGTCCTGCGCTCACCACTCTGCCTCCGTCCTGCGCTCACCACTCTGCCTCCGTCCTGCGCTCACCACTCTGCCTCCGTCCTGCGCTCACCACTCTGCCTCCGTCCTGCGCTCACCACTCTGCCTCCGTCCTGCGCTCACCACTCTGCCTCCTTCCTGCGCTGACCCACTCTGCCTCCTTTCTGCGCTGACCACAGAGCCGCCGTCCTCTGCTGACCACAGAGCCACCGTCCTCTGCTGACCACAGAGCCGCTGTCCTGCGCTCACCACTCTGCCTCTGTCCTGCGCTCACCACTCTGCCTCCGTCCTGCGCTCACCACTCTGCCTCCGTCCTGCGCTCACCACTCTGCCTCCGTCCTGCGCTCACCACTCTGCCTCCGTCCTGCGCTCACCACTCTGCCTCTGTCCTGCGCTCACCACTCTGCCTCCGTCCTGCGCTGACCACAGAGCCACCATCCTCTGCTGACCACAGAGCCACCGTCCTCTGCTGACCACAGAGCCACCGTCCTCTGCTGACCACAGAGCCACCGTCCTCTGCTGACCACAGAGCTGCCGTCCTCTGCTGACCACAGAGCCACCGTCCTCTGCTGACCACAGAGCCGCTGTCCTGCGCTCACCACTCTGCCTCCGTCCTGCACTCACCACTCTGCCTCCGTCCTGCGCTCACCACTCTGCCTCCGTCCTGCGCTCACCACTCTGCCTCCGTCCTGCGCTCACCACTCTGCCTCCTTCCTGCGCTGACCACTCTGCCTCCTTTCTGCGCTGACCACAGAGCCGCCGTCCTCTGCTGACCACAGAGCCACCGTCCTCTGCTGACCACAGAGCCGCTGTCCTCTGCTGACCACAGAGCCCCCGTCCTCTGCTGACCACAGAGCCCCCGTCCTCTGCTGACCACAGAGCCCCCGTCCTCTGCTGACCACAGAGCCCCCGTCCTCTGCTGACCACAGAGCCCCCGTCCTCTGCTGACCACAGAGCCGCCGTCGTACGCTCACCACTCTGCCTCCTTCCTGCGCTCACCACTCTGCCCCCTTCCTGCGCTGACCACTCTGCCTCCTTCCTGCGCTGACCACAGAGCCGCCGTCCTCTGCTGACCACAGAGCCGCCGTACTCTGCTGACCACAGAGCCGCCGTATTCAGTGGCAACCACTCAGCCACCATATACAGTGCTAACCACTGAGCCACCGTATACAGTGCTAACCACTGAGCCATCATATACAGTGCTAACCACTGATCCACTATATACAGTGCTAACCACTCAGCCACCATACAGTGCTAACCGCTGACCCACCATATACAGTGCTAACCACTGAGCCACCATATACAGAGCTAACCACTGAGCCACCATACAGTGCTAACCACTGAGCCACCATACAGTGCTAACCACTGAGCCACCGTACACAGTGCTAACCACTGAGCCACCATATACAGTGCCAACCACTGAGCCACCATATACAGTGCCAACCACTGAGCCACCGTATACAGTGCTAACCACTGAGCCACCGTATACAGTGCCAACCACTGAGCCACCATATACAGTGCCAACCACTGAGCCACCATATACAGTGCTAACCACTGAGCCACCATATACTGTGCTAACCACTGAGCCACCATATACAGTGCCAAACACTGAGCCACCGTATACAGTGCTAACCACTGAGCCACCATATACACTGCCAACCACTGAGCCACCGTATACAGTGCTAACCACTGAGCCACCATATACAGTGCTAACCACTGATCCATTATATACAGTGCTAACCACTGAGCCACCATACAGTGCTAACCACTGAGCCACCATACAGTGCTAACCACTGAGCCACCGTATACAGTGCTAACCACTAAGCCACCGTATACAGTGCTAACCACTGAACCACCATATACAGTGCTAACCGCTCAGCCACCGTATACTCTGCTACCCACTGAGCCACCATATACAGTGCTAACCACTGAGCCACCGTATACAGTGCTAACCACTGAGCCACCATATACAGTGCTAACCACTGAGCCACCATATACAGTGCTAACCACTGAGCCACCATACAGTGCCAATCACTGAGCCACCGTATACAGTGCTAACCACTGAGCCACCGTATACAGTGCTAACCACTCAGCCACCATATACAGTGCTAACCACTGAGCCACCGTGTACAGCGCTAACCACTGAGCCACCATATACAGTGCCTACCACTGAGCCACCGTATACAGTGCTAACCACTGAGCCACCATATACAGTGCTAACCACTGAGCCACCTGTATACACACAATTCATTTCACCGCACTCCCCTAACTATTAGTAAATAAACTATATATGGATTCTAGACTACCCGATTCTTTAGAATCGGGCCGCCATCTAGTCACATATATTAATTCAAAAGGATTTCTTCCTATCAATAATCATATGGCAACATAAACATTTATTTGATCCACACTTGTATGACCCCAGTTTAACTTTTTTATCAATGATGGTTTCATTTACATTCTTTAACCTACTGGGAGCAAGTCCACTTTTAAGTGTAGGGCCCTCCTAAATGTAATTTTGAGTGCCTCAGGAATTAATTTGCTTAGAATGCCATAATTTTTTAGAATACCCCAATGTTTATTCAAAATATGTTTAAGGGTACCTTTACACGTCGCAACATTGCATGCAATTTCACTTGAAACTTACTGGTTGCAGTGAAATCATGGACACATTGTTCCATTTTGTGGCTGTGTACAACAAGGAGCAATGTATCCATGATTTCACTGCAACCAGTAAGTTTCAAGTGAAATTGCATGCAATGTTGTGACGTGTAAAGGTACCCTAATACTTTCATGCTGTCGCGAATAGACAGTGACAACATTATAAGAATAATCTCCATTTTGCGTTTTTTTTTGTTGAAAAGGTCTTTTTGGTAGTCTCAATTAGACACTCCTGTGATACATTTATGTTCTCTATGAATGCCTTGTTTGAAAGCTTCCAGGGATAATTTTTCTCCATAAATCTATTTCTCAATAAGGCTGCTTGGGAAATAAAATCTGGTAATAAGGTGCATTTCTTTCTAATACGCTGGAACTGATTTTTTGGGATGTTATTGATTTTTTTATTTTATTTTATTTATTAATTCTTGCAAAATGTGGAGTTCTTTATGATATCCCATAATAATTTTTTATAGCTTTCAAAGGTCAGGTGATTTCATTGTCTGTGACATGAAGATGTGACATGGTACAATATCTTGTAGTCAACATTTATATAAATGTCTGTTTTGTACTGAAATGAGGGCCGCTTTACACACACAGATATCTGTGACCAACCTATGAACAGATCTCTGGTTGCAGTGAAATCATGGACACATTGTTCCATTATGTGGCTGTGTACAAATGTAACAATGTGTCCATGATTTCACTGCAACCAGAGATCTGTTCAGAAGTTGGTCACAGATATCTGTGTGTGTAAAGCGGCCCTAAGAGGTATATCATTTTTGGTTAATCGGGCTGGATGTTATTATGAGTGTTTGAAATGCTCATATGACCTTTATCTAATATATAAAGCTGAATGTGTGTGTGTGTGTGTGTATGTATGTGTGTGCAGGGCTGCCACTAGGAATTTCGGGGCCCCTTACTGGAAAAATTTTGGGGCCCCCCTGAGACTCCACCCATGCTCCGCCCCACCAAGCCCCATGCCACCACACCCCACCCGGCAACTTATGTGGGGACCATTATATAGTGTCGGCTACAAACAGCATAGCAAGACATATGATATAATTACAACGTATCCCATATTTAATAACAACATAGTACAGTACATATAATTGTGCATATCAAACTCCAGAGTATAATAAACAGCAGGTATAATAAGAATTGAAGACATCACCAATTTTCTAAGTAAATATTTTTCTAAAGCTGCTATTGACAAGAATTTCTCCCCAGATGTCAGTAACGGCTCATCCAATCCACACAGGCAAAGAAATCAAACCATAGATGTCCACAAACTATGTAATAATGAGAAATAATGCAGGCAAAAAGTATTAAACACATGAAGAAAAAGAGGTGCAAAAAGCTCTGTAAAGTCCTGACACCAGCTGAAATCTATCAGTAATTAGAAAGCAATCGTGACACTTAAGGTACCTTTACACGCCGCCACAACAGGATGCATACAACCCGCTACAGGCTACAAATGTAGCTTGTGGCGCCAATATCGCCCGTAGTAGCGGCGTCTGAAGACGGGACGACACAGCCGGCTACAGATACCTCTGTATCCGTGCACTGCCCATAAACAGATGGCTACATCGCCGATTGTAGCGAGCTGTATCGGCGTGTAAAGAACCCACAGAAGGGAACTCTGGACACCCGGCGATGTAGCTGCAATGTAGCTAAGGCGTCACCCAGGCTCCGTGTTACCGCGCCCCATCTGCGATCATTGGTGGAAACTCCTGCATGACGATTGGTAGTCGCTGCATAGGGAGGCATATTTAAGGAGCTGACCAGTCACACTACACAGTTGCTCGAGCGTCATGTATTACTCAGCCTCCTGTGCTGGCTGGCCAATCATGATGTTATTGCTTGTCCTATCAGCGTACGGACGTCTCGTACTCCACAATTGTGGCACGCCTATGTGCTGTCCCTGCTGCACCAGGTCCGCCCATATTAGCTTGTTGTAGCGTTGTGTAAATGAGGTACGCTGAGCTACAGATGGCTACTTGAGACACCCGGCGATGTAGCCAGCTGTAGATGTAGCGTAGCGTAGCGTACCTTGTGGCGGCGTGTAAAGAGGGTGCGTTTCCTGTTTGTAACCGTTTGGCCGTGCTCGTGCACGTGAAGTAGCAGTTGGTATCCATCCTGTTGTGGCGGCGTGTAAAGGTACCTTTAGTGATAATAATGTCAGCTGGTTCAACTGGAGTCTCATTACCAAGGTGCCACACAAGAAACCTCTCGTGATGGGTAAAACTACTGAGCCGTCTCAAGACCTTCATAACATTACTGTTGTCAAACATACTGATGGTATTGGTCACAGAAGAATAAACTACTGAAGGTTGCAGTGAGGTCTGATGGGGTCATAATCCAGAAGTGGACAAAACATAATTTCACCATAAATCGACCACGACCAGGAGCTCCCTTTAACATTTCACACAGAGGAGTGAAAAGAATTATCAGGAGAGTTGTCCAAGAACCAAGAACCACCTGTGTAGAGCTACAGAAAGACCTGGAATCAGCAGGCACAATTGTTTCCCAAAAAAACAATAAGTAATGCACTCCCCCTCTATAGCCTGTGTGCACGCTCCTGTATGCACGCTCCTGTATGCTCGCTCCTGTATGCACGCTCCTGTGTGCACGGTCCTGTGTGCACGGTCCTGTGTGCACACTCCTGTATGCAAGCTCCTGTGTGTATGCTCCTGTATGCACGCTCCTGTATGCACGCTCCTGTATGCACGCTCACCATGCAAGACTCCATTGCTAAACAAAAAGCAGGTTCAAAAGCGTTTAAAGTTTACTCAACAACATTTAGACAAGTCTTTGAAATACTGGAGAATATAGTCTGGTTATAAGTGCCCAAAACTGAATTATTTGGAGGTCATAATACACACCATGTTTGGAGACCAAAAGGCACATCACCCCCAAAACACCAACCAAAGTGAAGTGTGGAGGTGGGAACATCATGGTATGCGGCTGGTTTTCATCACACAGCATTGGCAAACCTAACTGGATACCAGGGACTATAAAACTGATTACCAATAACTGATACTGAACCACTGATTGTCAAAAACTAAATATATAAGAACATTGAACCAGGAGGATTGTGCACAGAACGTCACAGCCACTGGACAATAGAGATGATGGTGCTGAATGAGTGAATGCCAGGGGCTGAGGAACTAAGTCTCCAAATCATGAAAGTAATTATCCAAGAATTCTGACATGAAATGCTTTGAAAAGATCTCTGCGCAACAGATTCCTGCAAAAATGTCGAAACGTTTGCGACACTGAGGACCGGGCGACACAGGGATGGACGACACAGAGAACCTGGCGACAGTGAGGGATGGACGACACTTCGGACCTGGCGACAGTGAGGGATGGACGACACTGAGGACCTGGTGACAGTGAGGGTTGGACGACACTGAGGACCTGGCGACAGTGAGGGATGGACGACACTGAGGACCTGGCGACAGTGAGGGATGGACGACACTGAGGACCTGGCTACAGTGAGGGATGGACGACACTGAGGACCTGGCAACACTGAGGGATAGACGACACTGAGGACCTTGCGACAGTGAGGGATGGACGACACTGAGGACCTGGCGACAGTGAGGGATGGACGACACTGAATACCTGGCGACAGTGAGGGATGGACGACACTGAGGACCTGGCGACAGTGAGGGATGGACGACACTGAGGACCTGGCGACAGTGAGGGATGGACGACACTGAGGACCTGGCGATAGTGAGGGATGGACGACACTGAGGACCTGGCGACAGTGAGGGATGGACGACACTGAGGACCTGGTGACAGTGAGGGATGGACGACACTGAGGACCTGGCGACAGTGAGGGACTGTCGACACTGAGGACCTGGCGACAGTGAGGGATGGACGACACTGAGGACCTGGCGACAGTGAGGGATGGACGACACTGAGGACCTGGCGACAGTGAGGGATGGACGACACTGAGGACCTGGCAACAGTGAGGGATGGACGACACAGAGGACCTGGTGACAGTGAGGGATGGACGACACTGAGGACCTGGCGACAGTGAGGGATGGACGACACTGAGGACCTGGCGACAGTGAGGGATGGACGACACTGAGGACCTGGCGACAGTGAGGGATGGACGACACTGAGGACCTGGCGACAGTGAGGGATGGACGACACTGAGGACCTGGCGACAGTGAGGGATGGACGACACTGAGGACCTGGCGACAATGATTGATGGACGACAGTGAGGACCTGGCGACAGTGAGCGATGGACGACACTGAGGACCTGGCGACAGTGAGGGATGGACGACACTGAGGACCTGGCGACAGTGAGGGATGGATGACACTGAGGACCTGGCGACAGTGAGGGATGGACGACACTGAGGACCAGGCGATAGTGAGGGATGGACGACACTGAGGACCTGGCGACAGTGAGGGATGGACGACACTGAGGACCTGGGGACAGTGAGGGATAGACGACACTGAGGACCTGGCGACAGTGAGGGACTGTCGACACTGAGGACCTGGTGACAGTGAGGGACGGACGACACTGAGGACCTGGTGACAGTGAGGGACGGACGACACTGAGGACCTGGCGACAGTGAGGGATGGACGACACTGAGGACCTGGCGACAGTGAGGGATGGACGACACTGAGGACCTGGCGACAGTGAGGGATGGACGACACTGAGGACCTGGCGACAGTGAGGGATGGACGACACTGAGGACCTGGCGACAGTGAGGGATGGACGACACTGAGGACCTGGCGACAGTGAGGGATGGACGACACTGAGGACCTGGCAACAGTGAGGGATGGACGACACTGAGGACCTGGCGACAGTGAGGGATGGACGACAGTGAGGGATGGACGACAGTGAGGGATGGACGACACTGAGGACCTGGCGACAGTGAGGGATGAACGACACTGAGGACCTGGCGACAGTGAGGGATGGACGACACTGAGGACCTGGCGACAGTGAGGGATGGACGACACTGAGGACCTGGCGACAGTGAGGGATGGACGACACTGAGGACCTGGTGACAGTGAGGGATAGACGACACTGAGGACCTGGCGACAGTGAGGGACTGTCGACACTGAGGACCTGGCGACAGTGAGGGATGGACGACAGTGAGGGATGGACGACAGTGAGGGATGGACGACAGTGAGGACCTGGCGACAGTGAGGGATAAACGACACTGAGGACCTGGCGACAGTGAGGGATGGACGACACTGAGGACCTGGCGACAGTGAGGGATGGACGACAGTGAGGGATGGACGACAGTGAGGGATGGATGACAGTGAGGACCTGGCGACAGTGAGGGATGGACGACACTGAGGACCTGGCGACAGTGAGGGATGGACGACACTGAGGACCTGGCGACAGTGAGGGATGAACGACACTGAGGACCGGGGAGACACTGAGGACTGGGGAGACACTGAGGACCGGGGTGACACTGAGGACCGGGGTGACACTGAGGACCGGGGAGACACTGAGGACCGGGGAGACACTGAGGACCGGGGAGACACTGAGGACCGGGGAGAAATTGAGGACAGGAGAATGAGGATGGAACAGTGAGGCCCAACAATGGTGGACCAGAAAATGAGGACTAGACAGGGACAGTGAGGACTGGACAACAGCAGTGAGAACAGAACAATGAGGACTGTACTACAATGAGGAGATGCACCTGCTGGGAGCAGATTCCCAATATACAGTTAGGGCCAGAAATATTTGGACAGTGACACAAGTTTTTGTTATTTTAGTTGTTTACAAAAACATGTTCAGAAATACAATTATATATATATAATATGGGCTGAAAGTGCACACTCCCAGCTGCAATATGAGAGTTTCCACATCCAAATCGGAGAAAGGGTTTAGGAATCATAGCTCTGTAATGCATAGCCTCCTCTTTTTCAAGGGACCAAAAGTAATTGGACAATGGACTCTAAGGGTTGCAATTAACTCTGAAGGCGTCTCCCTCGTTAACCTGTAATCAATGAAGTAGTTAAAAGGTCAGGGGTGGATTCCAGGTGTGTGGTTTTGCATTTGGAAGCTGTTGCTGTGACCAGACAACATGCGGTCAAAGGAACTCTCAATTGAGGTGAAGCAGAACATCCTGAGGCTGAAAAAAAAGAAAAAATCCATCAGAGAGATAGCAGACATGCTTGGAGTAGCAAAATCAACAGTTGGGTACATTCTGAGAAAAAAGGAATTGACTGGTGAGCTTGGGAACTCTAAAAGGCCTGGGCATCCACGGATGACAACAGTGGTGGATGATCGCCGCATACTTTATTTGGTGAAGAAGAACCCGTTCACAACATCAACTGAAGTCCAGAACACTCTCAGGGTACCTTTACACGCCGCTACGACAGGATGGATACAACACGCTACAGGCTACAAATGTAGCTTGTAGCGTCAATATAGCCCGTACTAGCGGCGTGTGAAGACGGTAGGAGGCAGCCGGCAACAGATACATCTGTTTCCGAGCACTGCTCGAAAACAGATGGCTACAAAGCCGATTGTAGCGAGCTGTATCGGCGTGTAAAGAAGGAGCAGAAGGGATGTCTACACACCAGGCGATGTACCTGGTATGTAGCTGGGGCGTGACACAGGCTCCGGGATACCGCGCCCCTTCAGCGATCATTGGAGGAAGCTCCTGCGTTATGATTGGCAGTCGCTGCATAGGGAGGCATATTTAAGGAGCTGACCAGTCACACTACACAATTGCTCGAGCGTCATGTATTAATCAGCCTCCTGCGATGCCTGCCCAATCATGGGTTTCTTGCTTTGTTCTATCATCGTACGGACGTCTCGTAATCCACAATTGTGGCACGCCTATGTGCTGTCCCTGCTGCACCAGGTCCGCCCATATTAGCTTGTTGTAGCAGTGTGTAAATGAGGTAAGGTACGCTACAGATGGCTACTTGAGACACCCGGCGATGTAGCTAGCTATAGATGTAACGTAGCGTAGCGCACCTTGTGGCGGAGTGTAAAGGTGGTGCGTTTACCGTTTATAACCGTTTGGGCGTGCTCGTGCACGTGAAGTAGCGGGTTGTATCCATCCTGTTGTAGCGGCGTGTAAAGGTACCTTCAGTGAAGTAGGTGTATCTGTCTCTAAGTCAACAGTAAAGAGAGGATTTCATGACAGTAAATACAAAGGGTTCACATCTAGATGCAAACCATTCATCAATTCCAAAAATAGACAGGCCAGAGTTAAATTTGCTGAAAAACACCTCAAGAAGCCAGCTCAGTTCTGGAAAAGTATTCTATGGACAGATGAGACAAAGATCAACCTGTACCAGAATGATGGGAAGGAAAAAGTTTGGAGAAGAAAGGGAACGGCACATGATCCAAGGCACACCACATCCTCTGTAAAACATGGTGGAGGCAACGTGATGGCATGGGCATGCATGGCTTTCAATGGCACTGGGTCACTTGTGTTTATTGATGACATAACAGCAGACAAGAGTAGCCGGATAAATTCTGAAGTGTACCGGGATATACTTTCAGCCCAGATTCAGCCAAATGCTGCTAAGTTGATTGGACGGCGCTTCATAGTACAGATGGACAATGACCCCAAGCATACAGCCAAAGCTACCCAGGAGTTCATGAGTGCAAAAAAGTGGAACATTCTGCAATTGCCAAGTCAATCACCAGATCTTAACCCAATTGAGCATGCATTTCACTTGCTGAAATCCAGACTTAAGACGGAAAGACCCACAAACAAGCAAGACCTGAAGGCTGCGGCTGTAAAGGCCTGGCAAAGCATTAAGAAGGAGGAAACCCAGCGTTTGGTGATGTCCATGGGTTCCAGACTTAAGGCAGTGATTGCCTCCAAAGGATTCGCAACAAAATATTGAAAATAAAAATATTTTGTTTGGGTTATGTTTATTTGTCCAATTACTTTTGACCTCCTAAAATGTGGAGTGTTTGTAAAGAATGTGTACAATTCCTACATTTTCTATCAGATATTTTTGTTCAACCCTTCAAATTAAACGTTACAATCTGCACTTGAATTCTGTTGTAGAGGTTTCATTTCAAATCCAATGTGGTGGCATGCAGAGCCCAACTCGCGAAAATTGTGTCACTGTCCAAATATTTCTGGCCCTAACTGTATAGAGCTACAGCATGACATCAGAAGAACTCTATATACCCCAGAAACAGAAAACTGCGCCCTGAGGAGACTCTGTGAAAGTCACATATGCCGCACATAACACACAAGTATAAGGTTATGTTCACACACTGCGCTTTTTTGCAAGCGCTTTTCAAACCAGCGCAAGTGAGTCTGTGTCTGCCAGCAAAGTGAATGTACTTTCACTTTTGTTGTGCAGACAATGCATAATTATACGCAGCGCTTTTATCGGAGAAAGCACAGGCATAAAAAGAATGACCATGTCAATCCTTTATACATCTGCGCCCACACTTTCTCACATAGGAGCCCATTATCCCCGCTTGGATCACGCATCACAGTTCACACGATGCGCACACACGTGTATGGGGCATCTGTGACTGGCACACGTGTATAGGGCATCTGTGACTGGCACACATGTGTATGGGGCATCTATGACTGGCACACATGTGTGTGGGGCATCTGTGATTGGCACACATGGGTATGTAGCATCTGTGACTGGCACACACGTGTATGGCGCATCTGTGACTGACACACATGAATATGGAGGCATCTGTGACTGGCACACATGGGTATGTGGCATCTGTGACTGCCACACATAAATATGGAGGCATCTGTGACTGGCACACATGTGTGTGGGGCATCTGTGACTGGCACACATGGATATGTGGCATCTGTGACTGGCACACACGGTATGGGGCATCTGTGACTCTCTGGCACACACATGTATGGGGCATCTGTGACAGGCACACACGTGTATGGGGCATCTGTGACTGGCACACATGTGCATGGGGCATCTGTGACTGGTACACACATGTAATGTATGGGGCATCTGTGACTGGCACACACATGTATGGGGCATGTATGGACTGGCACAGACATGTATGAGGCATGTATGGATTGACACACATTAATATGGAGGCATGTATGGACTGGCACAGACAGCCCACATCGCTTTGGGGAATCTGTGACTGGCACACACCATTATTTTAGGGTATGTGTAGACAGGTACACATGGGTATGGGGCATCTGGGACTGGCACACACATGTATGGGGCATCTGTGACTGGCACACACCATTATTTTAGGGTATGTGTAGACAGGTACACATGGGTATGGGGCATCTGTGACTGGCACACACATGTATGGGGCATCTGTGACTGGCACACACGTGCATGGGGCATCTGTGACTGGCACACACATGTATGGGGCATCTGAGACTGGCACACACATGTATGGGGCATCTGTGACTGGCACACACATGTATGAGGCATCTGTGACTGGCACACACATGTATGGGGCATCTGTGACTGGCACACACATGTATGAGGCATCTGTGACTGGCACACACATGTATGGGCATCTGTGACTGGCACACACATGTATGGGGCATCTGTGACTGGCACACACGTGTATGAGGCATCTGTGACTGGCACACACATGTATGGGGCATCTGTGACTGGCACACACATGTATGAGGCATCTGTGACTGGCACACACATGTATGGGGCATCTGTGTCTGGCACACACATGTATGGGGCATCTGTGACTGGCACACACGTGCATGGGGCATCTGTGACTGGCACACATTAATATGGAGGCATGTATGGACTGGCACAGACAGCCCACATCGCTTTGGGGAATCTGTGACTGGCACACACCATTATTTTAGGGTATGTGTAGACAGGTACACATGGGTATGGGGCATCTGTGACTGGCACACACATGTATGGGGCATCTGAGACTGGCACACACATGTATGGGGCATCTGTGACTGGCACACACATGTATGAGGCATCTGTGACTGGCACACACATGTATGGGGCATCTGTGACTGGCACACACATGTATGAGGCATCTGTGACTGGCACACACATGTATGGGGCATCTGTGACTGGCACACACATGTATGGGGCATCTGTGACTGGCACACACGTGTATGAGGCATCTGTGACTGGCACACACATGTATGGGGCATCTGTGACTGGCACACACATGTATGAGGCATCTGTGACTGGCACACACATGTATGGGGCATCTGTGTCTGGCACACACATGTATGGGGCATCTGTGACTGGCACACACGTGCATGGGGCATCTGTGACTGGCACACATTAATATGGAGGCATGTATGGACTGGCACAGACAGCCCACATCGCTTTGGGGAATCTGTGACTGGCACACACCATTATTTTAGGGTATGTGTAGACAGGTACACATGGGTATGGGGCATCTGTGACTGGCACACACATGTATGGGGCATCTGAGACTGGCACACACATGTATGGGGCATCTGTGACTGGCACACACATGTATGAGGCATCTGTGACTGGCACACACATGTATGGGGCATCTGTGACTGGCACACACATGTATGAGGCATCTGTGACTGGCACACACATGTATGGGGCATCTGTGACTGGCACACACATGTATGGGGCATCTGTGACTGGCACACACGTGTATGAGGCATCTGTGACTGGCACACACATGTATGGGGCATCTGTGACTGGCACACACATGTATGAGGCATCTGTGACTGGCACACACATGTATGGGGCATCTGTGTCTGGCACACACATGTATGGGGCATCTGTGACTGGCACACACGTGCATGGGGCATCTGTGACTGGCACACATTAATATGGAGGCATGTATGGACTGGCACAGACAGCCCACATCGCTTTGGGGAATCTGTGACTGGCACACACCATTATTTTAGGGTATGTGTAGACAGGTACACATGGGTATGGGGCATCTGGGACTGGCACACATATATATGGGGCATCTGGGCCATTAAATCTCTGGTACAAAACATGCTCCTGTCATATAGCTGGATGCAGCTCTCACAGCAGCAGGGCCGCAGTCTGCCCCTCACTCACACCCCCATTGGATGAGTGGCCCCTGGGCTCACACTTGCCTCCTGACCTGCAGTGTCCACATTACGGCTTGGGTCTCCAGGGGCGGGGCCATGGTGCAGCTCCTTCACGTCAGCCGTGTGTCACTGATAGGCCATGGCTTTATTAACCATTGCAGTGCCTGCTGGCTTTGTGCAGTGCAATCCTTGCCCTTGAAGCCAGCACTGTTCCTGTGTCTCCTCTCCTGACTACCCAATTGTACAGGCTCAGGCTGTGCTGCTGCAGCTGCAGCCAGCCAACCTGTGTCTGTGTGAGGCTGAGAATGATCATCTTCCGATTCAACATCTGCTGTGCTCGGCCTGTGCTGCGCACTGCTGGCCAAAGGGGGCGGGGCTCCTTGCTCCAAACGGCCCCGCCCACAGCCAGCGCACCCGGGCCCCCCAGCTGTTTGTATGGCCACGCCCCCTCCACGGATCGCCGGGCCCCGTACAGCTGTATGGCCTCTAAGGCCGTATCGGCCCTGTGTGTGTGTATATCCGGGATTGGCATCTCACACCGTCGCAACTACAGCCACAAAATTTTGCACAGTCACACGTCTGGACCCTGAGAGCGTCATAGGCTATGTTGTGAGGTGAAATTTTAACCCTGCGCGTTCCAGTTCACCAAACAATTTTTGCCCTATCTACATAATGGGGAAAAAGGGAAAGGAAACGTGTGGGAGGAAAATCGACAGCTGCCAGCTACAGCTACAAAAATTTGCACAGTCACACATCTGGACCACGAGAGCGTCATAGGCTATGTTGTGAGGCGAAATTTTAACCCTGCACATTTCAGTTCACCAAACTATTTTGCCCCTATCTACATAATGGGGAAAAAGTGAATGGAAAAGTGTTGGAGGAAAATCGACAGCTGTCAGCTATAGAGACAACATTTTGCACAGTCACATGTCTGGACCCCGGGAGCGTCATAGGCTATGTTGTGAGGCGAAATTTTAACCCCGCGCATTCCAATTCACCAAACTATTTTGCCCCTATCTACATAATGGGGAAAAAGTGACAGCTACCAGTTGACAGTTGTGAATGAGAGGGGCTTAATGATAGCACCAAAGACACAGGGACACACACACACATACACACCCTATAGGGACACATGCACTCACCCCACAGGGACACACACCACAAAGAGACACACACAACACAGATACACACATAGCACACAGACCCCCCACAGGGACACACACACATACACACCCTATAGGGACACATGCACTCATCCCACAGGGACACACACACACCACAAAGAGACACACACAACAGAGACACATACCACACAGACCCCCCCCACAGGGACACACACATACACACCCTATAGGGGCACATGCACTCACCCCACAGGGACACACACACACACACCACAAAGAGACACACACAACAGAGACACACACCACACAGACCCCCCCACAGGGACACACACACACCCCAGGGACACACACACCACACAGACAGACACAGATGTGCACAAATCACCTCACACAATTCGCCTCATACGTGTGCTATCTTTATTTTCCAAACATAAACATCTGATTAAAAACAGCCAATGTGCAACACATGTGCCATATAGGGAATTAAGGCAGATGTCAGTCACATGAGCTGTCTATTATGTGTATGTGTGAGGTAACATATACTGCCCGGCCAGGGGGAGGGTTTATTGTTGGCTGGAGATTTATCAGGCTGCTTATAGCAACCAATCACAGCTCAGCTTCTATTTTCCTACAGCTCATTAATATGACATATTCAAATTCTATTTTGTTATAGCTAACAGCAGTTATTTATTAACCCGGGCGTAGCCGGGTACTACAGCTAGTAGTGAATATAATTATTGGATTGTATAGGACCATCTTTTCAGAGACTAAAAGTAGTTTCTTGTTTTTTACATGTTAGCCATAATTTATGCAAATTATGTTTAATTGGCATCAGGATGGGATGACGAGGGTGCAAAGTCATTAACGTCGACTTCCTACATCTATTTATAGCCAGTCTGCTTTGTATGTCTGTAAACCTTTTTGAGGATCTCTGATTAAGTGGTCTGTAGCACCACGAAACACGTAAGAACAATAAAGGTGTTGCCATTAACGTTCCTGCGACTCCTTGGAATCTTTGGATCTATTGAATAAACGGCAGCACATTTACAGCCTCCCTTTCTTCCAATGCTTAAATCAGGATTAAGGAGGAAACTTCTGCTACACGTGATAGTGCAGGTATAGTAAAAGGATTTTAAATACACATGAGAGTGTTTAGAGGATATTTTAAATAGATATTTAAGACAGAAAGTTGTGTTGTGAAAATACAGAATTATTTCAGTTCTCCAATTGTAGTAAATATATATTAGCTCCAATGATTGTCAGTTATTTTATTATATTTTTCTCAAAGACACAGTAATAACATCCAGTCACATATATTTAAATTGCTGATTATGGTCAGCAAAATTGCTGCACCTTAATAATTAACGCTGATCCCTCCAAAAAAATCCCGCTGTTCACGGCCGCCTATGCCAGTGTCTGCCCATCCAAAATATACGCCAAGATATGTATATTTTTCTTCATGTTTTCAATCTTATTATCATAGAGAAAAGGGTACATCAGCACATGTATAATTCCCAGTTATGCAAATGAAACGAGTCCCTTGATCTTACATCCAGCGAGAGAAAGCGCCGAGGACCTTATTGACAGGGAGAGCTGTTCTCTATCATCGGGAGTTATATGTTATTTCAAATTATCTTCTTGCAAACCAGTGGATGATCCACTATCCTTCCTTGCTTGAGTAAAGGGAAGAATTCCAGTTGTTTATCCAAGGGAATCAATAGATGTTTATACTCAAAAATCCACAGGTACTGGAGTGTGGTGGCCGTATCACAATTGTTTGTAGAAAACATTGAACAGAAGCTCCTCGTTTATGCCCTCCCTGGGGAGAGAGAGATTTTAAATCATATATCCACTTTGCTTCCAACTTCACCAACTCAAGAGTAGTGTTCCCGCCTGTTATGCTAGGTTGTAAACCCTCTGTGATGACCATCCGCTGGGAGGCTGAGCTGCTGGTAAGGCAGCACTCCGAGAAACCCTGAGACCCTTAACCCCTATACAGGGATCCGGAATTACAGTGGAGCCCAGGAGGCAGCTGCCTATTATGACCAGCAGAGCAGGAAGGTCACCAGGAAGGGAAAAATCAGGACCCGAAAAACGTAGTCAGGAGTCCGAGTCAAAACCGAGAGGGCAGCTAAGGTACAAAATCGTCAGGCTGTAGCAGAGTCGAAAATCCAGGCAAAGGTGAGAGTCAAAACTAAACACACACTATATCACTGGGGAACCAAAACTATATCTGGCGGCCTGCAAGACAGGCTCCAATGTATTTGAAGGGCGCAGTTACCTCCCATAGGCTGGAGCTCACAGCCTGATGATCTCATCCAGACCGCCCCTAGAACCAGGCCAGATGGTGATGCACGACTGACACCAACCACCCCACTTCTGACAGAAGAACAAAGGCTGCGCCTATCAGACACCTCTGCAGGGCCCTCTCCTCTGCAACCAACATCACCCAAAGGAGAAACACGGCGGCATTCAGCGACAGGGGCAGACGTCGAAGGAGCAGGTCCATATGAGGACAAGGCCCTCCTATCACCGGCACCATCAGCTGAAGGAATCCGGCGCCTCCCAGCGACCGAGGCAGGAACACCAGCCACCGAGTCCAATGGTGATGTGACACCAACATCACCCAAAGGAGAAACACGGCGGAGTTCAGCGACAGAGGCAGATGTCGAAGTAGCAGGTCCATATGAGGACATGGCCCTCCCATCACCGGCACCGAAGGAATCCGGCGCCACCCAGCGGCCGAGGCAGGAACACCAGCCACCGAGTCCAATGGTGATGTGACACCCTGCAATCCCATGATCTTCATACTATTGGGATTGCACTTGTGGTGTAGCATAAAGTACCTGGCTATCTTGGGTAAGGTATTACCTTTTTCAAACTCCTTTTTAGCTGTGTTGACAGTGGAGACGTGATGTTGAATCCTCCTACAAAGCTCTTGTGTTGTCTGGCCAACGTAGATTTTCATGCATCCACATATACAAGATTTTTTGAAATATGCCTTAGATCTAAGAACAAAAGGAAAATTGGGTAAGGTAAAGGAATAAGAGGATACCATAAAAGGGCAGGTGACTGTTGTGAATTCTGCTTGTGGGCTCCCTCCTGTGGTTGTGGCTGGTAATGCAGTTGATCCTGTTTTGCAGTATTGGTCAGGTGAATTGGATAATTGGAATTTAGACTGGGGTATTTAGGTTTGTAGGATTTACTCAGTCCTTGCCAGTTATCAATTGTTCCTGGAGGTGTTTCACCTTTGCCTGGTCTCTTCCTGCCCTGCTGCAAAACTTCCAAGCTAAGTGAATGGTTTTGTTTTCTTGTGGCACACATGCTGTGTGCTTGTTTTGGAATTGTCTATTTCTGCTCAGAGTATTGGGTTGATATTTAGTCTGCATGTCTGTCTAAACTTGTTCTCTGTTAGGAAGTTTTCTTCCTCGGATTTAAGTGCTATTCATTTGTTGTTAGCTTGTACAGCTTTTCATTGTGTCAGCATAGTTCGATTCACAGGAGTTCCGCAGATTTAGAGGGTGCCGAGTGTTGAGTAGACTCAGGGGTATTTTTGTATTATCTGCTGTGGATATTTTTGAAAGGATTTTTATACTGACTGCAATAGTATTCTGTCCTGTCTTTACCTATTTAGCCAGAGTGGCCTCATTTGCTAAATTCTGTTTTTTGCCTGAGTGTGTCTTATCCTCTCTTACTCACAGTCAATATTTTTAGGGGGCTTTCTATCCTTTGGGGGTTCTGCTCTGAGGCAAGGTAAAATTCCTGTTTCTATCTTTTGGTGTCTGCCCACTTAGTAGTGGAGTAGGGAGGACAAGGAGAACAGGGATGTCAGCGGTAGGACTCATCAGACCTGGAGTCACTTTGTCACAGTTGATGAGCAAGCAGACATTGGCCAATGTGTGTACTAAGAAGTTCAGAAATAAAAAGATAAGAATTTTGAGTTTTTTGAAAAAAACGTAAGTTTTTAAACTTTTTTCTCATATACATACAGCTTGTTAGCATTTGTACATCATTGGTAGTAGCTGAGTGCTGCAAGGTTTTTTCCTAGTAGTATCTTTAGGGGTAGCTAGTTCTCTGGCCGTGTTGAGGTGTCTAGAGTATGGTTAGTCACATCCCACGGCTACTTCTAGTTGCGGTGTTAGGTCAGGAACTGCGATCAGTAAAGGTACCACTGACTCCTGTGAAAGATATTCATGCAGCTCCAAGGTCACCGGATCATAACAGGTGACACAATCACCACAAGCATAAGTGCCAACCAGGCACATGCCTCTCCCAGTGCGTGCAGTTGGTCTCTTAAAGTGACTCTTGGTTAAATGATCTTTCAGGTTGGGTGATCTCTTTGCTGTTAGGCCTGGCTTCACAGAAAGGAAAGGCTTCAATCTATCATCCATAGTCAATAGATTCCAGTTCTTATCAAGAATTGATCTTAATTCTGCCCACTGGTTATTGAAAGGGATAATAATACTGATTGTCCTCTTCTCAGGTCTTATCTTTGGTTTCAAGATGTCTTCCCTGTCCACTGACTTGGTGTTTTCATGGGCCTTAGAGACCACCTTCCTCAGGTATGCACGTGAGAGAAATCTCCCTGTGAGGTCCCTTGCTTCTGTTAAGAATTCTTGTGTCTTGCTACAGTTCGTCCTAACTCTTATGAATTGTACCTTTGGAATGCTACGTCGAAGGTGTGTAGGGTCAAAGCTTGTGAAGCGTAGGAGGCTGTTTGTGGCAGTTGGTTTCCTGAATAGTGAGGACTCAATTTTATTCCCTTTTTTCGTTAAACATAGATCTAAATAGCTTACAGTAGTTACAGTTGCCTGATGTTCCAGGTATTGTCGTTCAGATTAGAAATTAAGGCGCGGCTCTCTTCTTCAGTACCTGACCAAAGAAAGAGAACATCATCAATGTACCTAAACCATTTAATGACGAAGTTCTTAAATTGTGGCAATTGGTACACAAATATTTCTTCCCACCACCCTAAAAAAATGTTCGCATAGGATGGTGCACACCTCGCGTCCATAGCTGTCCTGGAGGCTTGGTTGTAGAAAGGCCTATCAAAGACAGAATAATTTTTCTCTAGGATGATCCTCAAAAGGTCCAATATGAAGAAGTCATGAAGTCTGTTATTTCCTACTTGTTTGTCCAGGAAGTATCCCACAGCAGCAACACCCAAATCATGCGCAAAAGGTCTCAGCCACCTGATAGGGTAATTTATCTGACCATTTGACTGGTATTTTACCATATTACTGTTTGAACTGTAGATCGCACAAGTTCACTACTTTAATTGTCATTTGGGCAGTACTGTAAAGAAAGCACACATGTAATCTGAACAAAAGAACACTGCAAATAAATGCAGCATGAATGCTGAGAAGGACGCAAAAATAAAAATGCAAGAGTTGACATACTGCAGATCTGAAAAAATGCTTTGTAGGTTCATATCTGCAAGGAAAATCCATATCCATAGTTCCACAGTTTTAGGGGATATGACTCTACCAACTGCTATGGGGGAGGAGAGACTATGCCAGTGCTGAATTGATCAATGCAGTGCTCTGCCTCTGGTCCTAGCCTCATACATGACATCACACATTATGCGCCATCTTATCATTGTACAGCAGAAGATTACAAGTGTATATTTCTATCTGCTAGGTGGCATGCTTAGTATTTGAAACCAGAACAGCCCTGTTATATTACATGGGATGGTATATCAGGGGCAGGATTGTACTGTAACAAAGGCGCTGGCACCACACCCCCTGCTATGCCTCCTCCCCATAAAGAAGTGTGAGGGGTGTGAATGTGGGATGGCCCAATTCCCAGTATCCATGCCCCTGACACACCACCTCACCAGCAGCACAAGTTTGAAATTCTTGGACTCCTGAGGGGGGAAGGGGGAGTAAGACCAAAAGGGCAGGTATGATATTATTGATTATTGATTTATTAGCAATCTATAGATCCTAGAACTGTAGTGTAGAGCTCTGCTTCATTATGTAGGAGGGCAGAGACAGTACTTAAAAAGTTTTCTCTCCCCAGAGTTCCCTTTAAGGCCCAGTGTCAAATTGAATAACAGACCTGTAAATATATTTTGGTGGGAACCCCCATAACCATACCAAAACCAAACACAGGTAGGTGTTGAGGCCATGTGAAACGCAACACTAAGTAAGGGCTCTGAATATGAACATCTCGGAATTGACTTGGACCTACAAAGAGCTTTAAAGAGACAATGCAAATGTAAAAAAATATAACAGTGAAAAAAATTTCAGTGATACATAACCTTGTCAATACAATCTTCTGTTTTTGGAGGTAGTTATTCTTAATTCAAACAACAAATAATTAGCAATGTGTGAAAGTAAACATTTAGTCTCTCACAAGGTGAGATTCTTGGTTCTGGTAAACAATCTTCCTGCTTGTGGATGACAGCCTAAAAGCACCATGTAAAATGTGTTTATGCAAGTGTTTATAGGTCTTTGGGTGTAGGTCAGGGCTAGGGATGAGTGAGTAGTGAAATATTCGGACTCGCTATACTCGTAACGAGTAGGTCCTGATACTCGGGTACTCATTACGAGTCTAATGTAAGTCAATGGGAAAAGCGAGTAAGCCAAGTAATTCCTCAGCTGGACCCTACACAGTGGCCTGGGGGCTGAGGAAAAGGCTGAAATGCGTGCATGATTGTTTAAAAGCCGGCGGTAAAAAGCCGCCAGCTTTTAAACCATCATTCAGCCCGATCCTCTGCCTCCCATCCTGATCCTATGGTCCCCCGCAGCCTCCCATCCCGATCCTCCACTCCTCTCACCACCTGCCACCCCAATCGACGAGCACAGGAAACAGGAAGAAGACGCATGAAGATGGAGGATCGCGTACGGCAGCTGCGAGCGGGTGCGAGCGGGCGCGGACAGCGGCACTGTGATAAGTATACTTTCCTTTACAGGTGACCGGAGTCAGGCTGGAGGGGCCCTGGATTACGGGGGCTGCTGTATACTACCGCTGGGGCTGCAATATACTACCACTGGGGCTGTATACACCACTGGGGCTGCAATATACTACCACTGGGGCTGTATACACCACTGGGGCTGCAATATACTACCACTGGGGCTGTATACACCACTGGGGCTGCAATATACTACCACTGGGGCTGTATACACCACTGGGGCTGCAATATACTACCACTGGGGCTGTGTACACCACTGGGGCTGCAATATACTACCACTGGGGCTGTATATACCACTGGGGCTGCTGCTGTATACTACCACTGGGGCTGCTGGGGCTCCTATATACTACCACTGGGGCTGCTGTATACTACCACTGGGGCTGCTGGGGATGCTACATACTACCACTGGGGCTGCTGTATACTACCACTGGGGAGGCCTGTATACCACTGGGGGGGGCCTGTATACCACACTGCTGGGGGCTGTATACCTGTGCTGAGGTCCACCCTCGGCTTATACACGAGTCAATAGGTTTTTCCAGATTTTTGGGGCAAAAGTAGGGGGGTCGGCTTATACACGGGTCGGCTTATACACGAGTATATACGGTAATTGAACTTGGCTGACCCTTTGTGAATGGCTGACAAGGATAGGTTCCTCCACAGAATTGTGGTATATTTCAGCAGAATCCAGATGAAGAATTCGAGATCCTGCAGACAAGTTTCTGACTAGGAGCAGAAGGTTCTGGCCGGTAGGTAGACATTGTGGACAGAACCACCAAGACAATAGGTTAGTGATATAAAATTTTGGTAAACATGTATTTGGTTGTTCCCTTAACTCACATGATATTGAAGGCTAGGATATATCCTTTTGAAGATGGGGAATCAGGGTAGAGATACTCTGCAAGATGGTTTCAGTCAATTCCTGTGCACAATTTTGGGTTCTTGATTGGCTCTCTGAGAACAATGTCACTCTTCAGACTGGATAGCTTTGATAAGATATGGCTGTCTTTTTTCGACTATGTATCTAATTTCTTTGTGCGGTGATCGTTCTTTAACCATACCATGTGAGCCCTCGCAGACAGGGTCCTCTCCCCTCCTGTATCTGTATCTGTACGACTTGGAGGGTATTGCAGCCATAAATGCAGCAGCAATATTCTCTGACCCAGCAATCACACAGTTAACTCTGAGATCCATACCCTGCATGCATCACCTACATAGAGGGCCAATCAGGTCCTGGTGGGCAGAGTGTGAGGGTAGTGTGTAGTGGAAAGTTTAGTTGAGTAGTCGAGAAGAGTCGGGGAATGCAACAGCAACGTAGAAGACCTCTGCAGATTCCCAGCTCTGCAACCTAGGAGAGGGGGTTGCACAGTTACGTGCGGCCCCCTGGCCACCTTCTACCGGCCATCTCCCTACCGTCACCACGGTTGAGCACCATTACTCCCGGTGCATTGCCAACCGATCTACGGGCTTCAAAATGCGGGCTCAAAATCATCCCGTGCCCATCTACAGCCGGTTTGCTGGTACCGAAGCTAGCAGCAGTTCAGCTCTGCTATGCGAACCAGAGGAGTGGAGGGATCGCTTTAGAGGAGCACCCCACCATCGCCAAATCCAGTCGTCTAACCAGCGGTGTACCCACCAAGGAACCCAAGGCTCCTCAAAGCATCCGGAACGTATACCCGTATAGGGCATTCAAGCAGCCTCCCTGTACCCGATCTGGTATTCCTGGGCGACAACGGCACAGTACTTAGATAGAATGGAGGAACACCGCGGATCTCTGAGAACACACTGGTCATTGCTGAGTCCACCCGGTCCACTACCTACAAACTGTATACCATGTATTGCCTGCTGGTTACAGTAAAGAACCCGTTACAGAGACTTACAGTGTCCATGCCTTCTTATGAACTGTTCATCCGCATGCTAAGGTAAACGCAGCTGCCTCACAACATCTTGTGCAGCTTCTGGCTCCGGGGATCACCGCTCAGCCTGTGGGAAGCGTTCCATCTGCTGCAGTCCATCCCCCGGAGGCCCCACAGCGTCGGTAAAGTTACCGAATCTCTCATAGGTGGCGTCACGACAAATTAACCCCTTAATCTGTTCCCACAAGACGTCTCATCACTTTTGACCTGCACCACCGAGCCCCACTGCCGGCAGGCGCGGTCCACCCGTGACAAGGAGGAGGAAGTGAACGCCTGTCTAAACTGGAGTCCCGGCCACGGTGAGTCATAATGGCACTATATAAATAATAATAATAACATGAAGTGGTCTAGCATTTGCTTGTCTGTTGAAGGTATGTCCTGTCATGTGTTTTGAGCTGCGGATTTGCCATTGTCTTAGGCCATGTGCACACACTGAGTATTTGATGAGTTTTTACCTCAGGATTTGTAGACAAAACCAGGAGTGGAGCAATCAGAGGAAAAGTATAATAGAAACATATCATCACTTTTGGATTTAATTATCCACTCCTGGTTTTGGCTACAAATTCTGAGGTCAAAAAACTCATGAAATACTGAAAGCATTCATGTGGCCTAATGTAAATATATGCTAATCTTTCCTGCGTTTTTGGCTGACTTAAAAACCAATTTGTGTGGACAGCTTTTCCAGAAATCCCATAGGTTTTTGCTTGGTGCAGAAAGTGGAAACACCCCAGGTTTTGCTGCGTTTTTGAAAGAATGAGCATGTCAATTTTTTTCTGCGTTTGTGTAATCGTTTCTATTGTAAACCTCCAGCAAAAGTGCAAGAACCAAATCCGCAGCTAAAACACAACAAATCCGTGTGAAAAAACACAGCAAACTTCTTGCCAAAAAAAAAGCAACCCCTTGGATTTGCAGCTTTTTGACAAAACCAAAAACCAATGTGTCTGGATTTAGCCTTCAATTATATAGTGAGCACAATACCTGAAAAAGCTGGGAATCAAGAATTTTTTCCGGCTATCCATAGGGTAGTAAGAAATTTTTCCAAAGTACAACAGCGGTAGTTATTGCAGTTAGGTCTTTCACAGCTACAACAAATTTGGTATAATGGTCAGGACGTACGTATGGTATGTTCTGCTGGTTTCTATTCTCAAGTGAATAATGGCTGCCATCTCAAATGGATGATGACTGATGATGGGTATGAAGTGATGCTTTCTAATCTGCTTTGTTTTCTCCTTGTTGGACCGGAAGAACATTCTTAACACCATTTATCAATGCCCTCTCATGCCAATCCAATAAAATCTATGGTGAATAGTCACTTCACTTTTTTGCACCCCAAAATGTTCAATGCAACTGGATATCTGAAATTGCTACATGATTCAGATATCCAGTGGCATTGAGGTTTCTATTGATGAAGGATGGCCCCACTATCTTTGTACCCCATATACCACACCATACCATCAATTTTTGTGTTCCAACAGTCTTAGAAGGATCTATCCACTGTGGGTTAGTGTCAGACCAATAGCGGTGGTTTTGTTTGTTAACTTCACCATTTACATAAAAGTTTGCCTCATCACTCATCTGAAGGCAATTGTCTATGCTGTGAAGATATGAGATGTGCAGCATCTGAAACAACGGATACTGGAAGCCTGTACTAGCATTTCTTCTGCGGTGTTGTATCAGTGTGTCAAGAGTGGGAGAAGACGGTTGCATTGACAATCCAACACAATGGGCAGCACTTTGAACACATTGTATAAGGGTATGTGCCCACAGGATGTTTTTCAAGCAGTCCTGAACGCAGCAAATCTGGTACTGGTTTCAAGGATCTCTAGAGTCCTTGCCAGGAGATTTGCTGTGTTCAAGTCCTGCGTTTTTAGTAAGTCAGTAATCTTAAAGACACACTGGCTCTATATGCAACTTCTGTGTTATTAAAGGCTACTATGGGATGACCTTGTCATAGGGATGGACAGATGTTTCAGGATCAGAACTGCGGTGACCCTGCCTCTTCTTTACCAAAGTGTATTGTGTAACCCATGCAGTTAGGAGGGGCCTCTCCTCAGACTGGGTCTATTGCGGTTTGCCACGAGATGGGGGCATATTTTTTTCTATGGCCTTAGGAGTCATTTTATTGGGGGGTCTGTCCTTCTATACTCAAACAAACAAAACAATCTGAAAGGCCTCTTACCCAGATTGTCTGGAGGGTTGCAACCTGGGTGTGTATAGTTCCTCCGCATTTACATCTCAGTTTACTTACAATGCTGAAGTGATTTTTGGTACCAAAACTGAGTCTTTTTCTGTCCTTCTGTATAGTGGAGCATGCTCTGACCCACGGTCTCTGTGTTGGCAATATCCATCCTCATATTTGCTATCAACTCTGCTCCTGTCAGACAGGGAAGTTTTACCCAAGTTGTACACAATGTGAACTTGCACATAGGGACTCAGCCGTGATGAAGACTATAAAGAAAGTTGATTAATTTTGCATTTAACAAGCAAATGTACATAACCTTTACTTTCTTTATTAAATGATTTTAAAGCTATTATTAGGTGCTATCTATATAGTATTTTGTTATGATCACTTAAGCGTTATGTACGGCATTATGTGGCCTGTGGCAAAGGTACAAAAAAAAATATGACACGTGATAATTCTTTTTGTTTTATTATAAATATTTTTTTTTTATATATTGAGAGTTTATATAATTAAGGGCAAAAATCCTTGGGGACCATCATTCGCATGCCAATTTTCCATCAAAGCTAGATAGTGCAATCGCAAATGCTTGAACTGCACACATAGGATACTTATAGTCCATGGTGAATGCGTCATCTGCTATGCGACCAAATTGCATGATGATATAATCAACTGTGAAGAAAGAGCAAAGAAAATCAGTTTATTGCAGGTTATGATTTTTATTCAATAATTTGATGCTGTGCATTATATAAGTTCATATATAAGTTCACAAATTTTCTACATAATTGTAGTCTAAAATGTGACTTTTCAAAAAATGTGTTGATTTTTTTTTTTTTTCCTGTTAATTTTTTAAATGGAAACAGATGTGTTATAGTCATGGCCAAAAGTGTTTGTACCCTTGAAATTGTTCCAGAAAATCATGTATGTATTCCATATATTTGTTACAACACATGTTTTGTTATACACATGTTCATTTCCTAGTATTTGTATTACAACAACACAAACTGAGAAAAAAGGCAACTTGGACATAATTTCACATAAAACGCCCAAAATTGGCTGCACAAAATTGTTGACACCCCCAATTTAATATTTGGTGGCACACTGTTTTGAAAAATACCGTATATACTCGTGTATAAGCCGACCCGTGTATAAGCCGACCCCCCTACTTTTGCCCCCAAAACCTGGGAAAATCTATTGACTCGTGTATAAGCCGAGGGTGGACCCCAGCACAGGTATACAGCCCCCAGCAGTGTGGTATACAGCAGCCCCAGAGGTATATACAGCAGCCCCAGTGGTAGTATACAGCAGAAGCAGCCCCAGGGGTGTATACACCAGCAGCCCCAGGGCTGTATACACCAGCAGCCCCAGGGCTGTATACACCAGCAGCCCCAGGGCTGTATACACCAGCAGCCCCAGGGCTGTATACACCAGCAGCCCCAGGGCTGTATACACCAGCAGCCCCAGGCTGTATACACCAGCAGCCCCAGGGCTGTATACAGCAGCAGCCCCAGGGCTGTATACACCAGCAGCCCCGGAGGTATACAGGCCCCCCCATCAAGCTTGCGTGGCAGCCTGTAAAGGAAAATCATACTCATCGCTGTCCCGCGCTGTCCCGCCGCTTGCCGACACACGATCCCGGGCTTCAATCCGCGTCTTCCGGCTTCCGGGTTCCTGTGGTCGCGCGCAATGACGTCATTGCCCGCGACCACAGAAGACGCGGATTGAAGCCCGGGATCGTGATGGCAGCGGTGGGACAGCGCGGGACAGCGATGAGTATGATTTTCCTTTACAGGCTGCCGCGCAAGGGGGGGGGGCCTGGCGCTTGATGGGGGGGCCTGTATACCTTCAGGGCAGCTGCTGTATATATACAGATTACCGTATATACCCGCGTATAAGCCGAGGGGGGACTTTTCAGCCCAAATTTTGGGCTGAAAAACTCGGCTTATACGCGAGTATATACGGTAACTACAATCAATCGCTTCCTATAACCATCAGCAAGCTCTCAACACCTCCCAATGGGAAGGAGTCAGGAAGAAACTTTTTTTCCCCAATGTGGAGCTAAGGCAGCCGTCACGGTTCAATATTGCTAACGATATCGTTTAAGCGATCTGCTTTTTGATCGCTTAAGCGATATCGTTTGTGCATCGCTGCGTGCGATCAAGCGATTTTACAATGTAAAATCGCTTGATCGTGACATCGCAGATATGAGAGCCGGAGCTCATATCAAGCGATAATCGCTTGTTCAATCTGCTTCATCGTGGTGTGTGACACCACGATGAACGATCTCCCAGCGGCAGAGCCTATGCTGGGAGATGGTATCTATGGTGAACTTCGGGCAACCCGATGTGTACCATAGTTACCAGCGATCTCGCTGCTCCACATCACTGGTGAGTCTGTCTGTGTGACAGCTCACCAGCGATGTGAGCGATATCGTTAGCGATCGCGCGTGCACGTGATCGCTAACGATATTGCTCACGATATTGTAGCGTGTGACGGCCGCCTAAGGCTGGTTTCACACTGCAGTTTTTCCCTGATCAGGTTCGATCAGGTTTTGTGTACCAAAACCAGGAGAGGAACCTGCAGAGAAAAAGTACAATTGAAAGTTTGACACCTGATCTGGGTTTTGGAGAAACTCCTGGTTTTGGCACACAAACCGGATGGAACCTGATCAGGGAAAACACTGCAGTTTGAAACTGTGAAACCAGCCTTAGTGTTTGCACATATTTTTTTTTTTTCGCCTTCCTTTGGATCAACATGTTAGGCTATGCTAGACAGACTTAAAGTCCAGCTTCAACCTTAAAAACTATGAAATTGAAATTTTGGACCTCTCTTCTTTCACAAAAACCCATCTTGATGACACTGAGCACTGGAAAAACCAATGGCCAATGTAATCCTGCAATGCACAAGCTGGGTGCAAGTAACTTCACCAAGTAGAGGTGGGGTAGCGCTGGTGAATCATGTAGATGGACCAACTGCTCACAACCTTTTAATAGAGGGGAGCAGCTGCTTACATAATGCACTCTAAAGAACCTGCGTGGGCAGTCTGTCGTATAGATAAGTGAGATACACACATAGTGTCTGGACAGCAGCCTATTAGTGGTGCCAGGTGCAGCGGGCCAGTTAACATTGCATGACTATATGCACCATGTCTGAACAGCCTATTGGTTACGCTGAGTTTGGCGGGGAGGTCAAATACATAGTGTGTACCCCACATGACAGACTAACCAATTTACCAACCAAACTCAGAGAGCTCCAATATACTCTGCAAAAATGATAAAATGTGCATGAAAAATGTGAGGTATTGATATTTTGGCCAAAATATGGAAGCCTGCAACCCAAAACGTCAAGCATCTTCACTTTTTGCAAGTTAGGTTGGTAAAAAAAAGTCCTCACTTTTTAAATTTGATTGGTAAATTGGTTAGTCTGTCTGTAGGGTACACAATCATGTAGTGTTTGACCTGCCCGCCATACTCAGGGTAACTAATAGGCCACTGTTTAGACACAGTGTATATAGTCATGCAGTATCAATTGGTCTGCTGCACCTGGCGCCACTAATAGGCTGCTGTTCAGATACTATATGTGTATCTCAGTTTCTATATGACAGACTCCCCATGCAGCTCCATTAGAGTGCATTATGTAAGCATCTGCTCCCCTCTATTAAATGGTTGTGAGCAGTTGGTCCATCTACATGATTCTCCAGCGCTGCCCCCAGCTCCTACCTGGGGAAGTTCCTTGCACCCAGCTTGTGCATTGCAGGATTAGATTGACCATTGGTTTTTCTTTTATACAAGTTTTATGTAAAAAAAGATAAAGTAACTTTTTTTCTTGGTTCAGGTGACACTGAGGACTGCATTGTGATCAAAAACATTTGGTAATCTTTAGATTTAATGATGCCTTGTACACAGTCAAGGTACACAGTGCCAAAGGAAACAGAACAACCTCAAAACATCTTTGAACCTCCTTATTTGACTGTAGGTACTGTTTCTGTCTCTTTGTAGGCCTCATTCTATTTATGGCAAATAGAATAATGTGCTTTATCAAAAAGCTCGATATTGGTGTCATCTGTCCACAAGGCACCTTCCCTGAAGGATTTTTAGCCTATTCATGTACATTTTCGCAAACTGCAATCTGCTGTTTTATGTCTGTGTGTTAATATTTTCAACAGTTTGGTTCTCTAGTCCTCCGACAGTTCTCTTTTCGCCAATATTAGTGTGGCACACACAGACACAATGCAGAGATTGATTGAGTCAACTTCTCTTTTTATCTGGTTTCATTTGTCATTTTTATATTGCCCACACCTGTTACTTGCTGTGGGTGAGTTTGAATGAGTATCGCATGCACTTGCGGCAAGTGACAAAACTGCTGCTAGCATCAAATTTTGTCCATTGCCACAAGTGCCCGATTGGCTATATCGCAGCTAAACCGCAAGTGCCGCATATGTCCGTAAGTCCCATAGGAAATGCATTAGGCCGAACGCAGTCTTGCCAGAAGTGTTTCGGCAGATCAGGCAAAACTGCCTGATTTGCCACAAATGCTGAGAACTGCTGATGTGAAAGTAGTCTTACTGACTTTAACATCTGTAATATCAGTATGACTCATCTGTACATAATTATTCTAATGTACCCCTACGAAGATTAAATCTACAATTTAAGCTTGGGTTGCTCTTTTATCTCTATCATAAAATATCCATGTCCATGTACAAATTTATGGAGTTTCCATGGGGGCCAAGTTCTCGCCCTCCATCGCAAATTTAACTATGGCTTTTTGGGAAGAGAAATATTTTTTCACCACTGATAATCCATTCTCTGAGTCTATTGGGCGGTACTTTAGATACATAGATGATCAATTGTTTGTGTGGTGCGGTCCAACAACATCTGTTCAGGCTTTTTCTGACTATTCGAATTAAAATGACTTAAATCTTACATTCCCTATATTTCATCAAGAGAGAACTATTCACTTTTTAGATTTAAGCCTCACTAGTATTCCTGGATGTAAAATCACCACAGATTTATATAGAAAACCTTCTGCTGGCAATACTATCTTGCACGGAAGAAGCTGTCATCCTCCCCACACCATCAAATCCATCCCAGTTGGTGAATTCACATGAGCCCTGAGGAATTGTAATAGTTCCTCATCATTCTCCAGGGAATCAGAAGTGATGTGCCAAAGATTGACTGAGGTTATTCTTCTCATTTGCTCAATCGGGCACATAAACTGGTTAAAAAGAAAAATCGAGATGCCTTATTGAACCATTATCGACAGCCTACATCTCCTTCTGCCCCTACATTGGGAAATATACAGTACAATCCTTATTTCAGACACATCTCCCGGATTCTGCAGCGGAATCTGTCTATTTTACAAGAGGACCCAATGCTTGATAAAATTTTAGCTCCAGGTTGTAGGATTGTTGCTAAAAAAGCTCCTACACTAGGCAGTCTACTGTGTCTTAGCTTTTTTAATCCTTTAAAAAGGCGCAATACCTGGCTTGATTGTAATGTTTTTTTAAATGTGGTGCAAATCGCTGTCAAACTTGCGCTGTAGCCCTCAGATGCACTACTGTTGATAACTTTATTCATGAAAAGTCCTATCCTATTCGCAGCTACATAAACTGTAACAGCAGATATGTAGTGTACGGCATCAAATGTATAAGCTGCGATCTTTGTTATGTGGCTGCACTTCCCGCAAGCTAAAGATTAGAGATGAGCGATGTTCGATTCGAAATGTTCGCCAATCTCAGATTCGACCTGTTTTGGGCGGTGTTCGAGTCATTCATCGAACTCGAACAATTTGCAACAAATTCGGAAGTTCTAGGGTATGTTCGATAACGATTCGACTCCCCCAGCATATAGACAGGTTTCCCCCGTAGGTATACAGGCAGAGCGGCCGGTCACGTGGTGCCGCTCATTTGCTATTCATGATATGCACTGCATCCTCCCGTCCATCAGTGGGGGGGATGCAGTGCATATCCCGTAATACAGGCTCCCCCAGCATATATACAGACTCCATCGTAGGTATACAGGCCCCCCTCACAGTTTTGAGGCCCCCCCCCTCACAGTATGCCCCTTGCAGTGTTCCCCTCTGCTCCCCCGTCTTCCTATGTGCTCCCCTGTGTCTCTCCTCTGCTCCCCCGTCCTCCTATGTGCTCCCCTGTGTCTCTCCTCTGCTCCCCCTCTCCTCCTCCATTCTTCTCACCTGTCCTCGCTCCTGCACGTCCCGTACGCTCCCGGTGGGTGTCCGGTCTCTCCTGCGATGTGCTGCTAGGACCTGGCGTGATGTCATATTCACATCACAGCCGGTTGCCTAGTAACCGGCAGTAATTACACTGCCGGTTACTGGTTAATGGCTGTCATGTGATTATGACATCATGCCAGGTCCTGTAGAACAGAGGATAGGTGAGGATGTCCTGCTTTGTTATTTTTAACCCCTGCACTCCGGAGGAGTGCATGAATGGATGGGTGTGTATGTATGTATGTGTGTGTATGTATTTATGTATGTGTGTGTATGTGTGTATGTATGTGTGTGTATGTACGTATGTGTGTATGTATGTGTGTGTATGTATGTGTGTGTATGTACGTATGTGTGTATGTACGTATGTGTGTATGTATGTGTGTGTATGTATGTGTGTGTATGTATGTGTGTGTATGTATGTATGTGTGTATGTATGTGTGTGTATGTGTGTATGTATGTGTATGTATGTGTGTATGTATGTGTGTATGTGTATGTGTGTATGTATGTGTGTGTGTATGTATGTGTGTATGTATGTGTGTATGTATGTGTGTATGTGTATGTGTATATGTATGTGTGTATGTATGTGTGTGTGTATGTATATGTGTATGTATGTGTATGTATGTGTGTGTATGTATGTATGTGTGTATGTATGTGTGTGTATATGTATGTGTGTATGTATGTGTGTGTATGTGTGTATGTATGTGTGTATGTATATGTGTATGTATGTGTGTGTGTGTGTGCATATGTATGTATGTGTATGTATGTGTGTGTGTGTGTGTGTGTGTGTGTATGTGTGTATGTGTGTGTATGTATGTATTTTTGTATGTATGTATGTGTGTGTATGTGTGTATGTATGTATGGATGTATGGATTCATGGATGGATGGGTGTGAGTGTGCGTGGATGTGTGCGTGCGTGAATGTGTGCGTGAATGTGTGCGTGTGTGAATGTGTGCGTGCGTGAATGTGTGCGTGCGTGGATGTGTGCGTGCGTGGATGTGTGCGTGCGTGGATGTGTGCGTGCGTGGATGTGTGCGTGCGTGGATGTGTGCGTGCGTGGATGTGTGACACCGGGACTCCTGATGTCGCAGCTATCTGCTGACAGGGCCTGCTGTGACGTCACAGTCACATGATCGGCGGTCATGTGACGTCCTGTCAGCAGATAGCTGCGACGCCGGGAGGACACTGGGACCCTGCGGGACCCTGCCGACCTCCCCGAAGATAATTTATTCACTGCTCTGCCAGCGCTCCCGCCAGCAGAGCAGTGAATGGGCTGTCACAGTAGGGTTCACCTGAGGTGAACCCTGACTGTGAAAGTCATTTTGCAGTCTGCTCTCCCTCTGCATAGACGTGTTAAAAACAACAAAGCAGGTCATCCTCACCTATCCTCTGTTCTACAGGACTTGGCATGATGTCATAATCACATGACAGCCATTAACCAGTAACCGGCAGTGTAATTACTGCCGGTTACTAGGCAACCGGCTGTGATGTGAATATGACATCACGCCAGGTCCTAGCAGCACATCGCAGGAGACGCTTGGAGAGACCGGACACCCACCGGGAGCGTACGGGACGTGCAGGAGCGAGGACAGGTGAGAAGAATGGAGGAGGAGGAGGAGGAGAGGGGGAGCAGAGGAGAGACACAGGGGAGCACATAGGAGGACGGGGGAGCAGAGAAGAGACACAGGGGAGCACATAGGAGGACGGGGAGCAGAGGGGAACACTGCGAGGGGCATACTGTGAGGGGGGGGGGCCGCAAAACTGTGAGGGGGGCTGTATACCTACGATGGAGCCTGTATATATGCTGGGGGAGCCTGTATTACGGGATATGCACAGCATCCCCCCGCTGATGGACGGGAGGATGTAGTGCATATCATGAATAGCAAATGAGCGGCACCACGTGACCGGCCGCTCTGATTTCAGCCTCCCCAGCCACCTCCAGCCCTCGATATCGGCCCCCACCTGCCAGCTGCCAGTAGTTTGGCAGCTTTTGGAGCCCTTTGAGGGTATTTTCTATGTGTTTTTTGTAGCCTGCCATTGATTTTAATGGGGTTCGAGTTGTTCGTCGAACATTTGACGAACATTCGACGAACAAATCACTAATTCGACGAATCGAATCGAATTAGAACACTAGGGGGGTGGCTCATCTCTACTAAAGATACATATTGATGAGCACTTGCGGGAGGTGATCAATTATATACTTTGCTAAATTCCACAAGGAATGCCTCAGCGGCATCCAAGCATTTTGCTATGCATCACAACCACAGTATTACATCCATGCATGTCTTTGGAATTGAAAAATTAACCTCTTCAGGCTGAGGTGGAGACAATATACGAGCGCTGTTCACACGAGAAATGTTCTGGATTTTTGTGCTGGGGACTAGATGTCCCCCTGGAATGAATCTCAGACGTGGCTTAATGTTCCATTATTGATCCTCTTGTTTCATGTCATATTTTGAGGAAATATTAATGATGAATTTACCTTAATGTTTAAAATTTATGTGATGTGCTTGATATTGAAAAATTTCTCTAATTTACATTCTGCTGCAAACCAGTGTTTGTGCATCAGTAGTTTGCGCATTAGCAATTTTTAATGCCTATTAATTTGTACCCTGAGATGTTTATCAATTTTGTGGGTTTTGTATAGATTTTTTTTATACAATTTCATTTGTAATAATTTTTTGTAATTGTTCACAAGTGTTTATCATTATTGTTTTCAGATATTATGTTTCTTTTATTTTAATGTTTTCATGTTATTTATATTGTTTGCACTTTTCTGGAACGTGAATGTGATCCTGCATGGACTTAATACCTCAATTAATTACAGCTGTGAGATCCACATGCAATCTGTATATCTATATAATAGCAGCTTCACTTCACATTCTCAGGCTTGGGAAAGGATCTTTATCCGAAATGCCTGTGACGCTCCCCTGCCATATTTATTGCACATTTTTTCGCCTGCTGTAAATTTGGAGCCTGAAGATGTTTGAACAAAAAGGAAATTCACGTTCATTTCAAACCCGTGAGCTGGACATCTTTCTTCATTTCTGCATTGCTGTGTTTCCAGAACGCAGGTCCTTGCTGCCGGGGCACCTGTGGTGAGCTGATTTCTACCTTTCCTGATTCTATAATTGTACTCTTGTTTTACAACACAGTTCTGAATTACAAAGTTAACTGACTAACATGCAAAAGTTATATCAAAGTTGGTTAGGTAGTTATCACCACCATCACCTATATACTCAGTCCAATGTAGTAGTCACTGCCACAAACCTCACCAGGAGTTAGCTTTATTTATCTGTCTATTGACAGTGTATGGACAAGTCAATTCACCAACTTTACATTCTGTCTGTCTGTCTTCTGTCCCTCGGAGAGTGCCTTAAGTCTACAAGCCTTCTAGCCTCCGGCCATCTCTAATACACTGTCCGATACTCAGCCTCCTGGCCTCCTTCGCTCACTTGTTCGACCTCTCCGGTATCTTGGCCCCATGGCCTCATCAATGTCGACCCTATCTCTTCTGAAACTGTGATACAGATCTTGCCCAATACTTCTTCTTGGAGGGCGATCTTGTGTCATGCAACAACATCAACAATTTAATCGAAGCTCTGAAGAGAAGTCATAATCTAGAGGAATGGAAGCTCTTCATTGATTCATACAAAGCAAGCCTAAAAAGCTATCTTGCTGCAAAATAGCAATGTGCTACCTTCAATTCCAGTTGGGTATGCAGTACACATAAAGGAAACTTATGATAACATAAAAACAGCTGTGGGGTGTGACTGAACTATGACCAATATTTTGTGACCCCTCCGTGGTGACTTAAACATAGTTGCCCTCTTACTTGGGTGGATACACAAAGTACTGCTGCTTTCTGTGTGAGATAGTTGGGCAAGAGAACATCACTACCATAAGGCTGGTTTCACACTATTGGTTTTTGAAAACCGCATTCCCCTGCAATTGTAAAACCTGATGTTTTTTTTGCATCAAACTATCCTGGATATACTGTAAAACTGTGTATAGTTTGCTCTATTATATGTATGTTCACATAAATAAAATCATTTTTATTGCATAATGGCTGTGTGAACTTTACATTTTCTTCAAACATATATACACTATGGCTTAAAGCTCTATATTCCTTATGTATAACTTTGGAAAATATATAAAACAGTGATATAATGAGAACAAATGATCCATCTATACAGCCAACAAATCTGATTTGAGACATTAGCTGCATTTACTGTGAATGGTAAAATGATTATAATCACAGTAAAAAATCCGTATGTTATTTCTGCTTCAAAAGAATCATGGACAGCTTAAAAATGTTTTACATGCAGGGCAAAAAAAGTTATCAACTCTTATGGTCTCTCCTGGAATATTTGGACAGTTGGCAAACCAGCTTCAAAGATGACTGGCTATTGATAGCTCTATCTAAGGAAATCTTGCTAGAGTATCTAGACTTAATTCTCAAGACCCTCAAGGAACATGGTTTCTTAATCAGACTAAAAAAAACCTTGTCAAATATTTTACACATCTGAGATATATGGGCTCAGTATAGACACAACAAAGATGGCTCTGACCCTGTCCTGTGAGAAAAATCAGAACCCTTTTAGAATGTAAGTTTTCTAAGATCCTTAAATGATTGTTTCATTCAACCTGAAAGTTCAGGGTCTCCTAACCTCTAAAATCAAGGGTATTCTATGGATAAGAAATTAAATATGCATTCTTCAGATTGCAATACTAAAAAGCTGAGACATCATCTGTCAAACAGCTCATACTGTTTTCTTATGCAATCAAGGATCTTTATTGGTAGCTAACACAGTCCCATATCACATAAGGAAAGAATCTGGAAGCGGTGATCCCCATTGTCTTACTTATACATGCATTCGAGTTTGGTTGGAGTGCTGGGTTCAGAAGAAATGACTCTTTATTTGACCACCACTCTCTGGACAATGATAAAATTGATTCCTGATGGTAATTGTGAAATTTGGGGACTCCCAGCCCACCCATTTTATGTGCTTTTCCAACAGAGTTTTGGATATACTGGGTTTCTTATTTCCCCAAATACATTTTCTCAATTGACACTGGCGTTTGTTGAACCAGGTTTTCAGGATGTGTAAAGGTATTGTCCTGACTATGTATAAGGACTTCGGTAATAGGGTCATCTTAAAAGCAACTATACTTCCTGTGCACGTTAACCCCAATTTGGAGAGGTGTAAGTAACTGGGCTTGGTAAGTTTTAATCAGACTGGATATTTTATCACTAATGATAGAGGCCAGAGGATTCGTTAATGTTATGCCCAAATATTCTATGGAATTTTGCTTCCAGTTGAAGTCAAATTTTGTTTTTAGATATTCTAATAATGTGTTGTCTATATTGAAATCTAGCATCTGAGATTTAGATTTGTTTAATTTATATAGGGATACTTGATCAAATTCCTCAATTGGATAGGTGTCTAAGTGACATGAGTGGGTTGCTAATTGAAACGAGGACGTCATCAGCAAAAAGCGAGAATTTATGTTGTGTGTCAGCTATTGGAATCTCCTTTATCTAGATGTTTGTCAAAGTTATAGTTTCCACAGCACCATGTAGCAATCGGAACTCTATGTTAGTTCCTGATGTGGGCGCACGTCATCTGTCAGGGAGCCCCACCTGGCATAGGTATCAAATAATAAATAAGACACCGCCTCACCAGCCGGTATATTTCAAAGATCCATGCTTTATTCCGTCATCTTGGCACGACGTTTCGGTCAAATGACTTGAAAAAGGTCATTTGACCGAAACGTCGTGCCAAGATGACGGAATAAAGCATGGATCTTTGAAATATACCGGCTGGTGAGGCGCTGTCTTATTTATTATTTATTATCTAGATGTTTGATCTCACGCTTTCAGCGAACGGCTCTATAAAGAACGCAAATAGTGTTGGGGAAAGGGGTCAGCCCTGTCTGGTTCTGTTGGTCAACTTGAATCTATCAGACAGTGAGTTGTTAGAATAGACTCTTGCAGAGGGGAGGAGTACATTGCTTTAATTGAGTTTAGAACATGGCTTTTGAAACCAAACTTTTCTAGTGTAGCAAGGAGAAACCTCCAATGCAATCTATCAAAAGCCTTCTCTGCATCTAATGCCAAGAAGGCTGCTGGAGCTTTGGTATGTTTTCAATAGAGTGGATCAAGTTTATGGACCTTCTAGGCGCATCTGTGGCGTTCCTCCCTTGGATAAATCCCACCTGATCACGGTGGATTAGTTTGTTGATGATTTTTTGGACTCTATTTGCTGGTAGCTTAGCCATAAATTTGGTGTCACAGTTTATAAAATGAGATAAGTATGTGAGTTTTTATATCCTCATGGCTGACTTTTACTTTTGGGAGTACTATTATAATTGCCTCCATCATTATTTGTTTAGTAGGGACCTAGAAATAAGATGTTTTGTTTAGCTTTATGTTCATTTCCTATGTACTTTTATTTTTTTTCCATATAAGCAATGTTAGTAGACCGTATGAAAATCATTACAACTCATTTGTCTACATTGTTTGTATACCCCTGTATATCTTTGTATGTACTTCAACATTCAACCAATTCCCCCTCCCCTTCCTCAGTTGTGTTTTCTTTTCTGTCAAAAATCCCCAATAACAACAATTTGAAACGGAAGAAATGATTCTACAGAGGGAAAAGCCTATTTCCTTTTCAAGATCAAAGTCATAAAGATGTCCAGATCCAGTCATACAATCTTCCTGTATATTATATAAACTAGATGGTGACCCGATTCTAACGCATTGGGTAGTCTAGAATATGTATATACCGTATATACTCGTGTATAAGCCGACTTTTTCAGCCCAAAAATTGGGCTGAAAAGTCCCCCCCTCGGCTTATACACGAGTCATATACGTGGGGGCTGTGTCCGGGAGCAGGAGGAGGCAGGAGGAGGCTGGAGGAGGTGGGGGGAAGGCTGCAATATGAGCGGCTCGTGACGTGGAGCCGCTCATAACTTATTCATGATATGCACTGCATCCCCCGCCCATCCGCGGGGGGAGCAGTGCATATCGCCTTACAGCCCCCCAGCACGGGGTATACAGCCCCCCCATCCCTCACAGTATGGCGCCCCCTTTCCATACAGCCCCCCCCGTGGTATCCAGGGCCCCCCGTATATACAGCCCCCCCGTGGTAACCATGGTCCCCCGTATATACAGCCCCCCCGTGGTAACCAGGGCCCCCCTTGCTGCACCTGTAAAGGAAGAAGTCAGTATACTTATCGCTGCTGCTGCCGCCGCCGCCGTCGCCGCTCCGCTTCTCGGTCACCGCGCTGCTCCGGGTCTTCACGCTTCCTGTTCCTTCTCCGGCGCTCAGGAAATGACGTCATTGTTCGAGCGCCGGAGAAGGAACAGGAAGTGTGAAGACCCGGAGCAGCGCGGTGACCGAGAAGCGGAGCGGCGGCGGCGGCAGTAGCGATAAGTATACTGACTTCTTCCTTTACAGGTGCAGCAAGGGGGGCCCTGGTTACCACGGGGGGGCTGTATACAGCTGGGGCCCTGGATACCACGGGGGGGCTGTATACAGCTGGGGCTGCTGTATACAGCTGGGGCCCCTGTATACTACCTATGGGGGGGGTCTGTATACCTCTGGAGCTGCTGCTGTATATACCCCCTAGGGCTGCTGCTGTATATACCCCCTGGGGCTGCTGCTGTATATACCCCCTGGGGCTGCTGTATACTACTACTGGGGCTTCTGTATACTACTACTGGGGCTGCCGTATACTACCACTGGGGCTTCTGTATACTACTACTGGGGCTGCTGTGTATATACCCCCTGGGGCTGCTGTATACTACCACTGGGGCTTCTGTATACTACTACTGGGGCTGCTGTATACTACCACTGGGGCTTCTGTATACTACTACTGGGGCTGCTGTGTATATACCCCCTGGGGCTGCTGTATACTACTATTGGGGCTGCTGTATACTACCTCTGGGGCTTCTGTATACTACCACTGGGGCTGCTGTATATACCTCTGGGGCTGCTGTATACTACCACTGGGGCTGCTGTATATATCTCTGGGGCTGCTGTATACTACCACTGGGGCTGCTGTATATATCTCTGGGGCTGCTGCTGTATATACCACTGGGGAGGCTGCTGTAACACTGCTGGGGCCTGTATGTACCACTGGGGAGGCTGCTTTATACCACACTTCTGGGGGCTGTATACTACCACTGGGGAGGCCTGTACACCACTGCGGGGGCCTGTATACCACACTACTGGGGGCTGTATACCTGTGCTGGGGTCCACCCTCGGCTTATACACGAGTCAATAGGTTTTCCCAGATTTTGGGGGCAAAAGTAGGGGGGTCGGCTTATACACGGGTCGGCTTATACACGAGTATATACGGTAGTTTATTTATGAAGATTTAACAATAATGCAAGGAATACACAATATCTATCTATGGGCCACATCACACACACAGATATCTGTGCAGATATTGTTCGCAAATCTCTGGTTGCAGTGAAATCATGGACACATTGTTCCATTTTGTGGCTGTATATAAATGGAGCAATGTGTCCATAATTTCACTGCAACCAGAGATCTGTGAACAATATCTGCACAGATATCTGTGTGTGTGACGTGGCCCTATCACCTACCTATGTGTCTATTGTCTATGCATTTTTTGGATATTTTATCTTTATAAACTAAGGTTCTTGGTACACATATTGGCCTATACCTGTTTTCCCATCAACCAGCTTCAAGGTGATTTTAGATCTGATGGGTCCCTATCCTACCTTGTCACTATTTCCTTGGGCTCAGCTAAGCCTCCATTTTTACTATTTCTCAGTGGGAGGACTCACTTAAATCAAAGAAACAATGAGACATCATATACAGTGCTGACCACTGACTTACCATATACAGTGCTAACCACTGAGCCACCATACAATGCTAACCACTGAGCCACCATACAATGCTAACCACTGAGCCACCATACAATGCTAACCACTGAGCCACCATATACAGTTCTAACCACTGAGCCACCATACAATGTGAACCACTGAGCCACCTAAACAATGAGCCACCATATACAGTGCTAACCACTGAGCCACCATATACAGTGCTATCCACTGAGCCACCTAAACAATGAGACATCATATACAGTGCTAACCACTGAGCCACCATATACAGTACTAACCACTGAGCCACCATACAATGTTAACCACTGAGCCACCATGCAATGTAACCACTGAGCCACCATACAATGCTAACCACTGAGCCACCATATACAGTTCTAACCACTGAGCCACTATATACAGTGCTAACCACTGAGTCACCTTACAATGCTAACCACTGAGCCACCATACAATGCTAACCACTGAGCCACCATACAATGCTAACCACTGAGCCACCTCCACAATGAGTCATCATATACAGTGGTAACCACTGAGCCACCTAAACAATGAGACATCATATACAGTGCTAACCACTGAGTCACCTAAACAATGAGATATCATATACAGTGCTAACCACTGAGCTACCATACAATGCTAACCACTGAGCCACCATACAATGCTAACCACTGAGCCACCATACAATGCAAACCACTGAGCCACCATATACAGTGCTAACCACTGAGCCACCATACAATGCTAAACACTGAGCCACCATAAAATATTAACCACTGAGCCACGATATACAGTGCTAATCACTGAGCCACCATACAACGCTAACCACTGAGCCACCATACAATGCTAACCACTGAGCCACCATACAATGCTAACCACTGAGCCACCATACAATGCTAACCACTGAGTCACCATATACAGTGCTAACCACTGAGCCACCATACAATGCTAACCACTGAGCCATCATACAATGCTAACCACTGAGCCACCATACAATACTAACCACTGAGCCACCATACAGTGCTAACCACTGAGCCACCATATACAGTGCTAACCACTGAGCCACCTAAACAATGATCCACCCTATACAGTGCTAACCACTGAGCCACCATATACAGTGCTAACCACTGAGCCACCTAAACACTGAGACATCATATACAGTGCTAACCACTGAGCCACCTAAACACTGAGCCATCATATACAGTGCTAACCACTGAACCACCATATACAGTGTTAACCACTGAGCCACCTAAATAATGAGCCACCATATACAGTGCTAACCACTGAGTCACCTAAACACTGAGACATCAAATACAGTGCTAACCACTGAGCCACCATACAATGCTAACCACTGAGCCACCTAAACACTGAGCCTTCATATACAGTGCTAACCATACAGCCACCATACAATGCTAACCACTGAGCCATCATACAATGCTAACCACTGAGCCACCATACAATGCTAACCACTGAGCCACCATACAATGCTAACCACTGAGCCACCTGCACACTGAGCCATCATATACAGTGCTAACCACTGAGCCATCATACAATGCTAACCACTGAGCCACCATACAATGCTAACCACTGAGTACAGTGTATTTGAAATATGACGCCATGGCGCGCGCCGCTATTCTGATTGGTCGGCGCTGAACGCGGCGACCAATCAGAGGAGCGGCATTCAAACCGTGCGCCACTTCTCTCAGAATAGCGGCATGCGCCATGGTGCCATATTTCAAATACACTGTAGAATAGCGTCGCGCGCCATATTTCAAATACACTGTACTCAGTGCATTTGAAATACGGCGCCATGGCGCGTGCTGCCATTCTGATTGGTCGGCGCTGAACGCGGTGACCAATGAGAGAAGCGGCATTCAGACCGCGCCAACCAATCAGAATAGCGGTGCGCGCCATGGCCAGCGGCGTGCGCCATCGCCATGGCCACAGCCGCGGCGACCAATCAGAAGAGTACTGTGGCTTGGCGAAGGGCACCACCGCTGCTGCGGTCATCTCCCGGCTAGCTCGCTGCTGACCGGAGCTCAGCCGCGGCTACTGTGGCACAGAGTTCAGCAGCTCGCCAGCCGGGAAATGACCGGCTGACGCCAGTCATCTCCTTGCTGGCTCGCCGCGGACCTCCGTGCCGCATGTAGCCGTGGCTGAGCTCCAGTTAGCGGCTCGCCAGTTAGCGGCTGACGCCGGTTGTCTCCCGGCTGGCTCGCGCGCTGGGTTCACCGTCTGCCGGACCGTGTATACCTGCGGAAGCAGCGCTCACGCGCCGCTTCTGCCGGGCTGCAAATAGGTGCGAAATTCGAACTTTAAATTCTCGCGCCTACTTGCATAGTCTGCGCTCTTTGGTCGCCGCCTTCAGCGGCAACCAATGAGCTGCCTCTGTGTGGCGTGCGATTTCTGCGACAGACACACTCAAAAAAACCCTTAGACAGATAAGCTGGCAGTTCTGATCTGATGACATAGGGCAGCATGATTATGTGTTGAGTAGAGTTCAATCTAAGGTCCATTTCAATGATCCACATACAAGGGATCTTAAAATTGGATTGGCTGAGCAAAAACTATATTCACCTAAGAGAAAAGAGTCTGACTCCGGAAATATTCCTTCTAGTGATGAGCGAGCACCGAAATGTTCATAATTGTTATGTTTGTAATGAGTACTTTATAATACTTGCATATTCGTTCCAAATAGCGAGTATAATGTACTATAAGACAATGGGAAACGTAAGTAATTTTCTGCTGGACCTTGCAATGAGGTCTGGGAGGGCTGTAAAAAGGCAGAGATGGCTGATACCATGCTCAAACAGCATGGGAAAAGTATACAGACATAATGTAGACTATGTCTGCATACTGTTTTACCATACAGCTGTCTGCTCTAAGTAACAGGAGCTAGTGAAGATAGACAGATACAGTAGATGGTAGAATTGGTAGATTGAGCTTACCAGACTCCCGGGCCGGCTCAGTCTCTTGCGCTCCCGCTCAATCACTTCCAGGGCCATCCATTAAGCTACTTGCATATTCACTGCACTGATGGCAAGCAGTCAATCACAGACGCTCACACTCTGTGAGCGCCTCTGTCATTGGCTGTTGCAGTCAGAGTGCATTTGCACAATCTGGATGGTGATTGTGCTGTGTTGCCATACACATTAGTGTAGAATTAGGAGTCCCCTTGGTACAACAGAAAAACAAGTCCTCTCCCTTCTCATCCTCCACATCTTCCTCCTCATCACCCAATGTTGCCTCAGAATATTGGCTGGACTGGGTAGTATCACCCATTAGGAAATATGGCTCTGTACCAACATGCTGGGCACTCAAAGCTTCCTCTTTGAGATTATGCAGTGATTGTTTCAAGAGGCACAGCAGCAGGATGATTATGCTGATAATGGCCTGGTCACCATTCATGAGGTTGGTGCAGTAGTCAAAGTTCTCAAGAACCTCACAAATGTCTGCGAACTACACCCACTCAACAGTGATTATGTGCGGAGGCTGACTCTCAATATGATGGGCATGTTGAAGCTGGTATTCAGCTACTGCCCTCTGCTGCTCACTAGTCCTTGCCAACATATGACAGGTTGAGTTTCACTGCGTGGGCAGGTTGCAAATGAGTCAGTGACTTGGCAAATTCAAATACTTTTGCAGCGCTGAAGGACCAGCAAAAGGAGCAGAGGAATGGTGGAAATAGGCGCTAAAAGAGTGCACCTTCTCAAGGAGGTATAGCAAGGGAGGGTAACTTTTCAGAAATTTTTGAACAACTAGGTTCAGCACGTGAGCCATAGATGGCATGTGTACCAGCTTTCCGACCAAACAACCAGACTGGGTTGGAGATGCAGTGGGGAAAGCCACTAATCACTTTGCTGTTTTAAAGGGAACCTGTCACCCAAAATCAGGTTCCTAACCTCTTAATACCTCTCCCAGCAGCCTTACACTACTATCTAAGCCATCCCTGTCTGACCTTTTTTAGTAATTTATGAGAGTAGAATAAAGTTGTTTGCAAACTTATAAAATCCAGGACAAAGGGGCGTTCCTTGTGGTGTCTGGGACGGGTAGGCGGGTCCCCTGTGCCACGCTACCCCCATCTCGCCGCTGTATTACGCCCTAATGGGCGCCATTCCAGCCTGCACAGCGCGGGCACGATTTAAATCTCACACCCGCAACCTCACCGCTGCGACGTGGTCACGTGACGCTGGGATCGCGTCACTTCCGGTTGCCGCAGGTCTCACACAGGCCGACTAAGCACGTGCATATTGTATGCTGAAGTCGGCCTGTGTGAGACCTACGGCGATTGGAAGTGACGTATTCCCGGCGTCACGTGACCGCGTCACAGCGGTAACATTGCGGGCGCAAGATTTAAATCATGCCCACGCTCTGCAGGCTGGAATGGCAGCCATTAGGGCATAATAGAGTGGCGAGGTGGGGGTAGCGTGGCACAGGGGACCCGCCTACCCGTCCCAGATGCCGCGAGGAACGCCCCTCTGTCCTGGATTTTGTAAGTTTGCAAAGACTTTATTCTACTCATAAATTACTAAAAATGGTCAGACAGGGATGACTTTTGATAGTAGTGTAAGGCTGCAGGGAGAGGTATTAAGAGGATAGGAACCTGATTTTGGGTGACCGGTTCCCTTTAAAGCCACAACTTTGCTGCAGTGTGTGGTTTCTGACCTAAACAGATCAGTTTCAGCAAAGCGTGTTGCCGCTTTGCTAATGCGCTGCTGCTCAGGTCCCAGCTTGGCAAAGATGGGGAGTGTAATTCAGCAGAGGATGAAGAGCAGAGGAGGGTAGAGTGGAGGTGCAGTATGAACATGCAGAAACCCTGACAAAAGTTGTTCCCACTTTTCTTGGCATGGGTAGGATGTGTGATGTTCCAGTTTGCCCTCTACCTGGTTCATCCTGAGTGCCGTGACAGGAATGTATCGTCCCTGTCCACAACAACCTGTCCAGGTGTCTGTTGTTAGGTGGACCTTCCCAGTTATGGTGTTGGATAGAAGCTGGAAAAGGAAGAACATGGCGCCACCATAGGGTGTTATCCTTTTCACAGTCGAATATTAAAATAATATAGGGTGCTCACCTCATGTGGTTGTAAGAGTCACAACCACTATATGCTCATGTACAGTATATCCAATCCAAATGGCTGCAGCAGTCTTCCAAAAAGGTATAACATTAAAATAAAAAGAAAAATTGGAATTTTTGACCGCGCTACCATATGAAAAATCAAAAGATTCTTTGCAGTTGATAGCCGTTTCATCAGGAGAAAAACCACCGATGTACATCATTTCACCAACAGACACAAAACCCTTTTTTACATCCTCTATATAACATTGATAATTGGGGCAGGGCACACATAACATGTTTCTGAATTTCAAGAGAAAAACTTTTTTCTTCACATTTCCCTAGCAAAATTAATTATAATCATGGTGTTTCATAATAATAATGCATTTTGCTAGGAAAATGTGAAGAAAAACATTTTCTTGAAATTCAGAAATATGTTATATGTGCTCCGCCCCAATTATCAATTTTATGTAGAGGATGTATAAAAGGGTTTTGTGTCTGTTGGGGAAATGATGTACATCGTGGTTTTTCTCCTTGAAACGCGTTGAGAAATAAAAATCACTATCAACTGCAAAGAATCTTTTGATAATTTTATATGGTAGCATGGTCAACATTTCCAATTTTTCTTTTTATTTTACGGTTATGGCGTTGGTGAGAGCATTGTTCTGCTTGTGTAACGCAGATACAGCACAGTGGGCAAAAAAGTGGCAGCTGGGAACACTGTATCGTGGGGCAGCCACAGAAAGACTGTGTTCCCACAAGCCTAAACAGCAACGTCTCCACAGCTAGCAATTTGGCAATGTGCAAGTACAATTGAACGCTTCACTAGGACAAGGAAGTGGATGTGGTTGATGTTTGTTCTGTGTGAAGAACCGCAGCTTCTTGAAAGGAGGTATGAGCGCCTGCCTCCTGAACAGCAGATTCTGAAGAACATATCGCAGGCAACATGGCAGTGATTTGACCTGCAGACACAGATTTAGTACCCTGATGTTGCACCCACTCGGGGTGCCAGGTTGCCCAGAAGAAGGATGGGGTTGGGCGTAGGGAATCAGGCGAGCCTACTCTGGCCAACATACTGGTGTTCCTCACTCGCCCTGATCTCGGAGGTATCTCTAAAGGTGAAGAGGTCCGAGCCACCAGCCTAAGTCCCTAACTCCTGAGAAGCCCTAGGCATAGGCCCCTACCTCCACCCACGGACCACGGAACCAAGCAACTTCCAATGGAGAGCATAGCACCAGCTTCGGATCAGCATCTGCTCACAACAGGTCACAGTCCACAAGTGAACTGAATCAGCGATATCAGGTGGATGTGAGCAGACCCATTTATGGCCAAGGGGTGGGGAGCAACTGGCCTAGGCACGCCCCTCGGCTCACCTAAGCATGAGTCATATCCATCACACACACCTGCATAAACCTCACCAGCAGAGCCACACACTGCTTAGCAGAGAAAAAAAAGTCTTAGTTTAAACCACAGCAGCAGTACTCCTAGACTGCAAGAAAGTCAATACATGACACCCATCTATTGGGGTTCTTGGTTGCCATGTAATTTTGCATACTGGTGGTGATCAAGTTGCCTTTGCCTTGGCCTATGCTCAACTTGGTATAGCAGATGCTACAGACTACAATGAGGGACTTTCAGAAAAAAACTTTGACATGGCAGCTGAATGCCCCTTTGTCCTGACTTGGCACACAGCGGGGTGCTCTTGGGAATAGTTGACCCAATTCTAACTTTGAGCAAACCATGATCCCTTGGTGCCTGTGTTGGTGCTACATATTCATCTTCCTCTCTATTGCTGTGATGGCTATGCGTGCCAATGCTCCAGGTTGGATCAGTGGACTCATCATCAACCACCTCCATCTTCTATCTCATTCTCTTTCCCAGTTGAGATTGTAGGCTGACCTGATGACAACTGTGTCTCATCATTATCAACCTCCACCTTTGGAGACAGTAAATGACATTCCTCCGAGTGGCTTTCTTCTGGCCGAGGTCCTTAAATGCTTAAGCATCAATGTACACCACCTTCTCACGTCCCTCTTCAATGCTGCATGGTGAGAGGCTAGAACCATCCAAAGGATACGTACAAAAGAGATCCTCGGAGTGGCCAAGCTTGGGGTTATATGTCTCCTGTGAATGATAATGGCAGGAGGAAGGAGAACCAGCTTCAGGATTGGATGAGCCAGCCTTCTGTGTATCAACAGTAGACTGTGTGGTTGTGGAAGATTTGTTGCTGCTTGACAAATGCTTAGATGCATTGTCTGCTATTAAAGACAAAATCTGCTCTTGCTCTTCTGGCTTCCACACGCGTTTACGTTCCAGACCGGGAAAATTTTCCAGGAACATAGTGGATGCATTAAACTTCTTCTGACCTGACATAGATTCAGTGCATTGTTGCGCACCACTGACAACACCATATCCATGTCCACATCCCTGCCCCTTAACAACAGGCTTTTTTGGCGTTTTGGGTTTTGTTGACAGATTTTCAGATATTGATTGCACAAGCCAACTTAGCTGTCACAGCCAAAATGGTGGGGAAAATGGCCTGGTGCGTGCTTTGTAGCAGGTATTAGGAAATGTTTGTACTACTGCTTTGCCTAGGGCCAGGGGCGTAACTACCGGCATAGCAGACGTAGCGGTCGCTTTGGGGCCCGGCCCTTGTGGGGGGCCCGGACCCAGCGCCGCTACGCTGCTATCCGGTCAGCTACAGCCCCCCCCCCAGTAGGTATATACAGGCCCCCCACTCCTCTGCTGCACACGTCACCTGTAAAGGAATACATCATACTTACTTATCTCTGCCGGCTGCCGCCGCTCTGCACCGCGCTCCGTCTTCATCCGGCTTCTTCCTGGTTGTGACGTCATTGCCTGCGCCCGGCGGTCACAACCAGGAAGAAGCCAGATGAAGCCGGAGCGCGGTGCAGAGCGGTGACAGCGGCAGCCGGCAGAGATAAGTAAGTATGATGTATTCCTTTACAGGTGACGTGTGCAGCAGAGGAGGAGTGGGGGACCTGTACATACACACTGGGGGCCTGTATATTCCCACTGGGGGCCTGTATATTCCCACTGGGGGCCTGTATATTCCCACTGGGGGCCTGTATATACCCACTGGGGGCCTGTATATACCCACTGGGGCCCTGACTGTATATACCCATTGGGGCCCTGACTGTATATACCCACTGGGGCCCTGACTGTATATACCCACTGGGGCCTGTATATACCCACTGGGGGCCTGTATATACCCACTGGGGCCCTGTATATACCCACTGGGGAGGCTGCTGTATACCACTGGGGCTGCTGTATATACTGCTGGGGCCTGTATATACCACTGGGGAGGCTGCTGTATACCACTGGGGCTGCTGTATATACTGCTGGGTCCTGTATATACCACTGGGGAGGCTGCTGTATACCACTGGGGCTACTGTATATACTGCTGGGGCCTGTATATACCACTGGGGAGGTTGCTGTATACCACTGGGGCTGCTGTATATACTGCTGGGGCCTGTATATACCACTGGGGAGGTTGCTGTATACCACTGGGGCTGCTGTATATACCACTGGGGAGGTTGCTGTATACCATTGGGGCTGCTGTATATACCACTGGGGAGGCTGCTGTATACCACTGGGGCTGCTGTATATACCACCGGGGAGGCTGCTGTATACCACTGGGGCTACTGTATATACTGCTGGGGCCTGTATATACCACTGGGGAGGCTGCTGTATACTACCACTGGGGAGGCCTGTATACCACACTGCTGGGGGCTGTATACCTATGCTGGGGTCCACCCTCGGCTTATACACGAGTCAATAGGTTTTCCCAGGTTTTGGGGGCAAAAGTAGGGGGGTCGGCTTATACACGAGTATATACGGTAAACTGGGTGGCGTCAGACTGTTAACACCGATTCGGTAAGGGGGTGTGTCTTGAAGGGGGCGTGTCATTGGGGGCGTGTCTTGGAGGGGGCCCCGTTCAAAAGTTTGCTATGGGGCCCTGCCAGTTCTAGTTACGCCCCTGCCTAGGGCACTAACAAACTTTTTACCTTGACTAATGTGGACAGCAAAAGCCAGGCTAAGACCCCAAAAAACAGTGGGAAAAATACCCTGGTGCGTGCTTGTAGCAAGCAGTAGGAAATGTTTTTCTACTGCTTTGCCTAGAGCACTAACACCATATTAACTGGACTAATGTGGACAGCAGAAGCCAGGCTTTGACCCCAAAAACAGCAGAGAAAAAGGCCTGGTGCGTGCTTTGTACCAGGCAGTAGGGAATGTTTGTACTACTGCTTTGCCTAGGGCACTAACACTGTATTAACTAGTCTAATGTGGACAGCAGAAGCTAGACTGTGACCCCAATAACAGTGGGGAAAATGGCCTGGTGCGTGCTTTGTGGCAGGCAGTAGTGCTATGTAACTTTTTTAACAGGTGCATATCTATTATATAATCGCGAATCGGAAAAGCGCCCCTCCGCGCGCACTTTCCGATGTCGTCATGTGGATACGAATTTAACATTGGGCGCGAGCAATGGCCGCGAGGCCATTGCGAGTCGCTGGCCCAGGGCGAGCAATGGCCGCGAAGCGGCCATTGCGAGCCGCTGCCCCAAAATCGATCCACAGCCTCGGCTACAACCTTACCGATTTACCGCTCAGGTAGCGCGAGCAATGGCCGCAAGGCCATTGCGATTCGCTGCCTGAGCCGCAACTCGCTCCCCGGGGACCATGGAGCGGAGGCGGCACAGCCGCCTCCGCTCCCCGCTACCCACAACTCGCCCCCCCAATGTCCGCACAGCCTCACCCAGGTCCAAACAGGCCCCCCATGTCCGCATAGCCGCCCCCCCATCTCCGCACAGCCACCCCCATGTCCGCACACCCACCGCCATGTCCGCACAGCCCCCCCCCATGTCCGCACAGCCACCCCATGTCCGCACAGCCCCCCCATGTCCGCACACCCACCCCCATGTCCGCCCAGCCACCCCCATGTCCGCACAGCCCCCCCATGTCCGCACACCCACCCCCATGTCCGCACACCCACCCCGCAACAAAATCACCCCGCCGCACCTAAGGCCCTACCCCCTAAGTCCGCCCCACCCCTACATGCTAAGCCCCGACCACCTAACCCCCGACCCGCAGCATCCTAAGCCCCCGCCGATACCCCCTAAGCCCCGCCGTCTACCCCCTAAGCCACCGCCGCCCCTAAGCCCCTACCCCCTAAGCCCCGCAGCAGCCCCGACCACCTAACCCCCGACCCGCAGCATCCTAAGCCCCTGCCGATACCCCCTAAGCCCCGCCGTCTACCCCCTAAGCCACCGCCGCCCTTAAGCCCCTACCCCCTAAGCCCCGCAGCAGCCCCTAAGCCCCTACCCCCTAAGCCCCATAGCATCCTAGGCCCCCGCCGATACCCCCTAAGCCATGCCGCCTACCCCCTAAGGCACCGCCACCCCTAAGCCCCTACCCCCTAACCCCCGTAGCATCCTAGGCCCCCGCCGATACCCCCTAAGTCCGCCGCACCCGTACATGCTAAGCCCCGACCACCTAACCCCCGACCCGCAGCATCCTAAGCCCCCGCCGATACCCCCTAAGCCCCGCCGTCTACCCCCTGCCCCTCTCGCTAAAGCCCTACACCCTAAGCCCCCGCAGTCCCCTAACCTAACGCCGCTGTCACCTAAGGCCCTACACCCGAAGCCCCCGCCGTCCCCTAACCTAACGTCCCCGTTGATCACTTACATGCCTTCAAGTCATCTGATCGTCCGTCCGATCCACAAGTCCTCCGTCCGGCCAGGCGTCCTCTTCCTCCGGCCTCGGGGTCTTCTCTCTTCTTTCCGCCATCTCCGCTTCTTCGTCCGGCCCCGGGGATCTTCTGTCTTCTTTTCGCAAACTTCCACCTCCGACGTCCTCTTCCTTCTCATTAAGATAGAATGGACGAAAAATCCGCCATTCTACCTCAATGAGATCTGAGGCCCTCTTCTGATTGGTCGCTGTATACTGCCCTCAGCCAATCAGAAGAGCCCCTCATTTTTTTATTTTTAAATTATTTTTTAATTCTTTGTTTTATTATTAAATTTATTTATTTTTTTAAGTGACACTGAGACACAGTTCTCATTCAGGTCCGCATTTTTTTTTTTTTATTATTATTTTTATTTAATTATTTATTATTTTTTAATTATTTTTTTATTATTTTTTAATTAGTTTTAAATTCTTTTTTTTATTATTAAATTTATTTATTTTTTTACTTGCGAGTGAGACACAGTTCTCATTCAGGTCCGCCTTTTTTTTTCCCCATTGACATACATTAGCGGTGTGTCTGCGATTTTATGGCCGGCCACCTGGTTCTATTTGTTGGCCCTAAAATCGCGGACACACCGCTAATGCATGTCTATGGGCAGTCAGCCCGATTTCGGATTGGACGCCGACCAATCAGAATTCGAGCTGACTGCCCATAGACATGCATTAGCGGTGTGTCCGCGATTTTAGGGCCGACAAATAGAACCAGGTGGCCGGCCATAAAATCGCCGACACACCGCTAATGTATGTCAATGGGGAAAAAAAAAAGGCGGACCTGAATGAGAACTGTGTTTCACTCGCAAGTAAAAAAATAAATAAATTTAATAATAAAAAAAAGAATTAAAAAATAATTAAAAAATAATAAAAAAATAATTAAAAAATAATAAATAATTAAATAAAAATAATAATAAAAAAAAAAAAAAATGCGGACCTGAATGAGAACTGTGTCTCACTCGCAAGTAAAAAAATAAATAAATTTAATAATAAAAATAATAATAAAAAATAATTAAAAAATAATAAAAAAATAATAAATAATTAAATAAAAATAATAATAATAATTAAAAAACAAAAAAACGGTCCTGAATGAGAACTGTGTCTGACTCTCACTTTAAAAAATAAAGAAATTTTATAATAAAAAAAAAAATTAAAAAATAATTTAAAACTAATAAAAAAATAAATAAAAAATAATAAATAATTAAATAAAAATAATAATAAAAAAAAAAACAATAACCACACCTGAATGAGAACTGTGTCTCACTCTCACTTAAAAAAATAAATACATTTATTAATAAAAAAAAAAAAAAAAAAAAAAAAAATTACATACAAATAATAATACAAAAAAAAAAAAAATTATCAAATATACTAATAAAAAAAACAAAACATTATACTCTATGTAAGTCAATGACGCTTTTCAGCGGACCGGAATAGACACTGTTTGGAAAGACACTCTCCATTCAGGTCCGCTCAAAGGCCTCATTCACTTACATAGCCGATAATCCTGGACGCTAATTAGTCGCGTTTTCCCATAGACAAACAAGCCCATGTTTCTCTATGGGAAAAAACAACCAATCGGCGTCCAAAATTATCCCCTTTCTAATCACCTTTTAGCGGACCTGAATGGAGACTCTTTGGAAATAGTGTCCATTCAACGCCCAATCAGCACTCACTTTACGCCCCCCCGCCATTTTGTGGTTTCAAATTTCACAGCCCAGTTTATAAGGCGCGAAATTTGAAATCACAAATCATTTCGCCTACCAGCTACCTCGAAGACGGACTGCCGGATTCCGAGGCCGCAAGAAGACTCGCTCCTGGATTTACCGAAGCAAGCTTCAAGACGACCGCTACTACCCTACAGCTAAGATATCCTTTCTGAGCTAAAACCTTTCTTTACTTTCTTTTCTTTTACCTTTTCTACCGCTCCCCAGCCCACACACTACCACCACCGCCGCCGCTCCCCAGCCTACACACCACCGCTCCCGCCGCCGCCGCTGCTCCCCAGCCCACACACCACCACCACCGCCGCCGCTCCCCAGCCCCGATTATGTCCGCACAGCCCCCCCCCCCCGCCAATCGCTACCCCGGGACCATGGAGCGAGTCGCTGCCTGAGCCGCAACTCGCTCCCCCATGTCCGCAAACCCACCCCCATGTCCGCACAGACCCCCCCATGTCCGCATACCCACCCCGCAACAAAACCACCACGCCTCACCTAAGGCCCTACCCCCTAAGTCCGCCGCACCCCTACACGCTAAGCCCCGACCACCTAACCCCCGACCCGCAGCATCCTAAGCCCCCGCCGATACCCCCTAAGCCCCGCCGTCTACCCCCTAAGCCACCGCCGCCCCTAAGCCCCTACCCCCTAAGCCCCGCAGCAGCCCCTAAGCCCCTACCCCCTAAGCCCCGTAGCATCCTAGGCCCCCGCCGATACCCCCTAAGCCATGCCGCCTACCCCCTAAGGCACCGCCGCCCCTAAGCCCCTACCCCCTAAGCCCCGTAGCATCCTAGGCCCCCGCCGATACCCCCTAAGTCTGCCGCACCCCTACACGCTAAGCCCCGACCACCTAACCCCCGACCCGCAGCATCCTAAGCCCCCGACGTCTACCCCCTAAGCCACCGCCGCCCCTAAGCCCCTACCCCCTAAGCCCCGCAGCAGCCCCGACCACCTAACCCCCGACCCGCAGCATCCTAAGCCCCCGCCGATACCCCCTAAGCCCCGCCGTCTATCCCCTAAGCCACCGCCGCCCCTAAGCCCCTACCCCCTAAGCCCCGCAGCAGCCCCTAAGCCCCTACCCCTAAGCCCCGCCATCTACCCCCTAAGCCATCGCCGCACCTAAGCCCCTACCCCCTAGGCCCCCGCCGATACCCCCTAAGCCATGCCGCCTACCCCCTAAGGCACCGCCGCCCCTAAGCCCCTACCCCCTAAGCCCCGTAGCATCCTAGGCCCCCGCCGATACCCCTTAAGCCCCGCCGCCTATCCCCTAAGGCACCGCCGCCCCTAAGCTCCCGCTGCTGTCCCCTGCCCCTCTCGCTAAAGCCCTACACCCTAAGCCCCCGCCGTTCCCTAACCTAACGCCGCTGTCACCTAAGGCCCTACACCCGAAGCCCCCGCCGTACCCTAACCTAACGCCGCTGTCACCTAAGGCCCTACACCCTAAGCCCCCGCTGTCCCCTAACCTAACGTCCCCGTCGATCACTTACATGCCTTCAAATCATCTGATCGTCCGTCCGATCCACAAGTCCTCCGTCCGGCCAGGCGTCCTCTTCTTCCGGCCCCGGGGGTCTTCTCTCTTCTTTCCGCCATCTCCGCTTCTTCGTCCGGCCCCGGGGATCTTCTGTCTTCTTTTCGCAAACTTCCACCTCCGACGTCCTCTTCCTTCTCATTAAGATAGAATGGACGAGAAATCCGCCATTCTATCTCAATGAGATCTGAGGCCCTCTTCTGATTGGTCGCTGTATACTGCCCTCAGCCAATCAGAAGAGCCCCTCATTTTTTTAGTATTTTTAAATTATTTTTTAATTCTTTTTTTTATTATTAAATTTATTTATTTTTTTTAGTGAGACTGAGACACAGTTCTCATTCAGGTCCGCATTTTTTTTTTTTTTTATTATTATTTTTATTTAATTATTTATTATTTTTTAATTATTTTTTTATTATTTTTTAATTAGTTTTAAATTCTTTTTTTTATTATTAAATTTATTTATTTTTTTACTTGCGAGTGAGACACAGTTCTCATTCAGGTCCGCATTTTTTTTTCCCCATTGACATACATTAGCGGTGTGTCGGCGATTGTATGGCCGGCCACCTGGTTCTATTTGTCGGCCCTAAAATCGCGGACACACCGCTAATGCATGTCTATGGGCAGTCAGCCCGATTTCGGATTGGACGCCGACCAATTAGAATTCGAGCTGACTGCCCATAGACATGCATTACCGGTGTGTCCGCGATTTTAGGGCCGACATATAGAACCAGATGGCCGGCCATAAAATCGCCGACACACCGCTAATGTATGTCAATGGGAAAAAAAATGCGGACCAGAATGAGAACTGTGTCTCACTCTCACTTAAAAAAATAAATAAATTTAATAATAAAAAAAACAATTAAAAAAGAATTAAAAAATAATAAAAAAATAAATAAAAAATAATAAATAATTAAATAAAAATAATAATAAAAAAAAAAATAATAATTAATTTAAAAAAAAAAAAAATTTAATAATAAAAAAAAAATTAAAAAATAATAAAAAAAAAAATCTAATACTAATGATATTACTGTTAATAATAATGCTATTAATCCTAATATGTATGCTATTAATGCTAATATTTATGCTATTAATGGTAATAATTATGCTATTAATAATAATTATGCTATTAATGGTAATCATAATGGTATTAATGCAAATAATATTGCTAATAATGCTATTATTAATGCTATTAATGTTAATAATTATGCTATTAATGCTAATAATTATGCTATTAATGGTAATCATAATGGTATTAATGCAAATAATATTGCTAATAATGCTATTATTAATGCTTTTAATCCTAATATTTATGCTATTAATGCTAATAATTATGCTATTAATGCTAATAATTATGGTATTAATGCTAATAATTATGCTATTAATGGTAATAATTATGCTATTAATGCTAATAATTATGCTATTAATGGTAATAATTATGCTATTAATGGTAATCATAATGGTATTAATGCTAATAATTATGCTATTAATGGTAATCATAATGGTATTAATGCTAATAATTATGCTATTAATGGTAATAATTATGCTATTAATGCTAATATTTATGCTATTAATGGTAATAATTATGCTATTAATGTTAATATTTATGCTATTAATGCCAATAATTATGCTATTAATGCTAATAATTATGGTATTAATGCTAATAATTATGGTATTACTGCAAATAATTATGCTATTAATGGTAATAATTATGCTATTAATGCTAATAATTATGCTATTAATGCTAATATTTATGCTATTAATGCCAATAATTATGGTATTAATGCTAATAATTATGGTATTAATGCAAATAATTATGGTATTAATGGTAATAATTATGCTATTAATGGTAATAATTATGCTATTAATGGTAATATTTATGCTATTAATGCCAATAATTATGGTATTAATGCTAATAAATTATGGTATTAATGCAAATAATTATGGTATTAATGGTAATAATTATGCTATTAATGGTAATAATTATGCTATTAATGGTAATATTTATGCTATTAATGGTAATAATTATGCTATTAATGGTAATCATAATGGTATTAATGCAAATAATTATGCTATTAATGGTAATAATTATGCTATTAATGCTAATAATTATGCTATTAATGGTAATAATTATGCTATTAATGCTAATAATTATGCTATTAATGGTAATAATTATGCTATTAATGGTAATCATAATGGTATTAATGCAAATAATATTGCTAATAATGCTATTATTAATGCTATTAATGTTAATGATGCTATTAATGCTAATAATTATGCTATTAATGCTAATAATTATGCTATTAATGGTAATCATAATGGTATTAATGCAAATAATATTGCTAATAATGCTATTAATAATGCTTTTAATCCTAAATATTTATGCTATTAATGCTAATAATTATGCTATTAATGCTAATAATTATGGTATTAATGCTAATAATTATGCTATTAATGGTAATAATTATGCTATTAATGCTAATAATTATGCTATTAATGGTAATAATTATGCTATTAATGGTAATCATAATGGTATTAATGCTAATAATTATGCTATTAATGGTAATAATTATGCTATTAATGGTAATAATTATGCTATTAATGCTAATAATTATGCTATTAATGCTAATATTTATGCTATTAATGCCAATAATTATGGTATTAATGCTAATAATTATGGTATTAATGCAAATAATTATGGTATTAATGGTAATAATTATGCTATTAATGGTAATAATTATGCTATTAATGGTAATATTTATGCTATTAATGCCAATAATTATGGTATTAATGCTAATAATTATGGTATTAATGCTAATAATTATGGTATTAATGGTAATAATTATGCTATTAATGGTAATATTTATGCTATTAATGGTAATAATTATGGTATTAATGGTAATCATAATGGTATTAATGCAAATAATTATGCTATTAATGGTAATAATTATGCTATTAATGCTAATAATTATGCTATTAATGGTAATAATTATGCTATTAATAATAATTAATTGCTATTAATGGTAATAAATTATGCTATTAATGGTAATCATAATGGTATTAATGCAAATAATATTGCTAATAATGCTATTATTAATGCTATTAATGTTAATTATGCTATTAATGCTAATAATTATGCTATTAATGCTAATAATTATGCTATTAATGGTAATCATAATGGTATTAATGCAAATAATATTGCTAATAATGCTATTATTAATGCTTTTAAATCCTAATATTTATGCTATTAATGCTAATAATTATGCTATTAATGCTATAATAATTATGGTATTAATGCTAATAATTATGGTATTATTGCTAATAATTATGCTATTAATGGTATAATATGTATTATGCTAATTAATGCTAACATATTATGGTATTAATGGTAATAATAATGGTATTAATGCTAATAATTATGCTAATAATGGTAATCATTAATGGTATTAATGCAAATAATTATGCTATTATTGTAATAATTATGCTATTAATGGTAAATAATTATGCTATTAATGCTAATAATTATGCTATTAATGCTAATATTTATGCTATTAATGGTAATATTTATGCTATTAATGCCAATAATTATGCTATTAATGCTAATAATTATGGTATTAATGCTAATATTATGGTATTAATGCAATAATTATGCTATTAAATGGTAATAATTATGGCTATTAAATGCTAATAACAGGGCTAACTACAATAGGTGCAGGGTTGCGATCGCACCGGGCCCTGCAGCCTAGGGGCCACCAAATGTCCTTTGGCCCATAGAAAAGACTAATACTACTAAAGATTTGCAATAATTGGGGCCTGTTGAGTTTTTGCATCGGGCCCCGAGCCTGAAGTTACGCCATCATGCTAATAATTATGCTATTAATGTAATCATAATGGTATTAATGCAAATAATTATGCTATTAATGGTAATAATTATGCTATTAATGGTAATATTTATGCTATTAATGCCAATAATTATGCTATTAATGCTAATAATTATAGGTATTAATGCTAATAATTATGGTATTAATGCTAATTATGCTATTAATGCTAATAATTATGCTATAAATGGTAATAATTATGCTATTAATGCTAATATTTATGTTATTAATGGTAATAATTATGCTATTAATGGTATTAATTATGCTATTCATGGTAATATTTATGCTATTAATGCCAATAATTATGCTATTAATGCTAATAATTATGGTATTAATGCTAATAATTATGGTATTAATGCAAATAATTATGCTATTAATGGTAATAATTATGCTATTAATGCTAATAATTATGCTATTAATGCTAATATTTATGCTATTAATGCTAATAATTATGCTATTAATGGTAATCATAATGGTATTAATGCTAATAATTATGCTATTAATGGTAATAATTATGCTATTAATGCTAATAATTATGCTATTAATGCTAATAAGTATGCTATTAATGGTAATATTTATGCTATTAATGGTAATATTTATGCTATTAATGCTAATAATTATGCTGTTAATGCTTATAATTATGCTATTAATGCCAATAATAATGCTATTGCTAATATTATTGTTATTGATGATGCTATTGATGATGGTTTTGATGATGGTTTTGATGATGGTTTTGATGATGGTTTTGATGATGGTTTTGGTATTTATGGTATTGGTATTATGTATGCACATTCAATGTCCTTAAGTATTCAGTGACCTCTTACTATTATTGATATGAATGAGAAACATGTTTATATATTTGTAATACGTTGTAGGGTACATTATAAGGACATACAAAACATGATATTTAAATATGTTCATTGTCTATCTGGAACTTATTATTTTCCTTAATAATTATTCTATACTTTTCAAGAATTCTTTTCTCCCAAAAAGCTTTTGTAAAAGCTCTTGCGTACCTATACATCTCCAAGCATAGTATTACCTTTGTATGTTCTAACATGACTTCAAAGGATACTAGCAAGGATGTTGGCGGGTACAAAGCCGCATGGATGCGTAAGACACGTGCTAAAGAAACTGAAGAAGAGCGACAATGTAGTTTGGATAAGTCTAAAGCTGAGTATAAGCAACGCATTGCAACGGAGTCGCTGGAACAAAAACAACTACGGTTGGCCAAAAATGCTCAGAAGCTACATCAACGCCGTCAAAAAAAAAAAGTGACACCACCAGTACATCACTCTGCTGATCAGACAGTAACCTCCTCAGTACAACAGTCTGCTGATCAAACTACAAGCTCACCTGTACAATACTCTGCTGATCTAACTCAGTGTGCTGATCAGACAGTAACCTCATCAGTACTACAGTCTGCTGATCCAACTGTAAGCTCACCAGTACTACAGTTTGCTCTAGCTCTTTCTAGCAGTTCACCGGATGAAAGGAGCACAATTCCTCAAGTTTCATCACCGCGCAAAGCAACAGCAAAGCGTAAACATTGTGCTCAGGAGACGTCACGCACAAAACGTTTTCGCCTTGAACAACAACAAACTCCTTTGGAGGCACAAATTGCTCAGGAGTCTTCACTATCCAAACAGAGCCGCTTACGTAAAAGTGGTGCCTCCCGTCGTCAACACCGCAAAAAGACGTCTTCTACTGTTACACAAGTGGATCCTGACTCTTTTTCTGCTTTATTACTTCAACGTCTCATCTATGTCGGTTTGCAGAAAGAAAATCGTATTTACCTACCTACACCTCCCTCTTCATATCCACCTGGATTTACAGATAGTGATTTTGGCATTGTGGAACATACCTGTGGCTGTATGATATTCATATGTAACCATTGTGAAGCTCGACATTTCATGGATGAGATGCCATCGGATAAACAGTATACTCTCTGTTGTCACAAGGGGAAGGTCAAGGTTCCGTTACCTCAGTATCCAGAGATGTTGGAATGTATTCTTAAAGGTCAGAGTCCATACAGTCGGAATATGATGGATAACATCAGAAGTATTAATAGTTCCTTTGGTTTTGCTTCTATGGGTGCAAGTATTGCTCCCCCACCTGGACATGGCCCTTATTGCTTCCGGATTCATGGCCAAATTTATCACCGTACTGGAACACTACATCCTGCTCCAGATCAAGCTCCTGCTTATGCCCAACTCTACATTTTAGATACTGCCACTGCTAATGACCAACGTTTACAGTGTGATGAAAATAAGAAATGTCATCCTAAATTGATGCGGCTCATTGCTAACTTATTAGATCGCATTAATCCTTTTGTTTCCGCATACAAAATGTTACGTTTTGTTGAACAAGAGGAACAGGAGAAGGCAATTGAAAATGGTACTGTCATGCCTAATATCATCATGGCTCTTAAACAGGATCGAGAACAAGACCCAAGACGTTATAATAAGCCAATTGTTAATGAAGTTGCTGTGGTCTTTGAAAATGCTGATGGAGAGCCACCTTTCAATAGAGACATTTTAATTCATCTGAAACCTGACCCAAACAATCCTTTAGCTCCAAAAACACAGCAAGTCAGTATTCTCCACAGTAATTTAGATGCTTTACTGTATCCGTTATTTTTTCCGCATGGAGAACAAGGCTGGCATGAGGGACTGAAGCATCAAGGTGAAAATCCACGGAGAATTACACAATTGCAGTATTACTGTTATTTGCTATCTGTACGTCCTGGGTTCAATCCTATTTTAAATGGTGGAAAACTAACGCAACAGTATTTAGTAGATGCGTATATAAAAATTGAGGCTAATCGCTTAAATTTTATACGTCAACATCAAAAAGACTTAAAAGTGGAGGACTATTGCGTACTACAGGAACATCTGCAAAAAAAATCTTTTGAAAAAGGAATTCCTATTGGCAAGACGGTCATTTTACCATCGTCGTTTGAAGGCAGTCCCAGAAACATGCAGCAGAGGTATCAAGATGCCATGGCTATTGTTAACAAAATTTGGACGGCCAGATCTTTTTATAACAATGACCTGTAATCCCAAATGGAGCGAGATTATCCACAATTTAGAACCATGGCAGAGGGTGGAACACAGACCGGATTTAGTCGCCCGTGTCTTCAAAATAAAATTAGAAGCCCTATTAAAAGATATAAACAGTGGATTATTTGGCAAGATTTGTGCAATGATTCATGTAATAGAATTCCAAAAGCGAGGACTACCACATGCTCACATTTTGGTTATTCTGGATAGCAATTCCAAATTACGCACTGAGGTAGATGTCGATCGTACTGTTTGGGCAGAAATTCCTGACCCATCCGAGTATCCTGTGCTCCATCAAATTGTGATGCAACATATGATTCATGGACCCTGTGGACAATTCAACCCCAATTCTCCATGTATGGATATTGGAAAGTGTAAAAAAGGATTCCCAAAAGATTTCCAACCAAAAACTCTAATAGCACACGATGCCTACCCAACTTATCAACGCAATGCAGGACCTTCATTTACACAACGTTCTCACATGGTTGATAATTCTTGGGTTGTTCCCTATAACCCTTTCTTACTATTAAAGTATAAGTGTCATATAAATGTGGAAATCTGTGCATCCATTCAAAGTGTCAAGTATCTATTCAAATATGTTTACAAAGGGCATGATAAAGCCAATCTGGAAATTTCTCAAACAAACATACAACATGATGAACCTCACCAATTTATGGATTCAAGATACGTCAGTGCACCGGAGGCAGCTTGGAGAATTTTTGCCTATCCAATGCATAAACAATCACACAGCATTGTTCGCCTTGCCGTACATCTGCCACAGTCACAACCCCTTTATTTTCATGAAGATGCTTCTGTTGAGAACATTGCTGCCATGACACATAAAAAATCAACTCTTATGGCCTACTTTGAACTGAATGAGAATGACCCACGTGCTCATGAATACTTCTACCGCCAAATTCCTGAGCACTATGTCTGGAAAGCTGGTGCATGGGAAATTAGGCAGAAACGTGGAACAACAGTCATTGGAAGAATGTATACGGTCAGTATGAAAGATGAAGAACGCTACTATTTACGGTTGTTGTTACTACATGTAAAAGGAGCAACAAGTTTTGAGCACATTAAGACCGTTAATGAAGTCGAGTACCCAACTTTTAAACAGGCAGCAATAGCCCTTGGATTACTTTTGGATGACAGTGTTTGGCGAAATACCTTACTGGATGGCTGTGTTCTAAACATGCCTGCACAGCTTCGGGATATGTTTGCTTACATATGTATCTTTGGTCCTCCTGCTCATCCATTGGAGTTGTGGCAAGAATTTAAAAAAGATTTTATTGAAGACTACTGCTGTGCATATCACCCTAACAATGAGGACTGTGAGCATTGTGAAGGCTATGCAATGACAGATGTTCAAAATGTGTTAAAATTTCATGGCAAAAGCTTTACGGATTTTAATCTACCACGCCCCAAAAGAAAACAACAACTACAACCACAATACAACAAAGAGGAGGAGTTTAGAAGAGCCCAAGAAATGAAAGAAACTTTAAATCAACAACAACTTTTGGCCTATAATGCCATAAATGAAGCATTACAGGATACAAGTCAGCAAGCTAAGTGTTTTTTCATTGATGGCCCAGGTGGCAGTGGGAAAACATATTTGTATGATTTGTTAATTCGTCAAATAAGAGGAGAAGGAGAAACTGTGTCACCTGCTGCCAGTACTGGGATTGCAGCCAACTTATTGGAAGGAGGAAGAACCATCCATTCACTTTACGGGATACCTATTCCAATCAATGAAACGTCTGTTTCAAGAATCAAAAATGATACTGATGCTGCACACCATTTGAAGAATACTAAACTTTTCATTATTGATGAATCCACTATGCTATCCAAATACGCACTGCATGTCATTGACCAACTATTAAAGGATGTTATGACCAAAGATATCTCGAAGAAAAATAAAACACCCTTTGGAGGGAAAGTCATTGTTCTGGGAGGAGACTTTCGTCAGTGTCTTCCTATTATTCCTCATGGAACACGAACTGATATCGTAGAGAGCTGCATTAAATATTCCAGACAATGGCAGATTTTCACTCAATTGCCACTACTTGACAACATGCGCTCTGTTGATCCAGAATACAGCAATTGGATACTTCAGCTGGGAAATGGACAATTGACCAATTCTTATAAACTTGGAGATGATGTTATAGAAATCCCTGAAGATATGATTTGCACAGGTTCACTAATATTTGACATTTTTGGTGAAAACATTGTAATTGATGTCAATGACAATGAAAGCATTAATACAGCAGCATCACATGCCATTCTTTGCCCCAAAAATGATGATGTGGATCAGGTCAACTCTAAGATCATGGATTGCATTGCTGGAGAGTATACAGAATACATTAGTGATGATTCCATTGATCCGGACGAGACAGAGGACCCAGAGCAATACCCTGTTGAGTTTTTAAATTCACTTACACCCACGGGGATGCCATCTCATCGTCTGAAATTAAAAATCGGCACCATTGTAATGCTTTTGAGGAACTTCAACAGCAGAAAAGGTCTTTGCAATGGGACTCGCTTAATTGTCACCGGTTTGTTTGCCAACATGATTCGAGCAAGAGTCATTACTGGGTCTGCTGGAGGAAATGTGGTTTTCATTCCCAGGATTGATTTGTGCCCATCAGAAACCGGCTTGCCTTTTAAGTTAAGACGTCGCCAATTTCCTCTGAAGCCAGCTTTTGCCATGACAATAAACAAATCCCAAGGACAAACACTTGAGAAAGTAGGGATTTTTTTGCCAGAACCTGTTTTTGGACATGGACAATTGTATGTGGCTTTTTCAAGAGTGAGAAGACGATCCAATGTAAAAGTGAAAGTGGTGGACACTCCAATCCAAGGAAAATTGCTGCCTAACAGTGACAAAGTATTTACCAAAAATATTGTCTACAAGAATATTTTGCACTGAACTCTTCCCTATGACTATTCTTCTGTTTATTTATCTTTTGAAAAATTTTACTGTTTCACATTTTATTCTTTTATATACTGATTTCTACTATATTTTTGTGAACACACATTTAAAATAATATGAGAGATGTGTATCATCCACATTTCTACAGTGGGTGATAGAAACCACTATTTCAAGCTCCAGCACTATATGTGCTGAGAGATTTCATTGTCAGTCTTTACAGGGAGAGGTTTTTGTGAACAGCTAAGAGACGGGTGGGATGGCTGTTCACACACATCTCATTAGCAAGGTGTGTTCCACATGTTTAGATAGATAGGGACAAACATAATTTTTAATTAGATTCTACCACACCATTTTTCTTAGATTTTTTCACTTTGTTGAGGAATATACTAAATGATAATAATTGATCATGAAGGACTCACCAACAACATACTTGCTGTAATTTTCATAATTGCATATATGTAATTTGTACAGACAACATAGTTGCGGCAGTGTCATCCACATCAACTGCAGTCACCTGTGGTTAGTTAGTCGATGCATCTTATGCACCTGCTGAAGCTACGTTAACTCCATTTACCGTAGGTTAACTACAAGTTTTTTTGTTATTGCATGGATATTGCTGCAAGTCTGTAGCTGGTAACTCCTTCTGTATCAATTTACAAAATTTTATTATTTACATCACAATCCTCAAAAAATCTAAGAAAAATTCAGGTATAAAAAATATCTAAATTATATCAATTCGGATTTAGTTAGATTAGGACTCACCAGGCGTAAGGGCATCTTGACGCGATTGGTGGGCTGACACAAACTGGCTGATACACCTATTACTGTTATTAATTCATCAATTTTAATGATTGATGCATTAAGAAGTATTGCTACTTTGTGTTCTAAGACCCTTACAACATAATTATTCAATTTTCCTTATATGATATCAACAATACAAATATATGTAGTTGCTGTAAAGATGTCATTGGAATAATTGGATTATTATTTAAAAATCTTTAAAAAAACAATAAACATATTCTAGACAACCGATGCATTTGCATTAGTCTAACAGCTATAACTACTATAATCAAATTAACGTACGTTCTAGAATCCCGATGCATTTGCATCGGGCTCACAGCTAGTAATATATAAATGTATATTAAAAATGCAGTTTACTTTAACAAACATTGCACGTGATGAATATGCAGACTGTTTGACATCATTCATAACCTCTTTAGTGCAGAGCTTATAAAAAAACTATTTTTTACCCAAACTTCACTGCCTTGTGTTGCCAAATTGAAAACTGTTTTCCAAGAATATGATGACTCATGTGTTTATTTTAAAATGACTCAATTATAGAATGCTTGTGTATTTCATGTTGTTTCTTTCCTTACTAATACCACTAAAATCCATACTGTATATACATAAGGCTAAGGCTTTTCACTTACGATCCTCAGAGTGGACAATTTGAAAGTTCTTGATAGAAGGATGTGTGACCCGTCCATGAAAGTTGAGGACATAAGACTGTGTTTCATCATTCCACACTGGGCTCTTATTATGTAACTCTATTACGTTCTCCGCATTCTTGTTCTGCCATCGTTGGAGTAGTCCATCATTATCCTGTTCGAAAAAAAAACAACCAAGAAAAAATCTGGTCACATTTTTACATTGGTTTAAATATGTTATAAGGAGTATTACAACTTACATCTATTTATTGTACTATAGTCTCTCCTTTTATTGATTTATAACTGACAGGTGAAAAGTGTTATTGTATCAATCTAGGCTTTACAGTATATCACAAGTATTTGTTCAGACTATGCTCAGGCTTGCTCCAAACCACAGTTTTTGGCATCCTGTTCTGTCCATTTGAAAAGGACAGAACAGGATCCATTTTTGCCTCCCATGTATCCCTTTGGTGCCGGATTGGTTATAAAAGACCATCCAGTTTTGTGTATGCAGTGCAGGATTCGTTTGTGTCCTGTTTTTTTACCGTCCCCAAAATCGGAGACTGCAACAATTTTGGGCTCGGGTGAAAAAACAGGACACGGGGGGCGTTGCCTGGCACCTAATGGCGATGGCTCCATAACTCAGGAGCTCCAGATCCATCGGCAGCTAAGCGGCTATAACCTGCTCCACAGTGCTTTTGCACCCAGCATTCTGATCCCTGTGTGTTCCGGAGGCGGCAGTGAGTCGACGGGGAGAGTAAAACCCCAGCAACAACATGCTCCCAAGAGAGTATCTGACTACTTTGCGCCGGGCCCCTCTGCTCCTGCACTCCAAACTGTCATGGCGCCTCCATCTCCCCCGGCTGCTCGCGCTTCCCGCCGTGAAGCACAGAGCCAGGCTCTCCTCCTCTCCTCACAAGAGGTGGATAGCCCACTCACACAAGCTCGAATGAAGGAGCTTCTTGCTGCACTTCAGTCCTCTTTACAAACTGACATGTGAGGGATGGTGGCTGAATTTAGAGGGGAGATAAATTAACTAGGCGCTCGCACAGACAAACTGGAGTAAAAAATGGTGGAACTTGTTAATTCACATAACGCTCTGCTAGATGCGCATAATCAGGTGCAGGGGGACTTAGAGAAAGTGCAGGCTAAAAACAGAGATTTGGAGGATTGTCACAAATGAAACGATGTTAAACTAAGAGGAATCGATGAAAAGATCTCTCCTCCAAAACTACGTGCCTTTCTCCAGGACTTCGTACTAGAGGTCCTCCCAGAGGTGGATAAGCGAGATCTAAAAATAGACAGGATACACAGAGTGCCTAAATCAGCAAGCGTTTCCCCGGGCCTCCCAAGAGACGTTCTTGCCAGAATCCACTATTTTGAGGTCAAGGAGGATTTCCTGCAGGCGCTCAGGAGCACCTCTTCCCTTTCTGACAAGTTCGCCGCCATCGAGGTCTTCCCGGATTTGTCTCCCGGAACACTGGCGTTATGGCAGGCTTTTAAACCCTATACCCGCATTTTGCAAGACAAAGAAATCCCTTACAGTTGGGGTCACCCCACAAGATTAATCATCAGAAAAGACGACACCTCGTTTGTTTGTCTGGTTCCGACACAAGCGGAGAAGTTCCTCTCTCAGTGGGGCCTCCAGCTATCAAGATCTTTTTTCTCTCCTATTTCTTCTAGATCTGAGAGGTCTATGACACGTAAGCATCTAAGTGGAAGAATTGACCGGAATGGGCGGTAGCCTGAGCAAGATGCTGTGGACACATTGGGATAATTTGCCGATGGACCTTTCCTTTTTTTTTCCTGGACTCTTTTTACTTATCCCAGATTTTTTCCTCCTTTTTCTAGCTTCTTCCATTTATCTTCTCCCATCTTGTTCCCCCTCCTCTACTTCCCTTTTTCTTTTTTTTCTTTCTTCTTATCTGTACTTGCTGTTTCCTTTACAACTTAATTTCCTTCTTCAGCTTCCCTTGTCTTTACTCTATTTCTCTTCCTAGTCACCACTAGTAACCTCTCCTCTTTTTTTCTTTTCCTCTTTCACTTTCTACTCGTTCTATATATACTCTTGCTTATTTACTGGGATAACTGCCCCGTAGAGTGGGTTTCACCACTCTCTTTTTTTTAGGACCCGATTAGGGTTGTCCTACCCATTTGAGGCATGATTTGCCTTCTATGTGTTTTGTTGCCTTATCTTTTTCAAGGCTTTTTGTTTCCAACATTTGGTTTACTACAAATGTTATTATGGTTTTTCCCTTGAAACTTCTTTTCTGCTTATGGAGTAACATGTAACTATGTGCTGAGTGATGTGCGTGTTCATAATATTTTATGCTTAATACTTTCATGCTATGATGAGTATTACAGCTTTATCACTTAATGTAAATGGGCTCAATTCACCCGAAAAAAGAGCTCTAGTTTGGGGCTACCTTAAGAAATCTCGCTGTGATGTAGTGTTTTGCTAATTCAGAGAGCAAAAAAGTAGGGGTGGCCATTTTTGTTCACTATGGGGTCACCTTTGAGCTGATTCAGATGATTGGTGACCCTCTGGGAAGATATATCTTGGTCATTTGCCACTTGAATAATGTATTATACACGCTTATGTCGATCTATGTCCCCAATCCTGGACAAATTAAGTTTGTTAGACTGTTTTTAGAGAAATTGGCTCCTACTGCTAAAGGTCGTAGGCTCTTTGCGGGTGACTTCAACACCACTGTTGATACATTTTTGGACTGCTCCTCGCCTTCTACTCATAGAAATGCATGGCTCCGGTGGTATCTCATTTTGGTCTCCATGACATCTGGCGTTACTTACATGGCAATGAGCGAGACTAAACTTTTCTCTCTCCCAGGCATAGAACTTATAGTCACATAGACTATTTTCTGGTGGACGATTCTCTTTTAACTCAGTGCCTGAGTGCAAACATAGAGTCCATAACGTGGTCAGACCACGCTCCAATAACAATCAAATTAGCTGATGAGATGTAATACCCTACTAATACTCATTGGCAATTGAATGAATACCTCCTTACCTCTCCCGCTAATACTGACACCTTGACAGATCAGATAAAATAATTTCTTCTCCTAAATGATAAAGATGGTATGGTGCCAGACTCACTATGGTTCGTATATAAAGCAGTCATGAGAGGACACTTCATTAAACTAGCAGCACTGGTTAAAAAGAGGTATAATGAATCGCTTAATTTGCTCCTAACTCAAATTAAAACCCTAGAAACCAGACATACATCTTCCCCCTCAGATACAACTTATGCGGACTTGCATAATACTCGGAATCAACTGCGAGCTGTTTTGCATCAGAAAGTAGAACATAAGCTTAAAAAGTCTAAAGCCACTTATTACGGGATGGGGGATAGAGCAAGTACCCTTTTAGTACGTAAAGTTAAAAAAAACAGAAGTTCACTCCAGAATTTCACATATTGTCTCCCCAGAGGGAAATCATATTCATAATCCCATCCAGATAGCAGAACAATTTAGATCTTATTACAATTCCCTATATCATCTATCAGCTTCTACCGTACATTTCGACCATCAGCGGACTCGATTAAATTCTTCCTAGAAAAGCCAAACTCCTCACCCTCACGGCATCCCAATTAATGGCTCTTAATAAACCCTTTTCAGAGGATGAGATCTTGGGAGTAATCCGAGCTTCTAAGAAAAGATCTGCTCTAGGCCCGGATGGATTCTCTTACCATTATTATGCATCTTTTGCCCCTCAGCTATCACCATTTCTCTTGAGATTGTTCTGTTTTTGGCAATCCCAGGGGAAAATCAAACAGGAAGCTTTACAAGCCACTATATCTACTATTTTGAAACCTGATAAACCCCCCACAACACCCAGCAATTATCGTCCAATTGCCTTGCATAATTGTGATCTTAAAATTTACGCTAAGTTACTAGCTAATCGGCTCATGACAGTACTACCATCACTTATCGCGTTGGACCAGGTGGGATTCATTCCTGGTAGGCAGGCGAGAGATGCAACCAGATGAGTGGTGAACCTTCTGGAGGTATAGGAGAGGAGGGGCGCCCCCATTGCACTCATTTCTTTAGATGCAGAAAAAGTGTTTGACCGAGTGCACTGGGGGTACCTGGCTGTGGTTCTAGATAAATTTGCATTTCAGGGCGCATTCAAGTCTGCTATCTTAGCATTATACTCAGCCCCTAGTGCCACTGTGAGGGCCGCGGGCTTTATCTCCTGTAAATTTAACATCACAAACGGAACCCGGCAGGGCTGCCCCCTCTCTCCTCTTATCTTCGCCTTGCTCATGGAACCATTAGCGTCAATCGTCCGAACCAATCACAACATTTCAGGTATTAAAGTAGGCCAAATGGATCATAAAATAGGGCTTTACGCCGACGATGTAATTATTACTTGCACAAATGTCTCTTCTTCCATTCCCGAGTTAATGTCGGTATTGGACGAGTTCACTAAAGCGTCATTATATAAACCTAACCTCTCCAAGTCCTCAATTTACCGGGTAAACTTATCATTCCCAATTCAAAACTTGTTACGCTCACAATATCCATTTATATGGTCGACAAATGGATTTAAGTACCTAGGTATACAAATTACTGCTACTAAACAAATCGTCCGTTGTAACTGTGAAACGCTCTTAAAAGACATCAAAGCTCTTTTTGCCCAATACTCTTCGTTTCAATTGTCATGGATGGCCAAAATTCAAACCGTTAAAATGATGGCTCTCCCTAAGATATTACACCTAATGAGATGTATTCTGGTAGCCTTCCCCCATAGACATCTTAGCCTCTTCCAGTCGGTCTTGGGACGGTTCATCTGGAGAGGTAAGCCACATCGTATTGCAATGTCCACCCTTACTCTCCACTATAAGACAGGTGGTGTTGGTGCTGCAGATATTCCTGCCTATTATAATGCAATACTGTTGGAACGTGCCAAAATATGGTGGGTGAAGTCTCCTTCCTCTCACTGGCTCCAAATAGAGGTGTGGTTTGCCCCTCGCAAATCCAGCAGACTTCTCTTAAGGGTACTTCACACACACAAACTTTCCAGCAATCCCACCAGCGATCCGACCTGGCCGGGATCGCTGGAAAGTCTCTCGGGAGTCGCTGGTGAGCTGTCAAACAGGCAGACTCACCAGCAACTCTCCAGCGACTCAGCAGCTGTGAGATCGCTGGTAACTATTATAAATACGGGTAACTAGGCAGCGCGCGCTACTTAGTTACCTGGTGTTTACCATGGTTACCAGCATCCTCCTGCTTACAGACTGCGCTAAGCAGGAGGACGCTGGTAACTATGATAAACACTGGGTATCTAGGCAGCACGCGCTGCCTAGATACCCGGAGTTTACCATAGTTACCAGCGTCCTCCCTCCTTAGCACCACCTATAAGCAGGGCAGACGCTGGTAGCCATGATAAACACCGTGTATCTAGGCAGCGCGCGATGCCTCATTACCCAGTGTTTATCATAGTTATCTGCCTGTGAGGTCGCTGGTTCGCTCATCTCTCGCGGTCAAACGCGCTGAAGCGTGCGGACCTGCGGGAGGCCAAGGACCAAGAAATGGTCCTGTGTGACGTGCAGCAACCAGCGACCTCTCAGCAGGGGCCAGGTCGCTGTGACATCGCTGGAGAGGTCGCTGTGACGTCACAAAACCTGTGAGGTTGCAGCAACATTGCTAGCGATGTTGCAGTGTGTGAAGGTACCTTTAGAGATGAACCTCCTGCGACACTCAGACTCCCCTGACTATCTACTCTCCATGAAACCAAAAATTTCACTGCAGCACTCAGCTACTACCAAAAATGTACATATGCTAATAAGCGGTTTCTTATATGAGGAAAAAATGTAAAAACTTACTTTTTTTAAAAAAACTCAATAATCTTATCTTTTTATTTGCTGGGGTTCTTGGTACATACCATATATTGGCCAATATCTGCTTTCTCAACAACCACTCCACGGTGACCCCAGATCTGATGAGTCCTATGCTGACATCCCTGTCCTCCTTTTCCTCCCTATCCCACCTCTAAGTGGGTGGACACCATCTCAATCCTAGACCACCTGGGGGCGATGAGGGTGCTAAGTGTAGCTGCAGAGCCAGCAACTCCACATATTAGACAAAATAGGAAAAAAAAATAGCTACCCTTTATGATTAAATGGGAATCAAGATTGGCTTTCTTGGCCCCTTTGGAGGACTGGCACGTGGCTTCTGGTCATGCTGCTACAGTCATATGAAAAAGTTTGGGCACCCCTCTTAATCTTACTCTTTTTTTTTTTTTTTTTAAAGATTGTTTTTTTGCAACAGCTATTTCAGTGTGGTATATTTAATAACTGATGGACACAGTAATATTTCAGGATTGAAATGAGGTTTATTGTACTAACCGAAAATGTGAAATATGCATTATTTCAAAAATTGACAGGTGCAAAAGTATGGGCACCCTTCTGATTTTCATGATTTGAATACTCCTAACTACTTTTTACTGACTTACTGAAGCACTAAATTGGTTTGGTAACCTCATTGAGCTTTGTACTTCATAGCCCGATGTATCCAATCATGAGAAAAGCTATTTCAGGTGTCCACTTGCAAGTTGTTCTCCTAGTTGCATCTTCTCTGAGGAGTGGCATCATGGGCTCCTCAAAACAGCTCTCAAATTATGTGAAAAAAAAGATTGTTCAACATAGTTGTTCAGGGGAAGGATACAAAAAGTTGTCTCAGAGACTTAACCTGTCAGTTTCCACTGTGAGGAACATAGTAAGGAAATGGAAGACCACAGGAACAGTTCTTGTAAAGGCCAGGGAGGCAGCCGGGGGAGCGATGAGGGGGCATCAGGGAGTGGGAAGCTCAGCACAGAGCAGGAAAGCCAGCGGTGAAGTCTCACCGCTGGCTTTCCCGCCGGTTGTTTCAAACGATCAGCTGATGCAGATCAGCTGTTCATTTGAAGAAGCCGCGGTGCTGTCAGGGAAAGGTTCATATGAGATCATGCAGCATGAACTCACATGAACTTTCCCACGCCCGGGTGCTGCACAGCTCACCTACATCTCTGGTAGAGGTTCTCTACCAGATATGTAGCTGAGCTAAAGAAGAAAACCTGATTGGACTACGTCGGATGGAAGAGGAAATTTTTAATAAAGATGGAGTCTCAAAGTGTATTTTTTGTTTTATTTCTAATAAAATATTTTTTTCTGTGTGTTGTTTTTTAAAAAAAAAATTCACTAGAAATTCATGGCAGTCATGTCTAATATTGGCGTGACCCCATGAATTTCGGGCTAAGGGCCAGCTGATATCGCAAAGCTGGCCCTAACCCCTTCATTACCCAATGATTACGGCACCAGGGCCCTGGATGAGCTGGGTTCAGCACCAGAAGATGACGCTTCTCTGAACGGGCCATTTTGTGGGGTGGCTGCGGACTGCAATTCGCAGCGGGGGTGCCCAGAAAGCTTGGGCCTCCCAGCGCTGCGGATTCCAGCCCCCAGCTGCCTAGTTGTACCTGGCTGGACATGGAAATAGTGCGAAGCCCCACATATTTTTTATTTTTTTATTACATGAAATTCATGAAATAATTTTTAAAAAAAAGGGCTTCCTTCTATTTCTGTTTCCAGGCGCGTACAAATAGGAATCTGGGAATTGGAGGCAGCCCGTTCCTGCTTGCTGTACCTGGCTGGACAAAAAAAATACGGCGAAGCCCACGTCAAATTTTTTGGGAAAAATTCATTAAAAAAATACATTTTTTATGGAGAGCATCTTTATTAACCCCTCGAGGCCGGAGCGCTGCAGCATTGTAAGGGGGGTTAACTCAGGTCACCCGAGGATAGCTCAGGTCATGCCACCTGAGCTGTCCTCGGGTGACCTGAATTAACCCCCTTTACAATGCCGCTGAGCTCCGGCCTCGAGAGGTTAATAAAGATACAGCCCCTAAATGTATTTTTTACATTTTTTTTTATGAATTGTTCCAAAAATTTTTGACATGGGCTTCGCCGTATTTTCCAGCACGTCCCCATGACAGCACCATAGGAGGAGTAATCCCATATCCTTCTGTAAGGACAGGAAGCACAAGAGGTTAAAAGCCCTCCCCTAACCCCACCTCCTCAGTATTTTTCCTGTCCCTACACAGGACAAGGGAGTACAGGAGAGTGCTGGTACAAATAGGCACCAAGGGGTTGGAGGCAGCCCGTTCCTGCCTGCTGTACCTGGCTGGACACAAAAATACTGCAAAGCCCACGTCAAAATTTTTTGGGAAAAATTCTTTAAAAAATACATTTAGGGACTGCATCTTTAGTAAACCCTCGAGGCCGGAGTGCAGCGGCATTGTAAGGGGGTTTAGCTCAGGTCACCCAAGGGTAGCTCAGGTGAATATCGCTCATTTCTAGTGTAGACATGTACTCTTCCACCATGTTGTTGAAATGCTGTCTCCTGCTAATATGGATTGTATCAGCTTATGGTGACAACTATTGTGGCATGCTGAGGATGTTTATCCACATTTAGACCATGATAACCCTTCCTTCTGAAGTGGTGCCAGTGCACCAGCTGTGTTGGCTACTTCCTCATCTGGTGAGAATGATGTCAGTAGTGCTTGAATTCCCGCAAGGATGTTATGTTGTCCTTGTAGTGTGGATCCATGAGGGTGGTCACCCAGTAATGAGCCCTGGTAACAATCTAGGCAATTCGAAAGTCATTGCGCAGGCATTGCAGCATGTATTGGGCTCATGTGTGCAAGGCTGCCCAAAGCCTTTGGTAAGCTGTCCTCCAGTGATGTCTTTGAGCTGCTGACCTGCTTTGAGAGCCACTCTGATGTGAACACGGTTCCTCCTCCTCCTTCTCCTCATCCTCATCTTCCAAAACTGTCTCCTGGCCATACACTTGTGGACCTGGCCACTGTTTGTAGAGGGACCCACCCTACGAGCCATGTACGATCGGCCTGATAATCTTGGGAATGTTCCAACTCCTCCTGCTCCTCTTCCTACTGTGTCACCACCTTATTCATCATCGTCTCAAGCATTTTTTCAAGCAGCCATAGAAGTGGTAAAGTATTCAAAGGAGCACAACATAGCATACATGTTCTGAATGGAGGCCCACTTGGTGTTGAAATGGTAGTGCTCCACAGAGTGACTCACTCGTGCGTGCTGAAAGTATAAAACTACTATTGCCTGCAGCTGCTTGCACAGACTCTTCAGCATATGCAAGCCTTGTTGATGCTTCACATATGAAGTGGTGTACAGGAAGGCAGAAGTGACACTGCAGCGAGACAGCAGCAGGGAGAGAACGCTGAAAGTGTGCACAGGCTAACTGCACTTTCAGCAGCGGTTCGGAAATATGTGGGTAATTTTTAAGGAAGGGTCTGCACCACTAAATTCAGCACATGCGCCAAGCAAGAGATGTGTGTCAAGCTGGCTGGGCCCAAAGCTGCTACAGGATTTTGCCCGTTATCGCACACCACCAGGCTGGACTTGAGGTTCACTGGTAACCTTTACTCATCTGTCTGTTGTATGATCTCGATCCACAGCTCCTGCGCTGTGTGGGATTTGTTCCCCAAAGAGAAGAGTTTTAGAACAGCCTGGCTGTGCTGAACTTGGTGGTGCAGGTATTACTCTGACAGGGACAGGAGACAGAGGAGGAAGCACAGTAGGAAGAGGCAGGATGGACAAAGACACATTCAGCAATCATCAGTGGTGATAGGACATGCGCCAGAATGCCTTCCACCTAGCCACAAGGCCCTCCTACATACAGTATGAGCCCCCACATAGCCCTCTGATATACAGTATTTACCTAAAATAGCCATTCTATATACAGTATGAACCCCTACACAGCCCTCGTATATGCAGTATGAACCGTCACATAGCCATTCTATATGCAGCATAAGCTCCCACATAGCATTCCTATATACAGTATGAGCCCTTATATAGCTCTCTGTATACAGTATAAGCCCCTGGAGTAGTAGTAGTAGGAGGAGGAGACAAGATAGACAGAGAAATGTCCAACAATCATCAGTGGTTGTAGATCATACACTAGGACGCCTTCCGCCTAGCCACATAGCCCTCCTATATATAGTTTGAACCTCACATAGCCCTCTTATATGTAGTATGAACCCTCACATAGCCAGCTGAGAAGTGCAAGAAACTTATAGATGGTTACAAGAAATGTTTGGAGGCTTCTTCAATGCCAAGGGGTGTTCAATCAAGTATTAACTAGTGGCCTTTATTGCTGCACATGATGTTTATTCTATTTCGTCTTTGACATTGCAACATGTAAGTTGACAAACAATGTTTTGTTGTTTTATTACTTTGGACCACTAATTAAAAAATCTTAGAATATAACTTTGGTACATTTCCATTTATTTCTGAAGATATTGTAAAGCCCATGTGAGTCACCTGCCAGGGCCATGGGGTACTCGGGACCGGTCCCCTTCAGTCTCTGTTATCTGGGGGGAAATCACGGTGATGACCGCAGACCGGTTCCGTGACTCTGGGCAACGTCAATAAAGGGAAATAATAATAAAAAGAAAAAAAGGAAAAAAGTTTGTCATAGATGTGACGCCACCTGTGGTTTGTGGCCAATATGAGCCACCACTGCTTGTCACGGTTCCAAGGAAAATGGCGATGGGCAGCAAGGTGTTAAGCCCTCCACGGGCAGGGCTGGCTATCCTCTGGGCTGATATATAGTCTATGTGTGTGTGCGTTATAGGACGACTTACTGACATCAGCGGGATTCCTGCTGCTTTCGTAGGGTTAGCGCCTCTGCTTCTTCTCATGCAGGCTATCTCTTCCCGCGCTGCAACTTCAAGTTGGTGGCTCCGCAGGTGCTGACGAGGTCCGGTTGACACCACACAATAAATCTCACACACAAAGTCTGAGTTTGACCGGGTACTTTACTCCACTGCTCAGTTCTTCGTTTTACACAGTTTAGTCTTAGTTCACATGGTACAGCAGTAGTTCCTGGTCCCGGTAGCCAGTCTGCAGTGGGCCGGCTGGCTAGAGGCACTCCTTCTATTGTACCTTTCAAGCCTCTTCAATCCCACGCACATACTCCGGGCCAGCAATCGCAGACTGTCTGGTGGACGCCTAGCTCGGGAATCCTAGCCCTATGTGACTGCTTTTCCTTCGTTGTGGTGGGGGTGGGGTATGGGACATGAAGACCCCGCACCCAGCTTGTTAATTTGTGGGTAGGGGAATGAAGTGTCCCCAACCACATCTACAGGGCCGGCCTCCTGGCGTCGACCTGGTCCTTTGGTGTACCTGACTCCTAGGTCCACCTCAGACCCCTTCTGCTTCTGTCTCCGGTCAGTAGCCCTGGACCCGGACTGGCTATACAGTGGCACTGGCCACTGGGTCCATGTTATTCCTGACAAGTGTGTCAGTGAGTGGGCTGCATGGGTTTCTCAGCTTAGGGGTATCGTTCCTCACCATCTCACTCCCGCCAGGAACCTCAACCAGAACTCTCACTTCGAGCTCCCATAACTTGGTGTTCCCAGGTTTTATTCTGGTTCCTCCACCCCTTTTCCTGGGTTTTCTTCACTACACTCCACCCACCACTCAGCTCCCCCCCATTATCCCCTGCCTGACATGGAGTACTAGGTCTAGGGATTGGGGATGTGTTGGGTGTTGGTGTGGGGTGCTTAGCGTACCTGTCCCAGCTGCAGTACCATACTGTGGCCACCGGTCCGCAGGGGCGCCACACATGAAAACAATGGAATTGTACAAATTATAGTAGGCAGCTCTGTAGCTGATATCTCCAAACAAAGTGAAACCCACAATCATGTACTTATAAGGGATTTAGCATTAAAAAGTTAAATCTAATCGCTGCATATTCTCTGATAGTGTCATTAATTTCTTTTGGGGTAATTTCTTAATACACTTTGGATATTTAGAATTCATAGACTTAAAAGCCAAATGGGAAGAATTAAAGTTAGAGATTAGATTACAGAGCTGCATACTTCTATTAAAGCACTCAAGTCTAATTAACTCACATTTCGTGGACGGATTGGGACTCTCTCGCAGTCTTCATCCATTCCGGGTATAAGCACTGTCATCCTCCGGGGACCTTTAAATCCCAAGACATTTGTTTCCTGTACCGGTATAATAATTTATATATTACTTGAAGTCTTTTCTATAATTACAATGATGTGTTATGACACATAAACACATCTACAAACAATGAGCTTATGTTTCAACTGCTGAGTAGATGATTATAGTTTACAAGGAATCGCCATTTTAACAAATAAGGGCAGAGACACACTATGCAAGATGTCGCATTACTCACCTGGCCCGGCCCCTGCTTTCCTGAGCGGGAGTGTGTCAGCTGATTGTGTTACTATGCAGCTCCACGTTCCCATCCAGATAACTGGCAACCGGGCTGGGGACGTCATGCGAGGATCTTGCATGCAGCTTGCATAAGTGTGTCTCTGCCCTAAACACCTACCTAATATTTGTCTTTAATTTTTTGTTTTGTAGGACAATACATTGTGTGAGGCAGTGACCGGGGTCATATATGACAGCCGTTATGAGTCCCCCAAAATGTGCTCCGAAACCCTATAAGACCCGCTGGAGTGTGTTATACTCACAGTGGGTACTGTGAGTGCATCACACAAATAATGAAATGTGTACTGGGTCATGTTAGATGACTCAGGTATTTCAGGAAAACCAGATGTGGGCCTTTATTTGGGAGAATCTGTAGGAACGGGTGGGTTGGATTCTCCCTCCACTCTGGGTCTTCCAACATTTCCATGTCCAGAAATGTGTTTTAAGGCCCAGTAACACACACACACACATAATTGTGCAGAGATTGTTCGCAGATCTCTGGTTGCAGTGAAATCATGGACACATTGCTCTATTTGTACACGGCCACAAAATGAAACAATGTGTCCATGATTTCACTGCAACCAGAGATCTGTGACCAATATCTGCACAATTATGTGTGTGTGGAACTGGGCATTTAAACCTGGACTGCAGCATAAGGGTGTGGTTCTCAGTTTGGAGCCAAGTGGTCACAGCAGCAGAGGCTGTGATAACAGTCTGTGTTCAGACAAAACACAGCCTAGCCGTGTGGACTTGGTCCTCCATGTGGACTCGGCCAAGACAAAACCTGACAGAGGTACAGAGCCTACACAGGACTGTGTTGAGAGTGTACAAGGTTGGACCAGCTGCATCACGGATCCCTAAGGTCTGTAAATAACTGGACTTTGTAAATAAACAGTGTTGTGGTGTGAACAAGAGCCTGGGTCACTGCCTCCCATCTTGGCAAATTGAAGCTGATACCTCACAATTGACCAGAGTACAAAACAATACCTCTAACAAAACACCAAAGAAAGACTACTAAACTCACTAACAAAATAAATGTAAAAAATAATTTTAATCCAAAACTTGAACTATATAGACAAAAGTAATGGGACAGCTACAGATTACACATGTAGATGCCTTTCTGACATCATATTTTAAATCCTTAAAGTGAGAACCTTCATTTTAATCTTTACTTCATAAATTAATAGTATACATGAAAATAAGCAGTTTTGTAATATATCTTATCAGAGAAATTTGCTTTTTTGTCTGGCAGAATTGATATAAGTAATTATTAAAATTCTTGATTTTGAGGTCAAATCTGTATTCAGTGAGGAGTTTCCCATTACTGAGATAGGAGATGGAAGATGTTACTGATAAGATTTTATCTAAACAGAAGAGGGAGGGTTCTCTTCTTCTAGCTCCTCCCACTGCCACTAGATCCTACCTCTTACCGTTATCATAGAATCTCATCAGTAGCAATTGTCATCTCCTATCTCAGTAATGGGATAATGGGAAAGTCTTCAATGAATACAGATTTTAGCTCAGAATTGAGAATTATGATAATGACTGATGAAGAGTTTTGGTCATGCTCCTTCTAGGGGAGCAGTAGAGTAATGTGTGGAACTGATCCATCCACTTCTATAGCAGCAGTGATGTAAATGTAACCCCCTGCTCTGTTCACTTCAATGGGTGCAATAGTGTAAATTGTGACTCCGCTCTGTTCACTTCTATGGGAGCAGTGATGTAATGTGTTAATCATGCTAGGATTGGATACGTGTCTCTGAACACTGCAGTGATAGCATCGGTAAGCGGTGATCATCAGCCTGGTATTGCACTACTAATCCAGTGCTGCTGATCACTGCTCACCACTGCTGATACCTTCTCCCGAACCTCTGCATTGCATTCACCACATCCTGGCATCTACACCTGTGACTGCATTGTACTATTCTGTGGACAGTGACTGGGGGATAGTGAAGCTCCCAGCTTAGCAGGAAATCTCCAAAGAAGGCCCAAGGGGCATGCACAGGTCACAGCTGGTTGCAGTGTAATACAGCATGGGGGTGTGTTAGCCTCCCTCCTCACTATAAAGAGTGCTCTGTATTCATGGGGTTTTAGTAGTGTTACTTGTATAATTATGCATTGCACATTGGTGTAATCACATCTGAACAGCTCTTTAGTGGTCAGGGTGAAGACTGATACCCCTAGGTCAGGAGGTGTTAATCATAAATATTGATGCTCTTGCTGGGTGGGGCTTAGTCTATAAAAAGGATTTACATGGTGATTAGGCAAGAGAGTCCCCCAGTAGGAGAGAAAGGACTCACAGAAACGTTCAACCATGTACTGATTCGGCCTTAGCCACTGACCCTTGCATTTGATGTACAATGGTCTCTGGCATGGACACGAAGGAATGGGTGAATACAGTACTGGCAGCAGAGTAACATTATCCTAGAGGACAGCCCCAGCCATTTACCTGAGCTGATCCCTATGGAAAGCATGGGGCAGCCAGTGAGGACTTGATAAGTGCGCAGCCAGATGCCGAAATACCGAGCATAGCAGGCGTAAGCCAGGAGGTATTGAAGCGTGCTAAGTAGTTTGCACTAAAGAGAAAAAATGTAAATAATCCCAAGACTGTAACGTTTAACCCCTTCAGGACCCAGCCTATTTTGACCCTAAAGACCTTGGCATTTTTTGCAATTCTGACCAGTGTCCCTTTATGAGGTTATATCTCTGGAACGCTGCAACCGATCCTAGCAAATCTGAGATTGTTTTTTCGTGACACATTGGGCTTCATGCTAGTATTAAATTTAAGTCGATAATTTTTGTGTTTATTTGTGAAAAAATCAAAAATATGGCAAAAAATTTTGAAAATTTCACAATTTTCACATTTTTTTTTTTTTTTTTCTGATAAACCAGAGAGATATGTGACAGAAAAAAGTTATTAAATAATATTTCCCACATGTCTACTTCACATCAGCACAATTTTGGAAAAAAAAAATTTTTGGGGTAGGACGTTATAAGGGTTCAAAGTTCATGAGCAATTTTTCATTTTTCAACCAAAATTTACAAAACCATTTTTTTAGTGACCACATCACATTTGAAGTCCTTTTGAGGGGTTTACATGACAGAAAACACCCAAAAGTGACACCATTCCAAAAACTGCACCCCTCAAGCTACTCAAAACTACATTCAAGAAGATGATTAGCCTCAATTCTTTCATTTTCACATGGGCAACGGGATAAAATGGATCTTAAAATGTGTTGTGCAGATTCTCCCGAGTACACAGATACCTCATATATGGTCATAAACCACTGTTTGGGTGCACGCCAGGGCTCAGAAGGGAAGGAGCGCAATTTGAATTTTGGAGCTAATTTTACATCCAAAAAGTGAAATGGCGCTCCTTCCCTTCTGAGCCCTGCTGTGTGCCCAAACAGTGGTTTATGACCACATATAAGGTATCGGTGTACTCAGGAGAAATTGCCCAACAAATTTTAGGATGAATTTTATGCTGTTGCCATGTGAAAACGAAAAAAGTTAGGCTAAAAAAAAATTTTTGTGAAAAAAAAAAGTACTATTTCATTTTCACAGATCAATTTGTAAAGCACCTGGGGGTTCAATATTCTCACTACCCATCTAGATATGTTCCCTGGGGGGTCTAGTTTCCAAAATGGGGTCACTTGTGGGGGAGCTCCAATGTTTAGGCACACAGGGGCTCTCCAAAAGCGACATGGTGTCCGCTAACAATTTGAATAAAAATCAGCTCAAATTGTTAGCTGTCACCATGTTGCGTTTGGTGAGCCCCTGTGTGCCTAAACATTGGGGCTCCGCAACAAGTGACCCCATTTTGGAAACTAGACCCCCCAGGGAACGTATCTAGATGCATAGTGAGTACTTTGAACCCCCAGGTGCTTCACAAATTCATCCATAAAAATGAAAAATCACTTTTTTTTCCACAAAAAATTCTTTTTTCATTATTACGGACCAATTTGTGAAGCACCTGGGGGTTCAAAGTGCTCACTATGCAGCTAGATATGTTCCCTGGGGGGTCTAGTTTCCAAAATGGGGTCACTTGTGGGGGAGCTCCAATGTGGAGACGCATAGGGGCTCTCCAAACACGACATGGTGTCCGCTAACAATTTGAATGCAAAATGAGCTCAAATTGTTAGCGGACACCATGTTGCGTTTGGTGAGCCCCTGTGTGCCTAAACATTGGAGCTCCCCCACAAGTGACCCCATTTTGGAAATTAGACCCCCCAGGAAACGTATCTAGATGCATAGTGAGCACTTTGAAGCCCCAGGTGCTTCACAAATTCATCCATAAAAATGAAAAAATCACTTTTTTTTCCACAAAAATTTTCTTTCTTCATTATTTCGGACCAATTTGTGAAGCACCTGGGGGTTCAAAGTGCTCACTATGCAGCTAGATATGTTCCCTGGGGGGTCTAGTTTCCAAAATGGGGTCACTTGTGGGGGAGCTCCAATGTGGAGACGCACAGGGGCTCTCCAAACACGACATGGTGTCCGCTAACAATTTGAATGCAAAATGAGCTCAAATTGTTAGCAGACACCATGTCACGTTTGGTGAGCCCCTGTGTGCCTAAACATTGGGGCTCCCCCACAAGTGACCCAATTTTGGAAACTAGACCCCCCCAGGGAACGTATCTAGATGCATAGTGAGCACTTTGAACCCCAGGTGCTTCACAAATTGATCTGTAAAAATGAAAAAGTACTTGTTTTCCGCAAAAAAACTTTTTTCCATTAATTTGTGAAGCACCTTGGGGGTCAATATGCTCACTATCCATCTAGATAAGTTCCCTGGGGGTCTAGTTTCCAAAATGGGGTCACTTGTGGGGGAGCTCCAATGTTTAGGCACACAGGGGCTCTCCAAACACGACATGGTGTCCGCTAACAATTTGAATGCAAAATCAGCTCAAATTGTTAGCTGTCACCATGTTGCGTTTGGTGAGCCCCTGTGTGCCTAAACATTGGGGCTCCGCAACAAGTGACCCCATTTTGGAAACTAGACCCCCCAGGGAACGTATCTAGATGCATAGTGAGTACTTTGAACCCCCAGGTGCTTCACAAATTCATCCATAAAAATGAAAAAGCACTTTTTTTTCCACAAAAATTTATTTTTTCATTATTACGGACCAATTTGTGAAGCACCTGGGTGTTCAAAGTGCTCACTATGCAGCTAGATATGTTCCCTGGGGGGTCTAGTTTCCAAAATGGGGTCACTTGTGGGGGAGCACCAATGTGGAGACGCGCAGGGGCTCTCCAAACGCGACATGGTGTCCGCTAACAATTTGAATGCAAAATTAGCTCAAATTGTTAGCGGACACCATGTCACGTTTGGTGAGCCCCTGTGTGCCTAAACATTGGGGCTCCCCCACAAGTGACCCCATTTTGGAAACTAGACCCCCCAGGGAACGTATTTCGATGCATAGTGAGCACTTTGAACCCCAAGGTGCTTCACAAATTGATCTGTAAAAATGAAAAAGTACTTGTTTTCCGCAAAAAAAATTTTTCCATTAATTTGTGAAGCACCTGGGGGGTCAATATGCTCACTATCCATCTAGATAAGTTCCCTGGGGGGTCTAGTTTCCAAAATGGGGTCACTTGTGGGGGAGCTCCAATGTTTAGGCACACAGGGGCTCTCCATATGCGACATGGTGTCCGCTAACAATTGGAATTGTTAGCGGACACCATGTTGGGTATGGAGAGCGTCTGTGTGACTAAACATTAGAGCTCCCCCACAAGTGACCCCATTTTGTAAACTAGACCCCCCAAGGAATGTATCTAGATGCATAGTGTGCACTTTGAACCTCCAGGTGCTTCACAAATTGATCTGTAAAAATGAAAAAATAATTTTTTTGTGGAAAAAAAAGTACTTTTTTATTTTTATGGATCAATTTGTGAAGCACTTGGGGGTTCAAAGTGCTCACTATGCATCTAGATATGTTCCTTGGGGGGTCTAGTTTCCAAAATGGGGTCACTTGTGGGGGAGCTCCAATGTGTAGGCACACAGGAGCTCTCCATACGCAACCTGGTGTTTGCCAACAATTTGAATTGTTAGCGGACACCAGGTCGCGTATGGAGAGCCCCTGTGTGCCTAAACATTGGAGCTCCCCCACAAGTGACCCCATTTTGGAAACTAGACCCCCCAGGGAACATATCTAGATGCACAGTGAGCACTTTGAACCACCATGTGCTTCACAAATTGAGACGTATAAATGAATAAAGAAACTTTTTGTGAAAAAAACATACTAGACTAGTAGTTGCAATTCGCAGCATAGGGGACCCATGGGGTTCCCCAAATTTTTGGTCCAGCCAGATACAACTTGGCAGCTATGGACTGCCACCAGCCCCCAGCTGCCTCGTCATACCTGGCTGGAACCAAAAATACAGCGAAGCCTATTTTTTTTTTATTTCTAGAATTATTTCTAGAAAAAAAATGACATAGGGCTCCGCCATATTTTTGGTCCAGCCAGGTACAACTTGGCAGCTACGGACTGCCACCAGCCCCCAGCTGCCTCGTCATACCTGGCTGGAACCAAAAATACAGCGAAGCCTATTTTTTTTTTTATTTCTAGAATTATTTCTAGAAAAAAAATGACATAGGGCTCCGCCATATTTTTGGTCCAGCCAGATACAACTTGGCAGCTACGGACTGCCACCAGCCCCCAGCTGCCTCGTCATACCTGGCTGGAACCAAAAATACAGCGAAGCCTATTTTTTTTTTTACTTCTAGAAATATTTCTAGAAAAAAAATGACATAGGGCTCCGCCATATTTTTGGTCCAGCCAGGTACAACTTGGCAGCTACGGACTGCCACCCACCCCCAGCTGCCTCGTCATACCTGGCTGGAACCAAAAATACAGCGAAGCCTATTTTTTTTTTATTTCTAGAATTATTTCTAGAAAAAAAATGACATAGGGCTCCGCCATATTTTTGGTCCAGCCAGGTACAACTTGGCAGCTACGGACTGCCACCAGCCCCCAGCTGCCTCGTCATACCTGGCTGGAACCAAAAATACAGCGAAGCCTATTTTTTTTTTTACTTCTAGAAATATTTCTAGAAAAAAAATGACATAGGGCTCCGCCATATTTTTGGTCCAGCCAGGTACAACTTGGCAGCTACGGACTGCCACCCACCCCCAGCTGCCTCGTCATACCTGGCTGGAACCAAAAATACAGCGAAGCCCATTTTTTTTTTAATTTCTAGAACTAATTCTAGAAAAAAAAATTACGTGGGGCTCCGCCATATTTTTGGTCCAGCCAGGTACAACTAGGCAGCTGGGGGCTGGAATCCTCAGCATAGAGAGGCCCAAGCGTTCTGGACCCCCCATGCTGCGAATTGCAGCCCGCAGCCGCCCCAGAAAATGGCGCATTCATTGAAGCGCCATTTTCTGGTGCTGTACCCACGCTCTTCCAGTTGCCCTGGTGCCGGTGGCTAACTGGGTAATAAAGGGGTTAATGCCAGCTTTTTATTGGCAGCTGGCACTAAGCCCGAGATTCATAATATAGGGCCAATGTTAGACCCGCCATTAGGAATCTCTAGTACGGTAAATAGTCAATAAATACACACAGAGAAAAATCTTTTTATTTGAAAAAAAAAACACAGCCACAATTCGGACTCCATCTTTATTATAAAAAGATCCGACGTAGTCCACAACGAAGGTCCCACGACGCTCGATCGCTCCGACGTAGTCCATAACGAAGGTCCCACGACGTTTGATTGTCTCCGACGTAGTCCACAACGAAGGTCCCATGACGCTCGATCACCTTTGCTTTCAGATCGCTACTCTGGAGCCCGATCCGCCAGCATGGTGATCGAGCTGCAGAAAGTGATCTGACACCCCGGGCGCAGTGACCCATTATGTGCATCACTGCGCCTGGGCTGCCAGATCACTTTCCGCAGCTCGATCCCCATGCATGGGGATCGAGCTGCGGAAAGCGATCTGGCAGCACAGGCGCATTGACCCACTATGTGCATCACTGCGTCCGGGCTGTCAGATTGCTTTCTGCAGCTCGATGCCCATGCAGGGAGATCGGGCTGCAGAGCAGCGATCTAAGAGCCTGGGCGCAGTGACCCACTATGTGCATCACTGCGCCTGGGCTGCCAGATCGCTTTCCGCAGCTCGATCCCCATGCATGGGGATCGAGCTGCGGAAAGCGATCTGGCAGCACAGGCGCATTGACCCACTATGTGCATCACTGCGTCCGGGCTGTCAGATTGCTTTCTGCAGCTCGATGCCCATGCACGGAGATCGGGCTGCAGAGCAGCGATCTAAGAGCCTGGGCGCAGTGACCCACTATGTGCATCACTGCGTCTGGGCTGCCAGATCGCTTTCCGCAGTTCGATCCCCATGCCTGGGGATTGAGCTGCGGAAAGCGATCTGGCAGCACGGGTGCATTGACCCACTATGTGCATCACTGCGTCCGGGCTGTCAGATTGCTTTCTGCAGCTCGATGCCCATGCAGGGAGACCGGGCTGCAGAGCAGCAATCTAAGAGCCTGGGCGCAGTGACCCACTATGTGCATCACTGCGCCTGGGCTGCCAGATCGCTTTCCGCAGCTCGATCCCCATGCCTGGGGATTGAGCTGCGGAAAGCGATCTGGCAGCACGGGTGCATTGACCCACTATGTGCATCACTGCGTCCGGGCTGTCAGATTGCTTTCTGCAGCTCGATGCCCATGCAGGGAGATCGGGCTGCAGAGCAGCGATCTAAGAGCCTGGGCGCAGTGACCCACTATGTGCATCACTGCGCCCGGGGTGTTAGATAGCTTTCTGCAGCTCGGTCCCCATGCATGGGGATCGAGCTGCGGAAAGCGATCTGGCAGCCCAGGCGCAGTGATGCACATAGTGGGTCACTGCGCCCGGGGTGTCAGATCACTTTCTGCAGCTAGATCCTCAGAATCCAGCTGTAGAAAGTGATCTGACAGATCCAATACAGTGATCCACAGTGATCACATAATGGTCACTGTGGATCACTGTGCTGGATCTGTCAGATCACTTCCTACAGCTGGATCCTCAGGATCCGGCTGTAGAAAGTGATCTGACAGATCCAGTACAGTGATCCACAGTGATCACATAATGGTCACTGTGGATCACTGTGCTGGATCTGTCAGATCACTTCCTACAGCTGCATCCTCAGGATCCAGCTGTAGAAAGTGATCTGACAGGTCCAGTACAGTGATCCACAGTGATCACATAATGGTCACTGTGGATCACTGTGCTGGATCTGTCAGATCACTTCCTACAGCTGGATCCTCAGGATCCAGCTGTAGAAAGTGATCTGACAGATCCAGTACAGTGATCCACAGTGATCACATAATGGTCACTGTGGATCACTGTGCTGGATCTGTCAGATCACTTCCTACAGCTGCATCCTCAGGATCCAGCTGTAGAAAGTGATCTGACAGATCCAGTACAGTGATCCACAGTGATCACATAATGGTCACTGTGGATCACTGTGCTGGATCTGTCAGATCACTTCCTACAGCTGCATCCTCAGGATCCAGCTGTAGAAAGTGATTTGACAGATCCAGTACAGTGATCCACAGTGATCACATAATGGTCACTGTGGATCACTGTGCTGGATCTGTCAGATCACTTCCTACAGCTGGATCCTCAGGATCTAGCTGTAGAAGTGATCTGACAGCTCCAGCACAGAGCTGTCAGATGGCGGAAGCGGCCGGAGAGAAGAGGAGGAGGAGCGGGACGCAGCCGTGCAGGATGGAGCGCGATCGCTGGAGGGGTGAGTGGGAGAGGCGATCGCCGCTCCGGTGATCGGGGGGGGGCAGGCAGGGGGAAGAGGGGGGGTGACAGGAGATGGGGGGGCACTCAGAGGAAGCGGGGGCAGTGAGGAGGAGGCGGTCGGCAGGAAGAGGAAGCCGGTGGCAGGGACAGGAAGCGGGCGCAGGGACTGGAAGCGGGCGCAGGGACAGGAAGCGGGGGGGGGCTAAGAAAGATGAAGAGGGGGCAGGATAGAGAGGTGGGGGACAGGGGGGCAGTTAGAGTATGACAGGGGAGAAGATCGGAGGGTAGGGAGAGCAGGGGCAGGCAGGGAAGCATGACAGGCGCTGTGATTTTCACTTTCACTTTTGAGTGCCAATCACCGCGCCTGTAGCCGGGGGGGTGGGGGCAAATTGACCCCCCATGGGGTGTTGTACAACACCCCATGTACCTGCAGGCCGAGTGACAGGTCAGTGAGACCCTCACTCGGCCTGCAGGAGCCCGATCAATCCATGGCCCACCCCCTGGGCCAAGGGTCGGGAACAAACTTGTTTCCATGGCCCAAATGGTGGGCAAAGGGTCGGGAAGGGGTTAAAGATTGTGCCTGTGTTTCATGAGACTATTTGAATAAAGAACTCTTGTTTGATTTGATTGACTCTTTTGTGTATTTTGACCCTCATTGAGGGTAATAACACACTGAACTTTTCAATCTGAAAACCGTGATGTTGCGGGCCCAGGGCTGCTCTGTGGACTAGGCCTGGACTTGAACCTAACTATCCGGACACCGTGCCGCCGGCACCTTGACAGCAGCATAATACAAGAGATGGGGTCAGACAACAACCACAGGCTTCAATGTATAGAGGCTGCCATATCTGAGTTGTGCTCAGACACTTACACTCGAGCAAATAAAAATGGCAGCCCCCTGTGGTTAAAAAAAATGTATTAATAAAAAAATGTTTAACCAGTGCATGTAATTTTGTATTAAATATAATTGATTATGTAACAAACAATTCTTAACTCAAGAATAAAAATCATGGTACTTTCCCTTTAATCTCTTCGCCACCTGGCGATTTTCCATTTTCTCTCTTTTTTCCCCCCTTTTTCCAAGAGCCATAACTTTTTTATTTTTGCATCAATATAAGCCATATGAGTACTTGTTTTTTTGAGGGATGAGTTGCACTTTTGAACTCCATCATTCATTTTACCATATAGTGTACTTGTAAGGGTGGAAACACACTATCTTACTTACATGCAAGTCTCTCTGACGAGACTCAGATCAGTGACCCTGAATGGCCTTCCCCTCTCTGTTACTACAAAAGTAACCATTACTGGCTAGCACATTTTTTTTTTTCAAGATTTCTTTTAGTGTTTCTTCAAGGCAGAGAGTTGCCATTTGAAATTACTTTAGTTTTGTGCCATTTCTGTGATCTGTTTTTTTTCTACAACATTACACAACTGAATGGACATCCTCCGAGCCAGGTGATTCCATCATTTTTGCCAGGGGTTGTATTCTGAAGGGGCCTTCTACAAGCCCTGACCTAAATCCTATTGAGCATCTTTGGAAAGAGCTGAAACATGCTGTCCAGGTATCCAGGTAGGCAACCTTCAAACACGAGACAACTGGAGCAGTTTGCTCTTGAGGAGTGGGCCAAAATACCATTCGAGAGGTGCAGAAGTCTAATTGATAATTACAGGAATCATTTGCTTGCAGAGATTGCCTCAAAAGGTTGTGCAACAAAATAATAAGTTAAGGATACCATCATTTCTGTCTAGGCATATTTCATGAGATTTTTTTTTTTTTTAATTCTGTGGAAGCAGGGTGGAAGAGTACTGTCTAACTTTCATTTGTTAATTTTCATAGATTTTATATTTATTATTATTACTAGCTGTGAGCCCGATGCAAATGCATCGGGATTCTAGAACGTGCATTAATTTGATTATAGTAGTTATAGCTGTTAGCCTGATGCAAATGCATCGGGTATCTAAAATATGTTTATTGTTTTTTTAAACATTTTTAAATAATAATCGCATCATCAATAGCAATAATATAAGCCATAGCATTATTATTAGCAGTAATAGCAGTATTAATAGCATTATTAGCAGTATTATGAGCATTAATAACAGTATTAATAGCATTAATAGCATTATTATTAGCATTAATAGCATTAATAATAGCATTATTAGCATTAATAATAGCATTAATAACATTATTAATAGCATTAATAGCATTATTATTAGCATTAATAGCATTAATAATAACATTATTAGCATTAATAATAGCATTAATAACATTATTAATAGCATTAATAGTATTATTATTAGCATTAATAGCATTAATAATAGCATTATTAGCATTAATAATAGGATTAATAACATTATTAATAGCATTAATAGCATTATTATTAGCATTAATAATAGCATTATTAGCATTAATAATAGCATTAATAACATTATTAATAGCATTAATAGCATTATTATTAGCATTAATAGCAATATTAATAGCATTAATAGGATAAATATTAGCATTAATAGCATTAATAGCATTATTATTAGCATTAATAGCATTAATAATAGCATTAATAGCATTAATAATAGCATTAATAACATTATTAATAGCATTAATAGCATTATTATTAGCATTAATAGCATTATTATTAGCATTAATAGCATTAATAATGCCATTAATAGGATAAATATTAGCATTGATAGCATTAATAGCATAATTAATAGCATTAATAGCATTATTAATAGCATTAATAGCATTATTATTAGCATTAATAGCATTAATAGGATAAATATTAGCATTGATAGCATTAATAGCATTATTAATAGCATTATTATTGGCATTAATAGCATTAATAATAGCATTATTAGCATTAATAATAGCATTAATAACATTATTAATAGCATTAATAGCATTATTATTAGCATTAATAGCATTAATAGCATTATTATTAGCATTAATAGCATTAATAATACCATGAATAGGATAAATATTAGCATTAATAGCAATAATAGCATAATTAATAGCATTAATAGCATTATTAATAGCATTAATAGCATTAATAGGATAAATATTAGCATTAATAGCATTATTAATAGCATTAATAATACCATTAATAGGATAAATATTAGCATTAATAGCATTAATAGCATTATTAATAGCATTAATAGCATTATTATTAGCATTAATAGCATTAATAATAGCATTATTAGCATTAATAATAGCATTAATAACATTATTAATAGCATTAATAGCATTATTATTAGCATTAATAGCATTAATAGCATTATTATTCGCATTAATAGCATTAATAATACCATTAATAGGATAAATATTAGCATTAATAGCATTAATAGCATAAATAATAGCATTAATAGCATTATTAATAGCATTAATAGCATTATTATTAGCATAAATAGCATTAATAATAGCATTATTAGCATTAATAATAGCATTAATAACATTATTAATAGCATTAATAGCATTATTATTAGCATTAATAGCATTAATAATAGCATTATTAGCATTAATAATAGCATTAATAACATTATTAATAGCATTAATAGCATTATTATTAGCATTAATAGCAATATTAATAGCATTAATAGGATAAATATTAGCATTAATAGCATAATTAATAGCATTAATAGCATTATTAATAGCATTAATAGGATAAATATTAGCATTAATAGCATTATTAATAGCATTAATAATACCATTAATAGGATAAATATTAGCATTAATAGCATAATTAATAGCATTAATAGCATTATTAATAGCATTAATAGCATTATTATTAGCATTAATAGCATTAATAATAGCATTATTAGCATTATATAATAGCATTATATAACATTATTAATAGTATTTAATTAGCATTATTATTAGCATTAATAGCATTATATAGCATTATTATTAGCATTAATAGCATTAATAATACATTAATAGGATTAATATTAGCATTAATTTGCATTAATTAGCATTTAATTAATAGTCATATTAATTAGCATTATTATTAATAATAGCATTATTAATAGCATTTATTAGCATTAATTTAATAGCATATAATACATTATTAATAGCATTAATAGCATATTATTAGCATTAATAGCATTATAATAGCATTATTTAGCATTATAATAGCTATTAATATAATTATTAATAGCATTAATAGCATTATTTTGAGCATTAATAGCATTAATAGTATTATTAATAGCTGAATAGCATTATTAATAGCATTTAATAGGAGTATATGCATTATTAATAGATTATTAAAAGCATTAATAGCATAAATAATAGAATTATTAGCATTAAAATAATAGCATTTATAGCATTAGTATTAGCATAATAGAGCATTAATATGCAATATTATTAGCATATGAATAGCATTATTAATAGCATTAATAGCTATTAATAGGATAATTATTAGCATTAATAGCATTAATAGCATATTAATAGCATTAATAGCATTATTAATAGCATTAATTAGCATTATATTAGCATTAATAGCATTATATAATTAGCATTATTAGCATTATAATAGCATTAATAACATTATTAATAGCATTAATAGCATTATTATTAGATTAATTAGCATTAATAACATTTATTATTGCATTAATAGCATTAATAATACCATTTAATAGGTTAAATATTAGCATTTAATTAGCATTAATTAGCATATATTAATAGCATTAATAGCATTATTAATAGCATTTAATAGCATTTATTTTAGGATAATACATTATTAATAGCATTATTAGCATTATATTAGATTAATAACATTATTATATAGCATTAATGCATTATTATTAGCATTATAGCATTATAATAGGATTATTGCATTAATAATAGCATTATTAACATTATTATTAGCATTAATAGCATAATTATTAGCATTAATAGCATTATTATTAGCAGTAATATCATTATTATTAGAAATTTTTTTTAAATTATTATTTTTTTATTTAATTATTTATTATTTTTTATTTATTTTTTTATTATTTTTTAATTATTTTTTTTTTATTAAATTTGTTATTTAGGATGAGACCAGTTCTCATTCAGGTCCGCTGGAAGGGCTGATATAATTAGCATATATTTATTTTTTTTATTATTATTTTTATTGAATTATTATTTATTATTTTTTATTTATTTTTTTTATTATTTTTTAATTATTTTTTAATTATTTTTTTTATTATTAAATTTATTATTTAGGCTGAGACCCAGTTCTCATTCAGGTCCGCTGGAAGGGCTGATATAATTAGCATATATTTATTTTTTTTATTATTATTTTTATTGAATTATTTATTATTTTTTATTTATTTTTTTATTATTTTTTAATTATTTTTTAATTATTTTTTTTATTATTAAATTTATTATTTAGGCTGAGATCCAGTTCTCATTCAGGTCCGCTGGAAGGGCTGATATAATTAGCATATATTTATTTTTTCTATTATTATTTTTATTGAATTATTTATTATTTTTTATTTATTTTTTTATTATTTTTTTATTATTTTTTAATTATTTTTTTTATTATTAAATTTATTATTTAGGCTGAGACCCAGTTCTCATTCAGGTCCGCGGAAGGGGTGATATAATTAGCATATATTTTTTTTATTATTATTATTTTTATTGAATTATTTATTATTTTTTAATTATTTTTAAATAATTTTTTTTATTATTTAATTTATTTATTTTTTTAAGTCAGACTGAGACACAGTTCTCATTCAGGTCCGCATTTTTTTTTTTTTTTATTATTATTTTTATTTAATTATTTATTATTTTTTAATTATTTTTTAATTATTTTTTAATTATTTTTTTTATTATTAAATTTATTTATTTTTTTACTTGCGAGTGAGACACAGTTCTCATTCAGGTCCGCCTTTTTTTTTCTCCATTGACATACATTAGCGGTGTGTCGGCGATTTTATGGCCAGCCACCTGGTTCTATTTGTCGGCCCTAAAATCGCGGACACACCGCTAATGCAGGTCTATGGGCAGTCAGCTCGAATTCTGATTGGTCGGCGTCCAATCCGAAATCGGGCTGACTGCCCATAGACATGCATTAGCGGTGTGTCCGCGATTTTAGGGCCGACAAATAGAACCAGGTGGCCGGCCATAAAATCGCAGACACACCGCTAATGTATGTCAATGGGGAAAAAAAAGGCGGACCTGAATGAGAACTGCGTCTCAGTCTGAGGGGCTCTTCTGATTGGCTGAGGGCAGTATACAGCGACCAATCAGAAGAGGGCCTCAGATCTCATTAAGATAGAATGGGTTTTTTTCGTCCATTCTATCTTAATGAGAAGGAAGAGGACGTCGGAGGTGGAAGTTAGCGAAAAGAAGACAGAAGATCCCCGGGGCCGGACGAAGAAGCGGAGATGGCGGAAAGAAGAGAGAAGACCCCCGGGGCCGGAGGAAGAGGATGCCTGGCCGGACGGACGATCAGATGACTTGAAGGCATGTAAGTGATCGACGGGGACGTTAGGTTAGGGGACGGCGGGGGCTTCGGGTGTAGGGCCTTAGGTGACAGCGGCGTTAGGTTAGGGGACTGAGGGGGCTTAGGGTGTAGGGCTTTAGCGAGAGGGGCAGGGGGTAGACGGCGGGGCTTAGGGGGTATCGGCGGGGGCTTAGGATGCTGCGGGTCGGGGGTTAGGTGGTCGGGGCTTAGCGTGTACAGGTGCGGCGGACTTAGGGGGTATCGGCGGGGGCCTAGGATGCTACGGGGGTTAGGGGGTAGGGGCTTAGGGGCTGCTGCGGGGCTTAGGGGGTAGGGGCTTAAGGGCGGCGATGGCTTAGGGGGTAGACGGCGGGGCTTAGGGGGTATCGGTGGGGGCTTAGGATGCTGCGGGTCGGGGGTTAGGTGGTCGGGGCTGCTGCGGGGCTTAGGGGGTAGGGGCTTAGGGGCGTCGGTGGCTTAGGGGGTAGACGGCGGGGCTTAGGGGGTATCGGCGGGGGCTTAGGATGCTGCGGGTCGGGGGTTAGGTGGTCGGGGCTTAGCGTGTAGGGGTGGGGCGGACTTAGGGGGTAGGGCCTTAGGTGCGGCGGGGTGGTTTTGTTGCGGGGTGGGTGTGCGGACATGGGGGTGGGTGTGCGGACATGGGGGTGGGTGTGCGGACATGGGGGTGGGTGTGCGGACATGGGGGTGGGTGTGCGGACATGGGGTGGCTGTGCTGACATGGGGGTGGGTGTGCGGACATGGGGGTGGGTGTGCGGACATGGGGGTGGGTGTGCGGACATGGGGTGGCTGTGCTGACATGGGGGGGGGCTGTGCGGACATGGCGATGGGTGTGCGGACATGGGGGGGCGGCTATGCGGACATGGGGGGCCTGTTTGGACGTGGGTGAGGCTGTGCGGACATTGGGGGGGCGAGTTGTGGGTAGCGGGGAGCGGAGGCGGCTGTGCCGCCTCTGCTCCATGGTCCCCGGGGAGCGAGTTGCGGCTCAGGCAGCGACTCGCAATGGCCTCGCGGCCATTGCTCGCGCTACCTGAGCGGTAAATCGCTAAGGTTGTAGCCGAGGCTGTGGATCGATTTTGGGGCAGCGGCTCGCAATGGCCGCTTCGCGGCCATTGCTCGCCCTGGGCCAGCGACTCGCAATGGCCTCGCGGCCATTGCTCGCGCAGCATTGGGCGCTTCGCGCCCAATGTTAAATTCATATCCACATGACCACGCCGGAAGTAGCGCGCGGAGGGGCGCTTTTCCGATTCGCGATTATATAATAGATTGTCAGATTCAAGCTATTTCTGTGGCTATTGTGGGGTTTTGTTTCATTAAACAAGGGGTACCAACAATTTTGATCACATGTGTACAAGCTCGCAGGAACATGACAATGACAGAAGTGATTTTTGGACTTGTATCCAATAGACAGCCGAATCCAGTGTTAAGATTTCCAAGGAAGCTCTCTGTCTTCATCGTTGCTTTCTTCTTCAATTGATGTTCCAGACAGATGATGTTTTTATAATTCCTTGGTGATGTGATTTCAAAAGAGTAATAGGTATTTGTGTGAGCGCTGGGGAATCAACCGGCACCAAGGCTATTATGAATAGTTACCTCTCGGCTTTATTTGTACAATAACAAGGCAGGGTCCTTTAGGCCACAACGCGTTTCTATGCTCTCCAAGCGTCTTCCTCAAGTGGAGGTAACTATTCATAATAGCCTTGGTGCCGGTTGATTCCCCAGCGCTCACACAAATACCTATTACTCTTTTGAAATACATTCGTTCCTCCGCTACGCGGAGTGAGGTATGGAGCAGCTTCGGGCAATAGGACCTTGGATGACGTCCTGAACACGCCCACGGACCCACCACGTGATGACTCACATGTGAGGTGCTGGGATTAAGGACGCAGCAAAATCTTCATCATCCACAGTCGCTCATTAGCCGAGGACACAGGGAGATAAACATCAATGCACTAATTCTTGTTGTGCAGACAGCACAACAAGCACAGGTGAGGTTCCCATTCAAATAACCTGCTTCCGATGACAATTACAGAGTGGCGCAACAATATTACCTTCTTGGTGATGTGATGTAAGTAAATATATATCCTAGACATATTGATTATACAAATGGGGTACGCAATATTATACTGTTTCTTTAATTTTGTATTTTATATTAACCTTTCTAATACAATTGATCGATTACCTTCTTTATGAATCTGTTTGTCAAAAATATTGGCAACACATTTGGCGTAGGTGGCAGGATACACAAAGTTGAGTAATTATTTTTGATACAGTGCTGCTATATGTGTAAACAGTATAAATGCAGAAAGAAGAGAGGTATGGTTACTTAAAAGAAAGTAGCTTTGGTCAAAGCCAAAGCAGGGATAGATTGGAGCCCAGATCAGTGGGAATGTGATGCACAGGGCTCAATGGACTCCAAAAATGTCATTGACCCTGGAAAGGAAGATGAGCATTTTAATGAGGAGATAGAAATTGATCATCTTTATAACCCATTAAAAGTTCATCCTATATACCAGATACATGTTTTAGACACAGCTACAGGGGAGCAAAACCAGAATGAGATAGAAGATCACAGTCTGTCTAAGCTGCCTTCACATTTGCGTATGGGAAGGCAGCGTATTGCTGCGTTCCCATACGCAGTCAAACGCATGCGCACTGCGTTCCTATGTTTAACATAGGAACGCATGGTGCCTGCGTTTGCTGCGTTCGGGTGCAGATGCGGACGATATCTGCTCCTTCCGGTGTCCAGCGTCCGCACCCGGGACGCAGCATGTTGCATTTTTTGTGCGCTCGGGGACCTTGGGAAATCAGCAAGCGTCCCCAAGCGCACAAAAAATGCATTGGCTTCAATGGGTCCGCAGTGTTCTGCACTTGACAGCGCAGGAGAACGCTGCAGACCCATTGAAAAATCTCCCGGTGGCCGGCGGTGATGTCACAGGAGATCACCGACGGCCACCGGGAGATCAGCTCAGCCTCTGCTGATCTCTTCCTCCCCGCCGCCGATAATCTGCTAGCGATGTCGGCGGGGAGAAACCGCTGATGTGACAGCTGTTTGAGTCTTCCCGCGCCGACATCTCCTCTCGGTGTCGGCGCGGGAGATTCAAACAGCTGTCAAATCAGCTGTTTCTCCCCGCCGACATGTCCCGGAGCTTACCGGCGCCGGGAGGCGGAGATCTCCGGCGCTGATCTCCACCCCCGGACACCGCTGATTGGCTGCCGGGCTGCACAGTGATGTGTCCGCAGGCGGACATTCTCCGCTGCGGACACATCAAAATGGCCCTGCTTTACACTGCGTTTGTGTCTGCATGCCATCAGCATGCAGACACAAACGCTAATGTGAAGCCAGCCTAATAGATTTGAAATGCAACGGACCTCAAGTAGAAGAAATACTAGGGGAGAAAAGGCTATAGCAATTTCCAGATTAAGGCAATATGATGATCCCATGCTCTTCTGTAGTAATTATCTGGCATTGTACAGATATGTTTGCAATCATTAGACATGTCTCAGGATGATTTTAGTTTTCTATTTTCAATGGCAAATCCATTGTAATTGTAGTGATTAGGCACCGACAAGGAGGGGGTGCTCCTCAAGAAATACTAGCTCCTATACAAAGCGTTGTGCGTAAATCTACTTAGAGGGACGCAACTGGTGTGTATTGTAAACGTCCAAAATTTATTGCAGGGATTGAAAATTGTGGACGAATGTGCGGGGCCCTGCTTTAGTTTTAGGGCTCTTACTAGACAGTGTTATTAAACTTTTGGCAGGACAGCAGACACATTAAACGTTAATGTAATATGAAACCGAAGAGGCATTCATTGCATCAGAATACATATAGTATTGAGAATGAGGAAGAAATTGCCAACAACAATGCTGAATTTACAAAACACTAAAAAGGCAACTTTGTACAACTGCACAAAAATCGCAAGCAATGCAGATCCCAAATGTTTTTGTTTTCTGATTATTTCCACTTTTGTAGTACTTGCACAATGTTTTTATCGCATTTCTTACTGCGCTTTTTTTTCTTTTTTGTGCAATTTTCATGTCTCTTCTAGAATATACATTGAGGGAAAAAAGTATTTAGTCAGCCACTAATTGTGCAAGTTCTCCCACTTAAAAGATAAGCGAGGCGTGTAATTGACATTATAGGTAAACCTCAACTATGACAGACAAAATGTGAAAACTAATCCTGAAAATCACATTGTCTGATTTGAGAAAAATGTTTTTTTTCACATTTTGGTGGAAAAGAAGTATTTGGTCAATAAGAAAAGTTAATCTCAATACTTTGTAATATATTCTTAGTTAGCAATCACAGAGGTCAAACATATTCTGTAAGTCTTCACAAGGTTGGCCCATTCCTCCATGCAGATCTCCTCTAGAGCAGTAATGTTTTGGGGCTGTCGCTGGGCAACATGGACTTTCAACTCCCTCCAAAAGTTTTCTTTAGGGTTGAGATCTGGAGACTGGCTAGGCCACTCAAGGACTTTGACATGCTTCTTACGAAGCCACTCCTTCATTGCCCTGGCAGTGTGCTTCAAATCATTATCATGCTGAAAGACCCAGCCACGTTTCATCTTCAATGCCCTTGCTGATGGAAGGAGGTTTGCACACAAAATCTCACCATACATGGCCCCATTCATTCTTTCATGTACACGGATCAGTCATCCTGGTCCCTTGGCAGAGAAACAGCCCCAAAGCACGATGTTGGCACCCCCATGCTTCACAGTAGGCATGGTGTTCTTTGGATGCAACTCAGCATTCTTTCTCCTCCAGACACGACGAGTTGTGTTTCTACCAAACAGTTATACTTTGGTTTCATCTAACCATATGACATTCTCCCAATACTCTTCTGAATCATCCAAATGCTCTCTAGCAAATTTCAGACAAGCCCGGACATTTAATGGCTTAAGCAGGGGATCCCTGCAGGATCTGAGTCCCTGGCGGCGTAGTGTGTTACTGATGGTAGCCTGATTTACCTTGGTCCTAGCTCTCTGCAGGTCATTCACTAGGTCCCCTGTGTGGTTCTGGGATTTTTACTCACCGTTCTTGAGATCATTTTGACGCCATGGGGTGAGAACTTGCATGGAGCCTCAGATCAAGGGAGATTATCAGTGGTCTTGTATGTCTTCCATTTTCTAATTATTGCTCCCACAGTAGATTTCTTCTCAACAAGCTGCTTGCCTACATGTAAGTTGTGAGGCATGCCGGCACTATGGCAGTGGCTGGCATGTCTCACGTGACCGGCGGTAATGTGGGATTGCTGAACCTTGCAGCATGCACAGGGTAAGTGCATGTTGGCTCGGTAGCAGCACACACTGGGTTAACTGCTGCTGCTGAAAGCTAAGGTCTGTGTGAAGGATGATTACAAAAACACTGGATTGCACCTGGGGAAGAGGCCAGTTTTGCACAAGCCTGCAAAGGTTCAGGACATATGTGGTGAGTCTCCCTATATCCTGCAGAGGGGAGCAGGACATGCCATGCTGGGCAGGGGACTCAGCATGGGAACACAGAAGGCCTGTCTGTGTATGAAGACGCACGTGAGTGAAGACATGTGCTCGGTGTTTATATGGTTTGGCTGAAGGGGGAAGCCCTTCATTCTGCAGTGAGGTGGGATCCTGTCTAGTTAGTGCCGGACAGGCAAGGACTTTTGTTTGCTGTTTTGTTTGTTTTCTGTTTTACTTTCACCTTAATAAATCGGACCCAGTGCCGGTTGCATCCGAATCTCTGCTGTTGGACTGAGTGACACCCAAGAGCTACGGGCCCTTCGATCCCAGCTCAGGTGAACCCCAAGCGGGTACACATGGACGGTACAGTGAAACTGCGAATAGCTCATTAAATCGCCTTCTCAGCCTGATGCAGGGCTACAATTTTATTTCTGGTGTCCTTCAACAGCTTTGTGGTCTTCACCACAGTCGAGTTTGGAGTGTGACTGTTTCCAAATCAGAGAATGTGATTTTCAGGATTTGTTTTCTCATTTTGTCTCTCATAGTTGATGTCTACCTATGATGTCAATTACAGGTCTCTCTCATCTTAAGTGGGAGAATTTGCACAATTGGTGGCTGACTAAACACTTTTTTTCTCCACTGTATGCCTCGTTCCATTTTCATCATGTGTATTCTGTTCCATTGATGAAGTATACCTATACTTAAATCTTCAATTCAGCACTATGCCTTGTGACCAGTGTTCAATAACCTCAGTAATCACAACGTGTATGGTTTTTATGCACCAACCCCTACTCTTAGTCTGCATTGTTGCCTGAGACACCCTGATTGATGTTATATCATTTTAAAGAATTTTTTCTCAACAAAGCTTCAAGAAATTTTTATTAACACCCTAGTGTGGGAGCCGTATCTAATTATGTCCTGACAAGATCCCAAATGTTGACAAGGGTGAGATTGGAAAAGAGCAGAGTACGTCATATTGTAGACCAGGGGTCCCCAAATCCAGACCTCAAGGGCCGCCAACAGTGCATGTTTTCAGGATCTCCTTAGTATTGCACAGGGGTTGGAATCATTACCTGTGCATTTGATCACATTAACACCTGTGCAATATTATTATTATTATTATTATTATTATTATTATTAATATTATTATTATTATTTATTTATATAGTGCCATTAGGTTCCATGGCGCTTTACATGAGGATGAGGGAGACAAGAACAAGTATACTAAATCTAGGCGATCAGGACGTACAGGTACAGGAGGGGCAGGGACCCTGTCCACGAGGGCTCACAGTCTATGAGGGGCGGGTTAGGATACAGTAGGATGGGGGAATGTCAGGTATGGGGCGGTCGCCTGGGTCTCATGGCAGGTTGTAGGCTTGACGGAACAGGTGAGTCTTCAGGTGACACTTGAAGCTACTCAGGGTAGGAGAGTGTCTGACGTGTTCGGGCAGGGAGTTCCAGAGTAAGGCAGATGCCCGGGAGAAGTCCTGGACTCGGTTGTGCGAAGAGGTGATGAGGGGGGAGCAGAGGAGGAGTTCTTGGGAGGAGCGGAGGAATACTAAGGAAATCCTGCACTGTTGGCGGCCCTCGAGGCCTGGAGTTGGGGACCTCTGTTGTAGACCGAAGAAGAATGTGCTAATATTCTTGTGTTCAGTCTATTGGGCTGGATATTTTTGAATTATTCATGGATCATCCTTCCATTGCTATTAAGAAAGAGAGTACAATGTACCAATATGGTTGGGTAAATAGTGTGTTATTTTGATTTTGGCTGTCCAGTTAAATGTAAATCTAGTAGGATATAGAGAATATAGAGAATGGATAGAATAAAGTTAAGTGTAGTATATGATTTAGATATGCATTCTAATTATGTTTTGCACTTTTTAAACTGGAGGCCAGTTGTGAGAGCAATCAGATTTAATGTATTTGGTTATTTAAGACCAAGTGGCTTAGAAAATGTGCTCCAAGTTAAATGTTAAAATAATTGCTTTCAAACAATTAAATTAGTAATCATCCCATTGTGATGAATGGATACTGTATTTACCTAAAAGATATGGCTTATTTTTTATGTACCGAATATACTCGTGTATAAGCCGAGTTTTTCAGCACAAAAAATGCGCTGAAAAGTCCCCCCTCGGCTTATACATGAGTCACTATACGTCTGAGTGTGGGGGGGGCCGGTGTCCGGGGGCTGGAGGAGGCAGGAGGAGGCTGTAATATGAGTGCCCGGTCACGTGGGGCCGCTCATTAGTGCAATGCAATATGCACTGCATCCCCCTGTCCATCAGCGGCAGGGGGAGCTGTGCATATTACATTGCGCCCCCCCCGCCGTGGTATATACAGGCTCCCGCTCCCCCCCCGTGGTATATACAAACCCCCGCTCTCCCCCCCGTTGTATATACAGACCCCCGCTCCCCCCCTCGTGGTATATACAGGCCCCCACTCCCCCCAGTAGTATATACAGGCCCCCCGCGGTATATACAGGCCCCCCCGTTCCCCTCCCCAGTGCTATACATGTTCCCGGTAGATGCCGCACACCTGTAAAAGAATCGCTTTCATACTTACCCTCCTCACTGTCATCGCGCTCCTCCGGTCTCATTCCCGCTTCTACACGGCGGCCGGCGCATCCACAATGACGTCATTGTTTCTGCGCGGCCATATGACGCCGGGTAGAAGCAGGAAGGAGACTGGATGGAGGACGCGCGATGACAGTGAGGAGGGTAAGTATGAAAGCGATTCTTTTACAGGTGTGCGGCATCTACCGGAGGCATGTATAGCACTGGGGCGGGAAACGGGGGGGCCTGTATATACCGCGGGGGGCCTGTATATACTACTGGGGGGAGTGGGGGCCTGTATATACCACGAGGGGGGGAGCGGGGGTCTGTATATACTACTGGGGGGAGTGGGGGCCTGTATATACTACTGGGGGGAGTGGGGGCCTGTATATACCACGAGGGGGGGAGCGGGGGTCTGTATATACAACGGGGGGAGAGCGGGGGTCTGTATATACCACGGGGGGAGAGCGGGGGTCTGTATATACCACTAGGGAGGCTGCTGTATACTACCACTGGGGAGGCTGCTGTATACTACCACTGGGGAGGCTGCTGTATACTACCACTGGGGAGGCTGCTGTATACTACCACAGGGGGAGACTGCTGTATACTACCACAGGGGAGGCTGCTGTATACTACCACTGGGGAGGCTGCTGTATACTACCACTGGGGAGGCTGCTGTATACTACCACTGGGGAGGCTGCTGTATACTACCACTGGGGAGGCTGCTGTATACTACACTGCTGGGGGCTGTATACCTGTGCTGGGGTCCACCCTCGGCTTATACACGAGTCAATAGGTTTTCCCAGATTTTGGGGGCAAAAGTAGGGGGGTCGGCTTATACACGGGTCGGCTTATACACGAGTATATACGGTATGTTCTCAAGTTTTATTTTTAATCAAGAAAACAATATGCTTGTAAATACCATTGTAAATGTCAGTTGTGTATTTAAGTTTCGGTTTGAAAGGAATCCAGGTAATAGGAGAAGTGATAGATCAGAATTATGAAAATAAAATTACGCTTTTGTAATAAATATTGTAGAAAGTTACAACAGAAGGTAAATAGAATATCTCAATAGCTGGTAATATTGTGGTGACAAAGGTCCGGAATCTGCTCAAGTCCTTTCTCAAGGAGCACACAGTGTGCTGATAGTTATGAACATGTCTCAACTGACAGGTGTTATCTCAGAGAATAATGTGTTTTTTTTCCCTTTAAATCAAAATTTGGAAATGTTGCATCATTGGCACCATTGAGTGTGCATGGTCCTTTCAACTTCTGTCACGACCCAAAAAATCTTCAAACAGAAAACAGAGATAGCAACCATGAAAAATGTGGCCTTATGGCAAACCAAACCGAATCTATGGATTTACTTGGCTCAGCTGATGGATACTAGCCATTTTTGTATGCCAATATATTAGAAACCTGGATGGTGGTGAAAAAGATGTGACCCAAAACTTCACATACAATCTGTATTGTGCCTGCGTGAACTTCACGAAGAAAATTTTAACAGAGGAAATGATTACCCTAAGGACCCAGCTGATTCATATTAGAAGATCACTTATGATAAAAACAAAATAGACAGGTGTCAACAATTAAAATACTTAATCAGATAGGAGGTAGGGAGATTACTATTATATGTGGCTTCAGTTCAGATAAAAAATGCAAAAATATAGGAGTGGGAAAAATATGACATGTAACAATATTGTGAGCTCTCCGTCATATATACAACATGTAAAATTGCCTAGAGAATGGATGTTTTCCTGTAGAAATATCACTTGTAATTATATTAGCGCTAATATAACTGTCAGTCCATGTGTAAATTGTAGGTTAGGTTTAATAATGTATCCCTTATTCCCAGCTCATAAAACTGTAATTTTCTCCCTTATCTGAAAACTGCAATTATGATGTAAAATTATTACTGAATACCGTATATACTCGAGTAGAAGCCGACCCAAGTATAAGACAAGGCCCCAAATTTTACCCTCCAAAACTAGGGAAACGTATTGACTCGAGTATAAGCCTAGGATGGGAAATGCAGCAGACTCTCATCATTTATACAGCCCCTCTCATCATCGTAAATGGCCCACCATTACTGGTATATAGCCCCCATCCTGGTATATAGCAGCTATCACTGGTATATAGCACCCCCATCACTGGTATATAGCGCCCTCATCACTGGTATATAGCACTCATCACTGGTATATAGCGCCTCCATCGCTGGTATATTAGCGCCTTCATCATTGGTATATAGTCCCCATCACTGATATATAGCGCCTCCATCACTGGTATATAGTTCCTCTATCACTTGTTTATAGCATCCTTATTGCTGGTATATAGCTCCCAATCACTGGTATATAGCACCCCTTCACTGGTATATAGCGCCATCACTGGTATATAGGACATCCATCACTGGTTTATAGCACCCCTATCACTTGTATACAGCCCCCCATCACTGGTATCCTGGCCCCCATTACTGACATACAGCCCCCCATCATTGGTATATTGCCCCCATCACTAGTATACAGCCCACATCCCTAGTATATAGTCCCCCATCACTGGTATACAGCCCCCTCTTCACTGATATCCTGTACTCCAACCAGTGGTAAACAGGCCCCCAGCACTGGTATATAGACCCCTCATCACTGGTATACAGCCCGTCATCACTGGCATATAGCCCCCCATCACTGGTATACAGTCCCCCATCACTGGTTACAGCGCCCTGTCAGTGGTATACAGGCCCCTCATCAGTGGTATACAACCCCCATCACTGGTTACAGCCCCCCATTAGTGATATACAGCCCCATCACTGGTTACAGCCCTCCATCAGTGGTATACAGGCACCTCATCAGTGGTATACAGCCCCCATCAGTGGTTATAGCCCCCCATCACTGGTATACAGGCCCCCATCACTGGTTACAGCCCTCCATCACTGGTATACAGCCCCCTCATCACTGGTATCCTGTCCCCCATCACTGGTATACAGGCCCCCCATCACTGGTTACAGCCCCCATCACTATCACTGGTATATAGCCCCCATCACTGGTATACAGCCCCCTCATCACTGGTATACAGCCCCTCATCACTGGTATTTAGTCCACCATCACTGGTATACAGCCCCCCATCACTGGTTACAGCCCTTCATCAGTGGTATACAGCCCCCCATAACTGTATACAGGTCTCTCATGAGTGGTATACCGCCCCCCATCAGTGGTATACAGGTACCTCATCAGTGGTATACAGCCCCCCATCAGTGGTTATAGCCCCCCATCACTGGTATAAAGGTCCCCATCACTGGGTACAGCCCCCCATCACTGGTATACAACCCACTCATCACTGGTATCCTGTCTTTATCACTGGTTTACAGGCCCCCATCAATGGTTAAAACCCCCATCAGTGGTATACAACCCTCCCATCAGTGGTATACAGCCCCCCATCACTGTATACAGGCCCCTCATCAGTGGTATACAGCCCCATCACTGGTTACAGCCCCCATCAATAGTTACAGCCCCCATCAGTGGTATACAGTCCCCATCAATAGTATACAGCCCCCCATCAGTGGTATACAGCCCCCATCACTGTATACAGGCCCCTAATCAGTGGTACACAGCCCCCATTAGTGGTTACAGCCCCATCACTGGTTACAGCCCCCCATCAGTACTATACAGGCCCCTCATCAGTGGAATACAGCCCACCATCAGTGGTTACAGCCCCCATCAGTGGTATACAGCCCCATCAGTGGTATACAGCCCCATCACTGGTTACAGCCCCCCATCAATGGTATACAGGCCCCTCATCAGTGGTATACAGCCCCCATCAGTGGTTACAGCCCCCATCAGTGGTTACAGCCCCTGTCAGTGGTATACTGCCCCATCACCGGTTACAACCCCCCATCAGTGGTATATAGTCCCCTCATCAGTGGTATACATCTCCCCATCAGTGATATACAGGCCCCTCATCAGTGGTATACATGTCCATCACTGGTAACAGACCCGCATCAGTGGTATACAGCCCCCAATCAGTGGAATACAGCTCCCATTAGTGGTTACAGGCCCTCATCACTGTATACAGCCCCCATCACTGGTTACAGGCCTCCATGCTTCTGCACATAAAATAATAAATCATGAACTCGCCCTCCAATATCCTACAGTGTTATGATCCGGTGACCTTGGAGCTGCATGAATATCTTTCACAGGAGTAAGTGGTACCTATACTGACCGCAGTTCCTGACCTAACACCGCAACTAGAAGTAGCCGTGGGATGTGACTAATGATACACTAGACACCTCGACACGGCCAGAGAACTAGCTACCCCTAAAGATGGAAACGGGAATTCTATCTTGCCTCAGAGCAGAACCCCAAAAAGATAGAAAGCCCCCTACAAATATTGACTGTGAGTAAGAGAGGAAAAGACACACTCAGGCAGAAAACAGAATTTAGCAAATGAGGCCACTCTAGCTAGATAGGTAAAGACAGGACAGAATACTATTGCAGTCAGTATAAAAATCCTTTCAAAAATATCCACAGCAGATAATACAAAAATACCCCTGAGTCTACTCAAGACTCGGCACCCTCTATATCTGCGGACCTCCTGTGAATCTAACTATGTTGACACAATCAAAAGCTGTACAAGCCAACAACAAATGAATAGCACTTAAAAATCCTAGGAAGAAAAATTCCTAACAGAGAGCAGGTTAAAACAGACATGCAGACTGAATATCAACCCACGACTCTGAGCAGAAATAGACAATTCCAAAACAAGCACACAGCATGTGTGCCACAAGAAAACAAAACCATTCACTTAGCTTGGAAGTTTGCAGCAGTGCAGGAAGAGACCAGGCAGAGGTGAAACACCTCCATGAACAATTGACAACTGGCAAGGACTGAGGGAATGCTGAAAACCTAAATACCCCAGTCTGAATTCCAATTATCCAATTCACATGACCAAGACTGCAGAACAGGATTAACTGCATTACCAGCCACAAACCGCAGGAGGGAGCCCACAAGCAGAATTCACAACACTGCAGGCACCGTGCGTCCTCCCTTCAGACTTCCTGCTTGTGTTTAAATTTATTTATTACATAGTAATCCAAATACAACTTTATAAACAGTACTATAAATTTTACAATTTTTTCTTTTAAACAATATTACAAATTTCTTTCATGTGTTCTATTTGAATTATAGTATGAAAAGAAAGGAAGGAAATAAAGAGGAATACGAGGTTACGTGGCACCTGGTCTGTATCCGCTTCTCTACGTATGGGGCGGCTACGGATCCTCCGGCTCCTCGGGCTCCGAAGGTGGACGGGGTCGTGGGAAAGGTGGACGAGGGATGCCACGCCAGCCTTTTTTTGTACCCAGACCTGCACAACCGAAACACCCCTAGGCACCGTCACGAGAAACCACAGACAACAACGAGGACGGGGAAGGAGGGATGGACGAAGACCTATACGTAGAGAAACGGATACAGACCAGGTCCCAGGTAACCTCGTTTTCAACATCTCCTCCTATCTTTTGTCACCAGCCAAGACCAGAGTACTCCAGAAGGGTGTTTCCTTCTGTCCCACACCCTCCTTCAACACATTCCAGGTTCAACAGAAACCTAAACGGTTTTACCGATCATTGAGACTTAAGGTACACTTTAGTAACGGTCCCGGGGAAGACAATAGAATCCTAGCACCAACCAGTGACGACGCTTCACCAGACGTCATCAACTTACGTGATCTAGGACTAAGGACCACATCGAACTTTCAGCCTCCAAAAACCTCACATCCAATTGAAACGTTTATTGGTCTTGTTAATGACTCTGTAAACAAGATCTGTAAAAGTAGTGATAAAGGTGATTTCCATCTTAAACACAACACCACCCGAGAAGAGACGATGGCACTAAATAACCTCAAAAGTAACAAAGAAATCATTGTAAAACCAGCCGACAAAGGGGAGCCATCGTTATACTCAATAAAACAGATTACCTTGCAGAAATTCATAAACAACTGTCCGGTATTGACACATACGTACCCCTTCGTAGGGACCCTGTAAATGAGATTAAGTCTAAAATCGTTGATTTAACCAACAAATATACCACACGGGGCAATATTGATGAAAAACTAGCCGAGTACCTACTAAATCCACATCCTATAACACCTGTCATTTATATTCTACCCAAGATCCATAAGAATCTAGAACGACCACCGGGAAGACCCATAGTCGCCTCAACTGATTCTATACTTTCTCCACTTTCCATCACATTAGAAAAAATTCTGAGTCCATTAGTTCCCCAGATAAAGTCGTTCATACGAGACACCACTGACTTTCTCGACCACATCAAAAAAATATATCCAATACCAAACAACAGTATATTGGCTACACTAGACGTCAACAGCCTTTATACTAGCATTGACCACAGTCTTGGACTACAGGCTGTTGAATGGTTTCTTAATACACTTAAACCATCCAATCAATCCAAAATTTATTTGTGTTTGGAAAGATTAGAACTGGTTCTCACCAATAACTATTTCCTTTTTGAGGACCAGTTCTATCTGCAAAAATGAGGAACTGCAATGGGGAAGAACGTTGCGCCCTCGTACGCTAATATATATATGGCAAAATTCGAATCGGACCATATATACAACAATGTACTGTTTCAGACAAATCCTTTGATGTGGCTAAGATACATTGACGACGTTTTTTGCATCTGAACGGGCACTATAGAGTCTTTTAATATCTTTGTCAAGGAGATCAACACAAAGGTACCGAACCTGACTTTCACATCGCATTCCGACCAGGATAAAATCATTTTCCTTGATACTATTACAGTGTTGGCCAAAAGTATTGACACCCCTGCAATCAGATAATACTCAGTTTCTTCCTGAAAATGATTGCAATCACAAATTCTTTAGTATTATTATCTTCATTTAATTTGTCTTCAATGAAAAAACACAAAAGAGAATGATGCAAAAGGCAAAACATTGATCATTTCACACAAAACTCCAAAAATGAGCCGGACAAAAGTATTGGCACCCGCAGCCTAATACTTGGTTGCACAAGCTTTAGCCAAAATAACTGCGATAAACCGCTTCCGGTAACCATCAATGAGTTTCTTACAATGCTCTGCTGGAATTTTAGACCATTCTTCTTTAGCAAACTGCTCCAGGTCTCTGATATTTAAAGGGCGCCTTCTCCAAACTGCCATTTTTAGATCTCTCCACAGGTGTTCTATGGGACTCAGGTCTGGACTCATTGCTGGCCACCTTAGAAGTCTCCAGTGCTTTCTCTCAAACCATTTTCTAGTGCTTTTTGAAGTGTGTTTTGGGTCATTGTCCTGCTGGAAGACCCATGACCTCTGAAGGAGACCTAGCTTTCTCACCCTGGGCCCTACATTATGCTGCAAAATTTGTTGGTAGTCTTCAGACTTCATAATGCCATGCACACGGTCAAGCAGTCCAGTGCCAGAGGCAGCAGAGCAACCCCAAAACATCAGGGAACCTCTGCCATGTTTGACTGTAGGGACCGTGCTCTTTTCTTTGAATGCCTCTTTTTTTCTCCTGTAAACTGTATGTTGATGCCTTTGCCCAAAAAGAGAGAACATTCTTTCCAAAACGCTTTAGGCTTTCTCAGGTAAGTTTTGGCAAACTCCAGTCTGGCTTTTTATGTCTCGGGGTAAGAAGTGGGGTCTTCCTGGATCTCCTACCATACAGACCCTTTTCATTCAGACGCCGAAAAATAGTACGGGTTGACACTGTTGTACCATCGGACTGCAGGGCAGCTTGAATTTGGTTGGATGTTAGTCGAGGTTCTTTATCCACCATCCGCACAATCTTGAGTTGAAATCTCTCGTCCACATCTAGGACGGTTAGCCACAGTGCCATGGGCTTTAAACGTCTTGATGACACTGCACACGTAGACACAGGAACATTAGGTCTTTGGAGATGGACTTGTAGCCTTGAGATTGCTCATGCTTCCTCACAATTTGGTTTCTCAAGTCCTCAGACAGTTCTTTGGTCTTCTTTCTTTTCTCCATGCTCAATGTGGTACACGCAAGGACACAGGACAGAGATTGAGTCAACTTTAATCCATGTCAACTGGCTGCAAGTGTGATTTAGTTATTGCCAACACCTGTTAGATGCCATAGGTAAGTTACAGGTGCTGTTAATTACACAAATTAGAGAAGCATCACATGATTTTTCTAAGGGTTTCAAAACTTTTGTCCACCCCCTTTTTTATGTTTGGTGTGGAAATTATATCCAATTTGGCTTTAGGACAATTCTTTTTGTGTTTTTTTCATTGAAGACAAATTAAATGAAGATAATAATACCAAAGAATTTGTGATTGCAATCATTTTCAGGAAGAAACTGAGTATTATCTGACAGAATGGCAAGGGTGTCAATACTTTTGGCCAACACTGTATAATTAAAGAATCTAATGGTTCCCTTACCAGTGACTAGTACATTAAACCTACAGACCGTAACAGTCTATTACATTGGACGAGTTGTCACCCGAAATATGTAAAAAAATCACTCCCCAATTCTCAACACCACAGGGTAGATCGTATTGTAAGCAATTCCGAGACCAAAACACGGAGACATCAGGAAATGTCAGATAAATTCATGGATAGGGGTTACCCTGATGAGTTTTGCATGCATCATGAAAGGAATACACAAAGAGCAAGGAATTCCGTGACCAATAGGATAAAATTCATAAACACGTATCATCCCTTTTCTCCACTAATTAAAAAAGCCATTTCCCAACATTGGCCACTCCTTAAAACAGCATATCCCACTATGCAAGAATTTAAAAATCCACCCTTGATTTGTCACAAAAAAGCCCCGAATCTTAGACAACTTCTTGTACGAGCTGACGTGGGGTTGTCAACACCTCAACTACGGCAGACAACCCTCAGCACAGTGCGAAGTGGTACTTTCCCTTGCTTGAACTTTGCTCAATGCACCAATGTCACTAAAGGGGACACATTTACGGGAAAAAGATTCAACATAAGAAGTTTCTACACGTGTAATTCTACATATGTAGTATACCTGATAAAGTGCCCGTGCGGTCTCGGATATGTTGGGGAAACCACCCAGCATGTCCGAGACCGCATCAGCAAACACAAATCAACCATCCGTGTCAGAACACACTATTACCTATTTCAGCACATTTTTTGGAGAAAAAACACAACATCAGTCAACTGAAATTCCAGGTTATTGATCACGTATCAACACCCAGATGAGGGGGTGATCGTATCCGTAAACTAAAAGAAAAAGAGGGTTCTGGATACATCACTTGAACACCCTCTCGCCGTATGGACTTAACAGGGAATTTGAGTTAATATACTAATTTCCATTTCTGATTAATGATGCTGGACTAAATATGTGACTTATACCAGTCTTTCTTATTCCATTTCTGTGATGATGGTTTCTCTGGAGTAAGTTGATCTTGTCTAGAAAAACACACATATAAGATATATGGAAAACATTAGGTATGAATTTACATAAAAAATATAATCATCTGTGATCTAATCAATGTTTTTGTTTCTATTTTAGAGATAAAAAGCATATAAGGATGAAAATGCCACTTTTTCATTTGGGCACTACCACCGCCTTCACCTGTTCCACTGCAAGATACCATCACTGTATAATGGCAATATCACCTATACCAAAAGGCACCCTTAATATAGCTAATTTTCTAAGCACACTACACACCACATTACACAGGGCACCACTGTCTATTCTTTACACATTTATAGGGCAACATTTCTACTTTTTTTCCCATAAATTTCCACCCAAAACGTTTTACACACAGTAAAGAGGCGCTCTCAGCACCTGTTTTCCGTTTGCGATTAAGTGCACATGCGCAAGCAAACATGTCGCCCTGCTGGATAATACTTCCACCAACAAGATGGCGCCCGCGCATGCGCGGACGCCGCGGTGACGCACACCCGGTCGGATGACACGCATCCGCCTTCCCACACATCCCGCCCCTCCAATGGCGCATAAAGAGCGGCTGAACGCCGCTATGCACCGCTCCCAGCCTCCCATCTATCCCCTGGACCAGAAATACAGCACATGGACATAAAGATATTGACATGCCATATGGCAGCTTTTTACCATTTCCTTATCGTTCTTATAGCTAATTACTTCACTCCTCTTCCATTACAGGCAGGAGTCACATCAAGTAATACTTATAGGTATGTACCCTGCCTCCCTGTATTATATACACAATAACTAGATCAATACTAATGGATCTTCTATCCTTACAGCCCATAGGTTCATACTATGATCTCCAACCTCAACTAAGCTGCAAAGCATAAAAGGAAATCAATCCAACAGAGGTATATATACACATATATATATAGGCAACTCCATACATATATATATATTTGTAATCTACAGTATAAACTCCTTAGACTGTTTATACCTACGCAAAAAACAACATAAGATATATACACACTCTGTTCTCTCTCCACCTCAGACATTTAGCTACGAGATATTCTCATTACATACCGGATATCTGACTATTAGAAGGTATTGATAGACTCCAGGTCACAAACAAACCTCACTTGATTAAAGCAACTCCCTATAGTCGCCCCCACACAGATTTTATTCACTTAGTCCCATTCATACGTAGCTCCACACGTTCACTATACAGTATACACAAATCAATTGATTGTATTCATTCTGTTACTCACAATTGAAACACAATACCCCCCCTTGTAGCAGTTTCCAACTTGTGTAGAACCACAATAATCTCACTAACGCACCTCACCCCATAGGTCCTCTATTATAGAGACCAAAATACCACATGGCATGATGAGCACATGGATCAGAGCACATGAATACTCTCCATTACTGTTGTTGACTTTGGTTTATAAAAGCTTTTTCTAGACCAATCCTGATGAAGACCGGTGTAGGGTTGAAACGTTGATTGTTTTGTCTTCACAACTGCACATGAATAAAAACCACTTCATCCAAAGATTCTATTTCTCAAGCCTATTTTTAAAGGTGTGCTGAAGATAGACTTTTATTATTTGACTTTTTTTCTTTTGGCACCCTGTATGGTGGTTGAGCTAGATCTTTATAAAGAAAACCAGGAGAGGAACTTGCAGAGAAAAACTATAATTGAATGATTGACACCTGTTCTGAGTTTTGGAGACACTCCTGGTTTTGACACACAAACCTGATCGAAACTGATCAGGAAAAACACTGCAGTGTGAAACCAGCCTAACAAGTTGATTAGGAGTGTCTAAAGGCCCTGTAAAACGGCTCAACATTGTGCTAAACATTGTTCAAAAGTGACGTTTTGAACAATGTTGCAAAAACATTGTTAGTGCGTTGTTGCGTGTAAATGAACGATTCAACAACGATAATTAGTCAAGTTGAAGTTGACAATTTTATGAACATGTTCATAAACCTGTCAACTTCAACTCAACCAACCTGCTGCATCGAACTGTGTGACATCGCGATAACGATGTCACAGACGACTTCGCCCATTCACAGCAATGAGCAGGGATCACTCGCGGGGTTTGCAAATGATCCATGCTCACAACATCGTTGGTGAGTTGTTCACGATATCTAGATGTGTGACATCTCACCAATGATGTTGGAAAGATGCTAAAAATAAGGCGAGATCGCGGCAGACATTGTTTGTAAGTCGTGCCGTGTAACGGTACCTTAAGGCTGGTTTCACACTGCAGTTTTTTTCCTGATAAGGTTCGATCTGGTTTTGTGCCAAAGCCAGGAGAGGAACTTGCAGAGAAAAACTATAATTGAAAGATTGACACCTGTTCTGAGTTTTGGAGACACTCCTGGTTTTGACATACAAACCTGATCGAACCTGATCAGGAAAAAACTGCAGTGTGAAACCAGCCTAAGGGTGCCTTCACACTGTGGCTTGATCCGGTCCGGGGCTGTCCGGTTGGTAGGGGATCACATACTTCTTTCTCTCTTCAAAATGCAAATACATTTAGACAATGTGATTTTCTGGATTTTATTTTTGATATTCTGTCTCTCACTGTTAAAATGAACCTACCCTTAAAATTATAGATTGTTCAAGTCTTTGTCAGTGGGCAAACTTACAAAATCAGCAAGGGAACAAATAATTATTTCCTTCACTGTATTGTAGATTAATAAAAGCAAATCACCAAATCTGGGCATATTACTACATTGATTTTGATTCCGTTAATGCAACATTATATTGCCATATACAAGACAGAACACAAAAAGTAAGCCCTTATACAAATATTTTTTTAAAAATTAAAGGATATAAGTTTTATTCATGTGCATTGAGACAACAAACACGTTCAACTACACGGGTCTCATCAGATTGTCTAGAAAGCTTTTATAACAAGTCAAACAGTAATGGAGAGTATATGTCGGTGATAATGAGAAAAACAAAGACTCCAAGTGGTCAGTCTCAATAAAGCCAAATTGAGCACAACTATAGTTGTTCAAGTAAATAAAATGTTTTGACCATAAATGTTTATATTTGCATTTATACAATGTAGTTGATATTTAAGGGCATAAGAATATTTCTTTGTCTTTTTGTTATGTTTATGCCAACCTACGATGGAGTCAGTTCTTCAATTACTTACATACACAATTGCTGCAAGTTCTTGACGAACATTGGACCAGTCTGAACTGGCTTTTTCGGGATTGGCTCCATTGTCAAATACAGTGAATTTTGTTCCCATTAGATTGACCTGCAAAGCAAATTTTTATTATAATGTTGAAATACAAACAAATGTATAGACCAATGTTTCATAGTTTAAGTCATTAATGAAAATATTTAAGGTATGTAAATAAAAACACATACCTCAATTTTCCAAAGAAATTTTCTCCACCACGTGACAAGTCTGTAGCATCTATTGAAATTAAGTAATTGGATGTTTTACTCTTCTTTCGTTTTCTTCCAGCTAATAGGAAGACCTTGAAGACAGAAAAATACTCAAAAATACACACCTTCAATTTACATATATAACATTGTAAAGGAGTTTTCTAATGAAGACAACCCTTGTCCTTGAGACATTTTAGAGCATTTGGAGATTGTATGGGATTACTCAAATAATTTCTACAAGAAGTCAGAGCATCTCTTCTTGTTGCAGACTCAAGCCATTCTTTTAGTGCATTGATAGCCATTTATCTGAATAATATATTCATCATGTAATAATATGCAATAAGTATAATGCTTGGCAGAGGCTGTTCCCTGGAAAATCTGCTATTTTTAGAAGTTTTAAATTAGTTAGATAGGGACTGTTCTGATATGGGTCACCTTGGCGTTGGTAGAATGGCTTCGTACATTTTTTGCAAAAAATGTATTAACTAAGTACCCTGTTTTTGACACTGTCTCTTGCTGTCATTAGATTTTTATTATTATCTATTATAGCAGACTACTTCTACATGTTTATTATACTGTTTTTTCTGTGGTCTAGTTTTCAGAAATGCCAAGCCTAGAACCTGGGGTGGTCACATTATTGCCCCAGTGCCCACTTTATAACAGGGATTGTTTCTGATGAGATAACCTACTGAAATATGAGTTATTAATCTTAGACAAAATAAATAATAAAATATAAACATTTCTGTAGTCTTTAGTATCACATAATAATCCTTACCTTCTTCTCATTATCAAGATGGACGTAATAAGTTGGATACCATCCTCTGTCCATTCCTTTTTTATCCCTTGTAACCTTACATTTGATGGTTAAACCTTGGGGTGCTGGGCGCAGCACAAATTCTTCCAGATTATCCACATCAATTACAGGCGAAGGAGGACGTTCTTCCTTCTGCCACCCAAAAAAAATTGTTGACCCTAAATTAATGTCTCACTAATATGTCAATTAGTTTCTAAATCAATATTGCATGTATTTACAGTGCGTGAAATAATATTCAACATGTCACCAGTTTTCTAAGTAAACAGAATTATAAAGTTGCTGTTGACATGAATTTCTCACGAGATGTCAATAACAACCCACCCAATCCGTACAGGCAAAGAAATCAAACCATTAATGTTCATTAATTAACTGATGTGTAATAATGAGAAATGACACAGGGAAAAAGTATTGAACACACTAACTGAAATGTATTTAATACTTTATACAAATGCCCTTGCTGGTGATGACAGCTTCAAGATATCTCCTGCATGGAGAAACTAGTCACAGGCATTACTCTGGAGTGACTTTAGCCCATTCTTCACACAAAAACGTTTCCAATCCTGAAGGTTCTGTGGGCTAATGCTATGATCTCTGAGCTTGAGTTCTTTCTACAAACTTTCTATTGAATTCAGGTCAGGTGATTGGCTGAGCCATTCTAGCAGCTTTTTTTTGTGCTAACGACTACAGAGTTAAAAATTAGTTAACCTCCAAAATTAGTAGCAAAAGGCCTGCTGCTGGTGGAAAGGGGAATAGGCGTATTGGAAAGGGAAAAAAAGTTTGTGTCCGTGGGGTAGGTGGTAAAGCAACAGTAACATTTGCAGAAGGAAGACCATCTTCCAGCCAAACTAAGATGTCTACTTCTTTTCGTGGACAATCTGATACGATCCCTTTCTTACAGACACAACCATCACTACAAATTGTAGATGAGGCACAAAAAGAGCAATGCTTGAATGGATATCAAGCGCTCCATCTAGTGGGCTCTCTTCCACCTCAACTTCAACATCACAAATACTCTAGTCCTCAGAGGTGTCACCCCAATTGCTTTTGGTTCCTCACAACTCCCAATTCTCCAGCCGCCCGTCTGAGTATGGGGTACCACAGATGGTTGAGTCTGCAGAGCTGTTCACTCATACTATAGCCTGGGAATCAGAGGTCTGCTCCAAATCTTCTGTGAGTCCAGACGAGGAAATTATCTGCACTGATGCCCAGAAGTCAGATCCAGGCCCAGATGAAGAAAGTTCTGAGCATAATTAGACCCTCATTCCCAAACTAACTCCTGCTGGTGGAGACAATGAGGAAGATGCTGATGAGACTGAGATACCTGATTGGAATGACAACTTGACTTTTCGGTCAGGGCAGGAAGAGGTTGGCTCTGAGGACAACAGGTGTTAGCACACACAGAGTGTTGACGAGGTTGGAGATCCCACTTACTGTCAACCCACAGTCTGCCAGTTGATGAGGTCAGCAGAGAAGGTGGAGGAGGATGCAAGTGACGACGAGGTTAGGTTATGCCTTCCTGGACAGAGACGGAGTACTGGAAGCACGTCAACAACTGCATCCTCAACCACAACTCTGCCTCTGAGCAAAAGTCGTGGTGGCGCTTCAGGTCACAAGGGCTCTAAGCCTTGCCTAGCCTGGGCCTTTTTTGAGATCGCAAAGGATGACCCAACTCATGTTATCTGTAAAATTTGTCACTAAAATCTAAGTAGAGGCCAAAAAAATCAATAGTTTGAGTACTTCATTCATGAACCGTCACATGGATATGAAGCACACGTCGCAGTTGAAAGCTCACTGTGCTACAATGCGGCCTAGCGGGCCGGGCCAACCACCGTCTGCCAGGCCAATCACCGTCTGCCCCACCAAGTGCATCTGCGTTTTCTTCATCCTCTGTGACTGTGGGAACAGCAGCCACATATGCTTTTGGATGCAGACCTTCCACCTCTTTACCCGCAAAAGCCAGTGTGATTGACAGGTCATCAGTTCTTTTGGAAAGTGGAAAGACCTGCTGGTGTTGAGCACTCTCCAACATCGAGAGAACCACCTTTGGATGAAGGGAACATAATATCTCCGCCTGCACCTCCCTCATAGACCAGCAGTTTGCCGGGGACACCCTACTCAACCCAGTCTCAGCCCAGCAGCCAGCCCTCGGTCCCTCAGATGTGGACAAGTAAAAGACCATTTCCTCCTAGCCTTGACAAAGCTAAGACGTTGAATTTCACCATCTGCAAGCTGTTGGCCACAGAAATGTTGCCTTTCTGCCTGGTGGACACAGAGGATTTTCGAGACCTTATGTCTGTTGCAGTGCCCCAGTACCAGATGCCCAGTCGCCACTACTTCTCAAAGAAAGTTGTGCCTGCGCTACACCAGCATGTCGCACACAAACATCACCGCTTCCTTGAGAAACTCTGTGTGTGACAGGATGCATTTCACCACAGACACTTGGACGAGTAAGCGTGGACAGGGGCTTTACATGTCGCTGACTGGCCACTGGGAAACTATGGTGACAGCAGGAGAAGGGGCTGCTGTACAAATCTTGCCGTCCCCACAAGTTGTGCGTCAATACTCTGTATGTAGAAGTTTCTCCACTGCTTCTGCCTTCTCAACCTCGTCTTGGTCCTCCACCTGCACCCAAAGGCTGTCTGGTTATGCCACCTATATTCTAACTGCGCAGAAGGAATCCTGCACACCTCCTTACTATGCTGGCAGCAGGGCTCAACGGCATCAGGCGGTGTTTACATTGAAATGTCTGGGAAATGTTAGTGACACAGCTGAGGAGTTGTGGTCAGCTCTAGAGACCGAGTTTCATCAAGGGTTGTCTCCACTAAACCTGCAGCCAGGGAAGGCCATGTGCAACAATGCTGCAAGCCTGGGTGCGGCCCTTCGCCGAGGCAATCTGACACACGTGCCTTGTATGGCTCATGTCTTGAACCTGGTTGTCCAGCAGTTTTTAGCCCACTATCCCGGCCTAGATGGGCTTCTGCAGAGGGCACGGTTGCTGTGTGCTCACTTCCGCCGTTTCGCATCCCGCAGCTCAACGACTTGCATCTCTACAGCAGTCGTTCGGCTTGCCAGTTCACTGGCTCAAATGCGATGTGCCGACATGATGGAATTCAACTCTGCACATGTTGCAGCGACTGTGGCAGCACCAACGAGCCCTAGTGCAATACGTTATGACGTATAGACTGGGCCAACGAGATCCAGAGGTGGGGCAAATCACGCTGCTATAGTGGTCTCAGATCAAAGACCTCTGCACCTTTCTGCACAGTTTTGAAATGGCGACGAAGATGTTTAGTGCTGACGATGCCATTATAAGCATGATTATTCTGGTCATCTACATGCTGGAGCACACTTTATACAGTATTCGGAGTCAGGTGGTGGGCCAAAAGAGGAGGAGGAAGTACAGGAGGAGTCGTATGCAGAAGAATAACAAGATCTCCAAGGTCCAGACGGTCAGCAGCACCAAGGTGGCAGGCATGGGAGGGTGTGGGAGAGGGATTAACGAGGGCGCATGGTAGCAGCCAAACTGTTGAGGAAGGTGCAGGAGCCGAGGAACAAATATAGGACGAACTGGCGATGGGCATGGAAGACTCAGCAGATGAGGGAGACCTTGATCACATTTCTGTTGTGTGAGGTTGGGGGGTGAAAGCAGAGGAAGGAAGCATGATTCTTACCTCGCCGCCACCAAGACAAAAAGGCCTTTGTCCTCCTGGATGCGCAAGACACATGAGCACCTTCTTGCTGCACTATCTGCAGCATGACCCTCGGATTGTCAGAATTTGAAGTAATGCCGGCTACTGGTTTGTCACACTCTTAGATTCCCAGTGCAAGAGTAAATTTGGCGAAAAAATTCCTGCTATAGAAAGGGATGCACGCATGCAGGAGTATCAGCAGAAGCTATTACAGAATCTTAGATTGGCTTTTCCACAAAACACCAGTGGTGCACATAGTGAATCTCACAGTTCTAACTTACCAACCGTGGGACTGTCATCAAGATGAACAAGTCATGGATCCGCAAGGACTTTTCTACCCCTGTGTCATCCGGGGGAGACTAATGGCTTGTGGATTTTTGAATATGCTGCATGAAAGTCACCATTTTAAGCTTGCAACTCTGGGACAATTGATGCCTCTTAAGTGGTGTCTGCGCCAAATTTTTGGAAAAAATGGGGACTCTTGTTGGAGTCCCCTTGCTGTGTTTTACATGATTTTAGAAGGGCGTGACATACCTATATCTGTGCCTCCTCCTCCTTTTACTCCTCCACCTCTTTTTTTGCATGACTATGGCTAGGGTCACATTTCCGTTTTGACCCTAGCCTGCCGGATTCCGGTTTTAACTTAGAACTTTTTCCAGCACCGCATAGCGCCTCACTTACAGCGGTAAATTTGAAACTCAAAGTCCTCCATGTATCTCAATGGGCAGTGAGGCGCTATGCTCATTGGTCTGCGCCAGCACACAGCGACCAATGAGCTTCGCGCCTCACTTACAGCGGTAAATTTGAAACTCAAAGTCCTCCATGTTTCTCAATGGGCAGTGAGGCGCTATGCTCATTGGCGGCGCCAGCACACAGCGACCAATGAGCTTCGCGCCTCGCTTACAGCGGTAAATTTGAAACTCAAAGTCCTCCATGTATCTCAATGGCAGTGAGGCGCTATGCTCATTGGTCAGCGCCAGCACACAGCGACCAATGAGCTTCGCGCCTCACTTACAGCGGTAAATTTGAAACTCAAAGTCCTCCGTGTATCTCAATGGGCAGTGAGGCGCTATGCTCATTGGTCGGCGCCAGCACACAGCGACCAATGAGCTTTGCGCCTCACTTACAGCGGTAAATTTGAAACTCAAAGTCCTCCATGTATCTCAATGGGCAGTGAGGCGCTATGCTCATTGGTCGGCGCCAGCACACAGCGACCAATGAGCTTCGCGCCTCACTTACAGCGTAAATTTGAAACTCAAAGTCCTCCATGTATCTCAATGGGAAGTGAGGCGCTTCTCTCATTGGTCGCGGCATCGCCCAATCCGAACAGTGCCTCGCGAAAGCCGCCATTTTATGAATTCAAATTTCGCGGCCGCCATTTTAGACCGCGAATTTTGAATTTTTACCTCACACATCATTCCTACTTTGACAATCCTGTCACAGCGACGTCGGGAAGCAAGCTCCTGTACATTATCAACCCTAAATCAGATAATATATCTTTTTTTGGTTAACAGTATTATTACTGCATATATTGTACTCATGACAGTAGCAACATTAACCCCTTACATTCCGTTTTATCTGTAATTTCTATAACAGTGTGTAGTTGTACTGCCACTGCGAATTTAACCCCTTATATACCATTTCTGCCTTAACTCCATACTTTGTAGTCTGTTACTACTGCCAGTAGGAACATTAACCCCTTATATTCCATTATTGTTGTTATTTCTATTACACAGTGTATAGTTGTAATGACACTGCGAAATTAACCCATTATATACCAGTTCAGCATTAACTGCATATTTTGTAGTGTTTATAACTACTGCCACTGGTGTGTATATATGTGTGTATGTAGTCACTTCCGTCACTTTGTCCGCACTTCCCTCACTTTGTCCCCACTTCCCTTACTTTGTCCGCACTTCCCTCACTTTGTCCGCACACATACACACACACACACACACAGACACACACTCCGCTATACTTACCACCGGCCCTGCATCAGCCGCCTGGATCCTCAGTTGACATGTCGCCACCCCCCAACTACTGGATCCAATATAGTGTCCAAGAAGTCTCGCCAAACTTCCTGGACGCCATATTGGATCCAGTCGTCCGTGGGCGGCGACATGTCGACTCAGGATACAGGCGCCGGGGAAGACGCAGGGTCGGTGCTCACTATAGCGGAGTATGTGTATGTGTGTGTGTGTGTGTGTGTGTGTGTGTGTATGTATGTATGTGTGTGCTGACCACTCTGCCCACGGCGCTGCGCTGACCACTCTGCCCACGGCGCTGCGCTGACCACTCTGCCCACGCCACTGTGCTGACCAATCTCACCGCACTCACTACTAACCACGGAGCCACCGCACTCACTGCTAACCACTGAGCCACCGCACTCACTGCTAACCACTGAGCCACCCCACTCACTGCTAACCACTGAGCCACCGCACTCACTGCTAACCACTGAGCCACCGCACTCACTGCTAACCACTGAGCCACCGCACTCACTGCTAACCACTGAGCCACCGCACACACTGCTAACCACTGAGCCACCGCACTCACTGCTAACCACTGAGCCACCGCACTCACTGCTAACCACTGAGCCACCGCACTCACTGCTAACCACTGAGCCACCGCACTCACTGCTAACCACTGAGCCACCGCACTCACTGCTAACCACTGAGCCACCGCACTCACTGCTAACCACTGAGCCACCGCACACACTGCTAACCACTGAGTAACTGCACTCACTGCTAACCACTGAGCCACCGCACTCACTGCTAACCACTGAGCCACCGCACTCACTGCTAACCACTGAGCCACCGCACTCACTGCTAACCACTGAGCCACCGCACTCACTGCTAACCACTGAGCCACCGCACTCACTGCTAACCACTGAGCCACCGCACTCACTGCTAACCACTGAGCCACCGCACTCACTGCTAACCACTGAGCCACCGCACTCACTGCTAACCACTGAGCCACCGCACTCACTGCTAACCACTGAGCCACCGCACTCACTGCTAACCACTGAGCCACCGCACTCACTGCTAACCACTGAGCCACCGCACTCACTGCTAACCACTGAGTCACCACACTCACTGCTAACCACTGAGCCACCGCGCAGTGCTAACCACTGAGCCACCGTATACTCTGCTACCCACTGAGCCACCGTATACTCTGCTACCCACTGAGCCACCTGTATACACACAATTCATTTCACCGCACTCCCCTAACTATTAGTAAATAAACTATATATGGATTCTAGACTACCCGATTCTTTAGAATCGGGCCGCCATCTAGTTGTAGTATAATTGTTCTCTTGTCAATAGTTTGTATATGTGTATTGAAACTATAAAGTATAGAGTTATTTATATGTACAGTTTAAGATACATGAATATACATATACTATTGACTCTAGAGAGATATATATTTGTATCAATGCTGGTTTTTCTAACCTTACTCCCACCCCTTGTACCGCACATTGTTTATTTAATAAAATTCGCACTTTCATATATATTGACCGTACGATCGCGTTTTTTTTCCCCTTTGGGAAAATTGTGTAAATTACTGATTTTGCGATCGGTCATTTTTGATTAGATGTCTATGATTATTCCAATTTCCTTAGTATGTGTATATGCACAAAAAATTAGTATGGTTTAAATGTTAAAATGGATTGGATACAAAAACTGTGGTGTTGTCTAACCAGAAGGATTCAAGCAGTGTTGAAAGCCAAAAGGAAATTTACAAAATACTAACAAATAAATAAAAAATTATATTTTTAGGAGCAAACCGGTGACAATGCATTGACATGACAAGAATCTGTATAAATAATATACGCACAATAAAGAAAAATGCTCAGCACTATTGTATGATATTTACGGACCTGCACGGTCCAACCTAAAACACCTACAGGTGACACCCGACTACCGATGTTGCACATGTATCACCCTCAGGGCCGTGGGTTACTCGGGACCGGTCCCTGCTATCTGTTCACAGAGGGAATGTCACGGTAGTGGCCATAGACCGGTTCCGTGGCCCTGGAGGGACCGCAAATAAAAAGGGGAAAAATAAATAAAAATGAATGTCACTGACGCCACCTGTGGTATGCGGCCAGATGTGACTGCCACTGCTAGCTTCATGTCCAGGGGATGATTATGGGATGCAGCAAGGTGATAAGCCCTCCACAGGTAGGGCTAGGTTGATCCCTGGGCCGGTGGTAATAGTTGTTACTGGTGATGTTGTTGTGAGGTGATGATTGGGATGCTCTTTATACTGACCAGTGTCCTTTAGATCTCCCAGGCTTGACCTCTCCTCAGATGCTGGTCTCCACAGCCATGGACCTTCAATAAACACTCTCACACTTTTTTTAGGTTTAACCAGGAACTTTACTCACTGCTTTTAGTTCACACAGTCACTGGTCTGGTTCACCAAAGCACCACCTTTCTTTGGCCTTTCCGGGTCTCTTTCCTCAGGACCACTCACTACCTCAGGGCCAGCAGTCGCAAACTTCTCAAGGGGGTCCTCTCTCTAACCTCCAAGTCCTATGTAAGGTTTTTCCTAGGTGTGACGGTCTGTTCGGTTTCGGGCATAGAGACCCTTCACCTCACCGGTTAATCTGTGGTCAAGGCTTGAACCTGCCAACCTCTTTTACAGGGCCAGTACCCTGTCCATCAACCCAGTCCCTCGGTGTCTCCGTAAAGCCGGTCTTCCACCTTGGACTCCTTCTCCACCTCACCTGGTCAGTAGTCTCGGACCCGGTCAGCCATAAATTTTTCCTCTCTTGTTTACAGTCTCTTTTTTGCTGTCACTCTGCTCAGTCCTGAGCCCTCCTTCAACTCCAACATCCATCTGACAGTCAATCTCACTCTCAGGTAAACCACTAACTCCTTCTCCTCTCACAAGTGCCACCTAAGCTCCACTCACCACTCTGCTCTTCCCCACTTCTCCCTTGCTTGGCATAAAGTCCTAGGTATAAGAATTCGGGAGCGTGTTGGATGTTTGGGGTTGGGGTGGATGGCTTACCATTCCAGCTGCTGCACTTCTCTGTGGCTACCAGTCTGCAGGGGTGCCACAGACAGTCATTAAAGATTGTTGATATACTTGTGCAAAAAAGAAAAGACGGCACTCACAGGTTTGTAGTTGCTCTGTTTTAATTTCCTTTTCAGGTTACATCAAAATGCGGGAAGGGGGTGATGGGGCAGACGACGGCACCATTTTGTGGTGAGTTCTGCTTCCACGGGTCTGTTCTCAGCTCTGAGAACTGACCCGTATAAGCGGAACTCACCTCAAAACGGTGCCGTCGTCTGCCCCATCACCCCCTCCCCGCGTTGTGATGTAACCGGAAAAGGAAATTAAAACAGAGCAACTACAAACCGGTGAGTGCCGCATTTGTATAAATAATCATATTCTAAATAGTTGCAACTTAGATTTTTGTTATACCATACCCAAGATGATTGTCTATAAAATGAAGGTAATCTAACGCTCATAGCTGTAGTGGATGGTGAGATTTGGGGCCTGAAAATCAAAAGTGCAAAGCATTTTTACCCTATTGCATGTCATGTATCTTGCTTTTTTGGCACAGAGCTTTCTTTGTTTGAGTGTATATAAAGCATGCATCCATCCCATTAAAAGAGGAGTCACTAAGCTGAACACTATCACACGTGTCCCGTCTCTGAATTTCCTAAGCTCACCTATCATCTCTAATCCAGCCTTGCATATCGAATATAGTGGGCCCACTGGGACCACAGCAATGAGCTCAGGGGTTGCTGGTCACCACACCATAAGTTTAGTTCATTTTATTCCTATAGCAATCAATGACTCAGAGCTATTCTTCACAGCATGAGATACTGAATGGTTAAGCATGAGATTGATTTTGCTATTGATTCTTCTATTTGTACCATAAAAGAAAGTGGTCAATCAAACACTCTTTACTTTGGCAATATCATTTCAATATTTTCAGTGACCCTAAAAGCTTGCTCTCCAGGATTTTAAATCAAAATATTACTGTGTCACTTCCTTGCTGACTTTGGAGCCTTGTTGGGACATGTTAGCCATCCACCAACCATCTACTACCCCATACATCTGGATCATCCAGGGTTGCACAGCACTAATTGGTAAAGAAGACTGTATTAAATTTAGTCTTCATGTATGTTTGGGCCCAGTACAACCATTTCTTTTTGTGAGCACTGTTTAGTTGGAGGGGGGAGGGCAAATAATAGGTTATGTACTACTGAAAGGCTCAGGGGCATCCTACTCCTAGAGAATTGAAAGACTCCGGAGGTGCCAGCAGCATAATTACCTGTCTGCTGCTTTGGAAATGGTATTTTAGCCGCTACTCTCTTATCCTGAGGAATATGTCTGGCAGAAACCTTCTTCATTATGCCTTTATCTGCACAAAACACGCACCAATCTGTGCAGTGTATCAGCCACAAATGTCTTCACAATACGATGATCACAGTTAAGTTAATGTGAAATCTATTATATAATCACGAATGGGTTTTTTGCCACTTTTGAGTCCGCTCACGCTGCGAGTCAGCGTGGTCATGTGGATACGCCCGAAGCATTGGCCGCGCAGCGGCCATTGTGAGCAGTTCTAAGGCGACTCGCTATGCCCGCGCAGCGGGCATGGCAAGTCGCCTTAGCAGCGTGAAGCATTGGCCGCGAAGCGGCCATTGCGAGTCAGAGACTCGCTCTGCTAGAATCCCGATGCATGTGCATCGGCACCCAGCTAGTATCTAATGTTTTCATACTTTGATCAAGCTATTGCACTATTTGATGCTCTTCAGCAGCAGAAAGATCCTTTTTCTTTCCCATATTGTTTAAAACCTGTGGCCTGTGTGATAATGTGGAATGTCCTTCTTATGTAGATTTCCTTTAATTGGAGTCATCTCATGAACTAATTATTATTAGAAAACGGTGTAGAATCCGGTGCCACAAAATTCCTTTTTATTTTCAAAAGTTTTAAAAATCACACATGCTCCAGAGGAGCTGCTGGACGCGTTTCGTGGGTCTAGCCCACTTAATCGTCAGTACTAATTATTATTGTTTTTTAAATGGATTTCAGTGATCCACAGAGCCATGAGTCAAAGTACCATTCATGTAATTCTTTATCACGCTTAAATCCTATTTGCTTAATAATTTGGGTCATGGTGTATAGATTAGTTCATAGGGTCAGATATAGGGCACAGTGTAATTTGTAGCAGAAATTTACTGTGGAAAAGTTAAGATTATACTACTGTACAGTGTTTTTTATGAAAATATAAAATTACAGTTAGCGTCACTTAAATGGGGCATTGAGTAATTATTTTTACTGATGCACATCTTATATATAAAACCCGAAGGCCACTTCCGGTCTATTCGCTTAACTTCCGTGACGGCCTGCGCCCTGTGACAAAGACCGGAAACGGAAGTAGCAGACCCACGAGCGGTGTCACCGCGAGCCGCTGTCAAAATGGCACAGCGCCTCGCAGTGGGCGCTAAAGCGCCACCACTCGCCGTTATCCCGTCACCGGCCCTGCACACAGCCCCCGCTGCCCCATCACCCCCTGCCTGTCACCATAGCCATCCTCCACTGCCTTCCCCCCGCTGCCCCATCAGCCCCCTGCCTGTCACCATAGCCGCCCTCCACTGTCCGGTCACCCCCAGCCTATCACCACTGCCCCTCCGCTCCCCGATCGCCCCCCTCCACTCTCCGGTCACCCCCCGCCTCTCAGCACAGACCCCCTCCACTGTCCGGTCACCCCCCCTCCTTACCACAGCTCCCTCCAACCACACGCGATCTCTCTTCATCCTGCTTGAGGACCTTTGATGACGTCACGATGATGGGTGGAGTCACAGATCACATGACCGTGACGTCATCAAAGGTCCTGTCCCGATCTAACTTCCTCTGCCTATTCATCCCCCTGCGCTGCACACTGACCCACGATCTGCTCCCTCACCCCCCGCTCTGCCCACTGACCCCCACTCTGACCCTGACCCCCACTCTGACCACTGACCCCCACTCTGACCCTGCTTTGCCCACTCACCCCCACTCTGACCACTGACCCCACACTCTGACCCTGCTCTGCCCACCCACCCCCACTCTGACCACTGACCCACACTCTGACCCTGCCCACTCACCCCCACTCTGACCACTGACCCTCACTCTGCCCACTCACCCCCACTCTGACCACTGACCCTCACTCTGCCCACTCACCCCCCAACTCTGCCCACTCACCCCCCAACTCTGCCCCCCTCACCCCCTCTCTGCCCCCTCACCCCCACTCTGCACACTGACCCCCACTCTGTCCCTGCTCTGCCCACTGACCCCCACTCTGACCACTGACCCCCACTCTGACCACTGCCCCCCACTCTGACCACTCACCCCCAAACTCTGCCCACTCACCCCCCTACTCTTCCCCTGAACCCCTCTCTGCCCCCCTCACCCCCACTCTGCACACTGACCCTCTCTCTGACCCTGCTCTGCCCACTCACCCCCACTCTGACCACTGACCCCACTCTGCCCACTCACCCCCAAACTCTGCCCACTCACCCCCTCTCTGCCCCCTCACCCACTCTACCCACTCACCCTGCTCTGCCCACTCACCCCCACTCACCCCCTCTCTGCCCACTCACCCCCACTATGCCCACTGACCATGCTCTGCCCACTCACCCTGCTCGGCCCATTGACCCCTCACACTGGCCACTCATCCTGCTCTGCCCACTCACCCCTCACTGCCCACTGACCCCTCACACTGACCCTGCTCTGCCCACTGACCATCCTCTCCCCACTGACCCCTCACTGACCCTGCTCTGCCCACTCGCCCTGCTCAGCCCACTGACCCCTCACACTGCCCACTGACCCTCCTCTGCACACTGAACATGCTCTGCCCACTGACCCCTCAATGCCCACTCACCCTGCTCTGCCCACTGACCCTGCTCTGCTCACTGACCACTCACACTGCCCACTCACCCTGCTCTGCCCACTGACCCCTCACACGCCCCACTGACCCTGCTCTGCTCACTGACCACTCACACTGCCCACTCACCCTGCTCTGCCCACTGACCCCTACACATGCCCCACTGACCCTGCTCTGCCCTCTCACCCCTCACACTGACCCTGCTCTGCCCACTGACCCCTCACACTGCCCACTCACACCTCACACTGCCCACTGAACATGCTATACCCACTTACCCCTCACACTGCCCACTGACCATGCTTTGCCCACTGACCCCTCACACTGCCTACTGACCCTGCTCTGCTCATTTACTCCCGCTCTGCCCACTCACCCCCGCTCTGCCCACTCGCCCCTGCTTTTACCACTCACCCTGCCCACTGACCACCCTCTGTTCACTCACCCCCCGCTCTGCCCTTTCACCATGCCCACTGACCCCTGCTCTGCCCACTGACCGTGCCCACTCACCCATGCTCTACCCACTGACCCTTCTCTGCCCACTCACTCTGCCCACTGACCCCTGCTCTGCCCACTGACTGTGCCCAATAACCCTTGCTATGCCCACTAAACCCTGCTCTGCCCACTCACCCCCGCTCTGCCCGCTGACCCCTGCTCTGCTCACTGACTGTGCCCACTCACCCCTGCTCTGCCCACTGATTTTTCCCACTAACCCCAGCTGTGCCTACTGACTGTGCCCACTGACCACTGCTCTGCCCAATCACTCTGCCCACTAACCCCTGCTCTGACCACTGACCCCCGCTATTACCCTGCTCTGACCATGACGCCCCAATCCTGCTCACTGTCCCTGCTCTGCCCATTCACCCACCACTCTGCCCACTCACCCCCGCTCTGCCCACTGACCCTGCTCTGCCTACTTACCCCCCCCCCCCCTCTGGCTACTGACCATGCCCACTGACCCCAGCTCTGCCCACAGACCCCAGCTCTGACTATTGACCCTGCTCTGACTACTGATTATGCCCACTCACCCCTGCTCTGCCCAATAACTCTGCCCACTAACCCCTGCTCTTCCCACTCATCCCCCACTCTGCCCACTGACCCCGCTTTGCCCACTCACCCCCAGCAGATCGGTTTCCCAGCCAACGACAGGTCCTGTCCTGCCACCTACAAGACGGGTGGAGCGAGCCGCCGCAGGGTAAGTATCCTCACTGAGGTTTTTTTTATTTTTATTATCACCATGAAGGGGCGGGGGGTGTGCAGCCCCAGAGGGAGGGAGGGAGGGGGGGAGGGGGGGTGCGGCGGCGGCGGGGGCCCCCCCCCACAGAGACTGGAGGCCCAGAGGGACGGGTGCCGCGCGGAGCGGAGGGGGTCAGGAGGAGCGCCTCCATCCTGCACCCCCTATCCATCCTGCCCCCCCCTATCCATCCTGCCACCCCCTATCCATCCTGCCACCCCCTATCCATCCTGCCACCCCCTATCCATCCTGCCACCCCCTATCCATCCTGCCACCCCCAACACCATCCTGCCACCCCCAACACCATCCTGCCCCCCGACTCCATCCCGCACCCCCATCACCTTTCTCACCCCCCGCCAACATCCTACCCCTCCCCCACCACCATCCTGCCCTGCCGTCTCCATCCTGTCCCCCCTTCCCGCTACATCCTGACCCGCTCGCTCCATCCTGCCGCACTCGCTCCATTCTGCCCCCCCAACACAATCCTGCCCCCCCCTCCCCTCCTTAGCTGATCGCTTGCCCAGGCAACTACAGGTCCTAAAGGCCTGTAGGACCTACAAGGCCGAGGTGGAGCGAGCCGCCGGACAGGTGAGTATCCTCACTGAGGATTTTTTTATTTTTACTGTGGACGACCGGGGGCCAGGAGGAGTGGGGGACCGCGGTCACCGCAGTATTGCCATATACCATAGTGCTGCTATACATGTGCTATAATGTACAGCCATATACCATAGTGCTGCTATACATGTACTGTAATGTACCGCCATATACTATAGTGCTGCTATACATTTACTATAATCTACCGCCATATACTATAGTGCTGCTATACATGTACTGTAATGTACCGCCATATACCATAGTGCTGCTATACATGTGCTCTCATTACCACCATATACCATCGTACTGCTATATATATATCTTATATATAAAACCCGAAGGCCACTTCCCGCCAATCCGCTCAACTTCCGTGATGGCTTGCGCCCTGTGTCAAAGACCGGAACCGGAAGTGCCAGACTCACGAGCGGTGAGCGCATAGCGCTCACCGTGAGCCGCTGTCAAAATGGCACAGCGCCTCGCGGTGGACGCTAAAGCGCCACCACTCCCCCTTATCCCGCCACAGTCCCTGCACAGAGCCCCGTCTGCGCCCACCCACATCCGGCCCACAGCCCTGCAGCTCACCGCCCACTCTCCATCAGGACCGCCATCCCGCCACTGGCTCCGCACACAGCCTGGTGTGTGCCCACCAACATGCGGGAACCGGCCCGGACCGGCCCACACTCCGGTGTGCGGCCTCCGCCGCCACCGCTCCCAGTCCTGCCGCTCTCTCCACACACCCGGTGACTCTCCTCCATCACGGAGCTAGCCCCGCCCGCACTCCGGGGCCGGCCTCCGGAACCGCCGACAGCCCAGTGAGTGTTCAGCCCTCCAGCCTCCGTTCTCCTCTGCCCCCCCAGCCTCCGCTCTCCTCTGCCCCCCAGCCTCCGCTCTCCTCTGCCCCCCAGCCTCTGACCCCTCCCTCCTCTGACCCCTCCCTCCTCTGACCCCTCCCTCCTCTAACCCCTCCAGTTTCTGCCTCCTCCGTCCTCTGCCTCCTCCCTCCTCTGCCCCCTCCAGCCTCTGCCCCCTCCAGCCTGTGCTGCACTCGCTGCTGACCACTGAACCAACGCACTCTCTGCTGACCACTCAGCCACCGCACTCTCTGCTGACCACTGAGCCACCGCACTCTCTGCTGACCACTGAGCCACCGCACTCACTGATGACCACTGAGCCACCGCACTCACTGCTGACCACTGAGCCACCGCACTCACTGCTGACCACTGAGCCACCCCACTCACTGCTGATTACTGAGCCACCCCACTCACTGCTGACCACTGAGCCACCCCACTCACTGCTGACCACTGAGCCACCCCACTCACTGCTGACCACTGAGCCACCCCACTCACTGCTGACCACTCAGCCACCCCGCTCACTGCTGACCACTGAGCCACCCCACTCACTGCTGACCACTGAGCCACCCCACTCACTGCTGACCACTGAGCCACCCCACTCACTGCTGACCACTGAGCCACCCCACTCACTACTGACCACTGAGCCACCGCACTCACTGCTAACCACTGAGCCACCGCACTCACTGCTAACCACTGAGCCACCGCACTCACTGCTGACCACTGAGCCGCCGTATACTCTGCTAACCACTGAGCCGCCATATACAGTGCTAACCACTGAGCCACCATATACAGTGCTAACCACTGAGCCACCATATACAGTGATACCACTGAGCCACCGTATACAGTGCCAACCACTGAGCCGCCTGTATACACACAATTAATTTCACAGCACTCCCCTATTACTAAATAAACTCTATATAGATTCTAGACTACCCGATTCTTTAGAATCGGGTCACCATCTAGTAATAATATTTTAAAAAGCTTCCTTTCAGAGAGTGAAAACTGGGCACTATCCGTGTACAATAACTGGTGTATTCAGAGTAAATACTCTTGACTAGCAGCGTCCAGCATAATGGAGGTGCCCGCTCAAATTATTAGGAAGATATAATATATTTTATTTAATGTCGTTTCAACATTTTGTTGGAAAATACTGTAGTAATTATTATACAAGAGATTTATTTCTACTAATTTATTGAATTACAGTCAATGTAAGATTCAGTATTTTGCTTTACTGATGTTGGCTTTGTACATTTTATTTAGCATAGCTTCACAGTATTATTTGAAAAATTACTTTCTTTCTTCTAATCTAAACTAATAAATATAATACATAAAGAACAATATAAAAAAACCTTAAAGGGGAACTCCGGGGAAAGAAAACTTTAGTACAGTCCCTGCCCTGCTACATGATGAAGCAGAGTTGTACACTGCAGCTCTAGGATCTCATATTTCAATAAAATCATACCTTCTCTTTTGATCTCCCGCCTTCCTCGTGGGACATAAAATTTCAGTCTGACAGCCTCATGCAGCAGCAGAAAGCAGGAGATGTGTCAGGGTCATGGACCCTGGGAGTTGCAGGATCATCCTACATTCCAGTGAGGAGCGATGATCATGATCCATTGAAAGTTGGAGGAGAGGAAGCTACCATGTTCCTGTGGTGGAGGGGAGACTATACAGAGCTGAATCGATCAATGTAATGATTTGCCTGTGCTCCAAGCCTCACAATGACAGTACACATTATGCATCATCATACAGTAGTGGATAACAGCATGTATTTGTATCTGCTTGGTGACATGATTGCTATTTCAAGCCTCGACCCCTCTGTCACATAGGATGATACAGTGATGGCCAAAAGTATTGACACCCCTGCAATTCTATCAGATAATACTCAGTTTCTTCCTGAAAATGATTGCAATCACAAATTCTTTGGTATTATTATCTTCATTTAATTTGTCTTCAATGAAAAAACACAAAAGAGAATGAAGCAAAAAGCAAAACATTGATCATTTCACACAAAACTCCAAAAATGGCCAAGACAAAAGTATTGGCACCCTCAGCCTAATACTTGGTTGCACAACCTTTAGTCAAAATAACTGCGATCAACCGCTTTCGGTAACCATCAATGAGTTTTTTACAATGCTCTGCTGGAATTTTAGACCATTCTTCTTTGGCATACTGCTCCAGGTCCTTGATATTTGAAGGGTGCCTTCTCCAAACTTCCATTTTTAGATCTCTCCACAGGTGTTCTATGGGATTCAGGTCTGGACTCATTGCTGGCTACCTTTGAAGTCTCCAGTGCTGTCTCTCAAACCATTTTCTAGTGCTTTTTGAAGTGTGTTTTGGGTCATTGTCCTGCTGGAAGACCCATGACCTCTGAGGGAGACCCAGCTTTCTCACACTGGGCCCTACATTATGCTGCAAAATTTGTTGGTAGTCTTCAGACTTCATAATGCCATGCACACGGTCAAGCAGTCCAGTGCCAGAGGCAGCAAAGCAACCCCAAAACATCAGGGAACCTCCACCATGTTTGACTGTAGGGACAGTGTTCTTTTCTTTGAATGCCTCTTTTTTTCTCCTGTAAACTCTATGTTGATGCCTTTGCCCAAAAAGAGAGAACATTCTTCCAAAACGTTGTAGGTTTTCTCAGGTAAGTTTTGGCAAACTCCAGCCTGGCTTTTTTTATGTCTCGGGGTAAGAAGTGGGGTCTTCCTGGGTCTCCTACCATACAGTCCCTTTTCATTCAGATGCCGACGGATAGTACAGGTTGACACTGTTGTACCCTCGGACTGCAGGGCATCTTGAACTTGTTTGGATGTTAATCGAGGTTCTTTATACACCATCCGCACAATCTTGTGTTGAAATCTCTCGTCAATTTTTCTTTTCCGTCCACATCTAGGAAGTTGGCCACAGTGCCATGGGCTTTAAACTTCTTGTTGACACTGCGCACGGTAGACACAGGAACATTCAAGTCTTTGGAGATGGACTTGTAGCCTTGAGATTGCTCATGCTTCCTCACAATTTGGTTTCTCAAGTCCCCAGACAGTTCTTTGTCTTCTTTCTTTTCTCCATGCTCAATGTGGTACACACAAGGACACAGGACAGAGGTTGAGTCAACTTTAATCCATGTCAAATGGCTGCAAGTGTGATTTAGTTATTGCCAACACCTGTTAGGTGCCACAGGTAAGTTACAGGTGCTGTTAATTACACAAATTAGAGAGGCATCACATGATTTTTCTAACAGTGCCAATACTTTTGTCCACCCCCTTTTTTATGTTTGGTGTGGAATTATATCCAATTTGGCTTTAGGACAATTCTTTTTGTGTTTTTTTTCATTGAAGACACATTAAATGAAGATAATAATACCAAAGAATTTGTGATTGCAATCATTTTCAGGAAGAAACTGAGTATTATCTGACAGAATTGCAGGGGTATCAATACTTTTGGCCAACACTGTTTATCAGGGACAGGATTGTAGTGTGAGCTTGGGGCTGGCAGCCACGGTCCCTGCCATGCGTCCTTCCTATAAAGAAATGTGAGGGGGCTGGAATGTAGGATGTTCCTGCAGCTCCCAGGGTCCACGCCTCTGACACACCTCCTGTTTTTTGCCCTAAATGAAGCTGCCAGCTTGAAAATTCTCTGTCCCATGAGCGGGGTAAGAGCTCAGGAGCAGGTATGATTTTATTGAATTACAAGAGATCTATAGATCCTAGAACTGCAGTGCACAGCTTTGCTTCATCATGTAGGAGGGCAGTGACTGTACTAAAAGTTTTCTCTCACTGGAGTTCCCCTTTAAATACCACATTGGTTATCTAAAATAGGACACTTTTCAAAAGCTGTGTTCGTCCGAGAAGGTTTATGCCAAATTAACCTCTGATACTAATAGTGAGGCAAATAATACCACAGTCTTTTTCCTTCTCATTCGCTCTCTCCTCCAATGACAACTAAGTCAACCCCCAAGTAGATGTTCCAAGACTCCCGAAGAGGCAGTGCCCACAGGTAACTATTCAAAGAAGTACTAAGGCACTCATATTCCATAGAATTAAAATCCAATAGTTTATTAAATCATCTTAAATAGTCCAATTTACAGTAAAGGCAGGCATTACTGATCACCTGTGCAAAGCACACCCTGAAGACTATGAGCCTTAGATTGATAGATTGCTGATTTTGTCACCAGCTCAGGAATCCAATTAAAAACTGCAAGTCTCAAAGAAATGAAAAACGTTTTTATTATTTCTTTGAGGATCTTTTAAATAACATGGTAGCCCAATCTAATTTCCATGTTCAAAATTTATTGACCAAAACCCCAGTTCAGCTTTTGATAATTAGCCCCTTAGATGTAATTAAAATAAGGACATTGGGGAGATTTATGCCTCAAACTGAAATAGTGAATAATTAACTAACTCATCAATATTAGGTTTGAGTCCATTCTCAGGCTCTTGTATTATCATGTACTGTACAATCTATTGCACATTGCTTTACTAACAATATTGACAAAATCTACATACCCCAAAGGGACATCTGCATAGATGAGACACTGATCAATTTCAAGCAATGTCTTAGGGGTACTTTACACACTGCAACTTCGCTAGCGATGTCGCTGCAACATCACAGGTTTTGTGACGTAACAGCGACGTCTCCAGCGATGTCGCTATGTGTGACACACACTGGCGACCTGGCCTGTGCTGTGAGGTCGCTGGTCGCTGCACATTGCTCAGGACCATTTTTTTGTTCTGCGTCTCCCGCTGGTCAGCACGCATCTGCACGTGCGACCGCGAGAGACCAGCGATCCAGCGACCTCACAGGCTGGTAACCATAATAAACACCGGGTAACTAAGCAGCGTGCGCTGCCTTGATACCTGGTGTTTATCATGGTTACCAGCGTCCGCTGCGCTAAGCAGGAGGATGCTGGTAACCATGATAAACACCGAGTAACTAAGCAGTGGGCGGCTTAGTTACCTGGTGTTTATCATGGTTACCAGCGATCTCACGACTGCTGAGTCACTGCTGAGTCACTGCTGAGTCACTGCTGAGTCGCTGCTGAGTCACTGGTGAATCTGTCTGTTTGACAGCTCAACAGCGACTACAGAGAGACTTTCCAGAGATCCCTGCCAGGTCGTATTGCTGGTGGGATCGCTGGTGTGTAACTGGGCCTTTACATTCTGTTAATACCTACCTAGTAGGAGGACAATGTACTGAATTAAAAGGAATAAGCTGTGATAGAGTACCGCAGGGTACATGCATAGATTTAGTGTTTTCAAAGTGAGGACTACCGTGATTGAATCCCCTGAATGCTCCCCTGATGTGGGAGTGAGTGGGAATTAGTGCCCCAAATGCTGAATCAGAGTTACCACCTCTGTGTAGGTAACATTGCCATCAGTATCCCACTGTTTAAGTACTTCTTTGCCACAGCTACTAGAAAATGCTGTATTATGTGAGAAAAACAGAGAGGCCTCCCTAAGTCGATTATTGGCCAACTAATTAGAAAGTATAACAGTATGGCTCAATGTAGGTAGTCAATTATAAGGACAAGAGAGATGTTTTTATCTTCACCATGATAAATGGAAATGTGGCGCCCCGCAACGAGTGCGTCACAAGAGGGTATTGCAGCCATAAATGCAGCCGCAATATTCTCTGACACAGCAGTGATCTGGTTAACTTAGAAATCCAACCCTGCATGCATCACCTAGAACAGAGGGCCAATCCTAGGTCCTGGTGGGCGGAGTGCTAGGGAAGTGTGTAGGAGAACAGACCCTTAGTCAGAAAGAGAAGTGATCTAGAACTTGACCTGAGCAGTCTAAAACTTGGAGTAGGAGCGGGGGCTCCGCACCCCGTGCAGCCCCCGGGCCGTCACCGGTCGGGTGTCAGCACCTGAGGCCTCAACAACCGGGATCGGGCATCGTTACCACGGGTTCCAAAAGACTCCCGTGCCCAATTCACAGCCGGTTCACTGGTACCGAAGCTGGCAGCAGTTCACCTCTGCTACGCGAACCAGAAGCGTGGAGGAGCAGCTTCACAGGAGCACCCCACCACCAGCCAACTTCCAGTCGTCTAACCAGCAGTGTACCCACCGAGGGATCCAAGGCTCCCCAAAATATCCACAACGTACACCTTGGATAGGGCATTGAAGCAGCCTCCCCGTACCCGACCTGGTATTCCTGGGCGACACTGGCAACCACTTAGTTAGAATGGAGGAACACTGCGGATTTCTAAGGGACACCATCACTGCTGAGTCCACCCGGTCCACTACCCGTAAACTGTATACCATGTACTGCCTGCTGGTTACAGTAAAGACCCGTTGCAGGATTTTCTGTGTCCGTGCTTCCTTATGAACTGTCCGTCCGCACTACAAGGTAACCGCAGCTGCCGCACAACATCTTAAGCAGCTCCAGCCTCCGGGGATCACCGCTCAGTCTGTGGGGAGCGTTCCATCTTGCTGCTGTCCATCACCCGGAGGTTCCGCAGCGTCGGTAGCCCTTACCGAAACTACTCATAGGTGGCGTCACGAATAAATTAAAAACCCCTTTAATCTGTTCCACCAAGACGTCTTCAACCCTTTTGATCTGCACTACACCGGGCCCCACTACCGGCAGGCGCGGTCCACCCGTGACAAGGAGGAAGGAAGCATTGCCTGTCTAAACCGGAGTCCCGGCCACAGTGAGTCAGAAATGTCAACACAGGCTCCCAAACCAGACTGTGTCCTGACGTATAATAAAAGAATGGGAAGATTTGATCTCTCTGGCCAGGTCTTCAAACCTAATACTACCATGCAGAAAACAAAAGTGTTACAAAAAATATCCCTGCACATCGTACGGATGGAAATGTAGAATGCATTCAAATTATCCTGATGTGTAATCCAAACTGGCATATTCCTTCAGTTTCAGGAGGTAGCAATCAAGGCTCTAATATTAGGATATCTGGCATAGGGGTGACTGAATACATGGAAAAACAATATCTCCACAAAGAGGTATCTAAATCTGGAAAAACAGGAAGATGACAAAACAAATACAAATTTTGTTACAAAAGTGGGCAGGGAAAACACACCATTTTTAATGGTATACTTGTCTCGACACAAATCAAGTCAGACATATCACTTGAAGCAAGGATCACCAAGCTACGATTTGGCAACTTTGGACACATCATACAAAAAGAGAAATCACTGGAGAAGTGCATTGTGGGAGGAAGACTAAAATGAACAAGGCGAAGAGGAAGACCAGCAACCCAATGGCTTTATACTGTCAAGATAATGGCGGCGGAGACCCTGGAGACCCTGATGGACTTATCTAGGCTCGCACAAGATTCCTTTTTCTACAGACCGTTCATCCATCAAGTTGAGCTGAAGGCTGATAAATAATAATAAATAATAACTTGCCTCGACAAACAAGGCATATGCATAAAGGAATGTTTACAATGCATAGATTATTACATTTATTTATAACTAGCTATAGTCCCCAGGATTGCCCAGGGTGGTACCTAACTGTTATTAACTATAAGACAAAAGAATAGGTTAACAAAGTTTTGCTTCTGTTGCACCCCGGGGCTGGGGTACTCGGAACCGGGTCCTCTCTTCAGTCATCGGGGAAATGTCACGTCGATGTGACCCAGATTCGTATGCCCAGGTGCGGCAATGAAAAGGGGTTAAAGAAAAAAGGACTAAAGTTTATAAATATAGTCTGTGACGCCACCCGTGGTTTGTGACTAGTAAAGCCACCACTGCCGTCTAGGTCTCTGGGGAATGATGAGAAAGGCGGCAGCCGGGATGGTGAGCCCTCCACGGGTAGGGCTTGGTGTTCCCCAGAGTAGGGGTAGGAGATGAGAGTCTTGGCTCCACGCTTATCCTCCTGTGGCAGTCTCTCCTGCTGGCATGTGAAAGTCAGTGTGCTGCTCTGCAGGTGGGAGGTTGTTACCGTCACGCAAATGAGAATCTCTCACACACAGCTTTTAGTCTGTCCGGGTATTTTACTCATGTCTGTGCAGCTACAATAACACACAGTACATGACCGGCACTGGTCATTGGTTCAGCAGCCGGGACAGTTCACTGGGGGCACCCCCTTTATAGTCCTTTCCTTCCCGCGCATCTACTCCGGGCTATCTGTCACAGACTTTCTGTGGACATTCCCTTCCGGGAATCCTAGTTCTATATGACTGCCTTTCCTTTGTGTGCCGGGGGTTACGATCCAAGCATAAAGCCCCTTCTCCTCGCCAGTTAATTCATGGCTGGAGCATGCAGCTGCCAACCACATCTACAGGGCCAGTACCCTGGTGTTTGCTTGGTCCTCCCGGTGTCCTGACTCATCTGGACCCACTGTGGACCCCTTCTTCTCTCCCTCGGTACTCGACAAGGGACCTGGAACGGCCTTACAGTGGCACATGCCATCTGATCCACATTCTTTCTTTATGGTGTTACACTTTGGCTCCCAGGACGTCTCGGCTTGGGGGTTCTGTTCCTCACCTACTCACTCAAGCTAGGAACAAGAACCAGTGCTCTCTGTGTCTTCCCGACTAAGCCCCCCCAACTTAGTGTTCCTAGGGTTTTAGTTTAGTTCCTCCACCCCTTTCCCAGGTTTTCCACTCTGCACTCCACCCTCTACCTAGCTTCCCACTCTATCCCCTGCCTGACATGGAGTACTAGGTCTAGGGATTGGAGGATGTGTAGGGTCTTGGCATGAGGTGACTAGCTTACCTGTCCCAACTGCATCACCTTCTGTGGCCGCAAGTCCGCAGGGGCGCCACACTTCTCTCTGCTGAGATACACCAGTTGCAAATGTAATACAGGGGCTATGTTTGGGCTCCTGGTGTAATACAAGGGCTATGTGTAGACACAGGCTGTAATACAGGGGACTATGTGTGAACTCCTGCTCTAATAGAGGTGGATATGTGTGACCTCCTGGTGTCATAACAGAGGCTATGTGAGGTCTCCTGCTGTAAAACAGGTCTGTGTGTGGCTTCCTCCTGTATACTGGGGACTGTACGTGGACTCCTGCTGTAATAATTGGTGCTGTGTGTGTCCTCCTGCTGTAGACAGGGGCTATATTTGGGCTCCTGCAGTGTTTGGCCCCCTGCTGTTTACTGGGGCTCTGTGGTCTCCTACTGTATGCTGGGGGTTGTGTGCAGCCTCCTGCTGTATACAGGGTTCTGTGTGTGATCTCCTGATGTACATAGGGGTTGTATGTGACCTCCTGCTGTATACTGTGGCTGTGTGTCCTAAAGTGCAGACTACTTACAGACAGGTCCTGCCGATGCCCGGAAGGAAGACAAAATCATTGTGGGACTGTGGGGAGGGTAAGAAAGTGTATGTATGTCTCTGTCTGTGTGTCTGTCTGTGTCCTTCAAAAATGGTGCAAAAAAGCAGCACACGTGGCTGATGTGTTTGTGATGCTTTTTTTTGCAAAGAGAGGGTCCATTTTTGGTTTAGAAACTGCACCAAAAATGGATCAATAAAAAATGCTGTCTGAACTTAACCTTAGTATTATGAGTCAGAGCAAATATATTCTTCACAAATGAAGCTTATTGGTGAAAAGTAGGTAAAGTCTGTGAATTCATATTTCAAAAAATCACGCCAAGGTCTTTTCATGTTTCATTTTACATTTATCTAGCTGATCATTGACAGATGGTTTGGAAACAAGTTCAGGAAATATTATCTTAACTCTTCCTAAATTGTCTTGACTTTGTTTTTTAGCAGTTGTTGTGAAATTGTAGCGACCGGTGGTAAGGCCGCGGGTGTGTGTGTATGATCTTTCTCAACAGAATCCCCATACTCAGGTTTAACCGATAATAACTTTTCTTTACTGGCAACCATGTTTATATCACAGTCAACCAAACTATATGCGCACTTGTATATCTTAGAGTCTCTGGATCTTCACTTCTGCCGGGTACGCAGCAAGAAAAAAACACAACAATGAAGGTATCTTTCCCTAACTTTCCCTAAAATCACGTACCAGTCTATCACAGAAGAAGATGTCGCTCACACGTAGCAGGCCTGGGGGTCTCCTCAGTCTTCTTCTTTGGTCTCCTTCCGCAGGTAACAGAACTTTTCTTTTAATGTCTCTCCCAGTCTCAGGGCACACCGAGCAGCAGGAGGACGGAGTTCACGGCAGTACAACTTGTTCCCTTATGTCGGTCACGGCCCCTGCACATGCACTCTGGGTGCTCGGCGGGCAAGGTTTTGCAGAGCGGCCAGATACACAGCACCAAAGTCCAGTGGCCCAGGATCAGTCACAGGGGCTTCTGCGGGGTGATTTTTCCGGCAAGGTGTAGCAAAGTAGTCCACTTTCAACAGACATCCACAGGGAGATCTTCTCTGGCTCAACTCTGTATCTATACTGACTTCCCGCCCTTTCTGTTCCTCAGCACAAGGCTCTTGGGGGAGGGGATCAGCAAACAATGTTTTTTTTTCTCTCTGCAGTCATTTCAGCAATTGTCCACAAGGGGGCAGTATCGGACTGTGTAATGCTCACTTCAGTGTCCATTTCAATAATACAATCTGAATTGCTCACCTCATTACAAAATGGTGAACATTTATCTTATTTGTTTTCTCCAGTAATCAGGCAAGTTGGTAGTTATGCTACATTCAGACGCACCGTTTTTTTTTCTTTTCTGTTCTGCTGTATTTTTAGCAGCAAACAGGAGCTGTCCTCCAAAAAGCAAAAAAAAAAAACGAATCACCCATTCCTGATTTGGTGTGATGCATTGTTTTTGTCCTATTACAATGACTCCTCTTGGAAAAACGGATATGAAAAATGCAACAGAAACTAACATGTTCATTCGTAAAACAAAGTGAAAAAATGGATCACTTTAAAAGTGCTCTGTCTGAATGGCAAAAAATGGAAACCTATTGACTTGGCTGGGATTTCATTTGAATGATCGGATCGGAATGGATTAGAAAAACAGATACAAGAACCATAGTCTGAATGTAGCCTAAGTGTTCTTTAAAACATTGCCTCCTAACCATTTTCTTCTGGGATCTCCCCATTCAGAACATGATGTTGTAGTTGCAATCCATGCCAAAAATAAAAAGATGTAACTTAATATGTGTCTATTGTCTTCGAGGCTCAGATTTCTGTGTCTCTGGTTCACTGATTTAGGCCGGTTTCACACCACGGCTGTGGTGTTTCAGGTTCTGTCCGGTGTTTTGCAGGAAACACCAGACAGAACCTGACTGCCCTGGACAAACAGAACTGGAGGGCAAATATGTATTTTTCCGGAATTGACAGATTGCAGCTGCAACTGCTGAAATTTCAAGATCCCAGGGAGCTAGCCGCGGTCCTGAAATCTCTGCAGGGTACAGCTCCAGGTGCTGAACTTCAGCAGCCGGCGTCCATGAGCTGCATCCGATTTTATCTCGGATCCAGCGCGGTTCAATGCCATAGACACCCATGTTAGGGGGTGCCAGATCGCACTGGATCAAGGAGGATTCGAGAGGATCCGATTTGTGCCAATTTTTGCTCCGGACACAAAAATGCTGCAAGCAACGTTTTTGTGTCCGGGAGAAAAATCCAAATTCTCCCGGATCCTTCCGGACAGATGGAAACCAGATGGCAATTAGCTGCCATCCGGCTCCATCCGGCCCCATAGGAATACTATGGGGCCGAAATCTGATCCGGGGCTGTCTGGTTCACACCGGACAGCCCCGGATCAGATAAACCGTGGTGTTAAACCAACCTTAGCTGTTAGTTGAACAACCTTTTCCAGAAAGCAAGATGAAACTGGCCTGAATCTCACACCTGCATTAAACAGAAACCTTGACTCGTCAGCATTGTAAGCAAAATACATGATCAGTGATGTCATTATTGCTTGTACTTTAACCATGTACAGTATTTTTCGCTTTATAAAACGCACCTGATTATAAGACGCACCCCCAAATTTGGTGAAGGAAAAGAGAAAAAAATAATTTTTAATGTTAAATGGGGTCCATCTTATAATGCCAGTGTCCATCTTACAAATCATATACCGTATATGTCCTCCATTCTGGTAAATTAACCCCCCATCCTGATATATATACCCCGTGCTGTTACACATAGCCCCTTTGCTGGCACACTGTCCCCCTCTGCTGGCACACTGCCCCCCTCTGCTGGCACACTGCCTCCCTCTGCTGGCACACTGTCCCCTTATGCTGGCACACTGTACCCCTCTGCTGGCACACTGTCCTCCTCCCTGCTGGCACACTGCCTCCCTTCCTGCTGGCATGCTGCCCCCTTCCTGCTTGCACGCTGTCCCCTTCCTACTGGCACGCTGTCCCCCTCCCTGCTGGCACGCTGTTCCCCCTCCCTGCTGGCACACTGTCCCCCCTTTTTCTGGCACACTGTCCCCCTCCTTGCTGGCACACTGTCCCCCTTTTTTGCTGGCACACTGTCCCCCTCCCTGCTGGCACACTGTCCCCCTTTTTTGCTGGCACACTGTCCCCCTCCCTGCTGGCACACTGTCCCCCTTTTTTTCTGGCACACTGTCCCCCTTTTTCTGGCACACTGTCCCCCTTTTTGGCTGGCACACTGTCCCCCTTTATGGCTGGCACACTGTCCCCCTTTTTGGCTGGCACACTGTCCCCCTTTTTGGCTGGCACACTGTCCCCCTTTGTGGCTGGCACACTGTCCCCCTTTGTGGCTGGCACACTGTCCCCCTTTTTGGCTGACACACTGTCCCCCTTTGTGGCTGGCACACTGTCCCCCTTTGTGGCTGGCACACTGTCCCCCTTTGTGGCTGGCACACTGTCCCCCTTTGTGGCTGGCACACTGTCCCCCTTTGTGGCTGGCACACTGTCCCCCTTTGTGGCTGGCACACCGTCCCCCTTTGTGGCTGGCACACCGTCCCCCTTTGTGGCTGGCACACTGAGCCCCCACAGAGTGCACAGCTACAAAAATAATAAACAATATCATACTCACCTCTCTTCATCTTCCCTGCTGCCCGCGCTATCCCCAATGACTCTGTGCGGTCCCAGCATTCGGGTCCTGTGAGCAGCACACGGTATGACGTCACTCTGCAGCGACGTTCACATGATCCGGATGCTGGGACCGCACAGAGTCATCGGGGATAGCGCAGGAAGCAGGGAAGATGAAGAGAGGCGAGTATGATCCTCTATCGCCGGGATAGTCAGTGCTTTCTACTCAAAGGAAGTGTGGAAAGCACTGGCTGTTCACATGGCGCTGCCGCCGCTGAGCTATGGGCCGCTCCATTCACCCCTGTAATATGCGCTGCTCCCGCTGTGATTGACAGCGGGAAGCAGTGAATATTACAGGAGATAATGAGCGGCCCCACGTGACCACGGGGCCACAGCTTCAGCCTCCTCCATCCACCTGACAGCCCCCGGACACCGCTCCTGAGCTGCCCTAGCACCCCCCTCCCCATACAGCACACATTGTACTTTCACATTATAAGATGCACCCCCTATTTTCCCACAAAATTTGGGTGCATAAAAGTGCGTCTTATAATGCGAAAAATACGGTATATATTTTTTCCTGCAATATAATGACACAACTAAACGTACCAACGTATCAACACTTTCTCTTTATACCTTTTTGAGCTTCTTTCCTTTCTTTCCCTTTTTGTTTGTGTTCTTTAAGGTTTCCTCATCATCTTCGTCAACACATTTTGAAGACCCTGCTGAAGAATTTTACCAATGAAAAAATTAGCTTATTCTCATTTAACAGCTTGCTTTTAAATTCTTGCTGCACAAATTAGCTTTAGTAATTGTCAATTATTTATAAAAATTCTATTTTTTGTAGAGATGTGAGCCATCATCTGACTCTTAACAGCGGCTTGACATTACTGTGTATAGTACAAGTGATTGGCAGAATGCAGCTTCAAGTCACTGAAGGGGATGATTAAACACAGTAAAAAATGTTTTTAGAAATGTCAAAAAAAAGTCTAAATCATAATCCACTTTTTACCTTATGTGATATTTTCTATTGAAAAAAAGAACAATCAAAATATACAGTACCAGAAATAAGCAAAGACATAGCAAAAAAATCATTAAGATGCAATCAAAATGTTGTTTCAACCCTAAAATGGTAAAAATAAAAATGCCAGCTTTTCCTCAAAAACAAGCCTCTCCGATTGAAAAAAGGTTTAAGTCTAGAAAAATGGCAAAGTTCTTTACACCATGCTTATCTATGTAATCATACTAATTGAGCAATAATAACGCACGGGCATCGTTACAACATAATGATGAATGCTGTAAAAATAAAGTCCCAAAAATAATCTTTTTTTTTTTAACAATTTTGCGGCACTTTGGATTTTTTCCCTCTTGTTCCAGGCCATTGCATGGTAAAATGACTGGTGTCAAACACTTGTCCTATTAAAAAGAAGCCCTTATACAATTATACTGATAGCATTTGGAAGAAGGGAAGGAATAAACAAAGGAGCAAAAATGAAAACTCATTGTTAAGGCAGATGATTAAGAACTTTCTGATAAGTCCCCTCCTTCAATAGAACCTTAACTGGGAATGATCTAATTGCTGTGGGTTTCTTATTGCTAAATGAAGCCACATATAGCCATACATTACTACTGCAAACAGGGCAAGATTTTTTTGTATGCTCTTGTTTATAGAAGGGGAACAAAGATGTTGTTCTATTGTCCTGGGAGAGCATAAATGTTGCTGCTAGTAAGGCTATCTTGAAATCGCAGAATTTTGGTCAGTATTTTACATTAGCCTTCGTAAGCCAAAAACATATGCACTCACCTGCAATTTTCATCCACTTCTGGTTTTGGCTTACAAATACTTATGTAAAATACTGAACAAAATAGTATTATGTGAATGTAACCTAAGTATATTGGAATACTTTAAAGGGGAACTCCGTGGAGAGTAAACTGTTTTGTACTCTCTCTGCCCTCCTACATGATGAAGCAGAGCTGTACACTGCAGTTCTAGGATCTATAGATCTCTTATAATTCAATAAAATCATACTTGCTCTTTTGCTCTTACCCCCCTCAGGGGTCTGAGAATGTCAGCTTCACGCTGCTGGTGAGAAGAGGAGGTGTTTCAGGGGTGTGGATGCTGGGAGCTGCATGATCATCCTACATTGCAGCCTCCTGACACTTTTGTATGGGGAGGGTCGTGGCCGCCGACACCTTGATCGCAGTGAAATCCTGCCCCTGATATACATTCTATGTAATGTATGAACAGGGGTGTTCTGGTTTGAAATAGTAATCATGTCACTAAGCAGATAGAAATATATACTGTGATCTTCTGCTGCACAATGATATGATGGTGTATAATGTGTACTTCCATGTTTGAGGCTGGACGTAGAGGCAGAGCACTGCATTGATCAATTCTTGTAATAAGAAAAACGTTTTCAGTTCACCCCAGGGACGCAGTTCCAATCCGAGAGGAGCAAGGCATCCTCGCTGCTGCACAACATCCAGACAAATAAAGAAGATAGGGGTTGGATTCAGCTCAGCACACCGGGTTAATTAAAAAGTCACAATTTTTATTGGAGATCCTTAAAAGACATAACATTGACGAAAAAACTGGACATCCCAGAACAACAGAAAAATAGCACGGGGTGGTGTGTATATAAAGATCAGACCATAAGTGTTTCCAGCAGCTTGGCTCTTGAACACAGTCTTCAAGAGCCAAGCTGCTCGAAACACGTATGGTCTGATCTTTATATACACACCACCCTGTCCTATTTTTCTGTTGTTCTGGGATGCCCAGTTTTTTCGTCACTGTTACAGTCATGGCCAAAAGTATTGACACCCCTGCAATTCTGTCAGATAATACTCAGTTTCTTCCTGAAAATGATTGCAATCACAAATTCTTTGGTATTATTATCTTAATTTAATTTGTCTTCAATGAAAAAAACACAAAAGAGAATGAAGCAAAAAGCAAAATATTGATCATTTCACACAAAACTCCAAAAATGGCCAAGACAAAAGTATTGGCACCCTCAGCCTAATACTTGATTGCACAAACCTTTAGTCAAAATGACTGCGCTCAACCGCTTCCGGTAACCATCAATGAGTTTCTTACAATTCTCTGCTGGAATTTTAGACCATTCTTCTTTGGTAAACTGCTCCAGGTCCCTGATATTTGAAGGGTGCCCTCTCAAAATGCCATTTTTAGATCTCTCCACAGGTGTTCTATGGGATTCAGGTCTGGACTCATTGCTGGCCACCTTAGAAGTCTCCAGTGCTTTCTGTCAAAACCATTTTCTAGTGCTTTTTGAAGTGTGTTTTGGGTCATTGTCCTGCTGGAAGACCCATGACCTCTGAGGGAGGCCCAGCTTTCTCAGACTGGGCCCTACATGATGCTGCAAAATTTGTTGGTAGTCTTCAGACTTCATAATGCCATGCACACGGTCAAGCAGTCCAGTGCCAGAGGCAGCAAAGCAACCCCAAAACATCAGGGAACCTCTGCCATGTTTGACTGTAGGGACCGTGTTCTTTTCTTTGAATGCCTCTTTTTTTCTCCTGTAAACTCTATGTTGATGCCTTTGCCCAAAAAGCTCTACTTTTATCTCATCTGACCAGAGAACATTCTTCCAAAACGTTTTAGGTTTTCTCAGGTAAGTTTTGGCAAACTCCAGCCTGGCTTTTTTATGTCTCGGGGTAAGAAGTGGGGTCTTCCTGGGTCTCCTACCTTACAGTCCCTTTTCATTCAGACGCCGACAGATAGTACGGGTTGACACTGCTGTTCCCTCGACAGGGCAGCTTGAACTTGTTTGGATGTTAGTCGAGGTTCTTTATCCACCATCCGCACAATCTTGCGTTGAAATCTCTTGTCAATTTTTCTTTTCCATCCACATCTAGGGAGGTTAGCCACAGTGCCATGGGCTTTAAACTTCTTGATGACACTGCGCACGTAGACACCGGAATATTCAGGTCTTTGGAGATGGACTTGTAGCCTTGAGATTGCTCATGCTTCCTCCCAATTTGGTTTCTCAAGTCCTCAGACAGTTCTTTGGTCTTCTTTCTTTTCTCCATGCTCAATGTGGTACACACAAGGACACAGGGCAGAGGTTGAGTCAACTTTAATCCATGTCAACTGGCTGCAAGTGTGATTTAGTTATTGCCAACACCTGTTAGGTGCCACAGGTAAGTTACAGGTGCTGTTAATTACACAAATTAGAGAAGCATCACATGATTTGTCTAAGGGTGCCAATACTTTTGTCCACCCCTTTTTTATGTTTGGTGTGGAATTATATCCAATTTGGCTTTAGGACAATTGTTTTTGTGTTTGTGTCATTGAAGACAAATTAAATGAAGATAATAATACCAAAGAATTTGTGATTGCAATCATTTTCAGGAAGAAAATGAGTATTATCTGACAGAATTGCAGGGGTGTCAATACTTTTGGCCATGACTGTATGTCTTTTAAGGATCTCCAATAAAAATTGTGATTCTTTAATCAACCCGGTGTGCTGAGCTGAATCCAACCCCTATCTTCTTCATTGATCAATTCATCACTGGCATGGTCTCACGCCCCCACAGCAGTTGGTAGATTCATGTCCTATAATTTCATTGATTTATAAGCGATCTATAGGTCCTAGAACTATAGTGCCCGGCTCAACTTCATGATGTAGGAGGGCAGAGACTGTACTAAAAAGTTCTCTCCCCTGAGTTCCCATTTAAACAATTTTTATTATTCCTATATTTTTCCCACAGTCTCTTGTAGTAGTGTGATATGTACTAATTTATTATCAATACCTTTTTTCTTCTCTTTTACATCCTTGGGTATTTCAGATTTAGTTTGAAACATAGTAGCTGCAGCTTTCTTTGTCGATTCTAGAGTCTTTGACTTTAAGTCAGATTTTTTATTACTCATTTCTAGAAAAAAAAATAAACAAAGAAACAATTAGAATAGACTGGTTTATCCCGAGTGACTGAGCCAACCTTGACCTTAATGACCAAGCCCAATTTTGTAAATCTGACCAATGTCAATTATGGGGTAAGTAGTGATTCGCCATTGCTCGCTACTTGATTGCGCATTGGGGTGCTCAGGTACGCTCGTCACTTAATCGAGTATCATAGGTGCTCAAGCACCATGCACGAGGCCTAACCAGCATGTTTCATGGATGTTAGACAGCCAATCAACATGCAGGGATTGCCTGCCATACATTCTATTGCCGTAGCCATGCTGGGTACTGGCATTACTGCGATTGACCAGCCACATTACATCATCGAGTCTTGAGTAAGACCCAGTGACTCAAAGCCCAGCACACTTTCCTCTGGAAGCACTTAAAGTAGAGTTGATCTAGAGACTAGCAGGACTTGTGTTCCTGCTCCACTGCTCACAAGATAGGGTTGTGATTAGGGTAAGACAGGGATAGGCACATGATCGCTGCATGGGGTTAAAGAACCCGCCTAAGAATGTCAGGGAGCACAGGGTTGCTCAGGGTAAGTGTCAGGGGTTACCCTGTTGAGGAGAACCATAGGATCAAATACTTAATTAACCGTAAGATAGAAACGACCGATCGAGTGTATAATTTCACATTGCATTATCTTGTTTTAGACCTAAACATGACTGCCATTTCCTGTTTCATCACACCATGCCATGGTATGCAAGATGGTGACTGGATCTATCACTACATCCTGGTTTACAAGGAAGTTCCGGAAGGAAGCTGAATTCCATATAAGGACTGACCAATCACAGAACGACATGTTGCATGGAGATACTCAATCAAGACCACACCTGCTGATGACCTCATGGATCTGATTGCCCATGGATTAGCCCATTATTCAACCCACTAACCAATGAATACATCTGAGTATGGCTGGCTGAGCCCCTTACTGAGTTTTTATAAGTCCATGCCTTTTAAATAAAACTCACTTGGAGTTATGCTTGGAGCTGACCAAGTAGAGTGTACATCTTACTCTGTGTGTCTGGTGTCATAATTTCATGCTAGCACTTGGTCCATATCTATTAGGCCAGGAGCAGGCAACAACTAAATATTTTCACACTTTCCACCATATCAACCCCACCTGTGGTTCCCTACTTGGAGTGGTTCTCATCCCATCTTTCTCACCATGCGCTGTTCAGCCTCTGGTAGAGTGCTACAACCAGGGACTATTCAGGAGTAGTATCTGGTGCCTTTAATCAGTACAGTTCAACCTCACCATCAGAGGATTTGGTGAAGGCTGGGTACTCACTTAGTCAAGCCTGGTTCAGGGTGCAGTGATTCTATGTCCCTTCTCCCCAATGTGTTTGCGTTTAAAAAATGCTGGTACACCATTAAAACAAAAGATCTTTTCAGGGATACGTACTGTCCTTTCTCTTGTAAAACTGATGTTAACAACATTCAGTGTAGGGATTGCTGGTGGAGGGGCTATAGTTTTGGATTAGAGGCATATAGGTATTTTGTATTACTTTACAGTCCCTCAATGCACTGCTGCTGCAACCTAAAAACAAAAGTCTATTCAGGGTTACATATTTTGTTTTCCCTATTAATACTGGAAAGTCTCAATCAATATATTATACCCTTAATTGCAAATGTGCATGGTGTTTGGTAAGGGATGGGGAAGTGGAAATGCTGCTGATGGTGCATGCAGAAGCTGAAGCCATGGGTCAGGTGAAACTGCCTGCTGCGGGATCAGTACAAACATGCTCATTCACAAGACCTAGTTTCCTGTTGCACTTTGCAAAGGGGCACAGGACACCACTCTTGAACCCAGAACAGTGCGAACAGGTGTTTGGTGGATGGCAGATAATGTTTCCAGTATATTTCCCAGCACCACCCTGTCTTCCACATGGTCCAGTCTCACTAGCCAAACGTCTGGACCACATAATCCTCACCCTGATCCTCCTTCTTCCAACAATGGTGATTCCCATGAGATAAGCGATTCCACACTCGGACACCCTGAGGAGCTAGTTAGGTCCCTTTCACACTGCGTTTTTTGCCTGTCCATGCTGATCCTTTCATTTGAAGGACCAGACGGACACGCACGGATCTGTGCAAATGGATGCCAATGATGCTCCTGGATCCTTGTCTTTCCGGATCCGTCAGTTACCAGAGATTTGGGAAGCCATTTGCATGCATTACAAAGAGAGATAGAGAGAGCGAGAGAAAGAGAGAAAACCGGCCTGACCAGAGAAATGAGGAGTTGTGCCTGGCTTCAGAGCCCAATGGACAAAAACTGACAGAAACAGATCCATCTCCATAGACCCCCATGTTATTTGACGTGGACCGCGACGTATTCGTTTCTGGCCATTTAGGTCTGCTTTTTTAATGCAGGGCAAAATTGGAGCAGTCTCTGATTCTGGATACAGCAAAAAAGTGGACACAAACAGATGCCTGACAAAAATGACACAAACGTATGGCCACTTTTAACCAATCTGTGCCTATAGGGATACATGGGAGGCAAAATAGGATCCAGAGCTATCCATTTCAAAACAGATACACACGAATCCCCAAAAACGTAGTCTATTTATTGATTTTAACATTGTGTGGAAAGTGCCCAAGTATTTAAGAAACTGCGTTCAGAAGAAGAGAATAACAATTATTGTATCAAATAGTAGATGATTATGTAACACAGTTGGCAACAAGTGATGTTGGTAAGTCAACAAGTCAAGGACCATAGTACAGAAATGAAAGAAGATGTTGCAGAAGATTATGTCAATCAATCGACCTGAGAGTGTGCCATTCAGAATGAGAACAGAAGTGCAGAAGGGGAAGGATAAAAGCACCACAACAGACAGCAAGAGGCAGCAGGGTGGTCAGAGGCAGAAGGTGGGCAACTGTTCCCCATAGCACACACATGTGAGAAATTCCCAGGTCAAGAGTTAAATGTTCCCCAGTCTGGCACTTTTCTAAGTGCAGGCAATAAAAATATGGCCATTTGCAACATTTGCTATATGGATGGATGGCTGGGATGTAACCATAGAGGAAGAGAAAAGATCTCCAGCATGTTTATCTAAAGAGAGGACCGAATCTTTTCATTTTTGGCCATATCCGTATACCTGTGGACATCAAAGGATTTTGGATGCCACATAAATCCTTAAGTCTTCTGGTAAACCAGACAACAGGGTAAAAGGCGTTGAAGCAAAATGAAAACACCTCATGTTGTGTACCGTAATTCAACCTGCACCATGGTGGTTCCCCGGCATTGCTTCAACTCCATACAGTATAATACAGCCTCACATCCCTCCAGATAAGTATAATGCAGCCTCATAGTCCTCTATACAGTATAATACAGTCTCAGTCCTCCATATAGCATAATGTAGTCTCAAAGCCCTCCTTATAGTATTGAGCAACCTCACAGCCCTCTATATCGTATAATGCAGCCTCATATCTCTCCATATAGTGCAGCCTCATATCTCTCCGTATAGTGCAGCCTCATATCTCTCCATATAGTGTAGCCTCATATAATGAAACCTCATATCTCTCCATATATTGTAACCTCATAGCTCTTCATACTGTATAATTCACCTCCCTCCTCCTCCCATAGTCCTCTGGCCACCGTGTACTCAAAAAAATTAATCTGTACTTACCTCTCCCACTTCTCCCACTGCACTGGTCTGCTTTGCAAAAACTGAACACTCAGGAGGAGGCGGTGCCAGTGTGTGTTCCACTATGACTTGCATAAAGCAGGAAGTGCCGCCTATTCCTAGTGTCGAGGAGGCGGTGCCAAGCTGCTATTTGCGTTCCCCAGTGGATAGCACGTCGCACCACTGTGGTAAAAGCGAGGGGAGGGGCAGACCCGGCATTATTTGGAAGCAGGAAGCTCCCCTCTTCTCCTTGACACACAGGCCCCAAAGCGGTGTGTGCTGCCGCAAAGTCACATGGATGTGCATATTCGGAGACGCACATCCATTGTGCAGCAGGTGCTGGGATCGGCGGGTACAGGGGACAGCCCTGTTGCAGTCGCAACCCCTGTGACTGAAATTGTCAGGGAGAGATGGAGGAAGAAAGTACACAGGGTACTACGTGTTTGCCATCTGCTGTCCAGGATGCAGGTGCAGATGCCTCCACCCTGCATCTATCGTTGCACATTCGCAAGAACCATCAGTAATGTTGTCCAATTTTTTTTGTCCAAGCCCAGAGTTCAGATGTTCCTACTACATGCATTGAAATGCAAACTAATATACCCAGCCAGCCACCCAATCACATGCCCAAATACTAAAGGGGCATATTTATAGACTGGCTACCTTGGAAATTATGCCATTTAAGCATGTGGACACTCAGGCTTGCTTGTCCCATGGTGGCATGTGTCCTCCTTTGTTACTCGCTCCCCAACCACTACTATTTTTCACTGTGCGCCATCTCTGCCACACACGCACATGTGTTATTACATCACCCGTGCCCTGACCAATGCAATAACTGAGAATGTCCACCTAACAAACGACATGTGGACAAGTGCTTGTGACTAGGGTCGTTACATTTGTTTTAAATTGAATTCTTGTACACACAAGGATGGAAAAATCAGAGGAGATCTACCATATTTTTTCGAACTAGAAGACGCACCCAGGTTTGAGAGGTGGAAAATACGGAAAAAATGTTTTAAGCAAATAATGTGGTAAAATATTTTATAAAATAAATAACATATGTGGTGTTATTATATTTAATAGTATGTTATTATGTTTGAAGTTAAGGGCAGAAGATGGTGCTGAGGGACCGGAGTGGTATCAGTAAAGTACTATATGAAGATGCTGGAGGGTGAGTATAAGAATGGAGGCACGGCATCACTCCAGTGCTGAAAAATAACACTGAAGTGCTGCTTTAAGATCCCATAGGAGAACTAAAACTCCAAGCATGTCCTGAAGTTCCTATGGCATGCTGGGAGTTACAGTTCACCACTGGAGTGGCAGAGTGCTTTTTTATGTGTTGTAATTACTAAACTTTTAATGAATTCTTACTTGTAAAGGCTGTGCTCACATCACTGCAGGTCTTACAGCAATGCTAGAAACCCGAAAGTATCTTTTTCTCTACAGCTTACAGAACCTGTGGTGAGGTAATAAAGGGCTGGAGCATCACATGTCCTTCCCTCTTATTACCTCACCACAGGTCTTGTAAAACAGAACCTGCATTGTTTCTAGTGAGGTGTCTTCAGGACCTGTGGTGACATAATGAAGAGGAATGACCTTTTTTTTCTGTCATGTGATGCTCCAGCCCACCCTCTTCATTACCTCACCACAGGTCCTACAATGACGGGAGTACTCAGCATCAGCACAGCCGGCGCTGTGCTGTCAGGTATGCTGTGCCTGGTGCTGTGACTGCAGTCCCTCTGGTCCAGGCACAACTGTGGTGATCCCTCCTATGGCACCCTGCTCCTGCCGCCTCCTTCCCCACTGGACACACGATCTCCCCAGCAGCTGCAGGAATTCAGCACTGGGGAAAGCACGTGTCCAATGTTTATGTGAAGGAATATTCATTTGCTGCTCCCCGCCCACTGCTCGGCAACGACAGGTGGGCTGGGAAGCGGCTAATGAATATTCCTTCACTTTAAGCAGCGGAGAAACGTGGTTCCTCCAACCCCATCGAATTCCTGCAGTGATGACATTTTTCTGCCTCCTGCGAGTGCGATCCCACTTCGCCGCTGCCCCCTCCCCACTAGTGATGGGCGAATCCTAAATTACTCGGAATCGCTTGACTCTAGCGAGTCCGAGCCCAGGACTCACTACTCGTTGCGAGTCTAGCGAGTCCAATGTTAATGAATGGGGAAGCGAGTAATAGCGAGTAGTGTGAGATTTACAAATCGCAGATGTGTCTCAGAAGCTTCAGCCTGAAGCAATCCTAGTTTTGCCATTTATTTGCATTGCTCGTTTACTTTGCAACTGTAATCGCTGGGAAACTCGCACAGATAAGAGTCCTGTCTGCTCTGTGTTCTGGCTGCCACAGCTCCAGGGTCCTAGAGCCTGCCTGCTGCCTGATGTAGCAGTGCTGAGATTGTTCTCAGTCTGCTCATTCCCTGTGCATAGACATCTATATCTATGCACAGGGATGAGCAGAGAGGACATCACGTTTTGGACTGCGTCGGACGGAAGAGGATTTTTTTAATAAAAGATGGAGTCCCTAATGGCTTTTTTTTTATTTCTAATAAAAAATTTTCTCTGTGTTGTGTTTTTTTTAAAACAATTTAATAGAAATTCATGGCGGTCATGTCTAATATTGGCGTGACCGCCATAAATTTCGGGCTTAGGGCCAGCTTAGGGCCAGCTGATAATACAAAGCTGGCCCTAACCTCTAAAAAAAAATGCGTGGGGCTCCGCGCAATTTCTATGTCTAGCCAGGTACAGCTAAGCAGCTGGGGGCTGGAATCGCAGCGCAGGGATGCCCAAGCTTTCTGGGCACCCCTCGCTGCAAATTGCAGCCCGCTGCCGCCCCAGAAGATGGCGCGTTCATTGAAGCGCCATCCTTTGGCGCTGAACCCCGCTCTTCCAGCGGCCCTGGTGGCGGTGGCACGCTGGGTAATAAAGGGGTTAATACCAGCTTTGTTATACAAGCTGGTATTAAGCCCGAGATTCTTAATGTCAGGCCACGTTTGACCCAGCCACTAAGAATCTCCAATAAAGGGTTAAAAAAACACAGAGAAAAATTTTTATTTGAAATAAAAAAAAAGCCATTAGGGACTCCATCTTTAATTAAAAAAATCCTCTTCTCGACGTAGTCCAAAACGCGATGTCCTCTCTGCTCATCCCTGTGCATAGATATAGATGTCTATGCACAGGGAATGAGCAGACTGAGAACAATCTCAGCACTGCTACATCATCTCTGTGAGCAGGCGGGCTCTAGGACCCTGGAGCTGCACAGAGAAGACAGCTGGACTCAGCTCGCAATGTAACAGCAGTTATTTGCGAGTTTCCCTGCTATCACTGGCACAGTAGCCGAGTCTAATGCAAACAATGGCAATCCTAGTTTTGTCAGCGTTTGCCAATGATTTGCATTGGACTCGTGCGAGTAAACGCTGGGAAACTCGCAGAGTACCGAGTCCTGCGAGTCCCTTACTACTCGCCGAGTAACGAGTCCTAGCGAGTAGATTCGCCCATCCCTACTCCCCACATGTTACATGCGGACCATAAGACGCACCCCACACTTTCCTCTCAAATTTTCAGGAAAAAAAGTGCATCTTATGGTCTGAAAAATACAGTAATCAAATGACAGCAAACAGGTTAAGAGTTTCCTAAAACTGACCCTGATTTATGCCTGTCTGACAGCAGAGGTTGCCACTTGGCACTCAAAAATTACACATAGAGGTCCCCACTCAACGGCAACCGGCACATAAATTTGGGCAGGGGATTAGGTGGCACTAAACCAGAATTTTTAGAAGGCCTTTAAGTAGCCCTCTACCATGAAATTTTGGAGGACCCTCACTCATACATTTGGGAAGGCCATGAGGCTGCTCTCTACTATAAATTTGGGAGGGCCATCCGTTGATCAGCAGTGTAAATATTTTGCAGATTATAGTCAAAGCATCTTCTCTCTTTGCTTAGAGCCTTTATAAATTGCCTCATGAAAGCTAATTTGATATACAATGGTGGTAAAATTATCATATTCTTGTCAACCAATGGTTCTGCAATTATATTATTTTCTCTTACTACCATCATGTAATACCAGAAAGTCCAAGAACAGTCACATTCTACTTGCTTCCCAAAATTCACAAATCAGGAAATCCAGGAAGACCAATAATTCCATGTGTGGGCACCGTCACCGAACAAATTTCTGGGTGGGTAGAGGGTGTTCTCAAACCCTGGTAAAAGAGACACCCTGCTACATTCAGGACACAACTGACCTATTGAATAAACTGTCAGCAATAGGTCCTCTACCAGAAGGAACCATCCTCGCCACCATGGATGTGGAATCTCTGTACAGCAACATCCCACACCAGGATGGATTAAATGCCTGCAAAACTTTTTTGGAAAACACAGGTATTAATGCACAAAATTACTTCACATTTCACGACAACAAATATTTACAGGAGACTGGCATGGCAATGGGGAGCAAAATGGCACCACAGTATGCAAATCTTTTCATGGCCAAGCTTGAAGGTGACTTTTTATCCTCTTGTCCTATCAGGCCTCTGGCCTACTACCGTTATATCGATGACATTTTAATCATCTGGACAGAGTCTGAGCAACAGCTGAAGACGTTCCATGAACACTTTACTCAGTTTCATCCCACCATCAACTTAACACTCAACTACTCCTGCACTGAAATCAGCTTTCTGGACACCATCATTAAGCTACAGAACAATGAAATAAAGACATCCCTGTACTGGAAACCAATTGACCGTCCAACATATCTCCGATGCGACAGTTTCCATCCAAAACACATAAAAAACTCTATTGTGTATAGCCAGGCCATCAGATACAATCGGATATGTTCCAACCCTACAGACAGAGACAATCACCTAGAGGACCTCAGAAAGACTTTTTAAACCAGGGCTACTATCCAAGAGCAATCAAGAACCAGATTACAAGAGCCACCAGAATATCAAGGAATCATCTCCTTACATTACAAAACTAGAGAAGAGAACAACAGAGTTCCTCTCGTAGTCACCTACAATCCAAGTCTGGAGGTGCTAAGAGGAGCCGCACGGAAACTGCAAGCATTCCTACAAAAATATACCCAACTAAAATCAATATTTCCGGATCCCCCACTCTTGTGTTTTAGACAACCTCCGAATCTAAATAACATCATTGTCAGAAGCGCCCTGTCCTCTCCAGCAGTAACAGGAACCTTTCCCTCAACCAGAAAAGTGCAAAACCTGTCCATCTATAATGACAAATCGGACAAGATAAGGATTCCTGGGACAGATCAGGACTACAAGATCCCAGGTAACTTTAGCTGCACCACAAGCAATGTGGTGCATTTAATCATATGTACCAAATGCCCAACAGCTGGCATGTACATAGGCCAAAAATTCAGGACAAGAATGAATTCTCATCACCACTTCAATAAAAGAAAAGCATATGGACCTACCTGTAGCAAAGCATTTTTCCAGCCCTGACCACAGTAAAACTGATATGAAGCTGCTCATCTTAAAAGAGCAACTTCAAATCTCAGAGAGAGAGAAGAATTTAGGAATACAAATTGATAACGACCTTTGACACATTCAAAACAGGATTAAATATATCACATGGATTCATGGCATTTTATAGAACATGAATGGACATTTGTGGCCATACAGATTCATGCATTTTCTATATAAATTGAAAAGACATTTGGGGATAACACATCTTCCAACAGATTCCAGTTTGAGGACAATTAACTTTTGACACTTCTTATATGAACACCCTTGCCTCCTTTTATTGCTTTCCTCAACTCATTAAGTATTTTTAGTTCTACACAGACCACTACCATTATACAATTTGTTCCACTTAGCTTATCTTAGACTTTTAAGTTTCAATTCCCCAGGCCCATCTCTTCCTCCCCAGTCTGACTCTGGTTTACGTCACCTGTCACATTTACTATAACATCTAAAACTGTTTTTTTTTGTTCTTTTTTTTTGTTTCATTTGCTTATGTATATATGTATGTGTCTTCAGAATCTGTGTCATTATCAGCCTGAGGAACGGTCCACAGTGTCCCGAAAGCTTGCTATGTTTACCATCTTTTCAGTTAGCCATTAAAAGGTATCAACCACTGAGGACTCTCAGATTCCAATATATTTTTCTACCATCATGTATTCTCTCAGGGGTCATTCTTCATGCGTCCCCTGCCTTGGGGGTCAGCTGCCACAGTTTTCCTTGTGGCCCAGAGGATCTACTCTTGTTTGTCTACTTCCAAGCAAGCGTAACAGCACTCATAGTACTAGAAAACTGAGCATGCACTCGGACTGTGAGGATTCTAACTTCTGGTGTTCCTTGACCAGATTCTGAACCATCTACATCAAATCCGTCACCTGATCACTGAGTGAATGAACTGGATCCATTGGTGGGGGAAAAAAAATATAGGTTTAGTTGTAATGTGATACTAGTCACTACAAGGACAAACCATGAGGCAGGGTAGTCAAGATACCAAGAGAGCATGTCATGGACTAAGGTGATATACATAGGCGTAGTCAGATCACAGTCTGGAGTCAGAATACCAGGAGGAGAACAGTTCAAATGGAAGGACAAGGCAAATGGATGATCAGAAGAGGTCAAAGGTCTGGCAGGAATATATCAAAATACAGAGCACAGATAACAGTACAAGGCCAAAATGCACCAATGAGCAAAATGCTATAACTGGCTATGATCTGGGATTAACCACTCAGCAAAATATATGGGTAATCTGAGAGAACAAGGAGCACCTGAAAAAATCCAGCAACTCCATGTCTCAGAATGCACGGCTGAATTGTTAATCAATACACCGACATTACACCCTAGCACTAGATTGGATGTTTTAGCTGTTAATTATTGCATCCAAGACACAGTCAGCAGAGGACTTGTGACAGATGTTATACAGATGACATCCCCGAGGCATCCATTCACTATAATTAGGCAGCAGACTTACTTTGGACTCTATTTGGCCTTTATTCAGCGTGTCTGTCTTTTCAGAAGTGCTCAAAGGTGTGGTTGACCATGCTTCTGCGCATATTTAAAAAGATGGATACCCCCAGATTATAAACTAGAGAGACTTCAAAATTACTTCCTCTGCCTCTTTGTAATGAACTAGCTGTAGTACCCGGCTACACCCGGGTTAATAAATAACTGCTGTTAGCTATAACAAAATAGAATTTGTAATATGTCATATTAATGACCTGTAGGAAAATAGAAGCTGAGCTGTGATTGATTGCTATAGGCAGCCTAATAAATCTCCAGCCAACAGTAAACCCTCCCCTGGCCGGGCAGTATATGTTACCTCACATATACACATAATAGACAGCTCATGTGACTGACATCTGCCTTAATTCCCTATCTGGCACATGTGTTGCACATTGGCTGTTTTTAATCAGATGTTTATGTTTGGAAAATAAAGATAGCACACATGTGAGGCGAGTTGTGTGAGGTGATTTGTGCACATCTGTGTCTGTCTGTGTGGTGTGTGTGTCCCTGGGGTGTGTATGTGTGTGTCCTGTGGGGGGTCTGTGTGGTGTGTGTCTCTGTTGTGTGTGTCTCTTTGTGGTGTGTGTGTGTGTGCCCTGTGGGTGAGTGCATGTGTCCCTATAGGGTGTGTTGTGTGTGTGTCCCTGTGGGGGTCTGTGTGGTGTGTGTTGTGTGTCTCTTTGTGGTGTGTGTCCCTGTGGGGTGAGTGCATGTGTCCCTATAGGGTGTGCTATGTGTGTGTGTCCCTGTGGGGGGGGTGTCTGTGTGGGTGTTGTCTGTGTGTCTCATGTGGTATGTGTGTGTTCCTGTGTCTGTGGTGTGTGTGTGTCCCCTGAGGGGTGAGTGCATGTGTCCCTATAGGGTGGCTATGTGTGTGTGTCCCTGTGGGGGGGGTCTGTGTGGTGTGTGTGTCTGTGTCATGTGTGTCTCATTGTGGTGTGTGTGTGTGTCCCTGTGGGGTGAGTGCATGTGTCGCTATAGAGTGTGTGTGTGTCCCCTTGGGGGGGTGTGTGTCTCTGTGTTGTGTGTGTCTCTGTGTGTGTGTTTTGTGTGTGTGTTTGTTCGGTTGCATGGTGAGTATCCAATGTTGGGGCTGCACCTTAGCGCCTATACACTTGCTGTTACTCTTTGTGTGCGTGTGGTGTGTATACATGTCCCCGTGCGTGGTAATATCTCATGTTGGGCCCCACCTTAGTGACTATATGCTGGTATGTGCTGTTAGTCTTTGACGCTATCATTAAGCCCCTCTCATTCACAACTGTCAACTTGGTAATTGTCACTTTTTCCCCATTATGTGGATAGGGGCAAAATTGTTTGGTGAATTGGAATGCGCGGGGTTAAAATTTCGCCTCACAACATAGCCTATGACGCTCCTGGGGTCCAGACGTGGGACTGTGCAAAATTTTGTCTCTATAGCTGACAGCTGTCGATTTTGCTCCAATTCTTTTCCATTACTTTTTCCCCATTATGTAGATAGGGGCAAAATTTTTTGGTGAACTGGAACGCGCAGGGTTAAAATTTCGGCTCACAACATAGACTATGACGCTCCCGGGGTCAAGACGTGTGACTGTGCAAATTTTTGTAGCTGTAGCTGGCAGCTGTCGATTTTCCTCCCACACGTTTCCTTTCCCTTTTCCCCATTATGTAGATAGGGGCAAAATTGTTTGGTGAACTGGAACGCGCGGGGTTAAAATTTCGCCTCACAACATAACATATGACACTCTCAGGGTCCAGACGTGTGACTGTGCAAAATTTTGTCTCTATAGCTGACAGCTGTCGATTTTCCTCCAATATTTTTCCATTCACTTTTTCCCATTATGTAGATAGGGCCAAAATTGTTTGGTGAACTGGAACGCGCAGGGTTAAAATTTCGCCTCACAACATAGCCTATGACGCTCCCGGGGTCGAGACGTGTGACTGTGCAACATTTTGTGGCTGTAGTTGCGACGGTGAGATGCCAATCCCAGATATACACACATACACACACACATACACACAACACACACATATTAGATTTAAAAAAATTACACATAAACCCCAGTACAAGTGTTCAGTGCATAGCACAGGATAAATGTGAGCTGAGCCTCACTGTGATCTTTAGTAGGAAGAATGAACAAATCAACAGCAGGTCAAGAAATACCTTTATATATTTTGGAAATCACTCACCATGTGTTTTAAGTGAATAGGCTTTTTTGTATGGGTCCTGAGATTACATTTTCTCTATTTCTGCCAACAGTGACATAAGGCTTGTTTTTTACAGAATGAGTTGATGTTATCATTTGTACTATTTCCAGTCATGTAACATTGCTTGATCGCTTTTTTGTTTGATTTTTAGGAGGTAGAATTAACATGAAACAGTAATTAAGAAATTGTTTTTCTTTTTTTATACCATTTTTTTACGCTTTATTCTTTTGGCTAATACGATTGATAACTTTTTTATTTTATAGAAATAAATAATTGATTTTGGATCGCTACATTGTAAGAGCTAGAGCATTTTCATTTTCTGCTGATGGAGCTGAATTTGAGCTTGTTTTTTGTGGGACAAAATTACATTTTCAGCAATACCATATTTATTTACAATGCATCTTTTTGATCATGTTTTTTTCTACTTTTTTGGTAGTATGATGAAAAAGCATAATTTTATGGCATACTTTTATTTATTTTTTATCTGAAGGGACTTTTGTGACAGTTTTATAGATTGGGTCATTACGGATGCAGAGATATCAAATATGTGTACTTTAATGTTTATTTTTGCTTCTACATACTGTAAATATATGTACTTATTGGTGTATATTTTTTTCTTTTTGTTGTTCTTTATTTTGTTATATTTTTCCAATTACCTTCACTTTTTGTCCTTTAAATTTTGTTACCCTGATCACTAGTATTATGTATTGCAATACACATGTATTACAGAACGCCTTATAGACCATGCTCCTGGCTTGTTCTAACAGGCCACCAGAATTGGCAGACCTTGAGGTCATTATTTGACCTATTATTGCCATGACAACTGGAAGACATGAGTCAGTAGGTGCCCTTGTCTCCTGGTCTTTAGAAAGACCACCCAGGGCTGGGGCTCATCCCACTGAACGCCCTTACTCCTTTCCCGTGGGCAGAACACTAGTTAGACAACCTAAGGTGAGGGTACCATGCTTGGGTAAAAATATAAAGACTCGCAAATGGACAACAGCATATATCCCTGTAGAAATGACAACACTGACAGGAGCAAGGCCTTTTTATATCCCCCAGTTACCATTTCAGGGAATTGTGTCTAGTATACCACGGGGTGCTGATGCAAGCAGACATTCCACAAATTAACTTACAGAAAGAGGCACAATTAGTCTGACATAAAACAATGGTTAATGTCTATTGATATACCAAACAAAGGACCAATATGTCTGTCATTATTAAGAATGTGTCAACCTGCACAAGTAGCCTAATTTTCTTTATTAATGCTGAGCCATCATAACAATGAGCAGCAGCACGTTGTTATATCAGAAGGATGATGATTGGGTGGGAGAGAGAGCCGACTCACTCTGTTAAACCTCCAAAATGCTGCAATCACTATTGAACACTGCATTTAGGGGGCTAAACAGCTAGGGATGGCGAGGGTACTGGCTTTGACAGCTATAGCTATTAGTTACACAAAGTTCACCTTGGCAATTGTATGGGCATGGCTTATGTGCCCACACAATCGCTATTATGTAGCTAATATAAGTTGGTTGTATAGGTACATCAAATTTCATAAAGTGGTTAAAATCATATTTCCATACAAGAAAAAAACAAACAATTTACCTTTCTTTTTGCTGGTTTCATTTTTTCCACTATTAGTTTGAAACATGGCTAAAGAGTCTTTCTGCTTGGCTTTAGCTCCATTACTTTTTGTTGGAAGGTCACTTTTAACTCCTGTAAATAAAACACAATTTTTTTCAATTAACTGTAGCACATTACACTGTGTAGCATAATTGTTCTGTTTAACCAGTCTAAGGCCTTAGTCCCCAACCAGGAATTTATGAGCCACAGGTAATTCCTAAGGTTTTTCGGACGAAGTACCTTTATGTCTGCGCTGCTGTCAGAAAGGCATACCAATGACACGGGACATCCAGGTATTTAGTGATATAGATTTATTTCCTTATCTCCAACGCGTTTCAGAGCCACGTGCCAAGCTCCTTCCTCAGGGAATATTCCCGCGGACATAAAAGTACTTCGTCCGAATAACCTTGTGATTTGAGCACCGCATCCTGTGGAAGTACGGTCCCTGCAGCAGCTGTTTGTTCTGAGCGATTACGCTGCTTGTGTGCTACACAACCACATCAGGTGAGCAATACTAATATTAATATCATACATCTTTCTATAAAAGATAAGACCCTATTTGCGCATTCTCAACCCTTTAGATACAGGTAATTCCTGATCATTTTAAGAGACATGTTTGTTAATCTGGCTGAACATTGAAAGGAGGAGGTTTAATGAAGACTTGTCTGGGCACTGCCACTGAACAACTTACTCCCTTCAAAATGAAAACTTAAATTGTAACCACCAATGTAATAACTCGTGGCCTTTATTACACTATATTGTGCAATAATTCACAAAATGTTCAGCTCACCTGATAAAAAAGGTTTGAGCTTTCAAGAAGTGCATGGACACTAAATTCCAGTTGGAAGGATAAGAGAACCCATGTCAAAAACGGTAATCTTGTCCAGCACTCAGTCTCCACATTTCCAGTTAAAAAAATAGCTTTATTGATCCATTAAAAGGATACAAAAAACACAAAAGTTTTCACGACATCCTGAAAAAAACCTATGTGTTTTGAACCTAAAATAGCATAATAGTAAGTCAGTTCCTTGTTCATTTTATATATCTGAACTAAATGACATCGCTACAAAAGTTCTGCCCAAACGGTGTATGCATCAATTGATGAATATACTACTATTATATAGTATAGAGTCATTAAACATTCTGAAGCAAACAGACTGAACAATGAGATGTTTCAAAAAATAACATTAACAGTATAAGAGAAAAAAATATATTTTTTATTTCATTCAACAATCCTAAATTGCTATTAATATAGTCAATGATAAAGTTAACTACCGTATATACTCGCGTATAAGCCGAGTTTTTCAGCCCAAAAATTGGGCTGAAAAGTTACCCCCTCGGCTTATACGCGAGTCACTACACGGGCGCCCTCCCCCCCAGAGGTATACAGGCCCCCCATCAGTATCCAGGGCCCCCCATGCTCCGGAAACCTGTAAAGGAAGATGATTATACTTATCACTGTCCCGGTGCCGTCCCCGCTCTGCATCGCGATCCTCCATCTTCATTCACCGGCTTTCGGCTTCCTGTTCGGCGCCGACAATGACGTCATTTACAGGTTTCTGGAGCATGGGGGAGCCCTGGTTACTGATGGGGGGCCTGTATACCTCGGGCTGCTGCTGTATAACTGTGGGGCTGCTGCTGTATATAACCGTGGGGCTGCTGCTGTATATAACCATGGGGCTGCTGCTGTATACCACTGGGGCTGCTGCTGTATAACCCTGGGGCTGCTGCTGTATAACCCTGGGGCTCCTGCTGTATATAACCGTGGGGCTGCTGCTGTATAACCCTGGGGCTGCTGCTGTATAACCCTGGGGCTGCTGCTGTATAACCCTGGGGCTGCTGCTGCTGTATATAACCCTGGGAAGGCTGCTGTAACACTGCTGGGGCCTGTATATACCACTGGGGAGGCTGCTGTATACCACACTGCTGGGGGCTGTATACTACCACTGGGGAGGGCTTTATACCATGGGGGGGCCTGTATACCACACTGCTGGGGGCTGTATACCTGTGCTGGGGTCCACCCTCGGCTTATACACGAGTCAATAGGTTTTCCCAGATTTTGGGGGCAAAAGTAGGGGGGTCGGCTTATACACGGGTCGGCTTATACACGAGTATATACGGTATTATGTTGTTGAATAAATTGTTGGGAAGCAGAAGATATATTATGAGATTGGGATTTAAAATATCTCTCAAATGCTCACTAATCCTTACGGTGCTCCCTACATATTGTATGTGGCACTGTTCACACTGTAAGATGTAAACCAAGTGTATACTGTAGCTACAATTAATAAATCTTTGATATTATATTTACTGCCATTATGTGTAGAAGAGAACATTATAGTCATTTTAACATATTTACGCAGACCAGACTTTGATGTACCACAAAGGTTAGACATCAAAGATTTAAAAAAAAAACTTTTGATGTCTAACCAGGTGCATGCACTCAGGCTATATATTGCCTGTATATAATAGTAGCTTGTAAACCAATTGAATATATGAACACCCAGTGTGGGCAGGACTTCTTTAGATAAGTGGTTTACAAATTTATAGTGTGAACAGTGCCACATACAATATGTAGGGTACACTGTAAAGGGCATTAAGCCAATAGGTTGGTGAACATGTGAGAGACATTAATACAATCCATATTATGTCTGTATCTTCCCAACACTTTTTGAACAGCATAATGATCAATTAGTTTATTGGTGTGGAAAGGTTAATAAATCTCATTAGGGAGGAGACTGACAACAGAAAAAAATCATATATTCAATAAGCAACCCAAAGGGTATATGTGGCTATCAAAAATTGACAATTTTCGTATTGGAATAAAAGTAGAGCACGCAGTCTCATTCTATGTTCTGTTATTTTTTGGGACAACTGTGGGGTGAGGTTTTTCTTGTAGCTTTGTTCCAGATTGTTTCAGATTGTTAATTTGAGTTAATAGATCCGACACTGCCGCCTCTCTTTTCTTTTAATAGATCTGACACTGCCGCCTCTCTTTTCTTTTAATAGATCTGACACTGCCGCCTCTCTTTTCTTTTCTACTGCTGCCATCTTAATAAAAATATCTCTCATGTATGCCTTGTGGGCTAATCATACCACTTCGTCTGAGGTGGACTTATTATTATTTATGTCAAAGAAGTCTTTTAACTTGGTCTCTATTAATTCAATGGTTTGCTTGTAGAAAATCATTTAAACGCCACCTATTATCTTTGACCGAAGAGTCCATTTCAGATATGGGGCCAGGACAGGAGCATGGTCAGACCACGAGATCACTCCTATCATTGCCTCAAGCACACAACCTAGAGTTCTATCATCCACAAAAATATAGTCTATCCTGTTATGGACACTTTACACACGGCTACATTTCTAGCTTATCCACAGGTAACTTACTGGCTGCAGTGAAATCATGGAGACATGGTTCTATCTTGTTGCTGTGTACAAATGGAATAATGTCTCCATGATTTCACTGCAGCCTGTAAGTTACCTGTGGATAAGCTAGAAATGTAGCCGCGTGTAAAGTGGCCATTACTGTTAAAGGAATTAATTCTAGGGGAGAAATGAGAGTAATCTCTCTCAGAGCTGTGGAGATATCTCTAAATGTTGTGTAAGTAATATTCTGAAACCAGTGATTTCATCTCTTCTCTACAGTATGTCAGTTTGAGCAATCCAACATGGCAGACATAGGGAGGTTGAAATCTCCACAAGACAATTTTAAACCCTTTGGAGAACACCTGAACTCTCTTAAGCGGCCGTCACACGCTAAGATATCTCTTGCGATATTGTAAGCGATCACGTGCACGCGCGATCGCTTACATTATCGCTCACATCGCTGGTGAGATGTCACACAGACAGATTCACCAGCGATGTTGGCCAGCGAGATCGCTGGTTACTATGGTACATGTCGGGTTACTAGGCACCGCGCGTCGCTTAGTAACCCGACGTGTACCATAGTTACCATCTCCCAGCATAGGCTCTGCCGCTGGGAGATCGTTCATCGTGGTGTTATACACCACGATGAGACAGATCGTGAAATCGCTCATCGCAAGATCTGAGCTCCGGAGCTCAGATCACGATTTTGCGATTTCATCAATTATCGCTCATCGTATATTGCCGTCACACGCAGAGACATCGTTGACGCGATGTTAAATCTGGCGCGTTCAAGCGATATCTTTCGCGATATCTTAGCGTGTGACGGTCGCTTTAAGTGTTTGTCTGATAAATGAAAACTGGTGCGTATTCGGGCCATACAGAGATACATTTGTGTACCTAGTGTTGTTTAAAGAACAATTAAGGAAAATAAAACGCCCCTCCAGATCACTAGTGGTGTCATACAATTTAAAGGATAGGGAATCTCTTATAAAAATAGCCACTCCAGCTCTTTTAGTCTTGTTGTTTGCAAAAAACTGATGTGGATATCATGGGTTCTTTAGCCGAGCATTGTCTTGCGCCAAAAAGTGCATTTCTTGAATACAAATTTTATCAGCAGTTTCTTTACAAACATTCTTCCAGAAGATGGATGTTTTACCTGGCAAGTTCAAACCGTTGGCATTTATAGATATACCGTAACCTTAATGTGAATTGTTAATACTATATTCTGCTTTATGTGAAACTAATGAATAAAAGGAAAAGGGGAATAGGAAAAGCTCATAATAATAGGCTGCACAATTGCAATGTGAAGTTAATTTCCGCAAGAATCCATATGAGAGCATAAAAATTATAAAACATGTATGCATCTCCTGCAATCAATAATTCATAAAATGGATACGTTCATGCAGCCAACATTTTAAATATGTTTTCATTTCAGTTTCCAACTTACATGTATTTTTCCTTGTCCCATAATTAAAGACATATTCTAAGGAGTACAGTTGTAAACTGTCATTAGCAATATAATATCACTGCAATGAAATGTCCCACATACACAAATGTACATACAGTTGTGGCCAAAAGTATTGACACCCCTGCAATTCTGTCAGATAATACTGAATTATTGGTTGCATGAGATGCATACATGTTTTATAATTTTTACGTTCTCATATGGATTCTTGTGGAAATTAACATCACATTGCAATTATGCAGCCTATTATTCAACATTTTCACATCTTCCTTGTCTCAAATCTTTTCTTGTATAATGAGCAGCTAGGTAAATGCAAAACATGTCGATTGTTAACACCTGATTTTAATGAGATTGACATGTGTTGTCTTGTATATATCTATGTATGTCAGTCTGTTTCTCTTGCCAAAGACTAAGGTTGTTGTAACCGAAACGCATCTGGATATGCCTGCCATACGTATTTTAAGTATGTGCATGTGAGTCTGGAAATAAAGAAGATCTTGTTTACTATATGGACCGGGTGTTGGCTCTTTCTTCATTTTATTTATGTGAAACCATTGCTCCTAAATGTGTGAAAAACATGGGGAGGACAGACAGGGACGGACGGACAGAGAAACAAATTTGCTTGTATAAACAAACGCAGGGTTATCAAGCCTAAATTTTTGCTTCATCATAAGAGGAAGTTCCCTTACAGTTCCAAAATCAAGCAAGCAGTAAAGAAAAGGGAAAAAAGTGAAAAAGTAGTTTGAAAGAGAGTGAAAAAAAGACACTTCGTGGGCAACTTTGGCTGGTTTCAACACCGCCATTTCAGCCTTTTCCTGAGACCAGCCATTAAAGTCCCCTTTATTGTATAGTAATGAATGCAGGCAATAACATCTCGTGGTAATTCTGGGTTGAGACCTTTTGGTTTTGGAATCCTGTGTATTCTATCCACAATTAACTCCTTGCTGTCTGCAGAAGGAATCACTGTGTGTATAAAGCTTTGCAGGAGACTTGGCAAATCTTTGTCAGGAATAGATTCATTAATCCCTCTAATGCAAATATTATTTCTTCTGGATCTGTCCTCAAAATCCAGTGTTTTGTTGTGGATTTGGGAAACCTTCTTTTCTAAAGCCTCATTAGCATCTATTAGTTCATTATGAGATTTAGTAAGTTCTGCCAGTTTCTGCTCCAGGTGGTCTCTTTTAGTTCCGAAATCCATCAGTTTACCCCTGATTTCTGCCTTAAACTCAGCTATCATTCTTTTAAGATCAGCTTGGAGTTCTTGCCTCAGGGATTTTAGCAAACCCTCCATTGTTTTCTGTTGAAGTAGAATATCTGTCTGAGCTACCTCTTCCCCTTCTGAGGCTCCTGTGTGTGAGCCAGATTGTGAAAAGCATGGAGCGGGGCTGGGAGTGAGAAGCTGCAGCCATATTGGAGGCTGAATTCAGTACCTGGTTTCTGGAGAAATATGCAGTCACCTTCTTTGGAGATCTCCTTATTGCTGACTTGCCACGCACAATTGGAACCACTGTGTTTTCAGGTCACCAAGTAACTTATTTAGGGCTTCCCAGAGTGGTTTTTCACCATGTTGTGCCAAGTTGCAGCCGATCTCTGTTTGAGCTCCTGCACTAAGCAGCCTGTGCCATTCAAAGCTCGGCTACGCCCCTATTTTTATTCCAGTACGAAAAAAGCATTTAATAAGTCCAAAACAAATTACTATGCCATGGGAGATAGAGCAGTTAAGATTTTAACTAGGAGAATCAAAAAAATTAAGATAATAAATAGGATTGCATACTTGAATAAACCTGATGGGACTAAAGTACTAAATCCAATCGACATAGCTAAAGAATTTAGCGATTTTATTATTCACTGTACAACCATAAAGAGGATCCTTATACAGTCCAGCCTAATTCACAAGAAATTGATAATTTCCAACAAAAAATCTTACTCCCCAAAGTATCAGCGGCTCAGCTAAGTGATATAAATACTCCCATATCTATCATTGAAATAGGACAAATAATCCGTTCTACTAAAAAGTCCTCTGCTCCGGGCCCAGACTTTTTTCAAACACCTATTATCATTGTTTCGTCAAAACCTTAGCTCCTTACCTCCTAAAAACTTTCAATTTTTGGATATGTAATACTTCAATAAGCCATGAAAACCTTGAGGCAGTAATCACAACCATTCCTAAACCCGAGAAACCACCGAACACGCCTGGTAATTTTAGGCCTATCTCCTTAATAAGAGAGATCGAGCTACTGAAGCCCCTGAAATCGAATTTTCACTTACATACGATGTCCTCGTTGATTTCTTATTGGAATAACCTTGATAGAACACTGACAAAATCTCTATTTAAACAACTTTCTGTAAAATCGATCGAGGCACACACCTCTGGGATGTCTCTACACCTGTGGGTGAAATCAGGTGCAAGCACGCTTGACAAACTCTTAGATGGCTGTGTATTCCCTTGCCTTTGCAGATTTGTCCCAACTTTACAAGATTCCCAAAACATGCTTTTATCAGTAACTCCAAATTCGTCATTTTATCCAGTCATGCATTTCCAGCTTGGTGGAACCCGGACCCTTCAGACATGATGCAGAAATACTTTAAAGTAGAATACCCCAATGAACATGGATTATCTCTGTTCTATAGGACTCTTAACCCTTTCCTGATCTTTGACATTATACAGATGTCATGAAAGTCGGTGCGTTCCCGACCTATGACATCTCTATAACGTCATGGCTTGTATGCTCTCCTGCAGCTCCGGTGTCCAGGCCAGTGACAAGCCACCGGAGCTGCAGGATCACAAGGACTCATGCTTTAGCCCAGGTGGCTGGCTAAGCCCCCCCCCCCCCCCGTGGCTAAAGTTGCTCTGATTGGCAGTTGAAAGTGAAACTGCCGATCATAGTGAATTAGAGCGATTCACCCTCCAGATCTGATTGAAGCTCTCCAATCAGATCTGAAGGGGCGGATTGGCAGGTGCCCTACCCCTCCTCATCCCCCGCCCGCTCCAGAGCTCATCAGGGGCCCCCTGTCCCTCCCATCTGCCCCCCCTTTCTCCTACATGCTGGCGGGCTGCACCAGCCAGTCAGTCTCATTACTCCCTTTTCGTGCTGCCCCCCACCTCCAGCCCTCCACCTCCAGTCCTGTGTCCCATCCTCCCTCACCTCTGTGTGGGCCCCTCCTCCTCTCCCGGCTCCTCCTCTTCACTGGTGGATTGTGAGTGAGGTAAGTATGAATGAATGAATGAATGGATGGATGAGTGCGTGGATGGATGGGTGCATGGGTGCATGCATGGGTGGATGGATGAGTGCATGGGTGCATGCATGGGTGGATGGATGTGTGCATGCATGGATATGTGCATGGATGGATTTGTGTATGCATGGATGTGTGTGTGCATGGATTTTGCATGGATGGATGTGTGCGTGCATGGATATTGCATGGATGGATGTGTGCATGCATGGATGGACATGTGCATGCATGGATGGATGTGTGCATGGATGTGTGCGTGCGTGGATGTCTGCGTGCGTGGATGTCTGCGTAGTGGGACCTTTGTTGTGGACTACGTCAGATCTTTATAATAAAGATGGAGTTCTAATTTTGTTTGTGTTTTTTTTTTTTAAATAAAAAGATTTTTCTCTGTGTGGTGTATTTTTTGACTATTTACTAGAGATTCCTAGTGGCCGGGTCTAACATTGGCCCGACATTGTGAATCTCGGGCTTAGTGCCAGCTGCCAATAAAAAAGCTGGCAATAACCCCTTTATTACCCAGTTTGCCACCGCCACAAGGGTAACTGGAAGAGCCTGTGTACAGCGCCAGAAAATGGCGCTTCAATGAATGAGCCATTTTCTGGGGCAGCTGCGGGCTGCAATTTGCAGCATGGGGGGCCCAGAATGCTTGGGCCTCTCCATGCTGAGGATTCCAGCAAACAGCTGCCAAGTTGAACCTGGCTGGGCCAAAAATATGGCGAAGCCCCACATCATTTTTTTTTTCTAGAATTAGTTTTAGAAATAAAAAAAACTGGGCTTCGCTGTATTTTTGGTTGCCAGCTAGGTACAACGAGGCAGCTCGGGGTTTGTGGCAGTCTGTAGATGCCAAGTTGTACCTGGCTGGACCCAAAATATGGCGGAGCCCCACATCATTTTTTTTTCTAGAATTAGTTCTAGAAATAAAAAATTCTAGAAATAAAAAAAAATGGTCTTTGCTGTATTTTTGGTTGCCAGCCAGGTACAATGAGGCAGCTGGGGGTTGCTGGCAGTCTAGCTGTCAAGTTGTACCTGGCTGGCCCAAAAATATGGCGGAGCCCCACGTTATTTTGTTTTCTAAAATCAATTCTAGAAATTTAAAAAAAGGCCTCCGCTGTATTTTTAGTAGCCAGCCAGGTACAACTTGGCAGCTGGATGGTTGGAATCCCCAGTGTGGAGAGACCCGAACGTTGCAAACTGCAACCCACAGCCACCCCAGAAAATAGTACATTCATTAGAGGTACTATTTTCTGGAGCTGTACCCCAACTCTTCCAGTTGCCCTTGTACTGGTGGCACATGGGTTCTCCATACTTGACATGGTGTCCACTAACTATTTCAATGAAAAATTAGCTCCAATTGTTAGCAGAAACCTTGTTGCGTGCATGCATTGATGTGTGCGTGCATGGATGTGTGCATGCATTGATGTGTGTGTGCATTGATGTGTGCATGCATGAATGTGTGCATGCATCCATATTGCATCAATGGATGTGTGCTTGCATGGATATGTGCATGGATGGATGTGTGCATGCATGGATGTGTGCGTGCATGGATATTGCATAGATGGATGTGTGCATGCATGGATGGATGTGTGCGTGGATGTGTGCATGCGTGGATGTCTGCGTGCGTGGATGTCTGCGTGAATGGATGTGTGCATGCGTGGATGTCTGTGCGTGGATGTCTCTGCTTGCGTGGATGTCTGCATGCGTGGATGTGTGTGTGGATGTGCGTGTGTATTGATGTGTTCATGCGTGGATGTCTGCGTGCATGGATGTCTGCGTGCGTGGATGTGTGCGTGCGTGGATGTGTGCATGCGTGGATGTGTGCATGCATGGATGTGTGCGTGCATGCATGGATTTGTGCGTGTGTGGATGTGTGCGTGCGTGGATGTGTGCATGCATGGATGCTTGTGTGCATGCGTGAATGTGTGCATGTGTGGATGGGTGCAAGTGTGGGTGGGTGCATGCATGGGTGAATGGATGGATGCATGGGTGGATGTATGGGTGCAACAAGGGATCAAGTGTCCTCTTGTTGTAGTCTCTGGTATCATAGTCTTGGTGCACTGTATGAGAGATCATTGCCATACAGTGCTCCATAACTCTGACCACAGAGACTGTAGGAAGAGGACACTTGTTGGTGGCACATGGGTTCTCCATATGCGACATGGTGTCCGCTAACAATTTCAATGGAAAATTAGCTCCAATTGTTAGCGGAAACCATGTCGCGTATGGAGAACCCCTCCTTGTGTGCCTGAACATTGGAGCTCCCCATAAGTGACCCCATTTTGGAAACTAGACCCCCCAAGGATCTTATCTAGATGCATAGTGAGCACTTTGAACCCCCAGGTGCTTCACAAATTAGTCCATAAAAGGGGAAAAAGAAGATTTTTTGTGAAAAAAAAAGTACTTTTTCATTTTTACAGATCAATTTGTGAATCACCTGGGGTTTCAAAGTGCTCACTATGCATCTAGATAAGTTCCTTGAGGGGTCTAGTTCCAAAATGGGGTCACTTGGGGGGGAGCTCCAAGGTTTAGGCACACAGGGGCTCTGCAAATGCGACATGGTGTCCGCTAACAATTTGAATGGAAAATCAGCTCAAATTGTTAGCGGACACCATGTCGCATTTGGAGAGCCCCTGTGTGCCTAAACATTGTAGTTCGCGCACAAGTGACCCCATTTTTGAAACTAGACCGCTAGGGAACTTATCTAGATGGGTGGTGAGCACTTTGAACCCCAGATGTTTCACAAATTGATCCGTAAAAATGAAAAAGTACTTTTGTTTTCACAAAAATGTTCTTTTATCCTAAATGTTTTCATTTTCACATGGGCAACAGGATAAAATGGATCCTAAAATTTGTTGGGCAATTTCTCCTGAGTACACCAATACCTGATATGTGGTCATAAACCATTGTTTGGGTGCACGGAAGGGCTCAGAAACCGTGCGCCCAAACAGTGGTTTATGACCACATATGAGGTATCGGTGTATTCAGGAGAAATTGCCCAACAAATTTTAGGTTCCATTTTATCCTGTTGCCCATGTGAAAATGAAAACATTTAGGCTAAAAGAACATTCTTGTTAGAAAAATTAAAATGTTAATTTTTTCATTCCATGTAGCTTTAGTTCCTGTGAAGCACCTGAAGGGTTAATAATCTTCTTGAATGTAGTTTTGTGTAGCTTGAGGGGTGCAGTTTTTGGAATGGTGTCAATTTTGGGTGTTTTCTGTCATGTACGCCCCTCAAAGGGACTTCAAATGTGATGTGGTCACTAAAAAAATGGTTTTGTAAATATTGCTGGAAAAATGGAAAAATTGCTGATGAACTTTGGACCCTTATAACTTCCTATCAAAAAAATTTTTTTTCCCAAAATTGTGCCATGTAAAGTAGACATGTGGGAAATGTTATTTATTAACTATTTTGTAATCACATTACTCTCTGGTTTAGGAGAATAAAAATTAAACATTTGAAAATTGTGAAATTTTCAAATTGTTTGCCAAATTTTTTATTTTTTCACAAATAAACGCAAAACGTATCGACCTAAATTTAACACTAACATGAAGCCCAATATGTCACGAAAAAACAATCTCAGAATCTCTAAGATCCGTTGAAGCGTTCCAGAGTTATTACCGTATATACTCGTGTATAAGCCGAGGTTTTCAGCCCAAAAATTGGGCTGAAAAGTCTACCCCTCGGCTTATACACGGGTCATATACGTGGGCTCTGTGTCCGGGGCTGGGGAGGCTGGAGGAGGCGGGGGGAGGCTGCTGTATGAGCGGCCCCGTCACGTGGGGCCGCTCATTATATATGCACTGCTTCCCCCTGTCAATCAGCGGCAGGGGGAAGCAGTGCATATGGCCCCCAAACGCTGCCACTCGCCCCCTCCCTCTGTGTAAGGGCCCCCCGCTGCTGTAAGGGCCCCCCCGCTGCTGTAAGGGCCCCCCCGCTGCTTATCTTACCATCCGGTCTTCTGATCAGCGCCGCTCCTCGGTGCTCCGTCCTGCTACATCCGGGATCCCCGGCCGTCGCAGGTATATGACGTCATCGTGCGGCGGCCGGGGATCCCGGATGCAGCGAGGACGGGAGCAGCGAGGAGCAGCGCTGATCAGAAGACCGGATGGTAAGTTAAGCAGCGGGGGGGGCGAGTGCCAGCATTTGGGGGCAGCTGTGTACCCCTGGGGGCGGCTGTGTACCCCTGGGGGCTGCTGTGTACCCCTGGGGGCAGCTGTATACCCCTGGGGATGGCTGTGTACCCCTGGGGGCTGCTGTATACCCCTGGGGGTGGCTGTGTACCCCTGGGGGCTGCTGTGTACCCCTGGGGGCGGCTGTGTACCCCTGGGGGCTGCTGTGTACCCCTGGGGGCGGCTGTGTACCCCTGGGGGCTGCTGTGTACCCCTGGGGGCAGCTGTGTACCCCTGGGGGCTGCTGTGTACCCCTGATGGCTGCTGTGTACCCCTGGGGGCGGCTCTGTACCCCTGGGGGCTGCTGTGTACCCCTGGGGGCGGCTGTGTACCCCTGGGGGCGGCTGTGTACCCCTGAGGGCTGCTGTGTACCCCTGGGGGCTGCTGTGTACCCCTGGGGGTGGCTGTGTACCCCTGGGGGCTGCTGTGTACCCGTGGGGGCGGCTGTGTACCCCTGGGGGCTGCTGTCTACCGCTGGGGCTGCTGTATGCCCCCGGAGGCTGCTGTACACCCCCGGGGCTGCTGTATATACTGCTGGGGCCTGTATACCACTGGGGCTGCTGTATATACTGGTGGGGTCTGTATATACCACTGGGGAGGCTGATGTATACCACTGGGGCTGCTGTATATACTACTGGGGCCTGTATATGCCACTGGGGAGGCTGCTGTATACTACCACTGGGGGGGTCTGTATACCACACTGCTGGGGTCTGTATACCTGTGCTGGGGTCCACCCTCGGCTTATACACGAGTCAATAGGTTTTCCCAGGTTTTGGGGGCAAAAGTAGGGGGGTCGGCTTATACACGGGTCGGCTTATACACGAGTATATACGGTACCTCATAAAGGGAGAGTGGTCAGAATTGACAAAAATGCCAAGATCTTTAGGGTCAAAATAGGCTGGGCCCTGAAGGGGTTAAATAAGTAATATTAAAAGTAAAGTTTTATCATTGTGCTTATTCTAGAAAAAAATCACATTAGAGAATTATTTTGTATTCTGGCATAGGATATGAGATACCCATCTAATATAAATCTCAAATATATTCAGAGTGGGGTTTGGAAATGGCATCAAACTGGCCTTTATCGTAAACATGAAGAATATTTTTGTAGAGACATTTAAAAGAGAAAGGGTACGCCAACAATGTACATAACCTGAGTAAACTCGGTGAAAACTTCACAAACACTATCTGCAGCATTCCACATAACCCATCTGGTTCTGGGGTCATCAACAGTCGTGCACCTTCTGGATTCGGTAAGGACTGAACAGGATTCTCAAGGTATGTCCTCATTTCTTCAAGAAGTGTTGTGACTGTACATTTCTACTTGTTATACTATCTGCAGCATCACTGTTGAAGAGCTACAAATGGAATTAGCCAACATGCTCCGATGTGCCCTCAGGTGCATGGATGTAACGGAGACCGCTTTCAGAATCTAATGGGATTTTCGGGTAATTCAATAAAAACAAACCACTTATTTGTTCACCTTATTATGCTACTTTTTCTTCAGCCACCCTGAACAAGACCTGCACCTAAAAGTATATGTTTCATCACGAATCCACCATGTACCTGATGATTTAGGGGAGAAAATAAGCTATAGACCAAGTAGTCACCCAAAGACTTATCTCTTCCAAATGTTATTGCATGAGTTGGGAAGATCACATCACAAAGGGTCAGTCCTAAAGATATTCCAAACATTTTTAACCCTTCCAGCTCCAAGGCTGTGCTCACCTTCCTGACAAGGCCAATTTTTCAATGCTGACCAGGTTCAATTTAAAAACTTCAATATAGTCTAATGAATCTGGGATAGGTTTAAGTGGCATGTTGTATTTCATGGCTGTGGTAGTTGTAAGGTTTGGATGATATGATTTGAAATTTATCCATAAAAAAATAAAATTTTGCCAAAAAAATTGAAAATGAGCAAATTTTAAACTTTGAATTTTTATGCCCATAAGTCAGATGGTTATACCACACAATATAGTTAATAAATAACATTGCATGGTTTTTCTCCCACATTGCAAAGACATACTGGTAGGATGTTTAGATTCTGAGCCTCAATGGGGACAGCATTACTGATGTATGTAAAGTGCTATGGAATTTATAGTACTATATAAATGAATAAATATTAATATTCCCTCCCTCCCTTCCTTCCCACACTACAACCCCACACCCCCACATCTTCTTATCTTTCCCTGCTTCTTCGCATTTTCATCCTTCTTCTAATACCCTTTCTCTATAAAACCATGAGTTACTATTAATTGAGTCGAGATTCCAAACTTTACCATCCTTTTATTTACAAATCAACCACCCCCAGCTGCGAGAGGGGCACGTGTTAAATAAGTTGACAAGTTTAGTTTTTGTTTGGTTAACACTGTTCTTAGACTATGTTTAATAATAGCACAATGGTTTCTATACCTTCTGCTGTACCTGCCTACTACTTGGCTTGATGCGGGCCAAAGGCTTACTCCTCAAGAGACACTTGTTCAACTCTGTTATGTTGTATGCCTTGTTTTTGACCTTAAAAGAAAATGCTTGCCTGAATATTTGCTTGATAATTTCAATAAAGATTAAACATAAATAACATTTCCCACATATCTATGTTACATCAGCACAATTTTTGAATCATATATTTCTTTTTGTTAGGAAGCTAGGAAGGTTAAAAGTTTAACAAAAATTTCTCATTTTTCCAAGAACATTTACAAAAACTAATTTGTGACTACGTCACATTTGACGTGACTTTAATGGTACCTTTACACGCCGCCACAACAGGATGGATACCAACGGCTACTTCACGTGCACGAGCACGCCCGAACGGTTACCAACGGAAAACGCACCCTCTTTACATGCCGCCACAAGGTGCGCTACGCTACGCTACATCTACAGCTAGCTACATCGCCGGGTGTCTCAAGTAGCCATCTGTAGCCCATCGTACGTCATTTACACACCGCTACAACCAGCTACTATGGGCATACCTGTTGCAGCAGGGAAAGCACATAGGCGTGCTACAATTGTGGATTACGAGAATTCCGTACGCTGATAGGACAAAGCAATAATACCATGATTGGGCAGCCAGTGCAGGAGGCTGATTAATACATGACGCTCGAGCAATTGTGTAGTGTGACTCGTCAGCTCCTTAAATATGCCGCCCTGTGCGGCGACAACCAATCGCAACGCAGGAGCTTCCTCCAATGATCGCAGATGGGGCGCGGTAACACGGAGCCTGGGTCACGCCTTAGCTACATTGCAGCTACATCGCCGGGTGTCCAGTGTTCCCTTCTGTAGCTTCTTTACACGCCGATACAGCTCGCTACACGCGGCGATGTAGCCATCTGTTTATGGGCAGTGCACGGATACAGAGGTATCTGTAGCCGGCTGTGTCGTCCCGTCTTCAGACGCCGCTACTACGGGCGATATTTGCGCGACAAGCTACATTTGTAGCCTGTAGCGGGTTGTATCCATCCTGTTGTGGCGGCGTGTAAAGGTACCATTAAAGGCCCTATAATGACAGAAAAGACCCAAAAGGGACACCATTTTAAAAACTGCAACTTCAAAGTGCTCAGCCAAGATGTTTATTAGCCCTCTAGGTGCTTCTAGGAATTAAGGCAAAGTGGAAGGAAAAAATGGAAATTTTACTTTTTCCCACTAAAATATTGCTTTAGGCCAAAATTTTTCATTTCCACAAGGATAACCAAAGGTAACATTTCTGACAGTTTAATTATTTGGGTAGCTCCACATGCAGTGGTGCCAAATATATCTATACTTTTTTGGTTTATTTTTGTTTCTTCATCAATATATGTATTTATTGGTATAATATTAAAAAAAATAGTTCTTTATATTGTGATTTGTTTTTATATTTTTCTAATTTTCATTCACTTTTTGTTTACTTTTTTAATTAGTTCCTGTATGGGACTTTCATGTTTATTACTCTGATCACTGGTAAAATGCATTGCAAAGAATTTAATCTGTCAATATGACACTTGCAGAACACCTTTTAGATCATGCTTCTGGAATAGCCTAACAGGCATTAATGTACCTGGCAGACCAGGAGGTCCTTATATTATCTCGGGTTACCATATCAATTATGGGAAGCCCATGGTTATGTTGTGGGTGTGCTGATTGGGTGCAAGAGGGAGCACATTCCCTCTTCTAGATTTAAAAATGCTGTGATCCATATTGATTATGGCATTTAGGGTGTTAAACATTCAGGGGCAGTACTGGCCCTGTCTGTAACAGCCAGAGCTCGGCTATCATTTATGCCATGATCTCATCTAAAAAGGGTTAATACGTTCATGACTATCCAAAAACAAGAGTAACTGCACACTATAATGTGTACATGGGCTGGTCCCACTATTCCAGTGACCAAACAGCGCAGCCTCCTTTGGTGTTGCACGCTATGCAGTAAGCTCAATAATATCCAGATAAAGAAGAAAAACCAATGGCACTCACTGAAGTAGATCTTGCAAAATGTATTCAAAGTTCCACATGATTTCCATGGACAACTTTAGCAGGGGAGGGGGTGCGGGGATGGCGGACGACGGTCTGCTGTTTTGTGGCTAATACCGCTTCCACGGGTCCTTTATCTGGATGTTCATGACTATCTTTTTGGTCATCAAAGGTTCCAATAAAACTCTTAATCAAATTTAATAACTGATGTTGTCTGGGGAACCAATATATATCTGTTACTTGTCAGTACATGTTATATTACAAATAATCTCTTTAAGAAAATATTCCTGTTGAGACTCCTGGGATGTCTGCGTCTGCACATCGTTCTGTGCGGTTTATCAGGAGATCTCTTGGTGAGGCTCCTGATTGACTTAGGTTTGCCCTGGGTGTGCTGCAGGGTGCTGACATGTACATTCACCACACCCTTTGGATCATGTGTTCTGGAAGAATCACGTGATCTGCTGGGCGGGTTATTTAAGTTTGCACCTCCATTCTGATTATGCCTTTGATCAGTGTGCTTACCTGACTCATGCTTCCTTACTCTATGGAATTGGATTTGTTTTCCCTCCTAGTTCTTAACCTCTGCTTGTTCGACTTCCCCTCTGGCGCTTTTTCCTTGCTGGTTTTCCATTCTTCCAGTACTAATACATGTTTTATAATATCTGTCCCCTTGTGTTTGTGTCTGCTTGGTCATGGTTAGTTTTCTCCCTTATCTGTTCCTGTAGCTATCAGCACTTAGGCTGGCTTCACATTAGCGTTTGTGTCTGCATGCTGATGGCATGCAGACACAAACGCTGTCAGAAGCAGGGACACTTTGATGTGTCCGCAGCGGATAATGTCCGCCTGCGGACACATCACTATGGAGCCCGGCAGCCAATCGGCGCTGTCCGGGGGCGGGCCGGAGGCGGAGATCAGCGCCGGAGATCTCCGCCCCCCGGCCGCCGGTAAGCTCCGGGACTGTCGGCGGGGAGAACAGCTGATCTGAGAGCTGTTTGAATCTTCCCGCGCCGACACTGTGAGGAGATGTCGGCGCGGGAAGATTCAAACAGCTTTCAGATCAGCTGTTCTCCCCGCCGACATCGCTATGAGATTACAGGCGGCGGGGAGAAGGAGGACAGCAGAGGGTCAGCTGATCTCCCGGTGGCCGTCGGTGAGCTCCTGTGACATCACCGGCGGCCACCGGGAGATTTTTCAATGGGTCCGCAGCGTTCTCCTGCTGTGTCATGCAGAGGACACTGCGGACCCATTGAAGACAATGCTTTTTTTGTACGCTTGGGGACGCTTGCTGATTGTCCAAGCTCCCCAAACGCACAAAAAAACCCAACATGCTGCGTCCCGGGTGCGGATGCTGGACACCGGAAGCAGCAGATATCGTCCGCATCCGCACCCGAACGCAGCAAACGCAGGCACCATGCGTTCCTATGTTAAACATAGGAACGCAGTGCGCATGCGTTTAACTGCGTATGGGAACGCAGCAAAACGCTGCCTTCCCATACGCAAATGTGAAGCCAGCCTTAGGAAAAACAGGGACCGTCGCCCAGTTGTGGCCCGCTGCTTAGATGAATCTTGAAAGTAGGCAGGAAATGAGGGTAATTGGATACTAGTGGCTGCACCTTTAACCGACTGTGACAATTACCCTTTAAATTTTCACCTGGCCTTTAAAGCCTGACAAAGAGGAATAGTTTTTCCAAATACTATGCAACTGTCCCTTAGGAATACCAATTTGAATGCTTGATGGATAGTGACTCTCACCTATGCATTCTTTCAACAGTTGGTTTGCAAAAATTAGTGCCCACCGCTGTTAACTAGTTAAATTCCACTATCAATCTCAGATGAGGTGATTTACCATATGTTGGCATAGAGCGCACCATTCCCTGCTCCCTTTGATGGCTGTAATTGCGGGGCAGCGATGGGCTGTCATGACAGCCACCGGTAAACTGAGGGCCCCTTAGAGTATGTCAACAATAAAAATGCAGCAAAACCTTAGGGGTCTCTCAAAGTTTCTCCTGACTCCAGATTTCTTGGAAGGAGGAAGCTTGTATTGTCGGCAGCAGGTTTCCCACATTTTTATGCTTTTTTTGCGTGCTTTTGCTGAGTTTTTGGTTGCTGCATTTTTTTCTACATTTTGGCCATAGAACCATGCCAAAAATGCAGACTAGAATTGACATGCTATTCTTTCAAAAACACAGCAAAACTTTGGGCGTTTACACTTTCTGCAGAGAACAAAAACCAATGTGTGTGGACTGCTAATCCCTGAATCACATTAAGGTTTTGCTGGGAACCAAAAATGCAGGTTTCGATTAGCATACATCAGCATAAAACCAAGGCAAAACCTGAACCCAAAAACTCAGTAAAAATGCACTGTGTGAACATACCCGAGAGTGACAGTCTTGCTGCTGAAATGCTGACTCTGCTGATCCTGTGTGCGCTATTTAGATAGCTAGCTAGTGATTCTATTTCTTTTCAGATAGCGAGATAGGAGGTTTAGTAACTCCTACCTAAAACAGGGCTTAGAACCATTGTTTTTGCCAAATCCCCTGTGGCACAGTAGTGCTTGTGTGAACAGCTGCACCAAATCCTGTGCAACATCCAGGCAGCAACCATAGTTTTTGCCTAGTACCATTTCTTGGCAAATCCCCTGTTGTACAGCAGTACTTGTAAAATATGTGCTGAAAACCTTTTAGTGCTACATTCAGGCAGCAACCATAGTTTTTGCCTAGTGCCATTTCTTTGCAAATCCCCAGTAGTACAGTGGTGCTTGTGAAGTCTGTGCAAAAAAACAATTTAGTTCCACATCCAGGGAGCAACCACGGTTTTTGCCTACTACAATTTCTTGGCAAATCCCCTATGGCACAGTGGTGCTTGTGAACTCTGTGAAAAAAAAATAGTGTAACATCCAGGCAGCAACCACAGTTTTTGCTCAGTACCATTTTTGTCCAATTCCTTTGGGACAGTGGTGCTTGTGAAATCAGTGCAAAAAACATTCAGTGCCAAATCTGGTCTGCTGGATTCACATCCTCAAATTTTTTTGGCTTACAATAACTGCCTTGCAAATTAACCATCATTTATGAATGGTAAAAGCCATGGTCGAGGTGGAAAGGGGAATAGGCTGGTGTCTGTGGGATAGGTAGTAAATTAACCAAACCATCTCCTCCACAAACAAAGGCCAAAGAAATAAATGACAACTTCTTTTAGTGGACATCTGGTATCAACCCTTTCTTGACAGCAGCACATCGATATGAATTGTAGATGAGGACCAGAAAGAGCAGGTGCTACAATCAATATTAAGCGCTCCATCAAGTGGCCTCTCCTCCAACTCAACTTCAACAGCACAAACACTCCAGTCCTCACAGGTGTCAGTCCCAATCATAGTATTTCTCACAGTTAAAAGTCTCCAGCCCCCCTACCGACTGTGGGTCAACACAGATGGCCAAGTTTGCAGATCTGTTTGTGCATACTATAGCTTGGGAATCAGAGGTTTGTTCCAAAGCTTCAGTGAGTCAAGAGGAGGAAGTGATCTGCACCGAAGCACAAAAGCTTTGTTAGTCGGATCCAGGGAATGGCAAGAAGGGTCCAAGCAAATGTACACCATGTTTCAAATTATTATGCAAATTGGTTTTAAGTGTAATAGGTTTTTTTTTTCTTTTCCATGAAACCCATTTATGGTATTGTGTCTCAGGGTACTTTGGATCACTGAAATCAATCTCGGATACTGTGATAATTAGTTTGGGCAGTTGAGCCAATAAAAGGAAAACTGGATGTTCCACAATATTGAACAGGCCACAGTTTTCAAGTAACATGGGAAAAAAAGGATCTCTCTGCTGTTGAAAAGCAACACATAGTGCAATGCTTTGGACAAGGGATGAAAACATTAGATATTGCACAAAACCTAAGCATGATCATCGTACTGTGAAGAGATTTGTGCCTGATTCTGAGCACAGATGTGGTCGTGCATATAAAGGCAGAATGATGAAGGTTTCTACCAGGCAAGTTCATCGCATTAAGAGAGCAGCTGCTATAGAGGCCTTACAAATCAGCAAACAGATATTTGAATCTGTTGGTGCCTCTGGAGTCCCTCAACATTAAGTTGTAGGATCCTTCAAAGGCTTGCTGTGGTGCATAAATCTACCACCCCATAAAAGTGCTCAGTGGTTGGTGGATGGCCACCATGTCCCAAAAAGGCTGCGAGGGCAGCAAGGAGGGCCGAAGTCATTGGTAAACAGCTGGTAGGCCCCTTTAAGGTTCCTGAAGGTGTGAAAATGACCTCTGCAAAGTATATAGAGTTTCTGACGGAGAACTTTCTTCCATGGTACAAAAAGCAAAAACGTGCCTTCAGGAGCAAAATCATCCTCATGCATGTCAATGCACCATCTCATGCTCAAGAATACCTCTGTGTCACTGGCTGCTATGGGCATAAAAGGAGATAAACTCATGGTGTGGCCGCCATTGTCCCCTGACCTCAACCCTATAGAGAACCTTAGGAATATAATCAAGCAAAAGATCTATGAGGGTGGGAGGCAGATCACATCAAAACAGCAGCTCTGGGAGGCTATTCTGACATCATGCAAAGAAATACAAGCAGAAACTCTCCAGAAACTCACAAGTTCAATGGATGCAAGAATTGTGATGGTGATATCAAAGAAGGGTTCCTATGTTAACATGTAACTTGGCCTGTTACGATGTTTTGGAGTTAAATAGCTTTTTATTTCAGTGAATGTGACCTCCTAATGCTGCAAATTCAACAAATGAGCATTTTCAGTTCTTTCAAACATATGAAATATTTAGAAACTCTACTGTGCCTAATAATTTGGAACAGTGCATTTAGAGTTTTTTTTAATTTGGTAGATTATACGGTTATCATTAGGAGGTTTCTTTAATAAAATTTGATGTATGCTCTAATGAGTGATGACTTTTATTACACTGACTGTCATTTGCACCAACCATTTAGGAAAATAAGAGAAAAAGAACATTTGCATAATAATTTGGAATATGGTGTACACCCTCATTACCAAACTTTAATCCCTGTTGGTGGAGACAATGAGACTGATGATGATGACACTCAGATACCTGAGGCAGATGCCTACAGACTTTGTGGTCAAGGCAGGAAGTGGGTGGCTCTGAAGACAAGGAGTGTGACAACACAAAGGGTGATGATGAGGTTCTAGATCCCCCTTACTGTCAACCCACAGGCAGGCAGTTGATGAGCCTAGCAGAAGATGTGGAAGAGGAGGATAATGAAGCTGACAAGGTTAGTATGCAATTTCCTGGACAGAGATGGAGTGCTGCAAGCACATCAACAACTGCATACTCAGCCACAACTCTGTCTCTGTGCTGAAGCTGTGGCAGCTCTGCTGTTCGAATGGGCCTTGCCTAGCTGGGACCTTTTTCCAGATCGCGAAAAATGACCCAACTCATATTATCTTCAAAATATGTAAGTAAAATCTGAGTAGAGGCAAAAAATCAATAATTTAAGTACTTCATGCAAGAACAGTCACATTGGAATGCAGCATAAGATACAGCGGGAAGCTCACTGTGTTAAAATACGGCTTGCGGGCCTGGCCAACCACCGAGAACCTCATCAAGGACATCTGTGGCTTCTTCATCCTCTGTGACTGTGGGGAATGTTGTCACACAGACCTTCAGCCCAAAAACCTCCATCTCTTTACCTACAACAGTTAATGTAATTGTCAGGCCGTCAGCTGTTTTGGAAGTGGATACGCCTGCTGTTGAGCACTGTCAGACATTAGGAGTATCATGAATTCAACATAACCTCTCTGCCTGCACCTCCCTCAGAGTCTAGCAGTTTGTCTGGTACACCCTACTCCATCCTGTCTCAGCATAGCAGCCAGCCCTCTATCTGGCAGATGTGGTCAAGTAAAAGACCATTTCCTCCTACCTGTGCCAAAGCTAAAAGCTTAAATTGCATCATCTCCAAGCTGTAAATATATAACAGGAAGTTCAGCTCATCCATTATTCTTCCCCAGACAGGAGGATCCAGGACCTCTGCATGGAGCCGCCCGGTCCCTGTGGTAATTATCCAAGCACAGAAGAAGAAATCCTCCAGCGAATTCAGAAGAACGGGTAAGTATAAAACCACACTCTTTAATCTTGCCTGTGACTGCAGTAACCAATCTGTCCCCCCCATATATCTCTGAACTAATCTCCTGATATCATGCAACTCGTAGTCTTCGATCCTCCCAAAACCTCCTTCTTTCCTCCTCACTTGTACGTATCTCGTCTAACCGCCTGCAAAACTTCCCCCGAGCACCCCCCATCCTCTGGAATTCTGCACCCCAAAACGTCCGACTATCCCCTACACTCAGAACCTTCAAACGGAACCTGAAAACCCATCTCTTTAGAACAGCCTACAGCCGGCGATGACCACAGTGCCACCTCACCACCACTGGACCTAGCGCTCCACCACCAGAGCAGACCCAACAAACTGTCTCCCTCCCCTTTGCCCTGTAGAATGTAAGCCCGCAAGGGCAGGGTCCTCTCTCCCCTCTGTACCAGTCCCTGAGGAAGGAGCTGGGTATTAGCTCCGAAACGCGTCGGAAAATAAAACAGAAGATTACTTGGTTCAAAACATTCCAGTGTTTCTGATACTTTTTTGGAGCAGCGGCGCGGACGGAAAGACACTTGGTCCCGGATAGAGACTCTGTACCAGTCTGTCACTGTTAGATTGTTCATTGTATTTTTAACTTGATTGTATGTAACCCTTTCTCATGTACAGCACCATGGAATCAATGGTGCTCTATAAATAATAATAATAATAATCTTTCATATTAAATTTATACAGTGCAAGCAGTGGATGCCCAATAGCAGGGAGGCAATCTCCAAGCTGTTGGCTGCGAAAGTGCTGCCTTTCTGCCTGGTGGATATAGAGGGTTTTCAGAAACTTTTGTCCTTCGCAGTCCCCAGTACCAGATGCCCAGTCGCAACTACTTCTCAAGGAAAGCTATGGCTGGGGTTCCACATAAGCCCTCAGTCCGTTTTTGGCTTCAGTTTTCTCATTTTTTTTTTCTAAGTCCAAAACTGACAGAAAAACGGATTGGATGTAATAAACACCCTGTCCGTTTTTCTCTGGAGCTCCAAACATTGCCCTGTCCGTTTTTGAGTCAAAAACGTTGCATGCAACGTTTTTGGCATCATTTAAAAAACGCATGCGTTTTCATGTGTTTTTTTTAACATGGGGCCCTATGGGAAACGCATGCGCGAACGCATGCAAATGCGCACTTGCGTTTGCGCATGCGTTCGCGCATGCGTTTTTTTAATGAAAAGTCCAAAAACGTTCAGGAGTGCAGGAGGCTCAAAAAGCACCCAGAAAAAAACGGATTGGTGATGAAAATCACTTCCAAAAACGGATTTCTATGTGTGACCACAGCCTATGCCTGCACCAGCATGTCATAGACAACATCACTGCTTCCATGAAAAATTGTGTGTGACAGAGTGCATTTCACCATAGACACCTGGACAATTGAGCATAGCCAGGGGCATTACATTTCGCTGACTGGGCGTTAAGTTATTCTGGTGGCAGCGATGGAAGGGGCTGCTGTACAAGTCTTGGTATCCCCATGGTCTGTGAGTAAAACCTCTGTATGTAGCACTTTCTCCACTGCTTGTGTCTCCTCCACCTCCTCCAGGGCCTCCACCTGTGCCCACAACCTCTGTGGTAATGTGACATGTGTTCCAACTGTGCAGAAAGAATCCAGCACAACTACTTTTTATGCTGGCAGCAGGGCCAATGGCATCAGGCTGTCTTAATGTTAAAATGCTTGGGAAATGTGAGTCACACAGCTGAAAAGTTGTGGTCAGCTATGGAGACCAAGTTTCATCAATGGCTGTCTCCACTAAACCTGCAGCCAGTGAAGGCCATGAATGACAATGCTGCGAACTTGGGTGCGGCCCCATGCCGGGGCAAGGTGACACACGTGCCTTGCATGGCTCATGTCCTGAACCTGGTCGTCCCGCAATTTCTAGGCCACTATCCCAGTCTAGATGCATTTCTGCAGAGGGCACGGTCACTGTGTGCTCACTTCTGCTGTTCGCACCCTACGGCTTAATGACGTGCATCACTACAGTTGACTTACGGCATTCCGGTTAACCTCCTAATATGCCATGTGCCGACCGAAAGGAATTCCACTCTGCACATGTTGCAGCGACTGTGGCAGCAGCAACGATTCCTGGTGCAGTATGTCATGATGCATCATCTGGGCCAATAAAATCCTGAAGTGTGGCAAATCATGATGATGGAGTGGTCACAGATCTAGGACCTGTGCCCCCTTCTGCATAGTTTTGAAATGGCGAATAAGATGTTCAGCATTATATTCCGGTCATCCACATGCTGGAGCACACTTTGACCAGCATGTGGAGTCAGATGGTGGTCCAAGAGGTAGAAGAGGAAAAAGAGTGAGAGGTGTATGCGCAAGGGATAAAAAGATTTGAAAGGTCTGAACTGTCGTCAGCACAGAAGCGGGTGGTATGGGAGGGTGGAGGGGAGGAATCGATGAGGGCTCATAGTATAAGCCAAACATTTGATGAAGGTACAGGAGGCAAGGAAGAAATTGAGGAGGAAGATGTGAGGTTGACGGAAGACTCAGCAGATGAGGCAGATTTTGGTCACGTTTCTGTTGTGCGCGGTTGAAGGGAGTGGGCGGAGGAACCAAGCAGGAATGTAACCCAGCCACCAAAACAATAAGGTTCTGGGATCAAAGGTGTATCACAGTCCGCGCTGCCCGATCGTCCAAAGGATCACAAGGGAAAACAATGTTCCAAACGAAATTCTCTTTATTCCTATAAACCGACGCGTTTCGGCGCCCAATCCTGGCACCGTCCTCAGGACGGTGCCAGGATTGGGCGCCGAAACGCGTCGGTTTATAGGAATAAAGAGAATTTCGTTTGGAACATTGTTTTCCCTTGTGATCCTTTGGACGATCGGGCAGCGCGGACTGTGATACACCTTTGATCCCAGAACCTTTGAAGCACCCACGGCCCCGTGGAGGTGGAGGTCCAGCAGCAGCCTACATTACTAAAACCAACGCCTTTATTCCAGTTGTGGGATTCACAACTGAATCAGGTTAGTGCAGACCTGTTTGTACCGATTAGTCCCTAATCTATGCCAAATGATAGGGCACTATTGCGCCTCTGTTGTCTCCCCTTATATTTTTATATACCAAAACAATAAGGACAGCTACACTTCAACAAGTATTTTACCTGTAAGTTTATTGTTCAAATCACACTAGGTCCTCTCCCAGAGAGGACCTAGTGTGATTTGAACAATAAACTTACAGGTAAAATACTTGTTGAAGTGTAGCTGTCTTCATATCCCAGCGCTCACCCAAACATCACTTTATTCCATTGCCTACATTTCCATCTCCCTATGGGGAGAGCGGTGGAGCAGCTCCGGAGGAGAAGACAAACCTAACAGAGGAGAGGAAAACACGTGAGGGATCACGTGCAATTACACAGGCGGACACCGAGGAAAAAGGGAAAGAAATCCACACCGTCTAGAGAGAGACCCCGTGCACTCACTACGAGAGCCCCCTGTTGTGCGGACAGCACAACAGGAAAAGGTGAGTGTAACGGTGACTTAACAGAGGGTGGATATAAAACATAAATCAGTTTGGCGCAACCAATTTCTAAATCTCATTACCAAAACAATGAGGACTTGGGCCTCCTGGATGACACATGAGTGCCTTCTTGCTTAACTATCTGCAACATGATCTGCGGATTGTTAGAACTCGAAGTAATGCTAACTACTGGGTTGCTCCACTGTTAGATCCCTTGTATGGAAGTAAATTTGCCCAAATGATTCCTGCCCCGGAAAGGGACGCACGCATGCAGGAGTATCAAAACAAGCTTTTAGACAATCTGAGGACTACTTTTCCCCCAAACATCAGTGACAGTCAGTTCTACACTTCCAACCCAGGGAATGTCGAATAGTTATCACAGAAACATTACCAGCAGCAGTGTACGCTTTACCAGCAATTTCTTTGAGTCGTTTGACCGATTTTTTAGACCATCTTTTGCAAGAAGGAAGAAGAAGCCTGACACATAGTCAACACCTAAAAAGGATGGTGGAGGAGTATCTACTAGTGATGAGTGAGTGTATTTGTTACTATTGTTCGCTATATTCAGATGTCTCAGTCTGCAGTTTTGACTCCTCCTTTGCAGCCTCTAAACATGCTGGGCTTCTTAACCTATCACATTAATGCCGCAGACGTCTTAGCTGTAGCATTACTGTGATTGGCTAGCCGCCCAGTGTCATGGGGTCTATTTAAGCCCTGCTGCCGCCATTTCGCCCGCATTGCATCCAGAGCCAGTTTTGGAGAAGCATAAGAAGATATCGCTCAACTGCTAGAGAGAGTGTTAAGGCCTCTTCATAACACAAAAGCCTTTTCAGGGCTACCTCTAGTGTATACTACGTCAGTGTAGATTAAGAAGGGAGAGATATTGGAGCAGGGACAGTTGAAAGGAGCTATTCAGTTGCTGCATAATACCACCAAAAGAATAGCTCTTTTTAGAGCTGAAGATACAAAACAGAGTTAAACTACAGGGAGGGAGAGTTACTCCAGCAGGGTCAGTATAAACGAGCCGCTTAGTAGTTCCATAATATCCCCCAAAAATAGCTCTTTTCAGAACTGAAAACACACAAGAAAGTCATTTCTCCGCTGTTTTTGGGGTGACAGACAGCCTGCCTTCTGCTACCCACTTTACAAAAAGGTGGTTAGTGCCCTTTGCAAAGCAGTCGTCCAAACATTTCCTACTGCCTGCTACAAAGCTCATACCAGGCCATTTAACCCTCTGGTGCTTCATCTCTCCACATTACCACACTTAAAAAGGTGGTTATTGCCCAAGGCAAAGCAGTAGTCCAAACATTTCCTACTGCCTGCTACAAAGCTTGCACCAGGCCATTTTACCCACTATTTTGGTTGTGACAGCTAGATTGGCTTGTCCCATCCACACCTGAAAATCTGTCAACATAACCCAAAATGCCAAAAAAGCCTGTTGTTAAGGGACACAGATGTGGATGTGGTGTTGTCAGTTGTGTACGACAAGGCACTGAGTCTATGTCAGGTCAGAAGAAGCTTCATGCATCTACTATGTTCCTGAGAAAATTTCCCAGTCTGGAACATACACGTGCACAGAAGCCAGAAGATCAAGAGCAGATTCTGTATTTTATAGCAGACACAGCCTCTACACATTTGTCAAGAGGCAACAAATCTTCCATGACCACACAGTCTAATGTTAATACACAGAAGGCTGGCCATCCAATTCTGAAGCTGGTTCTCCTTCCTCCCGACATTATCAGTCACAGGAGACAAGTTTGGAGACTCTGAGGATCTGTTTGGTACGTTTTTGTTTGGATGGTTCTGGCCTTTCACCGTGCAGCATCGAAGAGGGACGTGAGGAGGTGGCATGCGTTGATGCTCAAGTATTTGAGGACCTACAGCCAGAAGAAAGCCACTTGGAGGAACGTGATTTACTGTCTCCAGAGGTGGAGGCTGATGATGATGAGACACAGTTGCCATCAGGTCAGCCTACAATGTCAACTGAGAAGGCGGATGAGATGGAAGACGAGGTGGTCGATGATGAGTCCACTGATCCGACATGACCTGAACCTTTGGCACATATATCCATGACAGCAACACAGAGGAAGATGGATATGTAGCACCAACAAAGGCACCAAGGGGTCGTGGACGTGGTTAGCCCAGAGTGAGAACTGGGTCAACTTTTCCCAAGAGCACCCCCGCTGTGGGCCAAGTCAGGACAAGGTGGCATTCAGCCACTGTGTGGAATTATTTTTCTGAAAGTCCCTCAGAGAAAAACATTGTAGTCTATAGCATCTGCCATACCAAGTTGAGCAGAAGCGAGGGCAAAGGCAGCCTGAGCACCACCAGTATGCAAAACCACATGGCGACCAAGCACCCCAATGGGTGGGCGGTACATCAGGGTACCAAATCTGCATCTTCGGGTATACCACTGTCATGTCGTCTGGGCTATGTCCTTCAGAATCTGCAGTTCAGGAAGCTGACGCTCATACCTCCTGCTCACAAGCTACAGTTGCTCACACACAACAAACATCAACCACATCCACTTCCTTATCCCAGTGAAGTGTCCAATTGTCCATGCCTGAGACCTTGGAAAGAAAGCGTAAATATCCAGCCACGCACTCACAGGTACAAATATTAAACTCGCACATTGCCAAATTGCTAGCTGTGGAGATGTTGCCGTTTAGGCTTGTGGGAACACAGTCTTACTGCGATCTCTTGGCTGTGGCTGCTCCATGATACAGTGTTCCCAGCCACCACTACTTTGACCGGTGTGCTGTCTCTGCATTACACAAGCACGTGTGAAACAATCTGAACGTTGCTCTCACCATCGACGTAACCTGGACGTTCCACCTAACAACAGACACCTGGACAAGTTGTTGTGGATAGGGACGATACATTTCTGTCATGGCAAACTGGATGAACCTGGTGGAGGGTGGGACAAAGGCGCAAAGCGGAACATCACACATTCTACCTACGCCAAGAATAGTGGGCCAAACGTCTGTCAGGGTTTCCACCTTTTCATATACCATTTCCTCTCTCCCCTCCTCCTGCTCTTCATCCTCCACAGAATTACCCTCCCCATCACTGCCAAGCTGCTGCACTTCCAACCCGGTCTAGTGGTCTGCGATAATGGGCGTAACCTGGTGGTGGCTTTAAAGGTCAAAAAGCTGGTACACGTGCCATGCATGGCTCATGTACTGAACCTAGTTGTCCAGAAATTTCTGGAAACTTATCCTGACTTGCTGTACCTCATTGAGAAAGTGTGCCATATTTGCGTGCATTTCCGCCATTCCTCTACTGCTTTTGCTGCTTTTACAGCACTACAAAAGCACTTGAATTTGCCAAGTCACCAATTCATTTGTGACCTGCCCACAGAATGAAACTCTATCTATTATATTTTGGCGAGGCTTAGTGAGCAGCAGAGGGCAGTAGCTGAATACCAGCTTCAACATGCCCATCAGATTGAGAGTCATCACATAACAACTGTCAAGTGGGTGTGGATCACTGACATTTGTGAGGTTCTTGAGAACTTTGAGTACTGCACTTACCTCGTGAGTGGTGATCAGGCTATTATCAGCGTAACCATCCTGCTGCTATGTCTCTTGAAACAATCACTGCATAATCTAAAAGATGAAGTTTTGAGTGGCCAGCATGTTCTTTTGGAGTCAGATTTTCCAATAGGTGATACTACCAAACCCAGCCAATATTCAGAGACAACATTGGGTGATGCAGAGGAAGATGAGGAGGATGAGGAAGGAGAGGACTTGTTTTTCTGTGCTACCGCATTTCACTCATGTCTGCAAGGTCTGTCAGTCATAGTGTGACGCAGTTCACTCCTGTCTACAAGGCTGTCAGTCATCGTGTGATGCACTTCACTCCTGTCTACAAGACTGCCGCTCATAGTGTGACACAGTTCACTCCTGTCTACAAGGCTGCTGCTCAAAGTGTAACGCACTTCACTCCTGTCTACAAGGCTGCCGCTCATAATGTGACCCACTTCACTCTAGTCTACAAGGCTGCCGCTCATAGTGTGACGCACTTCACTCCTGTCTACAAGGCTGTCGCTCATAATGTGACGCACTTCACTCCTGTCTACAAGGCTGCCGCTCATAGTGTGACGGACTTCACTCCTGTCTACAAGGCTGTCGCTCATAATGTGACGCACTTCACTCCTGTTTACAAGGCTGCCGCTCATAGTGTGACGCACTTCATTCCTGTCTACAAGGCTGCCGCTCATAGTGTGACGCACTTCATTCCTGTCTACAAGGCTGCCGCTCATAGTGTGATGCACTTCACTCCTATCTACAAGGCTGCCGCTCATAGTGTGACGCACTTCACTCCTGTCTACAAGGCTGTCAGTCATAGTGTGACACAGTTCTCTCCTGTTTACAAGGCTGTCAGTCATAGTGTGCAGTTTTTCAGTCACATTTACCTCACACGTTGTGTCAGTGACAGTCTAAACTACTTCAGTCAAGTTTATTCAATGGGTTTAATTGGTCGTAAGCGCAAATATGCCAATGACGATGACAGAAAGGCTGCAACAGCAGCAAGGCGATGATAACATCGACTCCAAGAGCCACTGCAACAAACTGCTGTGAGACAAGCCCAGGATGCCGAATATTATAAACAATGTCGGGTGAATGAATCTCCAGAAGACAGGGCAAACAGACAACAACATGTTTACGCAATTTATAGAACAGGAATGCTCTACCAACTAAGGCAAGCCCAGGAGAATATTCAATAAACTGGCATGTTACATCACAAATGATGAAACGACAATTATTCAACACTACTATGGGAATATGAATGTAGTTTTCTCTACATGCAACTCTCTAAATTTTATTGATGAAAAAGGCATCTTACAATAAGTTTACTCAATGCTTTCAAAAAGGCAGAGTTATGGTACCGAGAATTCACTACTCAGATCTATTTGAGCAATTGATGAAACGAAACACAGTAGAAATTTTATGGACAATATCAGAAGCATTAACAGTTCTCATGTGTTTGCTTCATTTGGTGCCAACATTGCACCGCCCCCTGGATTCGGACCGTATTGTTTTAAAATTCATGGCCAGATCTACCACCGCACTGGAACACTTTACCCAGAAATAGGACAACCACCAAAATTTGCTCAATTCTACATCCTTGATGCAAATGAGGCTACAGAACAAAGGATGAATCTGAAAGAAAATGCAAAGTGTAATGCTGAACTGATGAATCTCATTGCTGAACATTTACAACAAATCAGCCCATTTGCTGCCGAATATCGTATGCTAAAAGACGTTGAAGCTGAGGAGCAACAGAGGGCTATACAAAATGGGACTGAAATGCCTTCTTTTGTCATGGCAATTAAACAAGAACGTACACAAGATCCCTGACGTTATAAAAAAACACATGTAAGTGGGGTTGCAGTTGTTTTTCAAAATGATGATGGAGAGCCACCTTTTCAAAGGGATAAATTAGTCAATCTTAAGCCAGACCTCAACAACCCTTTGCTTCCTAAGACACAGTGAATTAGCATTTTGCACAGCAAACTTGATGCTCTTCTGTATCCCCTATTCTTTCCAAGAGGTGATCAAGGGTGGCATGAAAACCTACACCAGCGAGGCACTTTAAGACGAATTACAGTTTTCTTTTGTCTGTGCGAAATGACTTCAATCCTATTTTAAATGGTGACAAACTGACACAACAGTACTTAGTTGACGCATATGTAAAAATTTAAGCCAATCGCCTAAATTTTATACGAATGAACCAAAAACAACTTTAAGTTGAAGACTACTGTGTTCTTTAAGAACATTTGCAAAACCAATCCATTCAAAAGGAAATTCCCACTAGAAAAATAGTAATTCTCCCGTCATCGTGCAATAGTGATATCAAGATGCAATGGCAATAGTGACAAAGTATGGAAGACCTGACATTTTTGTGACAATGACCTGTAATCCTAAATGGACGGAAATTACTGAAAATCTAGAACCCTGGCAACAAGTGGAACACAGGCCGGACTTAGCTGCATGCGTATTTCGACTCAAACTCACCAGTCTTTTGAAAGATATCAAAAATGGCCTTTTTGGAACAGTCGTAGCTATGGTACACGTCATCGAGTTTCAGAAACGAGGTCTCCCACATGCGCATATACTGATTATCTTAGATGCGGATTCTAAGTTTCGCACAGAGGAAGAAATCGACAGTGTTAAAGAAGTTGGCTGTTTCTCGTATCTACTCTGTATTGGCAGCCATTTTGTCCTTCTAGGAGCCATTTTCTAGTTTATCATCCTATTCCTCTTCTAATATTCCTTTTAAACTTCATATACCCTTTAGTAATGAATATGGTAATGGTTGGGGGATGAGGACATAGAAAAATATGCAGACATAGGTATGGGAGTAGAGCAAAACATTTCCTATACTGTCGCTTTGTCTTCCTAGGGAAGAATAATAGTCATGAAGTCAGCATAGAGTCAGCGGACTGTGACCTGAGCGCATAAAGTGCAGCAAGCAGATGTCTAAATGACTGTAGCAAATGTTTTATGACCGGTGAATAAAACATTCATTGATTAGGAGTCATATCTCTATGAAGGTGTTAATGGATCTACATCTGTTTCTAGCACATTACTTGCATTTTTTGTATATTTTTGTATGACTATGTCCCCGCCATCTTGCCACGTATTATCCTGTTATGTAATACTCTATTGTATGAGTGTCCTTGATTTTTGATATATAATCTGACTCCCATAATAAAGTGTGTGACTCTCTCTTGGAAGACCTGCCTGATGTGTCTTCCTTACTGAGGTTACAGAAAGAACTGGTCGGTGCCGATCCACCTTTATTATTTTACAAATCAGTCTATTCTGGTTAGCATAAGTATCGAAGCCCGGTTTGCGGCTTTATCAACAGCATAGTGTGGGCTGAAATTCCTAACCAAGAAAAATATCCTGAACTGTATGATATTGTCATCTCTCATATGGTTCATGGTCCCTGTGGTGAAGCAAATTCAAGTCCATGAATGGAAAATGGCAAGTGTACTAAAGGCTTTCCAAAGGAGTTAAAACAGCACACTGTGAAAGACGTGGATGACTACCCATCGTACCGGCAAGCACACATTGAGAACATTGTTCACAAAAAAACCATATAAATAACTCATGGATAGTCCCATACAACCCGTACAACGCTACAACTGTCACATAAATGTAGAAATCTGTGCTTCAATAAAAAGTGTCAAATATCTTTTCAAGTATATCTACAAGGGCCATGACAAAGCTAATGTTGAAATACAACAGACAACAGTCAATCATGATGAATCATCAACTTTTCTTAACTCAAAATGTGTGAGTGCTCCAGAAGCTGCTTGGAGGATATTTGCATTTCCAATGCATGCACAGTCCCATGCCATTATACGTTTAGCTATCCATTTACCTAATCAACAACAGGTCTATTTCCATGAAAATTGTCAAGTTGAAGATGTCTCAAAAACTTTAAGCACGATGTCAACATTAATGGAATGGTTTTGGCTGAACCAACGTGACGAAAACTCAAGGCAGTATTTGTATCGCGAGATTCCAGAGCATTAGGTTTGGAATAAAGCTTGAAAGCCAAGACAACGAGGAGTTAGCAAAGTAATTGGATGCATGTATACTGTTAGTGTCAAAGATGAAGAAAGATATTGCATTCGGCTGTTACTGCTGCATGTCAAAGGAGCTACAAGTTATGATTATTTGAAAACAGTTAACGGAGTATTGCACAATACATTTAAATCTGCAGCTTTGGCTTTAGGACTTTTATTGGATGATACTGTTTGGACACTTACTTTAGAAGATGCAGTTACCTTACATATGCTTAAGTAACTTCGCCAATTGTTTGGCTACATCTGTGTATTTGGACCACCTACAAATCGCGCTCATCTTTGGACAAATTTCAAGGAACATCTAATCGAGGATTACTGCTTACGTCTTCACAACAAAAGTGGAGATTGTCAAAATTGCCAATCTTATGCCATGCGAGATGTCCAAAAAGTCTTATTACTGCATGGAAAAAACATTTTCAGACTTTAATTTGCCACAGCCTGCAACTCAAGTTCCACAACTTCCAGAGTATGATGAAGCTAACGAATTAATCTCCTTAAATGAGCAACAACGTATTGCATATGATACTATTGTGAGTGCCATAGAAAACCAAGCAGATGCAAGACCAAAATGTTTCTTCATTGACGGTCCAGGAGGGAGCGGTAAAACATACCTATATGAAGTTTTAATGCATCATGTTAGGCGGTTGGGAAAAGTCGTATTGCCATTGGCTACAACAGGTATTGCAGCAAATCTTTTACAATGAGGTCACACTATGCTTTCACTCTTTGGGATACCAGTTCCTGTCAACGAAATTACCATCTAATATAATAATTGCCTAGGCCAGCTTCCGTCCATTTCTGCTAGAAATGACGTCAGATCCGGACAGAAGCTGGCTGGCTGTACACCCACTAAGAGTGTACCAAGATGGCCGACCATTAGCGAGAGCGGGGCTAATACAGCCCCGCTCTTGCTATCGGTACTCTTGGTGGCCAGAGGAGGGTCGCTGTCAAAGACTAGCACCGCCGCCCCTGTAGCCGCGGGTCAGGAGCGCTGGGGGGGTGCTGTCAAAGACTAGCACCGCCACCACTGCAGCCACGGGTCAGGAGCGGTGAGGGGGGTGCTGTCAAAGACTAGCACCGGCGCCCCTGCAACCGCGGGTCAGGAGCGGTGGTGCTGTCAAAGACTAGCACTGCCACCCCTGCATCTGCGGGTATGGCGCCGCCCCCTTCGGCACGGCACATGCAAGATGGAGGACGCGAAGTCTCGCATCGCGAGGCTTCCTGGCCGCCATCTTTAATGTCGCCGCTGTGCACAGGGCAAAACCAAGATGGCGGCCGGGAACTCTCGCAAAATTATCCGGCCGCCATCTTGGTTTCACTATGTACGGGGCGGCGACATGAAAGTATGTCGCCGCCACTCTGCTCCCCCCCCGGCCTCCTCTGACCACTCTGCCCCCCCCTCCTGCCTCTGCTGACCACTCTGCCCCCCCGGTTTATGCTCACCACTCTGCCCCCCCGCCTACGCTCACCACTCTGCCCTCTTTCCCCCTGGCCTACGCTGACCACTTTGCCCCCCCGGCCTACGCTGACTACTCTGCCCCCCCCTCCTGCCTCCGCTGACCACTCTGCCCCCCCCCCGGTCTACGCTCACCACTCTGCCCCCCTGCATACGCTCACCACTCTGCCCTCTCCTCCCCCGGCCCACGCTGACCACCCTGCCCCCACGGCCTACGCTCACCACTCTGCCCCCCCGGCCTCCGCTGACCACTCTGCTTCCCCCCGGCCTATGCTAACCACTTTGCCCCCCCCGACCTACGCTGACCACTCTGCCCCCCCGACCTACGCTCACCACTCTGCCCCCCCCTTCCTACGCTCACCACTCTGCCCTCTCCCCTCCCCGGCCTCTGCTGATCACTCTGCCCCCGGCTTCTGCTGACCACTCTGCCCCCCCACCCCCACCTCCATTGACCACTCTGGCCCCCCTGCCTCCGCTGACCACTCTGCCCCCCCCGGCCTCCGCTGACCACTCTACCGCCACCCGGCCTACACTGACCCCTCTGCCCCCCCTGACCTACGCTGACCACTCTGTCCCCCCCCGGCCTCCGCTGAGCACTCTGCCCCCCCGGCCTCTGCTGACCACTCTAACCCCCCGCCCTCCGCTGACCACTCTGCCCCCATCCTCCGCTGACCCCTCTGCCCCCCCACCCTACGCTGACCACTCAGCCTCCCCCCGGCCTACGCTGACCACTCTGCCCCCCCCCGGCCTTCACTGACCACTCTGCCCCCCGTAGCCTCCACTGACCACTCTGCCACCCTTCGCTGACCACTCTGCTCTCCCACCCTCTGCTGACCACTCTGCCCCCCCGCCCTCCGCTGACCACTCTGCCCCGCCCCCGACCTCCACTGACAACTCTGGCCCTCCGTCATACGCTAACCACTGAGCCACCGTACAGTGCAGACCACTGAGCCACCGTACAGTGCAGACCACTGAGCCACCGTAAAGTGCAGACCACTGAGCCACCGTACAGTGCTGACCACTGAGCCACTGTACAGTGCTGACCACTGAGCCACCATACAGTGCTAACCACTAAGCCACCATACAGTGCTGACCACTGAGCCACCGTACAGTGATGACCACTGAGCCACCGTACTGTGCTGACCACTGAGCCACCATACAATGCTGACCACTGAGCCACTGTACAATGCTGACCACGGAACCACCATATACACTGCTAACCACTGAGCCACCGTACTGTGCTAACCACTGAGCCACTGTACAGTGCTAACCACTGAGCCACCGTACAGTGCTAACCACTGAGCCACCATACAGTGCTAACCACTGAGCCACCATACACTGCTAACCACTGAGCCACTGTACAGTGCTAACTACTGAGCCACTGTACAGTGCTAACCACTGAGCCACCGTACAGCACTAACCACTGAGCCACCATAAAGTGCTAACCACTGACTCACCGTATACAGTGTTAAACACTCAGCCACCATAGAGTCCTAATCACTCAGCCACCTTATACTGTGCTAACCACTGAGCCACCTTTTACAGTGCTAACCACTGACCCATCATACTGTGCTAACCAATGAGCCTCCATACAGAGTTAAGCACCTGCCTCCATATAGTGCTAACCACTGAGCGGCCATATACTGTGCTAACCACTGAGCCACCATACTTTGCTAAACACTAACCACCGCACAGTGCTAACCACTGATCCACCGCGCAGTGCTAACCTCTGATCCACAGCGCTGTGCTAACCACTGAGCCACCGTGCTGTGCTAACCACTGAGCCACCATACAGTGCTGACCACTGAGCCACCGTACAGTGCTGACCACTGAGCCACCGTACAGTGCTAACCACTGAGCCAACATATACACAGTGCTGTGCTAACCACTGAGCCACCATACAGTGCTGACCACTGAGCCACCATACAGTGCTGACCACTGAGCCACCGTACAGTGCTAACCACTGAGCCACCGTACAGCACTAACCACTGAGCCACCATAAAGTGCTGACCACTGAGCCACCATACAGTGCTGACCACTGAGCCACCGTACAGTGCTGACCACTGAGCCACCATACAGTGCTGACCATTGAGCCACCATACAGCGCTGACCACTGAGCCACCATACAGTGCTGACCGCTGAGCCACCATACAGTGCTGACCACTGAGCCACTATATGCACTGCTAACCACTGAGCCACCGTACTGTGCTAACCACTGAGCCACTGTACAGTGCTAACCATTGAGCCACCATACAGTGCTGACCACTGAGCCACCGTACAGTGCTAACCACTGAGCCACCGTACACTGCTAACCACTGAGCCACCGTACACTGCTAACCACTGAGCCACTCTACAATGCTAACCACTGAGCCACTGTACAGTGCTAACCACTGAGCCACCGTACAATACTAACCACTGAGCCACCATATACACTGCTAACCACTTAGCCAACATACTGTGCTAACCACTGACTCACTGTATACAATGTTAAACACTCAGCCACTATAGAGTCCTAATCACTCAGCCACCTTATACTGTGCTAACCACTAAGCCACCTTTTACAGTGCTAACCACTGACCCACCATACTGTGCTAACCAATGAGCCTCCATACAGAGTTAAGCACTCTGCCTCCATATAGTGCTAACCACTGAGTGGCCATATACTGTGCTAACCACTGAGCCACCATACTTTGCTAAACACTAAGCCACCGCGCAGTGCTAACCACTGAGCCACCGCGCTGTGCTAACCACTGATCCACCGCGCTGTGCTAACCACTGAGCCACCATACAGTGCTAACCACTGAGCCACCGTACAGTGCAAACCACTGAGCCACCTTACAGTGCTAACCACTCAGCTACTGTACAGTGCTAACCACTGAGCCAGCATACAGTGCTAACCACTGAGCCAGCATACAGTGCTAACCACTGAGCCACCATACTGTGCTAACCACTGAGCCACCATATATAGTGCCAACCACTGAGGCACCATACAGTGCTAATCACCGAGTCAACGTGTACAGTGCTATCCACTGAGTCAGATTACTACTCTAATTATTGAGCCACCATATATAGTGCCACCATAGAGTGCTAACCACTCAGTCACCGTATACAGTGCCAACCACTTAGCCACCATAGAGTGCTAACCACTCAGTCACCGTATACAGTGCCAACCACTGAGCCACCATAGAGTGCTAACCACTGAGGCTCCGTATGCAGTGCTAACTATTGAGCCAGCGTATACTGTGCTAACCGCTGAGCCCCTGTATACTCTGCTAACCACTCAGCCACTGTATACTCTGCTAACCACTGAGCCACCGTAAAGTCTGCTAACCACTGAGCCCCGATATACTCTGCTGACCACTGAGCCGCCGTAAACTCTGCTAACCACTGATTGCCGTATACTCTGCTAAGCACTCTGCTGCAGGCAGGAGAGGGCCGGGGGACAGCTGCTGGGTGCGGCCAGGAAGGCCCCCCCGCCCCCTACTGTCCGCACCAGGCCGCTGTTCCCCGGCCCCCTCCTGCCCGCACCTGGCCGCTGGCCCCCTCCTGCCCGCACCCGGTCACTGTTTCTCTGCCTCCCTTCTGCCCACATCCGGCCACTGTCCCCCGGCCCCCTCCTGCACGCCCCCGGCCGCTCTTCCTCGGCCCGCACATGGACGCTGTTCCCCGGCCCCTTTCTGCCCGCTGTTCCCCGGCCCCCTCCTGCCCGCACCTGCCTGCTATCTCCTCCTGGACTCCGGCACCGCTGCACACTGGGGCTGCTGCACACGGCTACTGCTGTATGTACTCTGTCTATTATAATAAAAGCCCTAATCCAACTTCTGTCACTATGTAACGGTATTGCTATGTCACATCCGTGACAGAAGCTGTCTGTACACCCATCGCAGGTGATCCAAGATGGCCGACCTTTGGCGGTAGCGGGGCTTTCAAAGTCCCACTACGGCCATTGGAAGCCTCTGCTGTGCCTCACAATCACACTCCTCACCACACCCCACTCTCTTTCTGCACCTCCCCCCACACGCGATCCCCTGGCCACTTCACATACACCCGCCCCCTCTCTGTACAGTCTCACACTCATACCCCCACACTCATACCCCCATGTACTCTCACGCTGACATCTATATTCACCGACCCCCGTCCGCTAACACACCGCCAACATCCGATCGTCTCCTGCACGCCGCCACCGACATCTGATCTTCTCCGCTGACATCCCATCTTTTTCTCTGCGACGCCATGTTGGATCTACCCCGTCTGGCGACATCCATCTTCGACGATGATTTCTCGTGAGACTACCTGCCTGCCATGTTGGATCTCGCGAGATCCAAGATGGCGGCCGGGAAGTCTCGCGACACTTCCCGCCATGTTGGATCGCACCACATCCAAGATGGCGTTCTGGAAGTCTAGCGAGTCTTTCCAGATGCCTTCTTGGATGTGGCACAATCCAACCCTCCCGATAGCATCGGGCCTTAATCTAGTTTCCAGAATAAAATAAGATACATTTTCTGGAAAACAGTTAAACAACGCACATCTGTTGATACTTGATGAGTGCACCATGGCACCCAAATATTCTTTGACCTTAATTGACAGACTTCTGCGTGAAGTTATGACTAGAAATGTTGCTGAAAAGAATGAAATTCCATTTGGAGGTAAAGTTTTTGTCATTGGTGGAGATTTTAGCTAATGCCTTCCAGTCATACCAAATGGAACAAGAGCAGATGTTATTGAGTCCAGCTTAAAAATGGCTGATCTTTGGAAACAGTTTACTCAACGCCAACTAATTAACATCATGCGATCTTCAGACCCAGAGTACAGTAACTGGCTTCTTAAACTTGGTAACGATGAATTTAGCAACGAATACAACCTTGGAGAATATATTATTGAAATACCAGAAGACATGTTGTGTACTGCCTGCATTGTAACTTATGTTTTTGGACAATGCATTGAAATTGATGTGAACGACCTAACCAGTGTTGAGAGGGCCTCTTCCAATGCAATTCTGTGTCCCAAGAATGATGACGTGGCTCTGCTAAATTCCTGTGTGATGGACACAATGTCTGGAGAGTATAAGCTGTACACAAGTGATGATTCAGTGGATGTAGATAATGAAGATGAATGAGAGCATTATCCGGTTGAATTTTTAAATAGTCTTACGCCATCAGGAATGCCATCCCACAGACTGCAACTAAAAGTTGGAACAATTGTAATGTGGCTTTGGAATCTAAATACAAAAAATACTCTATGTAATGGAAGTCGCCTTATTGTTACTGGACTCCATTCCCACCTAATTCAAGCAAGAGTCATCAATGGATCAGCAAAAGGAGATGAAGTATTTATTCCACGCATTGATTTATGTCCTTCAGACACAGGCCTTCCATTTAGGCTTCGGCATCGACAGTTTCCAGTAAAACCAGCTTTTGACATGACTATAAACAAGTCACAAGGTCAACTCTACACCATGTTGGCATATATCTACCGGAGCCAGTTTTTGGACATAGACAACTGTACGTTGCATTTTCTAGAGTCAAAATGAGATCCGACGTCAAGGTGCAAGTTCTTGACACCCCTTTACAAGGACACTTGCTTACAGATAGTCCAAAGGTGTTCACAAGAAAAGTGGTGTACAAAAATATTTTAGGTTGATTACATTTAATGATAATGTGTATATTGCACCAAGAAAATGCTGTATATTCATTGCAATATTAGTCTGTTACATAGATATTTAATATATACAGATAGATAGATAGATAGATAGATAGATAGATAGATAGATAGATAGATAGATAGATAGATAGATATAAAATGCAAAAAAAAAAAAATAGATGGATACATGCACAAATAAATAGATCTAAATACATAGATAATACAGTTGTGGCCCAAAGTATTGACACCCCTGCAATTCTGTCAGATAATACTCAGTTTCTTCCTGAAAATGATTGCAATCGCAAATTCTTAGGCATTATTATCTTCATTTAATTTGTCTTCAATGCAATAACACAAAAATAATTGTCCTAAAGCCAAATAGGATATAATTCCACACCAAACATAAAAAAGGGGGTGGACAAAAGTATTGGACTGTTAGAAAAATCATGTGATTCTTCTCTAATTTGTGTAATTAACAGCACCTGTAACTTACTTGTGGCACCTAACAGGTGTTGGCAATAGCTAAATCACACTTGCAGCCAGTTGACATGGATTAAAGTTGACTCAACCTCTGTCCTGTGTCCTTGTGTGTGCCACATTGAGCAGGCTCCTTGCTGCAATGTGCACCCTCATTACCTACAGGTGATCGAGGGTCTAGATGGATTCTGCCCACTGAGAAGTGGGGGGTGGACAAGGAGGACAGGGATATCAGCGTAGGACTCATCATGCCTGAAGTCACTTTGTCGTAGTTGATGAGCAAGCAGACATTGGCCAATGTATGTACTAAGAACTTCAGAAATAAAAAGATAAGATTTTTGAGTTTTTTGAAAAAAACGTAAGTTTTTAAACTTTTTCCTCAAATACATATAGCTTATAGCATTTGTACATCATTGGTAGTAGCTGTGTGCTGCAAGAAATGTTTTTCTAATTAGATAGATAGATAGATAGATAGATAGATAGATAGATAGATAGATAGATAGATAGATAGAAAAAATAAAATCAGCACATTAGCAGAAAAAATGGGTGCAATACTTCCTGCATCCAGAGCTCCAACCGCAGGATTATATAGATTGAAAAAAGACAGGCAGCACTCCAGTTGTGGTGTCAGAGGACACATTGTTTAATCCAACCACATGATGCAACGTTTCAGTCTAGGAACAGACCTTTCTCAAGCATAGTGCATCTTGGTATCACTGTCATACATATACAAACAGTGTAATAAGAACAATTAACAGTAATACCTTTAAAAAGGTTAAAATTATTATAGTGCACGAAAATAATAAATAATGAAACCTATTCAGAGCACCTTTAATTGTGCTATTCTGGGGTTACCTAAGAACAGTAGTGATGAGCGAGTATGCTCTGCGCTGCTCGGTACTCGCACGAGTATCACTGTACTCGGGCTACTCGGCGAGCACCGAGTAATCTCGCGATACTCGTGCTGTGCTCGTGGTCGTCATCTCTGCATGTTGGCGCTCTTTTGAGAGCCAGCCCACATGCAGGGATTGGCTGGCAGACCACTGCAATGCCACAGCCCTGTTAGTTGTGGCATTGCAGTGATTGGCCGGCCTGCACAGCGTGGCCGAGCCGTTATAAGACCCGGCCGCGCTGTGCTCTGCACACAGGCATCCAGACAGTGAGTGTAGGGAGAGTGTCTGCTACTGCTTAGGGACAGATTTGCGGCCCTCATAGGTAGATCCGGAGCAGGGCTGCAAACTGCTCCTGCTGACCACAACAGTCCTTCTCAGGACTAATCTAGAAGGATATAGGCAGGGTGATCCAGATCGGAATCCAAGCTTTTCTGTGACCATTACAGTCACCAGACTGGTGTACTTACTACCTTAATACAGGTTAGGGACAAAGATCCTACTTTCCTGTGGCCATTACAGTCACCAGACTGGTGTACTTACTACCTTAATACAGGTTAGGGACTAAAATCCTACTCTCCTGTGATCTGAACTGTCACCAGACTGGTGTACTTACTAACTTGATACAGGTTAGGGACTAAAATCCTAATAATCTGTGACCATTACAGTCACCAGACTGGTGTACTTACTACCTTAATACAGGTTAGGGACTAAAATCCTAATCTCCTGTGATCTGAACTGTCACCAGGACTGTGTAGTTACTACCTTTACTGGTTAAGGACTAAAATCCTACTCTTTCCTGTGATCTGAACTGTCACAAGACTGGTGTACTTACTACCTTAATACAGGTTAGGGACTAAAATCCTACTCTCCTATGATCTGAACTGTAACCAGACTGGTGTACTTACTACCTTAATACAGGCTAGGGACTAAAATCCTACTCTCCTGTGATCTGAACTGTCACCAGACTGGTGTACTTACTACCTTAATACAGGTTAGGGACTAACATCCTACTCTCCTGTGATCTGAACTGTCACCAGACTGGTGTACTTACTACCTTGATACAGGTTAAGGACTAAAATCCTAATAATCTGTGAACATTACAGTCACCAGACTGGTGTACTTACTACCTTAATACAGGTTAGGGACTAAAATCCTAATCTCCTGTGATCTGAACTGTCACCAGACTGGTGTACTTACTACCTTAATACAGGTTAGGGACTAAAATCCTACTCTCCTGTGATCTGAACTGGCACCAGACTGGTGTACTTACTACCTTAATACAGGCTAAGGACTAAAATCCTACTCTCCTGTGATCTGAACTGTCACCAGACTGGTGTACTTACTACCTTGATACAGGTTAGGGACTAAAATCCTACTCTCCTGTGATCTGAACTGTCACCAGACTGGTGTACTTACTACCTTAATACAGGTTAGGGACTAAAATCCTACTCTCCTGTGATCTGAACTGTCACCAGACTGGTGTACTTACTACCTTGATACAGGTTAGGGACTAAAATCCTAATAATCTGTGACCATTACAGTCACCAGACTGGTGTACTTACTACCTTAATACAGGTTAGGGACTAAAATCCTAATCTCCTGTGATCTGAACTGTCACCAGACTGGTGTACTTACTACCTTAATACAGGTTAAGGACTAAAATCCTACTCTCCTGTGATCTGAACTTGCACCAGACTAGTGTACTTACTACCTTAATACAGGTTAAGGACTAAAATCCTACTCTCCTGTGATCTGAACTGTCACCAGACTGGTGTACTTACTACCTTGATACAGGTTAGGGACTAAAATCCTACTCTCCTGTGATCTGAACTGTCACCAGACTGGTGTACTTACTACCTTAATACAGGTTAGGGACTAAAATCCTAATCTCCTGTGATCTGAACTGTCACCAGACTGGTGTACTTACTACCTTGATACAGGTTAGGGACTAAAATTCTAATAATCTGTGACTATTACAGTAACCAGACTGGTGTACTTACTACCTTAATACAGGTTAGGGACTAAAATCCTACTCTCCTGTGATCTGAACTGTCACCAGACTGGTGTACTTACTACCTTAATACAGGTTAGAGACAAAAATCCTACTCTCCTGTGATCTGAACTGTTACCAGACTGGTGTACTTACTACCTTAATATAGGTTAGGGACTAAAATCCTAATCTCCTGTGACCTCAACAGTCACCAGACAGTTGTTGCTTTATACAGGCAAAATGCGCAAGGGCGTTGGCAAGGGCGTTGGCAAGGAGCAAGGAACAAGGAAGTGGACGTGATGGTGGTGCAGGCAGAGGCCGAGATCGTGTGCAAGCACTAATTTCGCAACAACAAAGGGGCACATCTCCTCGCTCGCACGTCCTGTCCCAAACTCTTGGGGCCCGCAGCAGTACACCGCTCTTGAACCAAGACCAGTGTCAACAGGTTGTTACTTGGATAGCGGATAATGCTTCAAGTCAGACGGGCACCTCCACAAACACCCTGTCTTCCACACGGTCAAGTGTCAGTAGCCGTGATACTGCACCGCACATTTCCCAACCTGATCCTCCTTCCTACCACCAGGACGAGTACACGTCCACGGACATTACTGATCCCACACTAGGACACTCGGAAGAGCTGTTCACGTATCCATTCGCAGAATCTGGCCTGTCGCCAGCTCCTCTTGAAGTGGGTGATGAGGAGATGGTATGTACAGATGCCCAAATATTTGAGCAGCCACGTTCTCACTAACGGAACGTTGGCAACGTGTCTCAACAAGGGGTGGACGATGATGAGACACAATTGCCAGGAAGTCAGGAGGAGGATCAGGGTGCGGAAGAGGAAGACGACGTGGTGGATGATCCAGTAGCTGACCCAACATGGCAGGAGGATATGCAGAGCGAGGCCAGCAGTGCACAGGGGGAGGGAGGCGTAGCATCCCAACAGGCAGTACGAAGCAGGGTCGTGTCCGCAGGCAGAAGGCAGCCAAGTGTTCCCCGGAACACCAACATGACTCAAGGTGCCTGTGCAAATGTTCGGTCTTCCAGAGTCTGGGACTTTTTAAGTTGGCTCCAGAAGACTCTAAAAAAGCCATTTGCAACACCTGCCATGCCAGTATCAGCAGGGGTACGAAAACTAGCAGCCTGACCATCACCAGCATGATCAGGCACATGTCAGCCAAGCACCCGACTTTGTGGGAAGTACAACAGAGTCGAGGAGCGGTGCTTGCTGATGTCACTGCTATGTCTTCGCGTGTTGTGCGTGCGAGCCAATCCCCTGTCCATGCTGGCCGCGAACAAGCCTCCGGCCCTGCACCTGAAGTTGCCCACGCACAAATAACACCAGCATCAAGCACGTCCTTGTCCCAGCGCAGCGTTCAATTATCCATTCAGCAAACATTTGAACGCAGGCGCAAATACACTGCCAACGCCCCACATGCCACAGTCCTGAATTATCACATTTCGCGACTCATAGCGCTAGAAATGTTGCCTTTCCGGCTGGTGGAGATGAAAGCATTCCGCGACCTGATGGGGGCTGCTGTGCCACGTTACTCGGTCCCCAGCCGCCACTATTTCTCCAGATGTGCCGTCCCCGCATTGCATAACCACGTGTCCAACAGCATCACACGTGCCCTGAACGACGCTGTTTCAGCCAAAGTCCACCTAACCACAGACACGTGGACAAGTGCTTGTGGGCAAGGCCGCTACATCTCCTTGACGGCACACTGGATTAATATTGTGGAGGCTGGGACCCAGTCTGAGCGAGGGACGGAACACGTCCTTCCCACACCAAGGATAGCAGGCCCTACCTCTGTCAGGGTTTCACCGACACTCTACAGCTCCGGAATGTCATGCTCCTCAGCCTCCTCCTCCTGCGCATCCTCATCCACTGTACCCTCCACACCAGTCCCAAGCTGGAAGCACTGCAGCACTGCCTCTGCAAAGCGGCAACAGGCTGTGCTGAAGCTAGTCTGCATAGGTGACAAACCCCACAATGCAGAAGAGGTGTGGACAGAACATGGCCGGAACCTGGTGGCAGCTTTCAGGCGAGGCCAGCTGACGCATGTTCCATGCGTGGCCCATGTGCTCAACCTGGTGGTTCAGAGGTTTGTAAAGTCATATCCAGAGCTGTCTGAACTGCTGGTAAAAGTTCGCCGTCTGTCTGCACATTTTCGCAAGTCACCTGCTGCTTCAGCCGGCCTTGCCGGCTTTCAGCACCGTTTGCGTCTTCCGGCCCACAGACTGGTGTGTGATGTCCCCACGCGTTGGAATTCAACTCTGCACATGTTGGTCAGGATATGTGAGCAGAAGAGGGCAGTTGTGGACTACCTGCATCACCTAAGCCGTCGGGAAATGGGTCAAACTCCACACATAACACCTGAGGAGTGGAGATGGATGTCGGACCTATGTACCATCCTCCAAAACTTTGAGGACTCCACCAAGATGGTGAGCGGCGATGACGCCATTATTAGCGTCACCATACCACTACTCTGCCTTCTAAAACGGTCTCTGCTGAAAAACAAAGAGGATGCATTGCAGGCCGAGCGCGATGACTTGGAGCAAGAAACAGTAGTGGGTGTGGGTGAAAACACACAGCCCAGCCTCATCTCATCACAACGTGCAGTGAAGGACTATGACGAGGAGGAGGAGGATGAAGACATGGAGCAAGTCTCTGGCCAAATTGAGGATATGACATGCACACCAGTCATACCCTCGATTTAGCGTGGCTGGCCAGAGGACAGGGGAGATGAGGAGGAGGAGGAGGACAGCATGTTCAGTCATCGTGTTGGTCAGGATACTGAAGTGATGGCTGTTAAGAGTCTGGTGCACATGGCTGACTTTATGGTAAGCTGCCTAGCTCGTGACCCTCGCGTTCAGAACATCTTGGCCGACAATCAGTACTGGTTGGCAACACTGTTAGACCCACGCTACAAGGAGAACTTTATGTCTCTCATTCCTGAGGCGGAGAGGTCAACCAAAATGCAGCAGTTCCAGAAGGCCATAGTCACGGAAGTAGGCAAATCATTCCCCTCACAAAACGCTAGCGGCATAGGTCAGGAATCGGTGGACAACCAAGGCGTACGGCCGAGAGGGGCACAAGTCCAATCCGCCAGAGGTAGGGGAACACTCTTTACGATGTGGGACAGTTTTCTCAGCCCCTCACGTACCACAGCCCCTGAGGTGCGGGGTAGTGCCACAAGAAATGCTAAGTTTGGCCAGATGCTGAAGGAGTACCTTGCAGATCGAACAACTGTACTGCAAGATTCCTCTGTGCCTTTCAATTATTGGGTCTCCAAGCTGGACACGTGGCATGAATTGGCTCTCTACGCCTTGGAAGTCCTGGCCTGCCCTGCCGCTAGTGTATTGTCAGAGCGTGTTTTCAGTGCCGCAGGTGGAATCATTACTGATAAATGCACCCGCCTGTCAACTGAAAATGCTGACAGGCTGACTCTGATCAAGATGAACAAGGGTTGGATTGGGCCAGACTTCACCACACCACCAACAAATGACAACTGATTTTAAATTTTTTTATGGGAATTTGCCATGTACCTCCACTCACCCATGGGTACACACTTCTGGACTTTGGCTAATCGCTGGACAGCTCCTCCTTCTCCTCATGAGCCACCATGATGACCGTTACAATAGTTAGGCTCTTGTTTGAGGTATACCCGCAGTGGTAAATTTTTTCGCCCATTCTTTTAGAATCGGCATTACATCGACAGGAGACCCGCTCCTTTTCACTAGAAAAATGTTTTGAGGCCCTCATGCACGTCTCTATCCAGGGACAATGTGGAGCCTCCCAATTTTTGGCTGCCCTGCCAAAGGTCTATACTACAATACACCCACTTGAGGTTTACAGGCCCTACTGCATGTCTGTATGCATGGGTCATTGTTGAACCTCCCAATTTTTGGCTGCCCTGCCAAAGGGCTATACTACAATACACCCAATTGAGGTTTACAGGCCCTCATGCATGTCTGTATGCATGGAACATTGTGGAGCCTCCCAATTTTTGGCTGCCCTGCCAAAGGGCTATACTACAATACATCCACTTCAGGTTTACAGGCCCTCCTGCACGTCTGTATGCATGGGTCATTGTGGAGCCTCCCAATTTTTGGCTGCCCTGTCAAATGGCTATACTACAATACACCCACTTCCTTACAATGGGCACTTCAGGTTTACAGGCCCTCATGCACGTCTCTATCCAGGGGCATTGGTGAACCTCCAAATTTTGGACTGCCCTGGCAAAGGAAAATACTACAATAGACCCAGTTCCTCAAAATGGGCACATTATGTCAAGAGGCCTTCATGTACGTTTCTTCTCAGGGACATCGGAGTGCCGCACAATGTTTTCACTTAAAATCTTTCATGTAATCACAAAAAGTAACATACACCAGCTGTATCTCACTATTGGGTATATGCTCTTAACATTTCCACCCTAAATATTCATTTTGGTATCATTTTGGAAGGTTTTCTGGTGACTCCGTAAAATTGGCGTGAAACTCGGACAAGATTGTTCACGGCTGTGACTTTTGAGTGAGAAATGCTTCCAGGGGTTTTCCCCATGGTGTTGCCATGTCATTTTTAGGGTTTCTACATGCTGCCGGCAGTCATTTCATAAAAATACTTTCTCCCATAGGATAACATTGGGCTCGGTACTCGGGCCGAGTACACGAGTATCTCGGGATGCTCGGCCCGAGCTTCGAGCACCCGAGCATTTTAGTACTCGCTCATCACTAAAGAACAGTAATTATACTCCTCCTACATGTTCAATGGTTATTAAAGCATTTATGGATGGAGTAAATAAAGATATTGAAAAACTAAAAATTACTATGGGTGGTGAATTTTCTAGACCAAACTTGACAACTATGGAGGTAGAGGCACTGAGAGAATTGATCCATGATGGCGATATCACTATAAAAAGTGCTGATAAAGGTGGTGGTATCGTCATCATGGATACAGATAAATATCTAGAGGAATTAAGGAGACAGGTGTTTGACCAAGGTGTTTACAGAGAGTTGGCATGTGATCCTAAATTTGAGATTTAGCGTGAGCTGAGATATATTTTGGATGTAGCTTTGGATCAGAAAGTGATAGATCAGGATATTGTAGACTACTTATTAATTAAGTTTCCATCAACCCCAGTTATATATGCTCTTCCAAAGGTGCACAAATCCCTGATTAATCCTCCAGGGCGCCCTATCGTGGCGGGCATGGACTCCATGTTTAGCCATGTGGGTATCCTGTTGGATAAGATTTTGAACCCGATAGCATCTAAGTTCAGTTCTTATATAAGGATACAGGGATTTCCTTAATAAGATTTCGGATTTAAAACTTGATGATGATAACTATTTGCTTGTCTCATTTGATGTTGTGAGTCTTTACATATCAATTGAGCATGCTTATGGAATTGAGTGTGTGCGAAAGAAATTATTTGAACAGGGGTATTCAAGTGAAGGCAAGAAATTTATTCTAGATCTTTAAACATTAGTGCTTACAAGGAATTATTTCTTGTTTGGGGATAATTTCTTGAGCAAGTTAGAGGTACGGCAATGGGGGGTCAATATGGCCCCTGCATATGCAAACATCGCTATGGGGGTCCTGGAGGAGGACGTCGTCTCTGTGTCACACCATTTCCGCCATGTGCGGGGATGGTGGAGATACATTGATGACGTCTTCCTCTTATGGACTAGCACCGAAGATTCTTTGAAAGATTTCCTTCAGTTTTTGAACAGTGTCAATTCCACCATTAAATTTACTATGGTTTGCTCTAGTGATTGTCTACAATTTTTAGATATTTTGATTGAGAACAGGGGTGGAGAATTGGTAACAAAAACTTTTGTAAAACCTACAGATAAAAACAATATGTTGTTGTTTTCAAGCCACCATCCCCGCAATATGGTGGAATCTATACCGTTTAGCCAATACTTGAGGGCAAAGAGGATAAAAAGTGATGAGCACCATCTTGATATGACTGTAGATAACATGACTAGAAAGTTCTTGAAAAGAGGCTATCCTAAAAAAATTTTGGACAAACACAAGTACCGGTTAAGTACGATAGAGAGGAATGAGTTACTATGTACTAGAACGAAGGATAGTAAAAAAATGAGTCCCTTTTGTCTCTGTGAAGAAAGCAATGTTATTGCTAGTGTTATAAAGAAACACTGGAGCACTTTAAGCAATGGTTTGCCTGACATTCCTGAGTTTCGTGAACCCCCCCTCTTTTCCTATAAACGCAACAGAAATTTAAAGGATCAGTTGGTACGTGCGGATGTGGGTTCTTTTAAGAAACAGAAACAAACTTTCCTTACTGGTATTACCAGAAAGGGATGTTTTCCTTGCCTAAACTGCATAAATTGTAGAGCTATGCAGAAGGGTGTTGAATTTACAGATAGGTTTGCACAGAAAATCTATAAAATCAATTATTTTTTGACCCGTGATTCCAATTACATTATTTATATGTTGATTTGCCCGTGCGGATTGAGATACATAGGTGAAACCACCTGTGACTTTAAAACCCTTTTCAGTCAGCATAAATGTTCTATATGCCAGAAAAGGATAGCTCTTCCTGTACCCAAACACTGTGTTGATGTCGGCCATAAGGACACGGATATAAAATTTATGATTATTGAACATGTTCCACCTCTTCGACGTGGGGGCAACAGAATTGCTATTTTGAAAAGAAAGGAATTACAGTGGATTTATGCTTTGAAAACATTGAGACCAGATGGTCTTAATGTAGATTTTAAATTACATGGGGTCAGATGAAAATTTAAAAGAGATGTATTGAGGGTCCTTATACTTTATATTCTCTTTCCATATGAGTGCATATAATTTATGATATATATATTACTTAATTTTCATTATATATTTTCTTATCTTTATTTCTATAGGTGGTTGGTGTTGTGCATGCCCAATATCGCTGATACACTGTGGCTATGTTCCCTATTTTTCGTATAAGTATTTTTTTGCATATTTTTTGCATATACTTACAACAATAAAAATATATATTGAATTGCACCAGTTCATTTGTAGAACTGATTGGCAAGAAACCGGTATTGTATGTGTGTATGTTGGAGGGAGTGCTGAATAGTATGATAGTAATGTGGAGTCTCAATTTTATTACTGGGTGCTCTACATATGCTTTCATGCAGCCTTTGCATTGGAGCTCATTAGTGGGCGACTCTGGAGAGGTGTTCAGCCCCCTATTGTTCATATGGATTGGTTTCATGCCCATCTTAAACCTATATTTAATAGAAGGGGTTTCAACCCTTAGGTTTTGTTAAAGTACGAAGTTGAGGGCATAACCGAGCGCCGTCCAATACTCAAAATGGCGGCAGAGGAACTGTGTGTCATTGCGCATGCGCGGACACGTCGTAAGACGTGATGACGTCATGCCGCACACGGAGCATGCGCAGTTGAACCCGGAAGACGCCGGGGACAGGGTCTGCATTTGTGAGAATAAGCGATGGGTAAGCACATACTAGCCACACTCAAAATATTGATTTTAATATTCCACAGGTGATAATAATTGCCTAATTTACACGAATCTGTGAGATTTACACTAAAGGGATTATTGTCCCGTTGAAAAAATGGCACTTATATAAGCACTTTATAAAAATGAACACGGATGTATTTAATATTTTCATGCACTATAATAATTTTAACCTTTTTAAAGGTATTGCTGTTAATTGTTCTTATTGCACTGTTTGTATATATATGACTGTGATACCAAGATGCACTATGCTTGAGAAAGGTCTGTTCCTAGACTGAAACATTGCATCATGTGGCTGGATTAAACAATGTGTCCTCTGACACCACAACTGGAGTGCTGCCTGTCTTTTTTCAATTTAGATAGATAGATAGATAGATAGATAGAAAAAAAAAACAGAAAAAAATGCACAGCACTCACAGACACAATGTGAACTGGTGCCAGCAGGGACACTGGGTCAAACAACTAGAAAAAAATTCTCTGCAGCACTTAGCTACTACCAATAATGCACACATGCTAACAAGCTGTATATATATGAGGAAAAAAAATTTAAAAACATACGTTTTTAAAAAAAAAAACCTCAAATTCTTATTTTTTTTATTTTTTTGAGGTTGAGTGCTGCAGAGAATTTTTTTCTAGTTGTTTGACCCAGTGTTCCTGCTGGCACCTGTTCACATTGTGTCTGTGAGTGCTGTGCAGTTTTTTTCTGTTTGTGTATAACGAATGGAGTATCTGGCTCCATGTCTGCAATTTGCACCCTCATCACCCACAGTTGGTCTGATGTTGAGATGATGTCCACCCACTTGAGAGTGGGACAGAGAGGAAAAGGAGGACAGGGATGTCAATGTTAGGACTCATCAGACCTGGGGTCACCTTGTCGTGGTTGATGAGCAAACAGACATTGGGCAATGTATGTACCAAGAACCCCCAAAAAATTAAAAAAATAAGAATTTGAGTTTCATGAAAAAAAGTAAGTTTTTAAATTTTTTCCTCATATATATACAGCTTGTTAGCATGTGTGCATCATTGGTAGTAGCTGAGTGCTGTAGAGAATTTTTTTCAATAGATAGATAGATAGATAGATAGAGAGATAGATGATAGATACATAATAGATAAAATGCAAAAAAAAAAATAGACGGACAAATGCACAAATAAATAGATCTAAAATACATAGATAATACATAGCGAGATAACAGATAGATATGACATAGGTATACATAAATACATAGGTGTGATAAATTTATAGATATTTTATATAGTAAGGTGATCATACGTTAAGTATAAGAGGGGAGATATGTATCATCAAAATGTTAAATTTGGTGATATGAACCCAGATGTAATGTTCCAGTATCATAGATGCTGAGAAAATTTATCTTTAACAGGGCTGGGTTTTTGTGAACAGCTAAAGAGATGGGCGGGACGGCTGTTCACCACATCTCCATCTCAAGGTGTGGTCTGTACACATAGATAGATAGATAAAACAAAAACAGATAGATAGATAGATAGAAAACATTCATAGAGAGATGATAAATAAATATAGCATACATAGACGACAGACACATAGGTAGATGATAGATAGATATCGTGTATTCATTGCATTATTCTTAAATCTTCATAAATAAACTATATACATATTCTAGAATACCCAATGTGTTAGAATCGGGCCACCATCTAGTCTTTCATATCTAAGGACAGAGAGTGCAACTGCTCTGCAAGAGCAATGACAAGATGCATGAAAAAAAAAGCTTGCAAAAAATGTGGGCTGGATATAATGTCACGCTAGGGCAGCCTCATACAAGGAGAAAAAATACACATCCTCACTGAAAACTAAACTAACACTCACTTAACTTTAGTTAAGTCTATCTCATTAGGTGAAAGTATTTGATTTTTAATATCTATACCGCAGAGAGTCGACAATAAAGAAAAACAGAAAATGTATTCCGTTGTGTAGCCACTATTACATTGTGTGTCCAGTTTCTCATAAGAGATTTGGTGATGTCCCCTTAGTGATGGAGCCAATTTCCACCTTAATGACCAGACCGTTTTTTGTAAATCTGACCATGTCCCTTTATGAGGTAATAACTCTGGATCGCTTCAACGGATCCTAGCGATTCTGAGATTGTTTTTTTTGTGACATATGGGCTTCATGTTAGTATTAAATTTAGGTTGATAATTTTTGTTTTATTTGTAAAAAAAATAAAAATTCGCCGAAAATTTTGAAAATTTTGCAATTTAAAATTTTTATTTTTATTCTGTTAAACCAGAGAGTTAGGTGACACAAAATAGTTAATAAATAACATTTCCCACATGTCTACTTCACATCAGCACAATTTTGGAAAAAAAAAAATTTGTTAGGAAGTTATAAGGGTTCAAAGTTCATCAGCAATTTCTCATTTTTCCAGCAAAATTTACAAAACCATTTTTTTAGTGACCACATCATATTTGAAGTCCCTTTGAGGGCGTACATGACAGAAAACACCCAAAAGTGACACCATTCCAAAAACTACACCCATCAAGCTACTCAAAACGACATTCAAGAAGATTATTAACCCTTCAGGTGCTTCACAGGAACTAAAGCAAAGTGGAAGGAAAAAACAGACATTTTCATTTTTCCAACAAAAATGTTCTTTTAGCCTCATTTTTTTCATTTTCACATGGGCAACAGGATCAAATGGATCCTAAAATTTGTTGGCCAATTTCTCCTGAGTACGCCGATACCTCATATGTGGTCATAAACCACTGCTTGGGTGCACGGCAGGGCTCAGAAGGGAAGGAGCGCCATTTGACTTTTGGAGCTAATTTTCCATTCAAAAAGTCAAATGGCGCTCTTTCCCTTCCGAGCTCTGCCGTGCGCCCAAACAGTGGTGTATGACCACATATGAGATATTGGTGTACTCAGGAGAAATTGCCCAACAAACTATAGGATGCATTTTATCCTGTTGCTCATGCGAAAATGAAAAAATTGAGGCCAAAAGAAAGCTTTTGTGAAAAATATTACATTTTCATTGTTACAGATTAATTTGTGAAGCACTTGGGGGTTCAAAGGCATCTAGATAAGTTCCTTGGGGGCTCTAGTTTCCAAAATGGGGTCACTTCTGGGGGAGCTCCAATGTTTAGGCTCACAGGGGCTCTCCATATGCGACATGGTGTCCGCTAACATTTTGAATGGAAAATTAGCTCCAATTGTTAGCGGACACCATGTCACGTATGGAGAGTCCCTGTGTGCCTAAACATTGGAGCTCCCCCACAAGTGATTTGGGAATTAGACCCCCCCAGGAACTTATCTAGATGCACAGTGAGCACTTTGAACCCCCAGGTGCTTCACAAACTGATCAGTAAAAATGAAATAGTATTTTTTTTTCACAAAAATTTTCTTTATTCATTTTGGAAACTAGACTTCTCAAGGATTATATCTAGGGGTATAGTGAGCATTTTGAACCCACATGTTCGTCACAGAATTTGATAACGATAGGTCATCATAATAAAAATGTCCTTTTTTTCACAAAAGTGTTGTTTAGCACCAAACTTTTAACTTTTACAAGAGGTAACAGCAAAAAGTGGATCCCACAATTTGTTACCCACATTCTTATGAACGCAACAATACCCCACAAGTAGCCAAAATATTATGTTTACACAAATGGGAGGGCTCAGAAGGGACTGAGCAATATATGAATTTTGGAAAAAGCTGAAATAGATTGCGGGCACCATGTCACATTTGCAGGGTCACTAAACAGCAGAAACCCCCCACAAGTGACCCCATTTTGGAAACTAGACCCCTCAAGGATTATATCTAGGCATATAGTGAGCATTTTGAACCTACATCTACTTCACAGAATTTCATAACAATAGGTTGTCATATTCAACATTTTCTTTTTTTCACACAATTTCTCACTTTTAGGCCAGGGTCAAATTAACGTTTTTATGGGGGTAGCGCTACAAACATAGGTTTTGGCAGTCCTGATGCCTTGTTACTGCCATGGTAACGTGGCATCAGCGCTGCCAATGCTTACCTATGGAGACGCCGCCCCCAGCGTGGATCAAATGCCGACATCTGAGTGCTGGAGTTTGAAATCTTGCGCTTTTTCCCAGCGCAAGCAAAGACGCTTATGAAAGGTCTTTTCTCGCGTTAGGAAAAAGCGCAAGATTTCACTCAGATGCCGGCTTTTGAGCTGCTCTAGTTGCCTCGTCTCCATAGGTAAGCATTGGCAGCGCCGACGTGGTGTTACCATGGCGGTAACAAGGTGTGAGGGTTGCCAAAACCTATGTTTTGGACGCAAGCCCCCTGAAAAGTTAATGTGACCCTAGCCTTAGGGCATGTGCACAAGATCTGGAGACACCGTGTCCTGGACGTCTCCTCTCCTGCACTTTTTTAATTATTTCTTTATTATATTTTTAAAACAAACAACGTGGGGCTTGGCCATATTTTTGGTCCAGTCAGGTACAGTAGACAGCTACGGGCTGCCACCAACCCCCACTGCCTAGTTTTACCTGGCCGGAAACTAAAAATATAGGAAAGCCCTTCTTTTTTTAATTATTTCATGAAATAATACAAAAAAAAAACTGTGGGCTTCACCATATTTTTGGGCCAACCAGGTACAACTAGGCAGCTGGGGGCTGGAATCCTCAGTGTAGGGAGGCCCAAGCTTGCTGGCCTCCTTTCCCCCCCGCTGCAAATTGCTGCACTGCAGCTGCCCCGGAAAATGGCACATTCATAGATGCACCATTTTCTAGCACTGTATCCAGCTCTTCCAGCTGATGTGTAGCAGTGGAAGACTGGGTAATAAGGGGTTAATGCCAGCTTTTTGGCAGCTGGCACTAAGCCCGAGATTCATAATGTCTGATATTAGACCGGACCATTAGGAATCTCTAATAAATAGTAAAAAGAAGACACAACACAGAGAAAAATATTTTTATTAGAAAAAAAAACCACAAACACTTATTTAGACCCCATCTTTATCAGTCTGTATTGTCCGACGTAGTCCAGTGGGCGGTGATGTCTGACGTAGTCCAATGGGCGTGATGTCTGACGTAGTCCAGTGGGTGGTCCTGTGATGATTCTCAGTGTTATAGCATATGGGGGCATCCCCCATATGCTATAAGAGCAGGCATCCTCCCAGGAAAATGATAGGTCATAAGCTCTGTAAGTTCATGACCCATCAAGATCCTGGAGTCACACAGGGGTTATCACTGATCTTCATGGTGACCTGCTTTGGAGGTCACCATGAAGATCAGTGTTAACCCCTGTGTGACCCCAGGATCTTGATGGGTCATGAACTCAGTGGGCTCATGACCCATCAAGATCCTGGGGTTACTCTGGCTTTAACACTGATCTTCATGGTGACATGCTTTGGAGATCATCATAACGATCAGTGTTAAACCCTGTGTGAAACCAGTATCATGATTGGTCATGAACTCACTAAGTTCCTGACCTATCAAATCCTGGGTGCACACAGAAGTTCTCCCACAGCGGCATGCACACGGGAGCGTGCACAGCGCACAGAAGAGGCTGGCGCTGCAGCAGGAGGAGGGGATCATGGGGCCCCGGGACCAGAGGTAGGATCACTGAATTGGTAAGGGGGCGAGTGGGAGGGGGGACCTGACTGGGGTACGGGGTCCTGACTGGAGGATGAAGGGCCTGCAAACTCCATCCGATGTGATGTTTGGTCACATCGAATGGAGTTTCAGGTCAGGCGGCTGTCGGCGGCATTTGTGGACACCTTGACCGGGTGGAGGTGGTAGGGGCAGGCAGGGCCGGCTCCAGGTTTCTGTGGGCCCTGGGCGAAAAAGTCTCAGTGGGCCCCTTTAGTACATATCATGGACTATAATATATATATTGCCGCACACTTACCGCAAGCCCCATAGACAATGCATGGGGCTTGCCGCAAATGCGTAGCAAGTGCAGCCGATAGGCGGAAAATGCGGCAGATGCGGATTTTTTTACCGCAACTGCCACATTTTAAAAAAACGCCTATGTGAAGGCAGCCTTACAGGAACAGTGACTGCCGAAACCAGCAAGAGCTGTTTCTGACAGTGAGTATATTACACATTGTTAGGAGCGGGCTAAAATGCATTTGCATTCTCTTGTGCTTTTTAAAAATACCCTTCAAATGCAAAATGTTGCATTTTTGTGCGTCTGAGGATGCTTGGTATATACACAAGCTACCTCAAGCACACAAATAATGCAAGCAGCTCAATGGAGCCACACTGCATTATGGGTGGCACCACAGCCAAGCGGAGTGTCTGGCCGTCCGGATCTCTCTTTCTCCTTACCTTTCTTCTCGCTGCTCTGATCTCCTCCAGTCACTCTGCACATATCAGCACAGTCATGACAACATCGTGCCCCTCCATGCTGAGCTGCAGAATGCAGACAGCGGCAGAAGAGACTATGAGAAGAATGCTGCTGGCAAAGGTGACTGAGACTATAGGAGCGGAATCCGCAGGGGGCTACCACTGGTACACATACCTCGTACACACGCGCTCTGCTCCATACACCTCCTACGCACGCAGCTCTGCTCCGTACACCTCCTACGCACGCGGCTCTGCTCCGTACACCTCCTACGCCACGGCTCTGCTCCGTACACCTCCTACGCATGCGGGCTCTGCTCCGTACACCTCGTACGCACGCGGCTCTGCTCCGTACACCTCGTACGCACGCGGCTCTGCTCCGTACACCTCCTACGCACGCGGCTCCGCTCCGTACATCTCCTACGCATGCGGCTCCGCTCCGTACACCTCCTACACACGCGGCTCTGCTCCGTACACCTCCTACGCATGCGGCTCCGCTCCGTACACCTCGTACCCAGGCGGCTCCACTCCGTACACCTCGTACCCACTCGGCTCCGCTCCGTACACCTCGTACCCACGCGGCTCCGCTCCGTACACCTTGTTACCCACGGGGCACTCTGCTCCGTACACCTAGTACACACGCGGCTCTGCTCCGTACACCTTGTTACCCATGCGGCTCTGCTCCGTACACCTAGTACACACGCGGCTCTGCTCCGTACACCTCGTACACACCGCGGCTCCGCTCTGTACACTTAGTACCCACACGGCTCCGCTCTGTACACCTCGTACACACGCGGCTCTGCTCTGTACACCTCATACACACTCGGCTCCGCTCCGTACACCTAGTACACACTCGCTCCGCTCCGTACACCTAGTACACACTCGCCTCTGCTACATTCACACTGTAAATCCCTCCTGACCCCACACATAAACTTCACCTAATTGCTATGCTGGCCATCATGATGCTCAGAGTCCTGCATACACTGAGGAACTAATCATGTGACCCCTGACTCCACCCTCCATTGACATCATCACAGGTCCTGTCAGCCCAAGTGTGCAGCTCTGTCGGCTCCCACGGAGGGAGATTCTCGGAGCTGCAGGAGGCTGAGTGCGCCCTCCCTGCAAATGACCCCCCCAGCTGCCCCCTGGATATGGCCCTAGCTGTGGGGCAGTGTGCTCAGGGGCCCCTGAGGCTAGGGTCACACTTGCATTGTGACCCTAGCCTGATACAAGTATTTTCGGCTGCAGCACATAGCTTTTAATGCTACGCGCTGGAGCCCATAGAAACCCGATGTTTACCTTACCAACCATTGGTTTTCAATGTAAACATCGGGTTTCTATGGGCTCCGTTGCTGGCAGCGCATAGCATTAAACGCTCTGCACTGCAGCAGACAATACTTGCGTCAGGCTAGGGTCCAAGCAGTCGGGCCCCGGCACCTTGCCCGGGTGTGCCGGTTGCGGTGGACGCCGGGCCTGGGGGCAGGGGGTCAGACTGCGGAGGGGACAACGGGGCACCAGTGGATGCAATTTCCATGCTTTCTGACATGTGTAACAGATGGGTTTTCACAATTTTATAATAGATTGGGGGAGGGGTGGGGGTGGAAGGGAGATGTCCAGTACCGAGGGTCTTGGAGGCCTTAGGGGTTAATCCTTAACTTTCATCCAACATGTGTTTTGATGTCGGATGAAAGTGAAAGCATTTTTTACTGGCAATGACTATATTTCTAATGTCATGATCGTTAAACGGTGTTTACCGGTCATGACATCACCGTTACCGGAAGAATGCCCGATCTTAATCTGCAGGGTCTCAGCTTCCCCCGGTAGCTGAAACCCCGGAGATTTTCGGGCACTGGGGGACGTTACGGGGCTTTTTCCTTTCTGACTTATTTTAACGTCAGAAAGGAATAAGTACATCGAAATGCTGCCGTATATATACAGTGGGCGGTCTTTAAGGGGTTAAACCTTGGATCCAAATAACTGGTTATTAATAATCAATATTTTTACATACAAGAAAAATTTCAGACATGTGAATGAGGCTGGTTTTTTTCGTTAAAGAGCTGAAAAGGGGTTCAACAAATTGCTTGGGGATGTCAAAATGTCAAAACACCACTCCAACATTTAGTTTTATTTCAGCATTGTAGTGGTGCCACTAATATAAGTTCCCTTCCTCTTGCAATATACTTACCTCCTCCAATATACTTACAATATACTTACCTCGCTGCCTCCAGGTCTTCCCAGCATCACTCCGATCCCGACTCTTCATCTTGTGACCACAACTTCTGACCGGGAGTCTGAGGTAACGGTTACAAGCTCTAAATATAAATCTATGAGAGAGTTGTGCTGATTTACTTTAAATAGGGACTTTTAGATCACTAAGCAAACACAGGAGCCTTCTGGCAGGTCAAAATCTGCAGAAGACGACCAAAATAGTTCCGATAACGGCTGAAAATGCAGGTTGGAAAGAATATTATTTGGTACAGAAAACTTACATTAATGACATTACTTTTGCGGTATAACACATAACATAGACCCTGGAGTCATGCTTTAAATAGTTAATTACAAGACAAGTGGAGGATCTGCAGTACTTGCAATATGCGGTCAATTCAACTTGTCGCAAAAAGAATTTTATGCATATATTTGGCCAGGCTGGCATAGTACAATTTTAAAAGATTCCCTCATATCTAATAAATAGTAAGAATATTAGGTTTTGAACAATTGTAAACTGAATGTAACCATTTTGTAAACTAACTTCCTAATAATAATTATTAATATTTTATGTAAAATTACCAACCTTTAAGTTTATTCTCTACATTAGCAGAGTCTGTCTCATTTGTTTTCTTCTTTTTTAGCTTTTTTGTGGTCTTCTCATCATCTGAATCTTTTTCTAATCCTAAACAGCATTTAAAACAAGAACAAAATGGTCATGAAATTAAAACTAAAATATTTCATATATTAGAAGTGTACATAGTATGTTTAGTATTGTTATTACTTCTGTTTCACCAATATTAAAAACTATTTATAATATTCATATTTTAAGTGTCCAGGATTTTATGAAAGTTGCCTAAGATCAGTTACTACAATCAAAGAACATAAATAACTTTCCTGCCACTTCAGCACTTCTTTTGTAGTCCCCATTGGCTATGCAGTAATCACATCACATGCATCATTTATATGACCACTGCATCTAATTGCTGGCCAAAGAGGTGAGGTTTTAAAAAAAAAAAAAAAAAAAAAAAGGTTGTTGGGTATAGAGATGAGCAAATGTTCCCCGAACATGTTCGCCAATTTCAATTCGGCCCGAACATTGACGATTCAGTTTGCAATCGGAAACCCGAGCAACTTACAAAAAATTGGTGAATGTGGCTTTGTATGGGAATAAAGTTTGCAATTCAAAATGGCCTAAAACTTTCCCTAATTGTTTGGGGCCAAAACGCTCGCCAGAAGACCTGCTAGCTGGGAACAATAACTAACCTTACGGTTACAAGTGTTCCCAGCCATCAGGTCTACCGTCTTGTGTTAGACTGTAGAATTTTTTGCACCTTTAACATAATTTTTTTAAGCTTCCTAGAGTTTGCAGATGTTTTGACACCTGCAGAGTGTGAATTTTGGAAACAGTCCAGATGTGGCAACAGCTGGGAAGTCCAGGAAGCTTACAATGTCCTTAAAACATCTGTTTAAGAGACCTTAATATATGTGGCCATGTTCACACACATGCGTTTTTTTGACCATCTCTGCGTTTTTTGGTGTGTTAAAAAAAAAAGCAGGTGCGTTAACGCAGGGTACATTTGAGTGTACATGCGTTTTTCACCTCCCCTGCGTTTTTTTCCCCCAGTCCAAAAAACGCTGCATGCAGTGTTTTTTGGGTGCTGGAAAAAAACGCAGGGGTGGTTTTCCAAAAACGCATGCGTTTTTTTAACATGGGCCCCTATGGGAAACGCATGCGTTAACGCAGGGCACATATAGGCACCTGCGTTAACGCATGCGTTTCCCATAGGGACCCATGTTATAAAACGCATGCGTTTCTAAAAACGAATGCGTTTCTATAACATGGGGCCCTATGGGAAACGCATGCGTTTTTAAATGGCACATTTAAGCACCCTGCGTTAACGCATGCATTTTTGCCTGCGTTTTTGGGTAAAAAATGAAAAAGTCCAAAAATGATTAAAAGCCTTTCAGACACACAAGGGACATTTTTTAGCACTCTTAAAAAAACGCATGTGGTTTTAGGAGTGCTAAAAAAAAACGCAAATTGTGTGTGAACATGGCCTATGTATTATTTTTTATCATTATTCTTATTGTTTTATTGTTTTTAGACAGCAAACCTTTCTTACAGCAGAGGGTGATCACTGTGCGAGGCCATCTCTTCTACACTTATGCGATAGTAATTCAAAAAAAATAGAATATTGCCATTATTTGCCTCACATACATGGTCTTATACGTCTGTTCACACTCCTGAAACACCATACTATGGATATTGCTTCATGAAAACGTGCAATCACTTTATTTCATTTCATTCCATACGTTCAGGATACATATTTTTGCCATGTGCTTAAGTATGTTATATATATACCAGATTTTTCGGACTATAAAGTGCACCGGACTATAAGAACGCACCCAGGTTTTAGAGGAGGAAAATAGGGACAAAACAATTAAGCAAAAAATGTGGTTATAATGCACTGTTATGGGTGGATGTGCTGCTGACACTTATAAGGGTAATGTCCCCATTCTGGGCCCCTTCCAGGTATTATATGATCCCAGATATCCTGAATCCTGGATATAGCTCCAATCCTGGTATATCATTCCCTAACCGGATATGTCACCCCCATCCTAGATATAGCTCTTATATTAATATATCATCTCCCAGCCTGGATATAACATCCTCCATCCTGGATATGGCACCCCCATCCTAGATATAGCTTCAATATTATTATATTATCCCCTAGCTTGGATATGGCACTTTCCATCCTGGATATAGCTCCCATACTAGTATACCCTCCCCCAGCCTAGATATAGCACCCCCATCCTTAATATGGCACTCCCCATCCTTGATATGGCAGCCCCCGTCCTTGATATGGCCCCCCTGCTGTATCTCACACAAAAGTAATAAATGGTGTAACTTACCTGTCCACCACTCCCCTCCGTCTCTTCCTCTGCAGCTTCAAAGTCTTCCTATCTGTGCGTGCCGGCATCCTCATGTGACCAGCACAGCATAGTGATGTCACCGCTGCATGCCGGTCATATGATTGGATACTGGCACACATAGACAGGAAGACATCAATGATGCAGAATGATAGATGAAAGGGAGTGGCGGACGGGTAAGTTACATCGTTTATTATTTTTGTGTGAGTGGCAGCAGGGGGGGGCCATATCGAGGATGGGGGGTGAGTACACTTAGTGAATTGTAATATGCACCGCTCCCCCGCCTACCTCTCACTGCTGAGAGGTGTTCGACAGGGGGATGCAGTGAATATTACAGTAGGCTAATGAGCGGGACACATGATTATGGGCTACTCTGTAGCCTGCACCAGCCTCCTCCAGTCTGCTTCAGAGCCACTGCTCAGCCAGCACAGCCCGCACAGCACCACAGCCAGCACAAAGTCCATATGTTTGGACTGTAAGATGCTCCCCCACTTTCCCCAAGAATTTTGGGGGAAAAGTGCGTCTTATAGTCTGAAAAATAGGGTATTTACTCACTGGTCTGATAATGTAGAGGTACCATAGAAGGCTGAACATTATCAATCTAGGGCTTAATGAAAGCTGTTAACTGTCAACTCTCATTAACCCCTTCTATCACCCGATGCCACCACACCAGGGCATTGGGAAGAACAGGGTAAAGCACCAAGAATCGGCGCTTCTAATTAATGTGCCAATTTGTCAAGCTTCCGGGGGAAGGCGCCCTAGAGTGGACCCACTAGGCCGTGGTACCGAACTCCCCTGGGTGAGCTGATCCTAGTTTATCCAACCCCTATACAGGGATTGTCAGGGACAAGCCCAGGGGGTCTAAGTACCACAGCAGCTAGTACCAGGGGGCGGCTCGTAAGGTTAGCCTATACTAAAAGCTAAGGATTTCGGGATAACAGAGTACAAAGCTAGGAGAATGGGAATGGTGCTACCGGAGCAGAGCACAGCAAGGGTTCCAGGAAACAGTACAAGGCTGGAGGACAGGAGTGGTGCTTCTGGGGAAGAGCACAGCAAGGGTTCCAGGACACAGAGCACAAGGAAGGCCTGACCAACAGTCAGCAAGGCAGAAGCAAACTGACTTAATAATCAGGCACCTCCCATCAGAGGAGGTGGCCTGATATATCATGGGAAGAGCAGCTATTGGTCAAGGGGAGTGTCAGGTTGGACCTTGCCGGCCCCTAGAGTCACAGGGAAGGAGTGCACCTAGCGCGCCGCTGAGTACGCTCATGAAAATGACCTCAGTAATGTGCTCATGTGCGAACCCGGCGGTCAGCTGACAGGAAGGCAACATGGCGACGGCTCCGAGTCACAGCACACCTGGATGCCGGACGCCCGATCGGCAGAGGAGCAGGAGATGCCGACCCGGGAGAGGTGAGCTGGGAAGCGGTGCCAGGGGGCCTAACACAATTCTTGGGGCAACTGAGGGCTGCTATTCTGTAGCATGGGAACTCTTGGCCTCAACAAGCTAAGAATACCAGCCCCCAGATGCCCGGTTGTACCTTGGCTGGCAATCAAAAATAGGGCATAGCTCATAGATTATTTTTTAATTTTTTATTTAAATACATTAAAAAATATATATATAATGGGCTCCACTGTGTTTTTGATTGTCAGCCAAGGTAAAACTAGCCATCTGGGGGTGGCAGTCCATACAAGGCTGCTTTATCTACACTGAGAATCAAAAATACAGGGGACACCTATGCAGTTTTTTAAAATTATTTATTTATTTCTACACCCCTATGACAACATGTTCAATCCCAATGGCAACCAATCACAGATGCCAGAACAATGGGTGGAAGCGTGACAACCAATCAGACGCTGTCACAGAGGGTGGGCATCTTTGATTGACTGTCGAAGGCAGAGTCCAATATAGAAACTGGTGGGTAATGAGAAAGACCCGGAAGTGGTGTTACAAGTGCGTAATCCTCGATAGGTATAATGCTGCTACTTTAATCACTGTTTTGTTTACTTTTACAGCCCCCCAGACAAAGCCGAACGTGAACAGTAACATGGACTTCACAGGTTTCTGTCCAAACACAAGGTGTACAGTTCGGGTATACCCATCACTACTTGTCAGCCTACAACCCACAATCCAACGATCATTTAGAGTGGATCAATCAGATCCTACTGAATTTCTTACGGCACTTCGTTAATTAGCACAAATGCGATTGGGTTAAGGTCCTTCCATAGGCGGAGTTCTCTTATAACTACCACATAAGTGAATCCTCTGCTAAATCTCCATTCCACATAATGTACGGATAGCAGCTCAAGATCCTTTCTCAGTGCAAACACTTCCAACAACATAGCGGCCGATACCCTCGTCAAGACATTTTACAAAATCTGGGCAGACACCAAGTTCTCCCTGTAGCAGTCCTTCATCTGAGGCATGAAGAGGCATGCAGATAAGAGACGTCTAGATCCTCCTTTTTTCTGGCCCAGAGACAAGGTATGGCTCTATTCCAGATACGTCCACCTCAAATTGCCATCCTACAAGTTGGGTCCTCACTTTATCAGTCTCTTCATGGTTCTCTAGAGCAGGGGTAGTGAACTCTAGGCCTTGAGAGCTGCAAACAGGTCATATTTTCAGGACTTCCTTAGTGTTGCACAGAGGTTGGAATCATCACCAGTGCAGGTGATTATATTATATCCTGGGCAATAGTAAGGAAACACTAAAAACCTGCACTGTTTGTGACTCTCGATGCCTGGAGTTCCCTATACCTACTCTAGAGGATCCTTGGGCATCCCCAACTCCTTCCATGTGACTCTCCTCAAGCTGGTTGTCTTGAGCCACTACTTCAAGAACCCTGGTACTCTGTCCCCTCCTATCAGTACCAATGACATCTTTGAGGTAAAAAGCATCCTTGCCATGAAGAAGAGAGGAGGTAGGACCCTCTTTCTGGTCGATTCCAAGGGTTTGGACCTGGAAAGAGTCCCTGGGAGCCCAGGGAGAATAAAGATGTCCCTCAATTCCTTAATACATTCTTAAAAAAGGAAGGGGGGCCTAAGAGGAGGTACTGTAGTGCTTGCTGCAGTGCTGACATCAGGAGGAGATCAATGGCTGCATCATACTCACCCTTCCAGCAGTTCCATGGTAGGGTGCCGGCTTCTGCATCCTATCCTCAGGGCCTGCATCGGCATCGCAGGCCTTATGGGTGTGCACTTAGGATACGAACGTGACACGCCCCATTTTCTTAAAGGGCCACATGTGCCTATGGCTGAGAAGCAGAGTGTATTTAAGGCACCTTTCCCTTATGGGAGGTGTGTGAGCAACACTGTTTAATCCCTAGAGACTCGTTGCTAGTTCTCAGGTCCCCTGTGTCTATATACCTGTACCCTGTGCCAGTATACTGTTCCTGTACCCGTTAACCCTTGTCTCATCATAGTGCCAGATCCCTGCCTCTCCCTGTCTACTCCAGTCCATATCAGTCTGCAATTGCCATACTAAACCAGTCTGCACTTGCCTACACCTTCTGTGCCACCATACCACTCTGCACCTGCTGCACCTGCCTACACTTTTTGTTCCACAATACCAGCCTAAACCTGACGCACCTGCCTACTCCTACTGTGTCGCCATTCCTGTCTGCACCTGCCTACACTTCCTGTAGAATAAAGGTATAGAATCCGGTACCACAAAAATTCTTTTTATTTCAAAAAGTTAAAAATCACACATCCTCCAGAGGAGCTTCTGGATGCGTTTCGTGGGTCTAGCCCACTTAATCGTCAGTCACTGATGACTATACCCACCTAGAGACTCATTCAGTGAGAGACAGCTGATGTGGTATCAAGACCCTAAAGGGCTTCATCTGACGGCTACCTTCCAGCAAGCCAATCTTCATCATTCGGGGCTCTAGCTGTGGCAAATGGGACAATACCAAACCATACTTAAACTTCCCCCACTGCTGGGTTTGCATAAAGGGTCCTTAGTGACCAGAAATGTGTCACCTGTCTTTGCATGTTTTTTTCAATGCTTTTATATGGTGCCAGTCGAAGTTGTGATTTTATATTACAATTTGTAAAATAAAGAATTTTTGGGATATTATTGGAGTGCTTCAGTTCTGGTTTCTTGGACTCTTTTCTTCATGACTGCTACTTAGGCTGGAGCCACACTGTCATGCATCAAACATGAAGAGTGCTTGATGAATGACAGTGATGCGAGTGTAGTGTGTGTTGTGTGTCAGTGTGGTGCGAGTGTGGTGCGTGTGGGTGAGTGTGCATGGCTGTATGCATGTGAGTGTGCTGCAAGTGTGCTGCGTGAGTGAGTGTGTGGTGCGTGTCAAAGTGATGCTGCATGTAATCCCGCCGACCAAACTTCTGGACCGCTGAGAGCATTTCCCAGGTTTATTTGAAATTGCCAGTTTCCCAGCACAGTAACTAATCATCTTTCACCACTGTGACAGCCGTGAAAGATGATTCATAAAAACACAGCTGCTGTCCACATTTTTAATTTGCCGGGTTAACCTGCATATTAACTCTAAAATGACAGCCGCTGTCCTTGGTTCTGAAATTTCACTCTCTTATTACAGTGAATAGCTGGTTAAGCTGGGTGCTAACCGTGGTGCTGAAGCTTTTCAGATTGCGATCTGCACTGTAATAAGAGAGTGAAATTTCAGAACAAAGGACAGCAGCGGTCATTTTACACTCTTATAGTACAGTAGCGTGGATAGCTCATGAGTGCTGGAGCCGGACAGCAAATACTGTAATTTACTGAATAGCGACAATTGCCTGCTTTTATTAATAAACTTCATTAACCCTGCTGACACATTCTGTGATGTAAGCTTGTGTCCAGGGAGTGTGAACATATCCAGACACAAGCTGGCACCACAGAAACATGGGGTTAACCCTGCATAAACCGGCTTATTAGCCACATCTGCAGCCTCACAGCTGACATGCAGCACAGAGGCTGCAGATGGAGTTAATATGCAGGTTAACCCCGGCAAATAAAAAATGTGGACAGCAGCTGTATTTTTATGAATCATCTTTCACCACTGCTGTCACAGCGGTGAAAGATGATTGGTTATTGTGTCGGGAAAATGCCAAATTCAAACACAGCTGCTTTGTTTGAATACATTGTAACAGCACACGCGTGCGACTATCACACAGTGTGCTGTATGGGTGTGAGTTTTTCTCGCACCCATATACTTTGAATGGGCACTCGCACGAGGAAATCACGTTCAATCGCAGCATGCTGCAATTAAACTCGCATTTCTCTCGCAATGCAAGTTAAGTGTGTGTAAAACGCACTAATGGGACCAGTATCATTTACTGATACTGGTCCGAGTGCAATGTGAGTCTCCCTCGAGGCACACAGACAGTGTGCCTTCAGCCTTACCGTGCATGGCTTCAGGTGAGATGAATTTTTTCCACTCTACTCTTTGTTTTTTTATCCCCCCTGATTCTTACTTTGGGTAGTCTAACTTCACTTTACTGACCATCTGGTATCTAAGGCTACATTCACACACAATGTTTTTGATGTGTTTTTTGAGGATCCGTTTTTCAGCTGTAAAACTTTATCTGCTTTTCAAAAAATGTTCGCCTATTCACATACTGCGTTTTTTTGCTGCGTTTTTGACTATTACTTTTTTTTAGCTCATAGACAATGGATCGATGGGAAAACGGATCACAAAAACGCCACACAATTTGACATGGTCATTCTTTGTGAGGATCCGTATTTGAACAGAAAACGGATCCTCACAAAACGTTGTGTCTGAATGTCATATCTTGAAAAAATGACTTTGCTGAGATGCTCAAAGTCACTGCATTTCACTGCCAAAAATGGATCATCAAAAAACAGATCAAAAATGCTGTGTGAATGTAGCCTAAGCTTGTTTTGTCTCACATTTCTGTCTCAGGTTTATCATTTCTGTTATTGGATCTCTTTTGACTACCCTTTCCTCAGGCGTAAACCTTTGATCAGTAGCCACTAAGGAGAGGTCCCCAACTCCAGGCCTCAAGGCTGCCTACAGTGCAGGTTTTCAGGATTTCTTTAGTATTGCACAAGGGTTGGAATTATAACCATTGCAGGTGATTATATTATCACCTGTGCGATACTAAGGAAATCCTGAAACATGACTATTGGCAGTCTATGAGGCCTGGAGTCCCCCACCCTGCACTAGAGACAGAGAAATGTCTATAGGCAACGTTAACCTTGACATGAATCAGCTCACTGATTATAATTTGTCCCTTGTCTTACTAATATAATACTAAAATAAAATATTACTGAATTATAAGTAAATCAAAACTCAGTCTGTCTTCTGTCTTCATAACAGACTTGTTCTTTGATGTAATCTAAAACATTTTTTAAAAATATATTGCAAATAAACTTGGCACCTTGAAAAGTGAATTATACTGCACGTTCATTAAGAACCAAGTTTGCCTCACCAGGTTTCTGTTTGGTTTCTTTAGCAGAACTTAATTGTGACAATGGGGTCTCTTTCTTTTCCACAGTAGAGTCTGTTGATTTTTTTTTCACCACTTTTTCTTCATTTTTTTCAACTTTCTTCTTTTTTACTTTTTTTGTAACTGTGTAATGTTGATATATGAAGTATAGGAAGAAACCAAATACAAGATATTAATTTCATCCCTGCTATATTGAACAATTCTACAACATAAATTTTTATCATCATTTCAAAAACTGCTATAAAAGACTGAAACACAAAACCCAGTCAACTAGATTATGTAATAGAAAAATAATATTCATTTTGTTATTAATGTCTAATTTTCCCTTATTTTCTTGACCTTAAAAACACCTAGGCGTAATTAAATTCTCCCATTCAGTTGAATAGTTTATTGAGACAAATTGTCAGCACCAGTTTGCTGATGTTGAAGACCTGTGTGTGCTGATGTTCTAGACTTCTATGCTAATTTAGAAGAGTTATTTCATGTTTTGATGTAGAAAACATTTGTGTGTATTTATGTAGCAGATATCTGTGTGTTGATGTAGCAGAGTTGAGTGTTGATGAACCAGAGTTATTCTACGTTCACACGCGGCGTAATTGGCCGCGTATTGTGCAGTAGTGCTTTTTTGCACGCATTTACGCACAAAAAAGCGCCACTACATGCAGACGCCGCGATTTTTCCCAAGGCCATTTTAACATGTAGCCTATGGGAGAAGCGTGCTGAAGAAAGCGCAAAGAATTGCCATAGCAATTCTTTTTGCTTGCGTGTTTTTGCAAAGAAAGCGTATGCGCAAAAATTTGCAAAAAAACGCAGCGTCTGCACGCCTTTCAGCAAAAGCCATAGCTTTTCCTATGAGGCGTATCCAGCTTTTTAAATTACTGCATTTACGTGAGCGCTCAAAACGCTGCGTAAATGCGGGAATATACCCGAATTACTCTGTGTGTGAACGTAGCCTTATGTGTGTGTGTCTCTAACAATATGGAATGAGTTATAAGTTGTTGTTATAGAGTTGTGTGTGTTGATAAACCAGAGTTGTGTGGGTTGGGGTATACTAATATGTAGTGGGCGCTTTTGGAAAGTCTTTAGGGGGAAAGACATCAGTACATTTGGGGGAGAATGTACTGTGGAGGCATCATATTGTATTGAGGAATGTACTGTACTATAGGGACATCATAGTGTGTGGAGGAATATACTGTTGGGGGCGCCATGCAATGTGTGGTGGAATGTACTGGGGGGAACCATAGTGTGTGTGTTTGTTCCTTACCTGTGCACTCTCTCTGATAACCTATGTGCTCTCTGTCCCCTGTGTGTTCTCTCTGCACCCCCGTGTACTCTCTCTGCCTCCTTGTCATTTGCCTTCCTCCTTGTGCTCTCTCCCTTCTGTGGTGTCCAAAGATGGCAGCAGTGTGAGTAAGTTTGCATGCATATACCTTACTCAGATGGCTGCCATCTTTGGACACTTGGGTATGCAAAGATGGTGGCATCATGACCCGGTGTGTGTGGGTGTGTGTGTGGGGGGAACACGAGCAGAGAGAGCACATAGGGTTGAGTGAGAGTGCTCAGGGGGAAGGGCGAGCTCACAGGGGAGAGAGAGTGGATGGGGGAGATAGCTCAAAAGAGAGAGTACACAAGGGGAGAAGACAAATCATACTGTGTGTGGGATGAATATACTATGGGGGCACCATACTGTGTGTGGAAGAATGTTCAATGCGAGCACCATAATGTGTGTCGGGGAATGTACTGTGGGGACACCATATTGTGTGTGGGATGAATGAAGTGTGGGGGCACCATACTGTGTGTGGTGGAATGTATTGTGGGGACATCATAGTGTGTGGGGTTATGTACTGTGGGGCACCATACTGTGTGTGGCAGAATGTACTTGGGATACCATACTGTATGTGGAGGAATGTACTGTGGGAAACCATACTGTGTGTGTGGGAGGAATGTACTGTAGGTGTGGTGCCCCAGCTGACTGCACTAATAGACACTGATTGGGGGGGAAGGCTTAGCCTCCTTAGGTGTAGGAGGGAGGAGTGGCATTAGGAGTTACAACTCAGAAGCTAGTGAGACAGAGTTGAGCAGCAGATGAGAGTGTGGGCCTGTTGACAGCCTTCAGGCTGTGCAGGACTGAAGCTGTGGGCGAGAACCAGAATCTCAGGCTGTCAGGACATCATGCCTGGCAGCAATCTGGAGGCTGCTGAGCTGCAAGCTTAGTAGTCACACTGTGGCACAACGAGGGGTACAGTGACCATCATAGGGCTAGAAGACCCGGCATGAGTCCAGGGTCTCAAGAGTCGCTGGTCGCCTCCCACAGCAGCACAGAGGATGTCAGAGGATGTCAGATGCCCTCTCACAGCAGCACAGGATGTCAAATGCCCTCCCACAGCAGGACAAAGGATGTCAGATGCCCTTCCATAGCAGCAAAGAGGATGTAAGATGCCCTCCTACAGCAGCACGTCTCTCTCTATCACCGTTTATCTTTGCACGTCTTTTAGACATAAAATTTTCATTTTAGTATCATGCACTTTTTCCGGTATTTGTCACATGGATAACACATGGATCACGTCTATGTGCTGTACATATGTCATCCGTGCTCCCAGAAAAAAACTGACATGTCTCCGTGTGGCTCAGGCAGACAATGTGTGGTTCATGAAAAACCCTGTCAGTGAGTAACAAAAGGGTTTCTTGGGGATTCAGGCCACTAAAAAAGGGTTGTTATTTAGATTTTAGTTGTGGGATTTTTTAGTGTTAGGATACTAGGTTTTGAGAAATGTGCCTAGTAATAGGGTTATCCAATCAGTTATTAGAGTTTTTTGGTAACGTTTTTTAAGCAATCTGATTGGTGGAAGTAAAAAGACCGGGAAACTGCAGTATATAAGTCCAGCTGTCTGTCAGAAGTGACAGTCCAGCTGTGAGGAGACCTTGAGAAAACCCTGCCATCCCTCCCCTTGTTTTTTTTATTTTTTTCTATTTCTTTTTATGTCATTTTTTTTCTCTCTATTCTTGTTAATAAAGTGTTTTTTGTCGAGGTCCTTCGTTGGTGAGGTGATCATGCAGCTCGGAGCGCTGTATGGATCGCTTCATATTTCTTGTTAATGAATTGCTTAACAGTTGGTAAAATCGTCCGATGGACAGATTGGTTATTGGATGTTGGAATTTTATTTATTTTAAGAAATTTAATTTATTGGTAATTTATGGAATAAATAAATTGGGTAACTCTCAATAAAGGCACCTCGGCCATTTTTCAGCCACATTGAGTCGTGAGTCTTATTTATTTTAGGTATTGATTTTTTAGAATTATTCAAGGTTTATTAAATGGTTGATTGTGGCCTTGCATCCCCACAGGGACACACAGTCCTTGTGAAAACATGCAGCTGTGAAAATCCTAATTAATGTAATTAGTATGGTGTAAATGTGTCTCTTCCAGTACATATGAAAGCGGGCACCACACGCAGTGAAGACATGAACGTCTTAGGGTGCGTTCACACCACGATTTTTAGGGAGCCGATGCTGTCCGATATAAATCGGACAGCATCGGCTCCCTTCTGATGCCTGGAATCGGATGCCAAATAGGCACCCGATTCCGGCATAAAATTGGCGCCGGGCTGCAAAAAAAAAAATAATAAAGTTTATTCTCACCTCTCCCCGAGCCCCCGCCGTCTTCCGCCATCTTCCTCTAGGCTCCCGGTGGCTCCCACAGGCTGCCAGTGTCAGCAGAGGTGTACCTCTGCTGTACACAGGACCTGCGATGATGTCACAGTCACGTGACCGCGGATTCACCATGGTGAACCCGCGGTCACATGACTGTGACATCACCGCAGGTCCTGAACAGCAGAGGTACACCTCTGCTGACACCGGAGCCTGCGGCAGCCTGCGCGAGCCACCGGGAGCCTAGAGGAAGATGGCGGAAGACGGCGGGGGCTCGGGGAGAGGTGAGAATAAACTTTTTTTTTTTTCTTTTTAACCCTTGTGCTCCCGGGAGCAGTTTTACTGTACTGAGCATGCTCAGTACAGTAAAATAGGGTCCGAGGAGACATCACATGTTTTCTCGGACCCTTCTCCATAGGGCCCCATGTTAGGGATCGGGTCAGATCGGATGTGCACTAAATGCCATCCGATTTGGTCCGATCTGAGTCTGTCAGATTTTGTAATCGGATGAAAAAATCGTTGCAGGCAACGATTTTTTTCTCCTGAAAAAAATCGGTCAAAATCGGGCAGAATCGGATCGGACCAAATCGGATGGCATTTAGTGCACATCCGATTCGGTCCGATCCCCATAGGGCTGCATGGGATCCGAAAATCGGTCCGATGCTGTCTGATTTTTATCGGACAGCATCGGAAATGCAAAAATCGTGGTGTGAAAGCACCCTTAAGTGGCCTAAAATGCAGCAGTTGAAGATGCAGGAAGAAGAGGAGAGAGGGTTTTGGGTGGAGTTTTGAGTGGATGTACTGTAATAGGTGCTGGTTTACAGGCCATTGCAATGCATGATGGAACTAGTAGTAATAAAAGACAGAAAGTCAGGGGTTGAACTAGTCAATTAACCCCCATCAGAGCTGGAACCAGCAATGAGAATGTGCTGCTAGAACGCGATAAAATCTAATATTGCAAAAATAAGCTAATGGATGTTTTGAGAGGCACATAATAGCAAAATTTCTGAAAATGTAAAAAAAATCAGTTATGGTACTAGGCAACCTCTTTAATATACTATATGTTTCCTACTATTAGATTTCTATTTTAGTTACAGTCAATATGGTTTTTTATTTCTCATTTTATTCAGTTTTTTTATTTTTTATTTTCCTCCTTACCTTGAGATTGTGGCTCACATTCTTTATCATTATTTTTCTTTACTTTTGACTTCTTGTTTTCTGTTTGATTCTTTGATTCTGTTACTTCCAACTTGAGCTTTGTTCTCTGTTTAAAAAGCAATACATTATCAACATGCATGTCATTTATATGCTGAAGTACAATGGAGTGCACGGTGTAAGGAGATGGTCATGCACATACCCTCAAAGATGTTGACCACACTATATAAGGTTGGATGTAGATTTGTTTCTGTATAGTGTAAGGTATTGTAATGTATAAGATATAGCAACGTTGAGAATGGTAATATGTAGGGATGTAGCAGTATTGTATGTGTACAGTTGTGGCCAAAAGTATTGACACCCCTGCAATTCTGTCAGATAATACTCAGTTCCTTCCTGAAAATGATTGCAATCACAAATTCTTTGGTATTATTATCGTTATTTAATTTGTCTTCAATGAAAAAACACAAAAGGGAATGAAGCAAAAAGCAAAACATTGATCATTTCACACAAAACTCCAAAACTGGGCCAGACAAAAGTATTGGCACCCTCAGCCTAATACTTGGTTACACAACCTTTAGTCAAAATAACTGCGATCAACCGCTTCCGGTAACCATCAATGAGTTTCTTACAATGCTCTGCTGGAATTTTAGACCATTCTTCTTTGGCAAACTGCTCCAGGTCCCTAATATTTAAAGGATGCCTTCTCCAAACTGCCATTTTTTAGATCTCTCCACAGGTCTTCTATGGGATTTGTGTGTTTTGGGTCATTGTCCTGCTGGAAGACCCATGACCTCTGAGGGAGAGCCAGCTTTCTCACACTCGGCCCTACATTATGCTGCAAAATTTGTTGGTAGTCTTCAGACTTCATAATGCCATGCACACGGTCAAGCAGTCCAGTGCCAGAGGCAGCAAAGCAACCCCAAAACATCAGGGAACATCCGACATGTTTGACTGTAGGGACCATGTTCTTTTCTTTGAATGCCTCTTTTTTTCTCCTGTAAACTCTATGTTGATGCCTTTGCCCAAAAAGCTCTACTTTTGTCTAATCTAACCAGAGAACATTTTTCCAAAACATTTTAGGCTTTCTCAGGTAAGCTTTGGCAAACTCCAGCCTGGCTTTTTTGTGTCTCGGGGTAAGAAGTGGGGTCTTCCTGGGTATCCTACCATACAGTCCCTTTTCATTCAGACACCGACAGATAGTACGGGTTGACACCGCCGTACCCTCGGACTGCAGGGCAGCTTGAACTTGTTTGGATGTTAGTCGAGGTTCTTTATCCACCATCCGCACAATCTTGCGTTGAAATCTCTCGTCAATTATTCTTTTCCGTCCACATCTAGGGAGGTTAGCCACAGTGCCATAGGCTTTAAACTTCTTGATGACACTGCGCACGGTAGACACAGGAACATTCAGGTCTTTGGAGATGGACTTGTAGCCTTGAGATTGCTCATGCTTCCTCACAATTTGATTTCTCAAGTCCTCAGACAGTTCTTTGGTCTTCTTTCTTTTCTCCATGCTCAATGTGGTACACACAAGGACACAGGACAGAGGTTGAGTCAACTTTAATCCATGTCAACTGGCTGCAAGTGTGATTTAGTTATTGCCAACACCTGTTAGGTGCAACAGGTAAGTTACAAGTGCTGCTAATTACACAAATTAGAGAAGCAGCACATGATTTTTCTAACAGTGCCAATACTTTTGTCCACCCCCTTTTTTATGTTCGGTGTGGAATTATATCCAATTTGGCTTTAGGACAATTCTTTTTGTGTTTTTTCATTGAAGACAAATTAGATGAAGATAAAAATACCAAAGAATTTGTGATTGCAATCATTTTCAAGAAGAAACTGAGTATTATCTGACAGAATTGCAGGGGTGTCAATACTTTTGGCCCCAACTGTATTGGTATAACATGTAATGTTATGTAGTATATAATGTAGGATGTTTAATTAGTGTTATAGGTAGGCAGTTGAAAGGTTAAATCTGCCTGGCAACAAGCAATTTACAGCTGGGATTAACCAATAAGGGAGGAGCTAGTGCATTGGGAGGGAGACTGTTTCAGTGGAAATATCCATTAGGCTGGAATCACACTGTCTGTGTGATATGCGAGTTTCTCGGATGAGTGTCGGGTCATTAACCCTGAACAGCTTCCCCTCTCTGGACGGGGAGTGTGGAGCTGCACAGAAATACAAGCAGCTGACGCTCCCTTCCTGTCAGGCAGAGGCTGTTCCAGGTGACTGATCTGTGGGAGTGTGGAATGTAATAGCATCAGCAGAGCACTAGGACCCTGTGAGTTCGGCCTGCCTGAACAAGAGCTCAAGCGAGGCAGCAAGGGTTTGGGGGGAGAACCCGTGTCTGTAGGAGAATGAGGCTCGTGGTGAAGGGGAGATGAGAGCTGTCCCGCTAGAAGAGACAGGCTATAAAGCGTGCTAAAAACAAACAGTGGTGAGAAGCCTGGAGATTGGACTTTGATAAGACTTTTTGTGCAAGCTGTCGGCAGGGGTGGCTAATACCTGTCCTGTGAGAACTTGTGTTTTTGCTTGAAACTAGTGCAGAGCCGGTGGAAACTGTGTGGACTAGAGACTGTATGTTGAGCTGACCAGGGTCCACTACCAGAAAAGAGACTGAATAGATACTGGGTCAGGTGCCATCCTGATCGAGAGGATCCTGACAAGCCCTGGTAAAGATTGCTCCACAGACTGTATCCCGAGGCTGCAGAACTAAAGTACCGGACGTGTGAATCTAGCATTGGCTGGCAAGCCACAGAATTTTTGCTGTTTCACAATAAGATTTTTTTTGGCACCAAAGGTTTTTTTTTGGACTTGCTGCAGCCACCATGGACTATAGGCTAGTGTGAAACTACACTTGAGGTTGAAGGTACTGTAGCTTTTAAGATACCCGGGTATCTCTGTACTAAGTGTATAGCCACCATTGATATAGTTAAATGCATTGTTATCAGCTGTGATAAGTTATACTCAGTGTGCCATCTCAGAGGTCCCATCAGACCGCCCACAGTTGATGTACATAGCCTTTAGTTAAGTTAAATCCTTGATAAGTCTTAACGTGTAGGTAAATTTGCTCCTGGTTCTGAGTGTGATTTACATATACTGGGAACTCTGAAATCGGTGCATTGATGTCGGCTAACGCTGAGTGTGTGAAATTGTTATTGGTAGTGTTTTAAGGGGATTTTGAGACTATTACATTCTATACTGAACCGTACTTTGATCCCCATATCGGTAAAAAAAAAACCTGTTGTTTATTAATGCCTCTGTCTCAGTCTGTGACTCATTGGATCTTAATAGGACCTTCGGTCATTACATCTTTGGCATAGTCAGCAGGATTCAGTGTTTGTCATGGATGGAGGAGAGGAAAGAAATGATCCCACAGCACCAGCAGCCCCCCTGCTTGGTGTGGATCTCCTGGCAGCCGCGGCAAATGTGGGAGGGTATGTGCAGGTAGGACTCCACTTGGGTAAGAGCAGACAAGTCACCAACATAAACAATCAAATCCAGCAGTGAATGGCGACAACAGACAAAATAAAAGACACAAAACTTAACTTTTACTAATCTAATTAAAAAGGTATATAAACATCCCTCCACGTGTCTCTCAAACAAAGGCTAATATGTAGTGATGAGCGAGTATGCTTGTGACTACTCGGTACTCGCACGAGTATCACTGTACTCGGGCTACTCGGCGAGTACCGAGTAATCTCGCGATACTCGTGCTGTACTCGGGGTCCTCATCCCTGCATGTTGGCACTCTTTAGAGAGCCATCCCACATGCAGGGATTGGCTGGCAGTCACTGCAATGCCACAGCCATGTTAGTTGTGGCATTGCAGTGATTGGCCGGCCTGCACAGCGTGACCGAGTCTTTATAAGACCCGGCCACGATGTGCTCTGCAAACAGCCATCCAGACAGTCAGTGTAGGGAGAGTGTCTGCTGCTGCTTAGGGACAGATTTACGGCCCTCATAAGTAGATCCGGAGCAGGGCTGCAAACTGCTGCTGACCAGAACAGTCCTTCTCAGGACTAATCTAGGAGGATATAGGTAGGGTGATCCAGATCAGAGTTCAAGCTTTCCAGTGACCAGAACAGTCCTCAGGAGACTGTTGGAGCTGACTAGCTGTATACAGGCAGGGTCTAATATCCATATCCAGCTTTCCTGTGAGCAGAACAGTCAGGAGACTGTTATAGCTGACAAGCTGTATACAGGCAGGGTCTAATATCCATATCCAGCTTTCCTGTGACCAGAACAGTCACCAGACTGTAGTACTTGACTAGCTCTAAACAGGCAGGCTCTAATATCCAGCTTTCCTGTGACCAGAACAGTCACCAGACTGTAGTACTTGACTAGCTCTATACAGGCAGGGTCTAATATCCAGCTTTCCTGTGACCAGAACAGTCACCAGACTGTTGTACTTGACTAGCTCTATACATGCAGGCTCTAATATCTAGCTTTCCTGTGACCAGAACAGTCACCAGACTTGACTAGCTCTATACAGGCAGGCTCTAATATCCAGCTTTCCTGTGACCAGAACAGTCACCAGACTGTAGTACTTGACTAGCTCTAAACAGCAGGCTCTAATATCCAGCTTTCCTGTGACCAGAACAGTCACCAGACTGTAGTACTTGACTAGCTCTATACAGGCAGGCTCTAATATCTAGCTTTCCTGTGACCAGAACAGTCACCAGACTGTTGTACTTGACCAGCTCTATACAGGCAGGGTCTAATATCCAGCTTTCCTGTGACCAGAACAGTCACCAGACTAATGTACTCGACTAGCTCTATACAGGCAGGCTCTAATATCCAGCTTTCCTGTGACCAGAACAGACACCAGACTGTAGTACTTGACTAGCTCTTTACAGGCAGGGTCTAATATCCAGCTTTCCAGTGACCAGAACAGTCACCAGACTGTTGTACTTGACTAACTGTATACAGGCAGGCTCTAATATCCAGCTTTCCTGTGACAAGAACAGTCACCAGACTGTTGTACTTGACTAGCTCTATACAGGCAGGCTCTAATATCCAGCTTTCCTGTGACCAGAACAGTCACCAGACTGTTGTAGCTGTATGCAGGCAAAATGCGCAAGGGCGTTGGCAAGGAACAAGGAAGTGGACGTGATGGTGGTGCAGGCAGAGGCCGAGGTCGTGTGCAAGCACTAATTTCGCAACAACAAAGTGCCATATCTACACGCTCTCACGTCCTGTCCCAAATTCTTGGGGCCCGTAGCGGTACACCGCTCTTGAACCAAGACCAGTGTCAACAGGTTGTTACTTGGATAGTGGATAATGCTTCAAGTCAGATTGGCACCTCCACAAACACCCTGTCTTCCACACGGTCAAGTGTCAGTAACCGTGATACTGCACCACACATTTCCCAACCTGATCCTCCTTCCTACCACTAGGCCGAGTACACGTCCACGGACATTACTGATCCCACACTTGGACACTCGGAAGAGCTGTTCACGTATCCATTCGCACAATCTGGCCTCTCGCCAGCTCCTGTTGAAGTGGGTGATGAGGAGATGGTATGTACAGATGCCCAAATAATTGAGCAGCCACGTTCTCACGAACGGAACGTTGGCAACGTGTCTCAACAAGGGGTGGACGATGATGAGACACAATTGCTAGGAAGTCAGGAGGAGGATCAGGGTGCGGAAGAGGAAGACGACGTGGTGGATGATGCTGACCCAACCTGGCAGGAGGATATACAGAGCGAGGACAGCAGTGCACAGGGGGAGGGAGGCGTAGCATCCCAACAGGCAGTAAGAAGCAGGGTCGTGTCCGCAGGCAGAAGGCAGGCAACCGTTCCCCGGAACAACAACACGACACAAGGTGCCTGTGCAAATGTTAGGTCTTCCCAAGTCTGGCAGTTTTTTAAGTAGGCTCCAGATGACTCTAAAAAGGCCATTTGCAACACCTGCCATGCCAGCATCAGCAGGGGTACGAAAACTAGCAGCCTGACCACCACCAGCATAATCAGGCACATGTCAGCCAAGCACCCGACTTTGTGGGAAGTACAACAGAGTCGAGGAGCGGTGCTTGCTGATGTCACTGCTACGTCTTCGCGTGTTGTGCGTGCGAGCCAATCCCCTGTCCATGCTGGCCGCGAACAAGCCTCCGGCCCTGCACCTGAAGTCGCACAAATAACACCACCATCAAGCACGTCCTTGTCCCAGCGCAGCGTTCAATTATCCATTCAGCAAACCTTTGAACGCAGGTGCAAATACGCTGGCAACGCCCCACATGCCACAGTCCTAAATGCTCACATTTCGCGACTGCTTGCGCTAGAAATGTTATCTTTCCGGCTGGTGGAGACGGAAGCATTCCGCGACCTAATGGCGGCTGCTGTCCCACGTTACTCGGTCCCCAGCTGCCACTATTTCTCCAGATGTGTCGTCCCCGCATTGCATAACCACGTGTCACAAAGCATCACAGGTGCCCTGAACAACGCTGTTTCAGCCAAAGTCCACCTAACCACAGACACGTGGACAAGTGCTTGTGCGCAAGGCCGCTACATCTCCTTGCCGGCACACTGGGTTAATATTGTGGAAGCTGGGACCCAGTCTGAGCGAGGGACGGAACACGTCCTTCCCACACCAAGGATTGCAGGCCCTACCTCAGTCAGGGTTTCACCCACACTCTACAGATCCGGAATGTCATGCTCCTCAGCCTCCTCCTCCTCCTCCTGCACATCCTCATCCACTTTACCCTCCAAACCAGTCCCAAGCTGGAAGCACTGCAGCACTGCCTCTGCAAAGCGGCAACAGGCTGTGCTGAAGCTAATATGCATAGGTGACAAACCCCACCATGCAGAAGAGGTGTGGACAGCTCTGAAACATCAGGCAGATCACTGGCTCACACCTCTGAACCTAAAGCCAGGAAAGGTTGTGTGTGACAATGGCCGGAACCTGGTGGCAGCTTTGAGGCGAGACCAGCTGACGCATGTTCCATGCGTGGCCCATGTGCTCAACCTGGTGGTTCAGCGGTTTCTAAAGTCATACCCAGAGCTGTCTGATCTGCTGGTAAAAGTTCGCCGCCTGTCTGCACATTTTTGCAACTCACCTGCTGCTTCAGCCGACCTTGCCGGCTTTCAGCGCCGTTTGCGTCTTCCGGCCCACAGACTGGTGTGTGATGTCCCGACGCGTTGGAATTCAACTCTGCACATGTTGGTCAGGATATGTGAGCAGAAGAGGGCAGTTGTTGAGTACCTGCATCACCTAAGCCGTCGGGAAATGGGTCAAACTCCACACATAACACCTGAGGAGTGGAGATGGATGTCCGACCCATGTACCGTCCTCCAAAACTTTGAGGACTCCACCAAGATGGTGAGCGGCGATGACGCCATTATTAGCGTCTGCTGAAAAACAAAGATGATGCATTGCAGGCGGAGCGCGATGACTTGGAGCAAGAAACAGTAGTGGGTGTGGGTGATAACACACAGCCCGGCCTCATCTCATCACAACGTGCAGTGGAGGACTATGACGAGGAGGAGGAGGAGGAGGATGAAGACATGGAGCAACTCTCTGGCCAAATTGAGGATATGACATGCACACCAGTCATACCCTCGATTCAGCGTGGCTGGCCAGAAGACAGGGGAGATGAGGAGGAGGAGGACAGCATGTTCAGTCATCGTGTTGGTCAGGATACTGAAGTGATGGCTGTTAAGAGTCTGGCGCACATGGCTGACTTTATGGTAAGCTGCCTGGCTCGTGACTCTCGCGTTTAGAACATCTTGGCCGACAATCACTACTGGTTGGCAACACTCTTAGACCCACGCTACAAGGAGAACTTTAAGTCTCTCATTCCTGAGGCGGAGAGGTCATCCAAAATGCAGCAGTTCCAGAAGGCCATAGTCACGAAAGTAGGCAAAGCATTCCCCTCACAAAACGCTAGCGGCATAGGTCAGGAATCGGTGGACAACCAAGGCGTATGGCCGAGAGGGGCACAAGTCCAATCCGCCAGACGTAGGGGAACAGTCTTTACGATGTGGGACAGTTTTCTCATCCCCTCACGTACCACAGCCCCTGAGGTGCGGGGTAGTGCCACAAGAAATGCTAAGTTTGGCCACATGCTGAAGGAGTACCTTGCAGATCGAACAACTGTACTGCGAGATTCCTCTGTGCCTTACAATTATTGGGTCTCCAAGCTGGACACGTGGCATGAATTGGCTCTCTACGCCTTGGAAGTCCTGGCCTGCCCTGCCGCTAGCGTTTTGTCAGAGCGTGTTTTCAGGGCCGCAGGTGGAATCATTATTGATAAACGTACCCGCCTGTCAACTGAAAATGCTGACAGGCTGACTCTGATCAAGATGAACAAGGGTTGGATTGGGCCAGACTTCACCACACCACCAACAAATGACAGCAGAATTTAAATTTTGTTATGGGAATTTGCCATGTGCCTCCACTCACCCATGGGTACACACTTCTGGACTTTGGCTAATCGCTGGACTGCTCCTCCTTCTCCTCATGTGCCACCATGATGACCGTTACAATAGTTAGTCTGTTGTTTCAGGTATACCCCCAGTGGTAAATTTTTTCGCCCATTCTTTTAGAATGGGCATTACAATGTCAGGAGACCTGCTCCTTTTCAATGGGAAAAATGTTTTGAGGCCCTCATGCACGTCTCTATCCAGGGGCAATGTGGAGCCTCCCAATTTTTGGCTGTCCTGCCAAAGGGCTATACTACAATACACCCACTTAAGGTTTACAGGCCCTCCTGCACATCTGTATCCAGGGGCATTGTTGAACCTCCCAATTTTTGGCTGCCCTGCCAAAGGGCTATACTGCAATACACCCACTTCAGGTTTACAGGCCCTCCTGCACGTATGTATCCAGGGGCATTGTTGAACCTCCCAATTTTTGGCTGCCCTGCCAAAGGGCTATACTACAATACACCCACTTCAGGTTTCCAGGCCATCCTGCACGTCTGTATCCAGGGGCATTGTTGAACCTCCCAATTTTTGGCTGCCCTGCCAAAGGGTTATACTACAATACACCCACTTCAGGTTTACAGGCCCTCCTGCACGTCTGTATCCAGGGCCATTGTTGAACCTCCCAATTTTTGGCTGCCCTGCCAAAGGGCTATACTGCAATACACCCACTTCAGGTTTACAGGCCCTCCTGCATGTCTGTATCCAGGGGCATTGTTGAACCTCCCAATTTTTGGCTGCCCTGCCAAAGGGCTATACTGCAATACACCCACTTCAGGTTTACAGGCCCTCCTGCACGTCTGTATCCAGGGGCATTGTTGAACCTCCCAATTTTTGGCTGCCCTGCCAAAGGGCTATACTACAATACACCCACTTCAGGTTTACAGGCCCTCCTGCACGTCTGTATCCAGGGACATTGTTGAACCTCCCAATTTTTGGCTGCCCTGCCAAAGGGCTATACTACAATACACCCACTTCAGGTTTACAGGCCCTCATGCAAGTCTGTATCCAGGGCATTGTTGAACCTCACAATTTTGGACTGACCTGGTAAAGGAAAATACTACAGTATACCCACTTCCTCAAAATGGGCACATTATGTCAAGACAGGGTTTCATTTACGTCTCTTCTCAGGGACATCGGAGTGCCGCACAATGTTTTCACGTAAAATCTTTCATGTAACATACACCAGCTGTATCTCACTCTTTGGTATGTGCCCTTAACATTTCCACCCTGAATATTCATTTTGGTGTCATTTTGGAAGGTTTTCTGGTGACTCCGTAAAATTGGCGTGAAACTCGGACAACATTGTTCACAGCTGTGACTTTTGAGTGAGAAATGCTTACAAGGGTCTTCCCCATGGTGTTGCCATGTCATTTGAGCACTCTTCTGAGACTTTTGTGACATTGTTAGGGTTTCTACATGCTGCCGGCAGTCATTTCATAAAAATACTCGGGTCTCCCGTAGGATAACATTGGGCTCGATGCTCGGGCCGAATACACGAGTATCTTGGGATGTTCGGCCGAGCATCAAGCACCCGAGCATTTTGGTACTCGCTCATCACTACTAATATGTGATTAGCTGACACTCAAGCACAATCATTGTGGTACTTGAATGTTGATCAATTGAGCTTAGTATCACATTAAAAGGATCCACTGACACTTGTTGCACTGGTTTTAAATTGTAATTTTAGGTTTATATACCTTTTTAATTAGATTAGTAAAAGTTAAATTTTATGTGCAGGTAGGAGCTTTACTCCAGCACATGCTGAAATACGACAAGCGTAACATGGCGTTGCAGGATTGGGCTGAGAGGGTCCAGAGTATTCTGCGGATGTGTAATTAGGTACCCACATTAAGAGCAGAACTGGCATTAAATGCACTAGAGGGCGACGCAAGGCGGATGGTAATGGTACAACCTGAGGCTGAGAGAAGTACGTTAGAGAAAATTTTGGTACTGTTAGAGGGGAGTTCCGGAGGCCGGGCCTGTGTGACTCAGCTTCGATCCTTGTTCTTTAATCGCCCTCAAAAGGAAAGTGAGTCTCTGATGCAGTACTTTAACACCCTACAGGAGACATTGACGAGGTGCAGAAACTAGACCTAGGGGCCATGGGAGTGTTCCGAGAGATAGACCCTTGCTCCGGAAGCAATTCATCACAGGGTTAGCCAGGCTTTCTTCTCTTCAGGAAAAACTGTTGGAGATGGCCCGGGCTACCTCGGAAATATACTTCTGGCAAATTTACCGGGCCACAGTGGAAAGGGAGGAGGAGTCTACCCTGGTGGTTGAGAGGGCTGTGGACAGTACACGGATAGAGGGAGGCCGAGTGACAGTGTCAGGAGGGGAGGGGCTGGTAGACGTTGTACAAGCTCTGTGTGCCGAGTTGAAGGAGCTAAAGCTGGAGATGTCTAAAATCAGAGCTGCGTCGGCCCCTAATTCCCCGGAGGGGCCATCTGCCGCTCCCTCTGGGATGGTGATCCACTGACAGCCAGGCTCCCTCCTTGACTGACTCGAGCCCACATCCACGAGGAACAGTCACCTGCTGGAGGTGTGGGCATCGGTGACACATCTCCCGATACTGCTGGATGTCCACAGTCCCCGAAACTCCTTCGCCGGCGTTAAACTCCCAGCCGCTGCTTTGAGAGGGCAAACCGCAGTGGCCCACCCCCCACAAAGCCCTCAATGGGATGAGCATGATTTGTTCACATGCAGTCCAGTTTTAGAAGCAGAATTTGAAGGGTGGAAGATGAGTAGCTTGGTTGACACAGGATCTGAATGTTCCATTATGCCTCTAGAAGTGTACGAGAAATACTTCAGCCAACTAGTGGTCCCTGAAGACGGCCGAGTGATAAGACTTACCGGCGCTAACAATTGCCAGCTGACGGTGAAAGGGATCGTGTGGTGAGGCTGAAGATGTTTGGTCAAGACCTGGGTCAGAAAGGGGTAGTGCTGGAGGTCCACCCCCCTAGAAGAGGCATGGAGGTGACGCTTGGAATCAACTTTCTGTGAGATCTAAATCATCAGATGTATGTCCGTGAAAGACCCAGATACTGGACTTGTACTACTGTCACGTGCTTAGTTTGCACTGACATCACTGGATGCTGCTGTATGTGTTGTTTTCCTTTAAGAACTGCATGAGGCATTGGTGTGAAAGTCTTACTTCCTGTGTTGTGCTCCAGAGCTGCATTCACTATTATGTTCAGTTTCTGGTTGAGTGGTTGAAATGTGACTCACCTGAAATCCCCTTCCCCCTAGCCTTTAAGTAGCCTCTCCTTCCACCAGGTGGTGCTGCTGATAGAGTTTCACTATATGCCTGGAAGCCGTGATGTGCAGACCTGTGTGTTTGTGTTTCTGAAGTCCTTTCCTTTGGAGTTGCTGTATCCCGGTTCTGTAGAGTGAGGTGAGAGGGGAACAGCGCAGGGCTGGTGGAGGAGTTTAGGAAGAGGCTGGAGACCCCAACCTTCTCACCATCAGAGATACCTTCAGGAACAGGGCCATTCAGGGTTCCTAGTCTAGGGTCAGACTGGTCACCCTGCCCATTACTGCATTCACTCATCAGCATTCTCACTACACCGTGACATTATCAGCAGCCCATACCTTTTTCCTTGAGTCACTATGTCTCAGACTGCCTCAGCTGATGCATTTTCTCATCTGATGCAGACCATCTCTGAAGAGGTAACTGGTCTGTGGTCAGGTAATGCAACAGCTGCAGCAAGTCGTGGATTACCTGGCGTCGGCTCATGCTCAGGCTGTGCCAGAACCCAAGGTTTCTCTTCCAGATAGGTTTTCTGGGGGAAGAGACAATTTTTTTGTTTTATGTGAAGCCTATAAGGTTATTTCAGGCTCTGGCCCTGTTCATCTGGAAATGAGGAATAGCGGGTGGGGATTATAGTCTCCCTTCTTAAAGGGGACCCCCAGACCTGGGCCTTTTCACTCCCAGCTGACTCACCATCGCTACAGTCGGTGGACTTTTTTTTGTTGCTCTGGCTCGGTGTACAGTGAACCAGATAGGGTGACCTTTGCTGAGTCTAATTTCCGTAAACTCAAGCAGGGCACATGAGCAGTGGAGGAGTACTGCTCGGAGATTCGGAGATGGGGACTGACACCCAGTGGAATGACCCAGCACTCAGGAGTCAGTTCTGCTTGGGTTTGTCAGCCAGACTGCAAGACACCTGAGTCATTGGAGGTAGCGATGTCCCTAGCCATACGAGTTGACAGACACCTAAGGGAGAGACAGAGACCTGTTTCATTTCCTGTTCCTATCCCTGCTGAGGAGACCTTACCCGATGAAGCCATGCAGTTGGGGGCAGTAGGTGTTAAACCTCCTGTGGCTACTGTTCACCAAGTGGGCGGAGCATCTTTTTTTCTGTGGAAAATCTGACCATTTTATTAAGGTTTGTCGACTTCGCTCCAAGACAACCTCACAGTCTCAGAAGTAGTCTACCTCGGGTCGTTCAGAAGGAGAAGACCAGAGGGTTTATATTTCCTTCCTTGCTAAGTCTCTATTCACACTATCTGCCAGGGTGGTGGTGGATGGTAAAACCGAGACTGTGCCGATACTGATCGATAGCGGAAGCGGGGGTCAATTTGCTTCTCGCTTTGCTCAGGTTCATTGTTTTACCAGCAGTGCTTTAGTAAGACCCATTCCCATCACCTCGATCAACTCAGTTCCACTCAGCCAGAAGGTCCTCTCCCAAGTAGTGCATAATGTGAACTTGAGCATATGAACTCTCCACCAGGAGATTCTGTCCTGTCACCTCTTGGACAACCTGCCCACTCCCATTGTATTGGGCCTTCCCTGGCTGAAGAAACACAACCCAGTGATAGACTGGCGGGCCAGAAAGGTTGTGACTTGGGGGACTTTCTGTGTGAGAAATTGCCTGGCTATTCCTATTTCTACTGTACTGGTTGCACCAACTCCTACCTCACAACCAGGAGTGACTGGGAGCGAGCCCGGAAAAGGGGGTGGAGTCCGGACTATACCTCAGCTTTGTGGTGGGTCTAGGAGTCGTTCCAGGAGGAGGGCTGGGGAGGGATGGTGATTCCTGCTGTGCACTCCAGGGGAGGTAGCCCTGGGCCCTGGAGGAACACTGCAGCTGTTTGCCATACAGGATGTGTGCCATCTGACTGTGACTACGGATTTAGAAATAAACATGCAGGTCCAGACCTGAGAGTGAACAAGTATGTGTGGGTGTTGTCTAAACATGTCAGGTGGAGGCGTGCTGCGGGGGCTCTTAGTTCTGGGGTTATAGGACCGTTTCGGATATCGGTCCATTTGTAATTGTCATGAAATTATGAATTTTTCTCATTATTTTAAGATGTTGGAAAAGTCCGCCAAAACTGACATAAGACTTTCCCTCATTACAGGTTTCTGTAGATCAGATTCTACCAGCAACACCCTCTCTCCCTCCCTCTCTTCCCCTCCCCTATCCTGTATTTAAGGTCAGCAGAGTCATAAATACCTAAAGTGAAGCTAAAACATTTTGTCTTTTCCCTCAAAGTTCTTTGTCTTGAAAGGTAGTTATGTTAATGTCAAATTTAATAAGACCCGTTCATGCCACACACACATAAATATGATCAGATTATTTACATTTTTGCCGATCCAATGGTACCGATTAGAGATCCGTTGAAACCTAGGAAATGAGTCCTTGCCTTCTGAACATCATAAATATGTCATATTTGATATCCATCTTCGTGGAATTAAGTGAGGGAAAAAGTGGTGTTCATATTTTGGATGTTTGAGCCTCCCATCCAGAAATATGAAACATGAAAGGTTTTTAAGTCTTGTGCAGCTGGGTGGGTCCACAAAACCGAGCCCCTGTGTGAGGTAAGCAATGTGGGAATGTCCCAGTGTTCTGCCTGATTTCTTAAAACCAAAGCGTCCATTTTGGCTTGATTCAAGCTGAAGTGAAGGACGTAGCAACACCCTATGCTACGAGGCCGGAATCCTAACCCATCTCCGGGGTGCCTTCCCCCCACTGAACCTCCACCGCATGGAACAGGTTTTAGTCTTTCTTACTTTAATTCCTTTTATTTTAATAAGTGTTTTATGCATATCTGTAAATTGTCTCTTTTGTAATAACTTGTATATCTTTTGTAAACACTGCCAACTTTTGGGAGTAAAATATTCTGATTTACTAGTTTCGTTCTTTGAATTCTATGAGTGAGCTCACCACGTCCTCCCTGCTGCTCTTTTCCCGTTAACAGAAAGGTTCCCGATCCACCTGAAAGAGATCGGTGGTGGCAGCATAATGTTTTTATATTTACAGTATGTGATATTGCGGGCCTGATGGTGGCTGGATCGAAGTATATATATGTTCCTGGCAGGAACTGGTGGTATATATACATCTTGTCACATCTCGTGCCGCAGTATACAACATAAATTAGAGCAGCTGGGCTCCTTTCTTATCCTCTGGCAATATTAGGTTTGACCAGCAGGATAAGGGGGCGCCAGAGAACTGCAGGTCCTCACTAAGTCTTTGTGACAGTAATCCTGTGCTGTACTAACTTGACCTACCCCCAGTTCTGCCACCCTATACCATCTTTCATGTCTCATCACTCAGGAGATGTGGACATAGTTCTCATGTGTCTGTTGTTGAGTCCGGAGGCCTCTCTTAAAAGAGGGGATACTGCCACGCACTTAGTTTGCGCTGACATCTCTGGATGCTGCTGTATGTGTTTTTTTCCTTTAAGGGCTGCATGAGGCATTGGTGTGAAGGACTTGCTTCCTGTGTTGTGCTCCAGAGCAACATATTATGTTCAGTTGCTGGTTGAGTGGTTGAAGTGTGACTCACCTGAAATCCCCTCCCCCTAACCTTAAAGTAGCCTTTCCTTCCACCAGGTGGTGCTGCTGATAGAGTTTCACTCTATGCCTGGAAGCCGTTTTGTGCAGACCTGTGTGTTTGTGTTGCTGAAGTCAGAGATACCTTCGGGGACAAGGCCATTTTGGGATCCTAGTCTAGGGTCAGACTAGTCTTCCCTGGTCACCCTCCCCGTAACTGCCATTCCCTCATCAGCATTCTCACTACACGTGACAGCTACAAGTCACTGATTAACACAGAGAATGTTACACCACCTAGTGTTGAACTGTGACCTGCTGAAAAGTGCAGTCCCTGGGGGCCAGGTGGGCCTAGTCCGAGTGCCATTGCAGACCACAATTTTGCTGGTGCCCTGACCGGAGGGACTCTTAATGTTGCTGGTGGGGGCGGCGCAGAGACTGAATGGACTTAAAGTATTACTCGATCCAGCCCCAAAGTCCTCATTTGCCAAGGCGCATGTGGCCCTGTCTCTGGCAATTGTGAAGAATGGACGGGTGCCAGTCAGATGCATCAACGTGTTGGAGGAGGCTGTTACCATTCGTGCTGGGATCGATCCTGGCTGAACTGTTTGTGCTGGAGGGGAAGGTGCCTGACAAGGCGGTGTTTGAATTGCGGCCAGACCTACAGTCATCCTGGACATATGCGGTTGAAGTAGGGGGGGCTGAATCTCCTACCGAAGAATGGAATGATCGTGTGATCATGGATCAGATGGGTTGGATCGAGAGGAACTAACCTCTGTGCAACTAGAGCAGTTGGAGAGGGTCATGTGGGAACATCAAGAGACCTTCTCGCAACATGGAGAAGACTTTGGGTGCTCTCGGACAATTGAGCATTAGATCCCCACGGGAACACCCCTCCTATTAGAGAATGTTATCGTCAGATTCCCCCGACACTTTACCAAGAGGTGAAGGGCATGGTGGCCAGTATGCTTGACAATCAAGTAATACAAGAGAGCCAAAGTCCCTGGGTGGCCCCGTGGTCCTGGTATGAAAGAAGGATGGGACCCTCCGATTTTGTGTGGATTATCAAAAATTAAATGCACACACGGTGCGAGACACATACCCGTTGCTTCGGATTGAAGAGTCCCTGTCAGCATTAGAACCAGCCAAATACTTTGCGACGTTGGACTTGGCGAGCGGCTATTGGCAGATACCGATGGCTGAGAAAGATCGGGCCAAGACAGCATTTGTTCTGCCAATGGGGCTCTACGAATTCAACCAGATGCAGTTCAGACTCACTAATGCCCCGGGGACCTTCTAATGCCTGATGGAACATTGCTTAGACGACCTGAATTTCGAATCAGTCCTGATATATCAGGATGAAATCGTGGTGTTCGGAACATCATTTGAAGACTATTTTGAGAAGTTGCGCCAAGTGCTGCAATGGCTCAGTCGCCATGGCTTGAAAATAAAACCGAAGAAATGTCAACTGTTCAAGAGTAGCATAGCGCATCTAGGCCATGTGGTGACTCACAACGGGGTGTTACCCTCAGCCAGTAAGATCTTGGCAGTACAGGAGTGGTCACCTCCCCGGACCCTGCGGGAGGGTCGGGTTTTCTTGTGGTCGGCGGGGTACTATCGATGATTTGTGCCCAGATTTTCACAAGTAGTGGGTCCCCTGAATGAACTTTTAAGAGGGACAGCGCTGGGTCCTTGCAACCGCCCTATCCAATGGAGGCCTCAGCAGCAAAAGGAATTTGAAGAGGTGAAAGCCGCCCTAACGAGTGCCCTGTTGTTGGCATATACCCTGTTTGATGCCCCTTTCCTTTGTACACTGACGGTAGTCTTCGCGGGTTGGGGGCAGTACTGGCCCAAGTTCAGGATGGCAGGGAGTGAATCATCGCCTATGGCAGCAGGTCTTCAAGTGACACCGAGCGCAACCCGGCTAACTATAGTTTGTTTCACCTAGAGCTACTGACCCTGGTGTGGGCAATGACAGAGCTCTTTGCCGAGTATCGGGAGCTGAGGTGTTAGTCATGACTGATAATAACTTTCTGGCTCACTTAAAGAATGCAAAACTGGGAGCGTTGGAGCAGTGGTGGGTCATCCGCCTTGCTAAATTTAACTATCAGATAAAGTTTCGCTCTGGGCGAGAAAACGGAAACGCGACCGTGTTGCGTCTGGGGGAGAGGACACCAAGACCCCTGACTTGGGGTAGGTACCTAACTTCCGCAGTATGGTACATTCAAGTGGAGTGGCATCAGGGATGCCGTGTGTCCTGGGAAAAAACACTGTCAGATTGGGCAAAAGATCAGAACGAGTGGCCAGACAAGCACAATACACACCAAAATAGGATTTCGCTGAGTGCCGAGGACAAGGCCCAACTATCCGCAGAAGGAATTAAACTATTGCGACAGTGGGATAAGTGTGTGTGAAACAGGGTTTCTTGTATCGTAAGGTGTATCTGCCATCTGAGCTGAAGCACCAGTACCAGCTGGTAATCCCTGTACAGATGGGTCCGGTGGTCGCCCACGAGACACATGAGAAAGGAACCAACTTTGGGAGTGAAAAGACACTCCAGTGGCTTCAGAGAGTCCTCTATTGCCCTGACCTGGGATGGATGGTAGCAGATGTGTGTCGGCAATGTCGGGTCTGTGAGCTCAGTAAGAGCCCTGAACAGCGGGCCCTTACGCAGATGACCAAAACCTCTGCCGCCTTGGAATAGCTCATGATTGATTATGTCTTGATAGGGTACTTGACGTCTGTGTGCTCCTATTGCTTGGTAATGACAGACCACTACACTAAATCTGCTGTGGCGGTGCTAACGGGAGATCAGACGTGGAGTTGGCGGCTAAGGCCGTGTGTTGTCATTTTCTCCAGGTGTTTGGGTGTCCGCAAAAGATACACTCAGATCAGGGGGCATGTTTCCAGGGGATGCTGATGGAGAGCTGCACTGGCTGTATGGTATAGCAAATTCGAGAATGACACCTTACCATCCCCAAGGAAATGGGACCTGTGAGCGTTTTAATTCTACCTTGATACAGGTGTTGAGAACATTAGAGGGCGAGCAGAAGGCCTGCTGGCCTGAGTACCTTCCTGAACTGATGTGGGCCTACAACAATCGAGTGCACAGCACTACGGGATACTCACCACACATGTTGATGTTCGGGAGATCCAGGAGGGATATTGAAGATTTGAACATGCCAGATCCCTCCTCTGATTCCCCTCAGACCGCATCTGAATGGGGTCAAGAACACCGGATGTGACTGAGAGTGGTGCATCAGGTGGTGGGTAATCGACTCAGTTAGGTGTCTCATAGGGACACACGGCCCATGCAGACAGAGCCTTTCTCCCCATGGGATAGAGTGTTGGTGAGGGTGAACTGACCGACAGGTAAACTGGGCGACCGGTGGGAGGCGACACCATACCTGATAAAGAGAGGGGTGATCCCTGAGATTCCAGTCTATGAGGTCGAGTCGGTGGGGATAGGGGAGCCCCCTCGTAATCTTCACCATAACATGCTACAACAATGCTGGTTTGAGGACGTGGCTCCCGTTTCTACGGAACCAGAGGCTGTGTCCCAAAGGGCGAGTACCCCTGGTGCTTTTGAGTTTGATGATGTGTCCTCCCCTGAGCCTGTTGATCAGCCCCCTGTGAATGATCTGCCCCTGTGTGGAGAGAGTGTTGAGCCTGTGGTATGTCCTTCCAAGGGCGGAGGCTTGAGTCAGCCACCTGACGTGGATGATGGGTCACGGGGCGTCGCACTTCAGTAGTGAGCAGCATCACGCGCTTCCTCTGATGACACCACTAAAGAGACTCCTGCCCCCTCGGGTACTGAATTTGTTGGGGTGGGCCTCCAGAGAACCACTCGATCTACGGCGGGAATACTTCCTCAGTGCTACGCACAGGACGAATTTGAGTGGGGAGGTGTGTCAGAGATTAGATTTAAAAAGAAACACCGGTGCCACTTTATCATTTCTTCAATCCTTTATTATTCTCATAAAATCATCACATATGTAGAGGGTAACCCTCTACATATGTGATGATTTTATGAGAATAATAAAGAATTGAAGAAACAACAAAGTGGCATTGGTGTTTCTCTTTAAATCTAATTATCAAGATGGAGCCAACCATCATACCGGTCTGCCTGGGAGCTCTGTGAGTATCAGTGGTGGAGATACAATCCCTTTCCCTACTCCTGCATAAACTTTGTATGTCACAGATGACAACCTCTAGTGGGGTCAGAGAGCATATAGTATAGCTCGACCACCGTTTAGGTGCACAAGGGAAAAATAGGCCACAAAGTCTTTAAATATATCCCCGGCACACAATAAAAGAAGAGAGATGATTATCCTTTTTGTGTTTTTTATTTTTGAAGGTGAAAAACAGGTTGTATCACACAACGTTTCGGCTCCAGTTGAGCCTTTCTCAAGTGAGTCTTTTGTATATATAGAAAGGGGGTTTGTGGTTCAGTAACTGCTCAGGCCAGTACTTGCCGGTTTGAGGTACTCAGCATATGACTCCGTCCTTTGTGTCAGTGCAGCAGCATGGTGGCTGGTCTGGGGGGATGGACTCCTGTCCAAAGGACGGAGTCTTATGCTGAGTACCTCAAACCGGCAGGTACTGGCCTGAGCAGTTGCTCATGTGGGAACTGAACCACAAACCCCCTTTCTATATATACAAAAGACTCACTTGAGAAAGGCTCAACTGGAGCCGAAACGTTGTGTGGTACAACCTGTTTTTCACCTTCAAAAATAAAAAAACACAAAAGGATAATCATCTCTCTTCTTTTATTGTGTGCCGGGGATATATTTAAAAACCTCTAGTGGGGTGGCATGTGGGAGTGTGGAATGTAACAGTATCAGCAGAGCACTAGGACCCTGTAAGTTCGGCCTGCCTGAACAAGACCTGGAGCGAGGCAGCAGGGGCTTGGTGGGGGAACCCGTGTCTGTAGAAGAATGATGCTCGTGGTGAAGGGGAGCTGAGAGCTGCCCTGCTAGAAGAGACAGTCTGTAAAGCATGCTATAAACAGTGGTGAGAAGCCTGGAGATTGGACTTTGATAAGACGTTTTGTGCAAGCTGTCGGCAGGGGTGGCTGATCCCTGTCCTGGGAGAACTTGTGTTTTTGCTGGAAACTAGTGCAAAGCCGGTGGAATCTGTATGGACTAGAGACCGTATATTGAGCTGACCAGGGTTCCACTACCAGAAACGAGACTGAGGAGAGACTGAGTCCGGCTCCATCCTGATCGAGAGGATCCTCACAAGCCCTGGTAAGAGTGCTCTACAGACTGTATACCGAGGCTAGAGTACTAAAGTTCTGGATATGTGAATCTGGCATTGACTATCAAGCCACAGAATTTTTGCTGTTATACAATATGTTTTTTTTTGCCCCAAAGGTTTTTATTTTCTGGACTTGCTGCAGCCACCGTGGACTATAGGCCTGTGTGAAACTACACTTGAGGTTGACGGTACCATAGCTTTTAAGATACCTGGGTATCCCTGTGCTAAGTGTATAGCCACCATTGATATAGTTTAATGCATTGTTATTAACTGTGATAAGTTATACACAGTGCGCCATCTCAGAGGTTCCATCAGACCACCCTCATCTGATGTCCAACGCCTTTCCAGTTAGGTTCAATCTTCAATCTGTATTAAGGTACCGTCACACAGGGACATATCGCCGGCGATGTTGCCGGCAACTGAGGGGCGTGGCCAGGTTGCGGCGACATCGCCGGAGAGTTGCCTCGTGTGACAGGGCGATAATCAGGGGAAAAATTGCCTGAGTAACATCGCCAGGTTTCCCAACAATGTTGGGAAACCTGGCGATCTTGGTCAGGCGATCATGCCTGATCGCTCTGTGTAACGCGGCAACCTGCAATGTTGCGGGCGATTCCGCCTATCTACAACATTGCGAGTTATCGCTCGCTGGGTTGCTGGGCAACCCAGCGAGCGATAGCCGCGGCAACTAGCCGGCGACATCGCCGGTAAGTTGCTCAGTCTGACATCTCACCGGCGATGTTGTCAGGGATGCGCACTCCCGCGATCGCCGGCAACATCGCCAACGATATGTCCCTGTGTGACGGTACCTTAACGTGTAGGTAAATTTGCTCCTGGTTCTGAGTGTGATTTACATACTCTGGGAACTCTGAGATTGGTGCTAATGCTGAGTGTGTGAAATTGTTATTGGTATTGTTTTAAGAGGATTTTGAGACTATTACATTCTATACTGAACTTTACTTTTGTGGACCCCACTGGGACAGGGTACTCAGTACCGGACCGGGGTACTGCTGAGGATGTCACGGTGGTCCTGGTCCGGACCGTGTCCCAGGTTCTCACAAGTAAAAGGGTATTTACAAGGATAAAGTTTGTCGTGACGCCACCCACGGGATTGTGGTCAATGATGGGACCACCGCTGCAGCGCTGCTCTGCCAGGAGGATGGATGATGGGGCTGCAGCCAGATGGATGAGCCCGCCGCGGGTCGGGCTGCTCTTGGCAGGATAAAAGATATGAGTACAGTTCTGTATACCTGGAAACAAACAGGGACACTCAGGCAGGGTTCACCGGGTTTACTTGTCAGCTCTTCACAAACAATTCACAGAAGTTCACAGTGCAGTTCTTAACAGTTCACAGTCAGTTAACTCCGGTAACACTGAACCCACTGCAGCCAGGCTGTCACTCTGAGACCCCTCACTCCTTCTAAGTCCTTCCAGGCTGTTGTTTCTCTCTCTGTTGTCTCCCCGATTGTATGGCGGCAGCTCGGACCCTTGTGGGTCCTCGTGGTTGCTGCTGTGCCTTCAACCCTTGTTGTGGGAACTCCAACCTGGAGTTCAAGCTCCCCGTCAGTTTCTGGGAAGTCAGTATGGAATCTCAGTTCCCCTCAGAGCAGACACTCTGTTGTAAGCCTAGTCTGCAGTAACCCCATCTTGCAAGGCGTTACCAGACTCCATCTAACCCGTGTGATTCCAGTCCAAACTAGGGAGAACTACTCCGCCGGTAGTTGGTCGGTGCTGCCGTGTTCCTCGGACCCAGTGATACCGGTCTCTTTCCTCACACTGCCCTGGGATGCCGGCCATGGATGAGCTTTCTCTCCATGGTTTCGGTGACTCTGTGGATTCTGCATCTGAATCACCCAGGTCAGGGTATTCAGCTCTCAGGCTCGGTCTGGGAAGTGACGGGTGGCTGCCCGAGGCTGTGGCCCTGTTGGTCAAAAAATAAGGGGTGAAATAAAGTATATACAAGTTCGTGACGCCACCTGCAGTACCTGGTGATGCACACCAGCGCCGCTACAGTCCTCCGGTGGTCGATGGTATTGCGGCTTGGATGGTGTAGTCCCTCGCAGGCAGGACTGGACCACCGGGGCAGCGATTCTGTAAGGAAAACTGTTCATGCAAGAAAGGATGCAGCAGAGTCGACCACTCACTTCACCGGGTACTTTACTGGAAAACTTTCAGTCATCAATACAGTCTTTCAGTGCAGTGGAAGTTACAACGACAAATTCTACGGGTGCTGTAAGTGGAATTTCTGGCTGGTAGATGGATCCATCACTGTGTACCGTTTCTGTTCCTTTCTTTCCCTTGCCTTCCAGTGAAGTCTAACTTCCTAAAGACTGGTCCGACCCCCTGCTGTTCCTTGTTCTCCTCTCCCTTTTACCCGTTGGGTGAACCTTCTCTTGGTCTCTGCAGCGTCCTGCTACTCCTGGCTTCCCTCTTTCCGGGCTCTTTGGGAGTCAAAGGCGTACATGAATATACCCCTGTTGTTCGGATTGTCTGTGAGCCTTATAGAACTCACAGGTGCGGGCTCCGGTACCCGGTTTCTTTCCAGGGGCAAACTCTCTGGTTACTCTATTCCCCACTAGAGCGAACTCCTGCTTTGAGTTACTTCCTCTCTTTTTTTCTCTCTTCTGGGATCTCTTCTTTCTGTTCCGGGTCCCTTAGCCGAGGAGACCCTCCTTGCTCCCTCCAGGCCGGCTGCCTGGCTCTAACTGCTGACTGACTCCTAATTCACTAGTTCTCCCTGGAGGTCACTATATTCCCTCCCGCCTACTAATCTAGTGTGTGGGTGTTAGTTCTAGGGTTCCACCTACTGGCCATAGTTCCACTTTCAGTGGGGTGACTACACCACTTTTATGGGTGCAGTACCCCTTTTGTGGCACCTACATAGTGGGGCGCCACACATCTCCATGAAGCCCAATTCCACGGGACGTGTCTCTCTCTGTCTTTCTGGTGTCTGTGCTGCTCGACTCACTCTGGCCTACTAACTCCTTCCTCCTCTTTTCCTCTACTTGTACTTTATGTCACTTAACCTCCCTGGCGGTCTGTTTAGGTCTTGAATTTGTTGCTAAAAGCGGGCTTACCCGCGTTCGCGGCAGATGCGGTAAAAAAACCGCATCTGCCGCACTTGCCGCACTTGCCGCACTTGCGCCGCACTTGCGGCGCGGTTGCGGCGCGGTTGCGGTAATCTGCATAGTAAAGGGAACCAACCACCTCGGATGACCCTCATACACTGATAATATGTGCCCCTGCAGCCTAGTAAACCATTAGCAGCACTGTTTTTGTGTGATCTTATAAACTTACATGCCTGCGTACTTGAGGGCGTCTCCCTGTGTGTGCTGGCACTTGTGAGCTGTGCTCGTCATGCCTGCTCTCCCCTCCCTTATGCACGCCCCCTCTCAGCCTGCTATAGTGATGTGAGGCTGATTGCGTCATAAAGGGGCGGGGCTAAATCGCGCATCCCGGTAGCCCCGCCCCTTTATGACGCAATCAGCCTCACATCACTATAGCAGGCTGAGAGGGGGCGTGCATAAGGGAGGGGAGAGCAGGCATGACGAGCACAGCTCACAAGTGCCAGCACACACAGGGAGACGCCCTCAAGTACGCAGGCATGTAAGTTTATAAGATCACACAAAAACAGTGCTGCTAATGGTTTACTAGGCTGCAGGGGCACATATTATCAGTGTATGAGGGTCATCCGAGGTGGTTGGTTCCCTTTACTATGCAGATTACCGCAACCGCGCCGCAACCGCGCCGCAAGTGCGGCGCAAGTGCGGCGCAAGTGCGGCAGGTGCGGTTTTTTTACCGCATCTGCCGCGAACGCGGGTAAGCCCAAGCCTGACTCGGGGTTAACGCTTCTGGTAGTGAATGTTAACCCCGAGTCAGGCTCGGGAATAACGCTAGGAAGGTTAATCTGCATGCTTCCCACCCACTTTCCTCTAAACCCACCACCCCTTGCCTGCCTAGAGTTCCGGGCCCTGGGTTGGGTGCTGCCTCCTAGTGGGTGTGTGTGTCCGTGAGGGTGTTTGTTGTACAAACCATCTATCCTCCTGCCTGGCTGCAGTTCCCTATGTGGCCACCCTGGTCGCAGGGGCGCCACACTTTGATCCCCATATCAGTAAAAAAGACCCTGTTGTTTATTTCTGCCTCTGTCTCAGTCTGTGACTCACTGGATCTTAATAGGACCTTCGGTCATTACAGATCCAAGACTTGTCCGACTGCCTCGCATGTTACATGAACAGTGTGATTCCAGCCTCAAGGTCCAGCTTAGGTCAGAAACAGCCCTCAGGTCTGAGGAGCAGTAAAGCCACTTTCTATGGGTGACTTGTCGCAGGAGAGATGGGCTTTCTGAAAGAGCAGGGAATGATGTCTGAGTAGTGCTAGTGAGGCCACTATGTCCTGTGTAATACACAGTTGGACCACTTCTCAACGGGCAGTTTCCTCTGAGAGGTCTGGGGTAAAAGGCTCGAGTAGGGTGGCCAAAGGCAAGCAACTGATCCAACTCCTGACAGAGGAGTACAGATGAGGGCTGCGTCTATGAGACAGAAGGGACTCTGGAGATTTTATCAACCAAGAGCTGAAGACACTGGCCCCGGCTGGGAGCAGACAGATATTCATGCAATGTGGAAATAGGTAGTTAGGACACCAGTCTCTGAGAGGATCAGGGGCGGAACTACCGTGGTGCAGCTGGTGCAGCTGCACCAGGGCCCCGACCAGCTAGGGGGCCCCTGGAGCTCCAGCGGCAGTTCCGTTTCCCTGACTGGCCCTGCGCGAGATCCCCCGGGGGCCCCGACACTTTGGGGCCAAACCCACTAAGCCCCGCCCCCCCGGGCGCTGTAGGGGGGCCCGGACGCAAAGGGGGGGCCCACTGGTCCCCTGAGCGTCCCCACATGTACTAGGGGGCATGGGCGTACCCAGCGTGGGGCAGGGGGGGGCAGGTGCCCCCCCCAAGAGGCTGCCCCGGATGAGCGTGGCACTGTGCGCACCCGCCCTGGCACCTACTGTAGTACTGTGAGGCTTTTTTTGTGCCAGAACGGCCGCCGCCGCCGCCTCCCCCCCACCCTCTTTGGGAGTGAAAGCACTGTCTCCCGGCCGAGTGCAGTGCTGAGTGAGGGGTCAGACTCAGTGCTGCTGAGGGCGGACTCCAGAGGAGCGGGCGGGAGCCGGCCGCACAGTGTCAGCGGTGAACGGACGGCAGAGGAGAAGGAGACGAAGAGATGACAGCAGAAGAGAGCAGGTGGTGAGTGGCCCCAAGGAAAGAAAGTGCAGTGTGCTGTGCAGAGTGACAGTTTGTGCAATGTGTGTGTGTGTGTGCAATGTGTGTGTGTGTGTGTGTGCAATGTGTGTGTGTGTGTGCAATGTGTGTGTGTGTGTGCAATGTGTGTGTGCAATGTGTGTGTGTGTGCAATGTGTGTGTGTGTGTGTGTGTGTGCGCAATGTGTGTGTGTGTGCAATGTGTGTGTGTGCGCAATGTGTGTGTGTGCGCAATGTGTGTGTGTGTGTGTGTGTGCAATGCTACACAGTGCACGCTGCAGTGCCGGCCCCGGGAGCAGAAGAGCCTGTGCAGCTGCCCTGTGGACTGTGGGGGGCTGGAGGCAGAGACAGAGCAGCCGGAGGATCACAGTGAGTGTAAAATAAATGTAATGTAAATAAAGATAAAGTTGGCTGCACTGTGCTTGTGATGGAGGCCTCCAGCCTCCGTCCTCCTGTGCTCACCCCTCCAGCCTCTGTCCTCCTGCCCTCACCCCTCCAGCCTCCGTCCTCCTGCCCTCACCCCTCCAGCCCCTGTCCTCCTGCCCTCACCCCTCCAGCCTCCGTCATTCTGCCCTCACCCCTCCAGCCTTTGTCCTCCTGCCCTCACCCCTCCAGCCTATGTCCTCCTGCCCTCACCCCTCCAGCCTCTGTCCTCCTGCCCTCACCCCTCCAGCCTCTGTCCTCCTGCGCTCACCCCTCCAGCCTCTGTCCTCCTGCGCTCACCCCTCCAGCCTCTGTCCTCCTGCGCTCACCCCTCCAGCCTCTGTCCTCCTGCGCTCACCCCTCCAGCCTCTGTCCTCCTGCGCTCACCCCTACAGCCTCTGTCCTCCTGCGCTCACCCCTCCAGCCTCTGTCCTCCTGCGCTCACCCCTCCAGCCTCTGTCCTCCTGCGCTCACCCCTCCAGCCTCTGTCCTCCTGCGCTCACCCCTCCAGCCTCTGTCCTCCTGCGCTCACCCCTCCAGCCTCTGTCCTCCTGCCCTCACCCCACCAGCCTCTGTCCTCCTGCCCTCACCCCACCAGCCTCTGTCCTCCTGCCCTCACCCCACCAGCCTCTGTCCTCCTGCCCTCACCCCACCAGCCTCTGTCCTCCTGCCCTCACCCCACCAGCCTCCGTCCTCCTGCCCTCACCCCACCAGCCTTCGTCATCCTGCGCTCACCCCTCCAGCCTCCGTCCTCCTGCGCTCACCCCCCAGCCTTCATCCTGGTCTAACCGCCTGCCCACCATATACTGTGCTGCTAACCACTGAGCCACCATATACAGTGCTAACCACTGAGCCACCATATACAGTGCTAATCACTGAGCCACCATATACAGTGCTAACCACTGAGCCACCGTATACAGTGCTAACCACTGAGCCACCGTACTGCGAGTGTATGCCCCTGCGAGTGTATGCCCCTGTGCGTGTATGCCTCCCCCCTGAAAATAAGACAGGGTGCAACGTTCAGAGCAAATATATTAAATATATTAATCTCGCCCGGCCCCTGACAGCAGCCCGCCCATGTCATATACAGCCCCCGGCCCCCATAGGGCTCCCCAGTGGAGCAATAAGTCTGATGGGCACAGGTGCGCAATGTAGGCCCCCCACCTTCCGCGTGCACGTTGGTCAGATGTATGGGCCCCGTGTAACATTCTAAATCCTATACTCACAAATTGACCCCTCTCCCCCTTCATTATGTATTAATGTCCCTTATCCTGCTGTATATGGTCCTCCTCCTGGAATATGGCCTTTATCGTGGTATATGTCCCCCATCATGGTTTATATGGTCCTCCTCCTCAGCCACCATAGTCCTCCAATTATTATAATGCATCCCCACATTCCTTCATACATTACAATGTATTCCCATAGTCCTCTATGTATTATAATTCACCCCATAGTCCCCCATTCATAAGGTACCCCCATAGTCATCCAATTATCATAATGCAACCCCACTATCTAGTAACCCCTCTATATAGTATAATGTAGCCTCATATGCCTCCATACATTATAATGCACCTCCATACAGTATAATGCACTCCTATAGTTCTCCATATAGTATAATTCACCCCCATAATTCTCCATATAGTATAATTCACCCATAGTCCTCTATACAGTATAATGCACCATCAATAGTCCCCCATGTAGTATAATGCACCCCCATAGCCCTCCACACATTGCACTCATCAGAGTTTCACCCCAGTGTGTCCGTACCCTAATACTAAAATCCATATAGTAATCCTACTGGTGTGGGGAGGGTTTATGGCTCAGTTAGTACACTCCATACTTCATGGTATGAGGGGTTTATGGCTCAGTTTGTACACTCCATACTTCTTGTTATTAACCAGTTAATGCTCTCTTGTCCACCGCACTGCAGTGTCAAAAAAGGACGACAGCGAGACAGACAGCAACATGGCATCAGAGAGCCCCTGACCTCGAAATAGAAGATCCTCAGATCCCGGTATTGTGACATAATATTAAGAATAAAGGTTTTTTGCATTTATATTACATTATGAACTCCACAGCACGGCGGCGAAAATTGCTCCGGCCCCGGCCCTCCTTCACTCCTGCTTGTTGCCATACACTGGGGTTGTGCAGAGGTGGCAATTGCACCCCTTCTCTTTGTGTTTTAGTATAGTAGTTATATTTTTGTATATAGGGGCAGACAGTGTATGCTATGTATACTTCCAGATTATCAACAACCAAAGTGGCGGCAAATTTTCGACCGCCCAGGGCGCCACAAACAGTTGCTACGCCGCTGGCTGTGCTGCACACTCGCGGCACTATTCTGGCACTGAGATCCAGGAGGGGGGGCCCCAAAAAATTTCTTGCACCAGGGCCCACTACAGTCTGGGTCCGCCCCTGGAGAGGATGAGTGTGTAGCTGCAGCAGAAATAGAAAGCATATACCGGAGGGTATTACGGCACTAGGACTGAAGGATCTGGCTACTGTAGCGTTCAGTGAGTGCACCAGTCTAGGAGTAAGTGAAGGATTACCCAGAGCTGTAATATACTTTGTAAATACCTATAACAAGTCGATGCCATGTAAAGAAGTGCTGTTATCTACTACAATGAAGTGCCACCTGATTTGTATGTGACAGATCCACAGCCTGAATTAATGTAGGAGTGCCAGGGTAAGATACTGAGGACTACACCCAGCAATGACAACCACGCCCCCAGCACCCCCTACACACAGTAACAAGCAAAATCTACAAGAAGTTAATTGACCCTTGTTTTATGGGGTGATGTTCACCCAGACTCAAGACAAAATGACATTTTTATTTTAACAGACATACCATTTTAAAGAGAAGCAGTAAACTGGTTAAATCTGACATCCTTGGGAGCAGTAGTGACATGTAGAAGTGAGAAAAAATTAGACATGTTTTTATATGTAAACATTAGGATTTTTTGTAAACTTATATTTTATTATTGCAGCACATTGTGAGCTTAAGGCCTGGCATATTCATGCACTGTGGGATACTTCAACTCAACCACCGATGATTGACATGTCAAGTCTTATGTTGCCAATTGCCATTTTTGCCATAATTATCAGAAAATTGCAGCAGATTTTGTTAAATTGTTGCAAAACAGTTTTACAAAGGCTGGCTACACACTGCATAATTTTCACATCCATGTGGTCCCTTGAATTTCAAGGACCACATGGACAGGCACTGATTTGTTCAAACGGATGCCAACTGATGTCCACTGACACGTTTTTTTAATGGATCCGTCATCAGTTAGCAGTGATAGTGGTGAGAGAGGCTGTACCTCGCTTTTGAGCATGCTCAGTACAGCAAAACGGATCCGTTTTACGCACCTGTTATTTTCACGAATCCGTATGGATCTGTGTTCCATAGACATCCATGTTATTTGACATTGACAGCTACGAATCCGTGTCTGCCAGTTTGTGTCAGTGATTTTCAAGGCAGCCCAAAATTTGAGCAGTCTGATTCTGGGTGCATGAAAAAACTGACACAAACGGATCAGTGACAAAACTGACATAGGGTAGGGTCACATTGGCGTTTTTTGTTTAAAATCCTGATCCGGTTTTGAGCTTTAAAAAAGCTCAAAACCGGACCAGGAAAGGCTCCTGATGGAAGCCTATGCAAAACACCGGATGGCTTCACAAGCCATCCGGTGGCCGGATCCGGCACTGCTGCCTGCGTTTAAAATCATGCAGGCAGCAGTTTTCGCAGCGTTTCTGGGACCGCACTGCGGTCACCGGATGGCTCAGGATGTGTAATCCTGAGCCATCCGGTAACTGCAGAGTGTGCGGATCCCGATCGGCCAAGTTAATAAAGATTTAATTTAAGTACAGAACTGACTGTTAGAGGTCTGTAGGGGGGCTTAGACCCCCCCTACAGACCGGGCGGCCACTTCTATAGTGTTCTTCTACAATTGTACCTATGGCACGGGCTGATCTGAGCTCCGTGCATGTGATCCAAATATCCCCCCTCCCCCTATCACTATACAGGGGTGCATACACCCCTGTAGTACAGTACTGCTTTATTTAAGTTATAAACAGCAAGATTTGTCCCAAACGGAAGATAATTAGATATTTACATGTTCCATAGGCAGAGTCGAGTGATTTCCATGGGCGGGGCTGTGTGCAGTAGCCTCCGCCCGCTCCTTCTTGATGCCCGCCCCCTCTGGCCGTAATCCAGTGTTGTGGGGGTGGCCGAGTCGTTAAAGGGGCGTGGCTAACCATGAGCCGCGGTTAGCCACGCCCCTTTAACGACTCGGCCACCCCCACAACACTGGATTACGGCCAGAGGGGGCGGGCATCAAGAAGGAGCGGGCGGAGGCTACTGCACACAGCCCCGCCCATGGAAATCACTCGACTCTGCCTATGGAACATGTAAATATCTAATTATCTTCCGTTTGGGACAAATCTTGCTGTTTATAACTTAAATAAAGCAGTACTGTACTACAGGGGTGTATGCACCCCTGTATAGTGATAGGGGGAGGGGGGATATTTGGATCACATGCACGGAGCTCAGATCAGCCCGTGCCATAGGTACAATTGTAGAAGAACACTATAGAAGTGGCCCGCCCGGTCTGTAGGGGGGGTCTAAGCCCCCCTACAGACCTCTAACAGTCAGTTCTGTACTTAAATTAAATCTTTATTAACTTGGCCGATCGGGATCCGCACACTCTGCAGTTACCGGATGGCTCAGGATTACACATCCTGAGCCATCCGGTGACCGCAGTGCGGTATTCTGCACACATTTTTGAATAAAAATGTGTGTGACCGGAATTGCATTCACCGCATCCGGATCCGGATGCGGTGAATGCAATTCATGTTTGCAATGTGACCCTACCCATACATGGATGGCCCCTTAGGACCAATCCGTGCCCATAGAGATATATAAGAGGCCAAAACTGATCCGTGGCTATCACTTCTAAAATGGATAGACACGGATCACAAATCATGCAGTGTGAAGGCAGCCTAAGGTACAGTTTTGTAGTAAATGAAACAAAAAATGTAATTTGACTGTAAGTTGTAAATGTGGCCTTTTAGATCTTCTTAAACAGGTATTGTAATCATAAATGTTGCGTCCCAGGGCATGGGGTACTCGGGTATCAGGCGGCAGTGAGGGGGTTAACTCTGTCACGGGGAATGGCGGCCGCACCTGATCCCGTCTCCTGGGGCCGATGCTCTTGAAAAAGGGGTATTTACAGGGATTATGTACAAGTTAGTCGTGACGCCACCTGCAGTACCTGGTGAGATGTCACCAGCGCCGCCACAGTCCTCCGGAGGTTGGTGGTATTGCGGCAGTGATGGTATAGTCCTCCGAAGGCAGGACTGGGACCTCCGGGGAGCGTAGTGAGGGTGAGCAAGTTGTAGCAGAGCTGGGATTGTGGAGGGAGAGTAAGAATAGTCTGTAGAGGGGCACGTTGAATGAGAGGGAAGGATGCACACACACAGAAGAACTCTCTTTACCTTTTTAGTGGTGTTAGTCAGGTAAATGGTCCAGGGCACTGACAGGTGACTGGGCTGCACAGTGGGCTCCCACAGCAAGTTGGTATAAGGCCTCCTTCCCTTGTGAATTTGCTGAAGCACAGTCGATTATAGCCTGACTTGCCTCCACACTCTTCCTTTGTCTGTCACTCTCTCCTCCTGTGCGGTCTCTGGGATAACCTTCTTTGGACACTGCAGTGACCTGCTATTCCTGGCCCCCTCTCTTTGACCCTCCTGGGAGACGGGGTAGCTGAAGCTTCCACGGTGCAACAGGGTTTCCTGTGGGCCTGTAGTTTTCCCACTGATGCGGATCCCCAATATCCGGCTCCTCTGGAACGAACTCTCACCTTGAGCTACTTGTTCCTTGATTCTATTCCTGCTCTAGGCTCCCTGCCTTCAGTCCCACTTAGGCTGACCACTCTGAGTCACTGGCGCGGGCCTACATGCAGCACCGAACACCAGGACTTCCCTGCAGCTCTTCTAGGGCCTGCACATACTCTGACTAGCAGTATATATAGGGGCAGCAAGTTGAGCTCCCCTTACTGTGCCGGGGTGTAAGGTGTTGTTCGTAGTAGGTACCTGCTGTGGAAACCCAGCTGTGCAGCAGAGAGATCTGTGGTTACCTGCGTGGGCAGGGTGCCACATAAACACCATCCCTTACTAATTTCTGTAAGTGTTAATTCAGTCTTCCATGCAAATCTGTCCAACCACTGATTGCAATTCATGGACTGGCTGCGAGTCTCCCAACCCAAGCAGAGTAGCCTCATAAGGATGTCAAGCTATGGTCCAGAGACCAGCGGCCATGATTTGTGGTCCATAATCAGACTTACCATAGATGTTTGAATGAGCTTTAAGTGGTATTCCAATCACTAATGTCTTCACAAATTTCTCAACTGTAGTTTTCTATAAAGATTTGTTTGAAAGAGCAAAATCCTGCCAGCAAAACCCAACTTCAGTCACTTCAGTGCAGGGCCGGCCTTAGTCTGAATGGTGCCCTGTGCAAATTTGCCCTTTGGTACCCCCAACCATATGAAGATTTGTTTTTCGTCTGATTTGCAGAGCAGCCTTACCTATTCAAATGAATGGGTCTGTCAGAAATAGAATTATTCTTACCGTTAATTCGGTTTCTAGGATACCTTTCATGACAGCATAGGAGGTTGCCTCTCCACACCCTAATCGGGACAGGAAGCACAAGAGAGGTTAAAAGGACCCTCCCATCTCCCACTAGCCAGTGTCTTACAAAGAACCATAGCAAGACAGTAAACAACAGTACACAGTAAACCATTGCAGGAATAATACGAGGAATAACAGGGAGGGAATTAAGTTGTCGTGGAAGGTATCCTAGAAACCGAAATAACGGTCAGAATAATTCTATTTTCTCTAGGAACCTTCCACGACAGTATAGGAGGTATACCAACGAATAAATACCTAGGGTGGGACTATGGCCTGCAGGACCTTCCTGCCAAAAGCCAAATCCCTACTGGAACCCAAGTCCAGACAGTAGTGTTTTGTGAAGGTATGCAAGGAGACCAGGTAGCAGCCTTGCAGATCTGCTCAGGAGAAGCCCCTGCCCATTCAGCCCAGGAGACAGCGGTAGACCGGGTGGAATGGGCAGTAAACCCAGAAGGCGCTTGCAGCTGCTGGGAAAGGTAGGACTCCGTAATAGCCTTCTTATTCCAGTTGGCTATAGTACTCTGTGGTGATATGACCCATGGCCAGGTGCATCACACGGGTTGTCTGTATATGACTCTGTGCACATTAGCCGGTTTTACTGTGCACAGAGTCATATACTGACAACCAGTGTGATGCACCCGGCCATGGGTCGCATCACCATAACTCTTAGACATCTTCTTGCCCTTATGTTGATCAAAGGGCTGGACAAAGAGATTGGGATCGATGCACCAGGGCGCCATTACGTCAAGGTAATGAATCACTGTTCGCCAGACATACAAAGCATGGAACTCTTCCTCCTTAGGGGTCCGGGGATACTGACAGGAGGAAGGAAGAACAATTGTCTGAGAGCGATGGAAATCTGAGACCACCTTGGGAAGAAGCAAAGGATCCAGTTGAAGTACAAGACAGTCATTCCAGACGGGAAGGGACGGTGCCCGGATGGACAAAGCCTGGAGGTCTCCCACGCAACGGGCAGACGTAATCGCCACCAAGAATGCCGTCTTGTGAGATAACCGTCGTAGGACACAGGACGAGAGTGGTTCATAGGGAGACCGAAAAAGTCCCGTCAGGACAATATTGAGGTCCCAGGAGGGTGCAAGGACCTTAGTACAAGGACAAATACGAGTAGCGGACACCCTGAAGCATCGAATCCACCAGTGATTTGCCAAATCAGCATCAAACACGGAACTGAGAGCCGAAACCTGTACTTTCAGAGTGCTGGGTTTAAGACTGAGGTCCCAACTATTCTGAAGAAGATCCGGAATCTGGAAGATATTGGCTGTAGCGGATCAGGAGGGCTGGAGCCACGCCAGGAGGAAAATTTCTTCCAAATCTTATTATAGATTGCGTTAGTGACCGGTTTGCGGTTCTTCTGTAAGGTGGCTACCACGTTTTCAGACAGGCCTTGAGCCCTCAGCACCTGGGCCTCAGAAGCCATGCGCTAAGCGGAGCTTCTGCGGATCAGGATGGAATAGGGCACCTGAGACAACAGGTTGGGGTCCGGACTCAGGATGACATCACCGTCGACTTTGAGTGCCAATATCAGATTGTACCAACTCCTCCTCGGCCACAGCGGGGCCCCCGAGATAGTGGGGATTCCGTCTACCCTGATCTTCTTCAGGGTTCTTGCAAGAAGGGGAATAGGAGGAAAGTGTAAGCCAGAGGAAAATCCCAAGGCTGGGAGAACACATCCCCCCCAAGCCTCGTCCCGATGGTTCAGGGAGAAAAATGTTGCGACCTTTCGATTTGCGCTGTAGGCAAATAGGTCGATCGCAGGAGTGCGACCAGGGAGCAAAGCACTGCTTTATCCAGACTCCATTCTCCCGGGTGGACATCCCAGCGACTAAGAAAATCCTCCTGAAGGTTCAGGTACCCTTTCAGGTGGACGGCGGAGAGTGACAGTAGGAACTGTTCGGCCCAGAGGAAGAGCCTGGCAGACACAGACGTCAGGGAATTGGACATTGTGCCACCCTGGTGACGGAGGTGTGCCACAGTGGTGACATTGTCCGAGTATACAAGAACATGAGATCCCTTGAGTTGAGATTGAGCCGTCAGAAGGGCCTCCTCTACTGCTCTCAGCTCCTGGTAATTGGGGGACTGAGAACTGATGGCGCGACTCCAGATGCCTTGAAGTGGGGTTCGACCCACCACAGCTCCCCACCTACTCTGGCTGGCATCCGTAGTAAGCGTTTAAAAGAGGTGTCTGAGCCCAGAAACCCCCCCGCTGCAGATTGCAGAGGTCTAACCACCAGAGGATGGACCAGGGCCGCACTGTCCATTGGAGAATATGAGCCTTTGGTTCAGGCGGCAAGGAGGCAGGGGGAGTGGCAGAGCTGAAGGAGGCGGCGGTTGCTGCGGCTTCCTGTCTCCTGTCCTGGCCGCCGGGTAAGTGATAACTTACGTTGTAGCGCCAGCCTGCTCCTCCAGCTGTACTCCGCCGCCAATAGCACCCCCCTGCTTCTCAGCTGTCCACCACCGATAGCAACCCCCCATTTTTGTCTCAGGCGGCGGGGAGGGTTGATTCATCCCTGGGAGGGACGAGGAGACTGGCCAAGGGAGGCAAACCCATCGATTCAGGGATGAAGGTAGCCTGTCCCAACAAGACCGGACGTGTGCTTGTAGGACCCGAGAGTGAACCTGAGTCCACATGACAGACGGGATGCAGGACATCATGGAACTCAGAGCCGACAGTGTCGCCCAAAGGGTGGGAGACGCCTGATGCCGCAGTGATGAAATCTTGTTCAGAAGGGTCAATCTGTGGTCATCTGGGAGAAAGGATGCCTGCTGGTCGGAATCCAGCAACACCCACAGAAACCGTATCGTGGAGGAGGGTTGCAGCTGGGATTTCAGGAGGTTCGGGATCCAACGCTGGGACCGAAGAATATGCAGGGACTCCTCCACACTGCTCCTGAGGGATTGAGGTGAAGGAGAAATGAGAAAGAAATAATCCAGATAAGGCACCAAACAGATGCCACGACCCTGAATGATGGCTACGACCTTCGTCATGATTTTGGAGAAAATCCTGGGTGCTGAGGAGATCCCGCAGGGGACAATGTTGAACTGAAGTGGAGGACTTCCCCCTTGTACAGAATGGTGAACTTGAGAAACTTCCTGTGCCGAGGATGAATGGGCACATGAAAATATGCGTCCTTCAAGTCTATTATAGCCATCTAGTGGTGCAGCCCGAGCAATGGAATCGCAGTTTGGACAAACAGCTGGGAATAATGACCAACCTCTTCCTTGTGACTGGGAATAGAGGAGATGACATTTGTGTGAAGGAACTCCTGCACTTTTGAGTTTAAGAGATCCTGGGCACCCTGAGAGGGCAGGGTAGTGACTCGGAGACCTGGCAGAGGAGGCGACTCGACCTCTCTGAGGAAACCCTTGGAAATTACCTTCAGAACCCCCTGACAATCGCTGATCTGCCTCCACTTGAGATGAAAGGCCGAGAGTCGCATCCCCCACCGGGACCTAGTTACTGTTAGTTGGGGTGAGGTTGCTGCTGCTAAGCAGGGACGAGGATATTCTTACCTCGCCCCTTCTGATAACTCCACCTGCCTGCTTTTCCCTTGCCCTTGGGCTGGGAGGCCTGAGGCACCGAGGGATGAAAGGACTGTTTATGCCGTGGCTTTGTCCAGAATCTCGTCAAGCGCAGGGCCAAACATTAAGTCCCCTTTTAAAGGCAGAGAGAAGAACCTCATTTTAGAAGTGTCATCATCGCCACACCTCTAGCCACAATGCCCATCTGGCAGAGTTAGACAAGAAAGAGGTTCTGGCCGCCAGGCGGACCGATTCAGCTGAGGCATCAGTGAGGAAACAGGACGCCTTCCCGAGCAGAGGAAGGGAAGCGAGGAGCTCCTCTCTAGGGGTGCCCTGAAAAATATGGGACTCCAATTGGTCCAACCACATCAGCAGGGACCTGAAGACTCAAGTGGAGGCGATGTTAGCCTGAATGGCGGAAGAGGACGTCTCACATGAACAAAAAGCTCTTAATTTTTCGATCCATCTGATCCCGAAGCTGGGAAGTGTCCTCAAAGGGGAGGGCAGTCTTTTTTGTCACACAGACAACCTGCACAGCCACCTTAGGGACATACCAGTGAATCACATTGTCCTCAAGAGGAAAACGATGACCGGAATCACACCTGAATCTGTTGTCAGGGAATTCCCACTCTTGTGAAATCAAATTCAAGATGGACTTGGAACCCGACAAGTTTGGCCGACTGAAGGTCAGCAAACATTTCATCCTGCACTGAAGGAAGGACCTGCTCCTCATCCAATCCCATGGTGCTCCTAACGGCCCCAATAAGCTCCGCCATGTCCTCAGAGGGGAACAGGAAACGTCTAAGCTCAGCCGGCTTGGAAGCTGAGACATCATCGGGGCCCTCAGAGTCTGAATCCCTGACATCTTCAGAGTCTGAAGGGGCAGCCTGGAATTTCCATTTCTCAGGAGGGGAAGCACCAGGAACAGGGGCGGACGGAGACAGGGAGGCAAAGGAAGCCTGAATCTCCTGCTGCACCATGGCACACAAATCATCCACCAGGCTAGGGTGTTCAGCCCGAACTGTCTTGTCAATACATCCCTGGCAGAGTGTCTCATTCCATCCGAAGGGGAACATCTTAGAACAGACTGGGAATTTTGCAGACTTCTCAGCAACTCTCTTGGGTGCATCCTCAGAGAAGCACCCATCATCCCTGCCTACTGGGCAGCACAAAGGACCCCCCCCCCTGCACCCTACAAACACACTGTGGCCAGGGGAGCACTGGGCTCTGCAGATGCAGAGGAAGACATGACTACAGGACAAACTACTGCTTACCAGTGTCAGATGTCTTCAGGGCAGCCTTACATTCCCAAAGCCTACCCCCAGTACTTCAAGGTTCCCTGCCTCCTGCAGCTGGTCCAGGCAGGCCCCAATCACAGCAGTGAGCATGCCCACTGCCCCACCGGGTCCCGCTGGTTGGAACCCGGAAGGGGTGCACTCCCACTGGAGGATCGCATGACCAGAAGTCCTGCCCCCAGCATCCCTTCCGGTCCCGTGGGCAGCGTGCATCACAGGGGACGGCGGGCGGGCTCAGCCCTAGGAAGCGGCCAGCGGCCAGGGAACCACCAGCCCGCTTCACCCCAGGAGGGGATCCGGAGGGCCAGGGCCTCCGGCCCCAGCCACCCCAGCAGAACACCACCGGGTTGAACTGAGAGACGGCCGAAGGAGGAGCAGGGGCCCGACCAACGCCGCCCGGCAGACAAAAATCCACAGAACAAAGTATGCTGCAGCTTGCCGCCACCACTGCATAGGAGAGGAAAAAAACCTCTCTCCATGCCCCATGAGGACAGGAAAGACAATGGCTAGTGGGAGCTGGTAGGGGCCTTTTAACCTCTCATGTGATTCCTGTCCCTATTAGGGTCGCGGAGAGGCAACCTCCTATGCTGTTGTGGAAGGTTCCTAGAGAAAAATGGAGAGCACTTTGAAATCATCTGTGTGTTAATCTAGTGCAGTTGTCTTTTTCTTACTGTCTTAGGGTATGTGCACATCTGACGTTTCTGCATCTTTGCAGACCGTCAGAAAACCTGAGCAGTGTCCCTCGTTTTGTTAGCGATTTTCTAGCGATTTGCTAGCGATTTTGTAGCGATTTGCTAGCGATTTCCTAGCGATTTCAGCGTTTATACAGCGTTTTGTTAGCGATTTTTGGCGACTGTTTTTGTGCTAGACACGCTGGAAAAACGCTAAAAAGAAGTCACATGCTCTATTCTTGACAACGGTGGAAAACCGGTGAAAAAAGTGGAAAGGAGAAAAAAAAAAAAGTTCTAATGTGCACAGCGTTTTCTGAAATCCATTGACTAGCATGTTAATCCAACCGGTGGTTAGGATTAACATAAAATTAACATAAAACTCAGCGGAAACGCTAAAAAACAGCTAACAAAACTCCCAGTGTGCACATAGCCTAACAGATACAAGAAGTTTGGAAACGTATATTTTGTTCTCTCTTTATAAGAAAAAAGGGACGCTGTAACTGTTAAAATAAACTATCAATTTTTTCTCACATGTAAAAAAATTAGACAACACCGTTGTTGTAAAGAAAAAAAAAGGTCTTGCACACCCTTCCAGATCCAAAACGGAGTCTTTGCCCCCACTCCAGTGTCTGTTGTTGTATGCAGCACCATCATCACATTGACAAGGCACCCAATCACTGAGCTCATTAGTGCTGCCCCTGTAAATGGCATGAGAAGTTGAGCTCACTGATTGGCTGCGATGCTGATGAAGTGACATCAGCACTGCTGACAATGGACACTGGAGCAATGACAAAGACTTATCACTGGACTGAAAGTGATTGCACAGGGTGCGTTTTCAGTTGTTTTTATTTTTTTACAACGAACTGCAACTGGAAACACAACTTTTCTGAAAACAGAAAACCCTGTTAAACTTCTTATACATATTAGAGAGCTGTTTGCCAAAGCTAACAGCTTTCTACCATAGCACCCCCATACACAGAAACATTTTGCTCAGTCAAGTGCTCCTCAGTTACTTAGGACAGAACAGCTGCCATAAGGAGTCTCATCATGCTGGATCATTCTCACCTGACATCCCTTGCATTACAGTTTGGATGCCTCTTTACACATTACACTAAAATATTCAGTTGATTGAAGTTCAAAGGACCAGCCACAGTAAATGAATACATCACCAGAACTACCATCAGTTCATGAACAAATGACTAGAGTCTCCATTAGTACTTGAATACAGCACCAGAGTCTTCATCAGTACATGAATACATCATCAGGACCACCATCAGTAAATTCACACATCACCAGATCCACCATCAATACAGGAGTACATAACAAGAATCACCATTAGTAAATGACTACATCACTAGAACTATTAACGTTACATGAGTATCTCACCAGAACCACCATCAGTAAGTGACTACATCACCAAAACTATCATTAGCAAATGAATGCATCACCAGAATAATGATCAATAAATGTATACAGATACACATACAGTATAACAATATACATCTTAAAAGAGCTTCTATTAGGTTTACATAGCAAAATTAATAGCTGTTAGTAAATGGTACTTAGCAATACCTTGGGTAGAAAGTAAGCTGTTTTCAGTGATCAATTATTTATATATTGTGAAATATAGCACTGTAATGCCATTTTCTGATCCTAATATACAGGGTGGGACATCTATATGGATGCACGTAAATAAAATGGGAATGGTTGGTGATATCAACTTCCTATTTGTGGCACATTAATATATGGGAGGGGGAAAACTTTTCCAAATGGGTGGTGGCCATGGAGGCCATTTTGAAGTTGGCCATTTTGGATCCAACTAATTTTTTTCAATGTGAAGAGGGTCATGTGACACATCAAATGTATTGAGAATTTCATAAGAAAAACAATGGTGTGCTTGGTTTTAACGTAACTTTATTCTTTAATGAGTTATTTATAAGTTTATGACCACTTATAAAATGTGTTCCAAGTGCTTCCCATTGTGTTGGATTGTCAATGCAACCCTCTTCTCCCACTCTTGACACACTGATAGCAACACCACAGAAGAAATGCTAGCACAGGTTTCCGTTGTTTCAGATGCTGCACATCTCATATCTTCACAGCTTAGACAATTGCCTTCAGATGAGTGATGAGGCAAACTTTTTTGTGAATGGTGAAGTTAACAAAGAAAACCACGCTATTGGTCTGACACTAAGCCACAGTGGATAGATCCCTCCAAGACTGTTGGAACACAAAAATTGATGGTATAGTGAGGTATATGGGATACAACGATAGTGGGCCACTCTTCATCAATGGAAACCTCAATGCCACTGGATATCTGAATCATGTAGCAATTTCAGATATCCATATCACATGGCTTATTCCCCCATGTTCTGTACCCAGATCACACATCCTGTGCCCCCCACATCACACAGTCTGCACCCCTGTATCTCACACAGTCTGTACCCCACATCACACAGCCTGCACCCTTGTATCTCACACAGCTTGCACCACACATCACCCAGTGTGTACCTCACATCACACAGCCTGTACCCCCACATCACACAGCCCACATCCTGCACCCCCACATATCACAGCATGTACTCCTCATCACACAGCCTATACCCTACATCACACAGCCTGCATAGCACATAAGCCTTTACTCCACATCACATATCCTGTACCCTACTGTACACAGCCTGCACCCCTGTACTTAACACAGCCTATACTCCACATCACACAGCCTGCATTCCCATATCTCATACAGCCTGCACCCTTGTATCTCACACAACCTGTACTCCACATAAGCCTTTACCCCACATCACACATCCTGTACCCTACATCACAAAGCCTGCACCCCTGTACCTCACACAGCCTGTACTCCACATCACACAGCCTCCATTCCCATATCTCATACAGCCTGCACCCTTGTATCTCACACAACCTGTACCCCACATTAGTCTGTACCCCACATCACACAGCCTGCACCCCTCTTCACACAGCCTATACCCCTCATCACACAGCCTGTGCCCCTGTGCCTCACACAGTCTGCACTCCACATCACATGGCTTGTATCCCAACATTCTGTACCCACACCACACATCCTGTACCCCACATCTCCCATCTTATCTCATTACCTGACACAAGTCTCCATCTCCTCTCCTACAGCTTTTCCCTTACAACCTGTTACTTCCAGACAGCAAAACTCTGTCTCCTCCCACATGGGTCACATGGTCATGATATCATCACAGGTCCTGCACCACCACCAGCACTGTATCTTCAGTCTGGGCAGGAGCTGATTTTTGCCCCTCTGCCCCTGCAGCATGCTGGCAGCATAGCCCCTGAAGAGAGATTGATTTTCTCACCACACACTCCTCTTCAGCAGGCAGAGGGACATTCAGGGGCGCAGAGACCTGCAGTGAAGTGGAGCAGAAAGTGAAACTGTCTTTCTCGCCCTGCAGCCCCCCTGGCGGTCAGTGCCCTGTGCAACACTCCACTCGCACATAGGTAAAGCTGGCTATGAATCAGTGCACTTACAGCTGCAGTATGGTTGCGTGGCACCCCTGCAGCCAGGCTGCCACAGCTGGTACTGCATGTAATCCAATATGTAGTGTCATGCCTGGAGGTAAGGGGAGAACACACTGCTGAGACACTATCAAACACACCCAACACCGAACTCCAACCAGAGTGTGCAGGGGTGGAAGAGACCCACCTATAGGGCAGCCCCCACCTCTGGGGCCCTCTGGTTCTGTTCTATCCGGAGCTAGCAGGTTCTGTCCAGTGTTTCCTGCAAAACACCGGACAGAACCTGATACACCACAACCATGGTGTGAAACCGGTCTAAGGTTAATGTCACACCACGGTTTTTGTGCATTAGGTTCTGTACAGTTTGAACCAGATAGAACCTGATCCGGTTTTGCCTCCCATGTATCTATCTTCAAAATATATATGTAAAAAACAGACTACCAGGTAAAGCCACAAATAAAACTCCATATGAGCTATGGAACTGTGAGAAGCCTAACCTGAAGCACCTCAGCATATTTGGAAGCAAAACGTTTGTGTATGTTCCCAAAGAAAAACGTTCCAAGTGGGAATCACATGTAAAGCAAGGAGTCCTGGTGGGCTATAGCGAAACTCATAGGGGATACAGAATCCTGCACCCAGAGACCAACACAGTAACAATCAGCAGAAATGTAGTGATTGATGAGAACTCTGTTTCACTCAAATTCCATGAAGTGACACCAGTCATTCAAGCAAAGGAACATGAAGAAGAATCTCAGTCACCAAACCCAAACACTGAAAAAGAAAACACTGAAGTCTGGATAAGTTCTGAAACCAGCGAGGAAGAAACAGAAAAACAATGTCAACCTCCAGTCAGGAGATCAGAAAGGCCAAACAAAGGTATCCCAGCTAGAAGTCTTTCTTATAGTGTCAGAACACTTCCTGAATCCGAGCCACAGTCATGGAAAGGAAAAAGAGCACTCAGAAGCCAAAGATTCGTCAAAACTCCAGCAATGAGAATTACAGACAAGCAGTGGGGGCACTTCTGTATATAAGGACAACCAAAGATGTATTGGACTTGCCAGCAGTTAAAAGATCAGTGCAAGGACTAAGCACATCGATGTTAAGCATCACCACTTACGTGACTTATTGGAACATGATGTATTAAGGTTTGTGTATTGTGAGTCTGACAAGATGTTAGCAGATGGTATGACAAAACCATTGCCAAGAGCCAAGTTTGAGGACTTCAGAACCGCAATGGGACTAACAGGATAAGTAATTGTTGAGTGGGGGTGATGGAATATGTTAAGTGCAACAACTCCAATCCTGTATGTGTAAGTGTTGTATTGCTAGGTTTGTGCATTGTCAGTAAAGTTAGTTTAAAAAAAAGAGGAACACTCCCGGAGGCCACACACACAGGAAATACCATGTGACTGTAACCAGTTTCCTGTGTCTGTGCATGTGAAAAGAAGCACAGCAGCCTGCTAATGCTGCAAAGGGACATTTAAGAAGTATATTCCTGTTTCAACTAAGCCCTTCATATCTGTCGAGTAAAACAGATGACCGCTCCACCACCCAATACTCACCAGACTCCCAGGCTACCGGAAAATGGTTGGTATCCACTTATATTGCATGAAGAAAAACAGAGAAATCCGGTGCTACATGTGATAATTCCTTTATTCTTTGAATTAAAATCACAAAGCCTCCATGAGGAGCCCTGGACGCGTTTTGGGGAACACATACCCTTAATCAGTACATAAATAAACTGTGAGCCCTCGTGGACAGGGTCCCTGCCCCTTCTGTACCTGTACGTCCTGATCGCCTAGATTTAGTGTACTTGTTCTTGTCTCCCTCATCCTCATGTAAAGCGCCATGGAACCTAATGGCGCTATATAAATAAATAATAATAATTATAATAAATAATAAATGAAACACACACAATGTATACATGTTAAAAACACCTCCCCCCCGGCATCTTTATATTAATTAGGACTTTTAACCCTTGTCTAGTCGGTCTGTACGTACCCAAAAAAGTTGGTTATTATACATACTTAACGGATTCAGATAACATCACAATGATATACATAAAATATAGCTTACAATTATATAGTCTTGGTGCAATGCATTGAATGAAATAAACCTTTCATCATCAACCGTGGCATACCTACAATACATTGTCACCACCACCAGAAAAATACAGCTCGCATAAATAGGCAGCAGCCATTGTTGATAAATATATTGCTGCCTATATCATGTTGCATTTATATGAATATTAGAACAATAAAGCTTATACCATGACCGGTGTAGATATTCTTGGTTATAGATGTAACACCTCAGCCTGGTAATATTATCAGTTAAATCATAGACATATACATCTTTTGTGTCCTGGTCTATATGTATCTACAAAATCCCTGCATAGATCAGTAAAACTATAATAAATTTGACCTATAGTTCAGACCATGCGGTGTTCTAGCGTCCAGCCGCAAGATCCACAACTTTTCCTTGATGTGTAGCATTTTCTCCCAATCTCCGCCTCTATGAGTTCTGAGATCTCCTGCATGAGAATCCCTGAAATGTCTGGAAATTCCAGAGATCCCTGTACGTGCACTTTTAGAGTTGGGATTAGCATCAGTGATATGTTCAGATATCCTTGTTTTAAGGGCTCTAATGGTGCAGCCAATGTACTATTTATTTATTACAACTGCTGCATGAAGTAGGAAAATGAAGAGAATGTTAACGGTGTAACCCAGATTAAAGCTATTGTTCAGGTTTTAAAGATGTGTTTTGGAGTATTTAATGTCAGTGCAATGTGTAACTGTGTCTCACACAGTGTACAGGTGGAGAAGCTGGAGACCTCGGTCCCAAAGATACCTGTTAGTGATGGGCGAATCCTAAATTAATCGGAATCGCTTGACTCTAGCGAGTCCGAGCCCAGGACTCGCTACTCGTTGCGAGTCTAGCGAGTCCAATGTTAATGAATGGGGAAGCGAGTAATAGCGAGTAGTGTGAGATTTACAAATCGCAGATGTGTGTCGGAAGCTTCAGCCTGAAGCAATCCTAGTTTTGTCATTTATTTGCATTGGACTCGTTTACTTTGCAACTGTAATCGCTGGGAAACTCGCACAGATAAGAGTCCTGTCTTCTCTGTGTGCTGGCTGCCACAGCTCCAGGGTCCTAGAGCCTGCCTGCTGCCTGATGTAGCAGTGCTGAGATTGTTCTCAGTCTGCTCATTCCCTGTGTACAGACATGAATGTCTGTGCACAGAGATGATGTAGCAGAGCTGAGATTGTTCTCAGTCTGCTCATTCCCTGTGCATATACATCTATATCTATGCACAGGGATGAGCAAGAGGACATCGCGTTTTGGACTGCGTCGGACGGAAGAGGATTTTTTTAATTAAAGATGGAGTCTCTAATGGCTTTTTTTTTTATTTCTAATAAAAAAAATTCTCTGTGTTGTGTTTTTTTTTAAAACAATTTAATAGAAATTCATGGCGGTCATGTCTAATATTGGCGTGACCGCCATAAATTTCGGGCTTAGGGCCAGCTGATAATACAAAGCTGGTCCTAACCTCTATTACCCAGCATGCCACCGCCACCAGGGCCGCTGGAAGAGCGGGGTTCAGCGCCAGAGGATGGCGCTTCAATGAACGCGCCATCTTCTGGGGCGGCTGCGGGCTGCAATTTGCAGCGGGGGGTGCCCAGAAAGCTTGGGCATCCCTGCACTGCGGATTCCAGCCCCCAGCTGCTTAGCTGTACCTGGCTAGACATAGAAATTGCGCGGAGCCCCACGCATTTTTTTGACTCCGACTCCGAGACGACTCCGACACGACTCCGACTCGACTCCGAGACGACTCCGACTCCGAGACGACTCCGACTCGACTCCGACTCCGAGACGACTCCGACTCCGAGACGACTCCGACTCCGACTCCGAGACGACTCCGACTCCGAGACGACTCTGACTCCGAGACGACTCCGACTCCGACTCGACTCCGAGACGACTCCGACTCCGAGACGACTCCGACTCCGAGACGACTCCGACTCCGAGACGACTCCGAGACGACTCCGACTCCGAGACGACTCCGAGACGACTCCGACTCCGAGACGACTCCGACTCCGAGACGACTCCGACTCCGACTCCGAGACGACTCCGACTCCGAGACGACTCCGACTCCGACTCGACTCCGAGACGACTCCGACTCCGAGACGACTCCGACTCCGACTCGACTCCGAGACGACTCCGACTCCGAGACGACTCCGACACCGAGACGACTCCGACACCGAGACGACTCCGACTCCGAGACGACTCCGACTCCGAGGCGACTCCGACTCTGAGGCGACTCCGACTCTGACTCTGAGGAGACTGCGACTCTGAGACGACTCCGACTCCGAGGCGACTCCGACTCTGAGGCGACTCCGACTCTGAGACTCCGACTCTGAGACTCTGACTCTGAGACTCTGACTCTGAAATTCATTAAATAATAAAAAAAATGCGTGGGGCTCCGCGCAATTTCTATGTCTAGCCAGGTACAGCTAAGCAGCTGGGGGCTGGAATCCGCAGCGCAGGGATGCCCAAGCTTTCTGGGCACCCCCCGCTGCAAATTGCAGCCCGCAGCCGCCCCAGAAGAGGGCGCGTTCATTGAAGCGCCATCCTCTGGCGCTGAACCCCGCTCTTCCAGCGGCCCTGGTGGCAGTGGCACGCTGGGTAATAAGGGGTTAAAGTGACCCTAAACCCGGAAGCCAACCCCACATGCCCTTCATACCTATCCATGCAGCTTGTGAAGCTGCTGCCATCCATCCCTTTATCTTGCAAAACCGCTGGGGCACTCTTCATAAATCATACTTTTCATATCTCATTTCTGGGCGTTTCAGTGTAATTTTAAAGCCGCAGCAGGCTGGCCTGTGTGCCGCTCTCCCCCTCCTTCTCAGTAATTCTGCACGCCCATGGCTGCGTGCATAAACAACAGAGAGGCGGCTCGCCTCATAGTATGGGCGGTGAAGCCGATATGACGTAATACGCGTCATACTATGAGGCGAGCCGCCTCTCTGTTGTTTATGCACGCAGCCATGGGCGTGCAGAATTACTGAGAAGGAGGGGGAGAGCGGCACACAGGCCAGCCTGCTGCGGCTTTAAAATTACACTGAAACGCCCAGAAATGAGATATGAAAAGTATGATTTATGAAGAGTGCCCCAGCGGTTTTGCAAGATAAAGGGATGGATGGCAGCAGCTTCACAAGCTGCATGGATAGGTATGAAAGGCATGTGGGGTTGGCTTCCGGGTTTAGGGTCACTTTAATATCAGCTTTGTTATACAAGCTGGTATTAAGCCCGAGATTCTTAATGTCAGGCCACGTTTGACCCAGCCACTAAGAATCTCCAATAAAGGGTTAAAAAAACACAACACAGAGAAAAATTTTTATTTGAAATAAAAAAAAAAGCCATTAGGGACTCCATCTTTAATTAAAAAAATCCTCTTCTGTTCGACGTAGTCCAAAACGCGATGTCCTCTCTGCTACATCCCCTGTGCATAAATATAGATGTCTATGCACAGGGAATGAGCAGACTGAGAACAATCTCAGCTCTGCTACATCATCTCTGTGAGCAGGCAGGTTCTAGGACCCTGGAGCTGCACAGAGAAGACAGCTGGACTCGGCTCGCAAAGAAACAGCAGTTACTTGCGAGTTTCCCTGCTATCACTGGCACAGTAGCCGAGTCTAATGCAAACAATGGCAATCCGAGTTTTGTCAGCGTTTCTGACAAAACTAGGATTGATATTGATTTGCATTGGACTCGTGCGAGTAATCACTGGGAAACTCGCAGAGTACCGAGTCCTGCGAGTCCCTTACTACTCGCCGAGTAACGAGTCCTAGCGAGTAGATTCGCCCATCCCTAATACCTGTACAAGAAGCACATATCTTCTCATCCATATACTCAGTGTCTGTGGAGGTAGTCAGGCCACCCAAGGGAGCTTCAAGCCCCCCTTGACCAGAACTATAGAAGCACCAGACACCTCTTAGTGTACCTTCACACACGGCAATATTGCTAGGCAATTTCACCGGCAATTTGCTGGTTGCAGTGAAATCATGGATACATTGTTCCATTTGTACACAGCAACAAAATAGAACAATGTGTCCATGATTTCACTGCAACCAGCAAATTACCAGTGAAATTGCCTAGCAATATTGCCGCGTGTGAAGGTACCTTTACAGGAGCAGTAATAAAAGTAAAAAATATTCATGTCCTATAGTGGGACTAAATGAAGAAGGAAAAAAAGCTAAATAGAAATAAAAATATGTATAAAAGCAAAAAAAAAAAAAAAACAGAGAAACAGCGCACATAAATCACAAAAACCTGTTTTGTCACTAATTTTCAGCCTTTCCGTTAAAGCAAAAATTAAGAAAAAAAAAAGACATGTAATCGGTGTCACCACATCCAGAGCGACTCAAGCTAAAAAAAACTATCTTGTTATCTTGTTGACCATACGGTTGACCAACACCGTAAAAAAAAAATTAACGACACAAAAATGTCACTTTTTATTCATACCTATACAAAAAAAAGTAATCAAAAAGTGATATGTAAATGTGGCACCCCTGCGGCCAGGCCACTACTAATGGTATAATGGTATTGCATGCATTTTAAATGTGTGGTATCATGCCCAGAGGTAAGAGGAGGAAGCTTTGTCGAGACCCCCAAACGCACACAACATATCCGAACCAAAGGCCAGGGAATTGCTGGGAAGAAGAAACCCACATTCAGGGCAGTCCCCACCTACTGGCTGGAGGGAGGGAGGAGTTAGGTTAGGGGTGGGTGGCACTATAAGAAGAGCTCTACTGAGTTCCAGACAGGCAGCTGGAGAGCTATCATGAAGTGTCGAGTGAAATGTTAGGCCCAGGGCCTGAAGAACACAAATCTGCTGACAGATGTTGAAGCTGGGCAGAGGAGCTACCTGCAGGAGGGGTACCAGCCCCAATTTGATTTGGGATACTTTAGGACCAATCGTGAAACTGGAGGACACTGGGCTACATAGGGATAGAGGGCAAACAAGACTGTTGCACACAGGACCCGCAGTTACCTGCCTGTAGGTACTGGCAACCATGGCACACTTAGGAGAGCACATGGGGTAGAAAGTGTCAGAAGAGAAAAGGCAGCTGGAAGGCCAAATATATCCTGTGTTTCAGCAAAGTGGACTCCAAATACCTCTGGTCTGGCCAGGCTGTAATTTTGATGGACTCTGGACCCCAGCTGGGTTGTAACTGCTACCAACTACAGGTAAATGGTAAGAACCACAAGAACTGTGTGTTGTCTGATCCTTCCTGCGCCTCCCTGCACCCACCTGCAGAGCAGTCACCCTTTACCACTACCCTCATCCTCCTTCTCATCCCATCCACCTTCTACACCTTCCAAGTTAGCCCTGCCCTGCATCTGGCTGCCACACCATCCTCCCTAGAACACACCATCTCCAGCCTAGAACTCCAGTTGGCATCACAACAAACTTTATCACCTGCAAATAATCCCTTAACATGTCTGGCCAGGACCACAGCCTCTGGGGACCGCCACTATGACTTTCTGAACTGTTAATCCCTGGATAGTTGAGTACCCCGGCCCTATAACCATGATATAAAAAATGGTTTAAATAAAAATGGCCCGCAAAAAACAAGCTCATTCAGCAAAAATTTTTTTAAAAGTTAGTTTTCCACATACAGCAATGCAAAAACAATTTTTTATAAAACATTTTTTATAGTGTATAAGAATAGCAAAATATAAAAAAGTGATATATCTGGTATCGCTGTAAATGTACTGACCCGAAAAATAAATTAGTCTTGCCACTTTTACTGCATTGTGAACCATGCAAAAAAATAAAAACAATAACTAAATTGCTGGTTTTTATTTATTCTACCTCTGAAAAAATCCCAAAATGGTACCAAAAAATCTTCAACTCGTGCAAAAAAATAAAGCCCTCACACATCTGTGTTCTCCAATAAATAAAAAAGTTACCGCTCTCAGAACATGGTGACAAAACAACCTAATCATTATAAAAAGTCTAAAATGTATTTACCTGAAATTTTAATTTCCTGGAGTCAGCAGGCCGGACATAATAGGATAAGGGTATGTGCACATTGGACCAGGGGCGGACCCAGACTGTAGTGGGCCCCGGTGCAAGAAATTTTTTGGGGCCCCCCCGCCCCTCATAGTGGCGACAAAGTAATGTAAACATACAGCCCAGCATAGCCGCCAGGTAATATATACAATCCAGCACAGCCTCCAGGTAATATATACAGCCCAGCACAGCTGCCAGGTAATATATACAGCCCAGCACAGCGGCCAGGTAATATATACAGCCTAGCACAGCGGCCAGGTAATATATACAGCCCAGCACAGCCGCCAGGTAATATATACAGCCCAGCACAGCCGCCAGGCAACATATACACTACAGCCAGCACAGCCTCCAGATAATATATGCAGACAAGCACAGCCTCCAGGTAATATATGCAGACTAGCACTGCCTCCTGGTAATGTATACAGCCCAAAAACAGCCTCCAGGTAACATATACAGCCCAAAAACAGCCTCCAGTTAATATATAAAGCCCAGCATAGCCTGGTATAACATATATAGCACAAGACAGCCTCAAGGAGGATCTATATATATACACTAGATGTGTGCCTGATGCTATCGCATCGGAGGGCGAGGATCGGTGGGGCGGTGGGATGCGGGGGGCGACTAAGTGGACACACACACACAGACACACACCCCCTTCCGGTCTCACCCATCGTTGATGGAAGCACCCCCCTCCCGGTCGTGGCGGCTCCACTAACACCTCCCAAACCCTCCACCCCCTCAGCTCAGGCGGCAGAGGGGCTTGATTCACCCCTGACCACACACATCCATATGTACACACATACAGTGTATATACACACACACATCCATGTGTACATGCATATACAGTATATACACACACATCCATGTGTACATGCATATACAGTATATACACACACATCCATGTGTACATGCATATACAGTATATATACACCGATATGTACACATCCATTTGTACACGGATATACAGAATACAGTACATATACACACGCATCCATACTGTATATACACACACAGACACTCATATACAGTACACATACATAGAGGTAGGGAGATAAGTGACCTTATCAGTGGTGGTCTGCAGGCCGGTCACAGTTATCAGTCCAGTCCAGGACTCTGTGGTCGGGGGTCGGTCGGTCGCTTTGTCTGTGACATGATGGGATTTATGGCGGCTGTTTGAAATCCCTCAGATAGGGATCTTCCATGACAGTGAAAGTTCAAACAGCAGCCATAAATGACCCGCAGCTACAAGACAGGATCCAGAGCATCTCCCCACTGTGCAGAAACCTCGGGCCCCAGCGGCATATTGAGGCTCCGGATAAACACTTTCCCTCCAGCCTGATTGCACCTGTCATGGGGAGCTCTGCAGTAATACAGCCTCTTACCGGCCAGGATGAAGGAGCCCACACAGGAGGTGACGCCGGACAGGAAGATGCCAGGTACCAGCAGGCAGAGCAGGAACTGCATGGCCCCACCAGCAGTGCAGGATATAGAGCAGGAGGCGTTCAGCAGCTGGAGCCGCTGAGGAGTGGAGCTGACACACTCCTCCTCCAAGAAGCGGCTGCAGGGACAGAGCCGGAAGCTACACACCGGAAACACTACTTCCCCGACTGTGCCCGGCTGGCGGCCGCAGAGAGACTTAAAGGGGCCACGGCCGCCAACAGGATGAGGCACCCGGCACACAGCAGGTGCGCAATGTGTTAAGATCCCCCCCCCATAATAAAGCTGCGGGCGGTGGCGGCGGCGCTGTATTCTATCAGCACCAAATCCCCCCACATCCTGAGTCCTGTCAGGGAGTGGAACGGACCCGCTGCTGGAGCCTTCAGGGGCCCCCCAGATGACCGGGGCCCTGGTGCAGCTGCACCAGCTGCACCACGGTAGTTCCGCCCCTGCATTGGACGGTTCTGCATCATTGCAGACCATCAGAAAACCGGAGTAGAATTTCAGGAGATGAAATTCCTGACCTCAGCAGTGTCCATCGTTTTTTGTGCACTTGTAAGCTAGATACGCTGGAAAAACGCTCAAATGAAGTCACATGCTCTATCTTTGAAAACCGGTGGAAAACCGGTGAAGAAAGTGGAAGGAGAAAAAAAAAACGTTCTAATGTAAACAGCGTTTTCTGAAAACCATTGACTAGCATGTTAAGCCAACCGCTGGTTAGGATTAACATAAATTTACATAAAACTCAGCGGAAAACGCTAAAAAACAGCTCACAAAACTTCCAATGTGCACATACCCTAATACTTATCCCTTGTGGGAACAGAGGGTAAGTTAATTAGCAATAAACATAATCACTGAATAATTAGACACTCCCACTTCCACCCCAAATAAAGAGGGGAAGCAGACCACACGCCACGTATGTTTTGAATCAATAGCGAGTTTAATCAGCATAAGGTGGGAAGTTTGTGCTGCTTATCGACTCCAGGAAATTAAAATTTCACGTAAATTTTAGACTTTCCTGGTCGTCCTTCAGCAGCATGTAGTGGAAAATGGCAAGGAATAGGTTTGGTATAGGACTATGTTGCTTGTTCTAATACTATTTTGCCAAAGGCTGAGCTATCTATATCCAAGATGTCTTGATGGCAGTGCTTCATGAACGAAGATGATAACCAAGCAGCAGTTTTGCAGATATATTCCAGGGGAGCATGTGCTAATTCAGCCAAAGATGCAGAGGTAGCTCGGATAGCAGGGCCGGCTCAGGTTTTTGTGGGCCCCGGGTGAAGAGTCTCAGTGAGCCCCTTTGACACACACTACGATTAATGATTATAATATAGAGGCTGCAGGCTGTATCTTGTATAATATATAGTTGTGGGCTATATATATATTTATATATACAGTATATAAAAAAAATAGTCTGTGGGCAATATATATATACAATCCCTGTATATATAATCCCTCTGGTGCACTTTCTTCTTCCCGTGTGCTGTCTTCTCCCTCTGTGTGCCGTCTTCTCCCGTGTGGTGTCTTTTCCCCCTGTGCGCTGTCTCTCCCCTGTGCACTCTTCTCCCCCTATGTGTTGCCTTCTCTCCTGTGAGCTGCCCCCACAGTATTCTGTCTTCTCCCCCCTGTGAGTTGTCTCTCTCCCCTTGTGCACTGTCTTCTCCTCCTGTGTGCTGGCCCCCGTGTGCTGTCTTTTGCCCTGTGAACCATGTCTCTCCCCCTGTGCACTGTTCTTCTCTCCATGTGTGCTGTCTTCATCCCCTGGGCACTGTCTTCACCTCCTGTGTGCCATTTTCACCCCTGTGCGCTCTTCTTCCATATGTGTGCTATATTCTCTCCCTGTGGACTCTGTTATCCCCATTTTACTGTCTTCTTCTTATGTGGGCTGTCTTCTCCCCCTGTGCACCATGTCTCTCCCCCTGTGCATTGTGTCTCTCCCCCTGTGCACTGTGTCTCTCCTCCTGTGCACTGTCTTCACCCTCTGAACACTGTCTTCACCCATTGTGCGCTGTCTTTACCCTTGGTGTTCTGTCTCTCCCCCCTGCGCACTGTGTCTCTTGCTCCCACCCTCTGCACTTTCCCCCTTTGCTCTGTCTTCTCCCCCTGTGCGCTGTTCCCCTTGTGCTGTCTTTTCCTGTACGCTGTCTTCTCCCCGCATGAGCTCTGTTGCAATGAGCGCAGTGTCTGACTGCTGATGGCTTATGAATAGTAATAAGCCGATAGCACAGCAGTGTCCCTATCCACGGCAGGGACCAGTGATGTTACCTGTGGGGCAGCGCTGTTCTTCTGCCATCTGCCGGCGGTTTATTACTATTCATAAGCCGCCGGGAGCAGTCGGATGCTGTGCTCATCACAGCTAACGTAGAGAGAAGATAGCATACAGGAAAAAACAGTGCAGGGGGAGGGTGAAGGAGAGACAGTGCAAGAAAGCCATGCATTGCTGGGGAAACCATACTGCAAGAGGTTCGGACAGTGTCCCCAACAGAGAGTGGGTCCCTCATTTGTCCAGGGCCCTGGTACTTGCCTGGGTACTATGGGTGATGACTCCGGCCCTGACAGGTAAAAACGAGCTCTGATGGAAAGTGGCGACTCGAGCTGGTTTAGCAGTTAACTATCACAAATTGGGTTTTTGGTCCATCTAGCTAAGGTACTATTGAAGACCTTCCACCCCCAAATTGGACCTCTAAACTGAAAAAATTCTCGTCTTTCCTGAATGGGTGAGTGCTTTGAAGATAAAGGAGTAGAATTCTCATCAAATCCAGCAAGCAGAGGTTCTGCTCCTCTTCACCATGAGGATCCTGACCCAGTGCTGCCAGTATTATTTCTTAGTTGATATTAAAAGTGAAGCCACCTTCAGAAGAAACCCAGACATGAGCCTCAAGGCCACATGATCCAAACATATCCGTAGATATGGACGACAATGCTTGGAACTCTTATCTGCTTGACAGTTGTAATTTTCACTAAAAACAAGGCTTTCCAAGAGAGATATTTGATGGAGGCCTGCTCTGCTGGGTCAAAGGGGAAACTTTGAATGCTCTAAGGCTAGGTCCCATGAGGGAACTGGAAGTGTGAATGTCACAGAGTGGTATAGCGGATAGGGAATCAGGAGGCAAGATGGTTAGTAAAGGTGAACTGGGATACTAGTCTGATCCTTAGATGAGGGTCCCTGGCTTTCCCTGATCCTGGAGTTACCTCTGAAGGTGAGGTCTAAGCCATCACCTTTACCCTTTGCTCCTGATCAGCCCTAGGCTAAGAGTCTCTACATCCACCCACAGACAAGGAAAACCGGAAGGGAACAGCAGCAGCAGCACAGCACATCTTCACTGCACAGGGTCATAGAAGAGAATGAACTCTATTGGCACTCGGTGGAGGGAAGTGGAACTACTTCAAGGCTGAGGGAGTGGAGATCTGAATGCTATGACACACCCCTCCACCTGCAGAGCTGCAGCATAGACTAAAGGGAAAAAAAACTCATATTTAATTCACAGGAGCAACACTTATGTACTGCAAAGCAGTCAACACTTGATAATACCCCCCTTTATGAGAGGCCTCTAGACTCTAAACTGGTCACATCTGATAACGGTCTAACTTTCCTTAGTGATGACCTGTGCAAGATATTACAGGTATTTAGCACAGAAGGAAGTTTGAGCTGGAACAACACAGGGTTGCAAATGGCTGATATCCTAAATGGACCAATAACTCCAACAGCAGGAGCTCCAGCCCCACACTTCCACCTTAGGTGTTTTGACAACATCCACACAAAATCATCTACCCTCACATCTGGACCCGAACGTTTATTACCAATTATGCGGTTACAAATAGAGGGTTCATTCTCAGGGGGGCAAATAGTAGAGACATTTCCCTGTTTCTTCTTTGGAAACTTTCCCACAAAAGGCTTAGTGGAAGTCACCAGCCTCCCCCTATAACGTTTCTCAGGATAACACCTGAGCCCAGAATCATACTGAGGTGTAGGCTGGGTTTCACCCCTATTCCCTGGTAGGTGATTAAACCTCCACCGGAGACAAAAGAGCATGTGTGGCACCCCAGGAGTCTGGTTGCCACAGTGGCATTGCCTTTCTCACAGGGGGTGATGTCATGCAAGAAGGAGTTCCCACGCTAGGTAACACCAGCATCCAACATTTGTCCTGATTCCAGGCCAGAAGGGGGAGCTCTAACCCAGTTTCAGGGGAGCTTTCCTACAAATTCTGGTCTGAAGGCAGGGTTAGACAGAAAGTCAAACAGAGAGTCTAGGAGAAAGTAAGAGAGACGTCCTGGGGACTGGAGCCACCGAGAGGCTTGTCCCAGGACAGTGGAGAGCTAGTGCCAAGGGAAGAGGAGAAAGAAATCAAGGAAAGCATTGGGAATGGAACTGTGACCGAGCTCCACCCAGAGCTGGGCACTAGAAACAGGATACCGAAGTCCTTGGTTGCTCAGGTATTGAAGACCCAGCAGCTAAATTTGGAGGGCAGGAGACTGCCTGGCCACAACAGACACCCAGCGGCACAGCAGCATACTAGAGCCCAGAAATACTACGTAGGAGTGACACCTGTAAAAGGTTCGCCTGCCATACGGGTGAGGAACTGACCAGCAGATAGCCTTAGGTAGCAGGGACCCACAAGGGACAGGCAGCCGAACTCGCCCGGCGAGGTGGATCCCCAATTGCTTCCAGGCTGACCGGACCTCAGTTACCACCTGTTACCAGTGTCCTGGTCTGCACCATCGACTGTCAAGTAAAAGGTAAAGGAAACTACAATCCCTGTGTCCTCCGGTCATTACTCGCACCCTATTCCTGCACCCCAACGTCCACTATCCTCTTCATAAAATGTTGCAATAGTCCTGGGGCTCCGCTCCACCAGTGGGGAGCAGAACCATATTTTCCATTAATTTCATCTTTATTTTTCATTTTTCACGTTTACTATTGTTTATTTTTATTCTTTATTTTTCTGAATTTTTTGCTTTTTTGAATAAAGTGTGGTTTTTCTTATTACCATTATTATTATTTTTATTCATCTTTTTCCTTTACTTTTATTATTTATTATTTTTTATTTTTCAATTTCAATTTAGTTTTTATTATTTAACATTTTGATATGATTCCTCTGATTTATATATTGCTTAATTTACACATACCTGATGGTTTTTTTTTACATGGGATAGTTCCAAAAATTTTTTTTGTTTTGAGGTACAAAAAAACCTTTTTATGACTCAATCACACACATTTATAGTCACTGATTTATTGTAAATATGTACAGACTGATTAGACACAGAGTGAATAGTGCAATTAATATATGGAGGGGTATGAGCACTTTATTACACACCTTTATTCATATGTTATATTTCTCTATATAATAATTTTTTCTCCACTATCAGTCATTATTGTTTTTGTCCTATCCAATATGCCCTTTTGTGTAGTTCATCACACACCATATTCACACATATCCATTTATGTGGTCTCATTGTATTTCTTTATACAATTTTTTCCCCACTACAATTATTTTGTTATCTCCCATCTAACAGGTTCTTCTAAGTAATTTTGCACACTATTATAATATACATTATGTTCCCAGTGTCTATTACCCCTTTCTATCATCCGTTTAATTTGTTTTGTCCTCCCAGAAAATTGTATAGCAGAACTATATTTACTCATTTACTTAGGCTCTCCTGGTGTGTGTGCGCTCTGCTTTGGGCCCAGAGCAATGGTTGACCTGACGACATGTCATCAACACGTCTCCTTCTCTGCCCTCTATTCATGATTCGTCCAGTGGGGAGGGAACAGGAGGTGACGTTAGACGCCGAGTCGGGTGATCCGGTCTCGGCAGCGGAAGCCGTGCGCCATTAACTGCACCTGGCAGGACTGGTGCCTTATAAAAAGAGCATACCCTGTGCTAGCGGCACCCTCAAAAAGAAACCCCCAGACAAAACATATCAGGGTGTATCCCGCATCCCCCTTCAGGACCGGTAAATATACCACTGAGATTAGGTTTGCAACAAGGCTTTGCCTCACATATGTTGTCTGCAAGGATTAGAACATTGGTATTTTAAGCCCCATTGTTTCCACAGCTTCTTGACTTTACTGTGCATGTGATATTGGTTGTGTTCTTACACTGTAGAGAAGCGGGTCTATTATGGTGTTAATAAGGTTCCTTCTAGTGCCCTCTTTATATCACCTAACCCTGATTCCTTGATCACTAGCTCCATGGTGTATATTGTATCGTCTTTTGTAATAAATTTTGTGATGTATATTGGTTTTAAATTTTGGATACCAATAAAGTGAAATATTTTATACCATTAAATGGGCAATAAACACGTTCTTTCATGGGTAGTTTTGGCTATAGTCTGACCCTTAGTCTGGGGGTCCCTGGCTCACACAGATCCTGAAGTTACCTCTGAAGGTGAGGATGTTCAGGTAACCACCCTTGCCATTTGCTCCTAATCAGCCCTAGGCTAAGAGCACCTGCCTCCACCCATGGAGTGGGAAAACCCAGCAGCTCCTATGAAAGGGGACAGCAGCAGCACAGTTCAGCAGAGCACATCTTCACTGCACGGGGTCCTAATAGAGAATGGATTCTATCTGTGATACCTGGTGGAGGGAAGTGGATCTACTTCAAGGCTGAGTGAGTGGAGATCTCAATGCTATGACACACCCCTCCACCACCACCTGAATGCTATGACACACCACTCCATCTCCACCTGCATAGCCACACACAGCATAGAGTAAGGAAAAAAAACTCAGATTTAAATCACAGCAGCAACACTCATGGACTGCCAAGCAGTCAACATGTGACAGTGAATGGCAGTCTTAGATCCTTAATGTCCTATTAATACGATACAATGTGCCATCCAAATGTGCATTAATGGCCGAGAGCTGTGTTTTGAGGGTGTTGAACTTCAATCCTGCTTGGAAGAATTGCAATACTGCGGCTATAGATATCTTCCATATTCTAGCATATACCTTTAATGTTGCTTGCCTCTTAGCTGCTGACAAGGCATTGATAACATGTTCCGGAAGCCCATAAGCCAGTAGATTTTCCCTGGCAATCTGCATGCTATCAGATGCAGCCTAATTGGAACCAGATGAAGACTGTCTCCTTGGGACAGGAGATCTGGTAAGGGTGGAAGTTTCCAATATCTTCCTCTTGCTGACTTCCACATGAGAGGAAAGCAATTTCTTTGAGACCAGAAAGGAATGCTTGCAATTGCTTCTGCCTGTTCCTACTTGATCCTATTCAAAACTCTCAGGATCAGTGATAAAGGAGGGAAAAAAAGGTTATAAAGGAGGGAAGACATAGATGAGCATGCCTGCCCAGAAGAGGAGTAGCCCGTTGAGGTTCCATGGACGACCACATTTCTGAAGAAAAAAAAAAAAGTGATGATACTTTGCATTCTGACGTGTGGCATCCAGATCGGGGACCCCCATGATATTCGTCATATTCAGAAAGATCTTGTCATTGAGGGAGACTCTTGTTGGGACTAAACCAATTGGCCATGACATTGCAGACTCCTGGCACATAAACTGCTGAGATACTGTGGAGATTATTCTCTGTCCAGGGAAAGATGTTGTGAAATTTCGCATCTATCAGGAGACTCTTGGTTTAACCATATTTGTTGTTATAGAACACAGATGCCAGGTTGTCGAAGTGGACTAATCGATTGTTGGTAAAGAGGAGAAGTGCTAGCCTTATTACTCTCAACTTTCTGAGACTGGATGATAGGTGGGCTTCTTGTAATAACCAGGGTCTGACCCTGCTGTCCAAGCTGTTGCCCCCCATGCAATTTGTAGTGAGCATTACTGGACAGCGAGGGAGAAGACAGACATGATGTTCTGTGGTCTGATAAAACTAAAATTGAAATGACCATCTTTATGTTTGGAGGAAAAAGGGAGAAGCTTGGAAGCCTAAAAATATAATCCCAACTGTGAAACACAGGAGTGGCAGAATCATGTTGTGGGGTTGTTTTGCTGCAGGAGGGACTGGTGCACTTCACAAAATAGATGGCATCATGAGGAAAGAAGATTGTATGGCAATACTGAAGTAACATCTCAAGACATTAGCCAAAAAGTTAAAGCTTGGGCAGAAATGAGTCTTCCAAATGGACAATGACCCGAAGCATATTGCCAAACTCCTTGCAAATAGCTTAATGATAACAAAGACAATTTTTTGTTGTGGACATTACAAAGCCCTGATCTCAATCCTATTGAAAAATTATCAGCAAAACTGAAAAGGCAAAAGCGACTAAAGCAACCTACAAACATGGCTCAGTTACACCAGTTCTGTCAGGAGGAAGGAGAAAAAATTCCTACCAACTATTGTGAGTAGCTTGTGGAATATTATCCAAAACGTTTACCCAAGGGTAATGGTACCAAATACTAATGAAATGTATGCAGAAAGTAACAAAAATGTGTGAAAACATTCTCTCTCATTATTCTGGCATTTGACAAATAAATATTAATAATTATGGTAATCCAAATTGACCCCTAAAATGGAAAAGGTTTATCCACAAATCATGCTAGATAGTGAGAAAAACATGCATGTTTGTCTTTTTATATAGTATACGTAAACATCTGGTTTCAATGTGGGCAGACGTGGCGGCAACAGGATACAGAGATTAAAGGAACGGGAATCCTACTGGATCCACCAGCTACAGACGTTGGCTCCATTGGGACTCAACAGAGAATATGATGCATTACCATCTAGCTAAGCATTGAGGGTGACCCTCTATAGTACTGGCATACTGTCAGATACTTCATTTTGGTTTATCTCCCACTTAAGACCTGTGACAACAATGGGGAACTTTTGGCTGATCAATCTGGCTCTTTCATGTGACCAGGTCGTCATATTTATCCTACCACCATGTCTGTTTGTTATCATTTGTTATCATCTAACACTACATTATTAGCATTTACCATGGTACTGTGCTCATATTATCTTTACCTAAGGTGTGATGGACAGTGCACGGGCCGGTCAGATGCGCTATGATATAAGAGCATATTTGTGATACAATGTTGTTTGTAGTGCTCGCTTCTCCTTTCGCCTCTTAGGTCCGTATAGAATGTGACAATAACATTGGTAACGTAATTAGCATTGACTGACCAATACCTGTGCATTGCTATTGTTCACCTTTATTCTTGATACTACCCTATTTGTCTTATACATTATGGTGTTCTTTCAGTGCCCCTATGTCCTCTAGTCCTCATACTAATTGCCTGTTCTCTTTTTCTGGCAGAGATACTGACGGAGCTGAGAGGGAGGCGGGACTCACAGTCACCAGAAACTCGTCACATCTACGTTACGCCCCGCGCATGCGCAGTATGGCCGCTTGCGTTCCACTTCAAATCGCTTCCTGCGTTCCAGTGGCAGGAAGCAGGAAGCGATCTGTGCACGATTCAGAAATGCACAGCACCTGGCCGCACGCTACTTAAAGCACGGGACTGTAAGCATCACGCCCCCACCTCCCCAGCACGCTGCAGGCTGCTATATCTCAGGTACCAGACTCTGGATGGGCTTTATACCTCAGTCCAGCAGTTATTCACTATCTTTGCTTTGTCTCTAGGCCATTAATTCCTCTTATTATCACACCACTCTTGGGGCACAGATAGAAGCCAGTAACCTGTGTTTGCCGCTCATTAAGGTAGTTTCTATGCTACATATGCATGTTAAATGGTGGGATAGTTTAATGGTGACATCGTTTGCTTGCAGTATTCTCATAACAGTTTTTTGTACCTCGCCTTAGGTGGTTCTGATAGTGGGAGTACTCATTAGATGCTTTGGTGAAGCTGCCCATTAAATAAGGTCTGCTTTTGATCATAAGTAATAGTCTCTTATATTAACTGTATATGGTAGTATTCACATATGCTCATGTGACACCGCACTGTGTGGTATTTATTTACTCTTTAACTCTAGACCCTCTTCCGGACCCCCTAGGGGTATATAGAACCTAATGATACTATCACAAACGAACATATATTTCAGGTAATCAATCTACCTCAGGTTCTTTCTTTTTTTCTTTTTCTTTTTACGAGCCTTCTGGAGGTCATTTGTTTACTCTATTGTCTGGTATATATTTCTTCACTAAGTTCTTCTATGACCATAATCGTTAACAGAGCCCGTCGCTGATCTACACAATTATCATAATATACCGTTGGGTTCCTCTGACAACCACTACTCGCGACCATAGGTTCTGTCCCTACCAGGTGCCCCCTGGGTAAGCTTGGTGTTTGATTTAATTTTCCCTTTAGCTTTTTGCTTTATTTTTTTTCCATTTAATATATATATATATATATATATATCTATTATATAATTGCCGTAACTGACTTCCGTCGGAGCGGCGCAACTTCCGGTGGCTTGGTTAGCGAGTCCAGGCTGTTTCTCCTGGACTCTGTCCGTGGCCGCGAGTCGCTGCCACCCACCGCTAACCAAGCCACAGAAGCGCATACGACTGTAGTGTACACCGCTATAGTATACTACAGTCCCATGCCCATACGCCTGTCCGCCCCTAAACCTAAGCGCCAACGGCGCTTAAGGGCCGACACGCGTATGCCCATGGGACTGTAGTATACCATCGCGCTGTACACTACAGCGCCATGCTCTAAAACACCCCTACCCCCTGCCGCCCTAAGCCCCCTGCCGCCCTAAGCCACTACCCCCTACCCCCTAAGTCCCGCCGAAGCCCCTACCCCCTGCCGCCCTAAGCCACTAGCCACTACCCCCTAAGTCCCGCCGAAGCCCCTACCCCCTGCCGCCCTAAGCCACTAGCCACTACCCCGCCGCCGACCCTCTGCCGCACCTAACCCCTAAGCCACTACCCCGCCGCCGAAGCCCCTGCCGCCCTAAGCCACTACCCCGCCACAGCCACTACCCTCTGCCGCAAGCCCCTACCCCCTGCCGCCCTAACCCACTACCCCGCCGCAGCCACTACCCTCTGCCGCACCTAACCCCTAAGCCACTACCCCGCCGCCGAAGCCCCTACCCCCTGCCGCCCTAAGCCACTACCCCGCCGCAGCCACTACCCTCTGCCGCAAGCCCCTACCCCCTGCCGCCCTAACCCACTACCCCACCGCAGCCACTACCCTCTGCCGCACCTAACCCCTAAGCCACTACCCCGCCGCCGAAGCCCCTACCCCCTGCCGCCCTAAGCCACTACCCCGCCGCAGCCACTACCCTCTGCCGCAAGCACCTACCCCCTGCCGCCCTAACCCACTACCCCGCCGCAGCCACTACCCTCTGCCGCACCTAACCCTAAGCCACTACCCCGCCGCCGAAGCCCCTACCCCCTGCCGCCCTAACCCACTACCCCGCCGCAGCCACTACCCTCTGCCGCACCTAACCCCTAAGCCACTACCCCGCCGCCGAAGCCCCTACCCCCTGCCGCCCTAAGCCACTACCCCGCCGCAGCCACTACCCTCTGCCGCAAGCCCCTACCCCCTGCCGCCCTAACCCACTACCCCGCCGCAGCCACTACCCTCTGCCGCACCTAACCCCTAAGCCACTACCCACACGCCGAAGCCCCTGCCGCCCTAAGCCACTACCCCGCCGCAGCCACTACCCTCTGCCGCAAGCCCCTACCCCCTGCCGCCCTAACCCACTACCCCGCCGCAGCCACTACCCTCTGCCGCACCTAACCCCTAAGCCACTACCCCGCCGCCGAAGCCCCTACCCCCTGCCGCCCTAAGCCACTACCCCGCCGCAGCCACTACCCTCTGCCGCAAGCCCCTACCCCCTGCCGCCCTAACCCACTACCCCACCGCAGCCACTACCCTCTGCCGCACCTAACCCCTAAGCCACTACCCCGCCGCCGAAGCCCCTACCCCCTGCCGCCCTAAGCCACTACCCCGCCGCAGCCACTACCCTCTGCCGCAAGCCCCTACCCCCTGCCGCCCTAACCCACTACCCCGCCGCAGCCACTACCCTCTGCCGCACCTAACCCCTAAGCCACTACCCCGCCGCCGAAGCCCCTACCCCCTGCCGCCCTAACCCACTACCCCGCCACAGCCACTACCCTCTGCCGCAAGCCCCTACCCCCTGCCGCCCTAACCCACTACCCCGCCGCAGCCACTACCCTCTGCCGCACCTAACCCCCTACCCCCGAAGCCGCACCTAACCCACTACCCCCGACGCCGCACCTAAGCCACTACCCCGCCGCAGCCACTACCCTCTGCCGCAAGCCCCTACCCCCTAAGCCGCACCTAACCCCCTACCCCCGAAGCCGCACCTAAACCCCTACCCCCCCCTACCCCCTAAGCCCCGCCGCACCTAAGCCCCTATCCCCTAAGCCCCGCCGCCTCCTAAGCTCACGCCGCTAACACCTAACGCCCTACACCCGAAGCCCCCGCCGTCCCCTAACCTAACGCCCCCGTCGATCACTTACATGCCTTCTTAGTCATCTGATCGTCCGTCCGATCCACAAGTCCTTCGTCCGGCCAGCCGTCCTCTTCCTCCGGCCCCGCCGCTCTTCTCTCTTCTTTCCGCCATCTCCGGCTCTTCGTCCGGCCCCCGGGGTCTTCTGTCTTCTTTCCGCCAACTTCCATCTCCGACGTCCTCTTCACTTCTCATTAAGATAGAATGGACGAAAAATCCGCCATTCTATCTCTATGAGATGTGAGCTGCTCTTCTGATTGGTCGCTGTCTAATGCCCTCAGCCAATCAGAAGAGCACCTCATATCCCATTGAAATACATTAGCGGTGTGTCGCCGATTTTATGGCCGCCCACCTGGTTCTATTTGTCGGCCCTAAAATCGCGGACACACCGCTAATGCATGTCTATGGGCAGTCAGCTCGATTTCTGATTGGTCGCTCTCTGCTGACGCCGACCAATCAGAATTCGACCTCACTGCCCATAGACATACATTAGCGGTGTGTCCGCGATTTTGGGGCCGACAAATAGAACCAGGGGCCCGGCCGTTAATTCGCCGACACACCGCTAATGTATGTCAACAAATAAATTTAATAATAAAAAAAATAATTAAAAAATAATTAAAAAATAATTAAAAAATAAATAAAAAATAATAAATAATTAATTTAAAAATAATAATAAAAAAAATATTTAAATGTTAATAATATGAGCCCTTTCAGCGGACCTGAAGGAGAACTGTGTCTCAGCCTCAAGCTCACTTTAAATAAATAATAAATTTAATAATAAAAAAAATAATTAAAAAATAATAAAAAAAATAATAAAAAAATAAATAAAAAATAATTAATAATTAAATAAAAATAATAATAAAAAAAATAAATATATGCTAATAATATCAGCCCTTTCAGCGGACCTGAAAGAGAACTGGGTCTCTGCCTCAGGCTCACTTTAAATAAATAATAAATTTAATAATAAAAAAAAAAATTAAAAAATAATTAAAAAAGAATAAAAAAATAAATAAAAAATAATTAATAATTAAATAAAAATAATAATAAAAAAAAATAAATAAAATAATGCTATTACTGCTAATAATTATGCTATTAATGTTAATAATTATGCTATTAATGCTAATAATTATGCTATTAATGGTAATAATAATGCTATTAATGCAAATAATATTGCTATTAATGCTATTAATGTTAATAATTATGCTATTAATGCTAATATTTATGCTATTAATTCTAATAATTATGCTATTAATGCTAATATTAATACTATTAATGCTAATAATTATGCTATTTATGCTAATATTTATGCTATTAATGCTAATAATTATGCTATTAATGGTAATCATAATGGTATTAATGCAAATAATATTGCTATTAATGCTATTAATGCTAATAATTATGCTATTAATGTTAATAATTATGCTATTAATGCTAATAATTATGCTATTAATGGTAATAATAATGCTATTAATGCAAATAATATTGCTATTAATGCTATTATTACTGCTATTAATGTTAATAATTATGCTATTAATGCTAATAATTATGCTATTAATGGTAATAATAATGATATTAATGCAAATAATATTGCTATTAATGCTATTAATGCTAATAATTATGCTATTACTGCTAATAATAATGCTATTAATGCTAATAATTATGCTATTAATGCTAATATTAATGCTAATAATGCTAATAATAATCATATTAACGCTATTAATAATGCTATTAAGGCTAATAATCATGCTATTTATGATATTCAAAATGCTATTAATGCTAATAATATTGCTATTAATGCTCTTTATGCTCATAGTAATGCTATTAATACGATTATTTATGCTATTAATTCTATGATTTATGCTATTAATGCTATTAATAATGCTATTAATGCTATTAATGCTATTAATAATGCTATTCATGCTATTAATAATACTATTAATGCTATTAATGATAATATTAATGCTATTAATTGTATTATTAATGCTATTAATGCTATTAATAATGCTATTACTGCTAATAATAATGCTATTACTGCTAATAATAATGCTATTAATGCTAATAATTATGCTATTAATGCTAATATTAATGCTAATAATGCTAATAATAATCATATTAACGCTATTAATAATGCTATTAAGGCTAATAATCATGCTATTTATGTTATTCAAAATTCTATTAATGCTAATAATATTGCTATTAATGCTCCTTATGCTAATACTCATGCTATTAATGCAATTATTTATGCTATTAATTCTATTATTTAGGCTATTAATGCTATTAATAATGCTATTAATGTTATTAATAATGCTATTAATGCTATTCATGCTAATATTAATGCTATTAATGCTATTAAGGCTAATAATCATGCTATTAATCCTATTAATAATCCTATTTTTAATTCTATTAATGCTATTAATAATTTTATTAATGCTAATAATGGTATTACTCCTCATAATAATGCTATTAACACTATTATTAATGCTATTTATGGTAATAATGCTATTAATACTAATAACAATACTATTATTAGTACTATTATTGCTATTAATAATGCTATTAATGCTAATAATAATGCTGTTAATGCTAATAATTATGCTATTAATGGTAATAATAATGCTATTAATGCAAATAATATTGCCACGTTCTAGAATCCCGATGCATTTGCATCGGGCTCACAGCTAGTATATATATATATATATATACTTGTATACGTTAGTCGTATTCTAGTTACTCCTCTCATAGTTGGCCTTTTTGAGACAAGATATGTCTTGATATGCATATACAATTATGGATTAATTGTCTGTTTCTACACACAGATTTCTTGCATTTGATTCCCTTACTCATGTTGCAGCTGCATGTATAAGCACACACGCATTCTGGTACGATAAGTTCGGCTTTACTATGTATTTTGATTTTTCACTTTATTAAAATCCCAGTTTCATTTGGATGCAACTGTTTTCTCTTGTATACTATGTAATATTGTCAAGAATATGTACATAATGTTTATGACATGTTTTTCTTTGTCATTTATTCAATTTTGATCTAGTATATCATCAGTGTCTGAGGAAGGCTATGTTAGCCGAAACATCACACTGTATGCTTAAACGTTGTGCTCAGCTGCGAGAGAATAAACTACAGTTACGCTCCAACACCGTTTGACGTGTCTTTGAACTTCCTTACTCATATATCATGTGCCGGGGTTTCTATTTTTGATATTTGGACTATTTTCCCCAAGGCACCGATAATACAGGGTAGCCGGGCCTACTTCATTAATCAACCAGATGCGGGTCAGATGCTGTCGCATCGGGAGGGCGGTGATGTTGCGATGGGGGCGCGCTTTGTGGTGTGGGAGCAGCGGCTGACTCACTTTCCCTGTGCTGTCTTCTTTTCTCATGTGCACTCTCTTTTGAGCGGTCTCTCTCTCTTTCGCATGTGCTGTCTCCTTTGAGTTGCGTCCCAATGCTGTCTTGTCCCCCTGTGTGTGGGGGGCACTCTCTGCCCCATTCTCTCTTTCTGCCCCACTGTGTGCTCTCTGCCAGATCCTGTGCTCTCTTTCTGCCCCTGTCTGTGCTCTATTTTTGCCCCACTCTATGCTTTCTGCCCCCTCTTGTGGTTTCTTTCTGCCCCCTCCTTGTGCCCTCTTTTTGCCCCACTGTGTGCTCTCTGCCAGCCCTTTGCTCTTTCTGCCCTACTGTGCACTCTCTTCCCCATGCTCTCTTTCTGCCCCCTCTCTGCGCTGTCTTTTTGCCTCACTGTGTGCTCTCTGCTCCCTCCTTTGTTCTCTTTCTGCACCTTCCTGGGCTCTCTTTCTGCCCCACTATGTGCTCTCTGCTCCTCTTGTGCTCTTTCTGCCCCCTATCTGCACTCTGTTTTAGCTCCACTGTGCGCTCTCTGCCGCCTCCTGTGCTCTCTTTCTGCCCCCTCTCTGTGCTCTCATTTTGGCCCACTGTGTGCTCCCTGCCCCAATGCTCTCTTTCTGTACCCTCTCTGTGCTCTCTTCTTGCTCCACTGTCTGCTCTCTTCCCTCACAAGCTCTCTTTCTGCCCCACTGTGCCTTCTCTGGACCCCCTTCTCTCTACCCCCGTGTTCTCTTTCTGCCCCACTGTGCTTTCTCTGGCCCCCCTCTCTCTGCCTCCCTGTGCTCTCTTTCTGCCCCTTGTCTCTGCCTCCCATGCTCTCTTTCTGCTCCCTGTCTCTGCACCCCCTGCTCTCTTTTCTAACCCCCAGTGGTTATCAAAACCAGGGGATACCAACTTATTTATAATAAAAATATATATTTTATTCATATCAAAAGTTAAAAATAAACACGACCACAATTTAGACAAACATACACATACATATATATATATATATATATATATATATATATATATATATATATATATATAGAGTGGTGAACCATGCACAAGGTAATGTACATATATTTATTAACCAGAGAGAGGAAGGGTCACACTCTTTTTACCCCAAAGAACTCCAAAAGTGTCATCCCTAGGGGAGTATCGTAATGCATATGTGGCGCCCCTGCGTCCAGGAGGCCACAAAGGGAACTGCAGCCAGGCAGGTAGGACACTTGTTGCACAACAACACCTTCACAGCCCACATAACCCACGTGTAAGAGAGGGTAGCATCCAGCCCTGAGATTAGAGACTCTATGAGATTGAGCGGTGGTGGATTTGGAGGAGTGGGTTGGGCACACCCGTAGTCAGGTGACTTAACTGTATATAGGAAAGGGGAGGAGGAAGGTGTTCAGTAGGCCATAGTGAGCTGAAAAGTAAAGACCAAGAGCAGCAAAGACAGAGAAGCTGAGAAGCACGGCAAGGCCAGAGAACAGCAGCAGATTGAGCTGAAGCTGAGCAGGAGAGAGCCACACGTCCTGGAAGAGTGAAAGCATAAGGAGCGCAGAATCTGTACCGAGCCAGTGTGAGCCGGAGGAGAGAGAAAGCCCATCCAGAGCTAGATCCCCAGGAGTGTGAGAGAGCAGAGAGGGACGGTGATACCCGGGCCCTAGAACCACAGCTGAAGCAACCGACTGCAGGCGGAGTAGCCCTCCTATTATACCGAAAGGAACAGAGAGAAAGGAGCCTGGTAGAGCCTCAGACTTGAAGACTGCTGGAGGCTGGGCTGAAGTAGAGTGTCGGCTCTAGAGGGGACCATAGTTCACCCGGCATCCCCAAACAACACGACGAGGGGTCTTAATTCCAGATTGGGATCCCTACCCTAAAGGACAGGCAGCTCAATGACAAACTAAGGACTCACAGGGGCGCGAGTCACCGCCATACTGTCCATCGTTTCACACACATCCGTGGAGACGGAGACCGTAATAGCCCGGAAAGGACACTGCAGACTGTGTGAGGGGTCACAGAGAGAGAGGCCTGGCTGCAGGGAGCAAAGGGAACCCGGAGAGGGAGAATGTGCCCGTGTATTAAGAACTGTACTTGAACTTTGTAAGAACTGTAAATGAGCTGTAAAGTGACTGGAAGAACTGAGAGTAAACACGGAAAACCCTGGAACTGCTTCCCTTGTGTTTCTGCATGAAAGTGATTCTCTCCATACAGGATACAGCCTGTCAGCACCAGCAAAGAGGAGAGATCCCTGCAGCGTCTGCAAAGTAAGTGTGCTACACACTCCACAATAGACTTAACCCTTACTGCCCCGGGGAACACAGTTCTACCCACTGGAACTATTATACCTAAGCTGCAATCCCATCATCCCCGGAGGTTCTGCAGCAGCGGCGGCCCCATCACTGGCCGCATATAGTGGGTGGCGTCACGACTGACAACCCCTGTAAATATCCCCTTTTATTGCCGAGCCCGGGACACGGACCGGACCAGGACCACCCGTGACTTCCCCAGCAGCAGACCGGTCCGGTACCGAGTACCCCCGTTCCAGTGGGCCCGATACATACAATTACATATGCTCTAATGTCTCACAGGGGTAAAACAGTAGAGAAATAGCTTTGTGAAACAAGAGAGAAACACATTTCAAAACCTGGTAGCTGTGACGACCATCTGCTGTGAGGCTGAGCTGCTGGTAAGGCAGCACCCCGAGAAACCCGAGACCCTTAACCCCTATACAGGGATCTGGAATTATAGCGGAGCCCAGGGGGTAGCTGCCTATTATGAGCAGCAGAGCAGAAGGTCGCCAGGAAGGAAAAAATCAGGATCCGAAGAACGTGACCAGAAGTCCGAGTCAAAACAGAGAGGGCAGCGAAGGTACAAAATCATCAGGCAGTAGCAGATTCAAAAATCCAGGCAAGGGTCAAGGGCAAAAACCAAGAGGGCAGCTGAGGTACAAAATCAATAGGCTGAAGCAGATTCAAAAATCCAGGCAAAGGTCAGAGTCAAAACTAAACACACACACTATCACTGGGGAACCAAAACTATATCTGTATTTGAAGGGCGCGGTTACCTCCCATAGGCTGGAGCTCACAGCCTGATGATCTCATCCGGACCGCCCCTAGAACTAGGCCAGATGGTGATGCACAACTGGCTCCACCCACCCCACTTCTGACAGAAGAATGACGGCTGCGCCTAACAGACACATCCGCAGGGCCCGCTCCTCTGCGACCAACACCGCGCAAAGGAGAAACACGGCGGCGATCAGCGACAGAGGCAGACATCGCAGGAGCAGGTCCATATGAGGACAAGGCCCTCCTATCACCGGCGCCATCAGCTGAAGGAATCCGGCTCCTCCCAGCGGCCGAGGCAGGAACACCAGCCACCGAGTCCGATGGCGATGTGACAGTAGCAGTATCAAACAGGGTTTTGAACTTTCATGTGCTGGAGACCTTCAATCCAGTATCTGGGTTCCCAAAACTATGTAAATAGAACCACCAAACGCTTGACGCGTTTCGCCTTCCCATATGGCAGAAGGCTCATCAGAAGTTTTTTTGGGGTTAAGATTATTTTGTTCAGTCTTATGACTCTATAAACTAGGGAAACGATATTCTCAAAGACAGGTATACCCAGGGGACAGAGATGGAAGTGGATGATGGGCCACAAGGTAATTACGGTATATAGATTTTTACACTGGTGTGTGTAGGACAACCAATCACAGACGCTGTTAGAGGGTGGATGAGGGATGCAGAGAATATGCATAAGGTTTAATAAGCAGACCCAGAAGCAGTAACAGCAGTGTCGAAACTCAGAAAGTATAATTTAATTGCTTTAATCCCCATTTTGCACTGCTGATTGTATGCAATGCAGCATTTGAACAAGTTTTATCTAGAAAGCTGAATCTGAACAGTAAGGCTGGTTTCACATTGCGTTATAGTTAAATTATGTTGGAATGACAGGAGGAGCAGGGAGAAGAGGACAGGAGAGGGGAGAACAGGGGGACAGCAGGGGGAAACAGGGGACAGCAGGGGGACAGCAGGGGACAATAGGGGGACAGCAGGGGGCAACAGGGTGAATGCAGGGGGACAGCAGGGGACAACAGGGGGACAGCGAGATGACAGGAGGCAGAGAGGAGGGGGAACGAGGTGACAGACCAAACTAATCCTGCAAAATGTCGGAATCAGATGCCTATTTGGCATCCGATTGCAAGGATTAGTTTGGATCCGATGCTGTCCGATTTTCATCGGACAGCACCAGATTTAACTATAACGCAATGTGAAACCAGCCTAACACAGACGTCTGGGGTCCGTGCAGGAAAAATATTAGATTGCATCTATATTATGGTCACAATACCTGGATATCCAGGAGGTTTTTTTTTAAACCAGATTTTAAAAAACTATAAAATTAAATACACAATAAAATGCAATCATTTTGTAGCCAAGTAAATTGGAACTAAAGTTGCATTAACACTTACGGTATTTTCTTTATTGTTTTTTTTTACATACTATTGCAAAACCTCTTCAATATGTGCAGAATGATTAAAGTTTTGTGTTCCTCTAAACATAATCATAATGTATTCAACTATTTCCTAGTAATATCTAATATACAGTATAAAGTTAAGTATGTGTATATGTGTGTGTGTATCTACTAAAGGAATCGGCATCGTCGCATTTGCAATCACAAAATTTTGCACAGCCACCTCATTTGACTCAGGGAATGTCATAGACTGTGTTCTGAAGGGAAATTTTTACAGTCATTCACCAAGAAAATGCTTATTTACTGTTTGTATGTGTGAGGTAATATATATTGCCTTGACTGTTTTGACAGCCTGGAAATTTATCACGTGGCCTATAGTGCTTTTTCTACTCTTTTATGCGTTCCACACTGTGGAACACAAAGGAAGAGGAGGTCACGGGCCGGATACGGGGGCGGAGCGGGGGCTGGCAGCCGGCGTCTATAATGAATGAAATGAAAGAACCGTACTGCGCCGGTAAGATAATACAGGCAGCGCAATGCGGATGGGCAGCGCTGGGTCCCTCAGTCACGCCTGGGCACCGGCATTTGTCCGGGTATGCCAGGTGCTGACGCTGATAGCAACCAATCACAGCTCAGCTGCTGATTATTTGCTACTAGCTGTGAGCCCGATGCAAATGCATCGGGATTCTAGAATGTGCATTAATTTGATTATAGTAGTTATAGCTGTTAGCCTGATGCAAATGCATCGGGTATCTAAAATATGTTTATTGTTTTTTTAAAGATTTTTAAATAATAATCGCATCATCAATAGCAATAATATAAGCCATAGCATTATTATTAGCAGTAATAGCAGTATTAATAGCATTATTAGCAGTATTATGAGCATAAATAACAGTATTAATAGCATTAATAGCATTATTATTAGCATTAATAGCATTATTAATAGCATTATTAGCATTAATAATAGCATTAATAACATTATGAATAGCATTAATAGCATTATTATTAGCATTAATAGCATTAATAATAGCATTATTAGCATTAATAATAGCATTAATAACATTATTAATAGCATTAATAGCATTATTATTAGCATTAATAGCATTATTAATAGCATTAATAGGATACATATTAGCATTAATAGCATTAATAGCATAATTAATAGCATTAATAGCATTATTAATAGCATTAATAGCATTATTATTAGCATTAATAGCATTAATAATGGCATTATTAGCATTAATAATAGCATTAATAACATTATTAATAGCATTAATAGCATTATTATTAACATTAATAGCATTATTATTAGCATTAATAGCATTAATAATGCCATTAATAGGATAAATATTAGCATTAATAGCATTAATAGCATAATTAATAGCATTAATAGCATTATTAATAGCATTAATAGCATTATTATTAGCATTAATAGCATTAATAGGATAAATATTAGCATTAATAGCATAATTAATAGCATTAATAGCATTATTAATAGCATTAATAACATTATTATTAGCATTAATAGCATTAATAATAGCATTATTAGCATTAATAATAACATTAATAACATTATTAATAGCATTAATAGCATTATTATTAGCATTAATAGCATTAATAGCATTATTATTAGCATTAATAGCATTAATAATACCATGAATAGGATAAATATTAGCATTAATAGCAATAATAGCATAATTAATAGCATTAATAGCATTATTAATAGCATTAATAGCATTAATAGGATAAATATTAGCATTAATAGCATTATTAATAGTATTAATAGCATTAATAGGATAAATATTAGCATTAATAGCATAATTAATAGCATTAATAGCATTATTAATAGCATTAATAGCATAATTATTAGCATTAATAACATTAATAATAGCATTATTAGCATTAATAATAGCATTAATAACATTATTAATAGCATTAATAGCATTATTATTAGCATTAATAGCATTAATAATGCCATTAATAGGATAAATATTAGCATTAATAGCATTAATAGCATAATTAATAGCATTAATAGCATTATTAATAGCATTATTATTAGCATTAATAGCATTAATAGGATAAATATTAGCATTAATAGCTTAATTAATAGCATTAATAGCATTATTAATAGCATTAATCACATTATTATTAGCATTAATAGCATTAATAATAGCATTATTAGCATTAATAATAGCATTACTAACATTATTAATAGCATTAATAGCATTATTATTATCATTAATAGCATTAATAACATTATTATTAGCATTAATAGCATTAATAATACCATGAATAGGATAAATATTAGCATTAATAGCATAATTAATAGCATTAATAGCATTATTATTAGCATTAATAGCATTAATAGGAGAAATATTAGCATTAATAGCATAATTAATAGCATTAATAGCATTATTAATAGCATTAATAACATTATTATTAGCATTAATAGCATTAATATTAGCATTATTAGCATTAATAATAGCATTAATAACATTATTAATAGCATTAATAGCATTATTATTAGCATTAATAGCATTAATAATGCCATTAATAGGATAAAATTAGCATTAATAGCATTAATAGCATAATTAATAGCATTAATAGCATTATTAATAGCATTAATCACATTATTATTAGCATTAATAGCATTAATAATAGCATTATTAGCATTAATAATAGCATTAATAACATTATTATTAGCATTAATAGCATTATTATTAGCATTAATAGCATTAATAGCATTATTATTAGCATTAATAGCATTAATAATACCATGAATAGGATAAACATTAGCATTAATAGCATTAATAGCATAATTAATAGCATTAATAGCATTATTAATAGCATTAATAGCATTATTATTAGCATTAATAGCATTAATAATAGCATTATTAGCATTAATAATAGCATTAATAACATTATTAATAGCATTAATAGCATTATTATTAGCATTAATAGCATTAATAATAGCATTAATAACATTATTATTAGCATTAATAGCATAATTATTAGCATTAATAGCATTATTATTAGCAGTAATATCATTATTATTAGCATTTTTTTTTTTTATTATTATTTTTTATTTAATTATTTATTATTTTTTATTAATTTTTTTATTATATTTTAATTATTTTTATTATTATTAAATTTATTATTTAGGCTGAGACCCAGTTCTCTTTCAGGTCCGCTAAAGGGCTGATATAATTAGCATATATTTAATTTTTTTATTATTATTTTTATTGAATTATTTATTATTTTTAATTTATTTTTTTATTATTTTGTAATTATTTTTTAATTATTTTTTTTATTATTTAATTTATTTATTTTTTTAAGTGAGAGTGAGACACAGTTCTCATTCAGGTCCGCATTTATTTATTTTTTTTATTATTATTTTTATTTAATTATTTAATATTTTTTATTTATTTTTTTATTATTTTTTAATTATTTTTAAATCATTTTTTTTATTATTTAATTTATTTATTTTTTTTAAGTCAGACTGAGACACAGTTCTCATTCAGGTCCGCCTTTTTTTATTTTTAAATTATTATTTTTATTTAATTATTTATTATTTTTTAATTATTTTTTTATTATTTTTAAATTATTTTAAAATTATTTTTTTTATTATTAAATTTATTTATTTTTTTACTTGCGAGAGTGAGACACAGTTCTCATTGCGGTCCGCCTTTTTTTTTCCCATTGACATACATTACCGGTGTGTCGGCGATTTTATGGCCGGCCACCTGGTTCTATTTGTCGGCCTTAAAATCGCGGACACACCGCTAATGCATGTCTATGGGCAGTCAGCTCGAATTCTGATTGGTCGGCGTTCAATCCGAAATCGGGCTGACTGCCCATAGAGATGCATTAGCGGTGTGTCCGCGATTTTAGGGCCGACAAATAGAACCAGGTGGGCGGCCATAAAATCGCCGACACACCGGTAATGTATGTCAATGGGGAAAAAAGGCGGACCTGAATGAGAACTGCGTCTCAGTTTTGAGGGGCTCTTCTGATTGGCTGAGGGCAGTATACAGAGACCAATCAGAAGAGGGCCTCAGATCTCATTAAGGTACAATGGCGGATTTTTCGTCCATTGTATCTTAATGAGAAGGAAGAGGACGCGAAGATGGAAGTTAGCGAAAAGAAGAGAGAAGACCCCCGGGGCCGGAGGAAGAGGACGCCTGGCCGGACGGAGGATCAGATGACAAAGAAGACATGTAAGTATGTGCGGACATGGGGGGGCTGTGCGGACATGGGGTCGGGCTGTGCGGACATGGGGTCGGGCTGTGCGGACATGGGGTCGGGCTGTGCGGACATGGGGTCGGGCTGTGCGGACATGGGGTCGGGCTGTGCGGACATAGGGGTCGGGCTGTGCGGACATAGGGGTCGGGCTGTGCGGACATAGGGGTCGGGCTGTGCGGACATAGGGGTCGGGCTGTGCGGACATAGGGGTCGGGCTGTGCAGACATAGGGGTCGGGCTGTGCGGACATAGGGGTCGGGCTGTGCGGACATAGGGGTCGGGCTGTGCGGACATAGGGGGCGGCTGTGCGGACATAGGGGTCGGGCTGTGCGGACATAGGGGTCGGGCTGTGCGGACATAGGGGTCGGGCTGTGCGGACATAGGGGTCGGGCTGTGCGGACATAGGGGGCGGGCTGTGCGGACATAGGGGGCGGGCTGTGCAGACATAGGGGGCGGGCTGTGCGGACATAGGGGTCGGGCTGTGCGGACATAGGGGTCGGGCTGTGCGGACATAGGGGTCGGGCTGTGCGGACATAGGGGTCGGGCTGTGCGGACATGGGGGGTCGGGCTGTGCGGACATGGGGGGTCGGGCTGTGCGGACATGGGGGGTCGGGCTGTGCGGACATGGGGGGGCGGGCTGTGCGGACATGGGGGGGCGGCTGTGCGGACATGGGGGGGCGGGCTGTGCGGACATGGGGGGGCGGGCTGTGCGGACATAGGGGTCGGGCTGTGCGGAGGCGGGTAGCGATTTGCGGCTCAGGCAGCGACTCGCAATGGCCTCGCGGCCATTGCTCGCGCTACCTGAGCGGTAAATCGCTAAGGTTGTAGCCGAGGCTGTGGATGGATTTTGGGCCAGCGGCTCGCAATGGCCTAGCGGCCATTGCTCGCGCAGCATTGGGCGCTTCGCGCCCAATGTTAAATTCGTATCCACATGACGACATCGGAAAGTGCGCGCGGAGGGGCGCTTTTCCGATTCGCGATTATATAATAGATAGGCAGCAAAGGACATTCATAGTATAAGACATGCATGTCTGTGAAACATTCAAGGAATCTTGTCAGCAGCAAGGACTTTTGGAAAATGTTATACACTGGCAAATGACTCTCAGTGAAGCAGCAACCACACAAACCCCCAAAGCCAATAACATGTCTGTTTGCTATTCTTCTACCAACCTGTTACACACAGCCCCCAGTATACAGGAAGAGCCCACACACAGCCCCCAATATACAGCAGGAGGCTGCACACAGCCCCAGTATACAGCAAGATGCCACACACAGCCCTCAGTATACAGCATGAGGCTATGCAGATCCATCAGTATACAGCAGAAAACCACATACAACCCCTGTATACAGCAGGAGGTCTCACAAAGCCACAGTATACAACATGAGATCACACAAAGCCCCCTGTATACAGCAGCAGGAGGCCACACACGGCCCCAGTATACAGCAGGGAGCTGCACACAGCTCCAGTATACAGCAGGAGGCTGCACACAGCTCCAGTTTACAGCAGGAGCCTGCACAAAGCCCTCGGTATTACAGCAGGAGCCCACACACAGCCCCCATTATACACTAGAAGGCCATACACAACCCAAGTATACCGCAGAAGGTCACACACAGCCCTCAGTACACTTCAGGAGGCCACACACAGCCCTTGGTATACAACAAGAGGCTGCATAAAGCCCCAAGTATACAGCTGGAGGTCACACAGAGCACCCAGTATATAGCAGGAGGCCCCACAGAGCCATGTATTACTTGAAGCCTGTGCCTCATATAACCCCTGTATTAGAGCCTGTGCCCCACGTAGTCCCTGTACTACACCAGGAGCCCACACATAGCCCCTGTTTTACACTTACAGCATGTGCCACTGTATTATAGCCTGTGCCCACACATAGCCCCTGTATTACTCCGGGAGCCCACACATAGCCCCTGTTTTACACTTACAGCATGTGCCACTGTATTATAGCCTGTGCCCACACATAGCCCCTGTATTACTCCGGGAGCCCACACATAGCCCCTGTTATACTTGCGGCCTGTGTATCTTAGCAGAGAGAAGTAAACTTTATTAAATCATTCTATTTTGTTATAGCTAAGAACAGTCACTACTTCCGGAACACTGGGGACTACAACTAGTATATATAATATTAATCAGAAAAATAATTTGGCAGCACCACCAAAAATAAGGGTGCAAAAAAACCACCAAGGTAAAGTTAAAACCTTTAGATAAACAATAAGACAAAAGCACGCCAGGGTATCTAATATATAAAACCACAAGACATTTGTGACGTCAGTTCCGTCACTTTGCACACACTTCCGTAACTTTGTCCCAGGTACACCCGCTCAGGGTGGACCAAGATGGCCGCCCTAAGCGTGAGTACCCTGGCGACCCACACTACTCGGCAATCACCCCCACAACCCACATCCACACACACATACACCCCTGACACAACACTATCGTATCCCTCCCCCCCCCCCTTCCCACACACACACACACACACACAAAACTTTCATGCAGACTACCAGTCTCCGGTATACTTACCCCACCACCATCCCGCTGTGCCGCTCCTGATTGACCCCGCCCACCTCGAGGGGCTCCCCGCCAAGCTCCGCCCATCTCACGGGGCTCCGCCCACCTCGGGGGGCTCCCTCCAAGGCTCCACCCACCTCGAGGGGCTCCCGCCATGGCTCTGCCCACCTCGCGGGGCTCCCGCCATGGCTCCGCCCACCTCGCGGGTCTCCCGCCATGGCTCCGCCCACCTTGTTCTGCCCACCTTGCCATGCTCCCGCCTGGCTCTGCCCACCTCGCCTGCGCTGACCACACAGCCGCCGTCGTCTGCTGACCACACAGCCGCCGTCCTCTGCTGACCACACAGCCGCTGTCCTCTGCTGACCACACAGCCGCCGTCCTCTGCTGACCACACAGCCGCCGTCCTCTGCTGACCACAGAGCCGCCGTCCTCTGCTGACCACAGAGCCGCCGTCCTGCCTTGACCACAGAGCTGCTGTCCTGCCCTGACCACAGAGCCGCCGTCCTGCCCTGACCACCGACCCTCTGTCCTGCCCTGACCACCGACCCTCCGTCCTGCCCTGACCACCGACCCTCCGTCCTGCCCTGACCACCGACCCTCCGTCCTGCGCTGACCACTCTGCCTACTTCTTGCGCTGACCACTCTGCCTCCTTCCTGCGCTGACCACTCTGCCTCCTTCCTGCGCTGACCACTCTGCCTCCTTCCTGCGCTGACCACAGAGCCGCCGTCCTCTGCTGACCACAGAGCCGCCATCCTCTGCTGACCACAGAGCTGCCGTCCTCTGCTGACCACAGAGCCGCCGTCCTCTGCTGACCACAGAGCCGCCGTCCTGGCCTGACTACCAACCCTCCGTCCTGCCCTGACCACCGACCCTCCGTCCTGCGCTGACCACCGACCCTCCGTCCTAGGCTGACCACTCTGCCTCCGTCCTGCGCTGACCACTCTGCCTCCATCCTGCGCTGACCACTCTGCCTCCATCCTGCGCTGACCACTCTGCCTCCATCCTGCACTGACCACTCTGCCTCCATCCTGCGCTGACCACTGAGCCTCCATCCTGTGCTGACCACTCAATCCTGTGCTGACCACTCAGCCTCCATCCTGCACTGACCACTGAGCCTCCTCCTCTGCTGACCACAGCCGCCGTCCTGCCTGACACACCCTCGTCCTGCTACCCATCATGACCCTCCTCGCGCTGACCACTCGACCCTCCTGTCCTGGCTGACCACTCTGCCTCCTTCCTGCGCTGACCACTCTGCCTCCTCCTGCGCTGACCACTCTGCCTCCATCTCTGCTGACCACTCTGCCTCCTGCGCATGATCACTCTGCCTCCTTCCTGCGCTGACCACAGAGCCGCCGTCCTCTGCTGGACCCAGAGCCGCCGTCCTCTGCTGACCACTGAGCGCTCCTCTGCTGACCACAGAGCCGCCGTCCTCTGCTGCTCACACAGCCGCCGTCCTCTGCTGACTCACAGCCTCCGTCCTGCACTGACCACTGAGCCCTCATCCCTGCGATGACCACGACCTCCATCCTGTGCGGACCACTGGCCTCCTTTCCTGTGCTGACCACTCAATCCTGTGCTGACCACTCAGCCTCCATCCTGTGCTGACCACCAAGCCTCCTCCTCTGCTGACCACAGAGCCGCCGTCCTGGCCTGACTACCAACCCTCCGTCCTGCCCTGACCACCGACCCTCCGTCCTGCGCTGACCACCGACCCTCCGTCCTAGGCTGACCACTCTGCCTCCGTCTGCGCTGACCACTCTGCCTCCATCCTGCGCTGACCACTCTGCCTCCATCCTGCGCTGACCACTCTGCCTCCATCCTGCACTGACCACTCTGCCTCCATCCTGCGCTGACCACTGAGCCTCCATCCTGTGCTGACCACTCAATCCTGTGCTGACCACTCAGCCTCCATACTGCACTGACCACTGAGCCTCCATCCTGCGCTGACCACTCTGCCCCCATCCTGCGCTCAACACTCTGCCTCCATCCTGCGCTCAACACTCTGCCTCCATGCTGCACTGACCACTGAGCCACTGCGCTGTGCTAACCACTGAGCCAACACACTGTGAAAACCACTGAGCCACCGCACTGTGCAAACCACTAAGCCTTCACACCGTGAAAAACACTGAGCCATCAAATACAGTGCTAACCACTGAGCCACCATATACACTGAAAACCACTGAGCCACCATATACACTGAAAACCACTGAGCCATCATACTGTGCTAACCACTGAGCCATCATACTGTGCAAACCACTAAGCCTTCACATCGTGAAAACCACTCAGCCATCAAATACACTGCTATCCACTGAGCCACCGTATACAGTGCTAACCACTGAGCCACCTATACAGTGCTAACCACTCAGCCACCATATACAGTGCCAACCACTGAGCACCATATACAGTGCCAACCACTGAGCCTAGTGCCAACCGGTATACAGTGCTAACCACTGAGCCACCGTATACAGTGCCAACCACTGAGCCACCATATACAGTGCTAACCACTGAGCCACCATATACAGTGCCAACCACTGAGCCACCGTATACAGTGCTAACCACTGAGCCACCGTATACTTGCTAACCACTGAGCCACCGTATACAGTGCTAACCACTGAGCCACCATATACAGTGCTAACCACTGAGCCACCTATACAGTGCTACCACTGAGCCACCGTATACAGTGCTAACCACTGAGCCACCGTATACAGTGTACTACACACATGTCCACTGAGCCACCGTATACTTGCTACCACTGAAGCCACCTGTATACACACAATTAATTTCACCGCACTCCCCTAACTATTAGTAAATAAACTATATATGGATTCTAGACTACCTGATTCTTTAGACATCGGGCCGCCATCTAGTACGTGATATATATTGTGGCTTTACTGATCCATAGGTGGCGCGTATGGATCAGTAAAGCACAATAGTCATCACGTATACCCTGACATGCTGCCTGCTTTTTTTCTTACAGTATATATACTAGATGAGTGCATGGCATTGCCCGGGCATAGTAATTAACTTTCTCATTTCTGTAAGCCTTGCTTCTCTCTGCTGAGATGTTTCAGTGGCTTCTTGTTCTCCTTTCTGTAAGCCTTGGCTCCCTTTATTCAGATTTGTTCATTGAGATGTAATATGGCATTTTTCTTAACGTTGGTGCCTTACATCAACCTTTTACATCATATTAACTACGAAGAATGATCAGGCAGTGACATAGGTTACATTCTATTCTATTGTGACATCACAATAAAGGGGTGGGGCAGACTGAATATCATATATTCAACACTATATATTTACAACACAAAAGCACCAAGCAATGATCAGGCAGTGACATGACACAGACATTTTGGGGAAGGGAATGTGGATGTGTGCAGGTTTGGGGGCCATTTATTGGAGAGTCAGGGTGCAGGTTTGGGGACGTTTTTTTGTGGGGTGCAGGTTTGGTGGGCGTTTTTGGTGGGTTGTGGAGGTGCATGGGGTGTTTTTTTGAAGGGGTGCGTGGGTTGGGGCGGCGGGGGTGCAGATTTAAGGGGGCATGGGACTTTTTTTGGGGGGTGTATTTTTGGGGGTCATGGGTGCAGGTGTAGGGTGGCGGAGGTGTGGGTGTGGCTTTTTGGGGGAGCAGGGGTGCGGGTTTTGGCATGGTATTTTTTAGGGGGGCGGGTTTGGGGGGCATTTTTTTGGAAGGGGGCATTTTTTGGGGGGGCAGGGGGTCAGATTAGGGGGCAGAGGTGCAGGTTTAGGGGGACCGGGGTGTGAGTGTGGCTTTTTTGGGGCTGGTTTTTGGGGACAGAGGTGCAGGATGTGGGGGTGCATTTATTGGGGAAGCATTGTTTTGTAATGGGACATTTTTTGGGGGGTGGACATGTTGGTAGGGGGGGTTGGGGGTGCAGGGTTAGGATGGCAGGGGTAGCTTTTTTTGGGCTGGGCTTTTTGGGTGCAGGGGTGCAGATTTGGGATTAATTTTTTTTAGAAGGAGGCATTTTTTGGGGTGTGGGGGTGTGGATTGGGGTTGGGGTTGCAGGTTTAGGGGGGTAGCTTTTTGGGGGGGCAGTGGTGAAGATTTTGGGGGTGTCAAATTTGGTGGGGGGGCATTTTTAGGGGTGTGAGTGTGTGTTTTTTGGGGGCAGGGGTGTGGGCTTTGGAGGGTGCATTTTTTGGAATGCATGTTTTGGGGGGACAGGTGTGGGGGGCATTTTTTGGGAAGGGGACATTTTTTGGGGCAGGAGTGTGGGTTTAGGGGATGGGGGTAGCTTTTTAGAGGGTGCCTTTTGGGGCAGGGTTGTGGGTTTGGGGGGCATATGTTTTGGGGGCTGCAGGTTTGCTTGGGAGATTTTTGGGGAGGCAGGGGTGCAGGTTCTGGGGCATATTTTTGGGGGAGGGGGCGGACTTAGGGTTGCAGGGTTGTGGGTGTGGCTTTTTTGGAGAGGCTTTTTGGGGCAGGGGTGTGGGCTTTCAGAGAGCATATGTTTTGGGGGTGTATGTTTTGGCATGTTTTTGGAGGGGGATTTTTTGGGGAGGTTGGAGTGCAAGTATGGGGCGTTTTTTTTTTTGGTGGGGGAAGGTTTGTGGGGGGTGCAGATTAGGGGAGCGGGTTTTTTTTGGGTGACGAGGGTGCAGGTTTGGGTTGGGGGCATTTTTGGGGGGCAAGGGTGCGAATTTGAGGGGCATTTTTGGGGGACCAGGGTGTGGATTTAGAGGGAGCAGTTTTTCTGGGGTGCGGGTTTGGGGGTGCATTTTTTCAGGGGGCAGGGAAACAGGTTTAGGAGGTGTGTTTGAGGTGGGGCATTTTTTGTCCCACGGCAGTGCTATGTGAAAGAGACGGGTATATGTGGAGATGTAGGCTGTGAAGTGGGCATGGCTATGTGGAGTGGGTGGGGCTTGATACATGCACACACATACATATATATATAATAAAACTGAGTGTATATACTGTATTATATAAAAAAATTGAAAAACAGAACAGCACAAATTTATAATTTAAGATTAGTGCAAAAATTCCTGAGAAAAACAGTGTCCAACTGTAAATCAATATGCAAAAGAAATTCAGGCAGCACTCAAAAAATGGTGAAAAAATGACTTTTTAAAGAGCACAAATGTGCACAATGTTTCGATGTGCTAGACACCTTTGTCAAGAAGATTGAATCTGGCCTTAGGAAAATGTAATAACAGTAATTTTGTAGGTTAATACTATGAGATATATTACCGTACATTTGCCTTAGGGCCGCTTTACACACACCAACTTCTGTGTCCAACTTCTGAACAGATCTCTGGTTGCAGTGAAATCATGGACACATTGTTACATTTGTACACAGCCACAAAATAGAGCAATGTGTCCATGATTTCACTGCAACCAGAGATCTGTTCAGAAGTTGGTCACAGAAGTTGGTGTGTGTAAAGCGGCCCTAAGACCAGATGCAAACTTCTTAGTTTTATCATTTATGTCGGGACTATAATTTTAGGGCATTGATCTCCCCACAATTCAAAGATCATATAGGCATAATCAATATGTTGCTTTTGATTTTAGATCAACAGCCCTGGGGCTAGTTGGAAAAGCATAGTTCATTCATGGAGCATAAAAGTTACATGTGAGAAGTTGGTCGCAACGATGTATGTTTTGTACTTATAATCGTTCATGTACACACTAAATTACTGTGCTTAGTAATAGCAGTGTAAATCACAACAACTTTAAGAAATGTAAGTACAGTATAAGGATGAATATTATAAAAAATAGAATTGAAAAAAAACTCAGCAATGACACATTATTTTAGTGTATTATATATAATTGTGAAGTAAAAACATCATTGTTATTATTATTACACATTAGAATAAAGTGCTCAGTCATATGTTTATCTTCAAAATCTGTACCAAAGATACAATTTTAAAGAATACTGGAAAATTATGACTCATTTTAAACAGTATTCCTTTATTCTGTTATATTTATTACAACACCCAGTCATTATTATTTTATCGTGTAGACCTAATAATATTAATGTTCATACAATGGTTTCCTTAAAATAGGGTTGTATCTCACCTTGTTATTAGCCATGTTTCGCTTGTGTCCTTTTTCTTTTATGACATGATGACCTCCTCCTCATTCCTCTGTACAAGATGTCAGTTACAGAAAAGAATATGCCCTCCTTCATGCCAGCAACCATGCTAATTAAAGATTATCCTAGTTTACTAATCTTTTTGTGACCATCTGGCAGTGGCACACAAGAAAACAGAGGGGGAAGGTGGGACACCTAATAGAGATTATATGATTACTTGCATTACCATGATTTCTATATGAAGAAGTATTACTGTAATATATATTTGGCCTAGCCTAAAAAAACATGTTTTTGAAATAATACTATTTCTTTCAAGTGTCCCTTCAACTCTACATTTAATGCACCAATCAAAAAGTTATTGTAATCCTTTAGAAAAAAAAGTTGTAATCTTATTTTGCACACTACAAATTCAATTATCTTATTTGTTGTAAATTGTGATACTTTCAATGACAGAATTTCTGCATTAGATAAAACTCAGATGGGGACAAATCAGGAGAACATGGATGATTTCTTGAGGGCAGGTGCATCATGCTACAAAAAAAGGATACCAATAGAAAGGCAGTCATACTGGCATGTGATTCACATGAGTGCAATGCAAGTAAGTCTTGCATTGCACTCAGCTCCATGTAAGACAATGTTGCAGCTCAGATCTACGATTTTTTCCATAGCCCTAATCGGACTGAGGAAATAATTTCAGCATGCTGGGATTGCCTGCCAGTTTCGGATCACTCGTACCCATTCAAGTCTATGTAAGCGAGGAGACCATCAGACTTCACTCAGTAGACATTGATTGCTGTGTGTTATATGTCTAGGCTGGCAATAGAAGAGATGGGAAGATTAATCTTTCTCTCTACTCTGCAGTTGTGATCTGATTGCAGGATCGGATCACAGTAGATTGAAACTCAGATCACGGTCATAGCAAATGCCTGAGCTGAGTGTTATTAGCATATCGCATCCAATGCTCTTACACTGGAAGCACTGCACCAGTGTGATTGAAGTTCCAATTTTCACCTGACGTGGTAACTTTTTTAAATTCACTGACAAGTACCCATAAGACTCAATGAGTCCGCGAACATTAACATGTTTCAATGACTGGGGTACCTCAGTAAGTGAAATATTAAAGCTATGTGCCCATGATGAGTATTTGGTTGCAAATGGCAGAAATATACACCAAGAAACACGTGTTTTTGGTGCATTTTCTGTATGTATTTTGTGTGTTTTAATTACGATACCTGCGTTTTTTGTAGTGTATAGTTTTGTAGTGTAGTTCTTCCAAGAGTCATATCTTTTTTTCCATTGATTTTTTTCATATGAGGGATTGATTTTGCAATATTAATTACACCATTCATTTTTTGTATCATATACTAAAAAACTGAGTAAAAATTCCAAGTGGAATGAAATTATGAAAAAACTAAATTCTGTCATAGTTTTTCATCTTTTTTGTTTTTCAGGTCAAATGAAGGAAATATCTCACTAATTAATATAATATAAAAAAAATACAGTATATTGTGCAATGTAGAACTAAACATGAAATCAGGAACTCAAACCAATAAAATATATTTAAATTCATATTCACAGACAGGATAATTGAATAAGAAGTTATGTATTTTTTATTACTAAACAAATGGATGTATACAGGGTCAGATGGCCATATTATTTGATCCTGTGTCCCATATCACTGCGGCACTCGCAGCACTCACAACGTTTACGACCACATTTCAATGAAACCATTATGGCCACTTTACACGCGGCTACATTTCTAGCTTATCCACAGGTAACTTACTGGTTGCAGTGAAATCATGGAGACATGGTTCTATCTTGTTGCTGTGTACAAATGGAATAATGTCTCCATGATTTCACTGCAGCCAGTAAGTTACCTGTGGATAAGCTAGAAATGTAGCCGCATGTAAAGTGGCCATTAGAGATAAAAACAGACCATCAGAAGTGTTATTGACTTCACTTCTTTTAGGGAGGTGACTTAGAGCAGGAATGTTCCGCAATATTAGTGATCTTCTGTATGGGCCATATATGAACTGAATCCCTCAATAGGGAGTCAATATGCAAAACATTACAATTCTTCACAAGATGCTTTAGATTAAAGTGTGGCCTGTGGTGTATGTGGTTACAAAATTGTGTTGGAAGGATGTTGCGTCACTAGTAGCTACCCTAAAAGCCAGACATTGTTTCTGTGATAGGCTGCTGACCTTTTTAGGAGCATCACTGATCAATCTGTAGGGGTATTTTTTCTCTTTAAATCAGCATTTTAATAATATTGCTTGTTTATGAAATGTATCGGTATTAGAGCATTTTTTCTCACTCTCTTAAAATGCCCAAAGGGAATGTTCTTCAGATACAAAGGGTAGAGTGTTCTGCCATAGTCCAATAAGCTGTTAACATCTACATTTTTTTAAATATTTACTGTTTAAATGTGACTCTTTTTATACCATGGAAGGAGTTGATAAAAACTCAATGTCTGTGGCAGAAAAGTGATCGGAAAGGGTGAGGCCAAAATGTCTTCAGTTAAGGTCATCTATGAACAGTTTTGCCTCTAGTGCATTACTCCTCCACACAAAAAACAAATTATCTATATATTGACGATATAATATATTTCAAGAGAATCAGTGATTATTAAAAATGTGTAATTCCTTGAAATGCCCTATGTACAAATTTACATATAAAGACGCAAATCTATTTCTCATAGTACAACCCTTGGATTGTTTGAAGAGCATAGAATTAAATTTTAAAAAATTAATTTTGAGGATGAAATATGCCCTCAAAGAGAAAATGAATCTGATCCTCAGGCATCAGGGAATCATTGGATAAGGAATGCTCAACAGCCCGAAGTCTAAGGGTATAGAGAATGGTGGAGTAGAGGACACTGACATCAGCAGTAAGAAAACAAATGTCATTAAAATTACCAGTGTCTAAGTTTTTCGAAGTATTAATGAGCTCAATGAAGACTTTAAGGTAGTATGGTTAGTATGGTACAGTTATAACCCACTTTTGAAGATGAAGGTCTATGTAGTACAACAAGTTACTGGTTAATGACCTAATGCTCGATATAAATGAGCAACCTGCTGGGTGGTTGATACACTAGTGTACCTTTGGAGGATGGTAAAAAAAACACCAATGCTGGCTCCTTGCTAATCAAAAACTGCCTTTCCCTTTTAGTGATGAGATGGTTGGTGTAAGCCTCAGTGATTAACTTGTTATAAGCCTTGGTGGACAACTTTAAGGGGGTTGAAGTTGAGAGGCTATTATTCATCTTTATCGGATAGGATGCTATATGCCTCAACAACATAATTTTATTTTGAATTACTATGCCTCCACCCTTGTCAGATGCCCTAATCTCAATTATGTTTAAACATATATTCATTAGTCAACAAGGAAACAACAAAAGTAAGTTGAGATGAAATAATTTCAGCTATACATAAATTATAAATATAATGAATGCATAGTATGCAAATTCAGAGAGAAATAAATAATATAAGAGAAAAACAATAAAGACAAAAGACATAAGTAAAAGAAATAAAATAACCAAATATTTACAACTGACACGACGATTATGAGTATCTAAAAAAAAAAACAAAAAAAAAATCTAATAGTTCTTAGCAAAGTAAGTACAATCAAAATGAGAAAAGGAGAAATTCAGGCTAAATTAGGGTAGATGAAATGTAAGAGTCGTATATACTTTCGAACCCAACTCGCCCGTTACGTCATGTACTTCAATCTTGCATGCATACCCTCTCTAACAGCAAACGTGAATTCAAATTGTGCAATGCTATGCAATCCATAAAGTCCTCTATGGCTGGAACATAATCACTCCTCCATCTAGAGGCGATAAAATGTTTAGCTACTAATAGGATATGTAAGGCTAAGAATCTTTTACATTTTGGGAGATCACATATCCCAATCAACAATACAGCAGAGTCAAAAGTTAAGACCATGTCAGGGACTGGACGTGTAACCACAAGGAACGTAACTTTGAGCATGACCAAAAAATTTGACGGACAGGTCCCACTAGTCCACATTTTCTCCAACATAAATTAGAAACAGTAGGGTCTATCTTATGCAATTTTAAAGGTGTAAAATACCACTTGGCATATACTTTATATTGAGTTTCCAGAAGTGTTGAGCAGGGGACAGAGGAGTAAATATTTTTTTAAATGATGGACAACTGGTTATGTAAAGTATGATTATCGTTGTCAAGTTGTTGATCCCATACTGTATAGAATCTAGAATTATTAAAAGTCACATCCTTATTAAACGTTTTATAGATATTATTAGTTTTCCACACAAGTTGGCTTCCAGTGTGACAAAGTAGGAGGTCAATATTGTTAGGTAGTGTAAGGCTGCTTTCACACTGCAGTTTTTTCACTGATCAGTGTCCATCAGATTTGTGTGCCAAAACCCGGAGAGGAACCAGGAAAGGAACTTGCAGAGAAAAACTATAATTGAAAGATTGACACCTGTTCTGAGTTTTGGAGACCCTCCTGGTTTTGGCACACAAATCTGATGGACACTGATCAGTGAAAAAACTGCAGTGTGAAAGCAGCCTTAAGTCTAGACGTGGGTTGTTTAAAGTCTCATGCAGTAAAGTCCAAGTAGGTCTGTCAGATTCAGGTAGGCTGAAACGAGAAGAGACAACCTCAAAAGAGGCAAACCTCTCACCATCGAACACATCAGACACCTATTTCATATTCCTACTCTTCCAGTTAGCTAGATTGAGAGATGGGCACAACCAAGAAAAGACATCTATTGGAATCCAGCCAGGAGAATCTGGAGAAAAGATGGTTTTAGAAATCTGATTAAATGTCCTCCGAGCCTTGATACTAGCCTTAAGTGGGGTCTCTAGGGGAAGTCTCTTTTTTGGATTAAGGAGGTATAAAACAATAAATACAGGATTCTTTTGCTTCATGATGGACCGTTTTATATTTACCCAGGATGGTGAGTATTCAGTACTCCACCATCATGAACTAATTTGAGTAATGATAGCTAGATAATAGGCCCTAAGATTGGGGATACCTAAACCTCCATGTAATTTATGTTTTTCAAGAGTGGTAGCTGCAATTCTAGAAAATTTCCCTCGCCAAATAAATCGGCTAAGTTGTGTCTGGAGATGTTTAAAATATTTCTGAGGGATGACCACAGGGAGGGAACGGAAGAGGTATAGAATTTTGGGAAGCATCAACATTTTATAGGCCGCAATTCGTCCCGTCCAGGAAACCTCTAAATTAGACAGATAAGACACATCTTTCGAAAGGAATTTAACAATATCTGATAAATTCTTATCAACCATGTTAGATAGAGGTTTAGTAATGGTGATTCCCAAGTAGGGAATTTCTGACAGTGACCAGGAGAAATTAAATTCAGTTTTTAGAATACCTAATAGGTGATGTTAAATATGATAGGGCAAAACCTGTGTCTTATTAGTGTTCAATTTATAATGAAAGACTCCAGAGAATCTCTCAACAATGTCCATCAGGTTCCTAAGAGACACCAGAGGATCTGATAGAATAATCAGTAAATCATCTGCAAATAGAGATGCAACGTGCTGACGCCCATGTAATGGACATCCCCGGATCCCCTCATGTGACCGTATCGCCTCCACCAATGGTTCTAAAAAGAAATTAAATAAAGTAGGGGACAGAGGGCATCCCTGTCGAGTTCCATTGGAAATTCTAAAGGAGTCAGACACAAAATTATTTGTTAGAATTTTGGCGGATGGATGGGAATACAAAGCTTTAATATTATTAAAAAAAAAAAATTTTTTAAGAGACTCAAATAAAAACAGCCAATTTACTCGGTCAAAAGCCTTTTTGGCGTCTAGAGAAATCAGCAAAGTGGGAAGATTTGACCCTTCTACATATGATATAATATGGTTTAATCTTCTTGTGGCGTCCATAGTACTTCTGCCACTGACAAAACCCGTTTGTCAGTATGAATTAAGTGAGTTGTATACCTAGATAGTCTATTAACAACAACTTTGGCTATAATTTTAGCATCAGTGTTTAAGAGCGAAATGGGCCTATAATCTCTGAGGGCCACGTCACACCTAGTGACGTCGGCGGCGATTTTTTAGGCCTATCGCCGCCGACATCACCAGTGCGTCGCCCAAATGTAAATAGGCGACGGAGACGCATTTGAGTGGTCGCCTGGTTTCACAGCAGCGCTGTAAAACCAGGCTGCCACTCTGGGGCGATGTGTGCACATCGCCCCATGTAAACGGCCGACGGCGATCTGACAGACGATGGGAGCCATAGGCTCCCATTGTACTGCATCACCGCTGGGGTTTTTAGACACCCCAGCGGCGATGCCGCCTGTCACATCGCCGGTGCGTCGCCGGAGGTGTCGCCCCATGTAAACGGGACGGCAATGCTGGCGGGGCGCCAAAAAATGTGCGTGCTCCCGCCCGTTGCCGCCAACATCTCCGGCAACATCACCAAGTCTGACATGGCCCTAACAATTAGGGCATCCCTTTTATCCTTGGGAATAATTGTAATTAATTGTTCCTGCATTTCTGCAGGAAGAAGGGATGACATGGAGGCTGAATTAAGAAGTCTAGTTAAATAAGGTGTCAGGATGTCAGCAAAATTTTTTAAATACTCATTAGATAAGCCATCGGGCCCAGGCGATTTTTCAATATTGAGGGATTTCACTGCTTCTGTAATCTCAGAATTCTGAAAGGAACAATTAAGAAGATCCACCTCTTCAGTAGTCAGAGAGGGAAGTCTCAAGGAACCCAGAAAAGAGGTAATATCCATCAAAGAGGGTTGTACAGCCCCTGGACTTAAATTTAGATTATAAAAGTTTTTATAAAAGTGCAGGAATTCACTTGAAATATCCTCTGTGTGTCTGTAAGTCAACCCCTGCTTGCTTTTGATTAGTAGAACCCTCCTCTTTTATCTCATCAGTTTTATTCGATGGCGAAAAATGTATTAGGTTTATTGAGACAAATATAGTAATTTAGTTTAGAAAACTGAATCATTTTGTTATAGTCAGAAATTAAAAGGGACCTTAATTATATTCTAAGCTTTAAGATTTTAAGCTGAGTAGATGGAGAAGGAAACGCTATTTGTGATTCTTCTAGGGTACGAATGTCAGCTACCAGAGATGCAAGTTTGGCATTAGATTGTTTTTTGAGACGTGATTTAGTTCAATCAACTTGCCCCTAACTACTTTTTTATGGGCTAACCACAATGTCTCAATACTAACTGCATCACCATCATTTTCTTTAAAGTAATAATTTAGAGCGTCTATCAATTCCTTTCTTGAGTTGGGATAAGAATAAAGAAGGTATTGGCCCTCCAAATCCTAGTGGATGAAGCATCCCCTCTAGGGGCCAACTCAAAAACTATCGGGAAATGATCAGACCAAGTCTTTGGCCGGATATTGATCTTTTTAATTTCATATACACTGTGTTCCAAATTATTATGCAAATTGGTTTTAAGTGTCATAGGGTTTTATTTATTTATTTTTTTCAATGAAACCCATTGATGGTATTGTGACTCAGGGTTCTTTGGATCATTGAAATCAATCTCAGATATCTGTGATAATTAGTTTGGCAGGTGAGCCCAATAAAAGGAAAACTGGGTGTTCCACAATATTACGCAGGCCACAGTTTTCAAGTAACATGGGAAAGAAAAAGGACGTCTCTGCTGCCAAAAGCAACAATAGTGCAATGCCTTGGACAAGGGATGAAAACATTTGATATTGCACGAAAACTTAAACTTGATCATCGTATTGTGAAGAGATTTGTGGCTGATTTTGAGCACAGAAGTAGAAGTATTTGTGCAGATAAAGGCAGAATGAGGAAGGCTTCTGCCAGGCAAGTTCATCAGATTAAGAGACCAGCTACTAAAAAGTCCTTACAAACCAACAAACAGATATTTGAAGCCTCTGGAGTCCCTCGAACCTCAAGGTGTAGGATCCTTCAAAGGCTTGCTGTGGTGCATAAACCTACTATTCGCCACCTAACAGTGTCACAAGCAACATGCATGGTCAGATATACATGAAGACTAATTTCAACGTCTTGTCTACTGATGAGTGCCGAGCAACCCTGGATGGTCCAGATGAATAGAGTAGTGGATGGTTGGTGGATGCCTCCATGTCCCAACAAGGCTGCGACGTTAGCAAGAAGGTGGAGGAGTCATGTTTTGGGCTGGAATCATTGGGAAACAGCTGGTAGGCCCCTTTAAGGTTCCTGAAGGTGTGAAAATGACCTCTGCAACGTATATAGAGTTTCCAACTGAGAACTTTCTTCCATGGCACAAAAAGCAAAAAGTGCCTTTAGGAGCAAAATCATCCTCATGCATGTCAATGCACCATCTCATGCTACAAAGAATACCTCTGTGCCATTGGCTGCTATGGGCATAAAAGGAGATAAATTCATGGTGTGGCCACCATCTTCCCCTGACCTCAACCCTATAGAGAACCTTAGGAGTATAATCAAGCAAAAGATCTATGAGGGTGGGAGGCAGTTCACATCAAAACAGCAGCTCTGGGAGGCTATTCTGACATCATGCAAAGAAATACAAGCAGAAACTCTCCAGAAACTCACAATATCAATGGATGCTAGAATTGTGAAGGTGATATCAAAGTAGGGTTGTTTTGGAGTTAAATAACTTTTTATTTCAGTGAATGTGACCTGTTAATGCTGCAAATTCAACAAATGAGCATTTTCAGTTCTTTCAAACATATCAAATGTTTAGAAACTCTACTGTGCCTAATAATTTGGAACAGTTTCATTTAGAGTTTTTTCAATTTTGAAGATTATACTGCTATCATTGAAAGGTTTCTTCAATAAAATTTGATGTGTACTCTAACGGTGGTGACTTTTATTACACTGATCGTCATTTGCACCGACCATTTAGGAAAATCAGAAAAAAAGAACATTGGCATAATAATTTGGAACACAGTGTATAGAGACACTATCAGCTAGAACTAGATCTATTCTAGATAAGGAAAGTAGGGAACCCAAGTAGTATGTGTATTCTCTAGAAGAGGAAAGAATACATAGAAATAAGTCATATAAGCTCTCTCTATCAATCCAAGGATTCAAGGTTAAATTAGAAACTCCACGAGTTCCAGAGGAATCCAAAAATACATCAGGAATTACATTTAAATCCCCAAAGACAATCAAAGAACCCTTACAATTTTCTGAAATTAAAGTCATTAACTCTTTCAAAAATCTAATCTGACCCTTATTAGGAGCATACAGAGTAACCAATTTATAATAGACACCACTAAGCCTACAGATTAAAATTATATATCTTCCCTCTGTATCCGCAATAACAGTCTCCTGTTCAAATTGGATGTTATTGCTAATCAAAAAGGCAACACCTGCCTTCTTTTTTTTCTGAGAGGCTAAGATAATAGATGAAAATAACTTATTTTCAAATTTCGGAGGATTATCATTAGAAAACTTAGTCTCCTGCAACCTGCAATATCTATTTTAAATCTAAATATGTCTCTGCACAGTAGATACCTCTTATGAGGAGAATTTAGGCCATGTACATTCAGGGACATGAAATTAATGGCCATAAAAGCAAAATAAACAAAGTAATGTCAGTAGAGAAAAGACTTACAAAACATGAGGCCAAGAGATTTGTGGAATGAAATATAAAACATTCATCGTGTCAATAAGTACTAAAAGAAAAAAAGAATAAAACAAGAACAGAATAATAACAAGAAATATATACAACTAGCTGTAGTACCCGCTACGCCCGGGTTAATAAATAACTGCTGTTAGCTATAGCAAAATAGAATTTGAATATGTCATATTAATGACCTGTAGGAAAATAGAAGCTGAGCTGTGATTGATTGCTATAGGCAGCCTAATAAATCTCCAGCCAACAGTAAATCCTCCCCCTGGCCGGGCAGTATATGTTACCTCACACATACACATAATAGACAGCTCATGTGACTGACATCTGCCTTAATTCCCTATATGGCACATGTGTTGCACATTGGCTGTTTTTAATCATATGTTTATGTTTGGAAAATAAAGATAGCACACATGTGAGGTGAGTTGTGTGAGGTGATTTGTGCACATCTGTGTCTGTCTGTGTGGTGTGTGTGTCCCTGGGGTGTGTATGTGTGTGCCCATGTGAAGGGGTCTGTGTGGTGTGTGTGTGTATCTGTGTTGTGTGTGTCTCTTTGTGGTGTGTGTCCCTGTGGGGTGAGTGCATGTGTCCCTATAGGGTGTGTATGTGTGTGTGTCCCTGTGGGGGGGTGTCTGTGTGGGGTGTGTGTGTCTCTGTGTTGTGTGTGTCTCTTTGTGGTGTGTGTGTGTCCCTGAGGGGTGAGTGCATGTGTCCCTATAGGGTGTGTATGTGTGTGTGTCCCTGTGGGGGGGTCTGTGTGGTGTGTGTGTGTCTCTTTGTGGTGTGTGTGTCCCTGTGGGGTGAGTGCATGTGTCCCTATAGGGTGGCTATGTGTGGGTGTCCCTGTGGGGGGGTCTGTGTGGTGTGTGTGTCTGTGTCATGTGTGTCTCATTGTGGTGTGTGTGTGTCCCTGTGAGGTGAGTGCATGCGTCGCTATAGAGTGTGTGTGTGTCGCCTTGGTGTGTGTGTGTGTCTCTGTGTTGTGTGTGTCTCTGTGTTGTGTGTTCTCTTTGTGGTGTGTGTAGTTTGTTCGGTTGCATGGTGAGTATCCAATGTTGGGGCTGCACCTTAGCGACTATACACTTGCTGTTACTCTTTGTGTGCGGTGTATATACATGTCCCTGTGCGTGGTGAATATCTCATGTTGGGCCCCACCTTAGTGACTATATGCTGGTATGTGCTGTTAGTCTTTGGCGCTATCATTAATCCCCTCTCATTCACATCTGTCCAACTGTCACTTTTTCCCCATTATGTAGATAGGGGCAAAATTGATTGTGAATTGGAATGCGCGGGGTTAAAATTTGCCTCACAACATAGCCTATGACGCTCCCGGGGTCTAGACGTGTGACTGTGCAAAATTTTGTGACTGTAGCTGCAACGGTGTAGATGCCAATCCCGGATATACACACATACACACATACACACATTCAGCTTTATATATTAGATAACGGACTATATGGAGCAGCTACAACTAACTGATGGAAAAAGCTCCTTGGGGAAAAAAGGGCTCTCACCCACAACAATTAATAATGTATTAGATACATCTAATGATACCTTCACATGCCGCAATAACGCCTGGCGATATGAGGCAATCTAGCGTGCGCGTGCACGTTTTTCATGCTCGCCTCAGATTGCCGATGGCGGCATCACACGCCGCAATTGCACCCTGAAAGTAAGGCAATGTGTCGCTCCGGAAATCACCTGGCTAATCCCATCCCCGGTTCACACGCCGCACTCTCAAAGGCAATGTGGGCGTACATGTTCAGCGCGCCGAAGAGATAGGCGTGCCGCAGTGGTTTACACCGCCCCCATATGCGCTCATTGGAAAACACAACAGCGTTACGATTGGTCAGCCTGCTCTGGTAGACTGGCTAATACATGACGCCATTGCCATTATGTGGCGCTGAACGGACAACTCTTCAAATATGGCGCAGTGTCAATTGATAGCCAATGGGAGCACAGTAGCCCACACCAATCAGTTCACACGGGGTGCCAAGCCTACGGGAAATCATAGGCGACTCTGATTCCATCACTATCGCCCTATCACACGCCACAACACGGAAATATTGCCTTCATGACTGAGGCTGATTTCAGAGCAGTGCTCAGGAGACAGGCGAGAGGCAATTTATTGCTGCGAAATTCCTCAATCACACGCCGCAACTGTGAGGCAATTTCACGCCGATTGCTCCGGGGCGACATATCGCCTTTAGGATTGCCAGACGATATTGCGGTGTGTGAAGGTACCATAAGGGTAATCACCTTAGTGTTTCAAAATTAAGTTCTGTTTAACCCAATATAAATATTCAGGTTACTGGCGGGTCATCAATGCCAAACTCTCTTAAAAGTTGAAGAACCTCCTCCAATCCATCTATCACATGAGAAGTAGGACCCCGCTTAAAGTTAAGTCTGGTCTCGGAGAGCCATCTATACATAATATCATGATCCCTCAATATCTTGGTGACAGGTGTCAGAATATTACATTTGGACAATGTTTCCCTAGAGAGGTCTGAAAAAATGTTAATATCATGAAATGGTCTAGGTAACGTCTCATGCTTCTGCATGTAGGTGGTGAGGAGATTTTTTGTGTTTTTAAAGCTAAAAGTGACCAGAGTGTCTCTAGGCAACTTCTCCGCAACAGATGTGGGTTTAGGAAGGCGAAACGCTTTATCCAGCAAACACTCTACATCCGACAGTGAGGGTAACACTGTTTTAATCATTTTTTTTAAGGTAAGGCTGTAATTCAGACCTCGTGACTGTCTCAGGAATTCCCCTCAATTTTAAATTGGACTGTCTATTAATATTGTCAAAACAATCCAATTTACTGGATAATGTTTTATAGTCCTGTTAGTTTTGTCCAATTCTTTTTTAAGAGAGCTGTTAACTTTAAACAGTCTTTTTATCTCATCCTCCATATCGTCAGCTCTAGTAGTTAGGGTGGAGAGTGTTTCTTTAATATCAGAGAACTCCATTTTCATCTGATCAGCGAAGCTGTGGAAGAGGTCATGCAAAAATTCCCTATCTAGTCGCCGACCCTGACCCCTCATTTTAATAGATAAGGGAGGGGAAGTGACCCTAGGTTTTTGTTTAACAGGGGGTACCAGAACTGTCACCCCCTCCAGAGTCCAATTCCTCCAAAGTAGATCCAACCAAAGCAGAACTCCCAGGGGGCTTATGTCCTTACATTTTGAGGTCTGCTTCAAGCTGTCACCACCCCTATTATCTAGGGTGTCCACATCTGAGCCCGTATGTGAGAATCTATTTTATCCACCTTCTCTTTGTGTTCGCTATCCAAAATCAGCCTAGCTCTAGATGGATTGCATTTAAGATGGGATTTAGTGGACTTACTGTAGGATGCATAGTGACCTTATGAAGATCTGTCTGCCTACGAGACATAGTAAATCAAAGGAGGGTGTCTAAACACTATCAGGATTATAAAGCTTAATATAAAAAATATTAGTGTGACTATATATTCAACCTCAATGTTAGAATTTGGTCACTGTCAAAGCCAATTGAAACAATGCCTGAACCCCAGTAGCACCAGTACACTCAGGGCCGGCAATAGGGATGGGGCAGACTGGGCAGTTGCCCAGGGCCCCCACTCTCTTAGGAGCCCCCAAAGGAGCTGAACTGAAAATAGCAATAAAACAGTAACAAAAATTAAAAAATACACATATTTGGTATTGCTGTGTTCATAAGAATCTAAGCTATCAATATATGAAGTAAATTAATCCAATTGGTAAATGGCGTAACGGGAAAAAAATAAAAATGCCAGAATTATGTTTTTTGGGCCACCCCATTGTTACAATAAAATGCAATAAAAGGAGATCAAAATGTTGTATCTGACTCAAAAAGATATCAGTAAAAATGTCAGCCCAGGGCACATAAAGGAAGCCCTCACATGGCCCTGTATCTTCAAAAAGTAAAACATTATGGGTCTCCAAAAATGGCGAATAAAGCAACTTTATTTTTTTTTTTTTACAAATTTCTGTTATTTTTATTTTTTTAAGATTGAAATAAAAAAAATGTTGAGTATGTTCTTATTCTGACCTAGATAATCAACTTATGAAGTCACTTTTACCATATACTTAACATGATAAATAAAAATAAAAAAAAAACTGTGGAATTGCACTTTTATTTGCAATTTCAAAGCACTTGGAATTTTTTTCTCATTCTCCAGTGCATTTTGTGGTAGAATGAATGATGTAATTCAATAGTACAACTCATCCCGCAAAAAACAAGCCCTGATACGGCTATGTGGAAGGAAAAATAAAAATATTATGGCTCTTGGAAGAGGTGAGGAAAAAACAAAAATGAAAAATCGCTCAGTGGTAAAAGTTATAAAATCCTTGTAATTGCCATATAATAGCAGCAGGAGCGCCCCCCGCAGGCTTCAATCTTCACATGTTCATGATGGAGTATTTAAGAGTTTGGGGACCTCCTTAATTCCTACATTGGTAGACAGTTATCAAGCAGAACTTATAAGGCATTAAAGGGGATGTCCAGGATTAATAAAACTTTACTAAATTCTTTCAAAAACAGCACCATTCCTGTGTACAGGTGGTATGTGGTATTACAGCATATGCCCATTTCCTTCAATTAAGCTGAGGTGCAATATCACATACAACCTGTAGACAGGGGTGGTGCTGTTTTTGAAAGAAATCCGTCATGTTTATAGAATTCTGGACAACTCCTTTAAAGTGATCCTGACCCCACAAACTGACCCCCCCGCATCTTTATACCTGTCCCTGCACCCCCTCTTATCATTTCTAGCCATCCCTTTTGCAGAAAAAAATTGCTTTTGTAAAGTAGAGAAGAGGTTATACTCACCTCGTCCTGTGTGAGTTCTCCGTTTCTGAGGAAGCCGCAGTAGGCGTGCCTGTCTGCTGCTCCCTTGTAATTATGCACGCCCCTCTCTGCTTGATGCCTTGGTAAGAGCCTTCGTCGCGTCATGAAATGGGCGGGGCTAAAATCGAGTCATACCGGAGCCCCGCCCCCTTTCATGACACGACCAGGCTCTTACCAAGGCATCAAGCAGAGAGGGGCGTCATAATTACAAGGGAGCAGCAGACAGGCCCCACCTATTTGAGACTATTTCAGAAACAGAGAACTCACACAGGACGAGGTAAATATAAACTTTTCTCTACATTACACAATTGATTTTTTCTGTAAAAGGGATGGCTACAAATGATAAGAGGGGGTGCAGGAACAGGTAGAAAGATGCAGGGGGGTCAGTTTGTGGGTTCAGGATCACTTTAAGATCAATATTTCCACTAGTGACCCCAGAACAACTCAAGACACTAGGTTGGGGCTTAATTCATATGTATTTTATTTATAATATGAAGAATATAGCAGATCTGTGTTAAAGATGACATTTAAGTAGATGATCCTATAAAAACATTCCTCTTACGGTCTCTCCAGTTTATAAATCCTATCTCATTAAAGGGATCCTGTCACCCCCAAAACACCTTTAAAGCTATTAAAACCTGTCCCTACAGCATATTAACACTTTCCCTACACTATTTTTAGCTCCTAAATGCAGTAAATGATATTGCATAAAAACGTTTTATAAGTACCTGATTAGTGATGATAATGAGTGACTATGCTATTCATAGTCACTCATCAAGACTGCCCCTCTGCTTCATAGCACGCCTGAATAGGCGTGATCTACATCCAGGATTCAAAATCGCGCGTCCCTTCTGTGCCCTGTGTTCGTAGGAGGCTGCAGTGTGGCTTGTGACGCGATCCGCGTCATTCCCGGCGCCCTGTGACGTATTTACAGCGGCGCCGCGCTGTTAGCTTCAAAATGTGCACTGCGCATGCCCAATGCGCATGCGCAGTGCACATTTTGAAGCTAACAGCGCGGCGCCGCTGTAAATACGTCACAGGGCGCCGGGAATGACGCGGATCGCGTCACAAGCCACACTGCAGCCTCCTACGAACACAGGGCACAGAAGGGACGCGCGATTTTGAATCCTGGATGTAGATCACGCCTATTCAGGCGTGCTATGAAGCAGAGGGGCAGTCTTGATGAGTGACTATGAATAGCATAGTCACTCATTATCATCACTAATCAGGTACTTATAAAACGTTTTTATGCAATATCATTTACTGCATTTAGGAGCTAAAAATAGTGTAGGGAAAGTGTTAATATGCTGTAGGGACAGGTTTTAATAGCTTTAAAGGTGTTTTGGGGGTGACAGGATCCCTTTAAACACTTGCAGGTAATTTTTAATCAATTTAAGGAGTCCTGTGTTCAGAATTCCCATCTCTTGGTGAGAAGATAAGAGGTTAGAAAGAGCGACACTCCCTGGAGGAGCCGTGCTGTATGACACAGACACAATGATGGGAATGGATGTGTGTGTCTGTGTGTGTGTGCTCGGTGTATACATGTAATATACAGTGTTGGCCAAAAGTATTGACACCCCTGCAATTCTGTCAGATAATACTCAGTTTCTTCCTGAAAATGATTGCAATCACAAATTCTTTGGTATTATTATCTTCATTTAATTTGTCTTCTATGAAAAAAACACAAAAATAATTGTCCTAAAGCCAAATTGGATATAATTCCACACCAAACATAAAAAGGGGGTGGACAAAAGTATTGACACTGTTAGAAAAATCATGTGATGCTTCTCTAATTTGTGTAATTAACAGCACCTGTAACTTACCTGTGGCACCTAACAGTTGTTGGCAATAACTAAATCACACTTGCAGCCAGTTGACATGGATTAAAGTTGACTCAACCTCTGTCCTGTGTCCTTGTGTGTACCACATTGAGCATGGAGAAAAGAAAGAAGACCAAAGAACTGTCTGAGGACTTGAGAAACCATATTGTGAGGAAGCATGAGCAATCTCAAGGCTACAAGTCCATCTCCAAAGACCTGAATGTTCCTGTGTCTACCGTGCGCAGTGTCATCAAGATGTTTAAAACCCATGGCACTGTGGCTAATCTTCCTAAATGTGGACGGAAAAGAAAAATTGACAAGAGATTTCAACACAAGATTGTGCGGATGGTGGATAAAGAACCTTGACTAACATCCAAACAAGTTCAAGCTGCCCTGCAGTCCGTGGGTACAACAGTGTCAACCCGTATTATCCATCGGAGTCTGAATGAAAAGGGACTGTATGGTAGGATACCGAGGAAGACCCCACTTCTTACCCTGAGACATAAAAAAGCCAGGCTGGAGTTTAAAATAAATAAGCAATATTCCCCTATATACCTGGTATCACTGGTTACCGTGTAATTTGTATTGTAGAACTATTGATGTTAGTGGTCCCAGTCCTGGACCCAGATATAAATCATTTATGTTATCAGGAACTCCTATGTAAAAATTATTTTTAATGTTTTTTATGGAATATTATAATTAATGACTAATAAAGTGATCACTTAAAAATAGAAAATGTACTCATTATTCATCTGAGAGCCCTTGATAGGGAATTCTGGGTGATTTTGAAGTGGTTTTGTGTAAGGTGAGGCATTGACAGTTGGTGGACTTTTGAGATAATAACTGATTCTGTTTTATAAACAGATTGTCCAGATATTCTACAATGGATAATAAAGCAAGAGAGGCGTCCTGGCAGTCCAAAGCCAGTGACCTATTCAAAAGGGGTTCCTTATTAACATCAACAGAGACTCCTATGTCAGTAATTGAGGCACTGAGACGGTATAGGAACATATTATTAAAGAAAACCCGCGTGTGGTGGACTAAAACAGCCCTGGAAAAATATATTGAAAATAAAATAGTACCTAGAGGTTTAAGGATCCAACTCTTTCCCTCCTTTGACCTGGGTGATGAGCTTCTTATAAGCCAGTGGAGAAGTGCAGCGGATATGTGCTCGGAGAAATTTGTAAATATAATCATAGATAAAAATAACTCATTGTTGTCTGTGATGAATGAGGAATTAACTCGACTGCACAAGGTGCTTCATGACGAATTAAGTGCAGAAAATTTCTTTAAGCACATGAAGGAAATAGATGACGATGTAGAAAAATGTGAAAGAGAGACTAGCGAGAGGAAGTACCAAAAATTCCAAAGAGATGTCAATGACTATGAGAATGAACGGGTCTATCGGTGGCAGAATAAAGGGAATGAGCAGATGAGTACCGGAGGGAGAAGAGCCTCCGGTGGATCATTGGCTTCTACTACGGGCAACATATCGGATGTGAGTGATAGGAGCTTTAATCAGCAAATGGAGCCCAGGACTAGACAAGCAGTAAAACGTAAAAATCAGGAACAACGTGGCTTTAATAATAGGGCAAAAGCTCAAAGAAACGATAGATATAAGGTAATCAACTTACCATCCCATGTGTTGTCCAATGTACAAATGAAACTGTTGGAAAAGGGTTTAACGTTTTCCCCATCTGCATCTTTAGACCCGTTTCTAGTCATCAAAGACATCCACCTGTTCTCGCGAAAATTAATTCTTAAGAAGCTACATCATAGAAAGGATCCAAGTAAGCATTTCTCTGAAGAGGAGATTAAAATTATAAATGCATTGGAGACGATTGAGGAGGAGGGAGACGAGGAGGAAGAGACCTCAATAGTAAGTTAATTTCCAGATAACTTGATAACAACTAAAAAATCATTCCCAAGTTTTAATGTGTGCCCTGCGGTAGAAATCTTTACCAGGGTAGTATCAGAGGAGATAGAGACTCTTGCCAGGAGGCCCAACTATACCTCGAACATATCTCAGGAGGAAAGAAGGGCGCTCAAAGAAATGATGGACTGGCAGGATGTACTATTCAAGCCTGCTGATAAAAAGGGGGGAACTTGGTGGTATGGCCGAGTGACCTCTATGCAAAACAAGCCAAAAAAATCCTCAATGAGGTAGGCTGTTATAAAAAATTGGCGAATAATCCGTTAATGGAGTATCAGCAGGAATTGATGAAAATCCTGGACAGGGCACATCAGGAGGGGACCATACCAAAGAAGTTGGTGGATTTCGTAGACAAGTTGCAACCCAAAATGGCTACTATGTATCTTATACCTAAGATACATAAGAATCCAACAGACCCCCCAGGGAGACCCATTATATCGGGAATTGAGAGCCTGTGTGATGTCATTAGCAAGGTAATTGATCACTATTTAAAACCGCTTGTATTTACTTTACCATCATACATACAAGATACCACTGCGGCATTACACAGGCTTGATGGGTTACACCTGGCGGAGAATGAGATAATGGTCATCGCAGATGTGGAAGCACTGTATACCTCAATTGGACATGAAGATGGTATAAAATCAGCAAAATTCTATTTGGAGAATAGTAATATAGAAAGAGATATAGTAGAATTGCTTCTGGTACTATTGAGGTATGTGCTGACACATAACTGCTTCTTGTTCTCCGGCCAGGTGTACCTCCAGGAAAGGGGGACAGCGATGGGGGCCAGTTGTGCCCCCTCGTATGCGAACCTTTTCCTGGGGGCATGGGAAAGAGAGATCTTTTCCGTGAACCCAATACCCGGCATCGAGAAGGCGCATAATTGGATGCGCTTTATCGATGATGTATGGTTTGTCTGGGAGGGGGAGGAGAGTGAATTGAGGGAGCTGATGGGGAGACTGAACGACAATAGTCTCAACATCAGGTTGTCCTTCAAATATGGAAGGGAAATTGAGTTCCTTGATATTCGGATTAAAACAGAGAAAAATGGGCACATAGTGACCGATATGTATAGGAAACCTACATCCACGAATTCTCTGCTGTATGCATCATCTTCTCATCCAGGGTCAACTATACGAGGGATCCCTATTGGCCAATTTTTAAGGGCTAAGAGGATTTGTTCAACAAGTGACCTGTTTGAGATACAAGCTAAAGAATTAGAGCAGAGATTCGTGGATAGGGGGTATAGTAGGAGATGTATTAAACAAGGATATTGGAGAGCGAAAAATACATCTAGGAATGATCTCCTATACAAAAAGAGAGAGAAAGGGGAAGATCACAAAGGTCAGGAGGTGGTACGTTTTATCACGAATTTAACAAACAATGGGGAGAGATGCGGCAGATAATGACGAAACATTGGGGCATCTTAACCTCAGATCCTGTACTAAAGGAGTGCCTTCCCGAAAATCCCAGTATAACAGCACGCAGATCAAAGAATCTGAAGGATCTGCTGGTTAAAAGTCACTGGGAACAAAAGAAGGAAATATCGGAAACATGGCTTCATTTAAAAGGATTCTTTCCCTGTAAAAACTGTAAGGGTTGCATGACTTTGATGGCAGCAAGAAGTATAACATTAGGGACTACCTGACGTGCAGCTCAAAAGGAGTTGTATATCAGGGAGAATGCCCGTGTGGGAAATTTTATGTAGGGCTCACCACGCGAGAATTAAGAATTAGGGTTAGGGAACACATCCGCGATATAGAGAAGGCGAAGGAGGATGAGGAGGTGGCAAAACTAAAGACCATCCCTAAGCACTTCAAACTATATCATGGATGTGACGCTTCCCTGTTAAAGATAAAAGCTATTGATATAGTTAAAATGGGAAGTAGAGGGGGCAATCTGGCCAAAAAGTTGGCTCAGACTGAGAGTAAATGGATATACCGTCTGGGTACATTGGCTCCACAAGGTTTAAATGTGAATAGAGGTTTTGGAGCCTTTCTATAAGTAGATATAGATAATGGAGGAGGAATCTGTTGGAGCAGTTCATGTATAGTCTATAACCATATTGAGACCTTGCACGAAATGGTTTTAAAATTGTTTTTATTTCTTTAAATTTTAGAGGATTTTAATTCATATTTATACCCTGGAAGAATCGTGAACAGGTGGATATTAACAGCAGGAAAATGAATCCCCTAAGAAGAAGAACAAAGTGTATATGTGTACATGATATGGGGATATGAGAATTAAGTGATATATAAATATGGTATTTAGGGGGGGAGGGAAAATAAGATAATAAATAATGCTATATAAATGGATAGGAGAGAACTATAAATCCTGCAATAACCCACACCCAATCAACATGAGGTAGATATAGTGGGTGTATGGGTAGATGGGTAATAATCAGCTAAAAGGGAATCAACTGTGTGTAAAATGGGAGATGTAATAGAATTTTCATTAAATATTGTACTGTGGGTCAGTATATAACTATGCTTGTAGGTTGGAATAGCCTTTTTATGACAAATAAATTGCCTATGCACTGTCACTTTAATAATGTACTATATATAAAGATAATGGTATTTTTAAATTATTATTGAAATTAGTATATTATTTATTCACTAATATGAGTCACCTAATTATGTTTAAATGTATAACTGTATATATATATATTGTAAGTTATATTGTATATTTTGTATTATTATGTTTAGGCATGCACTGTCACTTTAAATATTCACTAAATATAATGTATTATGATTTATATAAACCATATTAGAAGGTATTTTAAGACCATATATATATATATATGCACTGTCACTTTAATATTAAGATAATCAACACTTTAGTGATAATGTAATGGTAATTAAATTGTTTATGGTCACATACTATGTATGGTGATACCAGGTTATGGGGAGGCTTTTGTAACCACTATAATTAGATGAGGAGTTGTGAACAAAAGTATAGTTAAAAGGTGGAAAGAGTATTTACATCACTCATTTTATATGAACAATAGTGAAATAACACAATATTATTCCATTAGCTGTAGATAATAATATGGCATATATTATAATACGAGTTTGTAGCTGCAGGAGGAGAAGTGAACGAGTTAATCTAGTTCCCAGCCCTAAATAGTAAACTACACAGCCGCTGCGAGTGCGCATGACAGGCCCGACACGCACCCAGACTCGGCACTTGTCACGTGACCCGCTGGCACGCAGAAACGCCTGCTTGCGGTTCACGGGCAGGATGTGCGAGCTCTGGCTTAACACAGTGGCGTGCGAGCCGGAAGTGATGCGCCGATTGGATGGCGGCTGCAAAATGTTAGCGATTATCACGGGGTATATAAAAAATAGCGAGTTGAGAGCAAGGTTACGCCCTGAGGAAGGAGACGAAACGGCCGTAGGCGGTGGGGGAGCCAGGACTGTGGTCACAAACTACATAACCAGGTATGAGACACTAGAGGGGAAACTGGGAAGGCACAGGGGCAGCAGTGCACGGTGCAACACTGATTGGAAGGGGCACTGGTAGTGCACGGTGTGCACACACAATTGTGGCTGGTATTGAGGACAGGGCCAGTGCACAGGCACTCTGGATTTGTAACAAACAGTGTCAAGACATACATTTGAGTGCATCGCTGCCTGAAGTGATAAAATAAATAAGCAATATTCCCCTATATACCTGGTATCACTGGTTACCGTGTAATTTGTATTGTAGAACTATTGATGTTAGTGGTCCCAGTCCTGGACCCAGATATAAATCATTTATGTTATCAGGAACTCCTATGTAAAAATTATTTTTAATGTTTTTTATGGAATATTATAATTAATGACTAATAAAGTGATCACTTAAAAATAGAAAATGTACTCATTATTCATCTGAGAGCCCTTGATAGGGAATTCTGGGTGATTTTGAAGTGGTTACCTGAGAAAGCCTAAAATGTTTTGGAAAAATGTTCTCTCTTTTTGGGCAAAGGCATCAACATAGCGTTTACAGGAGAAAAAAAGAGGCATTCAAAGAAAAGAAACACGGTCCCTACAGTCAAACATGGCGGAGGTTCCCTGATGTTTTGGGGTTGCTTTGCTGCCTCTGGCACTGGACTGCTTGACCGTGTGCATGGCATTATGAAGTCTGAAGACTACCAACAAATTTTGCAGCATAATGTAGGGCCCAGTGTGAGAAAGCTGGATCTCCCTCAGAGATCATGGGTCTTCCAGCAGGACAATGACCCAAAACACACTTCAAAAAGCACTAGAAAATGGTTTGAGAGAAAGCACTGGAGACTTCTAAGGTGGCCAGCAATGAGTCCAGACCTGAATCTCATAGAACACCTGTGGAGGGATCTAAAAATGGCAGTTTGGAGAAGGCACCCTTCAAATATCAGGGATCTGGAGGAGTTTGCCAAAGAAGAATGGTCTAAAATTCCAGCAGAGCATTGTAAGAAACTCATTGATGGTTACCGAAAGCGGTTGATCGCAGTTATTTTGGCTAAAGGTTGTGCAACCAAGTATTAGGCTGAGGGTGCCAATACTTTTGTCTGGCCCATTTTTGGAGTTTTGTATGAAATGAACAATGTTTTGCTTTTTGCTTCATTCTCTTTTGTGTTTTTTTCGTTGAAGACAAATGAAATGAAAATAATAATACCAAAGAATTTGTGATTGCAATCATTTTCAGGAAGAAACTGAGTATTATCTGACAGAATTTCATGGGTGTCAATACGTTTGGCCTACACTGTATAGTGTTTGTGTCACATACCGTGTCTTGCGTGTATGTAACATCCACATTTATAAATCCCACCAGCACAGACTAGAGTTCCTAGGCGTAAACATGTCAGCAATCCCCCAACAAATGAGCAAAATGCTGCTCATCATCGGGCGATTTAATTGTTTATGGAGGAACAAAAACCCTTGCTCTCGACAGCACATCAACCGCTGAAAACTGCAAAAGTGCTGCCGATAACATGATACTGTAGATTACGGATTACTCTACCGGTGATTGCTCTGCACTAGTGATGGGCAAATCCTAAATTACTCGGAATCGCTTGACTCTAGCGAGTCCGAGCACAGGACTCGCTACTCGTTGCGAGTCTAGCGAGTCCAATGTTAATGAATGGGGAAGCGAGTAATAGCGAGTAGTGTGAGATTTACAAATCGCAGATGTGTCTCGGAAGCTTCAGCCTGAAGCAATCCTAGTTTTGTCATTTATTTGCATTGGACTCGTTTACTTTGCAAATGTAATCGCTGGGAAACTCCCAAAGATAAGAGTCCTGTTTGCTCAGTGTGCTGGCTGCCACAGCTCCAGGGTCCTAGAGCCTGCCTGCTGCCTGATGTAGCAGAGCTGAGATTGTTCTCAGTCTGCTCATTCCCTGTGCATAGACATCTATATCTATGCACAGGGATGAGCAGAGAGGACATCGCGTTTTGGACTGCATCGGACGGAAGATGATTTTTTTAAATTAAAGATGGAGTCCCTAATGGCTTTTTTTTTTATTTCTAATAAAAAATTTTCTCTGTGTTGTGTTTTTTTTAAAACAATTTAATAGAAATTCATGGCGGTCATGTCTAATATTGGCGTGACCGCCATAAATTTCGGGCTTAGGGCCAGCTGATAATACAAAGCTGGCCCTAACCTCTTTATTACCCAGCGTGCCACCGCCACCAGGGCCGCTGGAAGAGCGGGGTTCAGCGCCAGAGGATGGCGCTTCAATGAACGCGCCATCTTCTGGGGTGGCTGCTGGCTGCAATTTGCAGCGGGGGTGCCCAGGAAGCTTGGGCATCCCTGCGCTGCGGATTCCAGCCCCCAGCTGCTTAGCTGTACCTGGCTAGAAATAGAAATTGCGCGGAGCCCCACGCATTTTTTTAAATTATTTCATGAAATTCTGAGACTCTGACTCTGAGACTCTGACTCTGAGACTCTGAGACTCTGACTCTGACTCTGAGACTCTGACTCTGACTCTGAGACTCTGACTCTGACTCTGAGACTCTGACTCTGAGACTCTGACTGAGACTCTGACTCTGGCTCTGAGGGTGAGACTCTGAATCTGAGACTCTGACTCTGAGACTCTGACTCTGAGACTCTGACTCTGAGACTCTGACTTTGAGACTCTGACTCTGACTCTGAGACTCTGACTCTGAGACTCTGACTCTGAGACTCTGACTCTGAGACTCTTACTCTGACTCTGACTCTGAGACTCTGACTCTGACTCTGACTCTGAGACTCTGACTCTGACTCTGAGACTCTGACTCTGACTCTGAGACTCTGACTCTGAGACTCTGACTCTGACTCTGAGACTCTGACTCTGACTCTGAGACTCTGACTCTGAGACTCTGACTCTGAGACTCTGAGACTCTGACTCTGACTCTGAGACTCTGAGACTCTGACTCTGAGACTCTGACTCTGAGACTCTGAGACTCTGACTCTGAGACTCTGACTCTGAGACTCTGACTCTGAGACTCTGACTCTGAAATTCATGAAATAATAAAAAAAAATGCGTGGGGCTCCGCGCAATTTCTATGTCTAGCCAGGTACAGCTAAGCAGCTGGGGGCTGGAATCCGCAGCGCAGGGATGCCCAAGCTTTCTGGGCACCCCCCGCTGCAAATTGCAGCCCGCAGCCGCCCCAGAAGATGGCGCGTTCATTGAAGCGCCATCCTCTGGCGCTGAACCCCGCTCTTCCAGCGGCCCTGGTGGCGGTGGCACGCTGGGTAATAAAGGGGTTAATACAAGCTTTGTTATACAAGCTGGTATTAAGCCCGAGATTCTTAATGTCAGGCCACGTTTGACCCAGCCACTAAGAATCTCCAATAAAGGGTTAAAAAAACACAGAGAAAAATTTTTATTTGAAATAAAAAAAAAAAGCCATTAGGGACTCCATCTTTAATTAAAAAAATCCTCTTCCGTCCGACGTAGTCCAAAACGCGATGTCCTCTCTGCTACATCCCCTGTGCATAGATATAGATGTCTATGCACAGGGAATGAACAGACTGAGAACAATCTCAGCACTGCTACATCATCTCTGTGAGCAGGCGGGCTCTAGGACCCTGGAGCTGCACAGAGAAGACAGCTGGACTCGGCTCGCAAAGAAACAGCAGTTACTTTGCGAGTTTCCCTGCTATCACTGGCACAGTAGCCGAGTCTAATGCAAACAATGGCAATCCTAGTTTTGTCAGCGTTTGCAATTGATTTGCATTGGACTCGTGCGAGTAAACGCTGGGAAACTCGCAGAGTACCTAGTCCTGCGAGTCCCTTACTACTCGCCGAGTAACGAGTCCTAGCGAGTAGATTCGCCCATCCCTACTCTGCACCCATCATTCTTCATCATCCTGTATAAAAAGTTTGGAAACAAGCGATGAATGACTTGAATATTATATATCGCGCTCATTTACCAATCTGAATTCAGTATTGTACATGTAACTCAAATGTCTGAGTGTGATGGTGCAATATGTGAGCATTTAGGGCCCACTTTAACCTTTTGCCCAGGGCCCCACTTTGCCTAAAACCGGCCCTGAGTACACTGTAATGCCATCCACACAGATAAGAAAACAGTTAACTTAAATAAACATATTTATATTCTTGAGATTTGCTTTACACTCCAGAAATCCCAGGGTCTGCAAAGCTTGCGATCGCCGGAGGTCCTCCGACCTCACTTGCCCACGTAGAATCCTGAGATGCTTGTGTATCAGCTCAAAGTCCTCATGAAAAATCCTGCTATTTCCATAAATTATATAGATGGCACCAAGTCATCATAGACAAATATGTCACTTTTAATATAATTATATGGGTATAGATGCAGTAGAACTGTGGAATATGTGGTGCAGGAGCAGATGTTCACATTCAGGATATATCAAAAATAGTAAATTGCCATGTTTATTATTGAGGGAGAACCAGCACCGCTCTTAGGGCTCGGACACACTCATCCGAGTTTGACTGAGGAGACTCTGAAAGGGCTGGAGCAGTGACCCTGAACGGCTTCTCCCTCTCTGGACGGGGCTGTCAGCTTGTGTTTCTGTGCAGCTCCAGACTCCCTGCCCAGAGAGGGAGAGGCCGTTCAGGGTCACTGCTCCAGCCCTTTCAGAGTCTCCTCAGTGAAACTTGATGTAACTAGGAAAGTGTGTCCAAGCCCTTAGAATAAGAAAAGCAGCCCAAGAGCAGTAATCTCTGATTATAATACAGGCTGCACAGCTCAGCAGCAATTTCAGCGAAAGCATCAATGGATTTAATGGACGCTACGCAATCTACTTACGCAAAGTGTGTAAGTCGCGGTTTTACCGCTAAAGATGCTGATTCTTGGATTTTTAGTCAGGAAAAGTCCAAAACCATAGGCATACCTCCCAACCGTCCCGGATTTGACGGGACAGTCCCGGTTTGGTCAGAGCTTCCCGCTGTCCCGTGCGGGACTGGAAATGTCCCGATCTCTGGCATTTGACCGATTGCTGCACGGGCTCTCTAGCTGCCGGCCACGCCCCCTCCAGCTGCCGGTCACGCCCCCTCACAGCAGCTCAGTGGGAGGACTGAGCTACAATCACAGTGCAGAGAGTGAGTCATGTGACCTCTCTCCTGCACTGTGTAGAGGGGACGGAATTCAGTCATCCAATCCTGGCTCAGCGTGGCCTCTGTGAAGGTCCCCAGCGATGGATGCATTCAGGACATCCCCAGCCGGGACACAGAGGGCTCTGCCTCCACACTGGAGCCTGGATCACTGACTGCCTGTGACTGGGAGGAACTGACAGGACCCAGGAGAAGCACACAGGTATCACAAATACATGGGAGCACAGACTGAGGATAACACAAGGGGGGATGATAACAGAGAACACAAGAGGAGTGTGGTGACAGGCTCCATACACTTCATACAGGCACGGCTCCGCTCTGTACACTTCATACAGGCAAGGCTCCGCTCCGTACACCTGATACAGGCATGGCTCTGCTCCGTACACTTCATACAGGCACGGCTCTGCTCCGTACACTTCATACAGGCACGGCTCCGGTCCGTACACCTGATACAGGCACGGTTCCGCTCCATACACTTCATACAGGCAAGGCTCCGCTCCATACACTTCATACAGGAAAGGCTCCGCTCCATACACTTCATACAGGCAAGGCTCCGCTCCGTACACCTGATACAGGCATGGCTCCGCTCCGTACACTTCATACAGGCATGGCTCCGCTCCGTACACTTCATACAGGCACGGCTGCGCTCCGTACACTTCATACAGGCACGGCTCCGCTCCGTACACTTCATACAGGCACGGCTCCGCTCCGTACACCTGATACAGGCATGGCTCCGCTCCGTACACTTCATACAGGCACGGCTCCGCTCCGTACACCTGATGCAGGCATGGCTCCTCTTCGTACACTTAATACAGGCACGGCTCTGCTCCGTACACCTGATACAGACATGGCTCCGCTCGTAACTTCATAAAGGCACGGCTCCGCTCCGTACACCTCATAAAGGCACGGCTCCGCTCCGTACACCTCATAAAGGCACGGCTACACTTCGTAAACCTGATGCAGGCATGGCTCCGCTCCGTACACACCTCATAAAGGCACGACTCCGCTCTGTATACCTAATAAAGATGCGGCACTCCGCTCCGCACACCTGATAAAGGCAAGGCTCCGCTCCGTACACCTGATGCAGGCATGGCTCTGCTCCGTACACTTCATACAGGCACGGCTCCGCTCCGTACACCTGATACAGGCACGGTTCCGCTCCATACACTTTATACAGGCAGGCTCCGCTCCATACACTTCATACAGGCAAGGCTCCGCTCCATACACTTCATATAGGCAAGGCTCCGCTCCGTACACCTGATACAGGCATGGCTCCGCTCCGTACACTTCATACAGGCACGGCTCCGCTCCGTACACTTCATACAGGCACGGCTGCGCTCCGTACACTGATACAGGCAGGCTCCGCTCCGTACACTTCATACAGGCACGGCTCCGCTCCGTACACCTGATACAGGCATGGCTCCGCTCCGTACACTTCATACAGGCACGGCTCGCTCCGTACACCTGATACAGGCATGGCTCCGCTCCGTACACTTGATACAGGCATGGCTCCCTCTTCGTACACTTAATAAAGGCACGGCTCCGCTCCGTACACCTGATAAAGGCAGGCTCCGCTCCGTACACCTAGAGGCATGGCTCCAGCTCCGTACACTTCATAAAGGCAAGGCTCCCTCCGTACACCTGATACAGGCATGGCTCCGCTCCGTACACTTCATACAGGCAACGGCTCCGCTCCGTACACCTGATACAGGCATGGCTCCGCTCCGTACACTGTATACAGGCATGGCTCCGCTCCGTACACTCTATAAGGCATGGCTCGCTCCGTACACTTCATACAGGCAAGGCTCCGCTCCGTACACTGATACAGGCATGGCTCCGCTCCGTACACTTCATACAGGCACGGCTCCGCTCCGTACACTTCATACAGGCACGGCTCCGCTCCGTACACCTGATACAGGCATGGCTCCGCTCCGTACACTTCATACAGGCACGGCTCCGCTCCGTACACCTGATACAGGCATGGCTCCGCTCCGTACACCTGATACAGGCATGGCTCCTCTTCGTACACTTAATACAGGCACGGCTCCGCTCCGTACACCTGATACAGGCATGGCTCCGCTCCGTACACTTCATAGAGGCATGGCTCCACTCCGTACACTTCATAAAGGCAAGGCTCCACTCCGTACACCTGATACAGGCATGGCTCCGCTCCGTACACTTCATACAGGCACGGCTCCACTCCGTACACCTGATACAGGCATGGCTCCGCTCCGTACACCTGATACAGGCATGGCTCCGCTCCGTACACTTCATAGAGGCATGGCTCTGCTCCGTACACTTCATACAGGCAAGGCTCCGCTCCGTACACCTGATACAGGCATGGCTCCGCTCTGTACACTTCATACAGGCACGGCTCGCTCCGTACACTTCATACAGGCAAGGCTCCGCTCCGTACACCTGATACAGGCATGGCTCCGCTCCGTACACTTCGTACAGGCACGGCTCCGCTCCTACACCTGAGCAGGCACGGCTCCGCTCCGTACACTTCATACAGGCACGGCTCCGCTCCATACACTTCATACAGGCACGGCTCCCCCCGTACACCTCATAAAGCACGGCTTCGCTCCATACACTTCTAAAGGCACGCTCCGCTCCGTATCACCTGATCAGGCATGGCTCCGTCCGTACACTCTAGCAGGCGGGCTCCGCTCCGTACACCTTCATAAAGGCTCGGCTCCATCCGTACACCTGATACAGGCACGGCTCCGCTCCGTACACCTCATACACACGCGGCTCCGCTCCGTACACCTATACAGGCATGGCTCCGCTCCGTACACCTATACAGGCTGGCTCCGCTCCGTACACTCTATAAAGACGCTGGCTCTGCTCCTGTACATTCATGCAGGCAACGGCTCCGCTCCGTACACCTATAAAGGCACGGCTTCGCTCTGTACACCTCATAAAGGCACGGCTCCGCTCCGTACACTCATAAAGGCAACGGCTACGCTCCGTACACCTGATACAGGCATGGCTCCGCTCCGTACACCTCATAAAGGCACGGCTTCGCTCCATACACCTGATGAGGCACGGCTCCGCTCCGTACACTTCATACGGCACGGCTCGCTCCTACACTTCATACGGCACGGCTCCACCCGTACACCTCATAAAGGCACGGCTTCGCTCCATACACTTCATAAAGGCACAGCTCCGCTCCGTTCACTGATGCAGGCATGGCTCCGTTCCGTACACCTGATGCAGGCGCGCTCCGCTCCGTACACCTCATAAAGGCTCGGCTCCGATCCGTACACCTATACAGGCAGGGCTCCGCTCCGTACACCTCATACACACGCGGCTCCGCTCCGTACACCTCATAAAGGCACGGCTCCGCTCCGTACACCTCATAAAGACGCGGCTCTGCTCCGTACACCTCATAAAGACGTGGGCTCCGCTCTGTACATCTGATGCAGGCACGGCTCCGCTCCGTACACCTCATAAGGCACGGCTTCGCTCCGTACACCTATAAAGCACGGCTCCGCTCCGTACACTCATAAAGGCACGGCTACGCTCCGTACACCTGATGCAGGCATGGCTCCGCTCCGTACACCTCATAAAGGCACGGCTTCGCTCGTACACCTGATAAAGGCAAGGCTCCACTCCGTACACCTGATGCAGGCATGGCTCTGTTCTGTACACCTCATGCAGGCTCCACAACATACCCCTCATGCAGGCTCGGCTCCGCTCCGTACACCTTATGCAGGCACGGCTCCGCTCCGTACACCTCATAAAGGCACGACTCCGCTCCGTACACCTCATACATGCGCGGCTCCACTCCGTACACCTCATAAAGGCACGTCTCCGCTCCGTACACCTCATAAAGACGCGGCTCCTCTCCGTACACCAGATGCAGGCACGGCTCCGCTCCGTACACCTCATAAAGGCACGGCTCCGCTCCGTACACCTGATGCAGGCACGGCTCTGCTCCATACACTTCATAAAGGCACAATTCCGCTCCGTACACCTGATGCAGGCGCGGCTCCGCTCCGTACACCTCATAAAGGCACGGCTACGCTCCGTACACCTGATGCAGGCATGGCTCCGCTCCGTACACCTCATAAAGGCACGGCTCTGCTCTGTACACCTAATAAAGACGCGACTCCGCTCCGTACACCTGATAAAGGCAAGGCTCCACTCCGTACACCTGATGCAGGCATGGCTCTGTTCCGTACACCTCATGCAGGCTCCACAACGTACCCCTCATGCAGGCACGGCTCCGCTCCGTACACCTTATGCAGGCACGGCTCCGCTCCGTACACCTCATAAAGGCACGACTCTGCTCCGTACACCTCATACATGTGCGGCTCCACTCCGTACACCTCATAAAGGCACGTCTCCGCTCCGTACACCTCATAAAGACGCGGCTCCTCTCCGTACACCTGATGCAGGCACGGCTCCGCTCCATACACTTCATAAAGGCACAATTCCGCTCCGTACACCTGATGCAGGCGCGGCTCCGCTCCGTACACCTGATGCAGGCGCGGCTCCGCTCCGTACACCTGATGCAGGCACGGCTCCGCTCCATACACCATATACAGACATACACTTCATACACTTCATACAGGCATGGCTCCGCCCAGTACACCTGATGCAGGCGCAGCTCCTCTCCGTACACCTGATGCAGGCACAGCTCCTCTCCGTACACCTGATGCAGGCGCAGCTCCTCTCCGTACACCTGATGCAGGCGCAGCTCCTCTCCGTGCACCTGATGCAGGCATAGCTCCGCTCCGTACACCTGATGCAGGCACGGCTCCGCTCTGTACACCTGATGCAGGTGCAGCTCCTCTCCGTGCACCTGATGCGGGCACGTACACACACGGCTCTGCTCCATAAACCTCATGGAGACACAGCTCCACTACTTACGCCCACAGCTTCACTCTGTACATCTAGTACAATATCGGCTCTGCTACATCCACACTGTAAATCCCTCCTGACATAACCTTCACCTTATCCAGCACCATAACAACCAGCACAGCAGAGTCCTGCATACACTGAGGAGCTGATAATGTGACCCGTCGGCCACGTCGGCCCCGGCAGGAGGCGTCGGCCCCGGCAGGAGACGTCGGCCCCAGCAGGAGGCGTCAGTCCCGGCAGGAGGCATTGGTCCCGGCAGGAGATGTAGGCCGCGTCGGTCCCGGCAGGAGACGTCGGTCCCGGCAGGAGGCATTGGTCCCGGCAGGAGACGTCATCCGCGTCGGTCCCGGCAGGAGACGTCAGTCCCGGCAGGAGGCGTCGGTTCCGTCAGGAGACATCGGCCGCGTCGGTCCCAGCAGGAGACGTCGGCCGCGTCGGTCCCGGCAGGAGACGTCGGTCCCGGCAGGAGGCGTCGGTTCCGTCAGGAGACATCGGCCGCGTCGGTCCCAGCAGGAGACGTCGGCCGCGTCGGTCCCGGCAGGAGACGTCGGCTGCGTCGGTCCCGGCAGGAGACGTCGGTCCCAGCAGGAGGCGTCGGTTCCGGCAGGAGACGTCGGTATTGTGTGAGGTCTGAGGATGTGATGGGTTCCCATGACAGCCAGGGGTCTGCTGAAGACCTCCATACCTATCATGACGGTTCTTGTGTGAGGGCCAGCGTTTATGTGGTGTTCATAGAAGAACATGATTTTCACTCTACATAGCGGCTGTAGCACTGCTGCATTCTGGAGAGGCGATAAGATACAGCTGCAGCTCCCCTAAGGAGACTATTACAGTACAGTAAACAGCGTAACAAAAAACAACAACAATTAAATCACCAGAATTCTATATATTTTTTTTGCCTCCTCCACCTTGCGATAAATGGCATATAACAGCCAATCAGTATATGATCTACAGCCACATGGTATCAGTAAGAATGTCGGCACAGTGCACAACAAACCTCCCCTCACAGCCCGGATCATAAAGATTAATAACGTTACAGATCTTGATAAATGACACAAGCAAAAATGTATTTTTAATAACAAATTTCTGAGTATTTTTTCACAACATTAATAAAAGAATAAACAATTTCTGTTCACTATCTACATAATTGTAATGATCGAGGTCACGACCAGGCCTGGCGATACAGGGGCCCAGGCGACCCCAGCACGTACTGCAGCTGGATGTGCATCCGAGGACCCGCATCAAGCTGAAGCGCATTGATGTACAGAGACCCGTTAGGTTCCTGCACTGTGATACACGCTGATGGCCAAACTGTGGGTGACAGCTGACATCTGCGGGTACCGTGACAGGGCAGCACATGACAGTCACTTCTTGCATCAAGGCGCACACTCCAATGTCAGGTGCCAGCTGTGCGTTGTTAGAGGACACTGGGTGATGTAGGAGCTGAAGAAAGTTGAGTAGAATACTTTCTTAAATTAGAGAAAAATAGGGACATGTATACTGACGCACCCACCAGCGCCATGGGGTACTCTGAACCGGGCCGAACAGTTCAGTTCTCTTTGGGGAATGTCACGGTGGTGTGACCTGGCTCCGTGAGCCTGACGGTGTAATAAAAATGGGGGATATTTATATGGGATTAAATTTGTGACGCCACCTGTGGTATTCAGCAATTGGATGTCCGACGCTGCGGTTCAGATCCACTGGGGTGATGCAGCAGGGATGTTACAGCTCTCCACGGGTAGAGCAGGACTCCAGGGCAGTTATAAAGTCTGTTGATGGTGGTCACAGATGTAGCCCAGAGCAGGTGGTGCAGTAAATAAGTCAGGGGATACAGCAGGGTGCAGTCTTCACAGTTTACTCAGTTTCTGAAGTACGCCAACCCACTGGGTGCTGTGTACTCCGAGTCAGGGATCCAGCTATTCCCAGGTAGATTGGTGGCACTTGTTTGGTACCACCTTTGTGTGTACTCTTCCGGGTCATCTCACTGCGCTGGCTCTCGCCCTCCTGCCTTTAACACACACTGTCCAGAGCCAGCAGCGTTGGGTCCTGTCAGGCGACGTCTCTCTTTTCCCCTTGAGCATATGCGGCTGCCTTTTCAGCGATTGTGTGCGGATTTGGCTGCTGCACATAAAGATACTGCAGCCTCCGGGTTTTGCTAGCTGAATCTTAAAGTCTTCCACTAGTCTGGGGCCGGTCCCCTCTGTGGCCTAGCTCCTCCAGCAAGTCCCTCCGGGCAATCACTGGAACGGGGTTCCTCAACACAGAGCTCTGTGGCGACCCAGAGGTGCTCCTCCTCCCCTCAGACGCCCTCTCAGTCTCTGGAGATACTCTACGTCCTCTCTGACCTGGGACGAGCTCATCTGGCTCCAGGCCCCGGGTCCAACTTTCTCTCCATCCTCTTCCCCAGGACGAGCTACTCACAACTCCAGTCCCCGGGTCTGACTCACTGACTGCGCACTTCCTGTTTCTGTCTGGCTTAACTCCTCCCACTCTCAACTGTCACTGCCTACCTCCTAGTGCTCCACTGCTTCCTAACTGTTCCACCTACTCCTCTACCTAATCCCCTTCTCCAGCCAGAGATGGTGTCTGCCCATCATGGGGTTTCTTCTGCCTCAGCACCCCTGGCCTAGAGTGGGCTGGTGTTGGATGCGGATGTGTGGGTACCGGGTAGTGCCCTCTCCTTACCAGGGGTGGGGGGGAGGTACCACACCTCTGGCTAAGGTGCAGTACCTCTGTGGCGAATGGACCCTCAGGGACACCATATATACCAGGTTGGAGACCATATATACCAGGTTGGAGACCATATATACCAGGATGGAGATATATAGGCTACATTCAGACTCTGCGTTTTTTGATCCATTTTTTGCAGTACACTGCATAAAACAGATCACTCAAATTAAATCGTTCATTTGAGAGGTTTCTGTTGGGCCACTCTGCCATAAAGGCCCGACTGGTGGAGGCTGCTGTGATAGTTCACCTTGTGGAATTTTTCCCATCTCACTCCTGCATTTTCAGAGCTAGTATTGTGTCCTGTAGTGGACGGCAGACTGCCATCAGGGGGCGCTATACACAGTACTGTGGACTCAGAGTCTGTGTCCATTTTGGTGGAGTCGGAGGTTTGGCTTACCGGCTGCACACCATAACTGTGGAGTTGGAGTCTGAGACGGTGTCCATTTTGGTGGGGTTGGATTCAGGGAAACTGAGGATTTGGAGTCAGAGGTTTGATTACTGACTGCACATCCCTGGTTATAAACTGCACAATGCTGCAGGGAGGCACTAGTCTCAGCCGTCCTGCTGTGTTGTATGATGGGGCAGCCCATAGTCTGTACTGTCAGTACTAAACTGCACTAAAATGCATCAAATGAATTGGAAAAGGCAAAAAAATGCAGCAAAAATGCAATAATCAGAAGTTTAATAGTACTAAGGGCATCTGAATGTCCGTCACTTGTAAATGGATGTGGTCAGGGGCGGGCAAGGGGCGGGGCTAACATTTGTGTGGCGCACTACGCGCACCGCATCTCATGTCCCTCTTTCTGTTCTTCTAAAGTTGGGAGGTATGCATAGGTGCCAATCCAAAAATAGGTCAGGAGGATTCAGATAGTCCCAGGGCAACCTCCCAAAGAGGAACACTGTAGAAATTAAGTAGTACAATATTGCTGCCAATGGAGGCTGTCAGATGCCTGTCAGATGTCCCCAAATCATGAAAAAACAATGGAAAAGTCACACAGGCTGTCTCTCAAAGTTTATTTCAGTATACAGAGAGATTTGAAGCCTAATTATATAAATTTGGGGAATATTGGCGATTATATAGGTATTATCAGGTGACTAGGCTGCATTCATGAGGTGAAAGCACAGTCTTTCCTCAGGCAAATTTGATGACTGGACTGTAGGTAGAATTCTTCTCAAAGTGACCACTGGACCAAACAAAGTTTCCAAGTGTTCAAACTTGATAGTAGATTTTTTGAGTAATCAACGTCTTATTGAGGGCATTTAGCCCAGTCGCTTATTGTTGTGGGGAGAGCAGGTAAAACCCTTACGCCATTTACCATTAGTTACAGCCACCCTCATCAATATCAGCATTATGTGTCATTAAATTCTTGGCTAGTTTTTCTAATGGGAATATATTGTCCAGTATGTAGTAACTAGGGGATCAGAAGAGGCAATTGCTTTTGGGCATCACAATCAAGGGATTGCAACTGTAACTATTATCGGCATCTGTAACACGCCCATGTAACTAATGTCTTGTGGTAGATCAAGGAGACACCATTTCCCTGTAAAGCCGCTCTTGTTAAGCAGACCAGAGTTATTTAAATCAGTGTAACAACAGTTAGTATAGGCATTTACAGTCATGATTATAACAATGCTGGATCCATCAATATCTGATCAGGATTATGGTGATATATAATTGTTTTCTAATTTTATTTTTTTTAATTTTGAACTGGAAGATGTATACAGGTTGGATGACAGTTATTAAATGGATGGAAAGATATATATACCATGAATGGACAGATTACCAGGAATGACATAGGATGGGGGACAGCTATACCAGGATGGGTCAGTATGGGGACATACAGGTATTTAGCAAGAATGGAAACTAATACAAAATATCGACATTTTCTACAAATCACAGGTATATCAAATGACCAACATTCAGGGAAAAGATTTAATACTTGCAGCAGGTCCAACAGGCTCTAGTTATGCCACTGTTATGGGGGGGCCTTATACAGTTGTATGTTAATGTGGGCCTTAAGATGGCACTAATTAGTCATGATACTATTACTAAGTAAAGGAGCTAATGTGATGTCATTTTACAATGTTGTAGATAATGCGGGGTCATTATACATGCAGGAAATACTTAGGGAGTTGTCATATGCTGTTAATGATATTTTGGTGATCTCATATAGTGTGGGGGCTATTGTGGAGGCATAATACAATAAGTCTAAATGTGGGGACCATTAATACATATTTGATACTGCAGTTGCTGTTATATAGTGTGGAGGCTATGGTTATGAGGAAACTATGGGCTCATCATACTGTGCATAGCTGAGTTGTAAGGGCTTAAACTGTGTTTAGGAGAGGTGTAGGGGCATTATACTGTGTATAGGGGAGGTATAGGTGAAAGGACAGCATATTGTTTATAGGGAGCCGTACATGGGGGACTCAGAAGATATTATTAAATTTTAAGTGGGCACTTAAGAACCATTATTGTTATAGGACACTCAGGGTATCGTGACCATCAAAGGTGTACATGGGCATTATTACTTTCTAGGAGAAAAATGTGGACACTTTCCCAGGGCAGTAAAATTGAATATGCAGCAAGTTCACCATCTAGAGGGCTCAAAGGAGATAATATTCCCATATCAGGGGCACAGTGGTGAAATTATGTGGGTCAATAAGAGGAGCACTGGTTTTGTATCACAAATCAGGTGCAGTAATAGGGACACATACAGCAGCAGCACAGTATTGGGGTGTGGTCATAATTTTTGACAGGTTTGGATATAAACAAAAGGGGTTGGCTCAACCATTAGTATTAGGTGCTCAGAGTAAAGTCAAGCACAAAATTATGAGTAAACTCTGGCACAATGAGTGAACAATGATTCTCAGGAGACGTAGCTCAAACTATCGTAAAGTTTATTGAAGTACTACAAGAAATTCAAATGTTCTGCTCCATCCAACATTTCTACCTAAATGAGGTCTTCATCGGGGTGCAGGAGCTGAAAGGTAGTACATGAATACAAGAACAGAACAAAACAATAGTGAGTCCAAATGCGTGAGACACAGCAAATCATGTGATATATCTTCATAATTCATGTTAAGGAGAGCAAAATACATATAACAAAAGAGCACCATTCAGTCATCTATCATATCTAAGTGTCCATACTTAGAAAGGAGGACAAAGAAGATAAAAGAAAAAGTAAAATAGTGATAACTAGTGATGAGCGAGTACTAAAATGCTCGGGTGCTCGAAGCTCGGGCCGAGCATCCTGAGATACTCATGTACTCGGCCCGAGTAACGAGCCCAATGTTATCCTATGGGAGACACGAGTATTTTTATGAAATGACTGCCGGCAGCATGGAAAAACCCTAAAAATGTCACAAAAGTCTCAGAAGAGTGCTGAAATGACATGGCAACACCATGGGGAAGACCCCTGGAAGCATTTCTCACTCAAAAGTCACAGCTGTGAACAATGTTGTCCGAGTTTCACGCCAATTTTACGGAGTCTCCAGAAAACCTTCCAAAATGACACCAAAATGAATATTTAGGGTGGAAATGTTAAGGGCACATACCCAATAGTGAGATAAAGCTGGTGTATGTTACTTTTTATGATTACATGAAAGATTTTACGTGAAAACATTGTGCGGCACTCCGATGACCCTGACAAGAGACGTACATGAAGCCCTGTCTAGAAATAAAGTGCCCATTTTGAGGAACACGGTCTATTGTAGTATCTTCCTTTGCCAGGGCAGTCCAAAATTGGGAGGTTCACCAATGCGCCTGGATACAGACATGCAGGATGGCCTGTAAACAAGAACTGGGTGTATTGTAGTATAGCCCTTTGGCCAGGGCAGCCAAAAATTGGGAGGGTCAACAATAACCCATGCATTCTGACATGTAGTAGGGCCTGTAACCCTCAAGTGGGTGTATTGTAGTATAGCCCTTTGGTCAGGGCAGCCACAAATTGGGAGGTTCAACAATGACCCATGCTTACAGACATGTAGTAGGACCTGTAAACCTCAAGTGGGTGTATTGTAGTATAGCCCTTTGGTCAGGGCAGCCAAAAATTTGGAGGTTCAACAATGACCCATGCTTACAGAGATGTAGTAGGGCCTGTAAACCTCAAGTGGGTGTATTGTAGTATAGCCCTTTGGTCAGGGCAGCCAAAAATTGGGAGTGTTCAACAATGACCCATGCATTCTGACATGTAGTAGGGCCTGTAACCCTCAAGTGGGTGTATTGTAGTATACCCTTTGGTCAGGGCAGCCAAAAATTGGGAGGCTCCTCTTTGTCCCTGGATAGAGACGTGCAAGAGGGCCTGTAACCCTCAAGTGGGTGTATTGTAGTATAGCCCTTTGGTCAGGGCAGCCAAAAATTGGGAGGTTCAACAATGACCCATGCTTATAGACATGTATTAGGGCCTGTAAACCTCAAGTGGGTGTATTGTAGTATAGCCCTTTGGTCAGGGCAGCCAAAAATTGGGAGGTTCAACAATGACCCATGCATTCTGACATGTAGTAGGGCCTGTAACCCTCAAGTGGGTGTATTGTAGTATAGCCCTTTGGTCAGGGCAGCCAAAAATTGGGAGGCTCCTCTTTGTCCTGGATAGAGATGTGCAAGAGGGCCTGTAACCCTCAAGTGGGTGTATTGTAGTATAGCCCTTTGGTCAGGGCAGCCAAAAATTGGGAGGTTCAACAATGACCCATGCTTACAGACATGTATTAGGGCCTGTAAACCTCAAGTGGGTGTATTGTAGTATAGCCCTTTGGTCAGGGCAGCCAAAAATTGGGAGGTTCAACAATGACCCATGCATTCAGACATGTAGTAGGGCCTGTAACCCTCAAGTGGGTGTATTGTAGTATAGCCCTTTGGTCAGGGCAGCCAAAAATTGGGAGGTTCAAAAATGACCCATGCATTCTGACATGTAGTAGGGCCTGTAACCCTCAAGTGGGTGTATTGTAGTATAGCCCTTTGGTCAGGGCAGCCAAAAATTGGGAGGCTCCTCTTTGTCCCTGGATAGAGACGTGCAAGAGGGCCTGTAACCCTCAAGTGGGTGTATTGTAGTATAGCCCTTTGGTCAGGGCAGCCAAAAATTGGGAGGTTCAACAATGACCCATGCTTACAGACATGTATTAGGGCCTGTAAACCTCAAGTGGGTGTATTGTAGTATAGCCCTTTGGTCAGGGCAGCCAAAAATTGGGAGGTTCAACAATGACCCATGCATTCAGACATGTAGTAGGGCCTGTAACCCTCAAGTGGGTGTATTGTAGTATAGCCCTTTTATCAGGGCAGCCAAAAATTGGGAGGCTCCTCTTTGTCCCTGGATATAGACGTGCAGGAGGGCCTGTTAAGGACTGGGTGTATTGTAGTATAGCCCTTTGGTCAGGGCAGCCAAAAATTGGGAGGCTCCTCTTTGTCCCTGGATAGAGATGCGGGTATCCTGTCTTTGTAATGCCCATTCAAAAAGAATGGGCGTAAAAATTTACCACTGGGGGTATACCTGAAACAACAGCCAAACTATTGTAACGGTCATCATGGTGGCACATGAGGAGAAGGAGGAGCAGTCCAGCGATTAGCCAAAGAATAGGAAGACGACGTGGTGGATGATCCAGTAGCTGACCCAACCTGGCAGGAGTATATGCAGAGCGAGGACAGCAGTGCACAGGGGGAGGGAGGCATAGCATCCCAACAGGCAGTACGAAGCAGGGTCGGGTACGCAGGCTTAAGGCAGGCAACCGTTCCCCGGAACAAAAACACGACACAAGGTGCCTGTGCAAATGTTAGGTCTTCCCGTGTCTGGCAGTATTTCAGTTGGCTCCAGATGACTCTAAAAGGCCATTTGCAAGACCTGCCATGCCAGCATCAGCAGGGGTACGAAAAGTAGCAGCCTGACCACCACAGCATGATCAGGCACATGTCAGCCAAGCACCCGACTTTGTGGAAAGTACAACAGAGTCGAGGAGCGGTGCTTGCTGATGTCACTGCTACGTCTTTGCCTGTTGTGCGTGCGAGCCAATCCCCTGTCCATGCTGGCCGTGAACAAGCCTCCGGCCCTGCACCTGAAGTTGCCCACGTACAAATTACACCACCATCAAGCACGTCCTTGTCCCAGCGCAGTGTTCAATTATCCATTCAGCAAACATTTGAACGCAGGCGCAAATACGCTGCCAACGCCCCACATGCCACAGTCCTGAATGATCACATTTCGCGACTCATTGCGCTACAAATGTTGCCTTTCCGGCTGGTGTAGACAGAAGCATTCTGCGACCTGATGGCGGCTGCTGTCCCACGTTACTCGGTCCCCAGCCGCCATTATTTCTCCAGATGTGCCGTCCCCGCATTGCATAACCACGTGTCCAACAGCATCACACGTGCCCTGAACAACGCTGTTTCAGCCAAAGTCCACCGAATAATAATAATAATAATACAGCTTTATTTATATAGCGCCAACATATTACGCAGCACTTTACAATGTAGGGTTAGAGTACAGAAAATATAATACAGTAAGTAATTACAGTAGAGAACAAATACAGTAGAATAATTGGATACAAAACAATAGGCATAGAATCAATGTAAAAAAGAAAATACAAAAAATAAAGCAAGAAATGAAGGTGACCCTGCTCAAAAGAGCTTACAATCTACAACGGGATAGGGGTTGCACAAGGTACAGGGGCTTATTGCACTGATGGTCCAGGCATCTCGAGGAAATGGGGCATAGAACTAAGCTTACATGGATGGTCATTATACAGTCTGTGTAGACCTTTTTGGTTTGGTGGAGTTTGTAGAAGAGTAATGTCCAGAGGGATAGGCCATTCACTATCTACAGTACAAAGGACTTCTATTAGGGAGTATGATAGGCCGCCTTAAAAAGATACGTTTTTAGGGATCGTCTGAAGCCATGCAAGTTGTGGATAGTCCTGATTTCTTTTGGTAAAGCATTCCAGAGGTTTGGTGCAGCTCTGGAGAAGTCTTGGAGCCGGGAGTGGGAGGATCGGATTATTACCGATGTCAGTCGAAGGTCATTTGAGGAACGTAGAGCGCGAGTGGGGTGATAGACAGAGATGAGGGAGGAGAGGTAGGGGGGTGCTGCACTGTGAATAGCTTTGTGGGTGATAAGAAGCAATTTGAATTTGATGCTGTAGTATACGGGCAGCCAGTTCAATGACTGGCACAGAGCAGAGGCATCTGAGTAACGATTGGCCAGATGGGTGATCATGGCTGCTTCATTAAGGATGCACTGGAGAGGAGAAACTCTGGTGAGGGGGAGGCCGTTTAATAGAGAATTGCAATAGTCAAGGCGGTAATGGATTAGGGCCACGGTGAGGGTTTTTGTTGTTTACAGGGTGAGAAAGGGACGGACTCTGGAGATATTGTTCAAGTGTAAGTGACATGAGCGGACGAGACATTGTGTGTGGGAGGAGAAGGAGCGATCGGTGTCAAACATAACACCCAGACAACGAGCCTGCTGCCTAGGCATTATCGTGGTGCCACAAACTGAGAGAGAGATGTCCGATTTAGGGAGGTTAGTGGATGGGGGGAGCAGAAGAAGTTCAGTTTTGGAAAGGTTTAGTTTCAAATAGAGAGTGGACATGATATTGGAAACTGCAGCTAGACAGTCATTGCTGTTCTTTAATACCGCAGGGGTAAGGTCAGGGGCTGAAGTGTATAACCACAGACACGTGGACAAGTGCTTGTGGGCAAGGCCGCTACATCTCCTTGACAAAACACTGGGTTAATATTGTGGAGGCTCTGACACAGTCTGATCGAGGGACGGAACACGTCCTTCCCACACCAAGGATAGCAGGCCCTACCTCTGTCAGGGTTTCACCGACACTCTACAGCTCCGGAATGTCATGCTCTTCAGCCTCCTCCTCCTCCTCCTGCTCATCCTCATCACTGTACCCTCCACACCAGTCCCAAGCTGGAAGCACTGCAGCACTGCCTCTGCGAAGCGGCAACAGGCTATGCTGAAGCTAGTCTGCATAGGTGACAAACCCCACAATGCAGAAGAGGTGTTGACAGCTCTGAAACAGCAGGCAGATCACTGGCTCACACCTCTGAACCTAAAGCCAGGAAAGGTCGTGTGTGACAATGGACGGAACTTGGTGGCAGCTTTGAGGCGAGGCCAGCTGACGCATGTTCCATGCGTGGCCCACGTGCTCAACCTGGTGGTTCAGAGGTTTCTAAAGTCATACCCAGAGCTGTCTGAACTGCTGGTAAAAGTTCGCCTTCTGTCTACACATTTTCGCAAGTCACCTGCTGCTTCAGCCGACCTTGGCGGATTTCAGCGCCGTTAGCGTCTTATGGCCCACAGACTGGTGTGTGATGTCCCCACGCGTTGGAATTCAACTCTGCACATGTTGGTCAGGATATGTGAGCAGAAGAGGGCAGTTGTTGACTACCTGCATCACCTAAGCCGTCGGGAAATGCTTCAAACTCCACACATAACACCTGAGAGTGCAGATGGATGTCCGACCTATGTACCGTCCTCCAAAACTTTGAGGACTCCACCCAGATGGTGAGCGGCGATGACGCCATTATTAGCGTCACCATACCACTACTCTGCCTTCTAAAACGGTCTCAGCTGAAAAACAAAGAGGATGCATTGCAGGCCGAGCGCGATGACTTGGAGCAAGAAACAGTAATGGGTGTGTGTGAAAACACAGAGTCCAGCCTCATCTCATCACAACGTGCAGTGGAGGACTATGACGAGGAGGAGGAGGATGAAGACATGGAGCAACTCTCTGGCCAAATTGAGGATATGACATGCACACCAGTCATACCCTCGATTCAGCGTGTCTGACCAGAGGACAGGGGAGATGAGGAGGAGGAGGAGGAGTAGAGGACAGCATGTTCAGTCATCGTGTTGGTCTGGATACTAAAGTGATGGCTGTTAAGAGTCTGGCGCACATGGCTGACTTTATGGTAAGCTGCCTGCCTCGTGACCCTCGCGTTCAGAACATCTTGGCCGACAATCTGTACTGGTTGGCAACACTGTTAGACCCACGGTACAATGAGAACTTTATGTCTGTCATTCCTGAGGCGGAGAGGTCAGCCAAAACGCAGCAGTTCCAGAAGGCCTTAGTCACGGAAGTAGGCAAATCATTCCCCTCCCAAAACGCTAGCGGCATAGGTCAGGAATCGGTGGACAACCAAGGCGTACGCCGAGAGGGTCACAAGTCCAATCCGCCAAAGGTAGGGGAACAGTCTTTACGAGGTGGGACAGTTTTCTCAGCCCCTCACGTACCACAGCCCCTGAGGTGCGGGGTAGTGACACAAGAAATGCTAAGTTTGGTCAGATGCTGAAGGAGTACCTTGCCGATCTAACAACTGTACTGCGAGATTCCTCTGTGCCTTACAATTATTGGGTCTCCAAGCTGGACACGTGGCATGAATTGGCTCTCTACACCTTGGAAGTCCTGGCCTGCACTGCCGCTAGCATTTTGTCACAGCGTGTTTTCAGTGCCGCAGGTGGAATCATTACTGATAAAGGCAACCGCCTGTCAACTAAAAATGCTGACAGGCTGACTGAGATCAAGATGAACAAGGGTTGGATTGGGCCAGACTTCACCACACCACCAACAAATGACAACTGAATTTAAATTTTGTAATGGGAATTTGCCATGTACCTCCACTGACCCATGGGTACACACTTCTGGACTTCCGAGTGTCCAAGTGTGGGATCAGTAATGTCCGTGGACGTGCACTCAGCCAGTTGGTAGGAAGGAGGATCAGGTTGGGAAATGTGCGGTGCAGTATCACGGCTACTGACAATTGACCGTGTGGAAGACAGGGTGTTTGTGGAGGTGCCAATCAGACTAGAAGCATTATCCGCTATCCAAATAAAAAGCTGTTGACACTAGTGTTGGTTCAAGAGCGTAGTACTGCAGCGGGCCCCAACAATTTGGGACAGGACGTGTGAGCGAGTAGATGTGCCACTTTCTTGTTGCGAAATTAGTGCTTGCACACGACCTCGGCCTCTGCCTGCACCACCATCACGTTCACCTCCTTGTTCCTTGCCAACGCCCTTGCGCATTTTGCTTGTATACAGCGACAACAGTCACAGGAGAGGATTTTAGTCCCTAACCTGTATCAAGGTATGACGTACAACAGTCTGGTGACTTGAATGGTTTTAGGAGAGGATTTTAGTTCCCTAACCTGTATAAAGGTATGACGTTACAACAGTGTGGTGACTGTTGAGATGACAAGAGTTAGGATTTTAGTTCCCTAACCTGTATAAACGTATGACGTACAACAGTGTGGTGACTGTTGAGATGACAAGAGTTAGGATTTTAGTTCCCTAACCTGTATAAACGTATGACGTACAACAGTGTGGTGACTGTTGAGATGACAAGAGTTAGGATTTTAGTTCCCTAACCTGTATGAAGGTAGTACGTACACCTGTCTGGTGACTGTAATGGTTTGAAGAGAGGATTTTAGTCCCTAACCTGTATTAAGGTAGTACGTACACCTGTCTGGTGACTGTTTAGATGACAAGAGTTAGGATTTTAGTTCCCTAACCTGTACAAACGTATGACGTACAACAGTGTGGTGACTGTTGAGATGACAAGAGTTAGGATTTTAGTTCCCTAACCTGTATGAAGGTAGTACGTACACCTGTCTGGTGACTGTTTTGATGACAAGAGTTAGGATTTTAGTTCCCTAACCTGTATTAAGGTAGTACGTACACCTGTCTGGTGACTGTAATGGTTTGAAGAGAGGATTTTAGTCCCTAACCTGTATTAAGGTAGTACGTACACCTGTCTGGTGACTGTTTAGATGACAAGAGTTAGGATTTTAGTTCCCTAACCTGTATAAACGTATGACGTACAACAGTGTGGTGACTGTTGAGATGACAAAAGTTAGGATTTTAGTTCCCTAACCTGTATAAACGTATGATGTACAACAGTGTGGTGACTGTTGAGATGACAAGAGTTAGGATTTTAGTTCCCTAACCTGTATAAAGGGTATGACGTACAACAGTGTGGTGACTGTTGAGATGACAAGAGTTAGGATTTTAGTTCCCTAACCTGTATAAACGTATGACGTACAACAGTGTGGTGACTGTTGAGATGACAAGAGTTAGGATTTTAGTTCCCTAACCTGTATAAAGGGTATGACGTACAACAGTGTGGTGACTGTTGAGATGACAAGAGTTAGGATTTTAGTTCCCTAACCTGTATAAACGTATGACGTACAACAGTGTGGTGACTGTTGAGATGACAAGAGTTAGGATTTTAGTTCCCTAACCTGTATAAACGTATGACGTACAACAGTGTGGTGACTGTTGAGATGACAAGAGTTAGGATTTTAGTTCCCTAACCTGTATAAAGGGTATGACGTACAACAGTGTGGTGACTGTTGAGATGACAAGAGTTAGGATTTTAGTTCCCTAACCTGTATTAAGGTAGTACGTACACCTGTCTGGTGACTGTAATGGTTTCAGGAGACGATTTTAGTCCCTAACCTGTATTAAGGTAGTACGTACACCTGTCTGGTGACTGTAATGGTTTGAAGAGAGGATTTTAGTCCCTAACCTGTATTAAGGTAGTACGTACACCTGTCTGGTGACTGTTTTGATGACAAGAGTTAGGATTTTAGTTCCCTAACCTGTATAAACGTATGACGTACAAGTGTGGTGACTGTTGAGATGACAAGAGTTAGGATTTTAGTTCCCTAACCTGTATAAAGGGTATGACGTACAACAGTGTGGTGACTGTTTTGATGACAAGAGTTAGGATTTTAGTTCCCTAACCTGTATAAACGTATGATGTACAAGTGTGGTGACTGTTGAGATGACAAGAGTTAGGATTTTAGTTCCCTAACCTGTATAAACGTATGACGTACAACAGTGTGGTGACTGCTGAGATGACAAGAGTTAGGATTTTAGTTCCCTAACCTGTATAAACGTATGACGTACAACAGTGTGGTGACTGTTGAGATGACAAGAGTTAGGATTTTAGTTCCCTAACCTGTATGAAGGTAGTACGTACACCTGTCTGGTGACTGTTTTGATGACAAGAGTTAGGATTTTAGTTCCCTAACCTGTATTAAGGTAGTACGTACACCTGTCTGGTGACTGTAATGGTTTGAAGAGAGGATTTTAGTCCCTAACCTGTATTAAGGTAGTACGTACACCTGTCTGGTGACTGTTTAGATGACAAGAGTTAGGATTTTAGTTCCCTAACCTGTATAAACGTATGACGTACAACAGTGTGGTGACTGTTGAGATGACAAGAGTTAGGATTTTAGTTCCCTAACCTGAATAAAGGGTATGACGTACAACAGTGTGGTGACTGTTGAGATGACAAGAGTTAGGATTTTAGTTCCCTAACCTGTATAAAGGGTATGACGTACAACAGTGTGGTGACTGTTGAGATGACAAGAGTTAGGATTTTAGTTCCCTAACCTGTATAAACGTATGACGTACAACAGTGTGGTGACTGTTGAGATGACAAGAGTTAGGATTTTAGTTCCCTAACCTGTATAAACGTATGACGTACAACAGTGTGGTGACTGTTGAGATGACAAGAGTTAGGATTTTAGTTCCCTAACCTGTATAAAGGGTATGACGTACAACAGTGTGGTGACTGTTGAGATGACAAGAGTTAGGATTTTAGTTCCCTAACCTGTATTAAGGTAGTACGTACACCTGTCTGGTGACTGTAATGGTTTCAGGAGACGATTTTAGTCCCTAACCTGTATTAAGGTAGTACGTACACCTGTCTGGTGACTGTAATGGTTTGAAGAGAGGATTTTAGTCCCTAACCTGTATTAAGGTAGTACGTACACCTGTCTGGTGACTGTTTTGATGACAAGAGTTAGGATTTTAGTTCCCTAACCTGTATAAACGTATGACGTACAAGTGTGGTGACTGTTGAGATGACAAGAGTTAGGATTTTAGTTCCCTAACCTGTATAAAGGGTATGACGTACAACAGTGTGGTGACTGTTTTGATGACAAGAGTTAGGATTTTAGTTCCCTAACCTGTATAAACGTATGATGTACAAGTGTGGTGACTGTTGAGATGACAAGAGTTAGGATTTTAGTTCCCTAACCTGTATAAACGTATGACGTACAACAGTGTGGTGACTGCTGAGATGACAAGAGTTAGGATTTTAGTTCCTAACCTGTATAAACGTATGACGTACAACAGTGTGGTGACTGTTGAGATGACAAGAGTTAGGATTTTAGTTCCCTAACCTGTATGAAGGTAGTACGTACACCTGTCTGGTGACTGTTTTGATGACAAGAGTTAGGATTTTAGTTCCCTAACCTGTATTAAGGTAGTACGTACACCTGTCTGGTGACTGTAATGGTTTGAAGAGAGGATTTTAGTCCCTAACCTGTATTAAGGTAGTACGTACACCTGTCTGGTGACTGTTTAGATGACAAGAGTTAGGATTTTAGTTCCCTAACCTGTATAAACGTATGACGTACAACAGTGTGGTGACTGTTGAGATGACAAGAGTTAGGATTTTAGTTCCCTAACCTGTATAAACGTATGACGTACAACAGTGTGGTGACTGTTGAGATGACAAAAGTTAGGATTTTAGTTCCCTAACCTGTATAAAGGGTATGACGTACAACAGTGTGGTGACTGTTGAGATGACAAGAGTTAGGATTTTAGTTCCCTAACCTGTATAAACGTATGACGTACAACAGTGTGGTGACTGTTGAGATGACAAGAGTTAGGATTTTAGTTCCCTAACCTGTATAAAACGTATGACGTACAACAGTGTGGTGACTGTTGAGATGACAAGAGTTAGGATTTTAGTTCCCTAACCTGTATAAAGGGTATGACGTACAACAGTGTGGTGACTGTTGAGATGACAAGAGTTAGGATTTTAGTTCCCTAACCTGTATTAAGGTAGTACGTACACCTGTCTGGTGACTGTAATGGTTTGAAGAGAGGATTTTAATCCCTAACCTGTATTAAGGTAGTACGTACACCTGTCTGGTGACTGTAATGGTTTCTGGAGACGATTTTAGTCCCTAACATGTATTAAGGTAGTACGTACACCTGTCTGGTGACTGTAATGGTTTGAAGAGAGGATTTTAGTCCCTAACCTGTATTAAGGTAGTACGTACACCTGTCTGGTGACTGTTTAGATGACAAGAGTTAGGATTTTAGTTCCCTAACCTGTATAAACGTATGACGTACAACAGTGTGGTGACTGTTGAGATGACAAGAGTTAGGATTTTAGTTCCCTAACCTGAATAAAGGGTATGACGTACAACAGTGTGGTGACTGTTGAGATGACAAGAGTTAGGATTTTAGTTCCCTAACCTGTATAAACGTATGACGTACAACAGTGTGGTGACTGTTGGGATGACAATAGTTAGGATTTTAGTTCCCTAACCTCTATGAAGGTAGTACGTACACCTGTCTGGTGACTGTTTTGATGACAAGAGTTAGGATTTTAGTTCCCTAACCTGTATTAAGGTAGTACGTACACCTGTCTGGTGACTGTAATGGTTTGAAGAGAGGATTTTAATCCCTAACCTGTATTAAGGTAGTACGTACACCTGTCTGGTGACTGTAATGGTTTCAGGAGACGATTTTAGTCCCTAACCTGTATTAAGGTAGTACGTACACCTGTCTGGTGACTGTAATGGTTTGAAGAGAGGATTTTAGTCCCTAACCTGTATTAAGGTAGTACGTACACCTGTCTGGTGACTGTTTAGATGACAAGAGTTAGGATTTAGTTCCCTAACCTGTATAAACGTATGACGTACAACAGTGTGGTGACTGTTGAGATGACAAGAGTTAGGATTTTAGTTCCCTAACCTGTATAAACGTATGACGTACAACAGTGTGGTGACTGTTGAGATGACAAGAGTTAGGATTTTAGTTCCCTAACCTGTATAAACGTATGACGTACAACAGTGTGGTGACTGTTGAGATGACAAGAGTTAGGATTTTAGTTCCCTAACCTGTATTAAGGTAGTACGTACACCTGTCTGGTGACTGTAATGGTTTGAAGAGATGATTTTAATCCCTAACCTGTATTAAGGTAGTACGTACACCTGTCTGGTGACTGTAATGGTTTCAGGAGACGATTTTAGTCCCTAACCTGTATTAAGGTAGTACGTACACCTGTCTGGTGACTGTAATGGTTTGAAGAGAGGATTTTAGTCCCTAACCTGTATTAAGGTAGTACGTACACCTGTCTGGTGACTGTTTTGATGACAAGAGTTAGGATTTTAGTTCCCTAACCTGTATTAAGGTAGTACGTACACCTGTCTGGTGACTGTAATGGTTTGAAGAGAGGATTTTAATCCCTAACCTGTATTAAGGTAGTACGTACACCTGTCTGCTGACTGTTTTGATGACAAGAGTTAGGATTTTAGTTCCCTAACCTGTATTAAGGTACTACGTACACCTGTCTGGTGACTGTAATGGTTTGAAGAGAGGATTTTAGTCCCTAACCTGTATTAAGGTAGTACGTACACCTGTCTGGTGACTGTTTTGATGACAAGAGTTAGGATTTTAGTTCCCTAACCTGTATTAAGGTAGTACGTACACCTGTCTGGTGACTGTAATGGTTTGAAGAGAGGATTTTAATCCCTAACCTGTATTAAGGTACTAAGTACAAGAGTGTGGTGACTCTAATGGTCACAGAAAAGCTTGGATTCCAATCTGTATCACCCTGCCTATATCCTCCTAGATTAGTCCTGAGAAGGACTGTTCTGGTCACTGGAAATCTTGGACTCCGATCTGGATCACCCTGCCTATGTCCTCCTAGATTAGTCCTGAGAAGGACTGTTGTGGTCAGCAGCAGTTTGCAGCCCTGATCCGGATCTACCTATGAGGGCCGCAAATCTGTCCCTAATCAGCAGCAGACTCTCTCCCTACACTCACTGTCTGGAAGGCTGTGTGCCGAGCACAGCGCGCCGGGACTTATAAAGGCTCGGTGACGCTGTGCAGGCCGGCCAATCACTGCTATACCACAACTAACAGGGCTGTGGCATTGCAGTGGTCTGTCAGCCAATCCCTGCACGTGGGCTGGCTCTCAAAAGAGCGCCAACATGGAGAGATGACGACCACGAGCACAGCACGAGTATCACGAGATTACTCGGTGCTCGGCGAGTCGCCCGAGTACAGTGATACTCGTGCGAGTAACGAGTAGTGCCGAGCATGTTCGCTCAACACTAGTGATAACACTGGGTGATATAGTGAATGGTCAGGTATCATGGGAAATCATAGTGTGTTATCAATGGTAACAGAGAGGTAAAACGGAGCAAAATGCTATTGAGTGAAGTGAACAGCTTAAAAATAGTGAGACTATGTTAGTTTAAAAGATTCAAGTGGTATGGATAAATTATAGTAGGTACACAACCAGGTTGTGGGTATAGTGTCCAAGTAACTCCTCCCCTTTAGTGAAGGGTTGTTGAATCTGTAAGTACTTATCGGTAATAAAGTATAATCATACATAAGTACTACATGAAACTTTATCGGGCTGAGTACTTTTATTATTATTATTATTATTTATTTATAGAGCACCATTCATGGTGCTGTACATGAGAAAGGGTTCCATACAGACAAGTTAAAAATACATTGAACAAAGTGACAGACTGATATAGAGGGGAAAGAGGACCCTGCCCTTGCGGGCTTACATTCTACAGGGCAATAGGGAAGGAGACAGTAGGTTGGGTCTGCTCGGGTGGTGCTGGAGTGCCAGGTCCGATGGTGGTGGAGCGCCAGCTCCAGTGGTGTTGAGGCGGCACTGTGGTCATTGCAGGTTGTAGGCTGTTCTGAAGAGATGGGTTTTCAGGTTCCGCTTGAAGGTTCTGAGTGTAGGGGACAGTTGGATGTGATAGGGTGCAGAGTTCCAGAGGATGGGGGATGCTCGCTTTAAGTCTTGCAGGTGGTTAGATAAGGAACGTACAAGTGTGGAGGAAAGAAGGAGGTCTTGGGAGGATCGAAGATTACGAGTTGGATGATATCGGGAGATTAGTTCAGAGATGTATGGGGGGGACAGATTGTGGACAGCTTTGTAAGTCAATGTTAGTAGTTTGAATTGGATACGCTGGTGAATTGGGAGCCAGTGGAGAGATTTGCAGATGGGAGAAGTGGAGTAATAGCGAGAAGAGAGGTGGATTAGTCAGGCAGCAGAATTAAGGACAGATTGAAGTGGTGCAAGAGTGTTAGCTGGAAGGCCACAGAGGAGGAGGTTGCAGTAGTCGAGGCATGATGATGAGGGCATGCATTAGTAGTTTAGCAGATTGGGGGTTGAGGAAGGGACGGATTCTGAAAATATTTTTGAGTTGGAGGCAGCAGGAGGTGGCAAGGGCTTGGATGTGCGGTTTGAAGGACAAGGCAGAGTCAAGTGTTACTCCGAGGCAGCGGATTTCAGGTACAGGGCAAAGTGTGATGTCATTTATTGTGATAGATAAGTCTGGCAAGGAAGGTGTGTGAGATGGAGGAAAGATGATGAGTTCGGTTTTGTCTACATTGAGTTTTAGGAAGTGGGAGAAGAAGAAGAAGGAGGATATGGCTGATAGACACTCCGGGATTCTGGACAGCAGAGAGGTGACGTCTGGGCCAGAGAGGTAGATCTGGGTGTCATCAGCGTACAGGTGATACTGAAAGCCATGGGACTTTATGAGTTGTCCCAGACCAAGAGTATAGATTGAAAAAAGGAGGGGCCCGAGGACAGAGCCTTGAGGGACCCCAACAGAGAGGGGATGGGGTGAGGAGGTTGTGCGGGAGTGGGAGACACTAAATGTGTGGTTGGAAAGGTAAGAGGAGATGCAGGAGAGGGCAAGGTCAATGATATCAATGGAAGAGAGGATCTGTAATAAGAGGAAGTGGTCGACTGTGTTGAATGTAGAGGACTGGTCTAAAAGGTGGACGGAGAACTGTCTGTTAGCTTTGGCTGTGAATAAGTCGTTAGTAATTTTGGTCATGGCAGTTTCAGTAGAGTGGTGAGGGCGGAAGCCGGATTGAAAATTGTCAAAGAGAGAGTTGGATGAGAGTACAGTGTGGGGACATGCTGTTCGAGAAGTTTGGAAGCGAACGGGAGCAGAGATATGGGCCGGTAGCTGGATGTGGAAGTGGGGTCAAGGGATGGCTTCTTTAAGATAGGTGTAATTGTTGCGTGTTTGAAAGCAGAAGGAAAGGTACCAGAAGTTAGTGATAGGTGCAAGAGGTGGGTTAGGGCTGGGATAAGTGTTGTGGTGAGGTTGGAGAGGAGATGGGATGGGATAGGGTCCAGTGCACAAGTGGTGAGGTGCGATCTGGAGAGAAGGTGTGTAAGTTCTCCTTCAGTGATGGATGGGAGGAGGGTTAGTGGGGGAGAGGATTGATCCGATATACATGGGGGTTGCGGTGGTTGGGTAGCAAAGACTTGTTTGATCTGGTCGATCTTGTTGATGAAGTATGTTGCAAAGTCTTCTGCAGAGATACGAGAAGTAGGAGGGGAGAGTGGGGGGCGAAGGAGGAAGTTAAATGTGTTGAATAACTGCCTGGGTTGTGGGACAAAGAGGATATGAGGGTAATGAAGTCATTCTGTTTAGTGGTGGTGAGTGCTGACTTGAATTTGAGAAGTGCTTGTTTGAATGCTGTGTAGTCTTCTTGTGAGTGTGTTTTCTTCCAGCGCCGCTCGCTGCAGATTTTTAATGGTATCTGTGTGCCAGGGTTGTCTGTTGATTCGTCGTGTTCTGCCATGAATGAGAGGGGCAACTGCATCAATAGCTGATGTGAGTGTAGAGTTGTAGAAAGCTGTGGCATTATCTGTGTCATGGAGTGAGGATATCGATGATAGTGGTAAAATGGTGTGTGAGTGTCAAAATGTGTGAGGTTTCTGCGAGGGTGTACGAGTTGGGGGACATGGGTGGCAGATGAGGAGGACAAGAATGAGAAGGTAAGTAGATGGTGGTCAGAGAGGAGGAGAGGGGAGGTTGTGGGTTTAGTTAGGGAGCAGAGGCGGGTAAAGATGAGGTCTAGTGTACGTCTGTCTGTGTGGGTGGCTGTGAAGGACCATTGAGAGAGGCCAAAGGATGAGGCAAGTGACAGGAGTTTGGAGGCTGTTGACTGGTGGGTGTTGATGGGGATGTTGAAGTCGCCCATTATGATGGTGGGAATGTCAGCAGATAGAAAGTATAGGAGCCAGATGGAGAATTGGTCAAAGAAGGAAGTGGTCAAACCTGGTGGTCGATAAATGACGGCCACTTGTAGGTTGGAAGGAGAGTAGATACGGACAGAGTGCACTTCAAAAGATGAAAGGATAAGGAAGAGGGGAGGAGGAATAGGGTTGAAGATGCAGTTGTTAGAGAGGAGAATACCCACTCCGCCGCCGTGCTTGTTACTAGTGCGAGGTGTGTGGGAGAAGTGAAGTCCACCGTAACACAGCGTAGCAGGGGAGGCCGTGTCAGAGGGTGTCAGCCATGTTTCTGTGAGGCCCAGGAAGGAGAGTCTGCGAGAGGTAAAGAGGTCATGAATGTAGTGGAGTTTATTACAAATGGTACATTACATAAATATACCTATCAGGCACCGGTGTCCTTGGATCAGTTCAATTGTAAATATGTCGATACTGTTAAACTCAATAGGTCCTATTCACTGTGTGGATGGCCTGGAAGAAATAGTCATATATAGTGTTAGTTAACCACCCCTGGGTTGTAGTAACCTCCTGAGCATAAATGCATACATGTACCTTCGGCATATAGGTTATGTGGATCAAAAGTAAATGTGGCACCCCCAGGGTCGATGTGCCACAGTGTCATCACTGCCCTCAGGTAGTGGTGTCACCAGAGAGCAACAAAGGGTATTCTCATCAGGCAACAGGAACACACAATACTAACACCTCCAAGCCAGAAGGGGGTCACCAAGCCTGAGTTCAGGGTGAGCTTCCCTTATAGTCTGGTCTGGGGAGGAGCAAGTCAGTGCAGTGCGGAGCAGCACTGTGAAGACATCCTGGTGGACTGGAAGCTGCTTAGCTCATCCTAGGATTGCTAACTTGTTCCATGCCTAAGGCTAGGGTCTGAGGAAAGGAGAGAAAGAAACACACCGGGAGGCTGAGCAGCATCATGCCTTCCCCAGAGAACAAGCGCATAGAACGGACACCAGAGTCCGAGACTGTGCAGGGTTACACATACCAGCAGTCAACACCGGAAAGTGGTGAACTCCAGATTCTCCAGCTACACTGTACCAGAAACACAACACCGCATAGACTCCAACAACATTGAAACCCAGCTGCAGGGTAGAGAGAGTGAAGGACTCGAGTTGCCTGTTATACTGGTACCCCGCAGGTCGAGACAGGGCCAGCAGCCTAGCTTAAGCAAGTGCAGGAGCCAAATCACAAGCACAGCAAGGGAGCTAAGAAGACACAGTTTGGATGAGAATAACCCCAAGTTGCTCTCAACACTCCGTGGAAAGCATTTGACATCTGCTCCAGTAAAGGAGTGAGAAAACTACAAAACCGTGCATCTGCCTGTTACTTGTGCCCGTTACCCTGCACCCTGTACATAGACTTCCTACACCTGCCTTGGGGACCCTCAGCGCTACCCAAGGAGGGCTTACCTTCCATGCTGCCCCAAGTCACCGTCCCCAGCAGGAATATGGCAGTTAGTGGTTCTACTAACCACATACCCTGGGTCACGACAAATTCCTTGTAAATAACCCCTTTTTGGACTGATCCCAGGCCACGGGACAGGTCACGACTACCGTGATACCCCAGAGAGACAGCACCGGCCCGTTCCGAGTACACCATAGCCTAGGGGTGCATCAGCTCTTCTGGCATCACAAACAGGATCCCGTGCTCGGTGAACCGGGTGCTGTGTGCTTTGAATTGTGTGGAATACGTGTTTTTGACTGTCACCACTGTAACGCGTGCGGCGTGCTGGAAGCAGAGGGGACGTGTCATCTGGGCTGCACCTTCCAAAGAGCGCGAAGCAAGACCTGGCCTGCGCTCTGACAACATCCGGCAGGGACAAAGAACCCTGCTGCACCAGCGAAACTATAACTGTACACCCCGATGGAAGCAGAAGACTGGAAGGGTTAGCATTAACTAAAGGGGTGGAAAGATGTCGCAGCCAGTGGATCCCTCACAGTGAGTGGACGGAGCACCCAGCGGTGCTGCAGTGCAAGGGATGTCACCGATCATGCCATTCCTGGTGCCGTATACCCGGGAGCGACATGGCTGCCGCAGTACTCAAGTGAGCCCAATACCCTCACAGACTTCAAAGAAAAGCTGGACAGCTATTGTAGTGAATACCCCCTGACAGAGGATCTGCGTGTCAGCATACTAATGGGACAGTTAACTGGACATGCACAGCGGGAGGTGAAGTCCTAGTCAGATGATCATAAAGACACTGTGGAACATGTAATGGCCAGGCTGAAAGCTACCTTTGAGACCAGTGTGAATGCCAGAGCTAAAATGAGATTCTTCGGGTGCCGTCAGAAACCACAAGAGAGTGTGAGAGACTTTGCTTTAAATTTGCAGGAGGCACTCAGGGCATTCAAAAGGCAGAACCCGCCTTTGCACAAGGAGAAGATAAATTACTGATAGACCAGTTTGTTGATGGATTATTATTCCCTCCTCATAGAGGACGGCTGCGGATGATGGACATACAAAATCCAGATTTGAACTTTGTGGAGTTTGAAGACAAGGCAATCTGCATACTGAAGAAGAGCCCCATGATACAGACTCTGCTCAATGTTTAGCTACAGCGCCAAACCCATCAGCCATACTAGGGGTCGATGCCAAACCTCAGGAGCCCATCACTAATAGGCTCTAAACCAAAATATTGAAGTCCTAACCAGATGCCACACCTAAGAGACATACAAGAGGAACTGGAGGAGCTGGAAGAAATAGAGTTACCGGCCTTTCACCGTCCTAAGGCAACACAGTACAAAGCAGGTGTGTATTAGAAGCATCAAAAGGCAACGCTTAACCACTTATCACATCACGGATGGGCTGACGTACAGGACAGTGACCTGGCTGTGGGACTAGTCAAGAGATTGCTGACGCTTGAAGGTGCATACCCTGATCAGAACGCTCCAGCTGAAGCTCACCAGCTCGGGAAAGAGAGAGGGAGATTGTTCCTGTATAAACATAAGCTATGCAGAAGACACGTTAATCCAAAGACTCATGAGTTGGTCTGGCAGATAGTTGCACCCAAGAAAGATACAAAGATGGTCTTGGAAGCCTATCATGACGGTGCAAGGCATTTTGGATAGAAGAAGTTGGAAGTGCTCTTGAGAGAAAGATTCTACTGAGTTGGCAAGAGAAAATCAATTGAAGAATGGTGTAGAAGATGTGGCCCGTGCAACCTATGGAGAAAAGATCAAGAAAGTCAGTGAGCTCCAGTCCATGGTCACCAAGCAACCCCTGGAATTAGTAGCCCTAGACCACGTCAAATTAAAATCAAGCAAATTTGGCTATGTCTATGCATTGACCATTGTGGACCACTATTCCAGTTTCCTCGTGGTGGTGCCAGTGAAGAATCTCACAGCAAGAACTGCAGCTAAAGCGTTCCAAATGTATTTTTGCAGACCACATGGTTACCCTGAACAGGTCTTGGCAGATCAAGGTCCAGCCTTTGAAGCAGAGGTGTTCCAAGAATTCTGTAATATGTATGGATGTAAGAAGATCCGCACAACAGCTTATCATCCTCAAAGAAATGGTTTATGTGAGAAGATGAATCACTTCGTGATTGATCTTTTAAAGACTTTACCAGCATCAGAAAGGAATCAATGGCCAGAGAAGTTACTTGATAGACTTGTATAACCATGTCCCGGGAGTTCGAACAATTGTACCCCAGCTTATCTCATGAGAGCAAGACCCGGTAAGCTGCCAATAGATTTGGATATGGGAATTTTCAAACCTGATGCAGGAGTTCCAGAAACCAATTGGGATACCCTACGCCAACAGAAGTATCTCCAAGTCCAAGAATGCGTAGAGAAAAGTCTCCAGCAAGCTAGAAAGAAGCAAGAGAGAACCTTCAATCAACATGATTCGGCAGCCCCTTTACAACCTGGTGAACAAGCGCATAAAAGGAAAAGACGCACCAAAAAATTACATGATCAATGGGAACCAACACCATACACTGTTCTCCCATCAAACTTTGAGAATACAAAAGTGTGCCTAATTAGTAAAGATGAAGGCAGAACCACATCAGCCATATCAAGAGACCACTTAAAATTGTGTCCTGAAACCCTGAAGACATCAGAGGTCCCAGTAGTTGAACCTGTTGGACCTAAGAAGAAAGAATAAGATGTGTTCCATACTGTCTTAGGAGATTTTCCAAAAACCTGGACAAATTACCATGGAGCAGTCTTAAGGCCACGTTACACATACAGATATCTGTGACCAACATCTGAACAGATCTCTGGTTGCAGTTAAATCATGGACACATTGTTCCATTTTGTGGCCGTGTACAAAATGGAGCAATGTGTCCATGATTTCACTGCAACCAGAGATCTGTTCAGAAGTTGGTCACAGATATTTGTGTGTGTAATGTGGCCTTTAGTACCAATGCTTGCATTTCATTAAGTGGTAGTACCTAAACCAGTACCTGAACCTGTACCTGAACCCATACCACAAGAAGTCCCAAGAATAGAAAAACCAGAACTGGAAGTAGAATCCGTAGAAGAACAGGAAGAACAGATTCCTGATCCCAGTGAGCTTGCCAGTCCTGCTGTCAGATCTATGTCTCACTCAGAATTAGAAACACCTACAAGGTACACCTCTACTCATAGCATTATGCTCAGTACACCCGGCGGTACACCAGTAGTAAGAAGGTCACTACATAGAACGCAGGGTCAGCTCCCAGCTCGTTATAAAGATTAAAGTGTAAAATGTGAATAAAGTAATGCACATATGTTTTAATGTGAAAAGAGTGCATAGAACCCGGTAAACCTAGTGTACAGAAGGGTGGAGGAACTGGATTAACCCCCATGCACATTAAGTTAGGGACAGAAAGTGCCTGGGGTGGTAAGAGTGAAACCAGGCCTCCTAAGCTGAGACACCCGTAGGGACCTTGTTTATTTATTTGTGTGTAATGTTGAAACACAGTCAGCCCAGTACTTATAGAGATTTTCCTTTAAGAACTTTGCATATTATTGAACTTTTAAATTTAACTATGGACCATAAAATACCACTGGACTGGTTGTGGTAGAGACTCCTTGTACATAATATTCACCAGCCCCTGTGGAAAAGGGACTCCTCACTGGTGAGACTGCTTTCTGAACCTTTTTGGACTATTTTTATATTTTATTGTTTTTTGTAATTTTTCTATGTTGAGACTCTGTACATTGAAATGTTTGTTGAAAAGTTTCCACAGTCCCGGAGTACTGTCTTTCACTAACGGGGAATGTGGCACCCCCAGGGTCGATGTGCCACAGTGTCATCACTGCCCCCAGGTAGTGGTGTCACCAGAGAGCAACAAAGGGTATTCTCATCAGGCAACAGGAACACACAACACTAACACCTCCAAGCCAGAAGGGGGAGACCAAGCCCGGGTTCAGGGTGAGCTTCCCTTATATTCTGGTCTGAGGAGGAGCAAGTCAGTGCAGTGCAGAGCAGCACTGTGAAGACATCCTGGTGGACTGGAAGCTGCTTAGCTTGTCCCAGAATCGCTACCTTGTTCCAGGCCTAAGGCTAGGGTCTGAGGAATATATAAAATCCATGTCCTTTATTTCAATGTCTATCTTCCTATGTGCCATTGCCATTCACCTTTACCACCCCATCCCCCCTCATCCACATAAGACTCTCTCTCCTTCCCTCTACTTTATTGAGCTCTCATACTCTCTTCAACATACTGATTAATCTCACACCATCATATTCCAGGGTATTGCTTCTTAAACAATGTCACAATTACAAAAAATATTTGCTTTCTCTCTCTACTGCTCCTCCTATCAGGTGATATTTCTCCAAATCCTGGTCCACCCTCCACCAACTTCAACCCCTCCCCCACCACACATAGAAACCATGCTAACCTTATCAATCTTACCTGAACACCTTCATCTCCCTCTTTTAATTGCGCTCTCTGGAATCTATGGTCTGTATGCAACAAGCTTCCCTTCATCCACAACTACTTTCTCACTAACTCTCTTAATCTTCTCACCCTCACTGAAACCTGGATCCAGGACTCAGATATGGTTTCCCTTGCTGCTATTTCTTTTCCTACATTTCTCCCATTCCCCGAGACTTGGGAACAGACACGGTGGTGGAGTTGGCTTACTCCTGTCCCCACAATGTACGCTCCAGGTCATCCCCACAGTTCCATCACTCTCATTCACTTCTTTTGAGGTTCACACCATTAAGCTCTTCCACCCCTCCCCTCAGAGTAGCAGTGGTATACCGCCCCCAGGGTCACCCACTCTGTTCCTCGATCATTTCTCTGCGAGGCGCCGCACTTCATGTCCTCAGAATTACCAACCCTTATTCTGGGAGACTTTAACATCCCCATAAACAGCCCCATCTCCCCATCTGCATCCCAGCTCCTATCCCTAACCACTTCTCTTGGCCTCTTACAGCTCTCAACCTCTGAGACACACAAAGATGGCAAAACCCTTGAACTGGTCTCCTCCGGCTCTGTTCAACCTCCTCCGTAGATAACTTGCCTCTTCCTCTCTGTGATCACAACATTCTCTCCTTCACACTCACAAATGCTCGCCCACCCCAGCACACTCCGACCTATCACACATTCAGAAATCTACAGGCCATTAACCCTCATACACTCACAGACTCTCTCAACTCATCAATGTTCCCAATCTCCTCCTTCTCCTGTCCAGATCTGGCGGTGAATAACTCCAATGACACTCTCAGAAGCACCCTAGATCAAGTAGCGCCCCTCACCCTCAGAACCTCCAAACACAGAGTTAAACAGCCCTGGCTCACATCACAAACTCGACTCCTCCAGCAATGCTCTAGGAGTGCTGAACGTCTATGAAGGAAAACCCGCACACCACAAGACTTCATTCACTATACATTTATGCTGAGAACTTACAACTCGGCCCTCCACCTAGCCAAACAGACCTACTTCACCACCCTGGTCTCCTCACTATCCAACAGCCCAAACTCTTTGACACCTTTCACTCTCCCCTCAGTCCTAAAGTGCAGGCCCCTATCACTGACCTCTGTGCTGATGATCTGGCTTCTTACTTCACTAAGAAAATAGAAAACATCCATCAGAAAATCAACTCCCAACCTGAAATCGCTGTTAACCCTACCTCTCCTCACATTTCCTCCAGCTCACTCTCCACATTCGACCCAGTCACAGAAGAATAAGTCTCCAGGCTCCTCTCTTCCTCTTGTCCCACCACATGCACCGCTGACCCCATCCCCTCACACCTACTCCAGTCTCTCTCCAGTGCTCACCACTCACCTAACCAAAATCTTCAACCTCTCCTTCAAAAACTTGATCTTTACTCCATTACTAAAGAAAACTTCTCTCAACCCATCCTGCTCAAACAACTACAGACAGGTCTCCAATCTCCCGTTCATCTCTAAACTCCTTGAGCGCCTGGTCTACTCCCGCCTCACCCGTTACCTCTCCACTCACTCTCTTCTAGACTCTTTACAGTCTGGTTTCCACCCCCTACATTCTACAGAAACTGCCCTCAGCAAAGTGACCAATGACCTTCTGACAGCAAAACGTAATGGTGAACTCTCTGTGCTTATTCTTGATCTCTCTGCTGCCTTTGACACTGTTGATCACCATCTCCTACTCTCCATGCTGCACTCCATCGGCATCAAGGATACGGCTCTCTCCTGGTTCTCTACCTAGGTTTCTGACCATTTTTTCAGTGTATCATTTGCTGGCTCCACTTCCTCTCCTCTTCATCTCACTATTGGGGTCCCTCAGGGTCAGTCCTTGGACCTCTTTTCTTCTCTCTCTACACGGCCCCGATTGGACAGACCATCAGGAGATTTGGCCTTCAGTACCATCTTTATGCTGATAACACACAACTATACACTTCTTCTCCTGACCTTACTCCAGCTCTAATAAAGAAAACCAATGACAGTCTAACCGCAGTTTCCAATATCATGTCCGCTCTCTATCTAAAACTTAACCTTTCCAAATCTGAACTTCTGCTCTCGCTCTCCACTAACCTGCCTAAATCTGACATCTCTCTTTCAGTGTGCGGCACCACGATAACTCCTAGGCAGCAGGCTCGCTATCTGGGTGTTATGTTTGACTCTGATCTGTCCTTCACCCCATAAATACAATCTCTCGCTCGCTCTTGCCACTTGCACCTGAAGAACATCTCTGGCCACTTTCTCACCTTGGAAACCACAAAAACCCTCAATGTGGCCCTGATTCACTCCCGTCTTGACTATTGTAATTCTCTTTTAATTGGCCTCGCCCGCACTAGACTCTCCCCTCTCCAGTCCATCCTTAATGCAGCAGCTAGGATGACCTATCAAGCTAACCGTTACGCGGATGCTTCTGCTCTATGCCAGTCATTGCACTGGCTGCCTATCCACTATAGGATCCAATTCAAACTGCTTGTTCTCACCCACAAAGCTCTTCACAGTGCAGCACCACCCTACCTCTCTACCCTCATCTCTGTCTATCACCCCTATCTCTTTGCTCTGAAAGTGACTTTAGACTCACTTCTGCTATAATCCGAACCCCCACTCCCAGCTCCAAGACTTCTCCCGACCTGCACCAATTCTCTGGAATGCTCTACCCCAAGAAATTAGGTCTATCCACAACCTACATAGTTTCAGGCGATTCCTAAAAACACATTTTTTTAGGGCAGCCTATCATGATCCCTAGTCAAAGCCACTTAAACATAGCCTATCCGCCTCACCAGTCTCACATGCATCACAAATAATGGTTCGTGGCCACTTATGTTGCTCCTATCTGTTCCCCATCTCCTCAAGTTGACTATGCCATCATTGTAAATAAGCACCTGTACTTTGTGTCACCCCCATCTCATTGTTAGATTGTAAGCTCTTATGAGCAGGGCTGTCACTATTTTGCTTTAATTATTGTATTAGGCTTTGTATTGTATTGTTTTTTGTATTGTATTGTCTGATAATAGTCTCTTATGATTGTTTGAATATGAACCTCTCAATTGTGAAGCACTGCGGAGTATGTTGGCGCTATATAAATAAAGATTATTATTATTATTTGGGCATACAGGAGTTGATGTCAGTTTCTGTTGCTAGCAAGCTCCTTAGTTCTCTTTCGAGGTGTGGCTACTTTGTGATCATACCCATCTCCTTTATATGGTCACATGTTCCAGCATTCCTTGCTGGTGAATGAACTCCATTCCTGGCCTAGCTACCAGAGGTGAAGTTGCTACTCTGGAGACATGACCATTGCCAAGCCGTATGCTATCTAGGAGAGCGGCACCAGGCGTGAAGTTGTTTTGTCTTTCCTTGTCTTCCTTCCCCTCTTGTTTAATAACAAGCAGTTGGACTGGTGCTCCTGCCAGCCATCTCCCTATTGAGAGTTAACATCAGGGCCAGGGAGGGACCAGGTATCCTGCTCAGCGACAGGAGGAAAGAGCCCATATAGGGATGATAGGGAAATCAGGGCACAACCGCAGGTGAGTGCAGGAGGTCTCCTTTCCCCCATTCCCTACACCTTTCCATTGTATTTGCCCCCCCCCCCAGTGTTTCTCCCGTCAGTAATTTTGTGTAGCGTGAAGGACCTTCACTTTGTGATAAGGAGTTTGCCACAACATGATGATTAAAGTCTCCTTCTTGTTTTTGCCTTGCTGGTGCCAGACTTTGTTCTACGCAATGCTGAACTTTTGATACTACAGTTGTTTTTCTGTCTTCCAATCTGTGTCTAAAAGGCTGGATACAGTTTCAGGGATTAAGACTCCCATTTCCAGGTCAATGGGGAGTTTACGTGGCCGTGCACGCATCAAGTAAGCTGAAGCATATCCTGTAGAGCTGGTTGGGATATGATTGTAAATCTTGATCAAATCAGGTAATTTTCAGGCCACTCCATGAGGGTTGCTGGTAATAGCGATCTCCCCCCTAATTAACCCCTGTAGGTGTGTGAGTCACCAGTTCAGATGCTTCAGACCTTCTTTCTGCTGATGGGTTTTCCAGTGGGGTCCCGGGTGCTCGGGGTCTTGCGCGGTGGACAATGGGTTTACAATGGCTGCTGACATGCTGACTTCCCATCTGTGGGACTTTTGAAGAGGCATACATTAGTAAAAGTCAGTTTTAATTACTTTCAATGGCTTCTACTCTTACCAGCCCTTTGGCCTGTCAAAAGTCAATGCAGTCATGGTCTCCCATTGAAATTGCCATAGGCTCTCCCACTGAGATTCCCATTGGGTAATCCATAGAGACTTCCATTGAGATTCCCATTGAGTCTCTCATGAGGTCTCTGTCACGTCCTACTGACGGACCCTACGTGTGAACCCACTGGACCACGTAGTGCGGATGCTGATACCGGGAAGACAGAGAGATGGACCAGTACAGTTGAGTCAACAGGTTTATTGAACAACACAAGAACCCTGTTCCCAGGGGAGGGCCACACGGCCACAGCACCGGAACACCACCGAAGGAGGCCCCGGAGTGCTTGATCCCTATACAGGGATACCGCCGGTACCAACCTCGGAAGGACCAATGAAGCAGACACGGGTGTTAAACCGATCCAAGGCAATGTGGAAACAACACAGCAACCGGGTATAAGATAGGACACGGATAACCGGAAACACGGAAAATCCGGAGCAGGGCCTGAATCAGCAATTTGAGCTTGGAAGAGATCGAGGTGGAAGACCCAGAACACGGGAGTCAGCAAGGAGCCGGCAGGGCGGAGATCTGCAGGAAGGAACACACAGAAATCAGATAACAAGCAAAATAAGGACCAACCTGACCAGATCAGGAATAGCAACTCCACTAGGTAGAAGTTGCCCTAGCAAAGACTGACAGGAAACAGGAAGTTTATATTACAGCAGGGCACTCCTGATTGGCAGGACACAGAGGCTTGGTGATTGGCTGAGGGGAGGAGCATGATCCCTGCAGCTTCTCCAGCATTCACTGATTTGGAGATGGGGTTTCATGCGCTCAAGCAGTAGCCTCGGGAGTGAGGAGATGAGCGGCGCTATTCAAGCAGAGGGCACTTGAGCCCTGCGGCAGACCCCCGAGTGGTTACTGTCTCCCATCCAGCCCGTGAGCGAGGCTCCTGCTTCTTAGATTTAACAGTCTTTCAAGGGCATGCACAATGGGTTTACAATGGCTGCTGACATGCTGGCTTCCCATCTGTGGGACTTTTGAAGAGGCATACATTAGTAAAAGTCAGTTTTAATTACTTTCAATGGCTTCTACTCTTACCACCCCTTTGGCCTGTCAAAAGTCAATGCAGCCATGGTCTCCCATTGAAATTGCCTTAGGTTCTCCCACTGAGATTCCCATTGGGTAACCCATAGAGACTTCCATTGAGATTCCCATTGAGTCTCTCATGAGGTCTCCCATCCAGCCAGTGACCGAGGCTCGTTAGACGGAGGCCGTGGGTACCAAGGCCTCTTTAAAGCCATGTTGTCTTGTGTAAAAGTTTTAGTGTAAGCTTGAAAAAAATATAACTATTGAATTTCTCTGTTGTAGGTCTCAGGTAATAAAAGGAAACTAGCTCTGGAAGAAAAACAGGCATGGAGCTAATTAGGTTTGGTCTGAGCATATTCCAAGAGCTCATCATGATAACAGTTAACCAATTCCTTTTTTTTACAAGTATTTCTCAAATCTGAGGGATATTTTACGGTGTGGTGTATCCCTCAAGGCTAATATGACGTTTCTTATAATCAAGAACAGAGCTGGTTAATGTCAATAAGTTGTGATTTGTGCTTGGTCCCAAAAAGGCTAGTATGAGATAATTTGTATGTTGTTAGTAATGAAATTAATGTGCTTTTTTCATGTCAATATATGTTGCAAGTAATATGAATGGATCACTTATGACAGGATGATGTAACCATTTTTCCATGGAGAATCATGGTACCAATGTCTTTCTATGAGGAAAATTGGTATAAAGAAACCCCCGTCCATGAGACGGGGAGCCATTATTCTGAATCCATCCTGAGTGTGACACCTGTGGCTCCCGTGCCTGTCATTCTGAAACCTGCCTGTCATATTGCTTTTGCCGTATATGTCTGTATTTTTTCCTACCCGAATAAAACCCACTTTTGGTTCTGAAGATGCAGTCTATGGAGTTTATCGAACAAAGGAAGAACTAACTAATTATTTCTTTCAAATGGCGAGCTACAGCCCGGTCGTAAGGGGGGAGATGACCCTACATCCTTTCTGAAGAACCTAGAAGATTCAAGCTGTGAACCAAAGGGGTTAGAGGGTGAGGAATGGACTTTTCTTTCTCTTTTTTTTGCCTTTTTTGCTAAAAAGCGTGATGCATCACGTGAAATCGCATTAAGGAAATCAGCCGCTGAGAATCTCTCGTTTGCGCTCCTGTCTACCCTGAGTAACTAAGACTAAAGTGCCTCTACGTGAGTTATACAAGGACGTGATTAACGCCGAGGGTGATAAAGACGGAGAAGGAGACGTGTGGCAACGTAACGAGTGGGGCTGAACATACGGCTGGACCTCTTTTGGTTGACCAAAGCCGCACGTGTCTTCCATTACGGAGGTGTGAGTATCTAACTTTTGCCTGTAATTGCATTAGTTGATACTAAAAGCAGTTTATAAATGTCCTTGTGCTCCCACCACTATTTAATGGCTGAGGGAGCAGACTGACAGGCACGCTGAAACCCCATAGCTAGAAGGGGTTAATGCTGAACCACTTGGTTAAATTGTATGCAGTGGTTCACAGAAGAAAGTAGACATCTTGACAAGAAAAAATTATTAGCAGAAAGGGCAGCCGAATAGCGGCTTTGTGTAAGTTAGTTATAGCTCAGATCAGGCTAGTGATAGCTTCAAAGACAGTACGTTAATGTGGTTACACAGGGAGGGGCAGTGGAGCAGTGTATGGAGATAACATCAGCAGCTACTGATACAATGACAGGAGTAGTAGTATCACAAAGGGAGGGGTATGAGATACAGCGGCTGCAGGCAAACAGAAGGGAGGAAGAAAATCCATCCATGGTTGTTAGAATTCTTTAGAATCAGGAAAGGAAATTATCTTAGAATTAGAAGATGGGCTGCCTGGTGTGTAAAGTTTGAAGTATTATTTGATAGAATAGATCAGAAAGATGATTATGATCTGATGGAACAGATTGTAGAGAATACTTGGAAAGGTTTTGCAAGTTATGGATTTTACATAATGCTAAATTTGTGGAGGACAAAATTAGGGCATTGCTGACCAGTTAGGGAAAATGCCATCCTAGACTAAGGGCGATGATACAAATGTTTTTGCATATCGCCCTGCCCGGATGGCATCTGCTGTGGACAGGAGACCAGGACTTCCTGGGGTTATAATCAACTGCCGAAAGCGGGCTGGTCCCAGTCGGCAGAAGCCCCTCGGAACTCCATGGGTCCGCTTGTATGTTATCCTTGTGGGCAATCAGGGCATCTTAGACGTAAGTGTTCCCATTTAGCTCCCAGGGATGATCCACAGGTGCAGCAGCAGCCTATCTCTACAATGTCCCGAGATCCGTATGAGGATCCTGCTGTTAAGACCCCTGGACAGCCAGCGGTTAACGGCCCCAAACCGTGCTAGCAGTACAATGGTCCTCAGATAGTTAACCCTGTTTTACGGGAGCCTTTTGCCCCCTCACCCAATTATGCGACCCTTGTCCATCCCAGCAGACAGATCCGTGCTGTGAGGAGAGCTCACCCTCCTCCGGGAGGAATTCCTCCCACCCTTATGCTCCACTGATTCAGGAGCTGGGGGGGATGAGGAAATGGCTCTTTCAAGCGATCTGTCCGGCTCGGAGGTGACAGCAGTGGGCTGTAGAATTGCCTCTGGTGAGGTTGGTGGATTTTTTTTGGGCTTCCTACTGCCGGTACTGATTGATACATTGAACCCCCCTGTTCCCCTGTACCTCTTGGCACAATTATCCCTAGGCCGAGATGGACAACCTTATGTCAGAGGGAGAATAGAGGGTCAAATTTGGGAAAGCTTTTTAATTGACACAGGAGCCTCTGTTTCAGTAACAGGACACAAATTGCAGCTCCCCCCGGGCTGCCAGACACCACAACTTTAGTGGGATTTGAGGGCTCCTGTATACAGGCGAGGAGGAGTTGTCCAGTAAACCAGAGATTTCAGGACACGGGGACATCGAAGTGCAGAGGCATTCGGTGTGAACTAGTGATGGGCGAATCCTAAATTACTCGGAATCGCTTGACTCTAGCGAGTCCGAGCCCAGGACTCGCTACTCGTTGCGAGTCTAGCGAGTCCAATGTTAATGAATGGTGAAGCGAGTAATAGCGAGTAGTGTGAGATTTACAAATCGCAGATGTGTCTCGGAAGCTTCAGCCTGAAGCAATCCTAGTTTTGACATTTATTTGCATTGCTCGTTTACTTTGTAAGTAATCGCTGACTCGCACAGATAAGATCCTGTCTTCTCTGTGTTCTGGCTGCCCCAGCTCCAGGGTCCTAGAGCCCGCCTGCTGCCTGATGTAGCAGTGCTGAGATTGTTCTCAGTCTGCTCATTCCCTGTGTACAGACATGAATGTCTGTGCACAGAGATGATGTAGCAGAGCTGAGATTGTTCTCAGTCTGCTCATTCCCTGTGTACAGACATGAATGTCTGTGCACAGAGATGATGTAGCAGAGCTGAGATTGTTCTCAGTCTGCTTATTCCCTGTGCATAGACAACTATATTTATGCACAGGGGATGTAGCAGAGAGGACATCACGTTTTGGACTGCGTCGGACGGAAGAGGATTTTTTTAATTAAAGATGGAGTCCCTAATGGCTTTTTTTTTTATTTCGAATAAAAAATTTTCCTTGTGTTGTGTTTTTTTTAAAACAATTTAATAGAAATTCATGGCGGTCATGTCTAATATTGGCGTGACCGCCATAAATTTCGGGCTTAGGGCCAGCTGATAATACAAAGCTGGCCCTAACCTCTTTATTACCCAGCGTGCCATCGCTACCAGGGCCGCTGGAAGAGCGGGGTTCAGCGCCAGAGGATGGCGCTTCAATGAACGCGCCATCTTCTGGGGCGGCTGCGGGCTGCAATTTGCAGCGGGGGGTGCCCAGAAAGCTTGGGCATCCCTGCGCTGCGGATTCCAGCCCCCAGCTGCTTAGCTGTACCTGGCTAGACATAGAAATTGGGCGGAGCCCCACGCATTTTTTTTTAATTATTTCATGAAATTCTGAGATTCTGACTCTGAGACTCTGACTCTGACTCTGAGACTCTGACTCTGAGACTCTGAGTCTGACTCTGAGACTCTGACTCTGAAATTCATGAAATAATTTAAAAAAAATGCGTGGGGCTCCGCGCAATTTCTATGTCTAGCCAGGTACAGCTAAGCAGCTGGGGGCTGGAATCCGCAGCGCAGGGAGGCCCAAGCTTTCTGGGCACCCCCCGCTGCAAATTGCAGCCCGCAGCCGCCCCAGAAGATGGCGCGTTCATTGAAGCGCCATCCTCTGGCGCTGAACCCCGCTCTTCCAGCAGCCCTGGTAGCGGTGGCACGCTGGGTAATAAAGAGGTTAGGGCCAGCTTTGTATTATCAGCTGGCCCTAAGCCCGAAATTTATGGCGGTCACGCCAATATTAGACATGACCGCCATGAATTTCTATTAAATTGTTTTAAAAAAAACACAACACAAGAAAATTTTTTTATTAGAAATAAAAAAAAAAGCCATTAGGGACTCCATCTTTAATTAAAAAAATCCTCTTCCGTCCGACGCAGTCCAAAACGCGATGTCCTCTCTGCTACATCCCCTGTGCATAAATATAGATGTCTATGCACAGGGAATAAGCAGACTGAGAACAATCTCAGCTCTGCTACATCATCTCTGTGCACAGACATTCATGTCTGTACACAGGGAATGAGCAGACTGAGAACAATCTCAGCTCTGCTACATCATCTCTGTGCACAGACATTCATGTCTGTACACAGGGAGTGAGCAGACTGAGAACAATCTCAGCACTGCTACATCATCTCTGTGCACAGACATTCATGTCTGTACACAGGGAATGAGCAGACTGAGAACAATCTCAGCACTGCTACATCATCTCTGTGCACAGACATTCATGTCTGTACACAGGGAATGAGCAGACTGAGAACAATCTCAGCACTGCTACATCATCTCTGTGCACAGACATTCATGTCTGTACACAGGGAATGAGCAGACTGAGAACAATCTCAGGACTGCTACATCAGGCAGCAGGCGGGCTCTAGGACCCTGGAGCTGCACAGAGAAGACAGCTGGACTCGGCTCGCAAAGAAACAGCAGTTATCTGCGAGTTTCCCTGCTATCACTGGCACAGTAGCCAGTGATTACTTGCACGAGTCTAATGCAAACAATGGCAATCCTAGTTTTGTCAGCGTTTCTGACAAAACTAGGATTGATATTGATTTGCATTGGACTCGTGCGAGTAATCACTGGGAAACTCGCAGAGTACCGAGTCCTGCGAGTCCCTTACTACTCGCCGAGTAACGAGTCCTAGCGAGTAGATTCGCCCATCCCTAGTGTGAACTTTGGATCAATCCGCAATTGAGGTACTCCATTATTGGGACAGATGTGTTGTCAGCCATGGGTATCGTTGATTTGTGTAATAAGGTCTTATGGCGTGACAAAGGAACTACTGTTTGTTCAGTTATTGGGGATGCTGCAGAGTTGAAAATGTCACAGTCATAAATTAACCGTTGCTAGTTGGTGCTCAGTTGATGATGATGACATGCCTGAGATAAATGTTGCAGACACTGCTTTGAAACATTGATTGGTGCAATCTCTTCCTCATTTATGGGTTTCAAAACGTACAGATTGCGGACTGATGCAAATTTTAATTAAGATTGACAGCGACCGTCTACCACCCTTTCAGCGCCAATACCGTATTCCTGAGGAAGCAATTCCTTACATAAGGATTACTGTCAGTGAATTGGAACAACAGGGCATGATTGTACGAGGCAACTTCCCGTGCAATAGCCCAATCCTGCCTGTAAAAAAAAGGAGGATGGTAGCTATCGCATGGTCATGGATTTAAGACTTGTAAACAAATACACCCCACAGCAACACATCTCGGTCCCTGAAGTGATGTCACTGCTGAGGAGTGAATGTCAGTTTTTTTTTTTTTTCTTTTTTCTTGTTTGAATATTGCAAATGGCTTTTTCTGTGTGCCCATTACACCTGAGTCGGCTCTCCGTTTTGCATTTACCTTTGAAAATGTCCAATACCTGTTCACACGCTTGCCCCAAGGGTTTTATTCTAGTCCAATTTATTTCCATCAGGTGTTGGCACAGGTATTGGAACCCCTGGGGTGCGGAGACAAAAAGTCCTGCAATATGTCAATGATTTCTTGATTTAAAATTTATGAACTCAAATTGTTGATGAAACTGAACACAAAGAGATTTAGTTCAATATTTGTGATGCATTGTGCAACTCAATATTAAATGTGAGTCGGGTCAGAGTACAGCTGAATGCAACCAGAGGTTAAATATTTGAATGTGTCAGTTTCAAAAGAGGGGACATTCATTCAAGCTGTACCTGTGCCAAATCAATATCACAGAACTCAGAACGTTTTCTAGGTCTTGTGAATTTTTCTAGAGAATTTATTGAGGATTTTGCTTGCCTTGCTAAACCTTTGTACGATCTCCTAAAAGGTATTGAAAATGAGTTTACCACGATCACAATAGAGGGAGACGCCCTGCAGGCTTTTGAAAATTTAAAACATGCACTTGCAAGAGCAATAGCTCTAATTAACGCAGACCCATCCAAGCCTTATTATCTGCAAGCACATGCAGGTGATGTAGCGATCTCATCTCTGCTGCTACAGAAGTGGCCAAAAGAGGACCCTGAAGTTTTAAGTCAATTATATGCCTTGGCTTATTACTCCCGAATATTGTCCCCCGTTGAAAAAGGATTTACACCTTGTATGAAGCATTTACTTGCCGTGCACTGGACCATGCTACAGGTCCGTCACATAACTGGCTTTGCACCCTTGATTCTGCAGACCCCCCCATGTAACCTTAAAAACACTGCTTAAAGGCAAAGAATTTCCAAATTTATGGTCCTTCTGTAAAATCAAAGGACATCAAAAGCTCACATCTGACCCCCACATTGTTGGCAATGCATATGTAGATTCCGCAGCCAAAGAAGCCGCCCTGATGGGCGTTGACAGATATCCACAGGCTACTATCTCTGCTGTCACGCGAAGACCCCGGGAGGAGCCAATCCCTTATGCATCTCAGTTCCACAACCTCTTAAAGGCATAGAGAGAGCAAGGAGAAGGAGAATCCTAGTGATGCTGGTGAGAACTGATACTGCGCTTTTATTTTATTTTTCGGGTCCCCTATTGGATCGGGATCCATGAATCCGCCTGTTTTCCTGGAGATGACATCTCACACCATCCAGTGGGACCCGGACAGTGTGATCGAGGGGGAAGACAGCGGAAGCTCCGAGGGAACAGAACAAGATTGAGAGCTACGGATCAAAGGACTCAGAGACTGTTATGGGACTTGGGACTCGGACACTTTAGGTTTTTTCACTTCTGTGATGATTTTTTTGTTTTGTTGTGTTTTTTTTGCTTCTTTTTAGGACTATTTGCCCACACCTGAACTGTCAATAAGACCTTAGGAGCCATGGAACAAAGAAAATTTTTAAATTTTTTCTTTTTTTGAAAGATTGTAACGGGACTCATTAATACTTAAGAACTCTTACGTTGGTGATATTTGCTGTAGATTTTTTTGCTACTTTGTTTATTTTTTCCTATATGTGTTTAATAGGTAGTAACCTAAAAGTTTAAAAGTTTTTCAAAAAAGAATCTGGCTCATGTTGAGGAACTAAATAACTTTCAGGCCCGTGTAATAACACATAGTACCACTTTTATCAGACCATACCGGAGACCTGGCTCGGGTAGGGTACCTACTGCCAGACCACGCTCACTCGTAGGTGGTACACCTATTGTTAGGGCCCTTCTTCCAAGGGTACCTTCAGTCCCTCCCAACACTCCTACTGACCAGGGAGAGTACGAAATTATGCATTCCCTCAATACCATATATGAGAATTAGGACTAGACTCATATGCCAATTTGTACTTCAGGGTAAATTATCAAATTACCATAAGCACAACAGAGGGATTTGTTAGACGGAGGCCATGGGTAGCAAGGCCTCTGTCAGCCATGTTGTCTTGTGTAAAAGTTTTAGTGTAAGCTTGAAAAAAATATAACTATTGAATTTCTCTGTTGTAGGTCTCAGGTAATAAAAGGAAACTAGCTCTGGAAGAAAAACAGGCATGGAGCTAATTAGGTTTGGTCTGAGCATATACCAAGAGCTCATCATGATAACAGTTAACCAATTCCTTTTTTTTTACAAGTATTTCTCAAATCTGAGGGATATTTTACGGTATGGTGTATCCCTCAAGGCTAATATGACGTTTCTTATAATCAAGAACAGAGCTGGTTAATGTCAATAAGTTGTGATTTGTGCTTGGTCCCAAAAAGGCTATTATGAGATCATTTGTATGTAGTTAGTAATGAAATTAATGTGCTTTTTTCATGTCAATATATGTTGCAAGTAATATGAATGGATCACTTATGACAGGATGATGTAACCATTTTTCCATGGAGAATCATGGTACCAATTTCTTTCTATGAGGAAAATTGGTATAAAGAAACCCCCGTCCATGAGACGGGGAGCCATTATTCTGAATCCATCCTGAGTGTGACACCTGTGGCTCCCGTGCCTGTCATTCTGAAACCTGCCTGTCATATTGCTTTTGCCGTATATCTCTGTATTTTTTCCTACCCGAATAAAATCCACTTTTGGTTCTGAAGACGCAGTCTATGGAGTTTATCGAACAAAGGAAGAACTAACTAATTATTTCTTTCAGGCTCCTGCTGCTTAGCTTTAACAGTATGTCAAGGGAATGCACAATGGGTTTACAATGGCTGCTGACATGCTGGCTTCTCATCTGTGGGACTTTTAAAGAGGCATACATTAGTAAAAGTCAGTTTTAATTTCTTTCAATGGCTTCTACTCTTACCAGCCCTTTGGCCTGTCAAAACTCAATAGAGCCATGGTCTCCCATTGAAATTGCTATAGGCTCCCCCGCTGAGATTCCCATTGGGTAACCCATAGAGACTTCCAGTGTGATTCCCATTGAGTCTCTCATCAGGTCTCCCATCCAGCTCGTGACCGAGGCTCCTGCTGCTTAGCTTTAACAGTCTGTCAAGGGCATGCACAATGTTACAATGGCTGCTGACGTGCTGGCTTCCCATCTGTGGGACTTTTGAAGAGGCATACATTAGTAAAAGGCAGTTTTAATTACTTTCAATGGCTTCTACTCTTACCAGCCCTTTGGCCTGTCTAAACTCAATGCAGCCATGGTCTCCCATTGAAATTGCCATAGGCTTTCCCACTGAGATTCCGTTGGGTAACCCATAGAGACTTCCATTTAAATTCCCGTTGAGTCTTTCATGTGGTGTCCCATCCAGCCCGTGACCGAGGCTCCTGCTGCTTAGCTTTAACAGTCTGTCAAGGGCATGCACAATGGGTTTACAATGGCTGCTGACATGCTAGCTTCCCATCTGTGGGACTTTTGAAGAACAATACATTAGTAAAAGTCAGTTTTAATTACTTTCAATTTGTTGTACTCTTACCAGCCCTTTGGCCTGTCAAAAGTAAATGCAGCCATGGTCTCCCATTGAAATTGCCATAGGCTCTCCCACAAAGATTCCCATTGGGTAACGCATAGAGACTTCCATTGAGATTCCCATTGAGTCTCTCATGAGGTCTCCCATCCAGCCCGTGACCAAGGCTCCTGCTGCTTAGCTTTAACAGTTTGTCAAGGGCATGCACAATGGGTTTACAATGGCTGCTGACATGCTGGTAGCCCATCTGTGGGACTTTTGAAGAGACATACATTAGTAAAAGTCAGTTTTAATTACTTTCAATGGTTCTACTCTTACCAGCCCTTTGGCCTGTCAAAAGTCAATGCAGCCATGGTCTCCCATTAAAATTGCCATAGGCTCTCCCACTGAGATTCCCATTAGGTAACCCATAGAGACTTCCAGTGTGATTCCCATTGAGTCTCTCATCAGGTCTCCCATCCAGCTCGTGACCAAGGCTCCTGCTGCTTAGCTTTAACAGTCTGTCAAGGGCATGCACAATGTTACAATGGCTGCTGACGTGCTGGTTTCCCATCTGTGGGACTTTTGAAGAGGCATACATTAGTAAAAGTCAGTTTTAATTACTTTCAATGGCTTCTACTCTTACCAGCCCTTTGGCCTGTCTAAACTCAATGCAGCCATGGTCTCCCATTGAAATTGCCATAGGCTTTCCCACTGAGATTCCATTGGGTAACCCATAGAGACTTCCATTTAAATTCCCATTGAGTCTTTCATGTGGTGTCCCATCCAGCCCGTGACCGAGGCTCCTGCTGCTTAGCTTTAATAGTCTGTCAAGGGCATGCACAATGGGTTTACAATGGCTGCTGACATGCTGGTAGCCCATCTGTGGGACTTTTGAAGAGACATACATTAGTAAAAGTCAGTTTTAATTACTTTCAATGGTTCTACTCTTACCAGTCCTTTGGCCTGTCAAAAGTCAATGCACCCATGGTCTCCCATTAAAATTGCCATAGGCTCTCCCACTGAGATTCCCATTAGGTAACCCATAGAGACTTTCGTAGAGATTCCCATTGAGTCTCTCACGATGTCTCCCATTCAGCCCGTGACCGAGGTTCCTGCTGCTTAGCTTTAACAGTCTGTCAAGAGCATGCACAATGGGTTTACAATGGCTGCTGACATGCTGGCTTCCCATCTGTGGGACTTTTCTATAGGCATACATTAGTAAAAGTCAGTTTTAATTACAGTCAATGGCTTCTACTCTTACCAGCCCTTTAGCCTGTCAAAAGTCAATGCAGTCACGGACTCCCATTGAGATTCCCATTGGGTCACCCATAGAGACTTCTATGGTGTCTCTCATGAGGTCTCCCATCCAGCCCCTGACCAAGTCTCTCACTGCTTAGCTTCAAGAGTCTGTCAAGGGCATGCACAATGGGTTTACAATGGCTGCTGACATGCTAGCTTCCCATCTGTGGGACTTTTGAAGAGGCATACATTAGTAAAAGTCAGTTTTAATTACTTTCAATGGCTTCTACTCTTACCAGCCCTTTGGCCTGTCAAAAGTAAATGCAGCCATGGTCTCCCATTGAAATTGCCATAGGCTCTTCCACTAAGTAACCCATATAGACTTCAATTGAGATTCCATTAGTCTCTCATGAGGTCTCCCATCCAGCCAGTGACCGAGGCTCCTGCTGCTTAGCTTTAACAGTCAGTCAAGGGCATGCACAATGGGTTTACAATGGCGGCTAACATGCTGGCTTCCCATCTGTTTGACTTTTGAAGAGGCATACATTAGTAAAAGTCAGTTTTAATTACTTTCAATGGCTTCTAGTCTTAAAAGCCCTTTGGCCTGTCAAAAGTCAAAGCAGCCATTGTCTCCCATTAAAATTGCCATAAACTCTCCCACTGAGATTCCCGTTGGGTAACCCATAGAGACTTCCATTAAGATTCCCGGTGAGTTGCTCATGAGGTCTCCCACTCAGCCCGTAACCGAGGCTCCTGCTGCTTAGCTTAAAAAGCCTGTCAAGGGCATGCACAATGGGTTTACAATGGCTGCTGACATGCTGGCTTCCCATCTGTGGGACTTTTGAAGAGGCATACATTAGTAAAAGTCAGTTTTAATTACTTTCAATGGCTTCTACTCTCACCAGCCATTTGGCCTGTCAAAAGTCAATGCAGCCATAGTCTCCCATTAAAATTGCCAAAGGCTCTCCCACTGATATTCCCATTGGGTAACCTATAGAGACTTCCATTGTGATTCCTATTGAGTCTCTCATCCAGCCCGTGACCAAGGATCCTGCTGCTTAGCTTTAACAGTCTGTCAAGGGCATGCACAATGGGTTTACAATGGCTTCTGACATGCTGGCTTCCCATCTGTGGGACTTTTGAAGAGGCATACATTAGTAAAAGTCAGTTTTAATTACTTTCAATGGCTTCAACTTTTACCAGCCCTTTGGCCTGTCAAAAGTCAATGCAGCCATGGTCTCCCAGTGAAATTGCCATAGACTCTCCCACTGAGATCCCCATTGGGTAACCCATAGAGACTTCCATTGAGATTCCCATTGAGTCTCTCATGAGGTCTCTCAACCAGCCCGTGACCGAGGCTCCTGCTGCTTAGCTTTAACAGCCCGTCAAGGGAATGCACAATGGGTTTACAATGTCTGCTGACGTGCTGGCTTCCCATCTGTGGGACTTTTGAAGAGGCATACATTAGTAAAAGTCAGTTTTAGTTACTTTTAATGGCTTCTACTCTTACCAGCCCTTTGGCATGTCAAAAGTCAACGCAGCCAAGGTCTCCCATTGAAATTGCCATAGGCTCTCCCATTGAGTAACCTATAGAGACTTCCATTGAGATTCCCATTGAGTCTTTCATGAGGTGCCCCATCCAGCCCGTGACCGAGGCTCCTGCTGCTTAGCTTTAACAGTCTGTCAAGGGCATGCACAATGGGTTTACAATGGCTGCTGACATGCTAACTTCCCATCTGTGGGACTTTTGAAGAGGCATACATTAGTAAAAGTCAGTTTTAATTACTTTCAATGGCTTTTAGTCTTAAAAGCCCTTTGGCCTGTCAAAAGCCAAAGCAGCCATTGTCTCCCATTGAAATCTCAATACAGCCATGGTTCTCCCATTGAAATTGCCATAGGCTTTCCCACTGAGATTCCCTTGGGTAACCCATAGAGACTTCCATTTAAATTCCCATTGAGTCTCTCATGAGGTCTCCCATCCAGCCAGTGACCGAGGCTCCTGCTGCTTAGCCTTAACAGTCTGTCAAGGGAATGCACAATGGGTTTACAATGGCTGCTGACATTCTGGTTTCCCATCTGTGGGACTTTTGAAGAGGCATACATTAGAAAAAGTCAGTTTTAATTACTTTCAATGGCTTCTATTCTTACCAGCCCTTTGGCCTGTCAAAAGTCAATGCAGCCACGGTCTCCCATTGAAATTGCCATAGGCTCTCCCACTGAGATTTGCATTGGGTAACCCATAGAGACTTCCATTGAGATTCCCGTTGAGTCTTTCATGAGGTGTCCCATCCAGCCCGTGACCGAAGCTCCTGCTGCTTAGCTTTAACAGTCTGTCAAGGGCATGCACAATGGGGTTACAATGGCTGCTGACATGCTAGCTTCCCATCTGTGGGACTTTTGAAGAGGCATACATTAGTAAAAGTCAGTTTTAATTACTTTCAATTTGTTGTACTCTTACCAGCCCTTTGGCCTGCCAAAAGTCAATGCAGCCATGGTCTCCCATTGAAACTGCCATAGGCTCTTCCACTGAGTAACCCATATGGACTTCCATGGAGATTCCCATTGAGTCTCTCATGAGGTCTCCCATCCAGCCCGTGACCAAAGCTCCTGCTGCTTAGCTTTAACAGTCAGTCAAGGGAATGCACAATGGGTTTACAATGGAGGCTAACATGCTAGCTTCCCATCTGTTTGACTTTTGAAGAGGCATACATTAGTAAAAGTCAGTTTTAATTACTTTCAATGGCTTCTAGTCTTAAAAGCCCTTTGGCCTGTCAAAAGTCAAAGCAGCCATTGTCTCCCATTGAAATTGCTATAAACTCTCCCACTGAGATTCCCGTTGGGTAACCCATAGAGACTTCCATTAAGTTTCCCAGTGAGTTGCTCATGAGGTCTCCCATCCAGCCCGTAACCGAGGCTCCTGCTGCTTAGCTTTAAAAGTCTGTCAAGGGCATGCACAATGGGTTTACAATGGCTGCTGACATGCTGGCTTCCCATCTGTGGGACTTTTGAAGAGGCATACATTAGTAAAAGTCAGTTTTAATTACTTTCAATGGCTTCTACTCTCACCAGCCATTTGGCCTGTCAAAAGTCAATGCAGCCATAGTCTCCCATTGAAATTGCCAAAGGCTCTCCCACTGATATTCCCATTGGGTAACCTATAGAGACTTCCATTGTGATTCCCATTGAGTCTCTCATCCAGCCTATGACCAAGGCTCCTGCTGCTTAGCTTTAACAGTCTGTCAAGGGCATGCACAATAGGTTTACAATGGCTGCTGACATGCTGGCTTCCCATCTGTGGGACATTTGAAGAGGCATACATTAGTAAGAGTCAGTTTTAATGGCTTCTATTTTTACCAACCCTTTGGCCTGTTAAAAGTCAATGCAGCCATTGACTCCCATTGAGTCACCCAGAGAGACTTCTATGGGGTCTCTCATGAGGTCTCCCATCGAGCCCATGACCAAGGCTCTCAATGCTTAGGTTCAAGAGTCTGTCAAGAGCATGCACAATGGGTTTACAATGGCTTCTGACATGCTGGCTTCCCATCTGTGGGACTTTTGTATAGGCATACATTAGTAAAAGTCAGTTTTAATTACAGTCAATGGCTTCTACTCTTACCAGCCCTTTGGCCTGTCAAAAGTCAATGCAGCCATGGTCTCCCATTGACATTCCCATTGGGTCACCCATAGAGACTCCTATTGGGTCTCTCATGAAGTCTCCCAACCAGCCCCTGACCAAGGCTCTCACTGCTTAGTTTCAAGAGTCTGTCAAGGGCATGCACAATGGGTTTACAATGGCTGCTGACATGCTGGCTCCCCATCTGTGGGACTTTTGCATAGGCATACATTAGTAAAAGTCAGTTTTAATTACAGTCAATGGCTTCTACTCTTACCAGCCCCTTGGCCTGTCAAAAGTCAATGCAGTAATGGACTCCCATTGAGATTCCATTGGGTCACCATAGAGATCCATGGTCCCATGGCTTCCATTGGGTCTTCATGAGGTCTCCCATCCAGCCCGTGACCAAGGCTCTCACTGCTTAGCTTAAGAGTCTGTCAAGGGCATGCACAATGGGTTTACATTGGCTGCTGACATGCTGGCTTCCCATCTGTGGGACTTTTGTATAGGCATACATTAGTAAGAGTCAGTTTTAATTACAGTCAATGGCTTCTACTCTTACCAGCCCTTTGGCCTGTCAAAAGTCAATCAGCATGATCCATGAGATTCCCATTGAGTCACCCATAGAGACTTATTGGGTCTCTCATGAGGTCTCCCATCCAGCCCTGACCAAGGCTCTCACTGCTTAGCTTCAAGAGTCTGTCAAGGCATGCACAATGGGTTTACAATGGCTGCTGACATGCTGGCTTCCCATCTGTGGGACTTTGTATAGGCATACATTATTAAAAGTCAGTTTTAATTACAGTCAATGGCTTCTACTCTTACCAGCCCTTTGGCCTGTCAAAAGTCAGTGCAGCCATGGACTCCCATTGGGTCACCCATAGAGACTTCCATTGGTCTCTCATGAGGTCTCCCATCCAGCCGTGACCAAGGCTCTCATGCTTAGCTTCAAAGTCTGTCAAGGGCATGCACAATGGTTTACAATGGCTGCTGACATGCTGGCTTCCCATCTGTGGGACTTTTGATAGGCATACATTAGTAAAGTCAGTTTTAATTACAGTCAATGGCTTCTACTCTTACCAGCCCTTTGGCCTGTCAAAAGTCAATACAGCCATGAACTCCCATTGAATCCCATTGGGTCACCCATACAGACTTCCATTGGGTCTCTCATGAGCTCTCCCATCCAGCCCGTGACCAAGCTCTCACTGCTTAGCTTCAAGAGTCTGTCAAGAGCATGCACAATGGGTTTACAATGGCTGCTGACATGCTGGCTTCCCATCTGTGGACTTTTGCATAGCATACATTAGTAAAAGTCAGTTTTAATTACAGTCAATGGCTTCTACTCTTACCAGCCCTTTGGCCTGTCAAAAGTCAATGCAGCCATGGACTCCATGGAGTCACCCATAGAGACTTCCATGGGTCTCTCAAGAGGTCTCCCATCCAGCCCTGACCAAGGATCTCACTGCTTAGCTTCAAGAGTCTGCAAAGGGCATGCACAATGGTTTACAATGGCTGCTGACATGCTGGCTTCCCATCTGTGGGACTTTTGTATAGGCATACATTAGTAAAAGTCAGTTTTAATTACAGTCAATGGCTTCTACTCTTACCAGCCTTTGGCCTGTCAAAAGTCAATGCAGCATGGACTCCCATGAGATTCCCATTGATTCACCCATAGAGACTTCTATTGGGTCTCTCATGAGGTCTCCCATCGAGCCCTTGATCAAGGCTCTCACTGCTTAGCTTAAATAGTCTGTCAAGGCATGCACAATGGGTTTACAATGGTACTGACATGCTGGCTTCCCATCTGTGGGACTTTTGTTTAGGCATACATTAGTAAAAGTCATTTTAATTAGAGTAATTGCTTCACTCTTACCAGCCTTTGGCCTGTCATAAGTCAATGCAGCCATGGACTCCATTGAGATTCCCATTTGGTCCCCATAGAGACTTCTATTGGGTCTCTCATGAGGTCTCCCATCCAGCCCCGACCAAGGCTCTCACTGCTTAGCTCAAGAGTCTGTCAAGGGCATGCACAATGGGTTTACAATGGCTGCTGACATGCTGGCTTCCCATCTGTGGGACTTTTGTATAGGCATACATTAGTAAAAGTCAGTTTTAATTACAGTCAATGGCTTCTACTCTTACCAGCCCTTTGGCCTGTCAAAAGTCAATGCAGCCATGGACTCCCATTGAGTCACCCATAGAGACTTCCATTGGGTCTCTCATGAGGTCTCCCATCCAGCCCCTGACCAAGGCTCTCACTGCTTAGCTTCAAGAGTCTGTCAAGGGCATGCACAATGGGTTTACAATGGCTGCTGACATGCTGGCTTCCATCTGTGGAACTTTTGTATAGGCATACATTAGTAAAAGTCAGTTTTAATTACAGTCAATGGCTTCTACTCTTACCAGCCTTTGGCCTGTCAAAAGTCAATGCAGCCATGGACTCCCATTGAGATTCCCATTGATTCACCCATAGAGACTTCTATTGGGTCTCTCATGAGGTCTCCCATCCAGCCCTTGACAAGGCTCTCACTGCTTAGCTTCAAAGAGTCTGTCAAGGCATGCACAATGGGTTTACAATGGCTGCTGACATGCTGGCTTCCCATCTGTGGGACTTTTGTATAGGCATACATTAGTAAAAGTCAGTTTTAATTACAGTCAATGGCTTCTACTCTTACCAGCCCTTTGGCCTGTCAAAAGTCAATACAGCCATGGACTCCCATTGAGATTCCCATTGGGTCACCATAGAGACTTCCATTGGGTCTCTCATGAGGTCTCCCATCCAGCCCGTGACCAAGGCTCTCACTGCTTAGCTTCAAGAGTCTGTCAAGAGGCATGCACAATGGGTTTACAATGGCTGCTGACATGCTGGCTTCCCATCTGTGGGACTTTTGCTATAGGCATACATTAGTAAAAGTCAGTTTTAATTACAGTCAATGGCTTCTACTCTTACCAGCCCTTTGGCCTGTCAAAAGTCAATGCAGCCATGGACTCCCATTGAGATTCCCATTGATCACCATAGAGACTTCATTGGGTCTCTCATGAGGTCTCCCATCCAGCCGTGACCAAGGCTCTCACTGCTTAGCTTCAAGGTCTGTCAAGGGCATGCACAATGGGTTTACAATGGCTGCTGACATGCTGGCTTCCCATCTGTGGGACTTTTGTAAGGCATACATTAGTAAAAGGTCAGTTTTAATTAAGTCAATGGCTTTGGGACTTTTGTATAGGCATACATTAGTAAAAGTCAGTTTTAATTACAGTCAATGGCTTCTACTCTTACCAGCCCTTTGGCCTGTCAAAGTCAACGCAGCCATAGACTCCCATTGAGATTCCCATTGATTCTCCCATAGAGACTTCTATTGGGTCTCTCATGAGGTCTCCCATCCAGCCCGTGACCAAGGCTCTCACTGCTTAGCTTCAAGAGTCTGTCAAGAGCATGCACAATGGGTTTACAATGGCTGCTGACATGCTGGCTTCTCATGTGTGGAACTTTTGTATAGGCATACATTAGTAAAAGTCAGTTTTAATTACAGTCAATGGCTTCTACTCTTACCAGCCCTTTGGCCTGTCAAAAGTCGATGCAGCCATGGACTCCCATTGAGATTCCCATTGGGTCACCCATAGAGACTTCCATTGGGTCTCTCATGAGCTCTCCCATCCAGCCCGTGACCAAGGCTCTCACTGCTTAGCTTCAAGAGTCTGTCAAGAGCATGCACAATGGGTTTACAATGGCTGCTGACATGCTGGCTTCCCATCTGTGGGACTTTTGCATAGGCATACATTAGTAAAAGTCAGTTTTAATTACAGTCAATGGCTTCTACTCTTACCAGCCCTTTGGCCTGTCAAAAGGCAATGCAGCCATGGACTCCCATTGAGATTCACATTGGGTCACCCATAGAGACTTCCATTGGGTCACCCATAGAGACTTCCATTGGGTCTTTCATGAGGTCTCCCATCCAGCCCGTGACCAAGGCTCCACTGCTTAGCTTAAAGAGTCTGTCAAAGGCATGCACAATGGTTTACATTGGCTGCTGACAAGCTGGCTTCCCATCTGTGGGACTTTTGTATAGGCATACATAAGTAAGAGTCAGTTTTAATTACAGTCAATGGCTTCTACTCTTACCAGCCCTTTGGTCCAGTCAAAAGTCAATGCAGCCATGGACCCATTGAGATTCCATTGAGTCACCCATAGAGACTTATATTGGGTCTCTCATGAGGTCTCCCATCCAGCCACCTGACCAAGGCTCTCACTGCTTAGCTTCAAGAGTCTGTCAAGAGCATGCACAATGGGTTTACAATGGCTGCTGACATGCTGGCTTCCCATCTGTGGACTTTTGTATAGGCATACATTATTAAAAGTCAGTTTTAATTACAGTCAATGGTTTCTACTCTTACCAGCCCTTTGGCCTGTCAAAAGTCAGTGCAGCCATGGACTCCCATTGGGTCACCCATAGAGACTTCCATTGGGTCTCTCATGAGGTCTCCCATCCAGCGCGTGACCAAGGCTCTCAATGCTTAGCTTCAAAAGTCTGTCAAGGGCATGCACAATGGGTTTACAATGGCTGCTGACATGCTGGCTTCCCATCTGTGGGACTTTTGCATAGGCATACATTAGAAAAAGTCAGTTTTAATTACAGTCAATGGCTTCACTCTTACCAGCCCTTTGGCCTGTCATAAGTCAATGCAGCCATGGACTCCCATTGAGATTCCCATTTGGTCACCCATAGAGACTTCTATTGGGTCTCTCATGAGGTCTCCCATCCACCAGTGACCAAGCTCTCACTGCTTAGCTTCAAGAGTCTGTCAAGGCATGCACAATGGGTTTACAATGGCTGCTGACATGCTGGCTTCCCATCTGTGGGACTTTTGTATAGGCATACATTAGTAAAGTCAGTTTTAATTACAGTCAATGGCTTCTACTCTTACCAGCCCTTTGGCCTGTCAAAAGTCAATGCAGCCATGGACTCCCATTGAATTCCCATGGTCCTGACTTCATTGGGTCTCTCATGAGGTCTCCCATCCAGCCCTGACCCAAGGCTCTCACTGCTTAGCTTCAAGAGTCTGTCAAGGGCATGCACAATGGGTTTACAATGGCTGCTGACATGCTGGCTTCCCATCTGTGGACTTTTGTATAGGCATACAT